>OX456986.1:7364867-9764867 GCA_949752695.1 Melanostoma scalare | reverse complement strand
TAAATATTCCACAAGTTTTTAGCCAAAATATATAATTCAATTTTTTGCAGCCGCTTTTAAACATCAGAGCTGAAAATCATCAGACCAGATTAATTTCTTCAAAATCGGGTTTTTATAAAGTTTTGAAAGTATTAAAAAAATTACATAAAATTTTATCGAAATCGTTAGAGTCGTTTTCGAAGAATATAAGTATTATTATCTTGGTTGTATGGCAGGTACCGTTATTTTAAGACCTAGATGCTCAACTCCCAAAATCCTTCTGTAGGCTACTCCACAAGCCCTAACTACAAATTAAAAAAAAAAATCGGTCAAGTGGCTTAAGCTGCAGACCAATATACGGACAAACATACAGAATTGCATCAGGACCCACTTTTTTCGTATTCTCTGTCATCTTTTATAGTTATCTCAATTTTTGCTTGCACAGTTGCAAAACTTCCCTCACTGCTTTAAAAAAGAAAAAAGGAGGAAAACCAAAAGTTACACTCTCAAGCAAATGGTGCGCTGCACAGTTTGTTCCCTCTTTCTAAGAAAACAAAGTACCTCTAAGGATAAGAGTGAATTTTCTTACAAATTCGTTTTTTTCTTTTCATAACATTGTTCCGCGTGGTGCCTGTTTTCAAAAATGTTTTCTCACGGGGCCTTTCGCGGGGAATTGTCAAAGCCTGCGGTAGTAATTTCATTGCCATGAAAAGCGTTTTCTCGATTAGCCGTTCAGAATCGACAGAAAATTGTAGGTCCCCAACAAGGCATCGTTGTGAAAAATGCGCTAGGCCCCTATTTATTGCACCACCCCATTTATTTTTTTTATTTATTTAAATTTTACAATCAATGTTTACCGATGTTCACTATGGCGTATGAGCAACTTTTTTACAAAAAAGAATGTGAAACTTGAATATTGGCAAAATACTGAGTTGATTGAGTTGTTGAAAAGTGATTTTCTGCTCCATTTTTTAGAAAATTAGAATGAATCTGCATCGGAAAGTTCCAGAAAAAAGGCGAAGTTGGTTCGGTATTTAATGGGTTTCTATATAAAAGTACTTGCTTATATTAGTTCTTTATTATTATTAGTTCTTTATTTAACAACTTAAGTACAATTAACAATAAAAGTTTAATAAAAGAAAAGAGCATGGCATTGATTAGCCGTCTGCCGATTGATTGATTATACAGTTATATAAAGAAAAAAAAAAATATATAATAATATACATATTAAATATTAGACAATTTGATTAAAGATTCAAGATAAAGTTTGAGAGCTAAGAAAATTCAATAAAACTGTTGCGATACTTATAGGCATGAATACAATATTGCGATAAAGTTTTCCAACCATAAGAGCCGTTTAAAAGTTCAGAAGCCTCTTGCAATGTGAGAAAGCTCTTGGAGAAAAATAACCTCCTAAATTCAATTAAAATTGGGCATTTTGCAAGGAAGTGGAAAATGTCTTCCGGTACATTAAGGTTACAGAGACTGCATATCACTGTTAGATCTGGTCTGTGAGGCATAAAATTGAGGCAAAGTGTCTCCGTTCTCATTTTAAAAATTGTGCTGATTTCATATGTTGTCAAATTTTTACAGAAATAGTTATTTGCGCCAAGAGTGTGATTTAACGTTCTATATAGACTTCTAGATCCAGACAAACGCGCCCGGCTGAGACAACTTTCATAAAAGCGTTGATCTACCTGTGCGATGCAATCGTAAAATTTATCTTGCCAGTCGTTTACGTTTTCAATAGTTAAGTTAAGGACCATACCTAGTTCCGCAGCTAGATCTAACCATTCTTTGAAAGGTGAAAAATTGCATCTTAAGGCTTGTTTAAGAAGCTGATTCTGCAAATTTGAGTTTCTGCGTCTCATTATTTTAATAATGAAGTCTGTTATGAGCCTGTCTTTGGCCACAGGGGCAAAAATTGGTAGGATAAATGGCGGAGGCATGCTCGTTCTTGCTCGGCTAAGCTCGAAGGATTGTGGGGGTGGGGTTTGCCATTTATCACCAACCATGACTCATAAACAAAAAAAATTTTCATGCCATGTAAAAAAATTTAAAATTGAAAAAAAAAAAAAAGGATATAGGAATAGGATAGGGTATAGGAATGAATAGTAAGGATAAGGAGAAGGAGAAGGATAGGTAAGTACAAAACTAGGTACCTATGCCACTGCCCTGGTGAGAAGACGGGATTATTTGGTGTTACGAGAAAGAACGCCTTACCCTACTCTATATTAATGCTAACCTCTAATACTAATCAATGTTACTTCCCACTTTTCGTGGAAGTAAGTAACTTAACCTAACCTATATCTATCATTAGTTTTAAACATACATCATTCATTATGAGAATGAATGTTTGTATGGATGTAAAAAAAATTTATATGTTTTATCTTCTTTTCACACCATTTAAAAATCCCATGATCTCACCCAGACAGCGGTTCGTCGAGACATCAAGGTTTTGCCTGATGTTAATGGCAATGACCTGGCCGTCCCTCCCTTTGTACATTGTGTACAACCTATGTCATCGTTCTGGCCATGCTGTTGAACAATGACCACTTGCTCATCATAGATCGCAATGTCATTTCCGAAACTCACATCCGTAAGTCAGTCAGTTCCGGTTCCGAACCTTACAGTCTCATGTATAGTTTTTGTGTACCTGTATGTTTCATCCTCAGTTGCCAGCTTAGCCAAGCCAACACCCCACCTAAATATTCTAATTAACCTTCCATTTTCAATAAAAATTCGCCAAAATCAATTTCATAGATATATTATCTCATGAGCAACTCTATTATAATTTATACACTTTGCTTTAGTTACTTTTAATGGTGCAGATTAATTTAGTAAGATAAAGAAAAATAATGTAATTTACAGTTTAATATTCAAACAAAAAAAAAATACTTCAATAACTGATATATGTGCATATATATGTATATAATTCATCAAGTGCATCCACACTCTTTAAAATTCTCAAAATCAAAAAAAAAAATCAAAAAACTTACTTGGATTTCATCCCTCGGTGTCCTGCCGGCAGCACGAAGAAGGAACACACCAGACGCCCACTTTGGGGTGTTGTATTTTAACTATTTCTTTGTTATCGGGGTATGGATACTTATATATCCACATATATATAAATAGCAGTTTGTTTCTCAATAGGCAAACATTTTTTTTTTTTTTTTCACTAATTCCATTTAAATGTTTTTTTTTTTTTCTTTAAAAATTAAAACAAACCTAGCACCACAAAGAAAATTTGGTATTCACAAAGTGTTGGTTTTGCACTGGCATTCACTATGTCCCTCGGAGCACCCTGTCGACATGTCCAGCTATTTCGATTTGTCTTTACTTCTGTTCGTTTTTTTCTTTGATTTAGATTCCTCCAAATTAGCCTTAAAACCTCAGAGGCTTGAACTACCCTGAATCTCTTTTTCTTGTTTTAGAAGAGACAGTATTATCTATATGTATGTATATCTTTAGGCCTATATGTATATATATAACCGTGTGGACATATAGCTCGATGGTTCAACCTAAATTGACAAAAAAATCTAACTAACTTTCTCTCTTTTATTTTTGCAATACTTCTACATACCTCTGATTTCATCTTAGTCTGTTTAGAGTGTCCTACTCTTGGTAGGTTTATTTATACCCTCTTTCAATTGGGCAGTTCCTTGTGCACCGACAGTTTTTTTCCTTTTTTTTTTTTTCTTTTCACTTTCCTATGATGGTAAAATTTCTATAATTCTTGTTCTGTTTTTCAATTTATTTAATCGTTTTAACTCACTTATCTGAAAAATCTTTTTTTTTTTCTTTTTTTATCTTTTTTTTTGCATTAGCTTTGAGGTTTCTGCAGTAAATTTGTGTTACTTGCTTATAAAAAACTCTTATCGGATATGGCTCAGATGGAAGACATTTCAATAAGCCCTTTTATTTGCTATTCACTGGTTTCAATAATTATCTCGAAAATTGCAAGTTTTTTGGGACAAAATGAGGTTGAAGCGTTTCAAAAATTTGTAACTCTTTGTATTTTCGACAAATTGAGTTGAATTTAAAACATCTTGCCTTAAAAATACATGTGCAACATGAAATTGCAAAGTTTTTTGTAACTCACGAATTTTATAAGTTCAAAAAAATCAAAATGCATTCTACAGGGTTGCCACCTTTAGTAATATGTACATATAATTTTTTTATACAAAATCTATTATTGGAATTGAAAATCCTTATGGAACCTGAAAATATTCAATGTAGAATTTTTGCAAATGAGTGGAGTCAGAGTGAACAAATAATAAATGATTAAGTAGAGATGTGAACACGGGAGAGAAAAGGAATTGAGATGTACGGACCTACATCTATATAAGACCTGTTGCACATTTCAAAGATTTTATTTTTTGAGAAATGGGAACAAATAAAAAATATTGTACAAAGAAGATTTCGCCATGTCTTGTAAAGATTTTTCTAAATTACGAAGAGTCTACAGAAAAGGAATTATTTTTGCAAAGCTTTATACAGTTTTGCAAATCAAATGTAAACAGCACATTTTTTAATCAGCATAGAATATCTACTTTGTGATTTTTCGAATCACTTTTAGAAGGTTCAGGGAGCACAAATATCTAATCCTCCGTTTCCAGTAGCAATTTTGCTTCATCAAACATTTCTTCATTTTTGTTTGTCCTAACACAGACTTTATTCTGGATTGTTGACAAAACATTGGCCCTTCACGGTTCCCCACAAGGAAAGTTCAAAAGGGTAAAATCGTAGCTCCAATTCACAAAACTCCACATGAAAAACCGCGCAACTATCAACTGATGTTTGTTCTTTCCACTTCATAGGCTTTCTCATACCAATTGAATCTACAGTTCAATAAATTACAATCAAAGTCAATTTCCATTGCCTTGTCAGTCTAAAACCAGATAAGTCTCTTTAGTTTTTTGGTGCATCGTTTTAGTCAACTTTTATCTCGACCGAGTGTCTTTTACTCGTTTTGAATATCATTTTCTGTTTAGACAGGATAATCAACTTTCTAACTCGATATTCTCCGATGTTTGATGGGACCCAAAAGCTGAATTGTAGTTATTGATTCAAATACCCTGAGGCTCTATCCGAAAAGTGAAGTTCTAATTTTAGATTTTTTGAAAGGGAACTAAGTAGCACTTGTTTAGTTGCTTGCATCCACAACAAATGAAGTATAAAAGCTTACGCAATCATCGGAGTAAGTATCAGTTCAATTTCAATTGTCTTCAAAGTAAGATCCTTAAGAAATAATCAAGAAATCAGAACAATTGTCAGGATGCAGGTATAATTCTTTGTCAAGTTAGTTGGCCAATCAGTTCTTAATCAAACAATACAATTTTCTTCCAGTTTACCGCTTTTGCCTTCATCGTGCTTGCATTGGCCTTCAATGCTCAAGCTTCTGTTACTCCTGCAAATACTGCAACTCTGTACTCAGCACAACCTGGACCAATTGTTTTTGGAGGGTATCCTACTGTATATTCTCTTGCACCAGCTCCACTAGCCTTGCCAGCACCACTCGTTTTGGGATCTGAAGGAACATATGTAGCCAAGACTCCTGGATCGGAACATATTGCACCATTGCCAGGACACAGCGTTTCAGCTACGTCGATCAATTTGGAAGAGGCACCAGGAACCAAGGGAGAAAAGACTGGTGTTCCCACTGTAGCAGTCCATGCTTCTACTGCTCCCTATGCCGTTAACATACCTCTACCTACTACTCCACTCCTTATAAGGGCACCAATCTACGCTTTCCCACGAGAGGGTACTTATGTTGCAAAAACTCCAGGATCTGAACACGTTGCGCCTTTGCCAGGACATTTGAATTCCGCTACCTCATTGAATTTGGAACAAGCACCAGGAACCGAAAAAGCAGAAAATGGCCCTCCATCTGTAGCAATTCATTCTATTGCTGGTGCCCCTTATGCTGCTCCACTTTTGATAACAGCACCTCTTGCTTTACCTTCAGGAACACATATTCAAGACGTTGGCGGACTTCAGGTTCTCTTAAACTGAGAAGTATGTATGTTCTTGATCTAACTGGAACTATATGGCTTGTTAATATAGGTACATTTTTGTCACCACTCAGCTCAGCAATGCGCTTTACCACTGAAAACTAAAACAACACTATACTGGGCACTTAAAGGGCCAGTTATAGCGATCAGGAAAAATTTTCAAATGTAAAAATAATACCAATCGATGGTAAATTACTCAAAGTATTTTTTGTGCCCAGAAAATGTATAATAAAACAAATATTTTCTGTTTAATTTGTATTTTTCTATTTTCCTGATTCAATTTCATCAAGAAAATAGAAAAATACAATTTTAACGCAAAGTATTTGTTCAATTGAACATTTTCTTGGCAAAAAAATTCTATGGGCTATTTACTATCGACTGGTATAACATTTGTTATTCAATTGCAACGAAAACATGTTGATTATTCCTTTTGAAAATTTTTCCTGATACGTTTTCCTGATCGCTCATCGTTCAGTACTGAGTTGAGTGGCGACAAAAAGTCCTTATTATAATTTTGTTTTAAGAAAACGGCAATTGCAATTTGATAAAATAAAGTGGCTAATAAAGTCATCGATAATTTCTCTTTAGTTTATTTTTTCTACCTTTTTACGATACAGTGATGTAAACTCAAAGCAAAGCGTGTTAAGCTCTAGTCCAACTTTTGAGGATTATTAATTTATGATATGAACGACCACAACAGTTTAGTTCATCTGCATTTTGTTGTAGTCAGCAACACAGAGTCTTCTGTCCTACAACTATAGATTTTTAGTGCATAGCTCATCGGCCAAACGCAACTTGTTTTTGCATATTTCCTTGCTAAAGCTCCCAGAAGTTCTTGGTCGAATACAGGACTTCGGATGATTTACAACTAAAAACTCATCCAACAAAACCTGCATCCATACAAATGAATGGGAAAACTTTTCAACTTCAAAAACTTGTTTTGCATCCTAGAAGTACAATCCTTTGATGTCCTTTCATGCGCAAAGTATTGAGCTTGCAGCCATAGCTTAGCTGTAGTGAAACATTGTATACCTATTCGAAGGCAGTGTGAGGTTTTGATTTTATTTCCGTTATTATATTTTGTGTGTATAATTAAAAATGAACAGGATAAATTAATCGAAATTACAGTTCGAGGAGTTATATGTAGGTACACACAAATATTTCTCCAAAATGAGCGTAGCTACCGAAAAGCAATTTATATGCAAATGTCAGAGATGTGAGAACGAGCTCGAGCATACTATGTAATTATATATTGTATAAGGTACTCGTAATATAAATGTATGAGTGTAGATTATTTTATAGAGAAACAGAGTCTCCACTGTCATTTTTTGTGTATCGCTGTGCATGCAAACTGAAAATTCTTCGAGTCCTTGACAAAATTGAAACAAAATTTTAATGTCAAAGGGTTATTCCCTCTCTCTCTGTCTCTTAAACTGACTTAAAGTCCTCTCCCCCTTTTTTTTCCTTTTTTTCTTATAACAACTCGGTGCTGAATTGATTGGGTGAAGTTTTTCTATTCCCTTGCACTTTGTGTAGATAAAAAAGGGGCCTCTAATCATCATACAAAGTGGTTACTCTGCATTCTTTTGATCCCTTTGAATGAAATGGTTTGATAACTTGTATATTGGAAATTTACATTTCAAATGATTTTTGCGTTATCTGCGTTGGAGTTTAAATCGAAAGTTAAATGCTTTGCTCGACGGGTTGACTGATTGGGTTTTAATGTGTTTTTGATTTGGTGACGTCATGTCATTTGAAGGGAATAAGGACGTGAGCTTGTGCTTATTCGTTTGTAGAAACTATGGTGCTGTACAAGTTCTTGTTTGTGTGCCTAGAAACCCAAGCAGATAAACATTTATCCAAAGTGTTTGAATAATTTAGGAGACAATAACTAAAGTCTTCCTCACTTGCAATACTCATCAGGAACTTCGAAATAAACTTTCTAATCCTGCCGTGGCGTACGTTCCTTCATTTGAATGGCCTCCAACCCCCTTTAAATGCTTTTGTCTTCCATTTATTTCATCAGATAATATTATTAACGGATTATTAATCCAAAGCAACACATAATAAAACCTGCCCCCAGAATGCACTGTAAGTTGGTTAAAGGTCTCTCATCCAAAAACTTGACGAGAAAAAGGGTTCCTTCGTCTTGTTGTTGTTCTTGTCCTTCTTCTACTACATCTCCTTCTTCTTCGTCCCAGTTTTTATGAGCTTCTTATTGTATAAACGTTGACGAAACGCCATGCCAGCCGCACAGTAAGTAGCTACATAAAGCAAACAAAAGTCCTTTTCCACAACTCAGATCTCATTTGATTTTAATTTAAATTTAATGAAGAATCAGAAGGCGCAAAAGGACCAACTTGCTCTTATCCTTTTGGCTCTCATTCCATTTCGGTTTGATGTGTATTATTCTTGTTCGTTGGCCAAAATGCGGAATTGTTAAATAGCTTAACGTCCCTGAACACCTTCCTACAACCATCATATCGACCGTACCACCGTACTGCCCGTACCACACCCGACCCCTTGTGTAAATGCTGCGTAAATATCCTTTCGTCACTTACAGTTATGATACAATACCCAAAGATATTCGAATGGCTACAGTGTTCTTTCTTTTTTTTTCAATTTTCGACTATGGCAAAACCCAAACCAACTTGAAAGCCCGGATGTCTACGTCTTTGGGAAAACTTTTGCGGAAATGAAAATTACCAGGGCGATTTTCCAATTAAGGATACAATCTTCTTATTGTTTCTCCGCATCCTTCAATACATTAACTTTTTTTTTTTTGTTGTTTCCTCTCAACCTTTTGTCTTATTCTTGGAATGATGTGTGTTTGTTGAGCCCGAAGAAGAGCAACAGGGTACACACATACGAGAAGTGAACGCTACGCTAAGTCGTTAAACTTTATTTAAATTTTAATTCCTTTTTTCTAAAAGGGATGAGTTCGAGTTGGCAGAAGATGGAGAGGGAGGGCGATGGGTGGTAGTAGAATAGAATCCTTTTACACTCATATTCGTATTTTATATGAGTAGCGTGCGTGTAATCAAATCAAATCAAAAAGGATAGGGTCATGTCCCCAGTTGTCGAACACTTAGTGACTTGCAATAAAGTAATCGCTCACTGCCAGACAACCTTCGATATTCAATAAACGAAGTTAAATTAATTAGATTCTCAAACTCAAACTTTTTTTAATAAACTTAAATTTAATTTTGTAACTTTAACCGTTTTTTTATAAAACAATATAAACTGGAAAACAGTCCAATTCCCCAGTAATCGAACACTTGTTTCCTAAAGCCGAACATCAAGTTTCCTTATTTCGAACATGGTTTTTTGGGTTAAGACTAACATTTAATTACTACACAAAACAGACATTTTTAAAGTTTTCTCTATTTTAAATTATCCAAACATTTTTATTTATATTTTTATATTTTATATTTATTTTTATATTTTTTTTTTTATATTTTATATTTTTTTTTATATTTTTTTTTATATTTATATTTTCTCAATTTTATTGAACCACATAAATCAGATAAGATTTGAAGAGTTGCACACAAAGTCTTTCTTTTGAGCACAAAGTTGGGTGTACGTTAAATGGTTATGCTAAATGGTGACAACCTATATTTCTTAAGTCATCTTCTTTGGCAAGAAGTTATGAGACACCTACGTCATAATTGAAATTGTTAACTGTTCGAACAAAGGAAACCTAAAATTGTACTGAGTTTCCTTGATTCGAACACTGAAAAAAGGTGTTCGAATACTGGCCCCAAAGGTTTTGCTACTTTTATTGATAGAAAGACGTAAAAATTATTTAGTTTCTTATAACATGTAAGGCCTGAGCTTAAAAAAACTATTTTGATGAAGTTGCCTATATTCGAACACTAGTGTTCGAACAGGAAACTCACAACAATTTAGTTTCCTTTGATCGAACAGCTAAAATCTAGTAAAACTATTAACTTTTAAGATAAAATTTTGACGTAAATGAACTAAAATAAGCATTATATAACGAAAAAACCTTACAACATAAATATTTAGCTTCAACTGCCCCTTAAAATCATAGTTTCTCACGACACTTGCAACAGTCTCCTTCTTATATGGAAACCCACAATTGCCCTAATCTTTGAAAGCTAGTCACAAACTACTATTTTTTAAACGTTTACATTGGTTGTACTTGTGAGTTGTTTCTGAGGGTTCAAGAGTATAACACCCTTTACAATTTCGCATTAAAAGAAATTAAAAAAATGAGAAATAATGCAGTTTGAGCGATGTTTTTCAAAAAGTGTTCGACAACTGGGAGTGTTCGAATTTAGGCGACCTTACCCTACCGTCTTTTGTTTTGTGTTGTTCCACATTTCTGGGTCTCGACCTTCTCTTGAAACAAAAACAACTTCGCTATTCCATCAAAACAAACCCAATGAAATGTTAATGGAATTACCGTTTTAACAGAGGGGGTAAGGCGCATAGGTATACAACAAACGGTACTTTCATAGGGATAAACACACTCATCTTCATATCAGAGAGAACACAATAGCGCGGGGTACAACGCTAACGCACGCAAGTAAAAAGGACAATTCTCTCGGCTTTTGTTTATGCGAATGAAATCTGAATATGAATTGGAGCATTAAATGGTTCACGCTCGTTAATCTGGCAGGGAATTGGATCTTGGGAGTGATAAAGGCACCGGCAAACGTTGGGTTTTGTTTGTTCTAGTTTTCTACTAGAATGTTTCCTTAGGTTCTGATTTTTTTGTTTTTGGGGAATGTTTATTTAATTTTAAGGATGTGCGTTGTAATGATTTCAGAGATTGCTTTGCAAAGATAATCATGGGTGTGAAATGTTGCAAAGCTCGGTGCCTTTTGTAAGGGGGCGAAGGTTTATTGAGTTGGTAAGGTGTAGTTGAGATTTGTATCTGTGAAATAAGGCGATCCTTTGAAAGGGCTCATATAATTTTATTTACTACATTCCGCTCTTGTTTTTTATTGAATCCATTGTTGGAATCTCATATGTTAAAAGGCCTTTATATCTAGATTTGAGTTAGCTTCATATAAAAAATGCAAAATCCAGCTTCTTCGTAAGCTTCTATTGGCAAATGTGAGCATTAATGGTGCAATTTGCGATTAGCACTCGCTCACTGGAAAAATTGACATATTCTCTGATTTGAAATCAATCCCAGGAATCTACTCATCCTCCTCCTCCTCTGGTTTTACAACTTTACCGAAATTGAAAGAAGATAAATGACAGTACCTAGCTAAAAGGGAGGTATTGCTCGAAAAATACAGGACGGCAGATGAGTGAAAAATTTAACTACCCCCTAAATGCCACAACTATTTCATCAGTCATCACCCTTATAATGAAATACAACGTCAGGAAGGGGTTGGATGGCCTGGTGAAAAACGCGGATAACTAAATATCCTAAGAACTTGCCGAGAGATGAAGCAACAAGAATCACCTTGTAGTGGATGTGAATGTGGATGACGCACTTTTAGTATAAATTCAAAATCAACAACGAAAGGGAGACTTTTGTCTCCTGAAGGAAGATTCGGCTGAGCAGAGGGCTGAACAACTCCAGCTAAACAAGATAAAAAGACAACCGTGTAGGGGTTTCGACATCGAGTCTTCTTTAGCAGCGGAACTTTAAACTTCTATACATATCCTCAAAAATAACACAGCAGCGGTGCCTGATAGAATACCAGCTTAGCTTCTGAAAGCTGATCTCTTCGTAAAGGCCATTTGTTGTATTTTAACTGACATAAACTATTTTCGAAGCGGTCACCTATCACAGGGACGGAAAAAATGGAGCTAACAAATAAAGAGACCTTAGGAATTGCAGTTTATTGTTGAGGCTTTAACGAAAAATCAAAATCGAAAGAAATGTCGTTTTAACTTTCACAGAACAGTCGCAGTCGGTCGAGTATCATCCTTGAGCTGCTTCACCTAATATTTGTAATTTTTAAAAAGATCTTTGATCGAGCTAAACGATAAATAAATCGAGCTCTACCAAAAATAACTGCCACTATAAAAGAGTCTTACAACAAAGCTAAGTGATGCATTTTTTTGTACCATGGGAATTGACTTTTTTGAAAGTGGAACCCGATATGATGCAATCCAATGTTCCGTCAACAATTTCTTTTCTCCTGGCAATTGACGATGTATTAAGGATTTGTTTTCGTCAAGATGAGAGACTGGGCATTCAACAAATGCCGTTTCATTGGTTTAACCATCTGGAATGTGCCACTGATTTTTGACTCCTGGCAAATAATATCTGTCAGCTACATTACACATTGACACATTAACCCAGTCGCCCGCTGGCCGTTTGTTGTGGTCGGACAGTCCAATTATTTTGGAGTTATTGCTTACGAACCCTTGGTACTCTTCAATGTGAAATTCCAGTCAATCTTTTTAGCACTAAATTGGGATTCTTCGAGTTCAATTCAAATATGGCTGCGAAATTGGTTAAATCTTAGCTATCATCTACAGGAAAGTGCTGTCTACACCACATTCTTGAGATTATCCGGGCACACGAAATTTTCAAGCCATGAATTCTGACGCTGGACTTGTCGATATTGGCTAGAAGTCGACGTGAAAAGCGGAATCCAAACGGAGTTTCTGTGCAAAGCAGACCTTGGAATCGAACTTTCAGGACTTCCACCGTTCAGCGTGTGGAAGGACCATCAAAGGCGGTTACATGGCTTGTTGCGGATACCTGAAAGGGTACCTGAAAGAATTAACAAAAAACAAATAAACACAAAACGTAAATGAAAGATGTATGACGTTATGTTTACCGAAGAAAGAAAACAAACTCCTGCGATGGAGATGGAAGGGGTGATATAATTTTGGAGGTTGGTGCACTTAGGAACTTAGGTAGAGTCCTAGCCTGAAATAAAGAGGAAAAGAAGTAAATTTAATGAAAAATAAAGGGGTTAATCATAGAAAATAAATTAGAAACTTAAATTGAAAACTCATGTGGGTTGCAAGATGATGACAGCCATATGCCATATGAAATATTTTTTTTTGGTAGTGGGACGTCAGAACATAGAATTAGACGTCACAACATCGCATTCTGCTTGACGTAAGAGGTACCATCTAGGGGGAAATAAAGAAATAAAAACAAAAATAATACCAAAGAGGAAAGGGAAACAAAAACAAATATTCAAAAAAATTTTCAAATACCAATGAGTGGACGGATTAGGGATCGCCTGTTCCGAAAGATGTGGGAGGAAGAATGGGATGATGGTGTGATTCCTGATCATGCCCATGACCGTAAGCTCAAGATATCACACAACAGTTTGAGCTAGTTGTGTCTTAGATCTGAGGGAGTAATGATCAAATACTCTACTCCGCGTAAACTACAGCCCGAGCATTAAGTCGTGTAGTATTTAGTACAGTACCTATAAGATACAATGTGACAGTATTATACTTAAGTAAAATTGAAGACTTATTTTTTTTTGTTTAAAAGTTGAATGATAAATCATATATAGATATATATACCATAATAGATTAAAGGTAATTTGAAAAATAATTAGATGGTTTACCTGGTGAAATTCTAAAGTTGTAGTGTGTCATAGATTTGTATAGTACGGGAAAAATCTAATTCGTGCAAGGTGGACTTTTAATGTCCGAAAGAAAGAGTTTAGCTGCAGCAGCACAACATAGTGGTGAGTGTATAGTGTAGTAAGAAACATATGAGAAAATAAAGTGAAAATTATAAATTAGAGTCAAGTAATGAAAAGTCTGAATTCTATACTAGGATATCCAGACCTCACCAGGATCGGGTGTACTGACACCTTAAGGAACCTCACGGCCAAACAGGGCAACAGTTCACTGGGGCAGACCATTCGAACCCGGTCAACTGAGGGATGTTCAGAACTGGCATAACTCGCTCCAGAGCCCAAGAAATAACTTACCATAACAACACAAAAAAATAAGGTCGCAGTGAGTCTGGGTATCCCCAAAAAAAAAATAAAAAAGAAAATTTTTTTTTGTATGTTGTACGTATTATTAAAATCCGTGCTAGTGCATACGTATAAGCTAAGCAATCGAAATCGCTACTTACCTATATACATATATACTTCCCCTAAGTTCTCGGAAGAGAGAACGCAGCTGGAGGAGGAAAAATTCGTCAATTTTTTTTTATTTATCTACCCTTTGATAGTACAGATGCTATCAAGGTTGAGATACGTGAGGCTGAATAGACCAGAACATGTTTTTTTTTATCTAAAAGGGCTACATTTCGTTCAATTAATTATTAATTTAAATAACTTCCTTTATTGTATTTGTAAGTGATAGTTGATTTTTTTTTCTTTTTTTTTTGTTCCGCGTTAAGTGTTGAGTGGGGCTGGTACATGTTAAGCCTCCATTAACCAGGAACGTACCTATAACTTAGAGCTCTGGTTAGGTAGGATCCTTGAGTTTTTTTTTGCGCAAATAGGGGTATAAAACAAGATACCCGACTAGAAAAAAAAGGAAGAAAAATTTGCATGTCGCAAATTTTCGATTTTGAAATTTCATTTTGGTTTTTTTTGTTTGTTCAATGATAGTTTCCTAGTTATAGTCACTTAATTTTGTAGAGTTAAAGTACTTAGATGTAGCCTTAATTTTTTTTTGAAGCACAAAAAAAAAAAAACGATAACGACCAGAAACAAGTCAATAAATGTTCATCAATTCATTAAATGAATAAATCGGCTTTTTCCTGGCACATGATTGATACCATGTACTACAGATAAATTTCGATATTTCAGGGGTGTAGAAGGTGAGTAGGTGGCTTTGGTAAAAATGGTGTGACAGATGGATGAAATCCATCATCGAAGGGAAGTTTTATCGAGGCCATAAAATTTCAGGTTGGGTGGGTATGGGCCTAGCTGCGTTCCATCTGCAGCTGTCTTAGTATGGTGAACGTCCGTCCGATAATCCTTGTGTGTGTTTTTCCATTTGGCCTGATTTTTTTTGTTGCTGGTGAGGTCGTTTCTTGAGGACAAGATCCCCCCCATTCCGACGAGTTAAGCCGCGCTTAGCAAGCAGGCCAGTCCTCAAGAGCGATACATGTCCCTACCCTTCTATCCCAGATCCGTTTCCTTACCTAATCCTTATTTTTCCGGTTACCTCTAAATCACCTCCTTATCCCCTCCACTCCCACTAGCTGGCAACAAAATGGCGCCCAACGTATTTAGTCCTTGTCTTTCGTCCTTTTTCAAACAAATTTTCACCCGGTGCTTGCTTTAAATTTTTTTGTTACGTATGTCTTCACTTAGAAGGTCTTTACGTACTAAGTTGAATTGCGACGTAGACTAAGAAAGTTGAAAGCGACCACCGAAAATTTAGTTTGAAACCCCTATCCTTTATATATATATATCCTTTCCTATCCTTTTAAATAACTTCATTTTGCTTCCCTTTCAAAAAAAAAAAAAAAAAAAAAAATTTGTTTTAAAATTTTTTTTTCCAAGTTTTTCTTCAAGTCTTTTTGTAGCGTTTTAAAACAGTGGCCATGTTTGACGAATAGTCAAATATCGATGCACTGTTTCAAAACCATAGTTTAATGGTAACTCATTAACCACTCTAAAGTCACGTTTATCTCCCCGTTTCACGTCTTATAGCTAAGTCCTATAGACAGGCTTTAACTGCGGGAACGGGAGATAAACAGTGCAATTTATTTTTTTTTCCTAAACTATTTCACCATACCAAGAGATTTTTATGATCGTCCGTCTGCAGTCTTTTTAATATCAAATATTCGAAATAAGTCACACCAAGTAACTTTCACCGAAGACTACTCCCGGAAACACCCCGATACACTACGCATACAACCAACACAAAAATTTAAACTTTTTTTGATTATTCAAAAAAAAAAAAAAAAAAAAAAAAAAAACCCACATATATAAATAGACATAACCACCGCTTAATCTATTCATTTTCAAATCACTAATTGACGTTTGAACTATTCGCATATAAATCTAATAATTTATGTTCTTAGTTCAAGCACTACCTAATACTATTGTTGTTTTCGTTTGTTATTTTCATATTTATTTTATAAACATTTTTTTTCAGTCACCATATATATGCTATCATTAGTAGCATTTAAACTATAAACTGAGAAAAAAAAAAAAAACCTGATTTTGATTTTTTTTGTTTATTTATTCTTCATTTTCATTACCTAAAATTACTTTTTTTGCTATTACATTTACTTTTTCTATATTTTTTTTTCTTATTATTATTGAAAGTCTTCAGTCTAGCAAGACTTCTTTCGTTTTTTTTTGTTGTTTAGTATTTGTTAATCATATTGGTCTAATACCTACACTCTTACTACTTATTAATCATAATTATTAATCATATTTTTCTAAACTACACCTACACTCTTACTACTTCCTTAACAAGAAAAAAATATATATAGCTATACAAAGAATAAAAATCAACACGAATTCCCCTTACACAGATCAAAAACAAAATACAGAATTTAAAAAGATACCTTAAGTTAAATACCTTAACTCCGTTCCCATTGCGCGATCCAGGTAGTGTTAGTAATATCCTTCGAAGTCGTAACCGCCAAGATGAATTCTGAAAATGAAGAAAGCATTAGAAGGCAAATAAGAGATGCGGACATAGAAGGAAGTAAACGAGTCACCCGGTCGACTAATAAAGAAATGCCAACTAAGGGTAAGGTAGTACACTCTCCTCGCACTTCTGACGTGAATTATAGATCCTTATCCGAACACACGGGGGTACCTATAGATAGCTCAGGTAGGCCAGCCGATTCAAGGTTGAGCAATATGTCCAGTGAGTCCATAAGCGCACCGTCTTACAGTAGTTTAAGTGAAATGGGTGCAGCTGGTTTAGATCCCAAAGGCAGCGGAGGTTCTTTAGACCAAACCGTAAGACCTGCTGCAGCTCGACGTGATAGTTTGAGGCAGTCCCTAGAAAACTCAGGTAGTTTAAATAACCTTAGAAATATTTTTGAAGGCAGAACGAGCTTACCGGCGATGGGAAGTAGGGAACGCTTGTTAATACCCGAAGATCTCAAAGCTTACATAAATTTGTCGATTACGCAGGGGTTGTCGTCACATCAAACCTCCCTGCGCAAAGAGTTAACATCGTCATTGGGTGAAATGAAAGCGCAGCTGAATGACTTTAGGCAAGAGCTGACTCGTTCAGTTCGTGTAACAGCTGACACTAGCCCGCCAGGGGTGGACAGGTCACAAGGTCCACCAGCTGCAACTCTGTCAACAGCACACCATCTTCTTCAAAATGGTTCTCACGGTAGGAATTGGTCGCAGCCCGGCCAGCAAAATAGGAGATTCAATCCTGAAAATTCAAGAAGAGGGTTAGATAGGGGGCCACAGCAGGCACAATATTCGGAAGTACCTTTTTATCCGCAGGGTATGTATTCAATGCCACAACACCAAGGTAGACATCCTCACGGTCCTCCAGATGGGAACTTTAGTGTTCGAGGGCCTATTAAGATAGACAAGTGGGGTCTTAAATTTGAAGGTCAGCCGGAAAGTCTCACTGTGGAAGACTTTATCTTTCGGATAGAGACGCTGCAACGGCAGTATGAGTATCCCTGGGCTGAGATCTTAAGGGATTTTCATTTGCTTCTCTCAGGACCTGCTCACGAGTGGTACTGGCAATTTCAGCGACACAGCTACAGACCGGACTGGTCGATCCTAAAGGACGCGCTGATGCGTCAGTTTAAAAATGCTCGCTCGGACTTTGAGCTAATGCGAGACATTATGGATCGCAGGCAGGCTTCCTGGGAGAGCTCTGATGATTTCTTTGCGGCCATAAACCGTATAAGATCTCAGCTCAGTATCCCAATCCCGGAAATAGAGTTAGTGCGAATTCTGAAAAGAAATTTAAGTGAGAAGATTGGCAAATTAGTTTACCCAATGTCGATATTTACCATTGACCAGCTGAGGAACTCATGTAAAGACGCCGAGACAGCATTTCCAAGAAGGGAAAGGGAAATGCCGAAGCCCTACAAACCACAGCAAAAGTTTATGACGAACGAGCTTCAATACGAAGAAAGTTCACATCAACCGACAGAAGACCAGCTCGCGGCACTTCAGTTTTCGGGGCAGCGCCCAAAAAACCACTTCCAAAAAGGCTCGGAGGTAACTAATCTTGTCTGTTGGAACTGCAAAGTCCCCGGACATACGTACTTTGAGTGTGAAGCGGACTTTTTAAAAATATTCTGTTTTAAGTGCGGACAGGAAGGTGTAAAGACTCCGCACTGTCAAAAGTGTAGGCCGGAAAACCGGAGGGGGAACGCGGGTTTTCAGGGGGAGCCGCGTTCGAATCCGCCGTTCAAACCCCAACAATAATAAATACCATTAATGAAGCCCTAGAGGCATATAAAGACGGTAGGATTAAGGTTCAGGGTAAAGTACAGGTGACGATACTGGAGCGACCAACCCCACTCCCTACCGATACTAATAACGAGCCTCCAAAAAAACGTAATATAAAGTCATTACACACGCGAATACGGGAATACCAAATAGCCCGAAAAAGAATTTATAACGAGGGTAACGCTACGATATCTAGGAAGATACTTAAAGCTAGGGAACGGTACAGGAATCGAAGGGAAACGAGAGAGAAGATCGCGGCCACAAGGGTGGATACATCATCCGACCCCAGACCTTATGCTAAAATTAAAATAGGAGAAAAAATATTGTTAGGATTGTTAGACAGTGGTGCCAGTGTGTCCATTCTAGGTAAAAACTGCATGCAATTGATAGAGGAACTTAATATCGACATCACAACCTTTCAGTCTGGTGTCAAAACAGCTGATGGGAAAACCCAGTCAATTGTAGGCAAGGTAATCGTGTCTGTTGAATACAAAGATGTTATTAGTGACGTAACGTTCTACCTGGTACCAAGTCTAGACCAAGAGGTATACTTAGGGGTAGACTTTTGGAAAATTTTCAACATAGCACCAAACATCATCAGTTCCATTGAGGTGAATCAGGATCAAGAGGTAGAGGTGATGAGCGCTCACTTGTTAACTTCCGAACAACAGAAGCGACTGGAAGAAGTTAAGCAAAAATTTTTGAATTTTGACCGAGATGGGTTGGGAAAGACGATGCTCATGGAGCATGTTATAGATATCGGGGAGGCAGAGCCAGTAAAACAGCGGCACTATCCTGTTTCTCCAGCGGTACAGACGATCCTTTACGAAGAACTAGATCGAATGCTAGACTTAGGGGTAATTGAGGAGAGCGAAAGCCCGTGGTGTTCTCCAGTAGTCCTTTTGCGAAAGCCAGGCAAAAATCGACTCTGCCTCGATTCTCGCAAAGTGAATGCACTGACGAAGAAAAATGCGAATCCGCTACCGCACATAGAGGGACTACTGAGTAGGCTCCCCGATACCGTATACATGAGCAGCATTGATCTCAAGGAAGCGTTCTGGCAAATACCGCTGGAAAAACAGAGCAGGGAGAAAACCGCTTTTGCCGTACCTGGTAGGCCTCTGTACCAATTTACAGTGATGCCGTTCGGTCTCTGTAACGCTGCACAAAGATTGAGTCAGTTGATGGATAAGGTCATCCCATCAAAACTTAGGGAACAAGTGTTTGTCTACTTGGATGATCTACTTATAATGGCCCCCGATTTTGATTCCCACTTAGCCCTAGTAGAGGAAGTAGGAGAGTGCTTGAGAAAAGCAAACCTCACCATCAACATGACCAAATCCAAATTTTGTTTCAAGGAATTGAAATATTTGGGGTTCATTGTTGGTGGTGGGAAATTAAGAACGGATCCTGCTAAAGTGGAGGCCATTGTAGATTTTCCGGTTCCAAAGAATCCTAGACAAGTTCGTCGGTTGCTGGGCTTAGCGGGATGGTACCGAAAATTTATCAAAGACTTTTCAAGTCTAACGGCACCACTGACTGATCTGCTGAAGAAAAATAATGAAAAGTTCAAGATGACCGAGGCTGCCTTAGAGGCATTTGAAAAATTAAAAATTTCTTTGACCACCGCACCTGTGCTTTCCCATCCCGATTTTAAGAAGAGGTTCTACATTCAATGTGATGCATCAGACTCTGGTATTGGAGCGGTACTATACCAACGAAACCACGAAGATGCAGAGGTACCTATTGCATTTTTCTCCCAAAAATTGAACAGGTGTCAGAGGAACTACAGCGTAACTGAGAGAGAGTGTTTGGCTGCGGTGAAAGCAGTGCAAAAATTTAGACCCTATGTCGAAGGAATGGAATTTACTGTCATTACTGATCATTCCAGCCTTCGATGGCTAATGAACATGAAGGATCTCAGTGGTAAATTAGCTAGATGGAGTCTCTTGTTACAGTCTTATTCCTTTGACATCGAACACCGAAAGGGAGCTCTGAATGTGGTACCAG
Organism: Melanostoma scalare; assembly: GCA_949752695.1. Taxonomy (NCBI): domain Eukaryota; kingdom Metazoa; phylum Arthropoda; class Insecta; order Diptera; family Syrphidae; genus Melanostoma; species Melanostoma scalare. The sequence continues at coordinate 9,744,538 of OX456986.1, read as the reverse complement.
ATACTCTCTCTCGGGTACATGTAGAAGCAATAGATGTGGTAGATGTGGCTCCTCTCATTGACTTGGAATCGGAAGAATTTCAGTCCGATGAATACAAAAGCCTAATAAAAACAATAAAGGACAAAGCAGAAGAATTGCCAGACCTCAAGGTAGAAGACGACTTTGTGTACAAACGAGCTCTGCAATACCAAAGAGACGAAGCCATGTTAGAACATGCTTGGGTAATGTGGATCCCTTCTGGACTCACCGAGTCCGTAATTAGTAAGGCTCATGATCCCCCACAGGCCGCTCACGGAGGCATGGAAAAAACCATAAAAAGAATCCGGCAGTATTTCTACTGGCCGAATATGACTGTGCAAGTTCGAGAATATGTTTCTAATTGTAACCTGTGTAAGCAAAGTAAAGCGTCTAACCAAATTTCTCGTCCCCCCATAGTAACTTCGTTTTGTACTGATCGTCCTTTTGAAAAAATTTATATAGACTTTTTGGGTCCATACCCCAGGTCAAAGTCTGGAAATACTCATGTTTTTGTTGTTTTAGATCATTTGTCCAAATTTGTGTTCCTTAAACCAATGTCTAAAGCATGCTCTTCGAAAGTCGTTAAATTCCTACACGAAGACATTTTCAATGTATTCGGTGTACCGAAAATTATACATTCTGATAATGGAAAGCAATTTCTTTCCAAAGACTTCCAAAGTTTCATGCTAAAATATGGAATTAAACATTTCAAAACGGCCAATTACTCTCCGCAGTCAAACGCCTCAGAGAGAGTTAACCGTTCCTTAGTAGCAGCAATCCGCTGTTACCTAGATGCTGACCAACGAAACTGGGACATTTACCTAAGTGACATTGCGTGTGCCTTAAGAACTTCAGTTCATAGTTCTACCGGTGTTACACCGTATTACGCGTTGTTCGGAACGAACATGATCACGCACGGTAGCAGTTATGAACTGACCCGAAGATTAGGAGGCGTCAATGATTCAGAAATCTTGACCATCCCTCGAAAAGACAGGTTGCAGTGCATACGCACTCAAATTAAAGAACAAATTCTAAAAGCCAACGAAAAATCTGCAAAGACCTATAACATCCGAACGCGTAAGATTAAGTACCTGCCCGGACAGGAAGTTTACCGCCGAAACTTTATCTTAAGCGACTCTTCAAAAATTTTGTCCGCCAAACTCTGTCCGAAATATGTCAAATGTCGAGTTCTTAAACAAGTAGGCAATCAATTATATGAATTAGAAAATCTTGGCGGAAAGAAAATAGGAATCTATCACGCCAAAGATTTGAAACAATAACATTCCTGAAAAGAAGAACCGGTCTCAACCAACAAGAGGCATATAAACCCTTTCTTCTTATTTCGTTACCAACTGGTACACTCACCCCGCCATTCCCAGGTATCAGATGAGTAAGTACGATTTAAATTAAAGTACAAACTCACTCCTGGGTCATACTGAATGTTTTTCTGTTTTCCTAATCAGACATGGTTAAAGCTTTATTAAGTGTCACCCCCTTTTTGTATAACGCTAGTTCAATTCGTACAAATTAACCTAGCATTCAAAACCTTACAACGAGGTGAAAGAAAACAATCAACATGGTTTGGTTCTAAGCATCAACAAATATTTATTAATCACATACAAGGTTAGGTACCATCAAACTACCCTCAATAGTAAACAGGCATAATGCATTTGCATTTACATTTGCGCCTATATACAGCCTTGGTGGGCAGTCACAAGGAATAACACTTATAGTATAGTTATTTATAAGTATGTGAGTATACCTACTCAACAAAAAGTACCTGAACTATTCTATTTAGTTAACCTACTGTGATACCATCAAACCTACTGTGATACGATCAAACCTAATGTGATACAACTATACCTACTGTGATGCAAGTATGCCTAACTCAATACAACTATGTATACTGGAACCGACTGTGATTTTAAAACCCAACTGTGATACTTAGTTTAGTTTACATACCTACGTCTATGTCCTATTTATTTATTTATATGTTAATTTATTAAACTAGTCTATTCTAGCGATAAGGAAACACAATAAAAAAAAAAAAAAAAAAAAAAAATAAAGAAAGCCTATTTATTCAGGCAGATACAAACACTTACTAATGTGAAATCCTTGATAGCCAAAAACTCCGCTGTTTCTGCTTATCCTAGTAGTTCATAGGCCCGTGCTTTGGTGTTGGTTCTTAATCCATATCCTGCCGGTAGGTCCAGTGTAGTAGTCCTGGATAGTTGCTTTACTAGGAAAAAAAAAAAGGGAAAACAAATGATCAACCCAACTGGCAGTCCGAAATATTGTGTACATACATACCTGCTTTCGTCTTTATCAAAACATATGGGACGCCAATGACCCCAGGGTACTAGGGCCATATGTTCTAAAAAGGTAGATGGATTGCAACACCCTTACTGCAAGTCAATCGACACTGCTGGCTATTGTTGAGAATAAGTAAAGAAAAAGAAATTATCAACCAAAACTGTTTCTGAGGGATATAAGTAGGTACTTACTTTCCGAAGCAAACATATGTTTGAGGTCAATGACCTCAGGAGGTTATGGTCGCTAGGTATATAAGTATGTACCGGCGATACGCAAATTTCGCTGCGAGGAATGTAGACGCTGAGTAGCAACAATCATCTGAAAGAATCTGAAGAATAGATAGTTTAGAGATAAGACAAAACAAATATGAATAGGATATCTACCAGATAGGAAAAACCTTACCGGTAAAGCGAAAATTGAACACATGCCCGGCTAAGTATCGTGAGTTCTCCCCACGTTAGGATTCAGGACTAAGCATTCAGGTAGCCTCTTCCGTCTTTGTGGTGATGTAAATCCTCCAACGACGGAATTTTGTTGCGGATACCTGAAAGGGTACCTGAAAGAATTAACAAAAAACAAATAAACACAAAACGTAAATGAAAGATGTATGACGTTATGTTTACCGAAGAAAGAAAACAAACTCCTGCGATGGAGATGGAAGGGGTGATATAATTTTGGAGGTTGGTGCACTTAGGAACTTAGGTAGAGTCCTAGCCTGAAATAAAGAGGAAAAGAAGTAAATTTAATGAAAAATAAAGGGGTTAATCATAGAAAATAAATTAGAAACTTAAATTGAAAACTCATGTGGGTTGCAAGATGATGACAGCCATATGCCATATGAAATATTTTTTTTTGGTAGTGGGACGTCAGAACATAGAATTAGACGTCACAACATCGCATTCTGCTTGACGTAAGAGGTACCATCTAGGGGGAAATAAAGAAATAAAAACAAAAATAATACCAAAGAGGAAAGGGAAACAAAAACAAATATTCAAAAAAATTTTCAAATACCAATGAGTGGACGGATTAGGGATCGCCTGTTCCGAAAGATGTGGGAGGAAGAATGGGATGATGGTGTGATTCCTGATCATGCCCATGACCGTAAGCTCAAGATATCACACAACAGTTTGAGCTAGTTGTGTCTTAGATCTGAGGGAGTAATGATCAAATACTCTACTCCGCGTAAACTACAGCCCGAGCATTAAGTCGTGTAGTATTTAGTACAGTACCTATAAGATACAATGTGACAGTATTATACTTAAGTAAAATTGAAGACTTATTTTTTTTTGTTTAAAAGTTGAATGATAAATCATATATAGATATATATACCATAATAGATTAAAGGTAATTTGAAAAATAATTAGATGGTTTACCTGGTGAAATTCTAAAGTTGTAGTGTGTCATAGATTTGTATAGTACGGGAAAAATCTAATTCGTGCAAGGTGGACTTTTAATGTCCGAAAGAAAGAGTTTAGCTGCAGCAGCACAACATAGTGGTGAGTGTATAGTGTAGTAAGAAACATATGAGAAAATAAAGTGAAAATTATAAATTAGAGTCAAGTAATGAAAAGTCTGAATTCTATACTAGGATATCCAGACCTCACCAGGATCGGGTGTACTGACACCTTAAGGAACCTCACGGCCAAACAGGGCAACAGTTCACTGGGGCAGACCATTCGAACCCGGTCAACTGAGGGATGTTCAGAACTGGCATAACTCGCTCCAGAGCCCAAGAAATAACTTACCATAACAACACAAAAAAATAAGGTCGCAGTGAGTCTGGGTATCCCCAAAAAAAAAATAAAAAAGAAAATTTTTTTTTGTATGTTGTACGTATTATTAAAATCCGTGCTAGTGCATACGTATAAGCTAAGCAATCGAAATCGCTACTTACCTATATACATATATACTTCCCCTAAGTTCTCGGAAGAGAGAACGCAGCTGGAGGAGGAAAAATTCGTCAATTTTTTTTTATTTATCTACCCTTTGATAGTACAGATGCTATCAAGGTTGAGATACGTGAGGCTGAATAGACCAGAACATGTTTTTTTTTATCTAAAAGGGCTACATTTCGTTCAATTAATTATTAATTTAAATAACTTCCTTTATTGTATTTGTAAGTGATAGTTGATTTTTTTTTCTTTTTTTTTTGTTCCGCGTTAAGTGTTGAGTGGGGCTGGTACATGTTAAGCCTCCATTAACCAGGAACGTACCTATAACTTAGAGCTCTGGTTAGGTAGGATCCTTGAGTTTTTTTTTGCGCAAATAGGGGTATAAAACAAGATACCCGACTAGAAAAAAAAGGAAGAAAAATTTGCATGTCGCAAATTTTCGATTTTGAAATTTCATTTTGGTTTTTTTTGTTTGTTCAATGATAGTTTCCTAGTTATAGTCACTTAATTTTGTAGAGTTAAAGTACTTAGATGTAGCCTTAATTTTTTTTTGAAGCACAAAAAAAAAAAAACGATAACGACCAGAAACAAGTCAATAAATGTTCATCAATTCATTAAATGAATAAATCGGCTTTTTCCTGGCACATGATTGATACCATGTACTACAGATAAATTTCGATATTTCAGGGGTGTAGAAGGTGAGTAGGTGGCTTTGGTAAAAATGGTGTGACAGATGGATGAAATCCATCATCGAAGGGAAGTTTTATCGAGGCCATAAAATTTCAGGTTGGGTGGGTATGGGCCTAGCTGCGTTCCATCTGCAGCTGTCTTAGTATGGTGAACGTCCGTCCGATAATCCTTGTGTGTGTTTTTCCATTTGGCCTGATTTTTTTTGTTGCTGGTGAGGTCGTTTCTTGAGGACAAGATCCCCCCCATTCCGACGAGTTAAGCCGCGCTTAGCAAGCAGGCCAGTCCTCAAGAGCGATACATGTCCCTACCCTTCTATCCCAGATCCGTTTCCTTACCTAATCCTTATTTTTCCGGTTACCTCTAAATCACCTCCTTATCCCCTCCACTCCCACTAGCTGGCAACAGGCTTTATGATAAAAATACTTGGGCTTTGGTCCCTCGAGCCGCTTTGTTCAACGACTATGTTTAAAATGAAATTAAAACCCAATTTAATACGTTAGCTTTGAGTTTCAAGCTTTTTTCCATTATCTATTGAAAATGATTTTGGTCAAGTGGTCATTTTCATTCCACTACAATTTGCGGTCCTCTTGTGCCATTTTCGATCACTTTGAAAAGATGTTTGGTAGAATTTATCTCGCACTGTTGTTAGATATTCACTTTGAGAGCTGTGAAACGATATATCAGTTGCACAGATAGGGATAAGCACAGATAAGGAATAGTTCAGAATTTTCGTTGTCATTGTAGCTGGGTGTGTATTCGAGGGAAATACCATCCTGTCGGAACCACATGTCCTTCTGTATAAGTTGAACCTTTTTCATTGAGTGGTCTTGTTACAAACTGAGACCCCAACAATTTGAGACCCGATAACACAAACACATCTAGTTATTAGTTATTTTTTATTTCGTCCAAATATTTGAGTTTGTCATAGCACACATCTAATTGACGTGGTTTTCCATGAATAATACGATGGTTCTCAGTACAAAAAAAAACGCTAATTTTACTCATTTGTCCTGAGTTGCGAAGGAAATCCAATCAGTAAGTCTCTTTGAGGCTCAGGAGAACATGACTTGGAGTTTTACTAAACAAACGTCAAGGGAACAGAGAAATGCACCTTGGTACCTTCCGATAGGTTGATTTACTAGTAAATCGTATAAATTAATCGAAGGCAGACTTTTGTAAGCTTTTTTAAGCCATCGTCTAGCTCAGTCTCATCGTTAAAAAAAAAACTAGGCACATCAACAATCTTTTGAGTTTGGGGCATGTAACATAGCAAGTACATGACAATGCGTGGTAAAGCTTCCTGCAGGAATCCAAAAATCCGAAAGCACACTTAATAATTTGGCAAAAGTCGTAAAGGAAAAGCGGTGACAAGTACAATTTTTTTTTCAATTTCACTAAACCTTTCATACTTCCCTGAAAAAGGTATTTTACTGAAGCCATCGTAATTCCCAATCAATCTTAACATGTTATGTAAGCAAATCACAAAAGCTGTCCTCTGGTATAAAATAACTCTGAAACATGAAAATACTTTCAAGCAGATTTCCGCGATGGTTAAAAAAGATTCAACTAATTTTAAACTAAGGAAACAGACCACTTTTTAGAATTTAAAGAGAGAAACGCTGGTGTTCCGCAAGGAAGTGTCTTTGGGCCAGTATTGTTAATTTCGTAAATCCACTTAAAGTTCTAAAAGAAGATGTAGTTGCTATTATTTAGTCACAAGTCCTTTCACTTTTAAATTTTTATGGGTACCTACAGGTTTTTTTGAAATGGCAAAGTAAAAGGAAAAATTAGCTGAAATCGACAAATATCAACGTCAGATACAAGCAAAGTAACATTTTATATCTGAATTCAACTAAGTGAACATTAATGTTTCGATTGACGCAAAATAGGTAGTTTCCAAAAGAGCCTTAATAGAAAACTCAGTCTTTTAGGCGACTAGAGAAGCGCTCAAAAGCAACCAATGATGTATACATATATCGACAGCTTTTTATTTAGCATCATTTCTTTGAAACAAAGCTCCTGGCTACAAATAAATGTAGCTCCAGTGACATATTTCGGTAACTGATAAATTTATCATTACCAGGGTTTTTTTAAATTTGTGACTTTTTATTGATGATGTTTCGCCAAACGTTATTGTTTGCACTTGTATTTTGCAAAGTAAAATTTATGGGAGGATCTCATATCGTGCTTCACTAATTAAAGTTGTAATTTACAAGTAATGAACTTGTTGAAATGAAAGAAATTTTTGAATTTCCATTTCACGTTTCCTGAAACTTGTGAATAAATTTACAAGTTTGTTTTCTCATCATTTTGATAACAAAAACGTCATAAAATACCAAAGAGAAGATGTTTTAACATTGTAGATGTAAACTACAAGCTATTTTTGATTCCGGTGCAATGAAATCTGGAACACTTGTGAATTACAATCTTTTTTTACAATTTGTTCGCCTTGATTACTATTTCGTAAATTAAAAACTTCTAATTGGAGAAACAAAAAACCGAGCTACAAACTTGTAACTATAAATTACAAGTTGAATTTTGTGGTTGAAACTTTAATAAACATACATAAGGTGGCGCAACAGAGCGGGCGGCCTCGAGGCCCCACAACGCAACAACCATAACTGGTGAGGGTATGCAAGACGGCCTACAATTCATTGCCAATTTCTAATGGCTTATCGAAAAAGCGCTTTTCATAGCAATGAGTTTACAATCGCAGGACTAGCCAATTCTTCCCTTGCAACTTTCATTTCGATGTTACTTGCACAATGGCATTGACTTCTAAGTCGACGAGCATCATCTTCTTGGTAAGCCATGAACATATGTCTTTTTATAAAGCCGAAGAGATTCTTAATCTTTCAAAAGTGAAGAAAAAAACTCCCAGTACCTACGTATAGTTCGATTAAATCCTTCATTTATACAATTTTAAACAATGCCCACTCACCCACCTTATGCTTTCGACTTACCACCGACTTCTTCTATTCCTTTTTAAATCACCACTCTAAATTTTCTTCAAACGAGCGCTCCTGTTTCTTAAAATTTCTCGTTCTTCCCCAAAAGGCCAAAAATGCCCTCACATAAAAGTTATTTATTTTGTAATATCAAATCACCACAAAATCTTTTTTATTCACGTGCCGTCACACAAAAGAATCTTTCTTAAACAATAATTCTTCGCAGTGTAGCATCAGCATCTATTTAATTTTGCGGCTCTCAAATTTAATACTTTAGGTGTACGAGTTTGTATATGTATATTTCAATGCAAAAGAATAGAATATCCTTTCTTATTATCCTTATAATGTTTTTCATCCGTTTTGCATTTATTTATATTCGTTTGTGATTTATGCCTATCTCATATTGCTGGCAATGTAAATAAATTTCCCAAGGATTATAATTGCACAACAGGAAACAAAGGGCGTTAGAGTTGTGCGGTGGGGTAGGTAATTCTAATTATTATGCCACAGTTTTCTATAGAGAGCCCAGACCACCGCATAGCCATGAAACAACAGTTGGCCTCAATGTGTATTTCTGATTCCTGTAACATGGAAAATTTATTGAAATGTTTTTTAATTAAAATCGTATTACAAGTTTCTCTTTCCCTTTTTTTCGTTTGGCTATTCTTTTTCTGGATAAAACACCTGAGATGCGGATGATGAACGCTTAGATCTATTTCTATACAAATTTTCTGTAAGGAAAAATGCAGGGCATTTGAAAAACATCACGTATAATAGCTTCTATTTTTGGTCATAACGAACTCAACCTCCATTATCCCGCCACAACGGATAGTGATGGATATGCCTTAGCTTTGACGTGAGATGTGCCGTTGCCGTTGAATGAAAAAATGAAAAAGTAAAACCATTTCTGGAAGCTTTTCCAAATCGAAGTGCATTGACCCATTCTTTTGATGGCTTTAACAGTGAGTCTTTTTTGGGAAGCATAGGAAGGAAAGTGGGTGTGATTGATGGAAGTTTATTTAAGGTAGGGCAACGAACTAGCAAATTTCGGTGAGAAGTTTCAGTTGTTAAGTCACCAAAATAATGGAAATGTTGTCCTGTAAATTATTTAAGAGGATTATGCTTTTGAATACAAATCGGCCTAAGGTCAAGTTCAATGTTAATGTTTCCTTCCAAGGTTTGTTTTCGATTTTTGTGACTTTTACGTTGGCATTTCTTAAGCCAATGAGAAGTTAGTCCGATACCTGTAAAACGCAATATCTACTTTAAATATCTAACTTTAGAATGCCCTGCGATGCCTTCCTCCTTTCCTTAGATGCTTTCACACACAAAACAAAACTCATTCTCATTTCAAGCCATTGCAACACCTGCTGGAAGTGTCAGCTTCCGTCCTAATGTTGTGCCAAGAATAGTTTGTATTTGTCTTGTAGTCATCATGACGAACTTGACATCCAGACTGACCTTAAATTGGTATTCAGAATGTTAGATTATTCATATGCAAATATTGCCTTCCTCGAGTCCGTAGGAAGGTGACGTTTTTTTGTTCCTTTGCGGCGATCTCAAAACTTTTCCCCCGTCCCATCTACGATGTTATTCCGTCTTCAAGATCGAGATGTGACGTTAAAAGTGCTTTTCAAAATAAAGTTGTTTCCTCCTATTCATCAAAGTGGTGTTTGTAAAATTCCAAATTTGGAATTCTAAAAGCTAAAGTAAAAAAAAAATGTGTGTTCCTAACATTTGTGTTGTTTTCTTTTTTGTGTACCCCGGAATATGAGAGGTGAGATTTGGTTGGAGTGAAATGAAAAAAAGAAAGGAAAAAAATTTCAGGTGCTCGCGAGGTATATAAGAGACAAGAAACTTTGGTGATCGTTAATTCATCATAAGTTTTCCAGTATCGTCTCTACAGTTCTTCAACAATGAACCAAACAAAACTTTACGAGCGGGCTAATAAAGTGCAGCGTCATGATGCACAGCAGATCATTCAAGAGTTTTCGGGTGTTCTTCAATGGCGTTTGGATGGCAAGGACTCTCTGTGCGATGTCGGATCTGGTAGTGGTGATGTTTTAATGGATTTCGTCTATCCGATCATGCCAAAGGAGTTTATAAAATTCATCGGAACTGATATATCAACGAAGATGGTGCGTCATTCAAAGAAGTCCTACTCTAGAACGAATCGTGTGGATTTCAAAGTGCTTGACATAGGCACGGAGACATTGCCTAAAGAGTTTGTCAGTGAATTTGACCACGTCACCTCATTCTATTGCTTGCACTGGGTTCAAAATCAGCGGTAATAATTTCAACTTGTCTAGATTTTTTTATACAAAGTTCTTTTTCCATCAGACAAGCTGCTGAAAATATCCACAAGATGCTGAACAATGACGGAGATTGTCTTCTGGTGTTCCTTGCAACAAACCCAATTTTTGATATTTACAAGATCGTTTCATTGAACCCCAAGTGGATGCCGTATATGAAAGATGTTAATAGGTTTATATCGCCTTTGCAGTACAGCACTGATCCAGAGACAGAATTTGGTCAGTTGCTTGAAGATGCTGGATTTAGTTCGTACAGTGTGGAAGTACGGGATAAAATATTCATTTACGAAGGCATTGAAACAGTGAAGAGTGAGTAAATGAAGTTATTCCATGGTAGCCCTTCAATGGTTTTGCTTTTGTGTTTAGAAAATGTGAGAGCAGTGAATCCGTTTATTGAACGCATACCAACTTGGATGCAAGAAGAGTTTTTGGATGAATTCGTTAAGACAACGATTGGACTCAATCTGAGTGAGTCGTATAAGGACGATTACAGATTCATAACTCCTTACAAATTACTAGTTGCTTATGCCAGGAAGTGATTTTAACTTTAAAAGTATTTTAGTTTTAAGTTTGGAAATATTTGTATACGTGGGTTGTGTTTTGTAAATAAAAATTCAGGTCTTAGAACTGCCAAATAATAGTTTTGGTTTTTCCGTCTAAATTTTTAAGTGGCTTCACTCGAAGCAGTCTTATTCGCTATCATCCAAATGAGTCAGATAAGTTGCGTACAAATGCCGAGTGCAGTGTATGAAGGGGTTATGTTTATATTTTGGTTTGTCAATAAATTATTATTTTTATGTTCATGATTTTTAGTTGGGCGCCATATTAGAACTGGAAACAGTTCACCAATCTTTGGAGATGTACGAGCATAATATGTTAAATGTTGGTTGAGGCCTAGGCTCACCAGGACAATAGTCGCCACCAATGTAAGTAAAGTACTGCAATGGCCTGTTCTGTGTTACTTTCTGCATCAACATTTTACCCTGTCCTCCAGTGCAAACCGCAACAGCCTGCGATTGTAATGCAATCGCTGCTAGAATAAAACACATGCAACCATACTTAATGGATTTGGGGATAAATGAGAGTGAATACGTTCCACAGATCACTGGCCGCTTTGATTTGCCCAAGGCTTTGCTTTGTATCGGAATCTTCTCGATTTTTCCTGGTTAAATACAAACAAAAATATCCGTTATTAGAGCTGTGGTATATTAAAAAGGTCCCAAAACCCCATTTTTTTAATCACTCTACTTCACTCACTTCGATTAACTAAATAACGAAGTGGGACATTTTCACTACAGACTACTGCAAAGCTTTCCACAAAGTCTCTCATTGTTCAAATGCCTTTAAGTTTCTCTTTTTCAGCTCCTTAAATGTATTTCCTACTTTGTATATAGGACGTATAAAAGAAACTAACATGAGATGGTCAAGCGATTCTACTCGTAATCCAAGCTGAGTGGTAATGATAAGCGATCAAAAATGTTGATCTCTCTCAGTAAATATTACACCAGTTCGACGATAGGTGTCATAACGTGCCACTGTCTATAAGGCAGACATGCTGCAAGGATATAGGAATCTCCTTAACTGACTTTTGCAGAAGTTTTGAAGAAGTTTAGAAGAAAAGGAAGAAGAAACTAATCTCCATCATGAAAGCCTCAGCTCAAAGACGTGTGGTGCGATTGGATTTTCATTTCTCAAAGGATCACAGCGATCTTATACACATGGACGCCTTGCTTCTCTCCAGCTTCATTGCAAGCTCCAAATGGCTCCATAAGTAGGCTAGTAGGAAGATAAACGAAACCATTTGTGGTATGTATCGCAATTTGCCGAATGGGTGACTTAAACATCCTCTAATGTCGTTTTCCATTGAAAAAAAGGAAACCTCAAAAAATAGCTGGTCATATGATTCTGAGAAGTGACAGCCACTTCTGGATTTGAATTGAGAATCCATTGAAGAAGCACTAATACATGTTACCCAAGTCTGAAAATGAAAGTTTTCTCAGCAAGGCATTTTTTTTATTTTTACTCACACAAAGTGACAACGTTATAGGGCCCCTACACTACTCAAACCGTTTGAGCAAACACATGTATTTTTTTTTTTTTTGTAAAAATGTTTGCGTTGTTGAGTGTTTGCCCAAACGGTTTGAACAAATTCTAAAAATTTTGAATTTTCCGTGTTTGCACAAACATGTTTGAGTCGTGTGTGTTCAATATTGCTCAAACACGTGTCAATTTTCAAGAAGCAAAGATGAATTAACAAGAGTAACAAATTTTTTGGACGGAATTTATCGAATTATATATAAAAGCTTATAGCTTAGCTGCTTAGCAATAATTAAAGCAGCACATCCTAAATCGCTCATTGCTCCGTAGGTCTGACTGATATGAAAAACGTCAAGCAACTAATATCTCTCAAACATGTTTGTGTAGTGTGTGGCGAAACTATCTTTGCACAAACACACGTTTGTACAAACGTGTTTGCGTAGTGTAGGGGCCCTATTAAACTAAGCAGAAACAATTAAAGGTGGTCAGATTTAAGTTACTAGTGAACCCAATTAAAAGCAGCGCAGCCTAACCTATGTTCGGTTTTCTGTTTCAGTTCTTTTTGTGGCCATCTCTGGGGTTTACCAAGGAAGTCATCCTAGGCCTCTCTTGCTTATTCTTGCCAGTTTCGATTACGGGGAGATTAGGTCCGTTCGTTGAACTTTACCCAGGGTTGACAAAGATTTCCTTGACAACCTTATGAAATGTTAAAAAACTTGGGGCCGAATCACCGCACACGTGATCGAGTGATACGTGACTGAATTATTTCTTTTTGAGGCGCTAATTCTACCCCTGGATTTCTCAGTCTACAAAAGACACTAAACCACAAAATCATCACACATCCCTGTCATTTGAAGAAAAATACATGCCATTTAACAGCCCTCCTCATTACTTAAACTCCTCCCAGCAAAAACCTAGGGCGAGTTGAGGGCAAACCTAGGGCTTAAAAAAACTCAGTTTGACATTCAGGGCGAGTCTAACTTTTTAAAAAAACGCTTTGTGGCGACTACAGGCCGGCCCCAGGGCTTCAACGAACAAAATATATTCTGATGCTGATATTGAAGTGAAAAGCCTTCTTAAGTTCACTTCATTTTCTGAGCTGTTTTACTTTACTTTTATGTGATTTAGAGTGAAATTTAATCTTTTTCCTCGTATTGGCCATACCAAGTGGTTGATAAGGTTGAGGTCAGCTAATGTAGAAGTTCTGTTTTCTTCACTAATATGTCTGGTGTCATAGGTTTCTAGAAATCAGGCAGGTGTATTCTGTTTGGTGTATGGAGCTTTTGTTGATCTTTTCATGAGAGGGTAATATGATATGTGAAAGGTAGCGTGACACAGCCCCTTTGGTCCGTTTTGGAACCGTCCTTGTAGGCAAAGACAGGCTTAGCCGGTATAACCCTGTCATCTGCCCTTAACGTTCGCCTAACGGAATATCTGCAAAGAAAACTGTAGATTCGTTTTATTGAAAATCTTATAGCTTGTGCAATAATGAGTCTCAATAAACCTCTGTACTCATTAATGCAACTCCATTCCATAAACACCATTTACCTCTGCCATCCCTGTTGTTCACTCCTGGACACTGACTTATTTCTGTTCACTTATCATTGTTCACTAATCGTTGTTGTTTTTCCATGTGCGATGTTTTGCGATCTTTTACAATCCTGCGTATAAATAAATAAATAGGGTGGCGCAATAGAGCGAGGAGCTTATGGGCCTAGCGCATTTCTCACTACCATGCCTTGTGAGGGAATGGAGGGGACCTACAATTTTCTGCCGGTTCCGAACGGCTAATTGAGGAAGTGTTTTCATGGCAATGATTTTACTAACGGAGGACTTGCCAATTCCTCGCGAAAGGCGATACCAGTGGAAAAACATTTTCGCCTCTGCTGGGATTCGAACCTCGAACCTCTGGGTTAGCAGGTGGTTAGCTAACCATCACGCCACGGCACGGGTACCACACGCAACCCATGCAAAATTGTTGTTGGAATAATAAGCTTCTTTTCCAGTTATTATATTGTTTGGGCCAGCGTGCTTTTACTTGCTATATCTTTTCCGAAAAGATCTCTGGGAGTTATCGATTGAAAACCTTCCACAGCTGCAGCTTATCAGGTTCTCATTTCTCATGGCACTGTGTGAACTTATTCATATAATTCTTCTAATTTTGGTCCTTTTTAGGGCTAATTTCTATGTACTAAAAACCTAGTACAAATTTCTCTCAATAATTCCTGTGAAAAATTTGTGGGCGGGAACCCCTATACCTTTCGGGCTGAAGGTTTCCAACTGTTATATTTTTAACTTCTTATGTCAACTTAACGGTCGGGTTACTTGCCAGATCCTCGCCAGACTAGAAATCGAAGTGCATAAAGGGATAATATTGGGACTAAAATCCCTGCGTCTAAAGAAAAAAAATAATTTTTGTTCATAAAAATAAAACAACCGAATTTTTTTACATTCAGTTCTTTGAAGACCCCCTCTTTTTACAGAAATAGTAGGTACCTAATGAGTAATGCGAATTCGTGTTAATTCCTTTACAAAAGCGTTATGTTCAGAGGGAAACCTTGACGTATCATGGAGCAAAATTCTTTGATTATGAAGTCTTTCCATCAAACGTTCTAAAAATCACCGTCGTACACTTTTTGAATTTCAATTGATTAATGACTGTTTTAGAGGCTCTATTATCCTGATGTGGTCTTAATTCATGTCCCCATTTTTTCTGCTTGAATGAATACGTACTCGCAGAAGAAATGACTGCATAAAAACATGACCCCAATTCTTACTCGTGTCTATATTGCGTTTTATTTTTTATTTTCCCGGGTCAAAATTAAAATAAATCAGTCAAATTTCGTCTATTTTAGAAAACAAATTTAAATTTTGAACGTAACGGCTACATCCATTAACATTTCCTACTTCAAACTAGATGACACTACCCTCACTACAAAGGCCACGTACACCAATCAAAATCATCCACGAAAATTCATACATCCATATAACAATCGCACCTCACTAGTTGAGTTTTATTTATTGCAATTTTGACATTCGGTCCAGTACACACATTTCGAGTGTTGCATATTTTATTAATTTAACAGAAGTCCTCTTTAAACAAAAGATTCAATTTATACCTCCTCAAAGAAGCTTCCTTACAGAACATAAAAATAGTCTAAAAGTGCATGGACACACCCATATCGCAGGAAAACAACAGTCTGTAAAAAAAACTGTCAACGTAGCATATCTATCTACTTCCACCGGCTAAACAAATATTTCTAGAACACGCCTACACAAAATGCAATTGTTTACTTGTAAGTATGAATACCTTCTAAAACAAAAGGACTCGGTGCTAAATTAATTTATAGTTGCAGTAGTAGTGCTCTGTGCACAAGCTTCCTGGGCTTTTTATTCGCCTTCTGATGGTGTAGTGGAGCTCACTGCAGCTAACTTTGACAAACTTGTGACAAACGACGATTCCGTATGGGTGGTTGAGTTCTTTGCTCCTTGGTGTGGTCATTGCCAGAGCCTGGTACCGGAATACAAAAAGCTCGCAAAAGCCGTCAAGGGGATCATCAAAGTTGGTTCAGTAAATGCCGACGAACATGGCTCTCTAGGTGGACGATTCGGTGTCAAGGGATTCCCAACTATTAAAATTTTTGGAGCAAACAAGAAATCACCAGTTGATTTCAATGGCCAGAGAACAGCAAAGGGAATGGCAGAAGCTGCATTGGCTGAGGCAAAGAAAAAGGTCCAAGCTGAACTTGGGGGAGGAGGTAGCAGCAGTAGCGGAGGAAGCAGTGATGTCATAGAACTGACTGATAGCAACTTCGATAAGTTGGTTCTCCAGAGTGACGATGTTTGGTTGGTTGAATTCTTTGCTCCATGGTGTGGTCATTGCAAGAACTTGGAACCAGAATGGGCTAAAGCCGCCAAAGAACTCAAAGGCAAAGTCAAATTGGGTGCTCTGGATGCTACTGTCCATCAAGCTAAGGCCCAAGAATATGAAGTCCGTGGCTATCCGACAATAAAAGTTTTCCCAGCTGGAAAGAAGACTTCGAGGGATGCAGAAGACTACAGTGGAGCCCGTACTGCATCAGACATCGTGTCATTTGGATTGGAGAAGCACAGCGAAAGTGTACCAGCTCCAGAAGTAATTGAAGTCATCAACGAGGAGACATTCGATAATGCATGTGAAGGAAGGCCATTATGTGTTGTTTCCGTATTACCACACATTTTGGACTGTGATGCCAAATGCCGAAATGCCTTCTTAAAAACTCTCAAAGAAATGAGCGAGAAATACAAGAAGAAGCTCTGGGGATGGGCCTGGTCTGAAGGTGGTGCACAACTCGCACTTGAGGAATCTCTTGAAATTGGAGGCTTCGGTTATCCTGCAATGGCTCTTGTTAACTTTAAGAAAATGAAGTTCTCAATATTGAAGGGTTCATTCTCCAAGGAAGGCATTGATGAGTTCCTACGTGACATCTCATATGGTCGAGGCCATACTTTCCCAGTTAAAGGAGCTAAGAAACCAAAGATCAACAAAGCGGACCCATGGGACGGAAAAGATGGTCAGCTTCCACAAGAAGAAGACATCGATTTATCAGATGTGGATCTTGAAAAAGATGAGCTGTAAGAATGTGATGTGATATTCACTCAAGACTGCCACCACCGCCTCCATCGAGACACAAACAAAGAAGCCTTGAGAGCTTCTTATCTTGCGTAACTCTTAATAACGTCTACCTACCTTATTAAATGTGTGTAAAATTTTTTACTTGCTAAACAATGCATTTAAATGGAATGAGAAAATATGTGGAAAGAAAAATAAATAGCGTAGTTCATACTAATGTTAAGTACTAATAACGAATGTGTTTTTTTTTCTCTAACGTTCAACCAATTTACAGGTAACAGAAATAGATATTTTTGTTTTCGAATGATTTTATCTAATCTGACGGTGATGAAATGTTTGTTTAGAAATAGAATCAATTTTATCTTGGTTATTACTTTTGATTGTCGGCGCCTTTCATAAAAAAGTATGGCCGTTTAGTAACTACCATAAATGTCTGAAAACATTTTACAGGTAGCACAAAAAAATTAATTAGGTCAAGTACATATGTTGCTGCGAAGATATGTTTTGCCTTTTAGAAGTATATTGGTTTTTGCAAAATGTTTATGTTTAATCAATTCATCAAATTGGGGGCGTTCAATAAACGTACCCAAACAATCATCGTTATTACGGTGGACGTGTCTGTATGGTGTATGCACCCAAGGTGTAGAGTGTGCTACACCGTATTTTTGAGAAATCTCACAGAGAGAACCAATTGCAGTCGTTTCAAAAAGAAAATCTCCTGGCGTTGTCAGAGTTGGCGCGATTTTGAATATGTTATTAGTTTTGTCATTGAAATGCAAAGTTAAAATAAATACGTCCTATTACAATAGGTGTTTCAGTAAAACTACATACTTTCAAATTATGGTAGAAACAAGGAAGAGCAAAAAGAAGGCTGGAACTTGAGTTTTTCTTGAAACACCAATGGTCGCTCCTTGTGCTGTGTCATTTTTCAGTCGTTTAACTGAAATGACTATTGTAATGACGGTGAGTGTTAAAAATTTAAAAGAATTGCACACCACCTTCGAAGAATTTTTACGTTGCTGTTATCCAAGTAATCGGCTAATAAGAAACCAAAGTCTAAATTTTGTTTTTTTTATGTAGGTTTTCTAGGTCCGTGTGCTGAAGTTTCAGCATCGGGATCATTTAAGTTGCAAGGAAAATCGAAAATAGTTTTGCAACTATTTTTATGTTTTCCTATTTTCCGTTTCAAACGATACCTCGAGAGGGCAGAATAACTTACAAAGTAAGATAAGCGAACGGCAAAAAGGAAGGAATTCTGTTCAAAAATGAGGCTTTTGTTATAATGCCGGACTCTTTTTCAGAGTTATTCGGCCCTATCGAGGTAACCGTGTCGGAGCGGAGTTTTCTCCGCAACGCATCTATTTTCGGAGATTAAATTTTGCTTCGAAGTAGTTGTCGTCGTAAAACTAAAATCTCCGCAACAAAAACTTATCGGAGAACGTCGGATCGTCCGATCGGAGAAAAAACACGAAGCAAAATGTCTCCGATCGGAGAGAACTCCGCTCCGACGGTTACCTCGATAGGGCCGATTACAACCCTATTGAACTCATCACAACAAGGCCCGTATTACTAATAACGATATTCGCAAAAAACCCCTCGTTACATAGCGATTACGATTCAAGACACTCGCTTTCATATACGACTGGTTTTGGTTGTGGTTTTGCTATCGTTTTGACATTTTCATAGATACATTCTCGTAATTCATAGTCGGTCTATGTCGTGGCTATCATTGTTTTGGGTTTCGTATTTTTGCCTCGCGTTTCATAATTAGATCTCAACATAGAACACAAACACTTAGAAAAAATCAGGGCGGCTATGGAAACCTCGTAGCCTAAAGCGTTAAAGCACTTACGATTTTATGCTGATTCCGAACGGCTAAGTTTGAAAGCGCTTTCATTGGCAGTGTGTAATTGTTCTCGGAGAACTTGCCAATTCTTCGCAAAAGACGATACTCTCGAGCTCTGTGAACGCCGAAATTACGCCACGAGCAGCACAAACATTTAATGGTTGAAATTAAAGCTATTTCAAGGTGCCAAGTCTATCATCAAATTGCTTTGTTAGGTGTTGTAAGCCCCATCAATATTATCCAACCTTATTACAATAGACGTTTCACTTGAACACCTCGGATATGACAGAGCTCTAAGCACAACGGTTTGCGTTTTAATCAAAATTGAAGTTTAGCCTTTTCGCGATTCATCATTGCTCTTACCATCATTACGAAAGCTATTCAATTTAAACGCCAATTGTGGCACCTAGAGCTATGTAACTTTAATGGCGTTTTGTAAAACCCTATTGCAATATGTGTGATCATTCCGTAAACATTTTTCCATTGGCCACCAGCCACCACGGAGGATCTTCTCTACCTCTCAAGGAGATGACCGAATAGTTCAATATTCAACTTGTTTGGGTATCCTAGCTAACTGCAAAGTCGATGAACTCGCCAGAAACGGAACCGTTTTACCGATCTCAACCAGTAGGTTGGACATTGGTATACCAATCGCTAAACTCATGCTAAGGCAAGAGGCAATGGATAGAACAAATAATAGGTGCAAAAATATCACTACGTGTGTGGCAACAAAACAGATATGGCCAGAGCTAAATCTAAAACGCACAAGACATTTGCTATCCATAGCCAGACTGCACATTAGCTCCGTAATCAATGTCATTACTGGAAATTGCCTCATAGGTAGACACGCCTTCTGCAGAAGCTGCTTAGATGAGAAGGAGGAAGAGACAGTCCCGCACATCCTCTACTCACGTCCTGCACTCTCCCTCAAAATAAAACTGCATCTAGGAAATCATCCTTGATAATCCAAGCGATCTGGTGAACACAGATACCCTTCACCTCTAACACTTTATTAAAAACTCCGAATGGTTTAGTTATGTGGTACTCCCTCACACACTTCTTATGGTATTACAATGGACCTAATATTGGTCTAAGTGTGTCATTTGTTTTCCTGACAGCCATTTCAAAACTAATCTTACCTATAACCACTGAGGATCAAACATAAACCGCTTGATTTCATAGCCAGTAAGCAACTCCACTGCACCATATGCACCTTCGCATCATTTGGCCACCCATTTGACCATTTTCATAATTTAAATTTTAAAAATTGCAACCTACAATTTTATAAGTACAGCATGTACTTGTTGTTGATCTTAGTCTGTCTCATTTGACCTTTTATTGACTTCAAAAAACTAACTCCCACACCATGACGCTTTTAATTCAAAAACTAAACATATCTTAAAAAATGTTGTCTTTATTTTATTTAAGTTTTATCTTTGATACTCATATTCATTTGTATACATAAAAATGTAGAAAAATATTTGATTTCGTAAAAATTTTTATCGATTTACATTTAATATTTAATGTTTGCACAATTTCTTCTTATCAAATAGTAAATTTTCAAAAATTTGTAGAATCATTACAAAAATACGCATTGGTATAAAAAAAATTTATATTTTTGTTTCAACATTCGCATAGTTGATTTGTTTGCTTGTCGGAACCCCATCGTCCACTTCTTTTTTAAATCACAATAATTTTTGCTTAAATATTAATTTTAAATGCTATTTCTATTATTGGCTGATATAATATAAAACTTATAGCATACAATTTGTAAAAATATATTGTTGTTTTTTCCTCAAAATATGTTTGTATATTGGGTGAGAGAAAATATTAACCTTAAGTTTACTTATAGACATTTTATATTGCTGGTGAAAAATAGCCAGCTGCATACAGTAACTATAAATCTGCTTCCAAATGCAAGATTACATTTTTTTTATATTTTTCTTTAAAATTAAATTTTGACAATAATAAAAATAATAACTTCTGAAATCGACAATGGCTAAATTGCTATTTGAACAAAGGAAACAAGTGACAAAGCTAAAAACAAAGTTTCTCTTCATCTCATCAATTCAGAAAGGCTTATCCAAAATTACCAACATTTTTGTGTAAGGGATACCCAACATTTGTAGTTGACTCTAGATATGTAACACAGAACTATAAATACTTGTAATACAAGCGAACTATGACAAGTGTAAGAGATCTCTATAACACAAAGCTCCAAGTTTGCCTGATCAAGTGTAATGGATATAATCCTACAAGTGGCTCTTGACTTGTAGCTTTGTGTTACAGGCTCTAGGTCTATTACGTTTTTTTGTGCTTGTCTATACAATTGTCTATACCAGATGAAAATCGTGTTCGTGTTCATTTGTGCTGTTGAGATAGGTTTTTGGAAGAAAACGTAAGGCGAACAGAGCTGTTTGGTAGCTCTGTTCGCCTTACGTATCTTCACAGAAAAGAGAGCTACGAGAAAGCAACGTAATGAAGCGAATTTTACTAATAAGATAAAAACAAAAAACAAAATATTTTAACTGTCTTTTGGACAGTTTTTACTCTATGCCAGATTCTTAGCCCAACTCATAAAAAATGACAATCTCGAAAAGATTTGTGAACATTCTAAGGGACAAGACTAATCAGTGAAGGAAAAGGCTGTCGAGGTCCTCATAGACTATGTTTGGTTTTGTAAATTTCTCAGTGACGTCCAGCAGTCTTTTATATCGTTTTCCAAAAACTAATTCACTTCTTCATTCTTCTTTCGTCAACTTTTGGTATTCTTTTTAGTGAAATTGACAAACTTGGAGTGATTGCGATTGAAGTGGTGGAGTTGCTAGATTCCTTCTTTTATTTAAACGCTTAAAATAAGACTTAAAATCGTTCACTTAAATTTTTTAAATTATTTAGTGTTCTGCTAAAAGAAAATTAATTAACTACTACCAGCGAACTTTTGGAGATGACAAAAATTAAATAGAAACTGCGGTTTGCTTTAAAAAGAAGTCAGATAAAAGTTTGATTAGGTATTGGTGTTCACTCCTTTCCCCCGTAATAGAAACTCCCAAACTTCAATCCATCGACTTATGGAAAACGTTTTGGAGTAAATTGGAGGGTTTATCTGTGAAATCCGGTACTTCATCTTTCCAATTGACTTCAGATTTTAGTTTTGGAAAACACGACATTAGTGCCTAGACCCAAATATCTCTGAGTGCCTCCGCAGTTTTTTGTTTTTGAAAAGAAAAAACAACAACATGGGCCCTTTTCGCAACTTTGAAAATGATTGTCTATCGTCGACGATATCGTCAAAAGATTGTTTCATGTAAATTCACTATCAGCGATTAAAACATAGTAAGTTGTTGTTGGTTATTGCGAATGTGAGTGTCTCTTACAAAAATTGGTTTTCAATATTCGATATACCACCTTTTTTTATCTGCATATTTGTGTGTAATTTAAACAGAGCAAAAGTTGTTTCTAACAAACAAAAATTGTTTGAAAAGGTAGATCGAATTGAATTGAATACTCAAATAAAATCCAATCAATGTTAATGGCAACTGCCGTGTTGACTGCCCATTGACAACCAAAAGAGAGCCCTGAATGCCTTTATAAAAAAAAAACAAATACCTGGCAAAATTTTGAAAGGAATCACTAGACAGCATTTCAAAGACGTAAATGAAGAACCCAAAACCAAAAAAAAGAAACAGCCGTCACGTCACGTACACTAGTTTTTGCTGAAACAATTGCGAATTGCGTGAGTCGTCTCTGACAAATCCCAATAAAATCCAGGGAGAAAGCAAAATGAGCTTGTTAAATTGTCTCAATCAGTATACATATATGTCTTGCCTCTTGCCCATGTTTTTCTTCTTCTTATTTTGTTATTGTTCTCAATTGCATACAATTCTCTCAAGATGTAACCACTGTCGACTTGAGTTTACTCCTCCTACTACGACTAAATCTAATAATAGTGATTATATTTTACAAAGCAAATTGTGCACTACGTTCTTAAAAAGAATAATTTAAAAAAAACAATTTTATATGGGGTTAGTTAGTACATAGTTTAAGTCTTTCTTTTTGTTGTGTGATGCATGTCTTTTCTGATGTTATTTGCCAATTTGTGTAACGAGTGCTTATAAATAATAAAAAATAAAAATAGTCTACGATTGCAATGTTTCTAGTAAATTGTTCACCCCATTTGTTTGTTTGAAACGAAAGAAGACTCGAACAACAGACTTACAAATTTGAAAAGATTCATTGATTGTGATGGAGCGATAGACGGACGAGTTATAACCTATATATTCGATAAATTGAGTAATGGGATTTAATTGAGTGCTTCAATTAGGAGAAAAGAATCTCATAGTAGCCGTAGCCAAGTCGACCGGCATATTGGTCTTCTTAATTTGTTACAAAATTTTAAAACTAATGGCAGTTTCAGTCTTTCGAGCACTGAATGTTCATAACATGAATCACTGTTAATGACTCCTTAGCATTTCGTGGAAATACCATGGATTTTCAAATTTTAATTTACGATACAAAATACCTGTCGGTGTCTTTTCTGTTGTTGTTGTTCTATGGAATGAGTTATGTTTATCTGCTTGTGATGTGTGTGAATGAGCAATTGAATTTAAATCTCTGCTGCTGTTAAACCAGTTCTTTCATTTCCTTTGTGTCTACTTCTTTCTGTTCTTCCCTTGACGCAGCTCCCAATTGTATGTCCATAGACTTAATGCTTCTGGTCCACGGGGAAATTTTCAATAGATTGTATCGATCTGGAGGTAGCTGTTGTAATTGTCGACGAAACATCCATAAAATGGTATTTTTTCTCCGACGCACACAGGAATGGATAACACATGATGCTGTAATAGAAAACAAGTGCACTCATAATAACGACGAATATTAGTGAAATTATTCCGAAAGTTGAGAATCCTGATTTGGAGTCCAAGTATTCCTTGGGGGTTGGTGGCAATGTGGGTTGAGGTGGTTGAATTGGGGCGCTAGCCATGTAATTGTTTCGTCGGCCTACATAACCGGATCGACCTCCATCGCGACCATAAACTCCGCATTCCGATAAGTGGATAGCTGGCGTAATGAGTTTCATAAGTACAAATGATTGTTTCATCAAATCAAAAACTACTTACCGATAAACAGAGAAATCAAAATAAAAGTGAATTTGAACATTTTTAATTTTTCTAATCGAAAATTGAACTTGAAATGATCGGATAAAATTGAATTATTTGATCTTTTCGAGTGCAGACGAGCAGACGCTTTTCAAGGCAAACAATAAATTGTTGAATGTGCGCTGTGCTGGAGAATTACATTGAAGATTCAGATTGAAGAAACAATTGAGAACGAGAGAATGTAGAAAATGGAGAAATATGGCTGGAGCGATTGGTGAAGGTGAGTGAGAGAGATAGAGTGACAGATGTAGAATTGAGCTGTGGAGAAAAAGAAATGCAGATATGTATACATTTTTTTTATTTTCTTTTGTTTTGTTGACTTTTTCACGTGTTCTCTTTTCTGTTTTCTACCAAGACGTTGTTGTATTTCAGAAGAAAGGTGAATTTCAATATTTTATAGCAATAGCAACTCACCCATGGTCGTAAAGGAGTGAGTTCAAAGACTGTGATGATTTTTGAATAAATTCTGGATGAAATGCGGATGAAAAATTATGGGTGCAGATGAACATGTTCATCTGTCTTCCCTCTCTATGGCGATGTTCATACTGGTCAATTCGTTGAAGCAACAAATCGACCAAAGTGTTCACATTGTTCAACAAATCGACCGCAAGTCAATACCAACAGGTTGGTGTAACAGAGAAAGAGAACAGGAAAACAATCGCATTTATTCGCACGAAGCTTCAACAAATCGACCAATGTGAACTTCGTCAATCAGACAAGTATGAATTTTACATCTTGTGTTTATTTCCTCTTTTCATCTGCACTTGCAGATGCATTTCCACAATAGGAGCTCTTCACATTACCCTGCGGCTACACGATAAATATTATGCAAGCCATCGGCTAAATTACATTAGCCGAGTTTTATTGGGAATCGCACATGGGAAAACAACAACGATTAGTGAACAAAAATAAGTCACTTTCAGAAGTGAACAACAGGGATGGCTGGTAAATAGAGTTTGTGAATTAAAGTTGCATTAGTGAGTGCAGCGTTTAATTGAGCGTATTAGTGAAGTGAATACAAAAATTCCCAATAAAACACGGCTATTCTCATACAAATTCCTGTCCTCGTTTCGGATGTGACGTAGGCGATTTACAATTTGCCAGGCACTTGGCTTTCAATCAATTTCTTACTAACAGTTTCTATAATAAACCATGAAAAATTGGTTTTTAGACTTTATTTTTAATTTTTAGCAAGTATGAAATATTAGGGGTATTCATGCATCAGCGTAAAACCCGCGTAAACCGTGTAGTCTGTGTAAGCTTACCAGATGGTAAAAGAACTGTCAAGTTTTGTATGGAAAATCTTTTACACAAATTTGGTAAGACTACCCAACGAATTCAATGCGGAAACGAGATGGTTAAAAAAACTACACAAAAAACTTTTTTGACATTTCGAAAGAAACGTTTCAGTTAAGTTGAACATAGAAGTAGGTACTTTTTATCAAACAAAAAATAAAATATAAAAGTATTACAAATAAATATGGAAATGAGCGGAGTAAGTAATTAAAAACAAAGTTTTGAAGTTTCTTACACCACTTACACAAAGTAGCTTAAAGAGGTAGGGTGACGTGGTCATAGATGCACCACCCTCTTTTCAAATGCTCATAACTTTTTTTAAATAAGTCGTTTCTAAATGGCTTTTTGATATCCTTTTGATAGATTAGTTCTGAAAATATTTACAAAATTCAACTGTCGATATGATCTGAAAATTTGAAGTAAACATAAATTGTTCGAAAAATGGCAAATGGTGCATAGAGCACCATGGTTGGTACTAAATGCACCAGTCATATGTCCACATTGAACCAGTGTGCTTAATGCACCACAAATTGATTTTAAGCATTACTATTTTTTATTAAAACAAAAGTAAACAGAAAAACAATAAATAAAAATAAACCGAAAGACTTCATATCACACAAAAAATTAACAAAAATAAATTATTCTCAAAAAAAAGAAACAAAACTAAATAACAAATAATAATTCCTTTCAACGAATATTTAGTGAACCCAGGGATTCGGAAAATTTATATAAGGAGTGCTGCCGTTTGGTAGGTCCCGATACAGTAGGATCATTGAGTGTGCATTGAGCACTATGCTTGTGTGGTGCATTTTGCACCACCATGGAATTTTTGATACAAATTATAGCTGTTCAAAAATAACGTAAAAAAACTACGCACTCTTCACATGAAAATAAGAACAAAAGTCCAAGCAAATCTTTTAGTACTTTCAAATGAACTAACACTGGAATTTTATGGAAATATTACAAAAATTAACTCACCCTCTTTTTTTCGTTTTTCGCTATGAAAGTAAAAAAATCTCCGCACACGTGCGACAGCTAAGAGAAACACTACCAGACTGAACTCTACCGTGGTAACTGGAAGTAACGGATACATTTGAGTGAGCCATACGCCAATACAGTGGCGTATTTGGCAAATATAGCTATGGTGCATATTGTGCATTTAGGACCACATCACCCTACTCATGCAAAGTCTCGCGTAAAGTTACATATTTACACAAAACGTGATCTTACGCCGAAGCATGAATACCCTTATTAGCAACAAATTTTGAAAGAAAAATTTACTATAAATACTACGTGCAGCAGTATTTTTGTGCGGTGCGGTGAATTTCGTGGTCCCACAAAGTTGATCAGCGGCTGACCACTAGCTGACATTAGCAGTGTTTTATTGGGAGTTTTTATATTCACTTCACTTGCGAGTCTCAAAAAAACGCTTTTTGGCTATATCCACTTACCAAGTTCACTTTCCCATAAACGCCATTTGCCAGCCATCCCTGTTGTTCACTTCGGCAAGTTAGTTATTTCTGTCCACTTACGCTATTCACTTTAGAGTTGTTGTTTTTCTATGAGCGATGTTTTGTGATGTTTTGCTGAAGTGAATATAAATTCCCAATAAAACACGGCTAGTAGCAGCTACTCGATTCGCAGTTAGCAAGCAGCCGTGTGTGGCCCGTGCTTTAGCAGCGGCTGCTAAAATAAAAAAAATACTGCTACACGTTTTATTTGGTGCTTGGCTTTGAGCCGTATTACATTCAGACTGTCTGCCTGCTTTGTATATTTTCTTTTAAACCCTCATCCCGTCAGTCTCTCATTATTACACTCAGGGTGGTATTCACCAAACAATCTTAAGAGCGCTCTTAAAGCTAAGAGGCTCTTAGTTTTAAATTTGGATGTGCTATTCACCAAGCAATAATAGGGTCTAGTCTAAGCTAATTCGAATATTCGAAAAATAAGGGTGTTGAGCCTGTGAACGCACACTTTTCGAACTACTTCGAAAATTTCAGTGTCGATTGTCAAAATCAGCTGTTAAGCAAACCAAAAACAGAAAAAAATTTCGGAAATTTAAGAAAAGGTAGAACGTAAAATTAATTCATTCTCTGTATTGCAAACCATAATTCGAATTTCTTATTTTTTCCAACGCTCCTTCTCCTTCCATTTTGATTTTTGAATAACAACCACAAATGACGCTGTCAGTAAATTTCGAATTTTCGAAGTTATTTAAAACAACAACCGCTCATAACTTAAGAGTGGTAGCGACCACTCTTAAGTGTTATGAGCGCTCATAAATCTGCACTAATAGTGGTCGGTGAATAGGTTTATGAGGCACTTAGGGTGGTATTCACCAAACAATCTTAAGAGCGCTCTTAAAGCTAAGAGGCTCTTAGTTTTAGATTTGGATGTGCTATTCACCAAGCAATAATAGGGTCTAGTCTAAGCTAATTCGAATATTCGAAAAATAAGGGTGTTGAGCCTGTGAACGCACACTTTTCGAACTACTTCGAAAATTTCAGTGTCAATTGTCAAAATCAGCTGTTAAGACTGCTATTATACGGTGCAATTTGTTGCACGAAACTACTTCGAATTCTTCTTTGTTCTGTCATCCCGTGTCGCAAGTGTTATTACATGATGAAATCCAGTTTCATGAAACTAGTTTCACATTTCTCTTTTATCTTTCATTCGGTGTTTTTATTTTTGGGGAAAAATAGTTATCTAGTAGTGCCTGGTTGCTTCAAAACCTCTTTTATTGGCAATTGAAAAACAAAAAAGTCATTATTATTAGTATTATTACTTATTATTGAACCAAATGGAACAGAATAAACAGAAACACGAACAAAGACAAAGGGGGCGTTCGAGAATCGTATCCGGATAGCTGTTGTTGTTGTTTTCGTGTTAAACTTTTAACAGAGTCACACACCCATTTCAACGAAAAAGCTATCTAAAGGTATCCGAGTATTTTTGGTATACCTTTCTAATCAAGTGATCAGCTGGTAGAAAATTTATTTTTATTTCTTT
Organism: Melanostoma scalare; assembly: GCA_949752695.1. Lineage (NCBI taxonomy): Eukaryota > Metazoa > Arthropoda > Insecta > Diptera > Syrphidae > Melanostoma > Melanostoma scalare. The sequence goes on along the minus strand of OX456986.1, from coordinate 9,716,406 downwards.
TAATGTTGATTTTTTGTTTTGGTGTGCATTTATTTCAGCATAAGAGTCTTTTACAACGAATGGGAAATTGAAAAAAAATAAGTTATAGTCGTCTAGCAATGATATTTTAAGGATGGTATTCACCAAACAATCTTAAGAGCGCTCTTAAAGCTAAGAGGCTCTTAGTTTTAAATTTGGATGTGCTATTCACCAAGCAATAATAGGGTCTAGTCTAAGCTAATTCGAATATTCAAAAAATATGGGTGTTGAGCCTGTGAACGCACACTTTTCGGACTACTTCGAAAATTTCAGTGTCAATTGTCAAAATCAGCTGTTAAGTAAACCAAAAACAGAAAAATTTTTCGGAATTTTAAGAAAAGGTAGAACGTAAAATTAATTCATTATCTGTATTGCAAACCATAATTCGAATTTCTTATTTTTTTCAACGCTCCTTCTTCCATTTTGATTTTTGAATAACAACCACAAATGACGCTGTCAGTAAATTTCGAGTTTTCGAAGTTATTTAAAACAACAACCGCTCATAACTTAAGAGTGGTGGCGACCACTCTTAAGTGTTATGAGCGCTCATAAAACTGCACTAATAGTGGTCGGTGAATAGGTTTATGAGGCACTTAGTTTAAGATTTCTTGGTGAATACCACCCTAAATGTTTTTCTATTTTCAAAAGTCGAATTTTAATATTTCACAGCTGTTGTCTGCAGCAATCTGGCTTTCCGAAATAGGCTATCCGATAGGTTCTCGAACCCACCCAAAGAGAAACGTCAAAGCTGTTTCACGAAACCATAACCCATGCGACACACGGTAGCACATTGTCCATCTCTGTTTTTCGAACTTTCGTTCTCTTTTGCACTTATGGTGTTCGAACAGTTTCGTGCAACAAATTGCACCGTATAATAGCAGTCTAAGCAAACCAAAAACAGAAAAATTTTTCGGAAATTTAAGAAAAGGTAGAACGTAAAATTAATTCATTCTCTGTATTGCAAACCATAATTCGAATTTCTTATTTTTTTCAACGCTCCTTCTCCTTCCATTTTGATTTTTGAATAACAACGACAAATGACGCTGTCAGTAAATTTCGAATTTTCGAAGTTATTTAAAACAACAACCGCTCATAACTTAAGAGTGGTAGCGACCACTCTTAAGTGTTATGAGCGCTCATAAATCTGCACTAATAGTGGTCGGTGAATAGGTTTATGAGGCACTTAGTTTAAGATTTCTTGGTGAATACCACCCTTAGTTTAAGATTTCTTGGTGAATACCACCCTCAGTCGTTTTGCGGCTGCGTGTTTTTTGACACTTCTCTTTAATTTTTTGTTCTCACCCACAGAGTCAAAGTGTGATAATAATCAAAGAAGCTCAGCTGCATTATTTATAAATCCATAAAAATAATCTCATAAAGAGCAAAATGTCATTTGAAGTGGTAAATAATTTAATTAGATTTTGCAGCAATGATTATTGACATCATGGATATGGAAAATACATGAAAATACATGGAAAATTAAAGAAATTGTCCGACGACATACTACTTCTTTACTCATGAACATTAGAAGACACAATAAAGCAACTACAAGAAACAAAGAAAGATAAGAAAAAGAAACGTCAAAAACCATCCAAGACAACTGGACAATCCTCAACCCAAAACTTTGCGGGTAGAAACTTTTTAAAGTATTTCTATTTCATCTGCTTTCTCTTTCGCACTTATTTGCGTCTTTGCAAAACCATCTGGGTGTAATACGACACTTTCTCGTATTATCTTTTCTGCATTTTTTAGAAAAACTTTTTTTTTCAAATTCGGCCGTGTTTTCCAAATTAGACCCGATCGATGGATACCAAAATTTCTAGCGCTGCCAAGTCTACGCCAAATTTTTTGTGAACTTTTCCAAAGTTACTTTCCAAATTTAATTTCTATATTTTCTAAATGGTAAACGCAAAAAAAATCGAATGCCAGGTTATAGACGGTGTTTAGATAGGCGCAAGTCAACCGTGCAATTTTGACATTCCGCCACGCCGTCGTGTTCAGACTGAAAGTAATGTGAACACGATGGATTTATTTTTACGATTATTTTGCCTTTAGATTTGGGAAAAAAAAACTCAGAAATTGAACTAAACTGAAAAAATTATTTATTTATTTTCGTATTTTTGCTTCAGGAACAAGAAAAAGAACATTTATTTTTAAAACAAAGCGTCTTTGCTCGAGAAAAAAAAAACACAAATGTCAAAACAAGGAAATGTCAAAACTCCGCCAAGAAAATTTTAAATTTTCTAAAAACTTCGGCGCAAAATTACGTCTCTTTCTTACAACTATGTGGGAAAGAGAAAAAACATATAGACGTCAGTTTTGCATGGTTCACTTGCGCCTGTCTGAACAAGCTCATAGAGCTGCCGAAAGTATACCTCGCTTGTTATTTTTGGGGATTTGTAAATTTTGGATTATGTTTTTGTTTAAATAGAGTTCGTGAACACAGTACTTGTATGAACGTCAACTATTTCAAGCAGCGTGCACGAACACACTTGCCATAACGTTTTCGCATTCTTTTCCTGCCTTCCTATAATTCCGCCATTTTCATTCGACATTTTTAATCACCACACTCCATTCTACACAATTTTTCCTCCATACTACTTCATTTTTTCAATAAACCAAGCCTGTCACCACACTACATACAAAATCCAACTGTCAAAAAGCAGAAAAGCGAAAAAACCAAGAAAACCCCCAATTGCCAGTTCAGAGCATGAAGCCGTGATATTTTGTAGAAGAAAAAAATGGTGTATCAATTTCACCTATTGCCTCAATTTATCTAATAATCAAACAATAATTAACTTCAATATTATTCAATCAAATTCGATTAGCAACAAAAAGCAAAATACAATTAAAAACGCGGCTGTAGGACGCCCAGAAAATGTCTCATCTGCCATTGGACGCCCGAGCAATTTTGGAATATCTAAATGAATTGGGTTATCGGAATATCACCGCTGCACAACTAAAGGAATTTATGAAAGGTAAATCTATTTCCCAATAACGTGTATAACTTTATTCATAATTGATTTTTTGATTCACTGCATAATTCTGCCAAGAAAAATCGAATTTTATTTTCCTATTCGGCGCTTCGTTTCGGTCCCATTATCTAATGGAGGAGTGTTGCCTGCCTGCCTGACTGGCTGGCTGGCGTTGAGTCGGGTCGAGAAAAAAATTCAATTTTCCACTTGGATCGCCATTTCGTGGAAAGTTTTTTCATATTATTTTATGTATTTATGTGCCGTGTGCCTGCCTTATGCAGTGGGATGGTTAATTCATTCGGTACGCGTTTTCCTCTTAACAGAAAAAAAAAATAAAACAAGCAAAAATAAAATAAAACGTGAACAGCGAAATTCTATTCTCTACTCGGGTTCGGTTTTGATGGTGGTGCCTAGCTAAGCACTGCTGTGGATGTTGCGATGTTCTTTTTCGTATCTATTTCGATTTGAAACCCCCTTAGCGTACGGTTTGGGGTCTGCTTTCTAGTTTCTTTATTTTTACCTAAACATTTTCCATTAACTGTATATGCTTTGTGTAGGAAAATGCAAAAATTACAGGCAAAACAATAGGCTTTCTAAATTAAACTGTCGTTGACTGTTTTGGGCAATTCTTGAAAGTTTTCTTTTCCAATTGCTTTCGTGTCAGTGCTGCTGTCATTTATTTTTACTCTTCCCAACAACGTTCATAGCTGGCGCTGAGCTTTTATTTAATTATTTTTTCTTTTCTTTTTTTATATATTTACTTTCTCACAGAGAGTGTACTGCTGGCAGAAAAATATTCGAAAAAGGCCATTAAACGAACGAGATATCGTTCAGAAATCTCAAGTCTTGGTTGCAGCTACCTACGATCAACGACGGGCAAGTTCCAAGTTGCAGAATCGAGTTTTGTTATTATTTGTTTCTATTCTGAGCGCGTTTTATTTTTTTCTTTTACTTTCCTTTGTACACACTAAAATCTTTTTGTGTTTCTTTTTGGTGTGTGTTTCTTCTTGTTAGTTTTTATTCGTGTTCGTGTTGTTGGTGTAAACAAAACAACAATGGCCGCGGTTCCTATAGGTTTTTAGCTTTTAGGTTATATCAAAAATGTACAAGGGTTGTTGGGTGCTGCTGCTGCTGTTGCTGCATATATGACAACGGCAGCGGCAAGGCGCAAGGGGAAAAAGCTGTGTGCTGAAACGACAAAAGTATTTCCAGCAACAGCAGCAGAGTAGGTATAGTGATGGAAATTTATGTTTCTGTGCGCATATGGCCAATGAAATTATAAACAATTTTGTGTTGTCATGGGGGAAAATGTTGTAGTACTACGCTCTATGCCAGCTTGGAAGTGCATCGGATGTCGTTGACTTGAGTAGCAAATGATCTAGAAAGCCATGTGATTTAACTCAAAAAAAGAGATGAATTTGGCGCCAAAATCAGGTATTGTTTTCGACTAGTGTATATTGTAGGTTATCAAACAATTGGAGCGGTCACCTATATAATGACGGGTTTTAGTAAGAATTTAACTTATTTTAGCTTTTGTCATCTGATCGTCTGTTCAGTTTGGGCTGCTTACTTCCTTTCTGTGAAAAGCTTAATTTTGAGTAATTCATTTCAACGGCCATTTATTATAAGGCCTACAAACTACATAAGTACCTACCTATTACTATTTTCCGATTAGGACTGATAAAATTGTTTGAACATACAAAGTGATTGAACTAATGTTCATAGTCGGGCAGCCGACATAGTTCTCCATAATGCACGAATGATAAGCAATCTTTTGCGTAACCGTTGGCAATTGGGAACCTAAATGAACACAAGTGTTCAGTCTCACTTGGACTTATTGTTGTTTATTAATGGCTGCGTTCGGATTCTTACCTAAGACGAACTAGATACCTTTCGTGACTTTTGTTGTTAGTGTAATCCCATGTTAAAAAGCAGCTGACTGCAAAACATCTTTTGAGGGGAAAGCGATCCAAAGGTACCTTAAAAATCATGGTATAGCAAGCTACCCAATTTGAAATTTGAGAACAGCTGACTTGGATTCATTTTTGTTTTGCTTTCTGTCATAGTGCTTTGTTGCAAAATTGTTTTTTGTAAACATAAAATTTAATATATGGTGCTCCTAATTAATCTAAACGACGTTGTTTACGAAGTAAACGATTGTGAAGAAGTTTGCAATCGAATAATAAGTGGTACGTGTTGTTTGCAATTTTTAAAACACATTTGGTTTGGTTTGTTTTCACTTCGATTTATCAGCTGTTTCTGATTTGACAGATACCTAATCTTAGTCGTTCGAAAACTTACCCGGATACAAAGGTATCCTAGTTATGCTACCCATTTTTTTTCGAACGCACCCAATGGTGGGCAAATGTGTAAGTTACTTTAGCAACCTGCTGTCATTACATATTTAAAAGGTTACTGTGTGCTCTTCGCAACCATATACATACCTACCAACGAAAACCGCCAGCTGTTATTTGTTATTTTTTTTATCAGTTTTTAAAACTAGAGACCACTTTACAAAAATATTGCTGAGCATATTTAAAAGTATGTAATGCAACTCTTCAGAATTTCATTAGAATGTAAGTGGAATAACCATAATTTTTGATTCTAATTATGATCAACTTCCTATTGCCGCTGTGAAACGAGAAGCAATGTTGTGAAAAAGTGAAGACGCTTTTATGAGAACCACCCCGTTTTATTAACAAACGTTCTTTCAATGGGTAGATACAATTTGAACCTTTAGTAGTAGGTAGACGAAATTATTAAATGTTTTTCAATTAAAAAAAACATCAAAATAAAAAATATGTTGAATCATTCTTGTGAGGTATGAAATGGATAAACAATGTTTGTCAGTTATGAAACACTAAAGAAAGAATGTGATTTTCACGGTATAACTCTTTGAGGATTTGCCAAATTCTCTATCCCCATTGCTAACCAATGAAATAATAAACTTGGCAGACAAAAGATATGCTTATACCCTACGCCATCAATATTGAAAGGTAGCTGGCAGAAACGTTTTTTTGTCAATCGAAACTTTTCATCGGACTTTTGTTTTCAATAATTTTTCAATCACAGGAGGACGTATTCGTAGATATATGGGGAATGGGCAAAAATTAAGTATATTGACAGCAACTCAGATGAATATGCTCCGTATAACAACAGGAGCTACAAAGCTTGACCTTATTAGAAGTATCGAGATCCGTGGAAGTCTTCATGTTAAAAATAAGATCTTGGGAAAAAACAGAACACGATCGACTCAGTTGATATTGTCTCAAAGGACAGATCAAGATAACACAGTTGAAAAGGGAATACATATCATAATAATTCAGATACGATTGCGAAGATAAAGAAAAAGAATGGTTTATTATATTTCCGGTACAGAATGGAACATTATAGGTGTACCTACCTATCGCTACATGTAAACTCTTACTTAGACAAGACGCTTTAAGGATATCAAAAATGGACTGAGAGTAACAACTGCCTTGCAACCAAAAAAGTCTAGCCGACTCAAAACACTCAAAGATTTTGTTAACCTTAAACCGCCTTTATCTAAGTTCAATCATAGGTGTTCTAACGGGACACTCTCTAATAGGAAGACACGCCAAAAGACTTAGGGTGCACTCCAATGATTTCTGCAGAAGCTGCATTGATGAAGAAGATGAAGAAACCGTTCAACACCTTCTTTGTTCATGCCCTACACTACTTTATAAGAGAAAAACTCATCTCGTTGAACTCTATTTCGACAATACTAGCGACTTGGCTTACATAGACCCTAAAAGTTTTTCAAAATACATTAAAAGTTACGCGTGGTTCGACTAGCAGGTGATTAACCGGTTAGTCCCGTAATGACAGATTAATGGGTGATCAACTCGTTAATATCACATCTGGTTTTTGGGATTAACAGGTGATTAACTTGCTGATCTCTGTGGTATCACAATGAACCCTCGTGGTCTAAGTGTGTCAGTAAATGCATGTGCGTAAATACTCATAAGCTGACAGCCACTACTAACTAACCTAACTCCCGGTACAGAAAAATGCAACGAAATCTAGTTGGCGAACAAATTCAGAACCGAGAGATTTGCCAACGCTTTTTGGAGTCAATGCGGGGTACCCAGAAGTTGAGGTCATGTAAGAACCCAAGAATATTCTAAAAGGGGTGTTCCTATTATCAAGGGGACTAATGAATCCTTTATTGAATATTTTTAGCCTGGATCTGTCTATGGCAGGGCATTCACTTAAAATGTGTTCAGTTGTTTTTGTGTCTTCGGGACAGTGACGGCAGGTGTCATCCTGACTTATGCCCATGTTCTTAAGATGATATCTGAGAGAGCAGTGTCCAGTGAGGAAGTCCGTAAGTAACTTTGCGTCACGTCACGCCGAGCATGTTCGTCGTTTAGGGCTAGCTTAAGAAATCTCCATGTTTTTGCATTAGGATTCTTATTCTTTAAATTGCATCTGTTGCATCTGCATTTGCAGATCTTCAACATCAGCTTGATCGAACATTAGATATCGCAACTTCGTGTATCTTTCTCTTGTACATTGATTTGAAGAAGTAATTTTTCCTCTATTTCTTAGACACACTATCACCTATTCGAAGATAAGAATCTGGAGAAATCTAGACCCACCTCATGGTATCTCGTTTGGTCGAGGATATTTGGCGTTCTTGGAGTTCTTATCTGCTTCACTGGTGGTACCCGTGGTGTGATGGTTAGCATGTCCACCTTTTAACCCAGAGGTTCGAGGTTCGAATCTCAGCAGAGCTAAGAATGTTTTTTCACGGGTATCGCCTTTCGCGAGGAATTGGCAAGTCCTCCGTTAGTAAATTCATGCCATGAAAAGCGCTTTCTCAATTAGCTATTTATTTTATATTATCTGCTTCACTAACTTCTTCGACTGTGATATCGAGTATTTCAGTTACGTTGGGTTCACCTCCTAAAAATCATCTGAAGGAAACTGCGAACTTCGTCGAATGGATCTCTTGAGCATTTCTCCTTTTTTTCAGTTTTATTTTTTTGATTTTGGTTGCTTCCTTATTCAATTTTGTTTTTTCGTATTTTTTGAATAGCTTAGTCTTACCTCCGTGCTGGTCGAAAGCTTACGTTCTTAATGAATCCTGGTATAAGTCATTTAGTCTTAAGTGCACTGAAATTTTCAAATCAAATTTGGCAGTAGTAAACATCCAACATTATTACGAATTCGTTATTTTTTTTTTTGTAAAGAACGTAGAACGAAAATATTTATAACCTGAGTTTCGATTTAGTTTTTGTTGCTTGTACAAATAAAAATAACATACTCATCATTTTTGTTTTAATTTATTTTTTAAATACATTTTAATTTGAATCCTCATCTGTTGCATTTTGCTCGAAGTTAATTTCCTACCTTGTAAAGTTCACACACATCGCAAAAATCAAATTCTTATTTTTTTCTTTCTCTCCCTTTTGTTTCTCTTTCGGAACCGTGTGCAGCTAGTTTGCTAATAGTATGCAACCATATTCGGAAGTTCCATCCACAACTGCAAAATCATCAGCTTCAGCTAAAAATTCAGTTACTCCAAAGACAACAACAAACAATAATAACAAAATAAACAACAACTCTCCAAGCCTCTGCAAGCTAGTCAAAGGCAAAAGACCCCTAGTTAATTTCAATTTTTATCTAGACATCAAAGATCAGCAGATATCGAAGAAAGTTGAAGAGCGCATCACCGAACTCGGTGGAATTTTAGAATTCTTTCTCACCAAAAGTGTAACACATTTCATAACAGACAGATTACCACCAGGAGCAACTGCATCATCAAGTGGAAATCAACATCAAGCTCAAGGCAGTCATAATAGCAACGGATATTGTGTTAAAAGTCCTTCAACTGGGGGCGGAGTCAACGGTGGAGGAGTGGGAGGCGGTGGAGGTGGCGTTGGCATTGGAATAGGAATAGGAATAGGATATCCTATAACTCCATCACCATACATACAATCCCCCCAAACCCCAGCCACACCACAAACTCCATACACTAATCAAACACATTCTGGTGATTCAGCAACGGATGGCATAGTAATAAATCATTCAAAAAAAGCGGGCTCTACAACTAGTACCCCAAATAATAATAAAAAGATATCTCGTGCAGATGCAATGCTCCATAGAGCGTTACAAAGCCAACAACAGTGTCAATATTCAGGAAATCAACTAGAACTAGAAGAGAAACGACCGATCTTAGAACAGGGTGCCTATAGAATTTGGCATTTGGATTACGCTGTAAGATTCTTGAAAAAGGTCACTGCCGACGTCAAACAATATTTAAAGAAGTCTCAACAGCCCACTAAGGGAGCTTGTGAACCAATACTCTTGAAGGGTAATTTCATAAAAATCGAGACTATAGCACGATCCTCTCGGCCATATTACTCGGTGTTTCGAAAGATTGAGTGGCCAAAAATTCAATTCAGAGAAGACGGAGCATTTCGCCTAACACCAAGAGAGGACGAATCGAAATCTGCCAAAGAAAAGCCATTGAAATCGAATGCCATGACGCGCAAGAGTCGTTCATCGTCCAAACATAATCATAACCATATGCGTCTCAAAGCAAAGCAGGTTCCAAAGCAAGCAATAGAGAAACCTGCTACTGTCGACAATTCCTCAGAGAAGCAATGTGGTGTATGTGAGATTTGTAAAATAGAATACGACACACTAACGATCCATCTAAAGACAAAGGATCATGAGTTCTTTGCCCGCAATCAGTCCAACTATCTGGCTTTGGATTCACTGATCAAATCCAGCTCGAATGTTGATAAGTTTTTGGAGGAAAATACAAAAGTCGAACCCAAAGAACAGTCAGTGGAACCGATGGAAGTAGATGAAGAAACATGCAAACAAACAAGAAAGTCCTCACGGATACAAACACCTCCGCCAGTAGTTAAAATCAAAACCAAACTCAAGGAGGTTGAGGTTGTGACTGAGAAAAAACTGTACCCCTACAATGTTAAGAGGTCTTCGAAGTCGACGACGCTACTAGACTCTCCGCCAATCCGCCATCCTCTACCAACATCAACACTGTATAAGGTCGTAGAAGAGACTAAAGCTCAGACCGATCCAGTTTCGCCAAAAAAATCTTCGATAATTGTTAAATTTCGTAAGATTCGGCAAACACAACTGTCAGTTCTCAATGGGGAGGCAGAGAACTTCATGTTTCCTAGACGACCAGCGTCGAGTGAACGAGCTACCGATTCAGACCGCCAAACTAGCACGGATAGCAATCGAATCTCGAGCAGTAGCATATCAAGTGAGTCGCATTTGACGGAAGAGCCGGTGCTGGTGCCGACGATAGAGAGAGCAGGCTCAGCCACTGCAAAACGCCGAAAAACTATAGCAGACAATAGTCACAAATCGAACGCAACAACAAAAGTGGCTACTGTCTGCTACCAGAGCTTTCCAAACACCCCCATCCAGCCGAGTAAGGCAACACCACAACCACAGCCCACAATAGAAAATGTTACCAGAAGCGTCACACAAAAGTCCGCAACGTCACAGCGAGGAAAACGTGCCGTAGGAGGTAGACGCAGAGGACGTGGAACTAGTCGCAATCAAGGGATTAAACGAACGCAACGACGAGGTGCTTCGGAGGATAGGATGGGGGATGAAGGAAATACTGATGATGAAGAAGAAGACGAAGGTACTGTTTTAGATTTAAACCTAGACGAGAGCAAAGAAAGCCCAGAGAAAAGAAAAAAGAAGAAAAAGCGCCTGTTTGCTGCCATTGACGTTAATCAGGGCCGCTTTAAGGAACAAAAGTATGCATTCGAACGAATGCCGGTAAAGGAACTCTGGTACGAGGCTTTCCGTCGGCAAGATGCAGGTCAGGCCCGAATGTTCGAGTATTGGGGAAGTACATCCTATCGGAAACTGCCCTACGAAATGGGTGCGATACCAATGCGAACGTTAGCTGCTTGTAAGATATGCACTCCTAAAGTTGAACAAATTAAAAAAGAAATAGTCGCGAAACCAATGTCAAAACGTGTAGAAAAACTAAAGAAAGTGAAAAAGGAAAGGTCGGAGAGAAGACAGAGCAAAAGCAAAAGCAATACTCCCGAACCCCAAGAGAAGACTACCAAAATCAAACCTCACAACAAGCACTTGAACAAAGCAACATTCCTAGGCTGTGATCTTATGCCCAGAAAGTCGCCGCGTGAGCATGCTTCAACACTGGCCATCCTCAGCTGTTTGATTAAGCAGCGAAAGGATTCTGAGGTTGATGAGTCACCACCACCACAGCCATCGCCGCCGCCGCCAAGAGAAAAAACGCCAACTCCAGAAAGAAGAAAAACACCATCGCCGGCTATTATGAGCACGTCACGCATAAGTACGCCTGAGCCTCTGCAGTTTGTTTCGGAGATCAGTGAGAATGTTAAACGCCTGCGACGAGGTCAAAGAAAGTTTGACGATTTCATACCAACAGCGGTAATGTGCCCTACAACCACAGTAAAAAAGCCTAGAAGAGCTAAACCCGGTGGACTTGAGTTCGAGGTTGACGAAAAGCGACTGAAGAGTCTCGAAGTGAAGCAAAAAAGTTCGGTGCAACTTGAGTACGAGATAGATGCGTACCTCGGTCGAGTTTCAATGAAAACACTACGTCAAACACCAACGCCTCCATTAGCAGAATCGTCCTCATCTGGATTTATTGAAGACTTTTCCAGTGATATCAATCTGATAGATCTCATAGATTGCTATGATGGAGGAGGAGGAGAAGATAATGGAGAAGAAAATAACTCCGATCAACCCCAACACAGACCTGCCGGCAACAATGTATATAACCTCTTTGCGGCGCACAACCGGCGGCGAAAAAACAATAAAATTAACAAGACAGGTTGGCCCACCACCAGACGGAGAAACATCGCCTCAACGCGGCAGAATCACCTCCTTCAAAAACGTGACAGATTTCGTTTTTTCTGCGATTATCAAACCCGCCAAAAGGATCGGTTGATGCAAGGTAGTGGCATGGTGACGACGACAACATCCATGACTCCGCCCGATACGGATATGGATGACAAAGAAGATGACTGCACAAGAAGTCCCATGCCTGAACACGCAGAGGAAGCCCTGCTCTCGAAAGAGGACAACCTCGCCAATGGCTACATGAGCCCGAGTGAAAAAGCCGATAACTCGGACATTTTCACAGTGTCCTCAGATGGGCTGGATACAGACTTGGAAGTAAGCTGTAGTCATATTATAAAAACCGAAGACATTGATGATGAGTGTACGACATCATCGACCCTAGCTGCACCACCCGCGTCACCAGAACCAGTAATATTTGCGAAAACGCCGCCCCTGCCGCCAGCCACGAGGTCAACAACCCAAACCCCGCCAACAATAGCGAAAAAGAAAAATACCCCTGTTATAACGAGCATAATACAAAAGGAAGTCAAAGTTTCCTGTAAACGATTGAGAACTCCTTTCAGGCGATTTCGCCAACGGAGATAGTCGACGTACGATGCGTAATAAGTATACCATAAAAAATATTATCTGTAATTGTAATTGTATAATCTGCCTACAGCAAGAAAAACAAAACAAAATCAATTTAATATAATTAAAATTTTTTAACAAGAAGAGTTGAAATGGGAAAATGAGAAGAATGAGGAGAAGGCGATGAATGATGAAAGTGCGAGAGTTAGGTATTTATCTACTAAAAAAAAAAACGATGTTAAAATGCAACAAATGGAGGACTGTAAATAAATGAAAGAGCGAGCAAAATACTTAACAAATCTTTGCAGATCTGCGCAAGTTGATCAAATATGAAGAATCACTAGGAGTCGATATGCATCAGAAGGATTACTTTGATAATCTCTATCGCAAGACGACAGCCAGTTTTCGAGCAAAAACAGATGAAGAACAAGGTGGTGGTGTTAGGAAAGATACAACCAGAAGCAGCAGTAGACAGGAAGCAATGGATAAAAAGAATTCAGAAGCAACTATGAGAAAGAATCGATCTAAGGAAAAGCAAACGAGATGTGAGAGTGGTGATGTTAGAGGTGGAGTCTTACGTGAAAATAGACAACAACAACAGCAGATACCATCAACAGGGGCTGTTCGTTCAAAAGCAACTTCTGAGAAGAAGAAGGAAACTTTACCTGAGGGACAGACAGCAGCTTTAACAAGTACGGCACGATCAAGTCGAGCCACCGAGAAGACATCTAACGCAATGTGTGAGTATGTTTTACTTATTATTTATGGTTTTTTGTTGGAAGTGTTTATACAGGTGGATTAGTTACTTGTTTAGGTGGGCATTAAAGTTCGGGGTGAACTCGGGCCTCAACCAACATAATTCTGTAACGACTTCAATTTCGGGCGAGCTCTCTCCAGTTTTGCACTCTAAGTTGGTTGAGGTCTTCATCCACTTGATTGCGCCACCTAAGACGAGGTCTTCCCCTTCCGCGATTTCCCTGCAATGTGCTTTCGAAAACCCGACGAGCCGGAGCGTTTGGGTCCATTTGCTCTACATGGCCCAACCATCGTAGCCTCGCGATGCGTACTCTTCTGGCTATGCCCATGTCGCGGTACAGCTCATAAAGCTCGTTGTTGTATATTCTTCTCCACACATTGTGTTCGCATACGGGACCAAAGAGAATTTTTCTTTCGAAACGAACAAGTGTTTCCTTATCCGCTTTCGATAAGATCCATGCTTCCGCGCCGTAAAGCAGGACTGGGATGATCAAGGTCTTATACAAGGTTACCTTGGTTTTTCTGAAGAGGGTTTTGTTTCTCAATTGCCTTCTTAACCCAAAGAAGCAACGGTTGGCAAGAGTTATTCTCCGTATGATCTCCGCACTGATGTTGTTTTCCGTGTCGATAGCGGGATACTAGGTAGACGAAGTCCTGTACTACCTCGAAGTTATGTCTGTCTATTGTGACGTTTTGTCCAATTGGTCGATGTTCTGTGTCCTTGTTTGATATCAATCCGCACTACATAAAAAAGTAGTTTTGTCGAAAGCCTTTTCGACATCAAAGGCCTCGGATGAGTTTTTTACCGACCTTTACGAAGCATCGTGGAACTCGTACGAGTTTCGCTAAGATGTCAAAACTAGACATAGCTCTGCACAGCTAGTCTCAGTAAATAAAGTCGTATGCGGCCTTGAAATTGATAAAAAGATGGTGTATATCGATTTTGTATTCCCGGTTGTTTTCCATATGTTTTCCATGTAATGTGAAAATCTAGTCTAATGAGACTTCAGATGTGCTCATATTACCGTAAACAAGTACTTATGAGCAAGGTTACTGAGGTTCCATTCACCGGGCATGCTTTTCCAGACAATATCATGCAGATGACCTGGTGCATGCTCCTTTCGAAGTGATCTCCAGTTGCTTTGAAAAGCTCATCGTCAAAAGCCATCTACACCTGCAGATTTTTTTGATTTACGCTCATTGCAAGCTTCAAGCTTCTTTTAGGACGTCTTAGGACGTCATTCTTGATCATCGTCCATTGAATGGAGCATTCTCTGACAGCAGAAATTGTGTCTCCATCGCCTTTAAGCAGACTGCAGAAGTTTTCTTTTGAGACCCGCGATGGTTTTTACAGACTTGAGTTTGAGGTTGGCCCCCCTGGCATGATCTAGGGTGGCGCAACAGGGCGAGGAGGCCCATGGCCTAGCGCATTTCTTACAACCATTCCTTCTGAGGGAATGGAGGGCACCTTCAATTTTCTGCCGATTTCGAACGGCTAATCGAGAAAGCTTTTTTCATGGCAATGAATTTACTATCGTTGCGAAAGGCGATCCCAGTGAAAAAACATTTTTGCTTCTGTTGGGATTCGAACCACCAACCCCCGGGGTAACAGACAGACATGCCGTCACGCCACGGGTACCACATGATCTTGTTACCTTGTGGTAAAATTGTCGAATCTCATTCATATCATGGGATCTCTCGATTTCCTCAAACGAGGGTTTCTCATGCTTTTTTTCTTTTTGAGAATTCGGAGTTCTTCCCTTCTTTGCTCCCTAAAACCTCGTTGTAGTTTAGTTCAGGTCAGAGAATAATTTTTTTTTTTTTTTGTAAAATTTTCTTCCAAACAGGGATTCGACCACGTTCGAAAACGCCACGCTCAACCACCAACATACCTCACAACAGAATGGACCCTGTACAACTATTTCAGTACTATCAGCACGAATGGGAGAAGTTCAAAACAAACTTTCCTGGCGAAAACAACCGCTCCGAACTGCGCTGGCAAATCCGACACAAGCTACTTGGCGAACAATAAATAAACTCTACTTAAACAAAACAAAACAAACACACAAACAAACTAAATAACAATCAAGACTAGAAGACGAAGATGCAAAGAGTACTCTTCCTTCCATCTCAACTCTTTTTTTTATTATTATGCTAGTAGTAATAGTTAAAATAAAATGTTTAATGTAATAACAAAACACATCCGAAAATTATTACGTTTCAACTTGAATAAATGTGTACATGTTTCTTTACTGATCGGTTTTGAATTTTTGTCCTAGTCGATTGGCATCTTTTCGGTTGAGCTGGTATAGGATTCGGTCGACGATGTGCTTGACAGCGCTTACTGTGAGAACCAATGTGTCGTGCTTCAACATGGAGTAGGTGTTGAGTCCATAGGCTGGCATGAGGTTCACAAAGCCAATTTCATCGGTGGCATAGCAAATGTTCTCTGGGAAAATGTCATTGCTGACGAAAAATGTTGGGAAATTATTTTTCTTTTTTTTTAATTTGTTCTCTTACCTGTCGATGAGCAGGACTGAAGGACCCCATTTCCGTTCCTTTATTAAATCCTTTATGAATTCAGGGTCTTTGCTGGGGATTTCTAGGTCTCTCACCACGTGCAGATCATCCTGGGCTAGTTTGACAGACAAAGTTGAAGTCAAACCCATGACTCGCTTATAGAATGGCAACATATAGAAATGTGTTGTTGGTGAGCGTGGACCATGAGCGATACCACCACCTTTGAAAAGGGGAGAACGAATAGACCCATGACGAGCTCGTCCACCGCCTTTCTGTGGCCATGGCTTGCGGCCACCACCACGTACTTCTGATCGCGTTTTCGAATGTGCAAAGCTTACATAACGATACTTGCGCTGCCATTCGATGTTCTCTTGAATAACATCCACACGAGGGTTAGTGGCAAATACTTCAGGATGTAATTCAATGAGACCCAGTTTTTTTTCCTCAATGGTATCGGTGTTTTCAATCCATGCCTGACGATTTGCCCGAATATTTGCAGGTATGTCAGTTTTTTGAGTAAGTGGAAGAATAAGAGCTGGAGGTGGCACAACTTCAGAAGTTGTTAAATGCCGCACTGAACTTATTAAGTGCTTTGTTTTATTCAATAACTTTAACATTTTGTTGCCGAATGCCGATAGAAAAATATTTGTGAAAAATTCAGATGGAAAATTATGACATAAACTGGGATGACAGCTGGGTGAATAAATAGAAATGTTGAGAAAAGTACAACTATGGCTGGAAACAGATGGACAAATCAAATCAAGAGTTGTATATTTAAAGTCATTATAAAGAATGAGTAGGTCGAACAATAATCTACAGCCCGATTCTGTCCAAAGTCACTGATGACTCTCAAATCACAACTTTCCAGGAGAGAATTTTTCACTAATCTTGTGATTTGGTTCTCAGCAGGGTCACAACGTTGTGAGTTGTGATTTGTTACTTTTTCCCAATGTATATAGCACTTTTAACTACCGGAGTGTGATTGGCTTATTTGGTATTGAAAAATTCAAAGGAGGAAACAAGAGAACCCCATTAAAATAGTTATATCGTACAACGCTTTGAAAACAAAGTTAAAGCAGAGAATCAACTCTGGCAAAGTAGTGCCGCTTTGTCCACAAACTTAATTTGACCTGCCACCTTCGACCAGAAACACTCGTCATCCTGAGCCCAGATTACGTAACTTTACAGACGATTATCGTTCAATCGTCTATCGTAGATTGCGTCGTCAAAAGATTTTTTCATAAATCTTGCTTCAAGTGGTTGGTGGAAAGCTACTTTATCATCGTCTTACAAATTTTGTCAACTTTTTCAGGGTCTTAAACACTTTTTATACACCCTATAATATTCAAACGATAGTCGTCTAAGACGTTAAGAAATCTGGCTCCTGTTTGTACGAGTTGATTCTCTGTACCTAAAATTTATCACAGAAAAGAACAATTCTGTTCTTCTGTGAACAAGTCTGAGAGCATATATTAACTATAGCAATCTTATCAACAATCAAATCTGTGATTAAACTTTAGCATCAACTCAGTTTTGATTTGCTTGCGTTCATAATTTAGTCCCGAAAATTTTCAATCAAACAGAACTACATGCCAGTGACGTCCATTTGCTCTCTCCCTAACTTATTAAGCGCCACTTCTCACTAACGATATAAAATAGAACTAAAGCCACCAAGGCAAAATAAAAAAGCACCACCCCACCAACTTTTATTGTATTCGCTTTTGCTCACCCATCCATCGTTTATCGCTTTTCCAAACTTTATCAGCCATCAGTTTTTACGAGACAGCGAACGATTTGAGAAGTGTTAAAACAAAGTGCTCTCGTCGCCAATTCAACAATTTAACAAAACATACGCAGAAAGCAACAACTAAAATTTCCTATTTGCATAAGTAGCTCCATCAATCTGAAACTCTAAAAATTAATTAAATCATCATCTGGAGCATTCATAAAAATCAAAATCCAACTTCCGGACCTAAAAACAAGTGTGTAAACGAGTTTTTTTTTGCAAATTTAAAAAAAAAGAGAAAAAGCAATCAGCCATATTGGAAATAATCTCATCTAATTAATCCGATTTGTTTGAGTGTACGTTCCCTGGATCGCCAAAGCAAAAGCAAATAAAAAAAAAAAGAAAAATCCGAGTAGGTAATTTTCCAAGTTTCATATATTAGCAAAGTCAAACGTGTGTGTGTGTGTACATGTGGTGAATAAAAAGTCCCGTCCCTCCTCTCGTCGATAGTTAATTTTTGTCTTGTGTCTTCATGTGATTTTCTTTTATTTGTGGATCTCGTTAGATCGTGAATTAAAACAGCAACACACAAAAATTACAGCTTTTTAGCAACCGCACGCAATACATAGATGTTACTCAAGCAGAATTCAGTGCTCCAATCGAATATAGATTCACATTTCGCGTATACCTAAATTGTGCAAGTGTTCGACGTAACGAAAAAAATCATTTTAACAAAATACAAAAAAAAAACCTTTTTCTTATCAAACAAAAAAGAGCACAAAAAAAGAATCACCAAAAATTAAATTAATTTTATATAATGTGGAATCCAAATAGTGATAACAACAATTTGAAGGATGTTTCTGTTGCTGAAACAACAAACAACTTTGTTGATAACAAGAGTGTTGTAGGAGCCGGAGCGAGTCAGCAGCATCAGCAGCAGCAAAAGCAACGGAAGCAACAGATGCCAAGCAACATTTCTTCTTCTGGCAACGGGAAAACTACAAAAACAGCAACAACAATTAACAAAAATTTTGAAGGTGGTGAAAGTACGAGCAATTATTTGGGTGATAGTAGTGGTGTTGGCGGTGATGGTCATTGTGCTGCCGACAACAGTAGTATCAGCTGCAGTGGAGGAATTGATTCTGGATTTTTATCTGGTCCTCAGTTATTTGAAGATTACGACGACGATAACCTTAGCTCGGACAAGTCTGCTCATAACAGTGGTGGTTTTGGTGGTGGTGGAAAAACCAAGCAGCCACCCGTTCAACTCAACATTGTTCATCACAAAAAAGAACATTGCAGTGAAGATTATTTGGATTCTGGTTGCATTGACGAAGATTTCGTTGAGGACGACGATCAAGGACATCATCAGCAGAAGCCATCCATTACAACAACGGCTGCCTCGCCACAAGCACATCAGCAGCGCGGAACAACAACAGCCACAGCGACAGATAATAAGGAATTTGATCAAGACGAACAAATGATTTTGGATAGTGGTGTTGATGCTGGGGTGTCAGAGTGGATGTGCAAGCTCACTCTGAGGGATCCCAATCAACAAGTAAATAATTTGGGGGCTGCCGGACAAAGAGTACCCAACCAGAAGGAGGATACCAGTGACATGTCTTCGTGGGAAGTTTATTATCAACAAAACAATGAGGGAGATACGTGAGTTATTTTTATTTTTAATTTAATTTAAAACAACATACCGGTTACCTAAATCTCAATTTGTTTTTGCACTCCCTTGTGCAAATTAATTTTATTCCTACAACACGAGATGGTTGGTAAGTTATGATCAATGAACCAGCTCGGATTTACATAATTTCTGGCTTAGAGGCGAACATGATCAGTTTTATTTTGGAACGTCGTCGTTTCCTTTTTTTAGCCTTTGGCGGTAGTATAGTTTTTACCAAAAAGCTTCTTGTAGGTTATGGTGATTCTTCGTTGCCAACAGCCTGCTTTCAATTGCATCTAAGCATTCTTGACATCTTCAAATGGGAGAGGAAAGAAACATCATTTATTGAGTATTTTGCACATTAGGGCATTACGGTTCGGGGTGAACTTGAACCTCAACCAACATCTTATGCCAACAATTTTGATTTCGGACGAGCTCTCTCCAGTTTTTCACTCTAAGTCGGTTAAACGTGGGTAGTTTGAAGTTCAAATTAAAGGATTCATCTGCAATGCTGGAAGGAGAATCGTTTGATTTGAAAGTCTTACCCTTTGTTTGTTTTCATAGAATGAAGAACACTAAACACAACACAGTAACATTTATGGTTACTTGTCATGCAGAGCCTTGTAATCATC
Source organism: Melanostoma scalare (assembly GCA_949752695.1). Classification (NCBI taxonomy): domain Eukaryota; kingdom Metazoa; phylum Arthropoda; class Insecta; order Diptera; family Syrphidae; genus Melanostoma; species Melanostoma scalare. The sequence continues at coordinate 9,696,666 of OX456986.1, read as the reverse complement.
TTCTTCTTTTTTCCGGCGTTAAGAGCATCGTGATCTTGGAGTGGTCACGGCGATGAGAATCATCTAAGTTAACTTGAACTCCGTCTTTGATGTTGTCTGTTGACTTCTTGTGCCTTTTCTCTTATCGTGATCTCGAAGGGATTATCCCATTTAACTGCTTCACACTAGTAATCTGCTCGTGGGGTAGATACGCCTTTGAAGTCTAGTATCACCCCAAATTAATACAAAACAAAAGAAGTAGGTACCTTCCCATTAGTTTTATAGTCGACGACATCAATCGGCTTGACAATCGTCGATTGAGTCCAATGAGTCGTAAGACTCCTGTACCCAAAGATAGAGCTGGGCCAGCTAAAAACCTTTTGCAATATGATTGTTCGTTAAATTACAGTTCCAAGTAAGATATGCCTTCTTGATTTTCACAAGTGAAACTCACTTCAGATGATAATCATACTCCATAGTCGAAAAAGTAAAGATATCGTTTCCTGATTAATTTGAAAAACACACATCGAAGGCTAATCTGATTCGGCTACGATTTAATAGCGACCTTTAAAGACTCGCATAGTTCTTATTTAGCTAACTGATCCTGTTATAGATTGGGTTACTGAAGCGATATGAGAAAAATTTCCCAAAATGATTTGCCGACGATTTATCGTAAGCGCCATGTATATTTTTATCGTAAACGGAACGCAATTTTGTGTGTTCCAACTTTACATACACTCGACCTTGGTATAAATTTGTAAACAAAAACTATAACAGAGTTACAGATAAACCTAATTTAATCGTTTTCGAAATATTTACATGATTTTTGTTACTTGTTCTTCCTTTTACGGCTCATTAAAGTCGATTCTGATCTCAAAGGAATCAGAGCTCTCCCACTTACTGCTTCACACTATTGGCCCGCTTGTGAGGTACGCTGCGTTGACCTTAGAATGCCGCGGCAAGTCTCCGGTTTTGGATTGTTCCATAATTGAGACTAATCAAATGCATCTTGGTATCTTGTTGGATATAAAATTATAAATCTTTCTTATTCCTGCTTCTTCCCTTCAGCTAAGCAGGCTGTTACTAAAGATGTCGGAGTTTTCGAGTGTTTTCATCCATCCTAAGCTAACTTGATGATTTAGTTGTCCGGACAAATTTAGCTTTAGCTTTGATTTTAGTGCTGAGAAGCTAATTAACAATAGCCATTGCTGGTCTTAAAATCGTCTTGGATGAAATGAAATGGCCTTGTGGTGGTTATGGCGGTCAGGGGACTGTAACACATTGAACATCAAAAGCCTGATCTTTTCTGAAACTGTTCTAGAACAGCTCATTGAACACTCTTAAAGCTACAAGTCTACAAACTAAGAATCACGATTATGTCTATTACAAGAAGAGCAAGCAAACTTGCAGATTTGTGTTACAGAAATTTTTTTCCACAAATGGGCTTTTTTTGGTTGTTGAGCATCAAAACACTAAACCTATGACACCGATACATCGATATCAAAATCAATGAGATTTTGTGGGTTCTGTTTTTTTGCTAAAACATTGCGTTTGCTTTCTACTTTTACTTTAACAGAAAAAAGATTTTGATTTGAAAGAAACTATTGCATTGCTTATTCATAGAAAACTTGGGAGAACTAATAAATCTTATTTAGTCTTACTGAGTCATGGAGTTAAGTTTAACGTAGACGGTGCTATAGATCGGTTAAGGTCGTTGACAATAAGCATGCAATAATCTTAATGGCATTTCAGTTATACGACTATGACCACAGGTATGATAAATAAAAATTTCTGACTCAAACGTAGGCTTAGTTTTTCCCAAAGCATGAGTACTCCCTTGAATCAGATTTCGGAGAGTAGAGTAGTTTCAAAAAAGAAACACCGGGGTCGAATTACCGCATATGAGATCGAGTAATACGTGACTGAATTATGTACTTTTCGCATTATGTACTTGTCGCCTTATCGAGCACTTTAGTACCAGAACTTGACATTTTTTCATCAGTATTTGGACGGATTAAAGTCGATAAATAAACAGCAGATTGATGTTGTAGGAGTTTAAGAGCTACCATTGGCCCACAATGACCTCTACCTCCAACATTTCTATTTCAATAGGATGTCTTAGTATTGAAAGGCTCTTTAAACACTAAAATGGAGTAGCTCAATCTTAAGATTTGTTCTGTTTGACTGTTAATGTTGAAACCGAATTCATATACCTTGACATCTTCCATAGACTTTCCTTCAGTCATTATTCGTAGAGCATTGAAGTGTTCGTATATCTTTGCTCAAGCACTCTTATTAGTTTAGCAAGCCATTCTTTAGCACAATTGACAAGTAGATACCTACCTACTATTAGTTGTAACTTCTGGTCTTCGCACCGCGAAGTTGAACTGTCTACCCTAACAATACAAAGCCCAATCACATCATCTATGGTTTATCGATTTAACTTGTTTTCGGCTTTTCGTTACTATCAAGATCATAATTCTTGTAGCGCCTTACCTTATCATTTATCAGACCGAACAAAGAGTGATCTTTGGAGCTTATTAGAACCATTTTTGTGTTTGTGTTTTGTAAATTTGCTTGACGATTGGTTAATGTTAGGTGAATAGCGATTCTTATGCAATTTGGTTGCCGAGTAAATGCAGCCGATACAAATATTTGCTTTCAATTTTGACAAACTGCTTTGGCTATTGACAACACCGGCAGGGGGAGATATTTGCTTATATTTTGCAGAGAATGGTAATCACTTCTATAACAAGGCCTGTTGTAACAATTTCGAATACAAAGCGCCATAGACATCGTCTTATTGAAACGAATGAAGCTTCTTCCTCTTCTTCATTTTTCGGTGTTTATGATGACGAAGAGTTCGCAGCGCTTCCAATTATCCGCCTTACACTAGTGATCCATCCGAAGAGTACGCTGCGTTGTTTCGGATTGCTCCCTGTTTGAGGCCAACCAATTGAAGATGTTGTAGCATTTGTCTGTACCAGGAGTATTTTGGACTGCCTTTCATTTTGTTTCTCCGCAACGAAACGAAATATATAGATAAAATTATTCAAAGGTCTTCTGCTGTAAACATTCACTGAAAGAGCTCCTATAATGGTCCCTTATAATGGGCCTTGTTTTAGAGTAATCACCTCTAAAACAAGGCCTTTCTCCTAGACACAAACTCGAAGTAGGAAATTTGTTACGACGGCAATGTAATATAAGTGAACTTAATAACATTCGGAAAGTACCTATGTTACGTTACATATTAACTAGTTCGGTTTCAACTTGCTTCTCACTCGAATACCTGAAGTTCCTTGATTTGTGTTTTCGAGATCGGAAGCTATTGCCGATGACCTGTCTCAAAGCTGCTTTTTGATCAGAATCTTTGTATCCTGAGTAAGCATCTAGCTCTGTTTCTTCAACGGGTACAGTCAATGGAAAGAATGGGAAGGAAGGCTATGGCGAAAGAGACTCCTTTAAAGTTGGCATGTCATCAATCTTGGTGTTTTCCATTTAAAAAATGTGTCATTTATTTTTAGTTCCATTTGCTGTTAGGATGTTAAAAACATGTTTAACATGTACTAAATTACCAGAAACATCTGCCATTTTTTTCAAATAAGAAGACTGAAAATGAAACAAAAAACAGAAAATGTTTTCCTTTTTGGTGTACAGAAAAATGGCGACATTATGATTACGACTGTGTAGTTACCTTTTCCAGTATTTCTAACGAAAACCCATAAATGCATTATATGTGCCATAAAAGGGGCAAGGATTACTTTTATATTTTGGCAAATTAGCTCTACTCCTGACTCAGGTAAGCGTTCACAACCCAATAGACTTTGGTAGTCTTCAAAAACAATAAAAACTACCTGTATAAGAAAATCTCAATAGATTTTCTTTTAATGCAGGTCTTCGTATAAAAATTTCACCTGTTGATCGCCTTGCAGTTATTTCCATACAATTTACTTTTTTGTATTATCGTATGCGCCCAGTCAGTGCCTCTTTGAAACGTTTTCCTAGAAAATAGTCTTAACTTTCCTACCTTTTTTCTTTTTATTGTTTTGTCTATTTAAATAGTGCGTACCTATTGATTTATTTTTGTTTTTATTTTGTATTTTTACAGACAATTGCACCTGGCTTGTATAACTGGTTTCGTTGATGTTGTTGCTGCTCTTATTCGTATGGCACCACATCCATGTCTCTTCAATATACAAAATGATGAAGCACAAACCAGCCTTCATTTGGCGGTGATTTATGGACAGCCAAAGATTTTACGAATGTTATTAATTGCAGGCGCTGAGGTAAGTTTATTACTTAGTTTTTTTTTTTTACTATTCAAGTAAGGATGTTGAATGTTCGGCAAAGAAAGTCATGTCTAGTTACAGTAGTTATTATGAGGGTACGGCAACGCATTGAGCGGAGAAGCGACAGAACCAAATTGAGAGCTGAGCGACAGAATGATGCTGTTCACGGTTCACACTTGGTTGGAGTGTCATACAACTAAAGCGGATGGGTGTTCGTTTGTACTTACCAAACACTGGTCGATCAGACCCGTCTGTCTGACAAAATGTATAATGTGATCAGCTCTTATCAGCTGATGATGATTAGAGCGTCGCATCAGATTGTGGTGCAAGCATTGTCGTAAAGGTCTTTATTAAGGCACTGCAATGAACACCCAACGGGAGAACTTATTTCGATTTAGAGTTTTGGGCTTTTAAAGCTATTTTCTCGACCGATTCCTGTTCCGAAGCATTTTTGGTAGTAAGTACCTATTCGACTGGTCAGTATTGTGAAGACATCCGCTTCATAGCTTGAAAGTGGGAAATTTTCAAACTTTACCTATACAAGAGCATTGCCTTTTGTTTCTGTAAGATTGGTTTAGGTCCTGTAAACTTAAAAAAAGATGTCCGTGCTTTTGTTTCTATCTCGGAGACAATGCTTGCCGAACTGGTGTTTACTTAAGAGAAAAACATACGTCCAAGACACAGAAAACAATCAACTTTCACAAAAAAAGAAAGGAATGAATAGGCAGTCGTCCATATAATTTCTTTTTTCAAATAGCTATCCTTAAAATCTCTCATCATCTGACCAATAATTTTTTTTCATTTTCAGCCCACAGCCCGGGATCGCCATGGCAATACTCCTCTCCATCTAGCCTGCATCTCCGGCGATACACAGTGTGTTAAGGCTCTCACAATACCAATCAGTGCATCAGAAATAAATGAAGCCCATCGTTCTTATGGTCATCTGAGTAGTGACAAAACAACGTCCTACCTTGACTGTGCACGTTTACCAGCCGATTTGGAAATTCGTAATTATGATGGTAAGTTCAATTCCTTTTCAAATTTCTCTCGCTCTCTCTCATATCTCACGTGACCCTTATTTGCGAAAATCTATTTTCATTTCTAAGTGAGACATTTTTAAAATTGCAATCATCTGCACGACGAAATTTCTGTACAAAAAAAGAAAATATGTATTTTCGTTTCGCACAGACAGACATAGGGGAATTCCTGTTGGTCGTATGCAAAATCTATTTTTTGCATGTTCTTTAACAAAAATATCCCTTGAGACTGAATGCTTTGAATAGCATCAAGAAGCAAGAACAAGAACAATAGTGAATAATAATGGAAACTGACTTGTGGCTGCTAGAATAGAAGCTATTTGAAGAGTCGACAAGAGCGCATGTCCTATGCTCAAAATTCTTCTTCACTAGAATTGGTCTAAAAATAATTTCAAGTCACATGCTATATTTTTCCATCATCTCTCTCTCTCATACACATAACAAACAAATGTATATATCGCTCTAGTTGTTGGTGGTAGACCGATGACGGTTTGGGTGGCGTTCAGAATTTTTGGTATCTATAGAAAAGGATAAGTTTTCCTGGGTTTTTCCAGCCAGGGCTGTGGCATGTGCGATTTCAATGAACTACCATATGTTTTCATTCTCCCACACGCACGTTGGTTTGTTTATTTCACTAAATGTTTAAAAATAGAACAAATTTATACAGCCTGGTGGACTATGGATTTGGATTAATGGCGTTGGAGGTGGTTGCTGCTTGTTTCTTGCTGACGCCATAAGTAATGGAAATTCCTCAATAGGTTTCCTTTTTACAAAGTAAAACGGAATACATATTATATACTTAGACTCAATAAGGTCGACACAAAGGCTTTAGTTTAAAGGTCGCGACCGAATTGTATTTTTTGCTGCACGGAAGGTTATACCTAAGTTGTTAAAGCGTTTCCTGCCAAGGACATAATTTAGTTTTATGAAATTACCACCAATCATGGGATATGATCGAAGGGCAAAAAGGTTGTTTATTAATATTGAACCTGTTTATTGCGTTGACAAATTTATTTTTAAATCACAAACGTGATTGTTACCAGCCCGCTAATGCCTTCTAATCGATAATGTATAGTTATGACATGACAGAATGTACTTGTACTTGTTGGTACGAAAAAAAAGAAAAAAAAAAATATACTCGGACGTAAGTGTTGTCAATTAAGAAGTTTTAATGATAAAAATGCGAAGGTTCTTAATTGATCGGACTGTTGTTGATATTTTAATTGAAATAACTTGCCAGCTAAGGCCAAGGTGTTAAGGTAATTAATACTGCAGCTGGAATGTATTAGTATGCCGTCGTCTTGTCAGGTTTGTTTGTTCGCAGATGCGAACTATTTTTTTCTCTGAGAGACAGCGGACTTAATCATTAGATTTAAGTATCATCGAGGTATTGAACTCGGGTTGATGGGTAAGGGCTGAAGTCAATCTGTCTTCATTTTTTTGAGATTTAAAGCCATTTTTGGAGAACTAAAAACCTCAAACCAAAGTGCATGTGCTGTGCATAGGTTAGGTTAGGTTAGATCTGGCTGTCAGTAATACGAAAACCGCGGAGGGTCCATTGTGATACCACTGATACCAGAAGGTAGATCACCCTCTGGTTCCTATTTAGGGGATTAGAGAGTTGAAACACTCTCTAATCGAACGAGTTGATCACCAGTTAGGCAAACCATGTGGTGTGCATACATATCATCCAATCAAAGTGTAAACAATTCATAATGAATTAGTGCCGATCATTATCCATAGCAGAGCTTGGGTGTACGATCGGCCGAGAAAGACACGACAACGATGAGTTCTAATTCGGATTGATGTAAAGAAGGTCGTTTTGCTAAAAAATAACACCGCCAACCTTCAACGTCTCGTTTGGCATCCACCATTACACATTATGTTGATGGAAAATATTTCTCGAAACACAAAATAAGAGACGTTTGAATAATTTAATTCCATCACTAGAAGGAAGTTTATATTTTCATTGCTCAAAATTGTTAAATTCGAAAAAATCTTTTGTAAACAACCCGACCAAATGTCTAAAATTTTGTCTCGCCTAAAGAAATATAATTTTTTTTACAGACAAAAACCAAATAAACTCGAAAATAGCATCAGCGAACAAATAGCATTTCACATAACCAGTATAAAGACTTTTAATAAACAAGAATGTCCTTTCATCTTTGATATTTTGACAAAAATATAACTCATAAACGTCTAGCTTTGGCATCTGCTCAATTTTGTGTTATGTGTTGTTATAAACGCCAGTTCTAGAGGTTAACACTAACGTCAGACAGCAATCGCGTGAAAAATTTAATCTTAAAAAAAATTTATCAGGTAAAAAAAAGAAAAACATTTTCTGTCGATTTTGCTCCCACAAGTCCCAAAATACAACATGTTTCTCGATTTACGTTTGATTTCATTCACACACCGTCATTTATATTCGTCTGTTTGGTTTTTTTTTTGTATTTGGCCAGACCAACAGACATGATTTTATTTTTGTTGCTTGATACGAGTATTTTTCTCATTCGCTGTATTATAGCCGCATGTTTGTGCATATTTTCAATTTACTGTTGCTCTGTTTTGTTAGCTTTTGGCTTTGAAATTGTTGGAAAAACCCATCGAGATAATATACATAATATGTCTTTTTTCGTATTTAAATTGTGTATACAGACCACCCTACCGCTATACCTCTTTGTATACACACTCGTCTGTCGTCGTCATCATCATCAAGATGATGATGTTGATGAGAGTTTCGAAAAGAGAACACAGCAACAATACAAAAAAATATTCTTATAATTTTTTAATGTGGAATAAATTACGTAAAAAAAAAGTAGAATTGATTTTTATGATAGAGTTATTGTTATGGGTCTAGCGCATTGTAAACTGTTCTCAATGAATTTGGTATTTTATCGTAGGTAGAAACATAAATTGAATTCTTTTAACTTAATCGATTTTTGGTTGTCTTATATTGCTCACTTTGCGGTAGTAAATTGATTAAGCTCGGAACGCGTAGACACATAAACATTTGAAAAATTTTAAACCAAGGTGAACGTGTTCTTAACTTTTTGCCTTGGTAAATAAGCGAAAGATATTATTTTGTTGATAATAAACAATTTGTAGAACACAATCCACGAAACAAATAAAAAATAATTGAAGATTTCTACATCGTCGTAACATTGAATTTGAATAATGTGAAGCATTGAGTATGTCCGTCCATTAAACTTCAATTTAAGAGCTTTAGTTTCTATACGTTGAATACAGTTATCACTTAAAACCAAATTAATACTTAGTTAAATATGCCCCAATGAACTTGAACCAAATGTTCCTTATTAAAAATTTCATTAAAATACACAACGAAGTTTTTCATGGATATTCAAATAAGTGGGATACTGTCATTGTATGGGGATGGAAAAGACAGAGCTAGGTTGCCCATATTAGTTTGGGAATTGAAAAAAGGCAAGTATGTAATGTCGGTTCCATGTGAAAGATTATTAATTATTTCTCTATCAATTGGTTTTCGATTCAAAAACCTTTTCATCGCCGTTCTCGTTTTGAAAGCAACCACGTTCGTCTGATTCAATCTGATTCCATTGATTCAACAAGGAATCTTGGAGTAAGGCTCAATTTTTTTACCATAACATTTTAATTGCTGTGTGGCTTTATTTAGCGTCTTCGTATTGTATTCGCTACAAAAGTCGAAGGTTTGGTTAGGTTATAAACTGGACGACACGGCAGTTCGTATTACCTCACTCGGACCTTCTTGAATTAATTGTAGCTCTCTCATAATGAGTTATTTAGCTTTTTTTTTACCATAAATTTGAAATTGTTCTGAGCGTGTTACGACGAGTCCCATCATCTAACTCGGACCTTTTTGGATCAACTGTACTCATCATGATGAGGGTGTGTAGAGTAAAATGAGAATGATGAGTGGGATTTTAAGAAGGATGATAAGTGAGAGTCTTAGGAGGACGATAAGTGAGAGTTTAAGGAGGACGATAAGTGGGAGTTTATTTGTGCCCCTCTGAGTGAATTTGAGGATACTACTTAGTGAAGATTTTGACATATCGTCTAGTTCTGAAAGAAACTATTCGCTGGTCTCTCCTTTTTTGGCCTGAGTTAAACGGAGAAAGTTAGTTGAATCTATATTCTTCTTTTTATGTTGATACCTTCACCGCAGATTTGATGCAAATTTTCGTCATTTGCAAGAGGTCCAAAGTATAAATTTTTTTAAATATGAGTCAAGAAACAACATCAAGTGGCGTTATGGAAGGCTTTTTGTCGACAGTTGAAAGCCATTTAAAAAAGAAAGGAGTAGTTTATTTTTAGACTGCTTCAATGAAGTTGTAATGTTTATTTGTTTCCCAGCGTTTATGTGCAGAAAAACTGATTTTAAAAACGAAAATACAAATTATAAATAAATAAATGAAGAAATAAATAGGGTGGCACAGCAAAGAGCTATGAGAACCTCGGGGCCTAACGCATTTTGAGGACCAACAATTTTATTCCGATTCCTACCAACTAAACGAGAATGGGTTGGGTTTTACTGTCGGAGGAACTGCAAATTCGTCACAAAACAATTTTTGTGTTTTCTGATAGGACTCGAAATTCGAAACCATATAACGTAACGGATAGACATGGTGACAATTACACGACGGGCACCACAAATATAAACTTTCATGAGTTTATTTTGTGAGAAGAAATCAGACAATCATCGCTAAATGAATTAAAATCGTTTTCCTGAGAAATATTTGACCACGTAAGTCCCTATAAAACCAAATTTGAGCCACTACTATCATCCTTACGATATACAAAAGAGCCAATGTTCAAACTTTTCATTCCCAAAAGTCACTTTCTTCAACCCTTAAATACCCAGTCTAAATATCGCAAGGAATGCTCATCAGTTCTCCTTTCAGCCCAACTTCGGTCGTACAGTTAAGTATAGAGATTCATATTTTAGCCGCTCAACCCGGATGTGGAATGCTTTCCCCACGCAGTATAATGTACAGAAATTCATGAGTGATGTGTATCGGCATCTCCTTTCTTATCCTTTCCTTATTTCCTAACACCCGCACTGTGTTATTAACATTAAAAAGGTTACTTAGTTGTTTTAGAACTCATATCACCACATGAAAAACTTATATAAATCCCATGAAGCATCACAAACTGAAACATGTTTGGGTCAACCCCATGATCAACATATAAACTTGTCTATGAGGTTCGCGGTAAATCTCATTTATATAAAAAATAAAATTTATAATAAATCCCAGCCGCAGATGACTTACAAGGCGAAACTAAAAATATTTCGAAAATATGTGTTATGATTTAATATGTCTCGCCGTTTCTCTAGTCGCAACGAACTGCGTGTCCATTTGTAGGTGCTGTTCAAATTTCTCGTACTCGTACTTGTAGACAGTTCTACGATGAGACAAGAAAAATATTCTCTTAGACAAGAAGAATTTCTCACACTGACAATGTATGCTTAAGATCGTCGTCGGTGATATATTTTTAGAAAATGAAAATATGTATTTTCCGAATTTTCTTTCTTTTCTATGTGGGATATTGGTATGCCATTTCGAAACAGCAGCTAATAAGTCAGATGTTTTTGCTGTTGAAATAATTTTGCCATCTTAAAAAATAAAAAATACAGAAAAGATTTCCTCTATCGTGATCAGTAGTTTCTTTTTTCTCTGCAATTTAAGTGATTAGTTTAAAAAAAAGCATATGTACTTTGATCGTGTGTAAATCCTTTGTCAATCGTTAGTCAGCTTTGTTTTTCTTGGGAAAACTACAATGCACAGTTGTTTATATCAACTTTACAAGTGACAACTCAACAGCGTGACTCACAATTGAATCGTAATCACAATCAATCAAACGAAGACCTTTACTATTGCAATAAATTTTTGGATTGTGGTTTATTTCTAAGAATTGACATTAATAAATCACAATCACTTAAGGGTTAAGTTACTACTAAACAGATAATCCTTCAATTACGCATGCTTAGTTGATAAGGTTCCATTTGCACATTTTCGTTTTTGTTCTTTCGCTTGATTGAGGGCTTTCTGAATCAAAACTGAAGTTGCAATGATATTTTCTACAAAGAGGTCGATGATTGAATGAAAATGATTAAAGGATAGATTTCCGGTTGTTTCGAATTCAACAACCGAATCAATTGAGTGAAATGATACTTTTTGAGTTGCATAATCAGAATGAGGGAGTTCGTACAGAGCCAAAAGCTGTGTCTCAGCGGATTTGTATTACAATTATTGCACAACTCACCTCTTAAAACAAGGCAATGTTTAAAGGATATAGAAAGGAATAAACTGAATGGAGTGATTCCTTTTAAGTTGCATACATCACACCCACAGCCAAAAGCTGTGTCTCAGCGGCTTTGTATTACAATTATTGCACAACTCGTTTCTAAAAACGCTACCTTGTTTACTCAAATTATTAATCAGTAGATGAACTTACAGATTTCTTTCTTTAGGTATCGAACTTCGATCACACTGCGTGTGGTTGTATCTATTAATTGAAATAGGACATATCTCTCCCAACCAATCAATAGGTTGTCTTTGTTGATAATATCATTTTCCAATCTACTATCACCGATTTTCTGCCCAAGGTCTGTCTCCTCAGGCAGGTGGAAAAAAACTTGTTTCCAAGATAAGATTCTATCTAAACCGATAAATTATCAATTTTGCCTGAGTAAAATTATTTCTGTTTACTAGTTTCGTACGCATTCGGGATTCCCACTACGCCGCAAGGTATAAACTCCTTAAATGTAATCATTGAAAACAAAACGAAAAGCAAAAACAAAACAACTAATCGATCAAAAAACCCGGCAAAAACACACTGACAGTTGACGGAAGGGTTTTTTATCAGCAAATAAAGCCAACAAAACTTATGAAATGTGTAACAGAAAAAACAGTAGCTGTATGTTACCGAGGAGGGATTAAGAACGGCCGTCACTTTACTCGTAGAGATTAAAATGTCTCGTAAAAGAAATTTCCAAAAAGATTGTTGCTTTTTGGTATTTTTCCTGGCTTTGGTTTTTTTAATCACTCTGGAATTTGAAACTTGTATCAATGGTTTTTTTTTTTTCGTCCAACATTATTTGCTTTCGTCATAGTAAGTTATTATTAACGATTTAATTCTGACGTAGTTCGCTGTTTCTAATTTGAATTTGCAAATATGCAAATGAAAAAATACCCACAGTTATTATACACTTTTTGTTCGGGGATTTGTATTTCAGAAATTTCACTCGATATTTCCATGAATTTCTTAAAATTCTCTCCAAAAAAAGGTGTTTCCTATTTGTTGTGTTCCTTAACCCGCCATTGGTGTCCTATGTGTCTGTGAGACCGGGTGTCATTAAAAACTTGAATAACTTTATCCGCCGTCATCCATTTTTGCTGTAGTTTCGAGTAGCTGCCGCATTACGCATCCCCCATCGTCAGCTTACGGCGAAACGTCTTAGCGAGCACACATTTTGTAGTTTTGGTACTAACCCGGTGCGTGAGACCGTGTGTCACCAAGTATGTAAGTAAAGAAACCACGGTCTGTGAGACAAGACTATCAGAGATTTTAAAGTTGGACGATTTACCTGGGACTGCTGGGCCTTCAAGAAATGGTCAGTGCTTCGAGTGGGGATGGAAAAAAAATAGGAAGACCAAGTACTTTTGCCATAAATGTCGAAAATATTTGTTCCTTCAACATGTAGTACCCTGTTGCAGAGACTGTTTGGCTGAAGAATAGCATTTTTTGAGATGTTATTTTTCTTATTTTTTATTTGAAAGGACACCAGTTTTTGTTTTTTTATGAAAGTTCATAATGTCAAAAGACTAATAAACTAAACTTTTTATGGTGAATATGTGGTTTTTTGTTTTTTTCTTAATTTAAAAAAATTTATGTCCAAAGACATTGTGATTTTTAATGCTATAAATAAATTTTTTTTTAAATTATTAATAATGAAATAAAAGAGCTTATGTTGATAAAATACCTTTGTTTTACTATCAAAGAGCATAAATATTAAAAAAAAATTATTTATTAATAACCCGATTTGAAAAAAACTTAAGTAGAAAACCCCGGTGCGTGGGACCGGCGTTACCAACGATGAAAGTCAAATTGACGCCACCAATGGCGGGTTAATAAGACTCTGATGACTTAATAGAGACGCCAAAAACATAGCTTAGAAGACGCATGGTAACGGTTTGAAGAAATGCAAAACACGTCAACCGGAATTCATTAATGACGTAACACCGTTGTTGTTGCTTAGCTCTATCGGAGATTACAAAATACTGAAAGACAGGGGTAAACAAATGAATCAGGGATAATTAAAGTATACCTACATGTTGGAAACTTTGATAGTGTGATAGGGCACGAAAGGAATTGTGCATGTGCATGTGCATGTTTCAACCAATCAACCGAACCGCAAGTGATTTGAACCGAAACCATAAGAACTACGATTGTGATTGACTTCTACAATGAACTTTTGTTCTAACGTTATCGCTAAAATGAGTGGGTAAAGAGGTTTTTTTTTTATTGCCACGGAAAAGGCGGAAATGACTTTCCAATGATGGGGTGTTAATTGAGTTGTTTAACTTTAAACTTCATTGATAATAGTTTGCTGTCACAACACGTGTAGTGTGAATACATTACACATGGGTTTCTACTGTACTTTTTTTTTTTTTAATTTAGCTTGAGGCGGCAGAAGTTCTTGGAAGTCTGTTCTGGTGGCTGGTACCGACTTGATATTACTTAATGATTACTATTAATTTTCATTTATCCCTGTCATTGTTTGTTTTAAATAAATGAGTAGGATCGATGATCGCACGCGGCTTTCGTTTGAACGTGGAAAGTGAGAAAAAAAAGAAAACTACAAACCAATGTAGTTTAACAATTAACAGTTGCATCTAATTTTGTTGTGGAATTTTGAACTGTTTTCAGCTGGACTAATGTCTTGACTTATAGGGGTCAAGTTTTCCCCATCCTTATGTTAAGATAAACCAGAGTTAAGTCCAGAATATTCCAGAATATTCTTTGCTAGTCAAAGCTCGGGCTTGTCTTTATGCAGGGTAGTGATTTAAATGATTTGCTTTACAACGTTGGAAAATATTGAAAACTTATTTCCAAAGTGGGTGCTGATTAGTCCAAACAGTGTTTTTTTTGAAACGGCAAAATGGCCGCTTCTGAAATGCGATTTGACCTTATTTGACTTTTTTAAGGAGCAATTAAAACACTTAAGGCCGAAATGAATGAGGTCTTAAAAAATTGGAGTTACAGCGATTTGGCCCGTTTAGACTTTCTTTTTGTAAGAAGCCGATGTTAGGATCGATGTTATTGCAAACAGTCCGGAAACGATTAAAACACTTAACACCAATATCGCCCAAGCATCCCAGTATTTGGAAAATTGGAGTGACAGAATGTGTAACATCTTTAGGACTTACGTAGAAGTTGTGAAAAATGTATAAGTTTTTAGAGAGTATTCTCACGTACAAAAATACTCTTCTATGAAATGTTCGCTTGAAAGTTTCAAAGGTTTTTTTTTTGAATTTAGGACGAAGCGATGATGGTTTTGTTAGAAGTTTTAAATTTACACAACAAAAGTAAATCATTGTAATATATGAAGAAAAATACGACACCGTAGTTCGATTTTTGTATTTTTTTAGTTTAATTGGAATAGGGCAGTTCACACTGTACAATCAGTTGGACAGACTTGGTCTGAGCGACCACTGTTGGACCATGTGAACCCTCAAACCATCGCATGTTTGACTTGTTGGATAGTTATCAAATATATTTGATTACTTTGTTTTAGGATGAGGTCTAAACTGCTCTAGACACAAACTACATCCGACCACTCAACATCTATCAGAAAAAGTCTGTCCGAGTAATTAACTAGTGTGAACCGCACTAAAAACATTTGTAAAAGCGATTTGGACATTTCATTTATTTTTGTTTTAAGTGCTGACACTTTTTATTGTTAAAATCAAAAGTCAAAGAATTTCAAGTCGCATAAAACATAGGCGTGTTCGTTTACCTTCCCATAAGAGAATAAAACTACTACAGAAACGCTTAAGAAATTTGACATTTGGATGCAAAATTTTGTCATATTGTATGTAGTTTTGGTCGGTACTCTTTGTGGCCGCAACCAGTGAGGAACCATTACAAGAAGAAAAACCACCAAGACAGAAATTGATTTTACAAGTTCTGATTGCAAAAGCAACAATATAAGCAAATAAAATTTACAGGAAAGGGGAAGTAAATCTTTGCCCTCTTTTTATTGCTACTTTTTATGGCCTCAACCAACAACCTTCGCCATCTATGTATATATCCGTTTCGTGTCTAGCTGTCAAAGAACGATAAAACTTGTAGATACCCATGTTCGAACAAATCAAGTCCGATCACCTTTTAGAAAGAATCGCACTTTGAACGTGGAATTGAAAAAAACACAAACCGCAATCGTTAGTTGCAAACATTTTAATTGATTCGAGTTGGAATATCTTCGGTCTTATGCATCGCCGCAACTATTGATGTTGTTCGCGCGTGTAACAAAAAAGAGAAAAAGAAAACACTTTGGGGAATTCCGCATTTTAAATGTGTAACTGCCTTACACAATGCACTGTGGCGAACTCAAAGTGTCTCATCATTACTTTTTCTCTTTACCAATGTCTACTATCCATAATCCATAACTGTCTTGTTATTTTCTTCTCTTTTGTTATTTGCCATGTTGCTTCTTTTTTTTTTTTGTTCATCTTGTGTTTGGGGCTTTCCGAAATTCCCACTTGAAATTATTCAAATTCCCCCTTTCATCGTTCCAAAAAAAAAAAAAAAAACGAAAAACCACGTAAAAATGAAGAAATTTAATTTCCAATTGCCGAGCGCCAAAGAGCATTAACACTTTCGTTTCATGACCCCAGATTTTGTTGGATTTTTTACTTCTTTTTCGATAAAAATTGGAATTTCTCCACACTTGTGTTGAATAAAAATATCAAGCTGGTCTTTTTTTAACAAAAATAAAAAAAAAGATACCAAATCTGTTAAACTCGATGAGCATGCTCTGACCGTGTCGTCTCGCTGTGTCGACAACCATTGAAAACCAGTTTAGCACACAATGACATAATCCAGCGGTAGGTAGTCCCTCAAGGTTTTTTTTGTTTGTTTCTTTTTTTCTGCTTTTTTATTTATCATATTAAACGATCGTGTTGCCGTTTGCGAAAAACCCCCAGTGGCGCAGGCAGCTTTGCTTGGCTCGTGCAGCAGCTTTTTGTGCATTGAATTGCGTGCAATAAAATGCTTGAGGTGTAACATTTTGCATCACTGCCGATGGTTCATTTGTTTACAACAAAGTTTAGCTTTCTCAAGCTGTTGTATAGTGGATCGACCGACCGACCCCACTATAAGCCGCCCTACATTTGGCGTTGGAGTTTATCAACTTTTGTCGCTATATATACATACATATATCCATCTCTGTTCCCGTTTTGTCTCTCACTACGTAAATTTTTAAACTTTTATGGAAAAACCAATGGTTTAAGAAAGCGGTAAGAAATAATCTGAAATAAAATAAAAATAAAAAAACTTGTTGGCAGAGGCTTGTTTTGCGAAGAGACTTGGTTTCTTTGTCTCTAGATTATCAATTTGACTTGTTAGAAAGGTGACAACATAAAAAAGAGCAAAAACAATCTGATTTTTTGCTAAGATTTGCATATTTTAGATGAATACTAATGAAGGCTCTCTTTCTTTTTGAATTACAATTACATTTTTATCTTTTTTTCTAAAACAATTTCTTTGAGATTCATCAAATGTCTAAATAAGGGAAAAAAGTCTCAAGCAAGCCAACAAACAACTGCATCACTGGAAATACCCAAGAATCGATGAATTCTTGTTGTTCCACGCTCTTATCCATTTTGTGTATGGAGTGTTTTTTTTTATTGGTTCTTGAACCATTATAAATTACACTCTGTCGCCGCAGAGGTTTGTAAATTGAATAGTCGAGATTGGTACTCACCGATGTCTCGACATTATAAATGGAAATGTCCAATCCCCTTGGCAGAATCTTGAATGCGATGTTAATTAAAAATTTCACATACTCAATAAATAAGCAACTGACACTTTCACCTGATAGTTGTGGTGGCAATTATCTCGGAAAAAAGCGTTGGAGGTTTTTTTTTTTTTTGATTTCTCTAAAATACTAACTAATGATTTCTTTGGGAAATTTATTTGTTTTGATAGTCTTGCTGTTGAATAAACAAATTTAATTGATTTTGTGGAAACTGCAATGACTTGGTCAGAGAACTATCATATGATCTCATTTTGAAGATAGAAATATGAAAAGGGGTCTTACCCCCTTTATTATGGGTCTGAATACTGATGAAATAAACAAAAACATTCGCAATCAAGCGCAAGTATTACAGAATATGTCGCGCTTCTGAATGGGTGGTATTTCAAATCGGCAAATGAATAAAGGGAACAATGTCCTAGCAATCATTTAAGATCTTTTTCGTTTTGGTCTTACACCCTTGTGAATTTTAAAATGCACGTGATTTCTAATCTGGGTGTCGACTTGCAAATTTCGCAACTAATTTTGCAACTTTCTAAACTAATTTTGCGCATTTTGCTACTTATTTTGCGAAATCCTTGAGCTTAATTTAATGAAAATGAAATCCGTGTCTTGAAGTCACAGTTTTCTATTTTCACTCTTGAAATCTGTGTAATGAAGCCGCAATTTTCAATTCTCAAGCGCGGATGAGCTTAATTTGAATCGTGTCCTATAGTTGCTCGAAAGGGTCTAGTTCCTTGAAAAGTTAAAGAAAATTTGGTAGAACCTTGCACTCATTTTTCTACAAGAAGTCGTTTATCTCTGGCTGTAACATTCTTTTTCTTTCATTCATCTTGAAGAGATCACAGCTCACAGATTCCCACAGTTATCGTGACGCATTTTCGTTTCAAATCACAACAATTTTCGAGAAGTTGCACTTCAGAAATCAATAAATGGGCCCAGGGATTTCGTAGCCCTAGAGCATTTCTCTCAACCAAACCTAGATGAGGAATGGAGGGGATCTGCAAGGTTTTGCCTATTCTGAACGGCTGATTGAGAAAGGGCTTTTTATGGCAGTGATACTACTACTATCGATGGACCAATTGACAATATTCGCAAAAGGTGATACGTATTTATATCAATTAGATGTTTCTGGGATTCGGACTTTGAAATCCCACGAAACAGGCAGATATGCTAGCAATTGACCACAATTAGCCATTGTTGAGCTATTAATGATTAAAAATGTATGTCAATTTATTTAAGGAATTAGTTCATTTCAACAAATATTTCGCTTTTAAGTGTAAAAAGGGCAGACTTTGGGTCTAACCGCCCAATGTAGGATAATGTGAACCATTAAACCACTTGTTTGATAGTTTTCTAATATTAAATTGAAACTTCTTATGCGACTTCCAACAAGGTTGCGTTAAACGTTTAAAGCGGCTTGTCGATTGCATACTTTTCGGCACTGCTCGCAATTTGTTGATATAACAATTGCATCAATTATGCGTCATTCAGCCAGACGTTTTGGTGGAAGTTTCACTTCTTCCGCGCGGAGGGACTCCACACACTATTTTTTTCTAAATTTTGTTTTAGAATTAGGATTGACTAGAAGTTTCAACAGTCTGAAAACAAACTACATCCATCTATCCAACATCCATCAGACCAAGTCTGTTTAACTAATTGAACAGTGTGAACAGCCCTAATTGAATTAAATTTCATTTGATCAAGTACATGAAATTGGCTCTTCACCAAAACAATTATTCAATATATACTCATGCCTCCAAGACTCAAAAATTAGGAATAAACTTTTGTTTTTTCCTCCATGTAAATATTGAAAACTTTTTTTGTTTGAACAAGTGGTGTGAATTTCCCCATTTGGGAGTTTCCTGATCGCTACCCGATTTTTGCAATTTGTGTTGTCTCTCAAAGCCAGCGTTTAATTCCAAATAAAAAAGACAGAATTTCCCAAAAAATCATGCATATGTCTCGCACAGGTGAGCCCAAGTCAATAAATGATTGTTCAAATGATGCTGTTGGTGTTGACATTTTGCATTTCTTACTGGCACGTGTAAACAAGAAACATTCCTATTCAACAACAAAATTTGATTGTACACATTCCTATGTTTCAAAATTCTATTTGTTTTCACAATTGTTCACAAATATTCACATTTGGTGAATTTTAACAATTTCAATGTCATTCTGGAAGTTTCCTTTAGTTGATAGTAAAAAAAATTTGTTGTGAACTCATTTTACGGAACACTTGGCATTCTGGCTGAGCTTGAATTTCGCCCTAATACCAAACTAAAAAAATTTTTTAACAGCTGTTAATACTTAAAAATAAACCATGACTAAATATTCCGGTGTATAATAAGTTTTTTTCCTTTTCATCTCTTTCTCGGTTTGTATAATTTTATAGCCAAAAATTTACCGGCCAAAGCTCCATCCAGTCTTCTTAAAAGAGTGATGATGATGATGACTATAAAAAAAACGTCCGGTTGGAAGCATATCACATTATTTTTGGGATTATCATATCTTTCTCCATTCACCAAAAATTCACATCTCACATCGGCTGGAAGCTCTAAATTTATGTAAAAATAAGATTGAAAGCTGTGGTTGATATTATGACTAGATTAAAACATAACATGCTATTTGGCGAAATGTTACTCATACGCCCCCGTTCCCTAGACCTGAAGTATTAATTTTAACCTTTTTTTACTACTACTCCTTTTTTGTTGTTCTCAATGAATAGGAATCGATGATATAAAATCCAAAACCAATTAGCATATGATGTTGAATGTGATAGGGTTTAGATGTGATGACAGACGATCTACATACGTTCCACATTGCGTCTAATTTCAATAAGAAGAAAAAAACCTTCCAGCTTGAATTACCCGTATTCGTAGTAAACAAGTTTTTGTTCAAAGCAAAAAATACACAAAAAATGAATTGAAACAGCACACACATAAGACACAACAACGTCAAGTATTTCCGCATCATTAAACAGAAACACTGTTTACTTAATATCACTTGTGTGATGCATAAATATTCTGGGAAATCCTATCCTACCAGTGCTTCTGTTTAGAATATTATTGTCTTCAGATTATAGAATGCCTTGCCTATGCCTACAAACATTGCAATGGCGCTATATTATTTTTGATCAGGAAATTCTCAATGCGGGGTAAATTCAACCAATTGTTCAAACACGGAACCGCCCCTTCATAGTTAAAATTAAAAACAAAAAAAGAGTGACAGTCTCACACAATACCCGCGTTGTGTGTGTGATCACAGTTTTAATAACATTTTTTATTGCGTTTCTTATTTGACGATCAGAAGAAAAAAAAATAATAATATTTGCAACAGGCTTCGTTTCTCTGTAAATGGAACAAATAACTCAAAAAAGTGCACACACATCACAATTATGTCGGTCGTCCATTTCAAAAATCGCATTCTGCGCCGCCGTCTACGCTGTCTGCGTTTTGTGTGGTTTTCCCACCGGGAAATTCGTGTGCGGTTATTTCGGAGGTCTGCTTCTTGGAATTCCTGTCTTTTTTTAAGTTTTGTTTTTGTTTTATTTTTTAAAGGAACTTTGGAATGAGAACTGATGATTTAGGCGGAAATTAGTAACTTCTTTTTGTATTGGAATCCCCCCAAAACGCATGAATGTTCAAAATTGTGGCGGTGGCGGTTTTTTGATCAAACAAAAAGGCTTTCTCATTAATTTGATGATATGATGATGAAATGAAGGAATAACCATAAAGACTTTGCTTTTCACTGTCATCTATGTGCAGTGGCCGATTGGAATTGGTTTTACCAATTCCGTAGCCGCAAGGCAATTAAATTCATGTTGGCTGGTTGTACGTGCTCACTAGCAAGCAATTAAAAGGGGAGCGTTTATTATGGTGTGATAATTTTTTTCTTTCGACGCTCATGTGATATCATTGCTCTGATCTCAGGCTCTGATATCTTGATAGCCAAATAAAACAATTAAGGTTGGCTATCAGAGTTTTAAGTACTTGTTTCCTCTTCGAATTGTTAGAGAACTTCATACTGCATTTTGTCTAACTTAGGTGAATACTTCAAAGCCTGGTTCCACTCTGTAAGTGACAACTATGACCCCTTTACTGCACTTGTCTTCGCTGGGCTTCTGTGTTTAGTGGGCTGATGCTTTGCCTAGGCTTTTTTTTTTTTACAAATTTGCCTTGTGGTGGCCTCGACGAACACTTCAGAGTCTGGAAAAACTCTTAAATCACAGCTATGACCCTTTCACTACACTTGCCTTTGCTGGGATTCTGTGTGAAATGAGCTGATGCTTTGCTTAGGCTTCTTTATACAGATGTACCTTCTGGTAGCTTCGACGAACAATTTAGAGTCTGGAAAAACTCCTAAACGACTACTATGACCCTTGCCTTTGCTGGGTTTCTGGATAAAGTTGCTCTGCTTAAGCTTCTAGATGTGTATTCTAGTGGCTTTTTTGTGCAGGATCAAACTGATATAGAAAAATAAGTGGGGTTCCTAGTAGCACAACAGAGAAAAAGACATGGTGTCTTGTAGCAATATGTTACAGATGAGGCTTGGTCGAAGTTACAACTTCTCAGTCTGTGGTGACCTTTTGTAATTTATACCTACATGGAGCTCTTAAATGACTTCCGAATCTCAACATTTCGAGTTAGTAAAGCCTTGAAAGAGTGCGTTTGGGGCATCCTTTCAAGGCTTTTTTACTACCTCAAAATGTTAAGATTCGAAAGTCTTCTGAGAGCTTCATGCAGGTATAAGTAACAAAAGATCACCAAAAGCGGTCAATCAGTACTTAAAGTAATTGGAGGGAAAAAGAATATTGTAAAACGTTACGGTGCTCTACAAAGCAGAGGCGGGAAGAAGTACGGGAACAAAGCGTTACGTAACATTTGTTTATTTTAATAAAAAAATCGATGGAATTAAAATCTCTTAAGTTGATAATCCTTTTCGTTTATGTTTTACGGGGAATCCTTCGATTGCCTCCCTCCGTTCCAATTTGGTAACCCATTTTGTTAATGTTTTGTTAATGCTAACTTTAATGTTACGTTACATTTAGGGAGGTTGACAGAGGCGACACCGAAAATGTTACGAAACTTTACATGAGAGTTGAAGGAAGCTCTAAAATCTTCAGAAATTACGTTACGTAGTACTTGAACATCCTCGAAGATTATAAAGATGAACGTTTTTCGAAGTTACAACTTCTCAGTTTTTGATGGCCTCTCAAAAATTGTGCTTACATGGAGCTCTTGACTGACTTCCGATTCCGAGTCGCAACGTTTAGGGTTATAAAGTCTCTGAAAAGTGAATTGTCATCAGCACTATGATTCAACCCCTGAACAATTTGTGTAACTTCCAGCCTATCATGCCACACCTATACCTTGTCCCTTTTGATCGATGCATCAACTCTACGTAAATAATTGCAGTTTCATGAAAAACATTTATTTCCCACCTGCGAAACGTCACCCCCATCGACTACAAAACGGAATTCAATTAATCAAAAAACAACCTTCGATCTAAGAAGTACAAGGCAAGCCTTTCCTCACTCCTAAAAACTCTTTTGAATCTTGAGAGACTCAATCTTCTATTGACGATTGACGTGTGGCTGTAACCACAGCAGCACCGCATGTTGAATCAAGCAGTAATCTTTTTATGTGACCATAAATATAAATTTGTAATCGATATTTTTATGCATGGCATAATCCAATTTTTATGATTGTATTGGTTAGTCTCTACTCTATTGACCCTTTCGATTTTCTGCAATGCAACGCAATTAATTTTTTTTCTTTGCGCAAATAACAGCCGCCAAGTAAATACACAATTATTTGTTTGCCATTGTCATTGTTGGTGTGTGTTTGCTTTCTAGTTGCTGTTTTTTTGCTCATATGTCATATCACATTTACAGTTGGTTTAACAACGACAACAACAACAATAAATAGCAACAGGCTTCATTATTATATTATGTGGATATATGTATAAAAGCGATACAGGTAGTCCCACGTTTTTTTATTGTGGGAATTTCTTGGGTTTTTCTGAAATTTATCAACATACAAATACAAACACATAGGTATACCTCGGAAGGTTGCTTGGCTGATTCCGAACAGTGCTGCTAATTAACCTGGGTAAGATACCTTTCATTGGGACGACGACAAATAAGCCAAAAGCTTTAGATCTCCATTTGCGATTTGTATGGAAAGTGTGGATGTTTTTTGTTTCTTTCTTTTTGCAGCATTCAAGCTGATCTTACTTTTTAAACTTGTAGAGAGATTTTGTGGGCTTGAACTGGTTTGGAAGCTTTTCTGAATGAAATACGGAAAGCACGGAGAGAGTGTGTGTTTATTATTTTATGGCATGCGCCACTCAAACTGAACACAAGTTTTGATTCCATCTACATCATGATGTAAATATATACAATAAGCTACCCTATGCACTTCAAAAATCATCTACAGAGAACCTTCATAAATGGAACGTAGTTTAATAGTAAATAGAAAATACCGTTGGTATTTCCCAAGAACCTTAGACTCTTATCCGACTGTCAAAGCGCCTGCACAACTTTGATTTTCTGTAGTGATAAATTGATGTTTTTCTAAAGCCACAAGTGCTTGCTCATTGCGCGACAAATTTATTAAATTTGAGGACGAAAATAAATTTCTTATCGAAGGGGAAATACCCCCAAACTTTATCATTATATCATTTATAATTAAATTTATTAATACGAACAAGTACAAAACGATTACTAATCAAATGTGTTTTTTTACTTTAATTTTAGGTGAAAGATGCGTTCACCTCGCTGCACAGGGTGGCCACATCGATATCTTGAGACATTTGGTGTGGTTTGGAGCCGACATCAATGCAAGAGTAAGTTTCAAAATCCTCACATCTACCACCTAATCTGTGGATGGTTTTTTTTTTTTATTCCGAAACTAACAATTTATTTTTTCTTGTGTGTTTACAGGAAGGCAAATCTGGACGCACACCGCTTCACATTGCCATCGAATGCTGCAACGAGATCTTAGCCAATTTCCTTCTAGAGGAATGCTCCAAATTAAACTTAGAAACTGCAACATACGCCGGCTTGACAGCTTATCAAGTGGCATGTATCCTTGACAATCCCACCATGCAAAACTACTTAGAGAAACGTGGTGCCGAGACGCTTACACCTCCGGATAGTGATTATGATAGTAGCGACATTGAAACAGATCTAGACGACTCGCAGGTGAGCTTACCAGTAAACTAGATAGAATCTCCAAAAACTTAAAAAAAAGAAAACAATTAATTAAGTGAGCAAAGTTCTATTACAACACATTTTATGTGCAAAAGAAGAAACAAATCCAAAAATGAGGGGAAAACCACTCGTTTATCGAACAAAAGAAACAAATTAGTTGTTAGTGTTTATTGTGTAACTTCTTCCCCCTGTTGCGTATCGTCTAGAGAAAAAGTAAACCCTGCTCTCCCTAAAAAAAGAGAAGAAAATGATAAATATGAAATGCTCAAAATATGTTAATTCTATGTTTTAGTAGAATTGTTTGTTTTGTTTATTTATAATAAATCATAAAATAAGTTAAAAGAAGTAACTTAATGTTAATGTCATTGCTTATGTGTCACATCATATGTCAAGCCAACCAAAATTGTCGTGTCTACTGAAGTACTACTACTCTGTTTTCAATGTCGTCTCTTGTAACTCTTCTTCTAATATTCTTCAAGTAATTTGTGTGAAACAAAAGAAATCAATGATTTGTTGTAGTAATGTAATGTGTGTATAAAGTTAAATACAAAATTCTTTTAACTAAATGTTTGTAGTTTGTTTAAGTGAGAGAGAAGAAGAAGAAGGAGAAGAAAAGAAAAGAAAATTCTTTAAATATGTATGTGTCTATAGTTAAAATTTATTTTTTATTAACAAACAAATAGAAATAAACTCTTTATGTTATAATTATTATTAATTGTTATTTAATCTGACTGACAAATTTACAATATCAATAAAAACTCCAAAAATATTTAAAAAGAAAACTACAAGGTGTTGGTTCTTTCTTCTTTTTTTTTTTTACTAACGAATGCAGCATTACTACGGCTTTGGGCGAGACTTAGCCGATAATTTTGGTTGGATTGTGTATGTGATGGTTTTCAAATAAAAAGTGGGTATGTTTATTTTGTTCTAAACAGTTACAGTTACTTAGCAACACTTTGATAAAAAGATAAACAAAAAAACACGTAAAAGATGTAGAGCTCTAATGATCCCTTACTTTTCTTAAAAATACATTAAGCCAAATGTTTCCGAAATATTGTTAAATGGGTTATTTGCCCCTATAAAATATTTAGCGGCATTCATATTGATAAACTCTTTTGACAGTTTTTACGAAGACTATGAGAAGTTATATACTAAAATCAAACTTCTCCCTTATTTTTCTGAATCTGAATGTCTCTAATGCCAGCGCCACAGAGTCAAACAAACTACAACTGCGGCAAAAGGTAGTGCCATTTTGCCTAAAGCTAAAATCGTCATTTGGTTTGATATCAATTAAGAACAGTGAAGGTTTTTTTTTAATTTTTGGGGTGAAGCTTGATTTCCCAATTTCCACGGAAAAATTTTATATGCGATGAAGTTGGTCAAAAAATTTGCGAATTCTGCTTGTTTCTATGGCAGAAAGTAAAAGTCTCATCTTATATCTACTTCCGCGCACACATGCAACGATATTTTGTCACATCCATAATGTTTTAATCTCGACTCCTTAAAAAGAGTATTCTGTCAAATACCGTACAATAAAGGTGAAACACAACAGAGAACCTTAGAGGTAATCCACCGATGTTTTTAAATTTTTAAAACGTTATTTTAGCTAGCTCTCTCAACCATCAAAATTGGTAGCAATAGGCTCGTGTGTATTCGATTTTCATCTCTTGGGAACAGGCACATTCGAAACTGCCGTAACAAACATTCGGCCCTATCGAGGTAACCGTCGGCGTCGGAGCGGAGTGTTCTCCGCAACGCATCCTTTTTCGGAGAGTCAATTTTGCTTCGAAGTAGTTGTCATCGTAAGAATTTTTTCACAAATGCTACAACGCATTGCATTCCCAAAACTAAAACTTTCCGCAGCCAAAACTTATCGGAGGACGTCGGAGAAATTTTTGTTTTTATCTGTCAAAAATAAAGCCAACAAAAGAACGAAAGCATCGCATATACACGGGAAACGTTGTAGTTTGTCGGAGAATATGTCCGATCGGTCGATCGGAGAACTACAACGAAGCAAAATGTCTCCGAATTGTAGGAAATCGGA
The DNA here is from genome assembly GCA_949752695.1 of Melanostoma scalare. Classification (NCBI taxonomy): domain Eukaryota; kingdom Metazoa; phylum Arthropoda; class Insecta; order Diptera; family Syrphidae; genus Melanostoma; species Melanostoma scalare. Next base: position 9,670,064 of record OX456986.1, on the reverse strand, counting down.
GAGAACTCCGCTCCGATGGTTACCTCGATAGGGAAGATTATTTGTCTTCGAAGTAAAAACCTCAACAAAAAATAAGAATTGGAAATAGCGAAACCGGATGAGGCCGTTAATTCAAATAAGAGGCTATTCTTGATTTCATCTCAGAAAAAACTGAGGTTGTTTTAGGTCCGTATTATGAGTAGCGAATCGAACGTTCGACTGGAAGCGAATGTTTTAGAGAAACTCATTTATTGGATTATTATCATTAAACTTCGTCTATTCTCTTATCTGACATACCTTAAACGTCGAAAAAAAAAGTTTTCTACAAAGTTTTTGTTTCTACAACCTATAATACCGCTATAAAAGAAGCTCGCAAAAACATTCGCTTCCAAGCGAACGTTCGATTCGCTACTCATAATAGGGACCTTAGACAAAGAGGGTACGACTTCTCTATATTACTGACTCTGTGGCCAGTACTATGAACCCACAGTTTAAACGGCCTGGGGCCCTACTCTGTATTTCGTTTCGAAAGGCAAGTCTATTCGAAAATTATCTTCGATCCGTTTATAAATTTGTAATCTGTAAAGTTTTCGAATCGGAAAAAAGTACTTGATAGTATTTTCATTTACGGAATAGATTTTACCGAGTCTCCAAATGTTTCTCAAGAAATCTGTGAAATCAAGCAATAAAATGTGTCAAAGCAAATTGCAAACAAGTTAAGAAATAAATAAATAAAATAAAAAAAATTGTTGTCGGATTTGCCTTTCCGAGAGTAGTCGATTCGAATCAGCTTTAGAAATAAGGAGTACAAAATATTCGTTTTCGGAAATTTTTGCTTTCGAAACAAATTACAGAGTAGGGCCCCTGATTGACGAGTTTTCTTCAAACCTGGTAGGTACCGCAGATTTGTGTGCCAAACAACCGGGAGCCTTAGAAATTGGACCTCTAAGATCCTCCACTTTTTTTAGTAAGATCGAAATAAAAAAATAAAAAGACGATTAAAAAAAAATTTGTGGAAAGTTTTGATGAAAAAATGTTAGTATTCATAAACCAATATAAAAAATGGCGTTTTTTGATTTTTATTGAAAAAAAATGATTAATATCAAAATTTTATTTAAAAAAAACGTACTATTATCTTCCTTTTTCATAATCCTCAAGAATTTGACAATATGTATACTTAGCACAGGGAAAAAGTTTGCCTCTAATCTATGGTACCTAATAATGTACTTGGCCCAAAGGAGCATGTTCTCCCCCAATTTTTTAATTTCGTTTGGTAAAACGCTTCTCATGTAAAGTTCAACAGTTTAAGCGGATGGTGTTTTTCCGATTGGTTGAATCAATTCTTTCAAAGGACCTGTATTTTTTTTTTTTTTTTTTTTTTTTTTTTTTTTTTTTTTTAAAGAGGAGGCTTATACGCTAGCAGCCTTCACTTCACTTTTCACGAGTAGCAGCCTTCACTTTTTTTTTGTGTTGCAGTAGTTGGAAATAAGTTGTTAGTAATTTCACATATATAACCTCAAGGGCGGCGTCCATATGAAACTGGGAGGCTGAAAGAAAAGTAGATGCCCAGAGCGGCCGCCTATCTACTAAACACTCTACCACTGCACCACGCCGCCCAGGACCTGTAACATCAATTCTATTCGAACGAAATAAAATCATTTGTTCAATCTGTGTCTGAATACATAACTAACTCCTATCCGACACATGTTGCAAGTTCATTTTTACTGAAAATCCCAAACTTAATCGTAAAAGTAATTAAACGTGTGTTGAAATATACAAAATTGTGATAAGCTCTGACTTTAGCTAGGACCGGCAACAATACAAATTTCCGATAAGCTATTAAATAGCTAATAGCTAATAAATAATTAAATAGGATGACAGAACAAAGCTCGGGAAGCCTCGGGGTCTAACCCAATTTTCAGAGAATTTTTGCTCATACTCAAGTTACGTGAGTAAGCGTTTTTTATGGTGGATAATAACTCTTCGGCGTCTTGCCCCGATTTATCGCGAAATTTCATACCAGTGAAAACTGGATTGAAAAGACTTGTAACTTCTCTCTTGTCATGACTCTCTACGCGAGTTCAAGAACCTATCGGATAGGCTACATCAGATAATAGGGTCTAAGAACCTTTTTTGAACGTTTAGAGGGTGTGTTGAAGGACTGACCAACTCCTCGTAGCCGTAAAAAAGATATTTTGTTTGTCTTTGAAGTTTCTGGAGTTCGAATCTCGAACTTCTTATTTTACTACATTTCCTGCAAATCGGATAAAATTTTGTCTCGAATGGTTGCGATGATAGGTTATAGCCAAGAGTATGTGAATGCGTACCTTTTTACGCGAGTGGTTTCGGCGTAGTCCACCTTAGCACACATATGGTTCATTCGTATACTGTGGTGTCTATACTAGATGGTATTCATAGACATAGCCATACCTCGTGCGAGCAGTGTAGATGTTTAAGATGTGATTTCAAAGACTCCTGAATTCATCCTTCTTGGACTAAACTTAGACAATTTAGCTAGACTAATCTGTCCTTCCTAAAACAAAAGAAAGTATACATTTTGTATATCGTATTTTGTATTCATAAGTGGTCGAAGATCATTTTGATAATAAAAAATTATGATTAAAAACAAACAAATTGATTGGCATCAAGCACACTCAAAATTCTCAAGTAGCTAAATAATTATCTTGTTTTCCTATTTGGGGTTTCAGTACAAAAAAAGAAAGACATTTCATATCTTTAAAAATAAAATAAAAATAAACTGAAATTATAAAACCTATTTTTTTTTACATTACAGATGTTTACTTTCGGAGACACTCGTTATTTTGCCAATTATAATGGAGGAAATCCGATCAATGTCGCATAATGCTTTCGTTTGAAAAAGGTATCACTCTTCGAAAATAGTTTATTTTACGAAACACTCTCAAAAAAAAAAAAAAAAATTATATATATAAATGTATTTACTAAAAAGAAAGAAGAGAAAATGTTCAAATTTTTCTTTAAACGAATAAAACTTTCAACTTAAAAGAATCTTCTACAAAATTCAACGAAAAGTGGAAGCACATCAGTATTTAAATAAACAATCCAGACAATTTTTATATGTAAAAAGAAAAAAGAAAAAATTGAAACGAAAAATGAATTCTACGAAACTCAGCTGTTAGACCAGTTAAATTTTAAAAAGTAAACACCAAAATGTGCCTTAAATTCATCAAAACAAAAAAAAAAACATTGTTCCTTATTACAATGTTCCAATCAATAATAAAATTATATGAAAAAATGATGTGTTCAGTAATAAAAAATAAAAAATAACTAAAACTAAAATTTAAAAACAAAATATGTAATGAAAATGTTTCATGTATGTAGTTTGTAGTTTTTAAGGCTTACAAATCCAGAGATACATTTCAAATTAATTGCCAACGCTTACAAGTTAAGCTTACAATGTTTTCTTGTTCAAATAAAAGAAAAACAATGAAAAAAAGAATAGCAAAAGTTATTTATTTATTTATTTTGTATTCAAGGATGAATGTTCATTTATGTTATTTCTCAATCATATACCAATTGGGTCCAGTATGTTAATTTTAATTCATATTTTATTTTAGCATTTGTGTGAATGAATGTTTTGAAGGCTTTCAAAAAAAATTGAATAAATATAAATTATATAAATGTGTCATTATAATAGGCTTTTTGGCTATGACTTTAGTTCTGACCAGCAATTGTAACTTAGAACTTTTATTTGAAAACACATGAGCTGCAAAACTCGGTCAAAATATCCGCCGATAAAAGTTTAATGTGAGAGGTCTATTAAATGGACTTTATATCCCGAACCCAAAACAAACTATTAGGCCCGTAGGCATGACAGAGCGAATCCCATTACATAGCCATAATTAATGTCAACTCCACTCGTTTCGACGACATCAAAAGGAATCATTCGGTCATACAGTAATTGAACTATCAGAGTAAGCACTTTGTACTCTATAAAGTAGTCGCAAAGATGTTTGAGAAGCACCTGATCAGATATGGGAATAATTTATACTCTAGCTTGAGTTGATATTTCAGTTGAGTGCACTCCATTGAAAAATGTTGAATCTATCTAATGCGCACTGCTAACGGATAATTTTTATTTTGAAATTTTTCCTACGCAAGCCAAGTTGTCGTAAGGTAAGAAGAAGAACTAAGAAGTTCCAACCAATGTAATTAGTTTACTAAATGCCATCTTAACTTTTTATTCAACAACCAGAAATATCAACAGGTCGCTCATGTATAAGGTACATCTAAATACACTACACAGTGCATACAAGCACTTGTTTTTGTTTCGCCTTTCCTCTTTCGGAAAGCAATACAAAAATAGTGTCTGAACAAAAGTCTTGTTGTCTGGTTTAACGTGACACCAGGCGATCAGAAAGAACAGGAGCAGCAGGTATCCACAATTTAATTTCTTTGAAATATGTGTCATTCTTAGTTGAAGATCATTGAGAGATCTTTTGCTGATACGCATCGGGAATTGGTATCTTCACCCACAACGATTTGATACATGGTAGGTATACAACATCAAATTTAGAGGAAATTTTCGAAAGGCTTATTTTTAGTTAAGACTTCACTAACTTGATTAACCTATTTGCAGCCGATCTCAAGGCGAATGAACGTTTTTTCGTTTTAGTATTCTGCATTTAATTTACGGACATGCTTCTTATTTCCAGTTTACCTCAGTTCATAGTACAGAAAAAAATAAATCGTTTCTGAAACGTTCATGTTCATGCACTGCAAGAATTAAGAATAGGTTATGAAAGAATTTCCAGTTGAATAATTCCAAAAAAAAAAAAATTTCAATAGTTCAACAACGGATGCAACAACACCGATGCAGAATTTTAAATCCATCAAATTAAATAAATTTCGGATAAAATAGAAATATCAACAATCCTCTTTAACAAATACACAAAACATAATGTGTAATGCAATGAACGTACTTGTGTTTGTTTCGTCTATCAACCTCATAAGAAAATCAAAATGAACCAACAAAATTCCATTTCTAGTGCGTTTGGTTCAACATAATACCAGGCGACCAGAAAGAACAGCAGCAGCAGGTATGCCTACCTAATTTTCTTTAATGCCCTAGCAAACTGGCGCCAAATGTTATTTTTTCGTCTTCTTTTGCCTCTGCTTCACAGAAAAATAAAAGAGGGGAAAAGAATAGACTACACTTGCTAGAGATGTGCGACTCATCAGAAAGAACAGCGAATACTTTTTGAGTGAATTCTCACTTTAAATCGAGAAGTGGCTGTCACGAGAAGCGGTATTTTTGCATCAATGGAGCACTTTGAGGATAACTCTGACCGAATCTGGACGCTTCTTTTCGTCGAACAGAGTCGATTTTGATCTCCAAGTTATCACAACTTTCCCATTTGATTGACTCAGGGTATGACGTGTAGCAACCACTCAATTCTACTACAAATTTCACTCACTAGTCACAACTCACACATCTCTAGTAGGCGGAGCTTATCTTGACATTGTTTTTCTACGGACAAGAAAGCCAAAGAAGATACAGAGAAAATACTTTTGGCGCGCAGGGCTCATTTGCTAATGCCATAAGGAAAAAAAATACCTACTGCTGCTGTTGATTCTGGTCGCCTGGTACCATGTCGTCAAATTAAAGTGAAACGTAGTTTTTCTCAGCGCTTTTTTGTTTTGTTATGATGAATGAAGGAAGCCGAAAAACACATACATATTTACACAGTAAAGAGTACGTGTAGACTTGTTGAATAAAGAAAAGTAGAAATACCTACTGCTGCTGTTTTTTCTGGTCGCCTGGTACCATGTCGTCAAATTAAAGTAAAACGAAGTTTTGCTCAGCGCTTTTTTGTTTTGTTATGAATGAAGGAAGGCGAAACGAACACATACACATCTACACAATATAGAGATCGTGTAAACTTGTTGAATAGAATTATGTTTGCCATATTATTTTTGTTTTGTTGTTTGTAGTATTGTTGCACCATAGAAAACGAACGCTGCATACTTTCACATTATGGAATGAAAAGTGAATGTAAACCAGGGGCGCACTGATATTTCTGGTCGCCTATTGCAAAATTCAGCGATCAGTTTATTTCGTTGTTTGGAGGACTACATTTGGATTTTTTTTGACAAAAAAATTCATTACTCCCCATTTTGTTTGTATCGATTCTTTTATTTTTCAGTTCGACACCTAGATTTTCAACTGATACACAATATTTATAGACTTGAAATTGGTAGAGACTTAACAAAAAAAACAGTGCGATTAGATTTTTCGTGTACTTTTTCCGAAAAAACTACCCAAATAGTGTTTTAATTTTTATTTTATTATTTAACTTTAACAAGTAAGCATCTAATCTAAAAATTTCTTTATAAGGTAATTCGTGTTGCTTTCCTAACAAGTAAATATATAATTTTTCTTTTTTTTTAAAATTTGGGTTAGGTACTTTAATTTAATTTCTTTTCTATAAAAATAGGGATCATTTTGTTGCTTGAGGTCATGTTTGTTTCGAGAGGTGATGTGGTGTGCGTTGAACGCCCATTTAGTTGTTGAGTTGAGTTGAAAATTCTGAAAAATAGTAACTTAACCGAGGTTTTTGTTTTAGTTTTTCTTTTCATTTTAAGGTGGACGTTGTATTTTCCTGAAACCAGCTGATGGGTCGTTTTGGCAGTGGAACAACATGTTTTCCCTTCCATTCTGCGATTATTGTTTCTTCTTCTAGATTTATGGCATTTGTTTTTAAATTTAAAATTATGATAACAATTTAGTTTGCAGCAGCAGAATCTTCTGGAGCTGGTAGCTTCTCCCATGAAGGCTCAACGCCCCAAATTTCGCGGGCGTATTCAGCGATGGTACGATCTGATGAGAATTTGCCACTGGATGCGATGTTGTTAATTGACATCTCTAACCATTTTGCTTGGTCCTTTGAAAGAAAGATTAGCAATTAAAGAAATGTATTATTATAAAATTTAAGATTGATTTACCTGATAAGTCTTGGAAACCAAGTCTTGTGCCTTAATGTAAGCGGCATAATCGGCCAATAGGAAGTAGCCATCGTATTTCAATAGCACATCGCTGATGTTCTTGAATTCATTAGGGTTGCTAGGACTGAAGAAACCACCTTGGATTTGATCAATGCACTGTTTGACTTCTGGGTTGCTGTTGTAGTAATCGTAGGCATTGTAGCCCTTCTTCTTAAGAGCCTCGACCTCTTCGACAGTCATACCAAAGATAAAGATATTCTCATTGCCCATCTCCTCAGCCATTTCAACGTTAGCACCATCCAGAGTACCAACTGTCAGAGCACCGTTCAACATGAATTTCATGTTTCCAGTTCCAGAGGCTTCAGTACCAGCGGTGGAGATTTGTTCAGATAAATCAGCTGCGGGCATGATACGTTCGGCCAAGGTAACACGGTAGTTTTCCAAGTAGATAACCTTCAATTTATCTCCGACAATGGGATCGTTGTTAACGACATTGCCTACGGCACAGATCAACTTGATGATCTGTTTGGCCATGTAGTAACCTGGAGCAGCCTTACCACCAATCATAACGGTACGGGGGGTGAATTTGGCTGAAGGATCCTTCTTGATGCGATTGTACATGGTGATGATATGCAAGCAGTTAAGAAGTTGACGTTTGTACTCGTGGATACGCTTGACTTGGATATCGAACATGGAAGCAGGGTTCACCTTGATTCCGTAGTCGGTCTCAAGCTGCTGAGCCAAGCGAAGTTTGTTCTCTTGCTTAACACGGGCAACGGTCCTTTGGAAGTTAGGGTCCTTAGCCCATTTTTTGAGAGCAACCAATTGTTCCAAATGAACTGGCCATTCATCACCGATCTTCTCACAGATTAGGTCTGATAATCCAGGATTGCAGAGCAACAACCAACGACGTGGAGTAATACCGTTGGTCTTGTTTTGGAACTTCTTTGGATCCATTTCATAGAAATCATGGAAGAGAGCATCCTTGAGGATTTGAGAGTGAATGGCAGCCACACCGTTGACAGCATGTGATCCAACGATGGACAAGTGAGCCATGTTGATGCGCTTCTCACCATCTTCCTCAACGCAGGACATGCGACGCATGCGATCCTGGTCTGCATTGAAATGCTTCTTAACATTCTCCATGTGTAGGAAATTGATCTGATAAATGATCTGTAAGTGACGTGGCAAAATTGATTCCAACAACGAAACAGGCCAGCGTTCCAAGGCTTCGGGCAAAACGGTGTGGTTGGTGTAGGCACAGGTCCTTGTAGTAATATCCCATGCCTTGTCCCATGGCAGCTTCTCTTCATCAAGAAGAATACGCATCAACTCTGGTATAGCCAACGATGGATGTGTATCGTTCAATTGAATAGCAACCTTGTCTGGGAAGTGATCAAAGTTGGTACGGACAGCTTCGCGACTACCGAACTTCGATGACTTGTAACGACGAATGATGTCTTGAAGGGTAGCTGCACACATGAAGTATTCCTGCTTCAAACGGAGTTCCTTACCCTCAAAGAAATTGTCATTGGGATAGAGCACACGCGATATGTTCTCAGCCAAGTTGCGATCCAGCACAGCTTGGATATAATCACCATCGTTAACTAAAAAAGGAAATGAGAGTTAAAATACCTGCTGGATGAGAGAGTGCTTACTACTTACAGAATTTCAAGTTAAAGTCAATTGGACTCTTGGCGGACCAAAGACGCAAAGTGTTGACAACATTGTTTGCATATCCAGGAATAGGATTGTCATAAGGCATAGCATAGACGACTTGAGTGTCTACCCACTTCTTGCCACCAGCTTCATCAATGACGCGACCATAAAAGTTCACAGGCAACATGAACTCGGGACGTGCCTTCTCCCATGGGTTGCCATAACGCAACCAATCATCAGGCTCCTCCACCTGTTCACCGTTGCGAATCTTTTGAGCGAAGATACCATATTCATAACGAATACCATAGCCATAGGCTGCCAAACCGAGAGTAGCCATTGAATCAAGGAAGCAAGCAGCCAAACGGCCAAGACCTCCGTTACCCAAACCGGCATCCTCTTCCATTTCTTCGAGGGCTTCAATATCAAGACCAATTTGGTACATGGCCTCTTCACATTCACTTTGGATGCCCAAGTTGATCATGGTGTTCTGTAGGGAACGACCCATGTAGTACTCCAACGAGAGATAGTAGACACGCTGAAATGATGAAAATAAAAAAGAGTTATTGACATTTGTTATCTTTAAAAAAATTTTAATAAACTAGAAAAATTTTAACAGTTATTGATTTTCTAGTTATTAAACTAAAAAGTGTTTTTTTAGATGCGTGGTAATATTTTTTTCGAAATTTGGTCTTTTTAACGGTTGTCATTTGATTTATGCTCTTGCTCAGTTTGGTTTGCAATTTCATGAAGAATTGAAGCCACACGACCACTGGGCACTGCGTACGTAAATTGTCTCGAAACGAAACCGCTGTTGACGCCGATTTTTACTTAATTTCGAGTTTCAAACCTGGGAGTTACCTCCAAATCGGGCGATTTAACACCGCATGACTATTCTTTGAGTTTACTTTTTCTTGAAAGCCAGACGTCAAAAAAAACCCTTTAGAAGCTGGGAGTTCAACGGCCGGCGCACAGACAAGTTTTTTGGATGGACAATGGTCGTTGAAGGTCCAAGCTCCAAGGACAAACAAATTTGTGGATATCGTCTCTCACGGAGGAACAGCAAGTACGCCAAGAGTAACCAAGAGTAATTGCTTTATTACTAAGCAGTCCGAAACCGCTGAATAAATGTATAAGTATATAATAAGACCTTTTGTCTTGGAGTTCTTTTTGAGACTGGTACCCCACGTTGGGCGCCAGTAAATAGTAAAACGTTTTGTCTTCTTAAGACTGACTTTATTGAATATACTTTTACTTAATTCTGTTATCGCTCGCAAAGCAACTAATAAATTTATTATGATTTACTTTGCAAGTAGAGATATAGGGATGTGGGAAACATAATACGTATTATTATTTGTGATTTATATTCGTGTAATAGGACTTTACAAAATGGTTGACCCAGTTTTCCTTGACAACCCTATGATTTGTAAAAAAAATCTAGGTTTTCAGTCCTCAAAAAACGCTAGACCACAAAAATCACCACACATCCCTGTCATTTGAATGAAAATACATGCCATTTGACAGCCCTCAACGCGCCCCAGCAAAAACCTAGGGCGAGTTGAGGGCAAACCTAAACTAGGGCTAAAAAACACTCAGTTTGATATTCAAGGCGAGATTGGGGTTTTCAATGAACGAACCGAATGTTCCTGGAAGTCCTGGATCACTAAAAAGCAATTTCCGAAGCATCAACTCGTTTTGAATATCGACCTGTGTGTTTTTTAAGCTCTGGGTTTGTGCCCGACTCAAATAAAACACTAGGCTTTTGCTGGGACAGTGGTACCCGTGGTGCGATGGTTAGCATGTCCACCTGCTAACCCAGAGGTTCGAGGTTCGAATCCCAGCAGAGGCGCAAAAATGTTTTTTCCCGGGTATCGCCTTTCGCGAGGAATTTGCAAGTCCTCCGTTAGTAAATTCATGCCATGAAAAGCGCTTTCTCAATTAGCCGTTCGGATCCGGCATAAAATTGTAGGTCCCCTCCATTCCCTCACAAGGCATGGTTGTGAGAAATGCGCTAGGCCCAGGGGCTCCTCGCTCTGTAGCGCCACCCTATTATTTACACATTGAACACTCTCTTTTTTCAATTTCTGAAGAGTGAGGGTGATTTTTATTTGACAGAAAATGTGTACACGAAACTTTAAATAATTATATTCACGGTTTTTTTAAGTGTGTGTCTTGATAAAGCCGTGAGTGTGAGTTTTTGAAACTCACTTTCGTCAAATTTGGCCTCTGGTAACATATAAGTTGTCTAAAGTTTTGTATTTTTTTAACCTCAGAAAAACTTTGATTGCTGATTTTATTGTCACTTCGAAACCTGGATTTCAAAAAACAATGTTAATGTCCGCCTTGTGAAATTCACATTTTACAAACTAGCCCATTTCTAGGCGCAAAAACATACCGAGTGGAAGTCATTGAGTGGAAAATATTTTAAAACAGTCGCTGATAGTTCGTTCAATAAATCAGTAGATTAGGAACTTCGGCCAGTCCCAACCTAAACCCAAACACGTTTTTTTTTTCGATGCTAAATTGAATGTTTATTTTACCTCAACCTGGCTGTTGTCTAATGACACACACATAGATGTGCCTACATGGCAACCCGTTCAAGATCATTACCAAATGAAAACAAATGCATTTTCAAAATGAGATATGTACTTCAACAACAAAATAAGAAAGTAACTATAAAAAAAATTCTATTTAGAACAAGGTCAGCAACAAAGACCCACAAAAGATACACATTATGATTTCGGTTAAACTTTTATAGTTGTATTTTGTATAAGTAAAATTCTCAAATCTCAATTCTCATTCTCAAATCTCAAGTGCGACGTGCGAGTACGAGTACGAGACTACGAGTATATTTTGCAATTTTATCAAGTGAGAGCTGAGAAATTGGTGTACTCTCTTAATTTGTATTGTTTGTCTTCAATCTGGTGATCAGATTTGTATCTCAATCTCTCAATATAAGTGAAAACCACAACAAACACCTGCAACTCTTACTATCAGTCAATAATGTATAGATAGATAATTCGCCCAAACATTGTCATTACTTTTTTCAACTAAATAGCTACTGAGAGTAAATAGTAGACTCAATTAGACAACAGTTTGTTTTGTTTTCCTTTTTATTTTTGACCATGACATAAAGCCTGTAGTGTGCAATGCGTCTTAGTAGTTCAGTGCCAATTTTTTTTTATTTGTCTTGGTCATGAGACTTAAAATTAGATTAGTATAGACAAATATCTGAAAAAGTTTTACATAACCCCCAAGACAAAGTGACGGCAAAAACTTGCTAAGTATCTTCTAAAAATTTAATTAGGACTTATCTATACTTCTGATGATTAGATATGATTTTATCTGACGATTTAAGAACTTTAGGGGATTAAATTAGCTCACGGTAAGTGAGTTTCTTTGATTTTCAAATTTCAAACAGAGTGATTTTATTTTGTTGGACACAAATTAAATTTTCATGTTGGTGCTAACTGAAAATGTATTTTTCACCTGTTCCATTCCATGTCGTTAAGTGTCGGATAAGTAAAAATAACCAAACCGTGATATATTTAAAAACAGTTTTGAGTAGTAAAAAATACGGTTTTTAATAATCATCGAATGTGTATAAAATCGAATTGGATGGATTTAAATGATTTTCACTGACACTTTTGGACTAATAAGAATCTTTCGATATTTTAAGTTTTCACACGAAATGGAATTTTTTCGTTTGTTGATTTCCGGCATTACGAGTAGTGATCTTGAAGCGATCAATAATCTCCCACTTTTCTGCTTCACACTAGTGATCCGCCTGTGGGGTACGCCGCGTTGACCTCAGAAAGCGTCGGCAAGCCTCCCGGTTTTGGATTGTTCCATGTCTGAAGCCAACCAAATGCTGCTGTTTTTGCATTTGCTTGTACCAGGAGTGTTTTGGCCCGCCTTTTCTTTTTCGTCGCGAATTTTACCACGATAATCAAAGCGAAAAAAATGAGCATAAAGAAGTCTGATTTTGATTCGCGCGAATTCTTAATTTTTACACTACAACGAAGTCCGGATCGCTTTGCACACTTTTCCGATTTGCTTTAAGCTTCTTTATCCCAACGAGAATTTGTCTTACTCCAGAAATCCGTATTTCCCTGCGACATTATTTTCCGCTTCACACTCGAGTGTGAAAATAAAAAAAATCTCGCTAACAGATCGGGACAATAATGTAAATAAATTGAATAAATAAAAATAATTCAAGAGGCTCGCTAAAAGCTTAGTTAAAAAAAATTAAATCATCTGGAAAAAGTAGACTTAGTAGTAGAGCAACTACATTTCATAAGAACGATGAATGAGTTCCCATCATCCACTTGAGCTAAGTTCACTTTAAGATACTGTGGACTTATTTGCCTGCACTTCAGTGAGACACTGAAGCTGAACACAGGTCCGTAATTTTTTGACCTTGAGTCCGAGAGAAAAGTCTTTTATTTACACATTTCAAATTCAGAAGATCGCTTTACAATTCTAAAATAATCATACCTAACAATATATCAACAAGTTGACACTACCCAACCTTTTTGCAACTCTCTTATTCCAGACTCTATTTCCTATTCTATTATACCAAAGCGTCTATATAATCAAGCTAATTAGCAAAGTGTCAAATTAAAACTGATTCATAATGTTTACCAATAACAATAAAAATAAAAAAACAAGGAAAAAGTCACCATGGTCGTCTCTTTACAAGGCTGTAGGCTGTACAAAGAACAAAAGAACATTTCTACAGCATGAGAATTGAGAAATGAGAACACTGCTCATTGCTTAATCTCTTATCAACAAAATCTGTATATAATTATGTAAGCGTAAAAAAGAATCAAGTTGATGACAGACCAAGTTGATGACAGTAACATAACATGCCACTCTTTATAACAAAAGAAAGCCTTAGTTTTTTCAATGCTCGTTTTGTTTTGTTTTTATTACTTTTTTATGAAAAGCAGTCAAATTGTATTTTTAAGTGTTATCAATATGCCATGCTTTTGGGGAATGCTCTACCTAACTCTTATCGATCATGTGAGCTGGAGGCAATTGGAGCTGTATTGAATCAAAATTTCACGTTTTTGGTGATTCAGGCTAGAAATTGCTAGCTGACAAGAACAAAGAGATTTGATGAACATTTGAAAAATGACGACTAAGATTAAACAATGAGCTTTCTATACATATACGGGCAAATGGAACTTTGGACCAACAGACTAATAGAAATTTAGTGCTACATCTCAGGTAAAAGTGTCATGATACCATGAAGGTGCACAATTTCGGTTCCGAACGGCAAAGCGAAAAATCACTTTTTGTGGCAGCAGTATTTGCATTAATCTTAAAGGAAGTATCTCTTTGGGAGTTGAACCCCGAACTCCCACTCTAAACAAAGCAGTAATGCCCGTGACGAAATTGTTACCACGTTTGCCTACTTCGGGGGATCTCGAAGCTCGAATTAAAATGCAAATGTTTTTTCACGAGTATCGACAAAAACTGTATGCCTGCCACCGTATTTTTTAAACACTACGAGCAACATTGTGGTACACAATTTATATACACTACCGGGGACCGAAAAGACTCACAGCCTTTGCAAAGAAAAAGCCCTTTCCTCTAAAAAGAGCTCTGCAAAAAGTATTTTTTTATGCCTTCCCAAACCTTCCGATTTACAAGAAAGTATCACAATAAAATACATCCTAACCGTAATTTCCAATTATGATACGAAATTATCAAAAAGAAGAGCTATTAAGTTCAGTCAACAGAACGGGTCCACCTACTTCAAAGGTAGTTTTGATTTAGAATTTGTAAGATCAGTGTGTGTAATTTCAGATTCAAAATCAATTCACTATTTTCTGTGCCTTAAAAATGACAGAACTTCAGACGTGACGATTTGTGTTAGAATACAAATTGATGTTCAGCATTTTCTCTTATCTTCATTGTCCTTACCATTATTTTGAAAGTAGTTTTACTTAAGTGGCAGTTGGGGCACCTAGAGTTATGTAATTTTACCGGCAAGGATTTAAATGAAACACCTATTGCAATAAGGAAGAATAATATGTAGGTATATGTTCAATAAATATGAAATAATGGCTACATCTGGAGCAATGACAATCACTTCGACCACTCAGAGAGTGATTGGTAGTACTCCAGACATTAAGCGCATGAAACTAAAGAACCCACCGCTTAACATGGTAAAAAACACCGGCTCGAATTCTGAAGGCGACGACATAAACCATGAAAAAATTGTGGTAGCTTATCGTTTCTTCGAATGAAAAAAAAAATTAACCTTAAACTAAACTAAGCTTCAAACGAAAAGACAAATTGTTATTTTTTCAACTTCGTCATACACCGGAAGGCTGACCCAATTGGCGGATTACTAATGTGCAGGAGAATTGTGTTCCCTTCGAGATCACGATAATCTTGGCACGGTCAAAGATGAAAAAAGGAAAAGAAAAAAAGAACTATAAGTGTGAAGGGGTCGCGTTATGTTTCAGCGTCACATATTGAAAATTGCAACATTTGAGCTTCAAATCCAAGCCACTTTTTGTTTTAATAGTTCACATCATTTTCTGTACATTGAAATTAAATTAGGTAAATCATTCCACATACATGTCACGAAAGTTAGCAAACACATAGAAAACCCTTCTTAAATAGACTTTTCCTAAAATCGGTCTTATATTCGGGCCTCTTAAATGGATTTTTCAGCAAGAGAGCTGTCAATCCATACCGACAAAGTTGTGAAAGCCTTAAAAGATCAACAAAACGTTGGGTTATAAGAAAGGCATATCTATACTACTGAGAATGTGTATGGATGGGTCGTCCTGAAAATCCTTAAGTCTTAAGTTGAGACGGAAATAAGAAATCAAAACATCGTCAACAACATCAATTAAAGAAGCTTGGAAAAGAATTTAAAAAAAATATTTGATTGCTAGAGTAATATAAATTTTAAGGGGATCCAAACTTATATAAAAATACTTAAATAAAAAAACTTAAATAAAAGTTTGTACGTTACTATTTCACACCTAAACAACTGAACCGATGTAAAAGAAACTCGGTACAGATATATACAGATACAGTCTAGAACCTGCAAAAGGCCATATCTCATCTAAACTCAATGAATTTGTTCTAGAGATGTACCGGCTTAGTATGATAAACATATTTTATAAGAAAATAGTTCTTAATCTATCTTAATCTTAATCTCATCGAGACGTCCAAGTTCAATTTCTTGCTTTATTGTACAGTTCAACGTCATCTCATAATTAACAAATAGTGCAACCCAAATAGTAAACAACTTGATGTTTTTCAAGACAAAACCCTCTCATGCGTTGATAACATGGCAAGTTCAAGTTCAATTTGTATAGCCAACATGTTTTCCAATCCACAGATTGGCGACAACAATTGCAATAAAGGCCAGTTAAGTAACTAGGTCAACCAGAAATAACATATTCAACGATGCAATTGCATAAAGCTTAAAAATAACTTCCAGTTGGAAACAGCCACAGACAACCTCATTATGCGTTCATAACACTGAGATTTTAGACTCACCGTCAATTATTATTTGTAGGTATACTGTACTCTGAAAACGACCACATTATCATCATCGATAACCGAGTGCCCCTTAAACGCTCCATTGAATCATGATAGAGTGTGGTGTTAAGGTTACCTTAAATGGTTGGGCTGTGTAACGTCAATTAGGAAATCTATTCATGTTTTTTTGAGTATGTAATTCAGAATGAATTATCTCGTTCTTGGTAAATGAAGATGTTTGAACAAACAATCACACTAGGGCATTTCATGATCAGTCTTATCGCAAAGTAAAGGGGAATTTTAATAATTGTCGGCAAACAGCTGGAGCCTCGAAATTTTTATATTTTTATAGATTACGCAATCGATAGCGCAATGTGTATATCGAGCGTTGGACCAGCAAAAGGTTAAGGTTCAAATTTGCCATTATACTCGTTGACATTAATAAAATAAAAAAGAAAAGCAATTTAGAATTTGAGAAATTTCTTTTATATGAAAGTGGAGTGGAGATTTTATTCATGCCACATGAGGATGGTAATTGATGAGTTCTTGCTGTACGGCGTCTGTTATTGTTTTTTTTCTGTATTCCTCTTCTCATGGGTTACGACTTTAATAATTAAAAACAAAAAAAAAACAGTTTAGCAGTACGATACTCAGCAGCTATCTGAAATTTTAACCACAGAAAGAAGACAGATATTTTATTTGTTTTCAAAATTTGAACAAGAATGTATCAGAGTTTAAAAATTTTACTTTTGGATATCAGCCAGTTGGCAAATAAAACATTGTAACATGGCAGCACACCTGATCAAAGAGCTGTGTCAGTTTTTGAATCAAAAACAATCCTTATAAAAATATTGACAGAATGGGGCTTAATTTGATTTGCTTACAATTCAAATTCCGAAAAGCCTTTGCATTCAACGTCTCACCTCTCACCATCGTGAAGTGGAAAGCAAAAAGCGAACCGTACTTTTACGTGGGAGGGCGGAGTTTGATTCACAGTCATTTCAAAAATGCTTTTTTTGTTAGTATCATCTTGGGCGACAAATTGGAAAGCGCTGCCAAAGTAAAACTACCACAAACCGTTCGGAGCTAACTGTTGTAGCTTGTAGGTCCCCTTATAGGAAGGAGCAAATGAAAGGAGCTGTATACATTTGGGCTACAAAAGCCATTTCCTGACATGTTCAAAGATCTCAATTGGCGAATCAATGCAACCACTGCCAACGATGAGTCCCAGGGCACCTTGGAATTCAGTCCTAGAGAGACAATTTACTGTAAATCATACTTCTTTGGTGGTTCAATTTTCATTCGAGGTCAAGGATCGAAAACGAACAGTGTGAAAATGCGAATGCTTTTAACTCAGAAAAGAATTTGAGTTGCAGCAATTCCGAAGATAGCTGTCAAAAATTACAACAAAGTGCAATACATCGCAATACAACTAAACTAGCCGATATGTGTTACAAAATGTCGGAAAAACATTTCAAACAGGCAGGCGTTCGGAAGAACACCTCAAAGCAAAATACGTAGAAATCGTATAAAAATAGCTCAAAATATTTAATATCGCTTTTGTGAGAAATTGACAAATCCTCCTAATTGCACTGCCATGAAAGGCGCAATTCTCGATTAGCCGTTTGACACCATCAAAAAATTGTAGGTCTCTCTGTTCTTCACCAAGGCATGGTTGAATAAATGCATTAAGGCCTGGGGCTACCCGTGCTTTGTTGTGCTAACGTATTTATTTGAATGGTACGAAACTGGGAAAACACCCCTCGGAGATCAACTTTTCGACAATCTATGGACGATATCTTCAAGCTAATACTGAGTAAATCCTGAATTTAGTCCAGAACTCAAGATGGTTCGGGAAGGTAGCCCTCTTCTACCTTCCCAGTACATTTCGTCTTCTTTCGTATGTCTTTACCCATCTATATCTTGTGGAGGTGAGCCTTATATTTTCCATTCGTATTTTCCAAATATCATAAAATGTATGGGTTTTTGAGTGCATTTATTTGAGTTTTTTTATTACTTAATTAGACATTTTATGAAAAAAAAATTACCTCAAATCAAAATTTTGTCGGGGAAGAAATTTTGAACACCATTTGAAATTGAAAATCAGGCAACCCTAAAACCATGTGAGCCCAATTCAATCAAATACAGCTTTAAAGATTAGTATTTTTACTAAAAAAAAGTCCAAAATTAGGTCTCTACCATCAGTATTAACTGAGAAATCGAATTTAACATAGATCAGGGTACACCAAATTTAGTCTTTTTTAAATCGTCGAAAAGTGATGTCAAAGTCGAGAAGTGGACCTTAATGTAAAACAATTTTTTTCTTAGGATAAAACCAAGAACCACATCCCAAAGTATGTAACACGAATTACGGGACACCGTGTACGAAAGGTTACGCAGTCTGTCGTGATTGAACGAGCGGCTGCGCTGCGGCAAAATGGTGAACTGTGTCTTTGTTTTAACTGTGGGAAGGTCGTTTTGTGCAGTGGCCTCATAAAATCAAAGAATTTTTCGCTACGAGCGACGGCGACCCAACGGCCACCTCGATAGTGCCGAATATACATATACCGAAATTCCTTCGAAAACTATACAAATAAAAACGAAATTCATAAAAGAGGACTTGTCAATATGCAGAAGCTGTATTCGGAGTAGAGATATGCATTTGCAAAGAAAAAACATAGCTATACTACATTGATTTGAATATCTTTGGCTCAAAAAATATTTTAGGTCCAGTAAATTAACCACAATAAAGTGCGTTATCACTTATCAAGTTAAAAAAAAAGACATCTTATCACATAAACAGGCAACATTTTCTCTTGTCATTGTGACTATGATTACTTAGCAGCAATCTTAAGCTCAAAATGTCTTGTAAACAAACAATTTGTCTTTAAAATCTAAAATCAATCGGCATGTTGTGCCTATTTGAATCCAATCTAAAAACAAATTTTCATAAACAAACCACAACGACGAATTGCATAAGTCATAACGCCGAAAAAAACCTGAAAAAAGTTTGCATCCCTGCCAAAATTTAATACGAAACTTCGTAACATAAAACATAATTCAAATAAAAGAAAATAAAAATTTCCATTCACTGTCTGACCTGATTTATGACAATCTACAGAGGCAATAGGTATATTCTATATTCTTAAGCCATTTTATTAAATAAATGGCTCCAACAAGTGAATCTCATCTTATCTCTCTATCTTTCACCAAGTAGGTATCTATTTTGTTTTTATACATGTTTCTTCTACACCCTTAGGTGACAGAAAAAGCTTATTGAAAAGAACAAACACCAAAGAGAAATCGAAAGCTTTTCCTTCTGCCAGCCTTCCTCCCCAAAATGAAAGAAGAGATATAATTCAACGACCTCTACTGACCTTGAAAGTGAATATTAGAAAGAAAATGAAGAGAAACAAGTATACGGCTAAGCAAAAATATATTCCAACACAAAACAATAGGATTTTCCCCCAAAAAATCCGTCGAGAATATTTATAAATAAAATTTAGGATAGGTATACACCTAATATTTGTGGTAAATGCATCCAACGAACCGTTTTCTGGCTAAATGTTGGTATTTATGTATCCGTGAAGTCGTTTTGAGAAGAAGAAACAAAAAATAATTCGGTATAGGTATATTTATGTATTCCATGAGATTATTTTTTGTGCCTAAATTGAAAGTGACATTGGAGAAGGACAAATTCGTTTGGAGATATTCTGACGAAAAAAGATGAAGTCAATAACTTCGAACAAAATTAAAGAAAGGGAAGAAATTACATATGTATTTTTCCTTTAGAAGAGGGATTTATAGAAAATGGACTTTTCTTGAAGAAATTGAGTATTCAAGGCTTATGACAAAAAATATTATAAGGGAGAAGGCCAACAATAGAGTATAGAGGCTATACATTGTTATAAAAATAAACCCTTTAATAAAAGATATAATTCACAATAAGGTTCCTCCTCCGTTCTTCGGTGGAAGCATTTTATACAGTTTAATATTGTTGATTATGACTAATTTTTCCTTTTAATAAACGAATATTACAATTAATTAAAAGAAGAAATTTTCATACTCCCAAGTGTGGCTTTTTGTTTCATTACTTTCTCAGTTCATTTGTCAAACAAAAACAAACCTCCTATGAATCTACTGAGACCAAGCCATAACAATAAATTAGAGTATAGTGCAAATTTGTATTTCTATTAGCTACCTACAACTGATTAAAGTGAACATTTGGCTTGCCGGTCGTTGTTGGCATTTCGCAACCACATAGCTATACACATCTACCGCAACATTACTTGTCACTTGTTTTACACTTCTTGAAGCTGTGTTAGCAAACGAAACAGAACGAGATAATGAAAATGATTACATGGTCAGTGTGGCGATCAGAGGGTTAGGTTTCCGTTTCTCAGTTGATAATCAACTTTTATGTGAGATTTTGACACAAAAAAAATGTTCACCTTAGTTTATTGAAATTCATCAAATCTTTGTGAGACACTTTAAGTTCGTCTAAGTAAAGATTTCTCTAGAGTTTCTTGGTGAAACTAAGGCTCTCCAAAAACCAAAGCGATTTTTTAGTTGCGACAGAGACGATTTCAGCTGTCATATTATTTTCACATAGCGATAGAAGAGTGGTATCACACTGGCGACATAAAAATGTTAAGGCATATCCAAAAATTTGTAATTGTCGCAGCGACGCGAATGCTACCAGTAGCGATTCTGTCGCTGTCGCAACTAAAAAATCACTCAGGTTTGGGAGGGCCGAATATTTTCAGTCTGAAACGGAACCGGCAGCAAACATAAAAAGTTTGTTCAAAGGCTCAAAAAAGAAAAATGTTACGATATTTTAAACGTAGGCATGTTCCAAAGTTCTTATTGCACAACCACAGGAATTAGAACCACAATTATATTAGAATTTGTGTCTGACCCTTGCATTGGTGTAAAATTGACTAAGGTTTTAAGCAGTCGCGTCGCCGTCGTTGAGGTGATGATCAAGCTGGTCGAGGTCATTTTGGAATGGATTTTGAGTGAATTTTATGCTTTTCCTCCTACACATTTTGAAGTTAATTCCGTGGAACTCCTGCATAAATATGGATAGACAAGATATGATTTATTGGCACACAAGTTGCCCTACAATCGGCGCGGCGGGCGTACCGAGTTCGAGTATTTCGTTCGAGATAACGAAATCAAGAAGAAGAAGTTGCTATACGAATTGTACGCCATCGCTATTTCGTGAAAATATTGCTAAGTTATTGCCATTATTTTGGGATCAGAAACATATCAATGAACAGTTGATTGTCACAAGTGACCATTAGCAATGCGACAAGTTAGCCGATTACACTCTTATGTAAGGTAACTTTTGAAAATATTGGCAAGTGATTTCCGTTTTCTCGCAATCACTTTGCACTTACCAATGAATAGCTGACTGAAACAAGGGACCATCAACAATGCAACGCGACAGTCAACTATCACCTTAACCGATTCCACTTCTGTACAAGTAAGGTTTTAAAATCGATTGATCCTTATCCAAGATCAACAAAATTTCAGCACAAAACTGACTCGCAAACCCTAAGTTGCTGCGTTCTTGTCGCATCTCAACAATAAAAAAGTCAGAACATACGTATTAAACGCTGTTGTCATATAAATTCTCAGCAAACAATTGTTGTAACAGACAGACAGATTAATTTGAGTGGCACCTGTGCGCAGCACTAATTCCGTATTATTCGTTTACATCTCTGCCAAATGTCCTTACCCAATACCCAAAAGCGAATAGAAAATCCCTTCTTTGCAACATGCGGTCACATTATCCCCACTAATTTGTCGAGTTCCAGTGTTTGCGAAATAAATTAACAACAAATATTTTCTAATAATCATATCAATTGCTATTTGTACTTTCTGGATAAAAAAAAAAAAAAAATAAATAGGGTGGCGCAACAGAGCAAGGAGCTCCAGGTACTAGCGCATTTCTCACAATTTTCCCTTGTGAGGGAATGGAGGGAACCTTCAATTTTCTGCCGGTTCCGAACGGCTAATCAAGAAAGAGCTTTTCATGGCAATGAATTTACCATCGAAGGATTTGCCAATTCCTCGCAAAAGGCGATTCCTGTGGAAAAATATATTGCCTTTGTTCGGATATGAGATTGGTATTTTCTGGATGCTTTCACTTTTATTTCCGCAGCTTATTGGGGCTTGATCTTAAGAAAACCATTAAAGTTTTTAGTCGATATATTTTTTTAGCTGTAACTGTTGACGATGAATTATGAACTCGGCTTTTTTTATTTATATCTTTATTTCAGAACGGAAACTCTTATTTGAAGCTATCACACACTCTTCCAGAGCTGGAAAAGTTCTAAACTAAATTCGCCAATTCTAAACTGGTTAGCGCTTTTCATGGCAGTGTATGATTAATTATGGAGGACTTGCAAATTCTTCGTTTAAGGCAACATAAGTCATAACATACATACCAGCCAAATAACAATTTTCCACTCTATCTACTCAAATTAAGATGAGTTCATTAGAAGGTCACAACGTTGCAACTTGTGATAGTGGCGGAGAATCGGGTTATTATTTTGAAAAATATTTTGACAATTATCTGAATAACATTGCTTGGCTCATGGCACTTCACAATGATTAGACCGAGCTAATTTATTTGAGAATTGGGATATTGAAGCTTTTCATTTCAGGTTCATCAGAGCTCAGAGGCTGAGTAAACTTGTGAAAAAAAGTTCTTCGCATGAACATTTCTTTTTTATAAATAAAATAAAAGGAAATTAATAAATTAGTCATAGGGAAATATCTAGTTCCGGCGCAAACACCACAAATCACAACAGAGCTCTTCAGTCAAATCACAACTTTCAACTTAATACATAAACTGTGATTTGTTTTACAACAGCTGACAACTTGCATTTTATTTTAAGTTCTCCAGTGCATTGTGTATTAAATTTCTTGATATATTTTTAGAATGACAGTAAAAATAGCTGAATTCCTCAATGAATAAAATTTCAATAACAAAAAATAGACAGAACATTCAAGTCATATGAACTTTTAAAACCTTCCAAGATCATAAAAAAAATTTTGGAACGGCTAGAGTTTCAAAATATAAAAGTGCTTTGGTCACTTTAATAGTTTCCTCGATTAAAATTGTATGTATGTTCCAAAGAATGATGCTTTGGAATTAAATTTTGAGTTAGAACAATAAGAATGTTTTTCTCATTGCTTTGATAAGAACTAACGATCAAATTTTGAAAAGAAAAAAGTCACACTTTGTAAATTAATTAGCACTTGCTTCCCGAAAAAAGCTCTAATTTGAAAATTACATTTTTGAAATGTGCTACTTTTCAATATAATTAATTATCAATACATATAATTATCGGTCTCATTCCACAAAAGACACAAAAAGTATTTAAACAGGACTTGAAAGTAAAATAGACAACCAACAACATTGAACATACATACGTTTCACCATATGTAGGTATTAAGAAACAATGTTTATCTTTATTCTTTGTCCTTGAAAAAAGTCGTTAGGATTTCTTCAAATTTTCCTAAAATCCGAAATAGAAGGACTTCCGCCAATGTGATGGGACATAATTTATCTGATACATGCAATCTTCACTTCCACACGCACGAGATAAAAGTTTTCTAGAGAAAATAATTCTTTTAGGTTAAACACCACCCCCTTGGATCAGATCCATCAATACAAAAGCACAGCCCATCCTTCCTAACACACCCTCTGCCGTGATATTGAACATTCCCAGCCGGGCTAATCCCTGTTCTTCGAATTTTTTTTTTTCGTTATTCCATGACGTTCTATTATTTTCTTTTATATTTTTTTGCTTTGCACTTCAACTCACCTTGGGATCCTTCTCATAGTAATGCTGTTGGGTACGGATCCATCTAGAGACCATGTTATCCTTGACGGTGTTAGCCAAAGCAAAATAATAATCCCTCAATGTGGCTACATTACGATCCTTGACGAGAGTGTAATGCAAATGACGATTGAAGGTCTTCTTTACTTCAGTCACATTGCCAACTTCGACGATACCGCGGACACTGATCTGCTTCCGACGATCGGAATCCGATTGAGGTTTCGACATTTTTATTTAGTCAATAATTTATTGTCTTTTGGGTAAATATTCACTATTTAAGGACACGTTTGAACGACTTTTGCGTAATGCTACAAAATGCGTGGGAGGCACCGAAATTCTAATGAACTTTCCTGGACAGTACTACACTGGGTGGTGCTGTCTTCTCGACTCGAACTCTGGAGCACTTCTCAATTCAAACTGCGAGTAACGTTGCTTCATATGCGGGAGATATTACAAAAAAAATTGAACTTGTGTAGATACACTTAAGAGATAAGACAAAAAGAGAGATTGAGTGGAATTGTGGAACGAGAGATCACATAAAAAGAAAACACCAACAATTAAGAGTAGAAATGTATTGTTTTGTTGTTATTTATTTATGAACACTTTCATTTCATTTCAATTATTCACATGAATTTTGGAATTTTATCACAAAGACTATGGTTGTTTAGAGTGCAGTCAATTGTATTAAATGCAAAGCGAAGTTAGTAGGAACATGAAAAGATATGAGATGTAGCAACAAAGCGCGCCGGGTGAATGAGCAAATGTACATGAATATTTGGGAGTTTCTCTTTTAGGTTCTCATAGTCTGTGAATTACAATCGCCGACGGGTAGGTATATATGTGGTGGGAATTATGTCGGTCACCTTCCTTGAAGGTCAAACATGCGCAGTCAGTGCATAAACAAATTTCAAAATTATTTTGCTCGACATCTAGTGGTAGATGGCAGAAGGAAAAAAGATTGTTGTATAGACAACGAAACGCTTGGATTGAATAGGGTGCTGCACCATGCGTTCTGTGTTGGAGTTTATAAAGTAAACAATGACCATTAACATGAAAACAAAATGCTAAAGAAATTCAAACCAATTCAGGATGAATTCAATAAAATAAATTAAAACAGAACAACTTTCTTTTTTTTGGAAGAAATCTTCAACTCATGGTCAAAGTACCTCTAAAATAAAAGAGATGATGAAAATGCTCGCCTCAAAGCTCAAAAGCAAATAGAAGACAAAAGTAGCAAGAAAGAAGCGAAGAAGGAGTG
Organism: Melanostoma scalare; assembly: GCA_949752695.1. Taxonomy (NCBI): domain Eukaryota; kingdom Metazoa; phylum Arthropoda; class Insecta; order Diptera; family Syrphidae; genus Melanostoma; species Melanostoma scalare. Next base: position 9,644,819 of record OX456986.1, on the reverse strand, counting down.
CACCCAACTTACTCGGAGAGCACAGAGGGCATATATCGGGGGGAGCAGCAAGAAATTCAAGAAACACGACTGAGCCACTTGATTAAAGGGGCAACAATCCTTAGAAATGGGGTCAAAGATGGAATGCTAAGGACTGTTCTCGAAAGTTCGTTGACGATGATTAAGGACAGCTTCTTCAACGACAGCAAAATTCCGCGCAGATGAAAAATCAATCTCAAAAAGATCCCATTTCACTTTTCGCTTATTATGAGTTTCGTGGGAAAAATTTTCCATATTCGCAAAAACTCTCTTATTATTAGCTATTTTCCCTGTGAAATAAGAAAACGTTGAGAGCAATGACGGGAAATTGGATGCAACTGAACGTTGTCTTTTTTTCGAAGTGAACTTTCTGATTCCAAGTGGAGTTTTGTTCAGGGGAAACTCATAATAGCTTTTAAAATTCCGGGCAAACAAAAATGTTCCTGGCGAAAAGCTGTTGATGTGAAACTATAATAAGGCTGATTGTGATGGCCTATTGAATAAACAGTTGCCTCGAGAGCACTTATCAGAAGCTGAACCCAACTTAACCGAAATACCCGAAGTCACAGTCAAAAAATAAAGTGAAACAGTTAAGAACTCCAAAAAAGGTAAAGGTGATGGGTCAAACGAGATACCATGAGTTTTGGAAAATATGGGAGAAGTTTTGTTTAAATATCTCACGATTCTCATATCCAAGCTTCGGCAGCAGGTTATAGTCTGCCTAAACAAAACAATGGAGGCTGAGTTGCCTGCTACCAATATACAAGGGAAAGTGAGGCACGGGAAGTTGCTATGACTACTGTTCAATAACGTTGTTTCACAGCACACACTCTGAAGATAGTTGAACGGGTATTCGTTTTCTGGTAACTAACGCGGGTTTGTCAAGGGTTTTTTCTGTCGAAAAGCATATGCTACTAGCTCTCGCCATGTCTGCGCTGAGTATTTGTGGCCTGATTCGACAAAATACAAAACATTGACAGAGGAAGTGCTCCGCGGTGTTGTCATTCTCTCCACAGATTTACATATTGTGGTATCACTTAGGCCTAACTCGTTCAAATGCTTGGCAAAAGACAAGTGCCCTGTAGCAACTGCATTAAGCTTTCTACGGCCTTATCTGTTTTAGTTTTTTTTTTTATTATTTCAAGTTGAGCTTATGCAGCTCTGGGCACTGCGGTGTATAGTTGAAACCCATTGTGTTAAAGCCTTTTCTGATTCGAGAAAAAATGTTGCAGTTTTCTTATTAACGTTGGGGAGCATATGCTTGGTCTGTCTGCGTCCAAAGAAGGCATATGAAGGCCTCCATGAGGACTCCGGCGCACTAAGAGCTGGTTCAGGTTCTGAGAAAGCTGTCTAAGTCGTTGCCTTGCAAGTTCATCGGCAATATCGTTTTCAGTTACGCCGTGCCGTGGTGGTTTGGAACGCAAACGAGACTCATAGAATTTAGTCTTACTACCACATTCCTTCCATTCCCGGATCACTTTCGAAGCAGTTAGAGGGTTCACTGTTTGGTCTTGACTACGTGTTGTACAGAACAACAAAGCACATCAACTATTCTTTGTTAAGGAGCCATCACAAGCCAAAGTCCTACATCTCTGCAACAATCACTTGATTTGCTCTTTCACAAGTTGTTATGGAAGGTAGTAGGTACTTCATTATTTCATCAAGTGCTGCCCAGTTTCTGATCCAGAAATGCCAATTCCAGACATTCATTTGAATTGAAATGTGTTTCTTCCCAAAATATATTAAAACTTCTTGGAGCCTGCTATGCAACTCGATCCTACAATAAAAATGTTCCAATGCCCGAAATTTTGTAATTCTTATGGACGTAGGAAACATTTGGAAGCTTTGCCTGAAAGCAGTTGGGAGAATTGAAATCCGATTCCTTTTTCATTCTTACTGGCATTTAAAAGTTGTAGTAAAAATCACTTTCGAATGAATCGAAAGTAGAACAGAGTTACATAGTTGGGCCTCTGGGAACTATGATCATTAGTAAAGCGACTTGAGACAAGAATTTCTGTTATACAGTAAGCGTAGGGTGGATGAAGTGCCGAGGCCATCTTCTCTGATAGAAAAATGCCGCTCTTAAGCTGAAGGGAAGACTATATCCGGCATTCACATACGGTGCCCAATGTTTGTATAATGCACAAATATAAATAAAATGGCGCAACGGTGCGAGGAGCCCCAGGGCCAGGGCCTAACGCATTTCTCACAACCATGCCTTATGAGTACAATTTTCTGCCGATCACGAACGGCTATTCGAGAAAGCGCTTTTCATGGCAATGAATTTACTAACAGAGGACTTGCCAATTCCTCTCGAAAGGCGATACCCGTTGAAAAATATTTTTGCCTCTGTTGGGATTCGAGCCACGAACCTCTGGGTTAACAGACAGACGTGATAGTATGAGCGTATGTTGGCGGGAGCTGCTGATTCGAATGACGGCAGGAGAACAAGGTTTGATATTAAAAAAACAGTTCCAAGAAAATTAAAGCCGAAAATACCATCTTGGGAAAAAAAGCGGTCGGCTCAACCTAACACCGAACACCAAAAATGGCATATCCAAAATGGCGGACGAAAACACTTCTGGTACAACCAAATGCAACGACCAACAAGAGCTGCATTTGGTTGGCCTCAGTCATAAAACAATAAAAAGTCGGAAGGCTGAATGACCCCAGGGTCGGATCACTAGTGTGAAGTAGATAATTGGGGGAACTGTATAAAGAAAGAAAACTAAAGACTATTTTTAAAATTTCAAAATCCTTTTATTTATTTCATCTCTTATTGAATTCTTTATTAAAATTATAGTACTTATACATGACTCATATTATTTTTTGATTCTCTTTTATTTTTAGACGAAAAACTAATTCAAACAAAACAAAAAAACATTCAATTGAATGATTTTTTGATCATATTTAAGATTCATAAACAAATGAAATAATTTTTTAATATTGATATCGTTTATGCATATTTTGATAAAAACTTATTTTTGTTTCCTCTTGTTTTCTCAACACCATTTTATTTTCTTTTTAAGTCTAGAAAAGTTTTATTTAGAAAAAATGTTCATGTTTATTTTTTACTCACTAAAATTATTTATTGATTTTTTTTTTGGTTTATTTTTATCATTTTACTTAAACTTTTATCAAATATTAAAAAATAAAATTGTAAGCAACAACAGATCACTCAATCAAATAACTAAAATATAATTACATATATGTAACACTATCAATGTGATTATAAGCAAACAATTGGAAGAAAAAATTATCATAAAGCTGAGTTTTGGTCAAGAAAACTCTATATCCACTTATATAAATAGTTTTTTGTTTTGTTTTCTTTCCTTTGTTAATGTAAATATACTATGCGTTTGATCCAATATTTTGCTAATTCAATAATTTTTCATTTGCATTTTTAAAAATAAGGACATTTAATAATGAATATTATCAAAAAAGGCATTTGCAAGAACATCAAGTGTTTGTTTATAATATTTATTCTTTTATCATCTTTATGTATGCTACGCTTATAGTATTTATAATTGATATATTTTGTCTTTATATAAATACTAATAATGCAAATATCAAGTAGAACACATATCGCAAAGAAGAAGCTGATTTAATTTATTTTAAAGTTAATGTTCCTTTACTCCATTTCTTACTCAACAACTGAAAAGGAAATTCGTGTGCGATTGTATGGGGTGGGGTATATTTTTGTTATAATATAAGCAATATGAAAAATCTGTACTTTTGCGTTTTCAGGACGAAAGATTGTTTTGTCAGTTGTTTGTTTGGTTGTTTTGAGTAGCAGATCTTGAAACAACACATTTGTTTGAACATTGTTTATAATCAAACTTGATTGGTTTTCTTTCTTAAAATAAAACAGCACCGATTGGTTTCCTTTTTTGATTATGACAACACTTTTTTAATTTAAAACACTTTTTTAAAGGAAACCAAATCGTTTCCAAGTAAGTAAACAATTCTGTGATTTTAAAGCTGATCTTTAACAACAAAACAAAAAGAAAAAGGTTTTGTGAACACCTTTTCAATAACAAGAACTCGATTATGAATTTGATGGTGGGGATATGCCATACAGCTTAAAGTTTCAATAATGAAGAAATCTTTAAAAAACTTACTTACCGAACCACTCCGTAAAAGTAAAAGATAAACAGTACAAAATTGTTTATAATACAATGTGTCAAAAAGCCATAACGTATCCGACCGAAAATTAGAATAGGGGCCATAGTATTTAAAAAAAAAGGATAAAGATGTATAAAATATTTGAATCGTACCAGAGACTTGCCTTTTCAAGTGCACAACAACCTGCTTCAACAAATGTGCATCCATGAGCTTTTGTAATTTCAATTCAATTCAATCTACACCATAGAGAACTTCTTTATGAAGACTGACAGCAGATTGCCGCTTTAATAGGTGTTGTATTTTTAACGCAAGTGAAAGAGGAGTTTAAATCGAATATGTAAAGGATACAAATACATATTGTTTCCAAATTTACAAATATTTTTTTTAAGTAATTTGACTAACCAATTACTTTGGGACTTAATTTTCTGTTTCTTTGCACGGCAAAGAATATTCAGAAAATGATTAAAGTTACCACGTTTCAGTTTAAACTGCGCGGCAACATACAGCTCATATTGAAATAACTACTCTAACTCAATAAAGCGAGACTTTTCTCCCTGACAGAATCAATGGAAGAAGGTTATTCACAAGAAAGTTATAAACGAGGTTCACTTGTATGTTCGGTTGCAGTCAAACGTTAAATTCTTTACTGTGTGTAAGGGGCTAACTTGCATCTGAATAGCACTATAAATGTTGCTTGCTGAGTTTCGAGAAACTAAATTTCCAATTGGAAAACAATTTTTTGGCGGAAGATTTGAAATACAAGGACTTATACCTAAATACAAGTCTAAGTGAAATACCCAGGAAGAAACGTTATTTGTTATTGCTTTAAAGATATTCTTTGAAAAGCCAGGAGGCGAGACGCTGCCATGATAAAAAACCTGGGATTTCAACTCTCGCCATATCTGCAACTTTACCTGATGACATAGTCTTCGGAGAGTGTTCAATAAAAGACTATATCAAATCCATACAAACTATTTATATGCCAACATAAGAAATACCACACGGGCAAATCACTCGTGCTAGCAGATAAATCTAAACGTTGTGATCCATTTGAGATCACAATACTCGTCATTGAATAAGGAGAAAGAAGAAGATCCCTTTAAGCTGCTAAATGACAGCTTATCGAAACGTTTCTAAAATGTGATGTTCAGAAAATACCTATTCTCGTAAATACTGAAATTGTTGTTACATGAAACAATCTTTTTATTGATAGCCGATAGATGATGACGATAATAATCATCGAAAACGTAACGCGATCCAGGGGCTAGATTCCGCAAGAGTGAATTTTTATTGTGTACACGAAAATTTGTGCACACTCTCTAATTTGGATTCCGCAAGGGTGAAGGTGGTTTTTTTTGACAGAAGACGTGTACACTACACTTCAAATTTACTCACGGTCTTTCAGAGCGTGAGTTTTCAGTGGGCCGTGAGTGTGAGTTTTTTATACTCACTCTTGCGGAATCTAGCCCCTGGCCCTGTATTCTCATTTCACTGGAGCCCCTGGGACCCCGAAATATCCCAAAAAGGATCACTTTACATTGTTTTGTCATAAAAGTGGCACAGCTTCAGAATTGTTTCTTCATGTTATAACCTAAAATGCGTTTCTTAACTTTTCATTCTCATTTCTGGATAAAAAATAACGAAAACAACATCGAAAAGCTCGAAATTTAACTTTTTCCCAAACTTTATCCAGAAAGTAGTAAAGGAACAGACCTTATGGTTCTCCTTTTCTAGCAGACCGGACAAAATTAACTTTCTATTCAAATTCTGGTAATACTTTGAATTCTTTTCAAACATTTGTCTTAATCGAGGCCATATTCAGGCTTAAACGGCATTTGTATGACTAAAAGCTGAATTGATTAGAAAACTACATCCCCCTTAAGAAACGAAAGCTGATATTAATTCTAGAGTTTCAATAATTGCGTGTCTAATGCTATTGCTATGTGAAGTAACTACCCAAACGAAAACTCTTTCGAGGCTCTTATCTACTCTCTAACGGCCAAATGTTCAGATACAGTACATCTCTGCATACTCAGATTCACCACCACAACAGTCGAATAAAAATAAAAACCAACCAAAAAGTTAAAAAAAGAAATCAAAAAACAAAGCCATTTTTAATATTTCATGATTTCGGTATTTTTCAGTTTTTTTTATTATTATTTTCACAAAATATCAACATTTGTCTACTTAAAATTGTCCCAAAATAATGTTCAATCATGTAATGTGAAATACTTTTGTTTTGTTGTTTTCATTTTCATTTTCTTTTCATTTCACTAATATTTTCTTTTTCTTTTAATGTTAATAATAAAACAAATTTAATTACAAATTAAAATTATAATAGGAAAAGAATAATAATATAAATATAATGTTCTTGTTGTTTGTTTCATTCATTTCATAGACTAAACTATAATTTTGCGTTAACAAGATAATAATAATATAATATAATATCTAAATGGACAAAAAAGAGTATAAAGATGTCTCTATGCAAAAAAATGTTTTTTAATCAAGGTAAAGAGCAAATTAAATGAAATAACATTTAAGTAACAATCATAGTTTAGTTTTTTTATTGTTTCTTTTATCATTTATTGATGCTAAGGTTTGACTCTCTCTTACTTTTTTTAAGAAGTTGCTTGTTGGTAATTTAAATTGTTGATTGATGTTTCATTTTCTTTTTTGTTATTAATTTAATTTATTTTAAAAAGAGGAATTGTCAAAAAATACAGAAAACACATCTCTATGAGTTTGGATGGTAATGTTAATTTGTAATCAAGTTATATTACAATTCTTTTGTTGTTGTTGTTGCTGCTGATAGTTGGATGTTCTTAAGTTGTGTTTTTATTTATCCTATAGTTAAATGTTTTTATTTATTTTTTTTTTTCTTTTGTTTAATTCAACATTTTTGTGTTAGAAATCTTCCAAGACGACTTATTTGTCCTTCTCGGATTCAACTGGCGCCTTCTTGCCAATTGGGATGGCTACTTTGACCCTGGGAACAAGAAAAACACAGAAGATTAATGAGAGTTTATTATTGACAATATTTGGTACATACATTAAAGGTGATGATAAGTGATGGGATTGCCCTATTTTTAGGAAAAACATTCACTGTGAAGACTTTTACTTATGTAGCGAAATGGATATCTTTAAGCTGTCATAACACGTCGCTTGAGGAGCAAAAAGGATATTTATAGTTCGTCATACCATCATGTCCAGTGACTTTTCTTTAGTTCTTTTCTCCGTATTCGAATAACAAATTATCTCAGTTTTGAAAACAAATAAATAATCCACTGCGAACAAGTATTTTTCTATAACTCTGTGCTCTAGTTAATTTATATTCGAAAAGAGCTGACCCAACTCATTCAATTTTCTTTTCAGCAGCTCATGAATAAAGTAGGAGGTCGTATGAGTTCTATGAAAGCGAACCTTCTTTATAAGAAGCCATTTATCCATTTTTGATGAAATTAAGGAAACAGTCAAGGCCCTTTTTTTCTGAGTTTATTCCAATAAAAACTTTAGAGAAGTCTTATATTTTTTTTACACACAAAGTCAGCTACATACTTGATTAATTGTGAAGGAAACGACAAAGAACGTAATTAAGAAATTTAAATAAAGACAAACTGTAACTGTTTGGCGAGTGCAGTTTTATTTTCTTTCGGACATTAGATGCTTGTGTTCAAGAAATCAGCCCAAACGTATCCGGGTAGATTTGTGTTGTTGGAATAAAAGAAATACACAGATAGCATTAGATTAGATTGTATGTTGGGTTGACCTTATGCAATTCTAGGTACTGATGCGGTGTCTAGTTGAAACACATTGTGCCATTCTGTTATGATTTGCGGATATGTTTCTTCTCTTTGGAGACATGGTCTGTAGGCAGGGTCTGCAACCAACCTCATTGTGCAGATGGTTTTCTTTTTAGAGAACAGTAGCCGGTTAATAGTCCGGTCTAAGTTTTAAGAGCTTTTCTGTTAAATTTTAATAGGAATTGTGATATTTTTTTTGGTATAGTGTGGCATAAAAGCTTTGAACAGGTTTGACCAAGAGTTATAACAAGTTGGATTCTCTCAGTAGGATGTTCTTGGATATGAATTTGAAATGATTCAGGGCTGACGAATTGTTAAGAGGCACCGTCGTCATTTGCTAACATTTCTCCATTCTTGTTACCATCATAGCCCTTGTGAATTGGAATCCAGTTGGTGATAACAAAGTTTTTACTTGCCAGTTCGGAGGGTAACATAATTGTCTCCTGGGTTAGTTTAGATCTTATGACTGGTGAGCTCAGTGCTTTTACAAAGAGCATACATGGATGGGTATCCAAGATAACCTATCCTATAGGTTTCAGAATACAGGGGATATATACATACATGTATAAATCTAGTGGATTCTGTGGCGACATGAGTAACATGTGTGTCTGTTACGTTGAAATAGGTTATTTCAACAAGAAATGCCAGGAGAGGTACTCGCCTTTTGTTTAATATACATAAACGACTTCACTCATGAGCTTCATTACTCAAAGATTCTCCTCAACCCCGGTTTTGTTTTGTTTTTTACATATTAAAGTCTGGAGGAATCTCCTTACTTGCCAAACGATCTCAATGCTCTTTTCAAATGAACTGCGCTAAATAAACTATCACTGAATACGTCACGTCACACTTTTCTCAAAATTTTTTGGATCACCAAGTGCATTTTGCATTGAACGGCCATTCACAAGAACGATGCGAAAAGTTAAATGATCTCGGAGTGATCTTTCACCGAAAGCCTACCTTGAATGACCATATTAAGTTCCCGTAGCTTAGCAATCTTACAATCACCTCAGCAATGGAATTTACCATTGAACATACTCGACGACCGGAGGAATGTCTTAAGCAAACAAACAATAAAAAGTTATTTACTTCTCATCTACTTAAACTAGAACTTCCCTCCCAGAATTGATGGTGAATCCCGATACCATTTTAATTTGACATTAAATTTAGATGACCGTACAACGCAAAACAGAATAAGTTTTTCAGTTAGTCTGACAAACTGAATTTTGAGGAATGCGCTCAATGTCGTGGATAGTGTCACTTTCAACTATGAATTGATGTATGGGCCTTTTTTATTGCATATATCTTTAATATTTCATTTCAGGTGCGTTCAGAACGTTACATGGTACAGTATGTAATTGGATGTTTGGCGGGACAATTTCCTATACAATTTAGTTTCTTTCTAGTGAATGAGACTTTGTATCCGAATAATTTATATCAGTGCTTTTCTTATAAACGTTTTTCGTATAAGAGTGAAAATTAACACGTAACTTTATGGGATTGTACATGTTGTTTTCGAATGTCGTCCTTTTAAGCGTGTCTTTCTTTTATGAGACTTTCTTATATCCGTCATCTTGTATAACAATAATTGAACAAACGTGATTTATAATATAGAACACTAAATGAAAGATCACAAACAAATTTAAAATCATTGAAAGTAATGCAGCACCTCGTCAAAGGCTCGTTAGATAAATAATTATATCCACAGATGCGTGTACACTTTCACATTTCATTACTGTTTTGTGAACGTAAGTTAGAACTGACAGTTAGTTGTTAAACTGTCAGTTAGTTCAAACAAATGAAATACGTTGGAGGCTCATGTCCCAGAAACATCCAATAGTTTTTCAACGGGTATCGCTTTTCGTCAGGGATTGACAGTTCCTCTAACCATTCGGAATTGGTAGAAACTATAGAAATGGACAAGGCCATGGCCCTCCTCGAGCTCGTTGGGCCTTTCTATTCTATTATGTATTTATAAACCTATAAATAAGTCATGTTCCTAGAAGATCACATTTTGATAAACGAAAAAGTTCTTCATTGGTCTTTTCTCTTTCTATATGAAATGAATAGCTCATCGCTTCTCTTTTTCTTTCTTAATGAAATGACTTAAAATGAACAGCAAGAAGTATTGGATTGTGTTTCATCTGTTTAGTACTTACTTGTCGGTAATTTCTGTCACCTTGGTTCGTACCAAATCCAAATATGAGTCGATCGATTGCTTGTTGCTCTCGTACAATTTTGGCAATGTGAAGAGTGACACAAAGGCTACGAAAAAAGAACCAAACAAGCATTCAATTTAAAATTCAAAACATTGTATTTTGTTATTTTGTTTTGACTTACCCAACATCACCAGTGTCATTCCATTGAACCAAGCTCCAATGTATGTCATGAACCACAGAATAACACCGAATTTCAATGAATCAACCAAATCATCGACCAAGAATAATCGCCTAAGTTCAGCTGTGAATCCATTAACATGAGCAACGGCAACGCTTGTCACCTGTTGTACTCGTTCTTGGGAGATGGTCAAATCGAATTCGAGGTATTCCCTTTGAAAAAAATTAAAGAAAAAAAAATTATTTAATTAAAAAAAAAAAAAATTATAAAATTAGTTCAACTCACTTGAAGGGATGTCCTTCTGATGATTTTTGGATGGCTGCCATAACTGTCTTGTAGATACGGAACGACACTGTGCCGGCTAGTGCGAGAATGGATAAGTAGGCAAACACACTGATCACTGAAAAGCATGCAATAGCCAACAATGTGATCAGTCCAGCACCGAAAACGATTCCTGATTTTTTCACATCGCGCCAGTAGATTAGGGATTCAACTAAAAAGAAAAGAAGACAAAATAGGGTTAGCATTGACTTTGGAATAAGGAAACTACAAATGTATATGGTTTCTGACCGACAAAAAAAACGAAGTTCCTTTGCTTAAACCTGACTTTAGAAAAGTGTAACGACTTTAAATGGCAGCTCCTTCAGCTCCGAATGAAAAAGGATGTTTGATTTGCTTATTTGAAAATTTACTGCCCGTGATGAAGTTTTTATGTACACAGGGGAGTTAGCATAAGGAACTTCGATCCTTACAAGAAGTGTATTATGACACCTCACCCCTTTCTTTAAATATATTAACTTTGTCATTTCGTCCATAATCTTAAAATTTCACAACTAGACATGAAATCGTCCTAAAACCACGGTCGACTACAATAAAAAGCTTGGTTTTTGTTAAAAGAAAGATCTAAGAACAAAGCTCGTGGTACAAAGGCAGCAAGACACGTCTGTACCTTACTTTGCTAAAACAATATTTGATATTTCAACAGATCTTAAGCCATTAATTTAAAATAAAGTGGGTGCTTCCATTACACTTGAATTTAATTTCCTTTTTCTTAAATCGAGTATCTAAAACCAGATTTTTGTGTAGAATATCTGATTAAATTTAATCAAATTAAGCTGAAATGTCACATACAACATACAATCACAACGAATAAGACAAAGAAAGCTGGATAAAAATAGATCATTTTGCAAATCTATAAAAGAGCTCCACGATAAATGACAAATCCGAAAAAATGTTCAGTATGTTAAGATACAAAAAAAAAAAATTCAAGTTAAACATCTCCCCTTTATGAAACTTTCAATAAAAAGCCAGTAGCCAGTCCCATCCATCCAGGAGGTAAGAGGAACAACATGTTTTTATTTACATACATAAAATCAAGCTACAATCCATTCAAGGAAACCCAAATTCCATTCCATTATGAGATTTATGTTCGTATTACGCAACACAGACACTCTTTTCATGCCCACCCTCCATTAAAAATAATGAAAACCAAAAGTGCCGGGTACCTGGACTACCAACTTATACGTCGTTGTTAACTTTTTCAAGTCAACTTATATGCGTTGCGCTTTTTTTTTATAGACCCACAAAAATGTATATAAATATATGTATGTATTTTTATTACGTTTTGACATTTTGAAATTTGAAGAACTCTTCCTCTTGACTCTTTTAGGATGATATTAAAATGCACACAGGTTTTTTTACAAAAAAAAAAGAACTCCCGGAAGTAAGTTTTGTACTAAATTAAATGCTATGTACACACTTCTAAGCAGAAATGTGTATGCGTGGATATATATTTTCGAAATTAACAAAATTAAATTGAAAAAAGAAATTGTTCACTGTGTGTCACACTGCGGATGACATAGTCACGTTGATGAGAACTCTCGATGCACTACCCGTTGGGGTGATTTCTCGCAACGTATTTTCGGAATTCTGCCGAAAAATTTAAACACGAATAGAAAACGAGATTTTTGTATTTTTTTTTTGTTCGATTTTTTTTTTGTTCTTCTGACATTATGTTGCGGGTTTGGAGAGGGCGACTAATGTGTTGGTAAATTTTTCGAGCGTAGGAAATAAAAATAAATGAATTGTTTAATCAAATCGCGTGGGGTATTAACTTCTTGATTTTAAGCAAAATTAAGAGTGTCTAGGTTTTGAATTTTAAAGCAATGGTAAAAGCTCAGAGATGTTGAATTGAAATGACGTCAGAATGTTGGCGTTTCTAGATTTAAATAAAATTTTTCGAGGCAGCAAAAAGTATCTTCAGTTTTACTTAGTGGAGATCGTGAGGCTCATGTAAAGTATCTTTAGCGATGAATTCAAGATGCTTTCTTGGACTTTTTTCATAGCCGGTTCTTGGGACTTTAAGTTCAGTTTATGTTAATGTGGCTGCCGGTTTGGTTGAAACAATTGGGCTTTATCCTCTACTCGTTGAATTGTTTTGATTTTTTTAAACGCAGAGGGATCGAGGGAAAGAGAGAGAGAAGAAGGTGGAGAGTTGGGAGAAGGTAGAGAGCTGGATGAAGGGAGAGAGGGAGGAAGTGTGAGAGAGAGGGAGAAGGAAGAAAAAGACAGAAAGGAGCGAGGGACAGAAGAAAGAGAGAGAGAGAAAGAAAAAGACAGAAGGGAGCGAGGGACAGAAGAAAGAGAGAGAAAGAGAGAGAGAGAGAGAGAGAGAGAGAGAGAGAGAGAGAGATAGATAGAGAGAGAGAGAGAGAGAGAGAGAGAGAGAGAGAGAGAGAGAGAGAGAGAGAGAGAGACAGAGACCGAGACAGAGACAGATACAGAGACAGAGACATAGACAGAGACAGAGACAGAGACAGAGACAGAGACAGAGACATAGACAGAGACAGAGGCAGAGACAGATACAGAGACAGAGACAGAGACAGAGAGAGTAAAGGGAGAAAGAGAGAGAGGAGAAGGGAGAGAGAGAGAGAAGGAGGGAGATAGAGAGAAGAAAGGAGAACAAGAGAGAGAGAGAAGAAAGGAGAACAAGAGAGAGAGAGAGGAGAGGGAAGAAGAGGGATGGAGAGGGAAGGAGAGAGAAAGAAGAGAAACAGAGAAAAGAGAGAGAGCAAGAGAGCAAGAGAGAGAGAGAGAGAGAGAGAGAGAGAGAGAGAGAGAGAGAGAGAGAGAGAGACAGAGAGAGAGAGACTCATGGCATCGAATGATATAACTTCATAAACATAACCAAGGGTTGTCACGTAATAAAGTACTTCGCCATTATGAATGCAACTCACACTATTTAAGAAAAAATAGGGAAAAAAGTCTGCCTTTTGAGCGAGAGTTCCATGTCCAGATTTATTTTATTTATTTAGGAAGATGGTAAAATTAAAGAATGTGGCTGTGGCAAAATAGATGAAGAGTTTGGTGATTTTTTCCTCAATTTAAATCGGACAGTGTTAAGACTAAACAGACAGAAGAATTTTGAGTGCCAGGTTCAATAATAATTTACCACGATAGCAGTCAGTCACTCTTGAAGTACAGGGATCAGAGCTCTTCTACTATAGTCTGCCACATAAAAGTGATCCGCTTATTGCCCGGTTGACCAAAATCCATCCGTCGAAAACAAAACTTCTAGTTTGAGATTATTTTATGTCTAAGATAAACCATTTCATGGTATAATCGCATTTGTTTATATTATTGGGTTTCTTTTCCTCTTCTCTGATAGAACCGACTGATTGTAGCCAACAAAAAAGTAGGTTTTTTTTTATAGAGTTTGAAGGTAATATTGAATCCCAGCAAACTTATTCATAGACCGATACCTAATAGTTGTAATTCATTCATACTGATTCAGAGCTCGATCAAATTATCGGCCGACTAAAAGTTTGCAGTCTGCGAAGGCTCTAAAGCGTTGCCTGGCTGTAGTAAGATTTAACAGCGGGTATTTTTAATCTGATTTGTATAAGCAACTAATCGACTAGTGTTTTTTTTACAACCATATGATGCAATTGATGTTAATTACTACGGTGATGTTATTTTTCTCGAAACCAATTAATCCGGTGTTAACTAAATTTATTCTGGTTTCTAAATACCGGCCGGCTTTGCATGCATAACAATGTCATGAAAGGTGAATAACACAATGTATTCTAAGAAGCACACGAATCGTATCGTACGAATACCTAAAATGTACTTTTGATCGATATTTTTTGAAGATGACCTTAACTCATTTCGAGGTCTTTCTTCCCATTTGAAAAAAGAGAAAGAAAAGAGCTTTTGCTTTATGTCCACTTCTATAAGAACCAATTGAACAAAAGCGGTAGAAGGAAAAAAAAAAACACAATAATATGGGACATCCTAAAATTTATGTATTGGAAAAATATTTCTAAGTGTTCAAAAGCTTTCTAATAGAATGCCCTTAAAAGAATGCCCTTAAAAGGAATAAGCAAGAGGGCGACTTATTTTAAAATTACATTTCAGACAACGAACGGTGCCAATTAGACAAACTATTCAGCTAAGACACCTTAAAGTTCAGATCCAACGTAACTGAAATATAATTTCTATTTTCATTCTTGTTCCGACAAAGCAACACGACTAAGTCCAACATACCGGCATGTCTTCTTTAAAAAAAAATAATTAAAAAAAGCACACGAGAGAAGAACCCCATAAATAAAAAAAATAACAAAATTGGAAAAAAAAAACTCTCATGAAAGACAAAAAGCTAAATGTAAAATAAAGCAAACTGAGTGACACATGGAATTTGTTTTTTTTTTGCGGCATATACACCAAACAGAAGCAAGAAGATGCAAAGGCATCACAAGAAGTCGACCAAAACCCCTCATAGACACAAATTGCTTCAAGAAAGACTGTGAAAGAATTTTTATTTTTTTTTTCGCTTTCTTCCAATAACCAAAATAGCTTGCACCATCCTGGGTTTGTAGGCGCAGAAAGAGGGAGGACTGTTTGATTTAATTTAACAATTAATCGATCTTTGCTTTGGTTATGGTGTCTGAATTCACGTGTCGATTTAAATGGAATAGTTTCACTTATTCCTGAGCGACTGACTTTAACAAGAGTGAGATTGACAGAGCATGCAATAAATCTTAAGCGAGGCCGAAATTGACATGATGACGAACGCATTTCAAGAAAATAAATACTTTTACGAGCATATGTTTGTGTGTAGGTTGGAAGTAATTAGGGACCATTGTTTGGAGATTCTTTTTCGGAACAATGTTCGAGGGTTTAAATGGAAAATGTGAGTTAAAAGAGATTTCAATACCTTAAATAGACCTTGTCACTTAGTTCTACTCGAGCATTGTTTACGATCGGTTTTTAATCACCATAAAATTTTCTTGTTAAGAATGTTCAGTCCATTAATTTATTTTAATCTTTTATTGATTCGTTTATAGGGGACTGGATTCTTAGGTAGATGATCAAACAACATATTTAGATAATGAAAAAGCATTTTACATCCATCTCTAGTTGTACACGCTAACTTTGTTCATAGACAAAAGTCCATTGCACTGGAGTGCCCCACCAAAGAGATGTTTTCTTTCTTATTCGATCCTCTGGTGTGTATTTAGAAGATCCATTGGAAACGAGCTTTGGTTTTCATTTCGTATGGCTTTTTAGTTTAGTTTGTGCACTTCCTTACTCCAATACCACTCCAAAAATATAACATTCCTTTGAATACGTTGCGTTCAAGGCAGGTAAAAGTTTTTCACTCATATTTTGATCACGTGTTTATCTAATCATTTGGGTCGTTCAGACCATATAATTAGTTGGACAGACTTCGTTTGATGGATGTCAGATGTAGTTTGCGTTCAGACTAATCAAACTTGTCGTTCAACTTTATATCATATATTCCTCCTCAAAAATATTTGAAAACCATCAAACAAGTTGTTCAAGCGGTCGTCTGAAGGTTGACATTGTCAAACATTGGTTCAAGCCAAAGTATGTCCAACTTATTGTATGGTTTGAACGGCCCTATTAACACATTATAAAAAACTGAAAGTAGGAATACAGGGAACTTGCAGGGCAAGGATCTCAGACAGCTTTCTCAGGACCTGAATCAGCGCTTGGTCTGGCGAAGTCTTCAGTGAAGGCTTCAATCAACGATTAGATTTGTCAAAATCACTACCGTATATGGCATGCTTCCATTGGATACAGAAAGGCCAAATGTATGCTCCCCAACGTAGAAAAGAAAACTGCAACAATTTTGCTATCCCGTAGCAATAAAGACTGTAGACAGTTGGAGTTGCCGCAAGCACTTTTCTTTTGCCACGCATTTAAATGTGCTAGGCCTATGTGGTTCCAGACTCTGTGAATTCTATGGAGAAGATGTCCACACCGTCGAGCACTTTCTCTGTCAATGTCCTGCATTTTCTCGAATCAGGTTAGAGATACTCGAAGCAGACATAGTGAGAGCTGGTAACCTAGGCTCCTTATCGTCGCAGCGTTTTCTGGCTTTTTTCCGAATATCTGGAAAGCTATAATAAAAGAATTATGCTATCTGGCTGTACAATGGACCGGTACTTAGGTCTGAGTGATCCAGTTAGTATTTCAAAAACTTCTGACAAAATAAAGGCTGGACGATCAATATGAAGTAGGTATCTTAGCTTGAAGACTTAGTATCAACCTTCGAAACTGAAAAGAAGCTATGATTTCTTCAAATGAAATATGGACCAGCTGATAGGTCAGCCCTGATAGTTCAGGCCCTCGTTCATATTCTTTCCGTTTATGGTATGCGACATTTTGCGAACATTTGGCAACAAAATTTGTATTACGTTGTTCATATAGAGTGCATACGGTAAAATGTCGTATACTTTTCCTTTGATTAAAAATTCAAAAGAACAGGCATCGTCTTACTGTAACTAGCTAAGCTCAATGAAATGTGAGTTAAGGTTTATATTGGAGACTACAGATTGCTCCACTCACACAAAATTTTGCATTCATCAAGTTCATAAAGAATTCAGGAGGGGTGAATTGAATGCAATTGACTCAAAACAGTGGGGCTATAATCCAAAACAGAAACTGCGAAATATTTTATTTTTTTATTTTTAAATGAACATTCACTCAAGAGCATTTGTCAATGAATTTAAGCCCATTTCACTCCAAAAACAAAGGCAAATGTGCTCATTACATTGGAGTTGTTACCATAAAAAATTTACCAAAAAACTTTTTATTTAATTTTACCTGAACAGTCATTTAACTGAATAATCTTAAAAAGATTTAAATCCGTTAGTTGAAATCAAACTTAATGTGGAGCCTTAGCTTTGACGTGACCTTATAAGCAAAAACAAAAGCATCAGCGTTGAACTTTGAAATGTTAAGACTTCATTTTAGGAAGGCGCTTTCGCTCTTCTAAGTCTAGTCCAAAGGATAGACTCCTGCATCAATTGCTGTCATATTTAATTCAAAAATTATCAAGAACACCCCACGTCATTGAATAAGCTCAAAACAAGTGGTAACAAGTACACAGTGGGTGATAAAACATCAGGCTATTTACAACTACATAGTTTACAAATCAGTTACTTAACAAAAAAAAAAAAAATCGAATCAATTAACAACCACTCTTAGCTCTGGAAAATAATTGAAACAGAAAACTAATTACACTTGTTGCAATAAAAATGAAGAAAACCCCATCACAGAAGTACGTGGCAGTATTAGTAAGTAGGTATAGGTAGGTATACCCCAACCACGTTTCGCTTTTACCCACAGCTGTGCTCACGATTTTGATTCGTAGCATAAAAAAAAATTAATAACAAAAACGTTTTGAAATCACCTTCGCTTCTTCAATTAGAAAGTAATCTGAAGAGCCCTCGATTCGAGTAGCTTCTGAACTCGATTTCTGATTCCAATTCATAAAAATAACCCAAAAAAAGAAAGCCTAGGTATTCATAATCAAGTTGGACCCTCAAAACCAGTCGAATAATAATTAAGTCACCTTCCTTCCCTTTCTGTCACCTTGATTGAAATTTATCAAACAAGTCACTAGAGAATAAGAAACGTGTTCATTATTTATATAACTAGACCAACTGAATAACAAGAACGAGAATTCCATCACAGTCCAAAAATGCAAATAGCAACAGGGAGTCACACCGAAAAGGAAAGTGCCTTCCAATCTCGTTGTTATGCGACTCTGTATCCCAAAGTGATAACCTCTAACAACAATAATTGTTAATTAATCAAAATTTAATCAAAGTAAAAAAACAAAATACCTTAGCAAACTAAAAGTGTGCATCAGAGATTGCACTTATCGCCAGCATAGACACAGCAAAGGGCATTGGCAAGCATGCGCATGTTTAATTGCCCGATGTCTACGTAAGTCAGTGAATTGTACGCGTGGCGATGTAGGTAAGCACATTATCAAAATCAACGATGACTGGGTAAGGTATTGACTTAGTTTTAAGACTCATAAGCATGACACGCTGGCCATGTCGCCATGGTGGTGTTGCTTAGCATTAAACGAATCTCTTGCTTACGCACGCAAAAATGTTTGGATCGCAAGACTCAAGAATTTCTAGAATTGAATGTTTCTTTACCTGGTCCACGTTCGGGTAGCTGAACAGCGTTTCCATTTGACACACGGGTGGGTTTTCTTCCTCCAGCCATTTTTCTTTTTTAAAACAGTAGTAACTAGATACCAAGAGAACGGGAATAAGGACAATGACACGAAGTTCCTTTCGTGTGTATGGCTTCTATTGATTTGTTTTACACTTCTTTGATTTTATTTTATTTGTTGCAACACAAATATCTCACGGATTATCCTTTTAAAAGAATGGCACACATGTAGCGTATAAACAAAATGATTGAAAGAAAAAAATAAACTACGAAACTACGCTGCGATTCTGCTGACCGCCAACGATTCGTTACGAACGCGAAAAGACTGAAAACAGTCAAAGACGATTCCAGCAGGAGAGTATCTCGGTCGCCACATACGTCCCACTACAGTCTACAGATAGCCAACCAACACCACCAACACCATTGCACACCCAGACGTTCGAGTACTTAAAGTATCTGTCTGTCTGATGGCAACCGCATCGGGGTAGAGTTGTGTGGTTGGTGGTACCAGTTTTACAAACATCGTCACTATACAATGGCTCAAGTGAAGTTGAGGGTAGACGGTAGAAGGTAGAGGAGACTTTTGAAAAAGACGTATCATTGTAGTGAAAAGTAAAGTCTCCAAAGGGCATGAGGGCCGAACGAAATTGGAGCTTGATTTATTCTGTAGATAGAACAGGTCTTAAGTTGGAGTTTCCTAACCAACACTACCACCATCTAATGAAAGATTGAAACTAGAGAGAGAGAGAGAGAGAGTGGGTAACTTGAATCTAGTTTTTTTTTCTTCGTTGATTCGCTTTATGAAATGGATGACGTCGAATGGATGGTGACAGTGAATGCTCATTGAAATACTAAGACTTGATGTGGTGCACCTCTTAGAGTTTGACGTGGAAGGAAAAAGAATTGAGGCAGATAAGCACTTTTTTCTTGCTTACAAGAATCAACGTCAAATTTGTATAGTTTGGGGGAGTTGTTTATTAAGTGTTTGCTTTGGACAGCATATGTTATGTTATCTGTCACTATGGAACGTGGGGGAAAGATCCACGGAAGCTAGAACATGGGCCTTGGGAGGAGGGCTGTTGTACAGTTTAGTGGATTTAGAATTAAGCTTTCAGCCAAAACATTCTCAACAACTGAGTTGAAAAGAAAAAAAAAATAGAAATTCGGACAATCAGAGTTGCCAGAGCGATGACATCGCACGAGCAGAATTTTTTAACAAATAAAAATTTTACACTAAAATAAACGACCATTAAAACTGTTATTTCTTTTCTTCAATCTGATAAATAATACCTAAACTTTATCATTTGAAAACTTTTGCAAGTCCTCAAGAAATTTCATGGTATAAACGTAATGAACGGAAAGTCGCTGACGGAACCATTCGTAACTGAGCGAGTACATAAAAGGATTGCTTTGTTTCTTTAAGTTTTGAAGTCGAAGCCGTCCGTAACTGAGCAAGAATATGAACGAATTGGTTCGATTCGTCAAGTTTTTAAAAGTTTTGCTTACGAACTTAGAGACACCACCACTATGGGAGGCACGAACGAGCACATTGTAATGGCATCTCTAAAAGAAATGCTCCCTCAAGCTTCAACAAATGCCCTAGATAGCAATAATCACAGAGTAGATAATGGGTATGGAGGGCCTACTAATATCATCTTTGCCTGCAACACTCTAAATTTTTATTTCTGTGCTGAAATCAAAGAAAGCTTCTTATTTAAATTAACGGTTGCATTTGAGTTTTATCATTTCCACTCTTTTTAATGTCGTTTTCACATAGATTGCAAATAATGTTCACTGCAGATGTTATGAATTATGTAAGTTTGCAGCATTCTCCACTATAACAAATCCTAAAGCATCGAAAACACGTTAAGTTTTTTAAATTGACCTCCAGACAAAAAAATGTCTACGAGGGTTCCTGGTCTAATTTACCACGTGGACGAAATAGCACTACCTTGCCGCCGTTGACTATCTGGTTCTACTCTGTGACCATAATGGATTTTTGCGTGTATAACATTTTCACTATGGATGGCAACACAAAAAGTTCTCTTTGGTAAGCAAACGACTTCGACTGATTTGTTCCAGTTTACCCATGTTTTTTTGATATTCACCTGTGCAACAGAACAGCACCCACCAGTACACAAATTATTTCTGTCATTTTTCAAAAAGTTCTCAGCTTTGACAAATTTGTTAATTCGCACATGCCTGGAGCAACTTACATCGCTCTTGCCTGAAACTCGAAAAGTAAACGAAACTTTATGGAGCGAAGCAGGCTTTCATTAGGGCTATGTTCACGAGCGAGAAGTTAAGTGGGAGAGCTGTAATCCCTTCCAGATAACGATGCTCGTAACGCAGGAATAGGAAGCAGAAGAAGATGGATTCAGTTTTTTATACGCAAATTTGATAGCAACCTGAGTTTGATTTTGATTTGTAAGGAAAGGTTAATTTTTCCAATATTTGTTTTTAGTTAACAAATAATCAGATCTTTACTGTTTCCAAATTACGAAATTCAATCGTGTTTGCTACAGCTATTGGCCTAGAAGCCCTGTTTGGATGGATACGTCAGAACAGTTCTTTCCATTATGACTAATTTTAATTTGCAAGATTGGAAGGGAACTATTCCGCGCATTACAGTCAAGTTTTTAGCCTTGTTTGTTTTAAAAACCTGAGCTACTGAAAACGTTCGATGATGAGAAACTTTCATTTGCAAACCTCTTTATTAATTAATAAAAATAAGTGAATAATACCGAAAATAAATTAATAAACTTGATTTAATCATAAATGATAAAACATTACCGTCCTCGACATTAATTTAATATTAAAATTGATATCGTTGAAAGTGGCTTCGGTGGCACATTTTATAACGAAGCTGTTATTTATTAAGTCATATTCTTGGGAATAGTTCTATTTTTGCAAGCAAAAAAAACGATGTTATCGATGTTGGTTTCCGTGCATAGCTCGAGTGCAAAAAAAAAGAAGAAAAAAACATATGTCTGTGCGAAAATTTTGGATGATAGGAATTCCAAATATTTAGACTTCTATATCACGCTCATGGGGAATGGTTGAGCGCATATTCATACGTTTTATTAGATCCTTGGTTTTCATTTTAAACTTCTACGATATTAATTAGTGTGTTACTGCTTATGGTGAAGCCTTTACCTTTTCTTTTGAAGCACTTCATTGCAAGACGTAACAATAAGTGCAAAAAATTACTGTTTTAATAAACAATTCTTTCAACGAAGAATGAACGATCCCGAGCTATATGTGTAGATAATTTAAAATATATATGTATGAAGTAGCGGTGTTGAAGGTAAGAAGTCCAGCTTGAGTGTCACTTAAGCATTTCAAGGCACATAAGGTGCACACCGCCTTTAGTCCTAAGCTCTTTATGACAGTATTTGACTACCTGCTGGAACATGAAGTACAGAACACCTAAGTACATCAACTAATTTTTGCTGACGATGGACCCACAATAAGTGGAGATCCAACATTCCTGCAAAAAGCACTTGACGTATGGGTATGCTTCATAAGTGGCGAGAAAACTACGTCTAGCCATCTTCAGTGATAGAAAAACACCATACCCATCTTGAAGGGACTCAACACTGCGTCACAACAACGATTCACAATATTGAACAAATATGACTCTCAATTGACAGAAACCGAGATGAAGATGACCGTATGACAGCAGAAGTAACAAAGCTTAATAGAACTAGAAGTTTCAAAATACGTTGAAGGCTACCCATTAAAAATACTATTTTGGTAAAAATAGAGCAGGATCCGATCAGTTGAAATTGACATGTCCAAAGGAGAAATACAGAAACCCAGTCAAAAAAGCAATGCCTTACAAGTTACAACGTTCAGACTCGATCACGAAAAAAGAAAAAGAAAGTATTCAGCCTTATTATGAGTTTCACGTGAAATCATTCCCCCTGAAAAAGATCCCATTTCACTTTTCCCTTATTATGAGTTTCGGGGGAAAAGTTTTCCACGTTCGAAAAATTCCCCTTCTAATGAGTTTTTTTTCCCGTGAAATGTGAAAACGTTGAGAGCATTATATTTCACTTACTTCTGTGAGGCGAACAAGCGATCAACAAAAGCGGAAAAATTGTAAGTCTGGAATTTTGTTCAGGTGAAACTCATAACAGCATTTAAAATTCCGGGCGAACAAAAATGTTCCGGCCGAAAAGTTGTTCACGTGAAACTCATAATAAGGCTGATTGTGATTTCGAAAGGATAATAGTTGTACGAGTGGTAGAGCTTTGGTGCTCTTTTGAATTTATTGACTAATCCAATTCTTTTTGATGTTATCATTTCAAGACTCACGGTATCAAGCGTTTCCCTTCTATAGGAAAAAATTAAGAATTAGAAGAAGACGAGATGAAACTGAAGATGAACAAAGTAATAAATCTTTGTATTCGGTTATGAGAAGAAGGTATTAAGCAAAGATTTAAAGACTGGCTTAGAATACTTAGTCCCTATCTCAATAAAACCGCAAAACGACATACACCACTGGTTTTTATTACAACTCTGATTACTCTTTAACTTAGTTTTCTTCAAAAAACGTTACCATTTCTTTTAGTCATAAAATTTCACAATTTCATTCATAACCGTTATATGTTCAGTAGGCGATAACCTTTTCTTTTTTAAATGCAAATGATACGCTCACATGCAAATATATCTAAAGAACCAAGAATCTCTTTTCGGTATCAAAGAAAGTCTTGTTCTGCTTACAAAAATAAAATAAAAAAGTTTTCCCACGTCATGTGCATTCAACAACACCAACCACTGTGATTAACTCAAATTGTATTTAAGAACTCAACCAAAAGTCAGCTGTAGTCATTGCGTGATTCTATTTTCATTCTCAAACAGGGGAACGAATAACCACCAACCAGCTACCACATGAGAAACATTAGACTAGTTGCAAGCAAAAATAACTACCTACCGCCCAACGACACCCAAGTTGGAAACAAAATCAGTGGGGAGGTCAGTGAGTCAGTCAATCAAAGCAAAGGAAATAAAACAACAACGAGCGTCAACAGCGCAAAGTATCTACGTAGATTGAATTACACAATTTTATGGAGAACAATACGACACAAGGCACAGTCCCCTCGTTCGTTTAATAACGGCCTGGTAAGTGCAGTGCATTCATGGCACGGTGTCTGGCTCTGGACTATGAGCTGAGTCTAACTTTGTGCTTTATGCAGACACCGAACACACAATATGAAGATTACATTAAAGGTGTCAATATAAAAAACAAACAAAATAATACTTTGACGTCATGCTTAAGGAATGACACGCCCTCTTAAGCTTCAGGAATTAATTCTATTTTAAGAAGCCGAGATCATCTAAAATCACGCAGTTAACTGAGTGTGACCTGAACTTAACGCTCACTTTGTAGATTGTAGGTAAGCTTACAAGCAAATGATATACAAACTACAGTCCCACTATCAACCATCACTTTGCGATACGAAAGCCTACAAGGATTTATTACTTTGTTATGACCGCAGTCTGGTGGTCATGGACAATCGCGTGTGATAACGAGTGGGGACTACGGAGTGCGTTGGACGTTGCAATATGCGTAGCTGAAAGTTCTTATCGATTAGCTTATTCTAAAGCCAGACACACTCCAATTGATAATTTTCTTACTCACAACTAAACAAATTCAAGTACCTAACTATGATTACATCATTTTTATTTGATTGAAGAACAAAGCTCAACAGAATAGAAACTTAGTTAACACACTGAAGCTATTATGGGTAACGCTAACGGTGTGCGCCTTGATTACGTCATTATTGAATATTTCGAATAAATTAAACGCACAATCAAAGAAATGATATCATTCACAGAGAATATAAGGCAAGCGAATTTAGCGAATTGGGAGGAAGTATTCCATGAAAACTTTTTGGCTTTCAATGAGTTTTGGTATCTAAACAAAGGTATACAGAAAAAGAAGAAAAAGTTTCTATTTGATTCAGGTTATTGTAGGAAACGCCTGTGTTCAGTTACGATGAACAAAAGAAAATAATTGCGAATTGGGGAAAAATATTGGCGAAAAGCTAATAAATCATCTCGATGAGCCATTAGGCTGACTTAACACGATTAAGCGAAGGAATTGTCTATTCATCTAATGTTTTGAGGTAAAGAGTTAAGGGGGAAAAAATTCCGAGGAAGCATTGGAATCGTTTAATGTTTTCAAAACCAGGAAAGGCAATTCAAATTTAAGATAAACGGAAATTCTATTAACGATAGCTTCAAAAGCCAATGTTTGCATCGATTAATTGTGTTCCAGTCAGAGATTTTGGTGAATTTGAACAAACCTTAAATGAGAAAAGAAGTAGAATATAATATCTTAAAAATGATCTGAACGATAATTACTTAAATTAAATAACAGACACGAAAATTTAATGACTGTAATTAAAACTATTTCAAGGTTGCCATATTTATAATCAGAAGAGTCAGGGGCTTTGGGAGGGGCAGGGGCAGTCTGCAGCAGTAACCTGATTTTATTTTGATATTATTTTGAAAAAATTTACTACGCTCAGCACTGACTCACTGATTAACTCTGTAACGCTGTATCTTTTCACAGTTTTCAATGTTCTAGAATAAAAAATTTCAGGTTAAATTGCAAAAATCGTGTAAAATGACAATGAAATCAGCCATTTACTGATTTTATGAATTTAAAAACTTAGTCACTAAAAATGATTTTGCGATTTATCATCTTGGCACATCTTCTCCAGAGCTCCATTCGAGAACGTACGTTCAAAAAGTCAACTGGCTTCTTGAGCCAGCTTTATCATGCATGTATGGTTGTAAACCAAAATCCTTACTCAAAATACGCCATTATGTGGTCTATACGATGCCCAATTATTGAGAACGCCGTGGAATTGACTGATTTAGATCGCTTGTTACGGACCCCTGAACGGCAGCGATGTTTTCGACCAACCCGTTGTCTCACTGGCACGGCAACATCATACAAACGAATATAATGTTCAAAATTTTTGCACTAAACTTGTTATTGTTCATTTCCTAGGGCGATAGTTACGATTGTAGTTACCGCTCTTCAAGTTGCGTTACCGACTCCAAATTTCGGTAGGAAATTTTTATATTTGTAGACGTTGCTCGTTCGTGTACTTTACCACTGAATAAATTGACATTACCATTTCGATGATCAGTGCAAGGGTGCGTTCACAAATTAAATTCAAAGTTGTTAGTTATCCCTATTGGAAAGCCCTTTAGAATAATTTAAATAAAACTTTTTACTATGTTTGAAAAACAAGTTTTACAATAACGGTTATACGGCTGGTACCAAAAGGTTTACTTAAGGTACCAATTCTCAAAATAAGATCGGTCAAATTGTTAAGGCTACAGGTTCATATGGCGAACGAAGTCCTCAGAATATAAACAACAGAATCTAAGCTTGACAATCAACCACAGTAAGGGCTCAGTTATGGTTTAAGCAAGTATGCTGTCATCTGGAGATGCGGACCTCTTCCTAATAGTGCAAATGCCATTACGACAAAGAAGATTATCTTCAAATTTCGAAAGACAATTGGCGCCTTAAGGTTGTGGAGCAGGGATTAAGTGATTCTTTTGATTTCAACATCACCACGACCCCAAGCACCCATCAAAATTAAAAAATGGATGGTAGATTTATCGTTCCCCTAAACAACTGGCCCAGTTTCCGAAATCCTCAGATCTGAGCAATATCAAGCATTTGTTTGATTATCTCGATAAATAGATCAGCAAGATGCCGTTTAGTTCAGTTTTAGTTGGAGAATGGCAAAAAATCCCTGCCGAATTGACAAGCTAGAAAAATCATAAGAAGAAGAAGTACTATTTTTCGGTTTAAAAGTGTGCACATTTTTTGACGCCACAAAAAAGGGAAAAGTCTCTTTTTTTTTGTTTGATGAAAAATGGTGCCAATTTATTAAATATTAACTGACCCGCCGGTGTTTCTTTGATTTTGTTAAAACGAAATTGTTAAAAATTGTTAGGAATACCCGATGGCCTTAACCGAAGACTGCCTGACAGTTTCTAGTTTCCCGTTTACGTTCGAGTGAGAATATGGGAATAAAATATTATAGTCTATGTAAAGGACAATAAGGCATCCCAATGTTGTTAGAATTTTTAAAATCGGTTCAGTTGTTTGAGTTCCCATTCACGTTGCTGTCAAAATTTAGAATGAAATATGTATAGGTTATGTTACTGAAGGATAATGTTGCATTTTCATATTGAAAGAATTTTTGAAACCGGTTCAGTACTTTTAAGATACCCGAACGGGAACAGGGATATAAAAAATATAGTTATAAGTTTCTCCTCAGACATGCCAAATTAACAACTCAATTATAGTTTTATTAAAAAAAAGGAAAAGTTCAAAAAAAAATAAAAAAAAAAAAAATAAAAAAAAACAAAGAAAAAATATATGCATAAGATCTTGTCAAAATAAGTGAATCTGTTTCGCTAAAGGCCCTTTTCGAAGATCATTTCAGTTTCAGGTTGAGTTGAGCCATCAGTTAAGCTGATGTCTAAGTTCAAAAACTGAAGCGTTCAACTGAAAACGAAACTGATGGAATTCCCATAACTTGTCAGTTTAGTTACTAACTAAACTGGTTTTGGATGCTCATAAGAAAAATGAAAGCTCAACTGAACACTGGACCGACGCGACATCTAAAACCAATGCCTTTTTTAACTGAATTGACAACTGAACTGATAACCATACTGACAACTGATCGCATAAAAGAGCCTTAAAGCTTTTTAAAACATACACTTTGGTGTACAATTTCTTTAACGCTCATAATAGTCATTCAGTGCTAAAAAAAATTCCGTCGAGCTCCGCTTTCGGTGTATGTTAAAACAATAGTCCCAAGTATTGCTTTAATGAGGAAACTCTTCAGTTGCACATATTTGCACTTCAAAGAAAAAACTACCATTCTATGAAAAAGAAGAGCTTCAATTTCAAAAGATATGATTGATTTTTTTTCTTCAGTCAATTACTACTAGCCTTTGAAGACAACAGTTTATTCAAGTTTGTCTTCGAAATGCGTTGAAGTATTTAAATTAAAATACTCGTACTTATTCATATTTTGAACAAATAAAGCTGGCGAAAGTGCTCTGGACTTTGACAAACCCGTTGAGTTGCCACTTAAATTATTTGTTTCAAAGTTATAAGCCTTTGAAATGACAACAGTTCGTTAATGTATTTCTTTTTCGAAAGGACTAAGGCATTTTCGTAAAGTATTAAATTATCTTCCCAGAGTACGGATACAAAGAATTTTTTCGCCGTAGAAAGGATATTTCGACTTACGTTCGAAGAAGTGAGGAAAAGAAAATTAGTCAACTGACGAAAGACTAACAAATTTTGAATGAAAGTCAGGGCTAACTGCTTAATTCCAGGTTTATTAATAAATAAGCTAAAAATTTCTTAAAAAAATTTTAACCATTAACCTTTACTGTTCCTGTGCTGTTGTTTCAGCACATTAGTTTTCTCTCACACGAAAAAAATCAAAAAAAAGTTTCAATGGCTCCCTTAGGAATGTTAGCAAATGACAAATGCAAATACTCGCGTCATAAGACATTGTTTCGTTCAGCAGGAACAAAAAAGTCCATCCCAGCAAACCAACATTACAACATTTTGCATTCTTCAAAAGTTTGTCCGAATTTTCTTCTTCCACCCGGAAATTTTTCAAACGACACACTTCAAAGAAGTGGCGAAAAAGTGGTTCACCTCAATTGATCGATTGATTGCTATGCGCTACAAAAATAAAGCTCCATTATTCAGAAACGTTGTCGATAGGCACTCACATGTCACAATACCTGCCCAGAGAATGTAAAAAACAATTCATCACCCAACTAAAGACGAGCGAATCGGTTCATTAAAAAAAAGTTCAACTGACATGCAAGGCATTCGGAAAACAAAAGCTTTTTCATTTTTCACTCTCTCTCCCTTCTAATCTCATTCTCCTCATTTATCACAATCACTGCAGGCGGAATGAATTGCAAGCTTTTCATTTCTTTTCTTTCTTTCTTCAAACCCCACTAAAATTTTATCCGAAAAATATGGATGTACCTACACCCTACACTGGCGCATCTGCAAACTGAATTTTATGATTAAGTATATGAGTCTGAACAGCTGCTGCTCTCAATGAACATAACAATGAAAATCACAATTTAGATTTTATTAATAGAAAAATATGTTAAAACATTTTTATTAAATTTATTGCATTTGGCCTACGTGGGCAAGTGCCAAAAAGATTATTTGTATTTTTTTTTCATCTCTGCAAAACCATAGAGGGTTTTCATTATTACACAACAAAAAATGTTTAGTTTTGTAATTTATGCGACCAGAAAATGTGTTCTTCAAAAAACCTGACTGACTATAAATAGTGTTACTTTTTTTATTAGGGGGATAAAGACTCACACTCTTGCCTGTTCCACGGGGTGTTCTTTAGCTCAAGCAGGGCTATTTTAATATCCTCCAATTTCAAAGCTGCTCCCATTTTTTATATTTTAAATTATATTTCTAATTTAACTTCACACTACTTGTCACTCTAAAATGAGAGATTTATTCAATTTTTCGAACACAGCAAGGTGACAAATCTCGACAAAATTCACTTCGAATGCGATTCGTTTCGATCGCGCACTCGTAGAACTTTTTCAAAACTTCGTACCGCTTCTAAGGCTAGTTAACAACTAAATTAACGATGTGCTTTAGTTGAATAAATTTCTTTTGAAAACAATAATCTAGGCAGTATTTTGTTGGTGTTCTACTATCGATCAATCGACACGACCAGTGAAGTCAACTTATCTTTTCGAACTACTGGATTGTTGCTTTGCTGCAGAGCAGTGATACGCCTTATCACGATGACACTTTATCCAAATGGAAATTAATCAGAGTCTGTTACTGAGATAAGCGACGAACAATGTACCTCAGCAGCAGACAGACGATGATTTGGAGTTTAACAAAAAAAAAATAATCCAAAAAGACAAAAAAGATTAAGAATTCAACGACACACACCGATCGACCGATCGTTTCGACAACCAACCAACTGAGAGCGCACGTAAAGAAGGAAAAACTATTTTTCAACCAAGAGAAGAGGTCTCCTACCCTCTGTACAACTCTGTAGCCGAATCTATAAATATGTATAGGTATGCCAACTTATTTTGGCGAGGTCACAAAAAATTTTCGAGCGAAATAATGACAACGACCGGAGCAGCAGCGTAAGAATCAGAATCAGACAAACGGATAACGCGACGGACCCAAATCCCAAGCACAAACTCACAAACTATCTAACAAGACTAACACGCCGCACCGCCGACGACTATATTGAGGGGCAAGTGCACGTTATTGTTATTGTTGATCTGTAAGCAGCTGCGTTGAGTGCTATATACTTGGATAGGTGGTACCTGCTGCTAGGGAGAAGCCGTACAAAGTGCGGTGTTTCTATTGTCGATGCCACAGTACATTGGGTGCGTTATTTTCTCTCCACTGCACCGCACCAGATAAGAATTCCTCTTTTTTTGATGCAGCTGAATGGAACTTCAACACTTTATAGCAAAGCCATAGCAATGATTTGCAATTAATGGAGAGTACATCAGGGGATTACCTCATCACTATGTCATGGGATGATTGGTTGAGAATTGAGATACATGAAAAGCAAAAAAGGTTTAGTTAAATAACAAATAGTAAATAAGAGTTCCAGTATGGTTTTGAGCTCCATAAAGTTGCTACTTGTTTTTGCTACTGCTGATGCGTCACACATTTTAATGAAGCCTCACTTGTCATTAAAAAAGTATGTGGCTTTGTGTATATAATAGTCATATGTCATATGGTTCATAGACAATAGACGACACGATTGCTTTTGTTATGAGGGGTGGACATTTTTAATCAAAGTCTTGTTGGAATTATTGTAATAATGGAAGTTTTGAAATGAAATGAGTTCCTGTCAGGCTACTGTTTTCTTGCTGCTTTCATGAACTTCATATTTACTTCAAATTTCACTGCTTTCTATAGAGCGTTGGGGATTGGATAAGTAAAATGCTGTGCCCAGAATACAATCCGCTTACGACAGATGATACAAGGTCGCAAAAACAAAACACCTGTCGGCTTTTTTTTTTTTTAAATAGAAACACACTCACAGTGACACATAAACATAATTGTTACAGTAATGAGTTTCATTGTTACATTTTCAGTCAATTTAAAAAAAATAAAGCTTCGGCTTTACGAAAGTCTATATTTTTTCCCAATAATTTTTAAATGAAGATTTATTATTGAATGTGGCACGTAAAAAAAGACAAATGATTCGAATGAATCAGTTTCTAGTTGAATCACGAACACATTCAATGGGTTCGTTCAAACTAAATATTAGATTTGTCAGTTCAATTGAGTTGAATCGATTGAACTAAATAAATGCAAGTTCAACAAACAAGGACTGTATTTCAAGTAATTGAGTATTTTCAAATATTTCTGAAAGTTCAGTTGTATACACAGATTTGAAAGCGTACACGTAGGTATGCTTGCCAAGAAAATAGAAAATTCCATTTTTATGTAAAAGCTTTTCTTGATTGCGAACGTATAAGGAATTCAATACCTTGGACGCAGCCATCTTCAACCAACTTACTACAGACCAAGCTGATAAGACAAATCTCAATGAGTTAGATATTTAGTCTGAAGCATCCATCCATTTTGATAGCCACTTGCCAGCTGACACTTGTCTCCATATGACACGTATGAAACAGATACCCACTGTAACACATAGAACGAGATTATGACCGAAAACTGTGATTTCGATTCTTTAAACGTTCGAAACAGAAAACGGCTATACTATAAAAAATACCTGATTCACAATACAGTAAGGTGACACATGAACTTCACAAATCTAGAGCTTAGAGACTCTTGCAACAGTACTTGCAGTTTGTGAAGTCGTGAAACATCTCGCTACGAAAAAAGTAATCAGCAAAAACATCGACATCTTAATAAACAGCCAAGCGGACATAAAAGCTACCTTGTCCATGGTCACAAAAGCCAAATTAGTAGAAACCTGTCGAAGTATTTTAAGACTGTTGGGCACAATTAACATCGTAACTTTAATTTCGGTTCCAGGGAAATGTGACATAACTGGTAATGAAATGGCGGATAAGCTGGTCGGAATTGGGTCATCACTCGATTCCAGCGAGACCAACACCTCTGAGCTCAAGTCACTGACGCGAAACTTTGTAAAAAACTGTCGCAATGACCAGAAACCAATGGGTAGAATTTCTACTTCAGCTTGGCATGTCTCTGTTCCCTTCAGTTACTGTTATAGTTACAATTTATTAGGTACTCACAAGATGAGAATGAGCATTTGTACATCCGACATATGTTGAGTATATTGCCACCAAGAGGAAGAGGAAGAATCATGCTGTGTCTAAGCTTGGGCCACACTAAAAAAGCCCCCGAAGAATACTTCTTCGACCAACTTTGAGACATCTGCAACCTTGAGCCTTCAGTTAAACTGATGTCTAAACGCTTAAAAATGAACTGATAGCTGAACTAAAAACTGACTTGACAACTAATGAAATTCCCCTCAACTGTTAAGTTCTCAGTTTTCTTTCTGATTTTGATTTTTCTCAAATAAAAAAAAAGCTCAACTGAACATCGAACTGGCGTCTATTTACACACTGAACTGAAAACTAAACTGAGAACTGACCGTCTAAAAGGGCCTTAAAGAGCGAACCAGAGAAAACGAACGGTTTTGAAATAGTAGTCTTCGACTGGAAATTTATACCGAAGGTATTGCTAGATTTGATGAATGGACTCCATATAGCCGTGAAGAATTAAAAACCAGCTCATGACAGTTTCAATTGAAATAACGAGTCGATCACAGCGCTGCTGTTTAAAGTTTCCAAGTAAATTTAAGATCAATTGAAGACGAGCTGATCCAGCTCAAAAAAGCATTTTTCGAACATCGTAGTTAAGTTGAATTGAGCTCCAAATTAGCAGTGGTGAACAAAAGACTGCCACTGATGTGCACTGAACAATCTACTCAGATGTGCAGTTCGGATTCACAGCATTTTTTCTCTAGGTCCACATTAACGCTGCGTTGTGAATTCAGCTACAATTCATTTCATATGATCAAAAAATGTAAGATAGTTCTCCGAAGTCGTTAAATTTTTCTCTTCCATTTACGGCGGGTGTAACGAATATTCGTAAACATCACAATGATTTTACCCGTGTAATACTCCGCGTTGACATTCGAAAGCCTCGGCAACCCTCCTGGATTCGGATTGCTAAACGTCTTAACATAAATAAATAAATGAGACGACACAACAAAACTCGAGGTGACCGGGCCCTAACGCTTTTCTTTCAACCATAAGGGATGTAGAGGGGATCTAAAAATTTTTTCGAAACCCAATGACTACGTCATAAAGCGCCGCTTTCAAGACAGTGTAAATACTGTCAAAGAACTGGCCGATTTCTCACAAAAGGTAACACTTGAGGAAAACCGGTTGGGTGTGCTTAAAATCGAGCCTCAAATTTCCATGTAAAAGGCAGATATGATAGCGATTACCGGACACCACGTTGGTCATTTTCTGAGTCTAATCTAATGCTAATGTCGTTCTTATGTCTACGTCTATGTCTACGTCCCGATTAGTCAAGTGTCGATGCACAAAAACTGACGAAGAACATGGTGCGCTCTGTCAACTTTTTTCATCAATTTTTTAAACTATCCGCCGTGCACATTGATTGCACCTGGTACGATAACCTTATCTCTAAAACACGCATAAACAAAATTGCTAATGTCACACACATCAAACGACAAAATGATAACACTAACGAAGATTCAAAAATTAAATCGCATTTCTAATCTGAAAACGAAAAAAATTAACAAAAAAAAAAGAAGAAAAAAATTCGGCATTTATTTTGGGAATGATAAGATGTCAGCCGGCAAAATGACCTTCAAAAAAGTTTGTCATTATCGGCACATAGCACGCACACGGCAATATGAAATTTTGGCCATATTTTACTTCAGCTATATTAAGGTCACATTGAATAAGCATTGAGTCATGAACACTACTCGACTCAAGATGTATCAGTTGATTAATTTTTATGGTGATATTTCAAAGTTTGTTATATAAAAAGGTTGACTTTATTGGTTTTTGTCTAATCAAGTTAACTACAAATTATCTGCAGCATGTTTTAGTCAGAAATATAATATAATCTTTTTTCGGCAGTTGATTTGTTTGCACTTGGTCGTTGCAATAGTCCATTTTCTATCACAAATAAGTAAAAAGGAAAAAGTCTTCCTATCTCGCACTAAGCTTAGTTAGTAAGTAAATTTAATCAGCAAAATTATATTTAATCAATAAAACTAGATCGATAATAACACTTTTTTTTTTTTTTTTTTTTTTTTTTTTTTTATAATTTACGCGCACATCAAGGGGTTATGACTACCCTTATAATGTTGTAAAAACACAGTGCGAGCATTTAGGAAAATAGGAGAGGATTTGAAAGGAGACACCGATGTACGTTGTCTTTAAATCTTTGTAAATCGTAATGTAGGGGAAAAACAGGGTCGGGTAGAGCATTCCACATGCGGGTGGTGCGACTGAAATAAGAATCTCTATACTTGACTGTACGCCCGAAGTTGGGCTCAAGGTAGAACTGATGAGCATTCCTAGCGAGGCGGGTGTTGCGGCTAAATTGTTTCAAGGGAGGAATGCAGCTGGCTATTTCACTAGAGCACTGTTTGTGAAAAAAGCGATAAAAGAGAGTGAGACAGGTAACGTTTCGTCGATGTTCAAGAGAATCAATCGATTCTACGATTAAACTATCACCTATCAATCTTAACGCTCTATTTTGTACCCTATCAAGTAGGCGCAAAGATGTTTGAGAAGCACCTGACCAGATATGGGAGTTGTACTCCAGTTTTGGGCGGATGAAGGCCTTATAAATTGTAGCCAGATCAGAAGGGGTGAAGAACTTCCTGCATCGTCTTAAGAAACCTAAGCATTTAGCAGCGTTTTTGGCGACTTCAAATATGTGGTCATTCCAACGAAGATCATCGTTTACACACATACCAAGTACTGACAGCTTTTCAGTTTCTTCGATGCAGGTACCATTCATGGATAATGGCAATGGGGGAATGTTAAGCTTCAACGACAAGAGACAGCATTGAGTTTTCGAAGCATTGAATTCTACTCGGTTCATAAGACCCCATGCAACAATGCTGTCAAGGTCAGAATTCAATGAGCTTATCATACGCAACCGTTCCAGTTCCACATCCGAAGAGCAGGGACGTGAATTTGGAAACGAATATGAAAAGCTGAGGGTCGAGTCGTCAGCAAAACAGTTAAGTGGATTAGAAGTTTCAGACAAGAGATCATTAATGAAAATGAGGAAGAGAGTCGGAGACAAAACGGAGCCCTGGGGCACACCAGCATTTATGAAGTGGGTATCAGACTTGAAGCCATCCAACACAACTTGTATTGAACGGTCGGAAAGGTAATTTCTAATCCAACGAAGAAGAGACTCATCGATACCAAAAGCACGCATTTTCGATAAAAGAGCCTGATGCCAAACTCTATCAAATGCTTTAGAAATATCAAGCGCAATAATCTTACTTTCTCCAAAACAATGTAAAGATTGGTTCCACTTTTCGGTGAGATATGCCATCAAATCACCAGTGGACCGTTTGCTACGAAAGCCGTACTGACGGTCATTAAGAAGCTTTCGTTCTTCAAGATATTTCATAAGTTGACGATTTATCAACGTTTCCATGACCTTGGAAAGAAGGGACGTTAGTGCAATTGGACGGTAATTGGAAGGGGAGGAAGATTCGCCTTTTTTAGGGACGGGCTGGACAAATGCAGTTTTCCATCTGCTCGGAAAAATCCCAGCAGAATAGGAAAGATGGAAAAGTTTACGCAGTGGTTTTGCCAGCGTAGAAGAACACCTCTTCAGAATAACGGCGGGGATACCATCTGGACCAGCGGATTTATGTATGTTGAGATCCTTGAGGACTCTCGCAACCGAGCGAGTTCGAAAAAATATCTGCTTCATCATAGAATTTGCAGACTCGAGCTCAGGTGGAGCCAATATGCTATGAGGAAGTGTCGAGTTGGCAGCAAATTGGCTTTATCAATGGAGCTGACATACGGAGAGTCATTGAAGACGAGCGTTGGGACCGATGACGTGGTCGAGTTCTTAATGTTCTTGACAAAAGACCAAAAGTTTTTACTTCCTTTTGGACACAATAGTATTTTTTGCCTTACTTTTTGGTCATGTAAAAACTTAGCCCTTTGTATTTGAGCATTACAGAAATTTCTGGCCCGTTTGAACAAATTTCGGTTTTCTACAGTAGGGTTGTTTTTAAATTTTCGAAAACTACTTTCTCGATCCCTAATCGCCTCATTACAGCTTAAATCGAACCACGAGTTTACTTTGGGGATGATACTTTTTGTTCTGTGAGGAACAAAATTTCTCATGCCGTTGAGAATTACGTTAGATATCATATCAGCTGATGCATCAACGTTTCCGTCGAGAAAGCACAATGACCAATTAAAATTTCGAAAGAAATTATTCAGGCCGTCCCAATTGGCTTTCTCGTATTGCCACACAGTTCTTTTAGGGACTTTATCTTTTTTAACCGTGACGGAAAATGAAAAATCTACCGATATGATTTTAGATCACCAACGGGATCAACACCGTTGATCTTACTATCCGCCTAGCAAACCCACAGGCTCATTTACTGCACACACCACCCAGATAAAATAACAAATTATCAAATCGAAAAAAATGTGTGCAGTAACTGAGACTGCGAGAGTGGTGTAGGGGAGGAGATGATGTAAAGGTAACGCACTTTTGTGTATGGGCTATTGTTTTTTTTTTTTTTCACTTCATTCACTTTTAAGACAAAATAAGGACCACATTGTTTTTATTCCAGCGCTTTTCATGGCAATGAATTTCGCTTTCGTAGGACTTGCCGACTTCCTTCAATTCCAGTAAAATTGATTTGATTTGATTTGATTGATTGAATTGCTTAAAAAGTAAGTTGGACCGGTTACTAAACTCTGTGATAAGAAAGTGCACTGTTTCTTGAATTGAAATAGGAAAAGTTTTAAAAAAAAGTTAATTCAATTAACCTAAAGTCTTAAGTTTAATTAAAAAAAAAAATTAAAACGAAAAATATTTTCAGATTTGAGTCCGAACGAAAGAGTGAATTAATTAAGTAAGCATCAGTCGCATGGGAAACCAGAATCTGATTTTTTTTTCTACGAAATTATAATTAATTCGCTAATTTAAAACAAAATTCGAAATTGCAATCAGAAATTCAAATTAATAAATAAATCAGCTGCACATCTACCTCCAAAAAGCACAAAATCTGCCAAAGTGCGCAGTATTATTACTTCATTCACTGAACAAAGAGAAGAGAAGAGAAGAACATCGAACAACAAAACAACAAATAAAGATACATTTAAAAAAATATATATAGCTAATTGAATCTCCTAAAAATTCCACGCTCAATGTGATGATGATGTAAACATCACATCCAAATTGGGACTTAAGAAAACAAACCGAAAAAACCCGCACGTCCCCCTCCATTTTGACCAAATTATAGTAAAGAGGCTAATTGGTTCCAAGTTAGAATAGAAAGGCAGGTCAAGCTCATTGGAAAAACTTTACTACTCGTATGTACACCACATGATGTACAAAACAGAGTTACCATAACTCAAACGAAAACTCTCAGTGACATTAATGGCTGTAACTTTTCGTTTTGAGCCTTGAAAAAATGGTCTCATTTTAATTTTTTCTTTTTCTGTTTAACTTAATTTCAAGAGAATGTACTGCAAAACTCTGGGTACCAGGGATTAATGAAAGCATGATGTTCGCTAGTGGCGGCAGCAGCCGCTACAAGTTTCTATTTATAATGTTGAAAAAATAATATTCTTTGCCAAACTTTTAGTGCGGGGAAAGGAACTTAAAACACGGCAAAGCGCCGCAAAGCAAACGTCAATGTTCTCACATGAACGTTTGGGGCGGCCGGTGCGCAAATATAAGGTTAGTAGACGAGAAAAGATTAGAGAAACGAATGAAAGTAAAAAACAAAATTAGAATAAAGATGGAATAGAGAAACAAACAGTATAGAAAGCTTTTTTTTCTTGCTGTCCATCATCAAGGTTAATTCGTTTGAGAGCTTTTTTTGTCGCTATGGTGTGGTTTTGATGTTCGAACCGATTGTATGAATGGGGCTTAGTCACATGTGAATAATGGAAAAGAATTAGGTACTAATTGTAATCATACAAATTGCATGCAAATGCCATTACACTTAAATACTAGCAGGTAAAAAAAAAATAGTAAGCCAATGGTTCAAACCATCATTGTCTAATTGAGTAATTTTTGAGTCAGTTGGGAAAAAGAAAAAATGTCTGGAGAAATTGGACTATGCTTTATCTTTATCATAATCTTTAAAAATGAAGGTTGGACTTTTTTGTGTACATACAAAATTTTTAAGATAATAAATTTGTAGCTAAATTTTAAAAAATCTATTTTTAACTAAGTTGAAGGGTGATATGAGGATTATTGCAGCTTGCTATTGGTAATATCGTAATGTTTGATTCAAGAAGTGAAATGCTCTACATTAAACAAATCCGAGAAACTTCTGAAGTCTTGGTCATCAATTGCCCCCGTTTTGTACCCAGTTCTTTCAACCTGAAGCGATGTCTCAGTCTGACTGGTTTATTCAAAGCCGGAAATATGAAAGACATTTTTAATTCAGTAGCACACATTTAAGAAGCATTAAAAATAAAATACAATACAATCGTTGCATTAAGGGGTATGGGTATATGGCCCCAAAATTTTGTTAACAATTAGCATTTAGATCGAAAATACGGATAAGAAGATGGAACAGATTTTTTAAAAGTTTCAATATTAGTTTTTCTTTTTGATTGTTTTTCTAAGTATCTCGTTCGTGTCGAGCTTGTTTTTGTATTGGATAAGCTACTGTACCGATTTTAAATAAATTTCAGATACAACAATCTGTTCATTTTCTATTTCAAGAGACGGTAGCTTTTTTGTGTATAGTAACGGATCCAGCAACTGAACAGAATCAAAAATATTTTTATTCATGGGCGTTGTAGGAAATCGGCAAGTCCTACGAAAGCGAAATTCATTGCCATGAAAAGCGTTTTTTCGGTTAGCCGTTCGGAATCGGCAGAAAATTGTAGGTCCCGTCATTCCCTCTATTTATTTTTATTTATTTAACTTTAGCACTTTGGTCTTCTGGTTATACATACATTTTCAGAGATACAGATTCTTATGCTTGGCCAAAATGACTTTCAGACGAATACATAAGGTGCAAGAGGGAATTGAAGCGAAAGTGCGAACAATTCCAAGCAAAGAGCATAGAGGGCATGTAGTGCGGACGACAAGCTATTCAAGTAAAAGAAACAAAAGACTCGATCAAGGGGGCAGCCATCTTAAAAATAGTCGTTTAAAGAAGTAGAAATGCTCAGGAATCTTCTTTGACGAATTCGACGAAGTTCATTAACGAAACACAAGGACAGCTTCTTATGGGTGACGACAAAATTCTGCACAGGTGGTGTTGACAGTATTGTAATGGCCATTTGAACCAACAGTTTCCACGAGATAAGTTTCCAGAAACTTAATTTAGCTTAACGGAAATACCCGACATCACAGCCGAAGAAGTTAGTGAAGCAGTTATACGAAGTTCAAAAAGGAAAAAGGTGCTGGGCCATAGGAGATACGATGTGAGTTTTGGAAAAATACAAGGAATGGGAGATACACGAAGATGCCATAACTATTGATCGATCAAGTTGATGTCCCACATTTTGAAGATCGTTAAGCGGAAGCAAAAATGTTTTTTCTCGGGAGATCGGCAAGTCCTACGAAAGCGAAATTCATTGCCATGAAAAGGGCTTTTCCTGATTAGCCGTTTGGAATTGGCAGAAAATTGTAGGCCCCGTTCATTCCCCCATAAGACATGGTCGTGAGAAATGCGCTAGGTACTGGATAGCCGACATCGAAAAATTATAACGACCTTTGATAACAAAAGTAGGTTTGTCGTGGGCAGACCAACAACATATGCAGTCCAAAGTATAAGAGTCCTAATGGGAAAACATGGTGATTCTTTAATGAATTTCCATGTTGTGCTGGTTGAATTCAAAAAACCATTCGACCGAAAACCACGATATCTCAATATGGATGGCCTTTAGACAACTAGGAGTTCCGGAGGCCTATGTGCGGATGATTAAGAATATGATAAAAGTAAGATATGTACTGGGAGTCACCAAGTAACAGTAGGCGTACATCAAGGATGCGATTTGAGACCGCTGTTCATGAAGCCATCTTAAGTGAGGATCCTACATCTCTATATGAAGTACTAAACAAATGGGTAGAAGTGGGTACCACAATAGTCCAAAAAGACTCAGTACTTGTGTTGTCCGTTTTCTGAAATTTCTATTTCAGACATCTATTTGAATTGAAAAGTGCTCCCCAACCGAAAAAAAAATTTGAAATATTTGGGATCTATGATTGTGATGGCGACACCTATCATCGAGTAAGCTAAGTATGAATGAAGTGGTGAGAAAACTTCCCCCTCTTTTTTTTACAAAAAGTATTGAGAGCAAGTTGACGGCAACTGAGTAGAAAATGCTAAGTAAGACAGCAGGAGTAACAAAGTTTGAGCGCATTAGAAATACCAAGATCCGTGAAAGGCTTCACGTCAACAATACCATCTTGGAAAAAACAGAGCACGACCGCATCAGTTGGTATTGTAATGTTCAATGGACAGATTAAAAAGAACCCTCAGAACAAATAATAAAAACCACGTCGCGTCGATTAACTTTGTCAACATTTCTAAAATTCGTTCTTTTTAATAACCTACGTGGTGCAAGATTGATGATTTTGACTAATCACCCAAATCGATTCCTCTTTGCTTGTCCTTTGTATGAATATAACTGCACCGCGGTGGACACAACATAACCGCCTGAAATTCGTTCATCACAAACATAACTACATTAGTATTTTAATCTATTTGAAATGTTAGACAAAAAATATCTGTTAGTGATTGAGAAATTTAAAACACCTTAAAAAAATAAGTTTACTAATTTCTTTTAATCTTCCTAAACAAACCAAAACTTTGGAAATAGCTTTTTTGTTAGATGACCAACCACAAATCATGAACATATCTAATAAAAATTCTTCTCATCAAAGTTTTCTGGAAATATTTAAATAAATAAATCATCGAACATTGTCGTTCTTGCTATTGACTGAATAACCTAACGATGACGTCACACAGCAACGAACTAATGCTTAGAAATAGAACAACACAACTTTCTAGTTCCTATGCCATTAATAAATAAACTTTACTACCCATCAATGAGTAATACGCTTATTTGAATTGTATAGATGCTTATCTAGGTAAAACACGAATGCACTACGGACAGCCATGTTTTATTCTTTTTCGAAAGATAAATTAGCATTGT
The DNA here is from genome assembly GCA_949752695.1 of Melanostoma scalare. Taxonomy (NCBI): domain Eukaryota; kingdom Metazoa; phylum Arthropoda; class Insecta; order Diptera; family Syrphidae; genus Melanostoma; species Melanostoma scalare. The sequence goes on along the minus strand of OX456986.1, from coordinate 9,603,561 downwards.
GCTTACAGTTAAGTGTAATGAACACAAATTAGCACACAATAAGGTTGAGAAAAGTGATAACGCATCTTTGAATTGCGTTGGTGTTCACAAACAATGTGAGGATTTTAGAAAACAGATAACTCAGAAGACTATAGCCAATTTTTGTATAGATACATACAATAGAATATATAGATGCTGAGGTAAGAATCTCAGATAAGCCCCAAAAGCCAAAATGCTGACAAGATTGGCAAAAATTTGAATGCAATTATAATTCTGCAAAGAGCTGATAAATTTATTTCAGGAATTTTTTGTGAGGAATAAATCTGATTAAGGACACTAATTGCAATATTTACTCATAATGCGAGTTCAGTCTTGCTTCCGTATTCAGTTCTAAGACTCTACTTATTATTTTTAGAATCAAACCAATTGTATTTACGGGACCAGACTTAGTGAGGCGACCACATGTAGAACATGTAGCGGAAAGGATAATTTCGAGAATGTGACTCACATGAAAACCCCTGTTAGAAATAAAAGATTTAATTTAAGAAAACAACATTTCTGAATAAAATTAAATAAATAAGGTGGCGAAACCTGCGTAGAGCCCCAGGGCCTAAAGCACTTCTCACAACCATTTTTTTATATATATAAAAAAAGAGGAGGTTTATGCTAATCTAGAGCACTCAGACCTAATTTCCGGCCCATTGTACTACCCAGGGTAGCAGCCTTTCCTTTTTGTGGTGCAGTAGATGGAAATAAGGTGTTAGTAGTTTCACATATAGCCTCAAGGGCGGCGTCCAGATGAAACTGGGAGGCTGAAAGAGTAGATGCCCAGAGCGAGATTCGAACGCAAGCGTCTGGCCTATCTACTGAACACTCTACCACTGCACCGAGGCCGCCCTTTCTCACAACCATGCCTTGTAAGGGAATGGTGGGGACCAACAATTTTTTGCCGGTTCCTAACGGCTAATCGAAAGAGCGCTTTTCATGGCAATGAATTTACTATCGGACGACTTGCCAATTCCTCGCGAAAGGTGGTACCCATGGAAAAACATTTTTGCCTCTGTTGGGATTCGAATCACGAAACTCTGTGTTAAAAGGCAGACAATCGTTACAATCACGCCACGGGCACCACAGAGCAAGAAAAAAGTTCAAAGGCAACACTTTTCGAATGTTTGTAAGAATGAATATAAACCAACTCGAAGTTTGCACTAAACTTTGCAATAAAGTCCACACTTAATTACTTTTCCTTTAATAGTTGCTGCCGTTTTTTTTTAATTTGCAGTGATGACCTTTTTCTAACATTTTTTTTAGGTCATGATTTGCGTGTCTAACCTCTGTATGAAGTACAGATTCTTAGAATTTTCACGATATGAATGTGTATCATGCATAATTTACATGCAAATAAAAGGCTTTATCTCAAGTAAGCCTTTCGCCTTTTAAATAAATTAAAAACTAAAACAACAAGTATACTGAACCAGCAATGCTTTTTTTCATTGCTTCATTGTGTCTATGTTAATGATTTAAAAAAATAAAGAATAAGAAAAAAGCCATTAATTTTGGTACCTATTATAAACCAAACGATAAGATCTATGGTCGTCTTCAAATTTATGGCGGAGAAAAGTTTCATGCTTAAGTAAGTGTATCAAACTAATGTGCTTTGGAAAGTAAAAGACGTTAAAAAAAATTTTTAAAATAATAAAAGAGTTTGAAGAGAATCTCAGCAAATTTATATTTCTTCGCCATTACTGTTGCTGTGTCAGACAACAACACCCAGACAGACAATTAAGGCAGTCTGAAAGAAAACTATCAGACAATATCAGAATGTTGGCTCTACAAACAAAACAAATTAGTGGTTACTTTTTTAACGAAATCATCTTTCGTGATAAGGGATATGGGATGATGTTGTGATGGATTCGTGAATCAACAAAGCTGTCGTATTTCCAACGACTAAAACCCACATGCGTTACAAAAGAAACATGTCACTGGTTGGTGTGGGGACATTATGAGAGTGTTGTTCTCAGGAATGCACAAAGAGTCTCTGAGGGGTGATGCGTGGCACTGTAACCCAGTTACTCACTGAAAGGAATGGGTTTGGGAGCTATGCGTTTCAACATACCCAGAGCAATGTTATACGTAGGGTACGTGACTTCCACCATTTTCGGGAATTTCATTTGATCTGCTTTTGGTGTTCTTTGACCATGTATTTCGTTGGCAATCGAAGGAGCCAAAAACTCCACAGCCTTATAGAATATAAAGGCCTAACCATTGCTGGGATTGGGAGGACATTTGATAAAGAGTAACTTTTTTTTTTCCTGTCGCAGCTGTGATCTCTTTTGACATTTTTTCACTCTACACTCCAGCAAATTCTAACCTCCCATTGACCCATAAGAACCTTGCACTATTAAGAACTTCTTTATTCGAAACGACAAGGTGTGGTATGGGGCAGTGTTAACCTGGATGAATTCAAGACATATACCGTGTGCCAGAAAAACAATAGAAAAACTCAGATGATATAACTTAACCAACCACAATAAACGAACTACGTGCAACACCAGGATTGTTGGCTTTTGAAATGAAATTTAAATATGTCAACAAGAGCCAACAATAACAAAAAGAGGGAATGAGAATTCACTTAGACAATAGTGTTGTTGAAGGTGTCAGCTCACCTGCTTCAAGTTGCTTTTTATTGCAGAGAAGAGTTTTACTTGGCTCCCCAGTTATTCTATTCGCAAGCAGAGAGTTTCTTTCTATTTTTTTTTATTATATTTTGCTGCGTGTCAAAGAAAACTGTCGTCGTCGTCATAGCTGTTGGATTATGAATAATACATTTCTAGTTTGTCATAGTGTGAGTTTAGGCATTGTGTTTTTCTTTTTTCCTTTTCATTTTGCAAACTATAAAATAATGTGAAGTTAAGCTGAGTTGGTTGAGGGAGGAAAAACTATATCTTCTACTTTTTGAATATGTTTTTTTTTTCTTTAATAAAATGTTACGCTAGCTGTCACACGCGAAGTTAATTTATGCCTTATGTAAGAGACCGGATTTTATTTAGAAAAGCGATATTCTCTCCTTTAAAAATGTTGCATTGGTTCATACTGCTGATTTTACAGCTGACAAAAACAAAAACATCAAAGGATTCATCTCATATATACAGAGACAGGTTTCAGTAAATGGGATGACATATTCACGAAGAGCTCAAATGCTTGAACGAGTTACGAACTCAGCAAAGTAACAAAAAGGATTTCTTTTCAACTATCCTCTTTGAGAGTATATACAAAAAGAATCGTTCTCATTTTAGTCTTTGAGAAATGATTGGGGGAAAAATAAGCAATAGAATTTGCTAGTGGAGACTTAATCAGCGTCGTATTGAAGGCCACCCGATAAACTCATGTATAGGGTTTTCCAAGAGGAACTTAACTATTTAATCATGGAATTGTCATTGTTAATTTTTTTAATAAACTTAACATTTTCATCATGTTAAAGTACACGAAAAAGCAAAGTCTGCAAGTTATAAAGATTTTCTACCGAAATTCGGAGTCGGTGATCGCAACTTTCAGAGTTGTAAAGAGTTGTCCAATTTTCGGTTGAATTCTGGCCCTAGGACAGACAATACCAAGTTTAGTGCAAAAATTTTATTCTACATATTCGTTGTAACGGGTTGGTCGAAGTGTCGAAAATAACGCTGGCGATCAGGCGTCCGCAGTGCACGATCAAAATCAGTCAATTCCACGACTTTCACTTAAGTCCAACAAACCGGTGACTATATGAACGAAGTCGAGTTCCATTCGTAAATGTTTTGGTTTTACTTCAAGCCGATAGTAAAGGTTTCGAGATATTTCAAATGTTTTGTGTTTTAAAAAAGTTTTCAAGTCCTTATTGAAAAACCCGATAAATCTTTGATTTACAGCGCAAAGAGGAGAATATTTAGAAGTCAACCCTGCTTTTTGCAACCCCATTGAGGTCTCTAGCCACTACAGGAGTTTCGGTCTCGGTGTTCTCAAAGAGATCTTCTTTGTTCTATTAAGTTGACTATTTGAACCGACTTACTTTTTTCAGTCGAAGGTTTTCAAAACACTTATTGAAGCACCAGTCCATGCTCTAGCAGAAAGCAGCCTTCCTTTGTTAAAGCTATTGATTATAGAAAAACCAGAAGATGCTGCCATGATAAGAAGGCCAGGTTACCAGCTCCCTCTATGTCTACGCCGAATATCGTTACTGCCTGAACAGAATGGCGCAGCTGTATTACGCCGCACTGTCAAAGTTAAAAGTAAGCAAATGCCATAAAAGTGTACACAATGCGTAGTAGAACTGTAGCGTGTACTGTAAAAAAAACAAAACAAAGCAAAATGGCTCAACAGAATTGACATCTTGTGCTACACCATTGTGGACTACTACTACATTCCTCAGCTGCTTTCTGATTTTTGATTTGACAGTGCGGCGTGATACTACTACAGCTACGCCATTCTGTTCAGGCAGTTAACCTGATTCGAGAAAATACAGTACATTGACAGACGAATGTGGTAGGAACTTAAGATTAACAAATTTAAATGCTTGACAAAGAAAAATTCCCCGTGGCAACTCTAAAAAGCTGTCTACAGTCTGCTCTGTTATAGAACATCAAAAACGTTGCAGATGTTGGGAGTTTACGTTTAGTCTGCCTGCGTCCATCCAATGGAGGCATTCCATTTACGGTTGTGCCCTTGACAGACACAATCGAAGCCCACAATGGGGATTCCGGCTATGATATCCGACCTAGAGTTGGTTTAGCTTCTGATAAAGTTGTTCGAGATAGTTGACTTGTAAGTTCATCAGTGATCTCTTTTCCAGTTATGCCGTGATGGCCTTTAACCCAAAAGAAACTCAAAATATTTAGTCATCTGACCGCATTCAAAGAGGTCTTGCCTTCGAAGTAGTAGAGCGTTAAGCACAGCTTGGCGGTCACTGTAGACCCAAATACTTTTCCCTAACGCGTTATTCTTTGTAACTTACTTTTGAGCGTTCAGTCATATGTCACAGGTCTCCACAAAGTCACCAGCACTAGATCCATCATCTATTTTGGAACCATCTATAAAGATCCGATAACAATCCTTTCCTGGTTCAGTTCCTAAAACTAACCAGTCCGAACCGACATAAAGTTGACCGTGTTCGTTTGACGCAGTTTGAGCCTAAGGATCATTGTATCGGAAAGTCTCGCAAGATTTTCCGCGTTGCGTTGGTAAGCACGCTGCATGTGAGACAGAGTGAAGATTTACGTACAAATACCTCCACCATTTTTTCAACTTTTTTTATCAGGACGGAGCTTAGAATGGTTAGATTAAAGTTCTTGGCGAGTAAAAATCTGGCTTATCAGTTTTTGGTATGAACGTGACTCGAGCACTTTGCCAAGGGGTGGGAATTGAGACATATACTAAGGCTATACTTCCAGTGAAAATATATTTTAAAGTATATAACAATAGCTCAATACAGCAAAATAGCTGTATTAATAGTTCACAGTACCATAGAACCGCAGATTTACTAGGCATTGTTTAACTGGACATTCCATCTCAAAACTTCTTATAAGGACGCAATTTACTGTATCTACATAAACTGCATCCTTCATTTTCCGCTTTGTTGAGAGCTTAGGTATAGATATGAGCACATCATTGAAAAGTGTCCAGCTGGTTTGTTTGACATTCCTTGTAACTAAAGGGATAGAGATCTCATTGATTACATGGAAAAGAATGTATCTGTGGTCCAATAGTCACACGTCCGTCAGAACAACTTTTTATTTCAAAGCTTCATAACACTGCTTTCCTTAATTTTTGATGAATTCTTTCCAATTATTGTTGGAATGAATTTCGTGTCTATTCGAGCATTTGTTGCCATGCAATTATTGTTTGAGTCAAAAGAATTATTTTTTCCCTGCGATATCACATCATCCATCATTTTTCTATTTTTGTTTTTTGAAACTTTGTAGAATTTTCTTTGATTCTCAATTTGAAAAGTACTGTCTAGACATTGGTAGCTTGATTATTATGACATGGGGATATCGTACCACAAAAGGACCAAGATACTTTTAAATCTTTTAAATCTCAATGTTTTGACAGCAATAATTCATGAAAAGCAAAACAACCCCAGTATCGTTCAACATAAATGTTGAAATTTTATAAAATGTTCATTTTGTACAAACAATAAGTGGTAGTGTGTTAATGGCTGATGCTAGACAATTTGACTAACATTTCAACAAATATTATGTACATACAAACATAACAAGGCGCGGGTATAGCAGCAGTACTAAATAGTACACATATATACTGGCCTACGTTTTGCTTCCCACATTAGTGTGACATATGACAAACGATGCTGCAGAGTTCCCAATTCCTATCCTATGCTATCTATAAATCTTATTGAACAATGAGGGAAATATAAAATTGATTTGAAATGTATGAAAGTTTTGGATCAAATCCAAATAGAACGTCGAAATATTTTATGGTTTGCAGATTCCACTGTTGGTTTTCTTTTTTGATGTTAACAAGTCCCCACACTGTTACATGAACTTCGTTTTGCAAACCAGTAAGAGTGGGATAAGATTTTTGGCAGTCACATCATTGACGAGAAAAAAAGATACAAAGAGGAAGCAATCCTTGAAGTGACAATCGGAGGCAAAGAAAAATCTTGACGCAGAGGTTGAGAGTAAAAAAAACAACTTAAAATGCCTTTTGGTTTTTATCTCAAGAGCAATCACTGGCTTCGCTGGCGTTCATTTAGTTTTGTCTAAACAGCCTTGGCCAAAATTATGAGGCACCCCTTAAAAGTGACCATAGTTCAAAAAGGAAGTATGAAGAAATGAAATAAAGTGTGCAAAAACATATTTTATATTAAAATAAAATGCTTTGAAAAAGGATGACTTCAAATAACAGTGTAAATTCTGAAAATAAATAAAGCACAAGATTTTCCTCCACACAAAAAAATTTATAGGAAAAAGTTGCTCATACGCCACAGTGAACTTTTCATTAGCAGCTAAAACATTCCAATGTTTACGTCATTACATAGGAAATGGACATTGTTATGAACAAGCAAAAATATGGGATGGCATATTCAGGTGCAACAAACTGAATGGGACAGGGCCTATAGGCATTCCTCTCAAGCATTTATGTCAGGAATGAATGGGACCTTCAATTTTTTTGTTGCTTAGAACAAATAGATGGGAAATAACTATTCATGGCAGTATTCTTCTAGAACGACTTGCCAAATTCAAAAAAGAAGTTTTAATCTTATTGGTTATCGATTGCTGACGCTCACGTAGTAGGCCGACGATCAAATCATCGCACCAAGAGTAAACCAGATAAAAATCTATCAGTTAATTCAGTCTCTCTTTTAACCAACAGTGGAGAAATCGCAAGTGAAACATCATTTAGTTGAGTTTAAAGACACTAAATAAATAAAATAAATTTGATAGCTCCACAGAGCGAGGAGCAAAGGTGCCTAGCGCATTTCTTACAACCATGCCTTGTGAGGGGATGGAGGAGACCAACAATTTTTTGTGGATTCCGAACGGATGATCGAGAAAGCTCTTTTCGTGTCAATGAAATTATTATTGGAGGACTTGCCAATTCCTTTTTTTTGTTAGAATTCCAACCTGAATGATAACCACTACGCCACGGTCACCACAGTTTTAAGACAACGTGTCATACATTTGTGTCACAGCAAGGTTGCCACATATACACAGATATGTAATTATGTACGATTTATATTCATAACGCCACACTTCCAAGTGCAAATTACCTCTCAAAATAATTTCTGCGGTCATTCAATTAATTGTTCAAGTAATAAAAAATATATTTATCTTTATTTGTCTAATTAATATTTCGTTTGCATCTATCCCCAGTAGCCATTTCCCCTCTTGAACATATTTATTGGCCCTGCACTCAACCCAAAAACATTCCCATTAAATTTTTTGCAGTCCCTTTCTCTTTTAATCATCAAGTTCTAGTTCGACTATGTGAGTTCTTGGCTCTTGCAAACACAGCTGGGTTCAGTCATCGCTGTACTGCCCGCAGCACAATAGGTAGTCCGCCATTGACCACATACTGTGCATACACCCAAGAGTGCTACATTGTACACATTTATCACGTCCACACCACTACCTAATCCCTAATACGCGCCTGGAGCAACAGACCATAGTCGTGGGGTTCTTCGCCACATCGCAATTGGATTACATAAACAAAAGTTGCTTTCTTTCTCTCTCTCTTCACTGTCGGCAGGCACTCAATTAAATTGATTCTTCCGCGCCGAGCTCCAGCTAGCATTGATGCCACAGACTTATTAATAAATGTATAATAACTGTATACTGTACACAGGCATCATCATCATGCAACGTACTACAAAATCTCACAAGTGGAAATCCAAATTGTTTGTTTTCTATCCGCTTGAATTATCAAAACAAAACCAAGAAATTTTTTCATTTGCGTCAAAAGCCAGAGTGGAATATTTAAACATAATCTTAGAGCTAAGGGAAAATTCCCCCAGACCAAGTCTTAAACATGACGCGACGCAACGAAACGACCAAAGGCGCGATGACAAGTTATCGTTTTGGAAGACTTATCAAGAAATTTTCTTCGCCCTCACATCCTCCACCCTCTACTGCTTTTCCATATCAAATGTAATTTGAATGAGTTCTGGACGTCGTGTCGGTGTTGGGTTGAAAGATTTTCTTTAGACTTCATTCAACTCTGCTCAGTCGTCGAATCTCTCATCGAATCGCCATGGCATTCGTTTTTGAATCGCTCCATTTGAAAAATCACTTTTTTCATGTCTCACAACAGAGAAAAGATATTACTTAGCTTTAGCTATTGAGGTCGATGAACGCACGCGAACAAAACAACAAGCACACCTCTCACATATCAACACCAATTGAAACGTATGCTTTACTTTTAAAGTCTGTTTCACTATGGCTGAGGAGGATCGCCGTGGAAAGCAATTGAACTCTAATGATGTCATATTGCTGGTTAATTCTTCTTTTGAACGAGTCTATTTTTGACCATTGTGCGGAGGTGTTCAGTTATTGATGGTCTCTTTCGTTTCGCCTTCAATGGTGTTGTTCGTGTGTCATTATTCTGACTGACTCCATTGGAAAAAACATGTTTGTGTTGAAGTTTTAATGGTTCCAAGAAACCGAACTTACGGAAAAAGACTTTCGTTTTTGTACGGCGACATATATCACCACGCCTCTTGAAATTATTTTTATGTCAATATTGTGATTTAAAAAAAAGACATTATTAGCTGCGGATGATCTAATGGGGAGGTAAGGTTAGAGAAAAATATTTTGTTTTTGTTGAAACAAACAAACAAATGAGTATTATGGATGACTTATGGTACCTAACTTTGGAGGACGAATTGCGATTAGAGTTATCTAAGTTATAAGGTGGGAGCATAATAACTTCTAAGCTCTGAAAAAAAATACGCATTTTCTATCCTAACAGTCCCGGGGAAAAGAGCATTTTTGATGTGACCATATCATCCTTTGTGTTAGTGTTTTTGAAAAGGACTGATGACTGACATTCGAAACGAAATACAGAGTAGAGCTCTAGTTCAATTTAAAACATGTACTTCATTTTCCCATCGTGAAAGAAGGCTTGTTATAGTTTAGAGGCCTAGCGCATTTCGCACAACCCCATAATATAGTGAGGAATGGAGTTAAACTTTCAATTTTACACCAATTCCGAACTACTAAGTAAGAAAGGGCTATTTACGGCAATGAAATACGTTAAGCCCTCGAGGCGCTCGAGCTCTTGTTGCTCGAGCTCTTGTTGCTCTCTCGTTGCGCCAGCCTAATAACTTATTTATCTGTACGCATAAAACAAGCCAACAGGATGACCGTTGAGTCAATGAAGCTGGTGAAAAACTTATTAAGCGTTTCGAAGCAATTCGAATAAAAACTTCCAAGTTCGGTCGATTATGAGTCCGAATCATTCAAATTGAGTCCAAAATAATTTGGAATGTCGAAAAAATAGGCAGTCAAAAAAGAAACAAGACACTTCGACGTCGTATCGATAATTCAACGCCCCACTTACTGGTGGAGTATTTTCTTTGTACTTTTTTTAAAGAACAAAATAATTTATGAACTGGAATCAATTCAATTTAGCGAAATTGACTAAATTTGTGGTGGTAATACACAAAGCTATGATTTTCAATTAAATTCTTTTTAGATGTCATTGCCATTGTCGGAGAACCAGAAATGTTTCTTCACCAGTACAACGCATTGACCAAATTTTTCAAAATTATGTTAAGTCGGAAGCCATCTGACAGCCAAAACGATGTCGAAATTGCTGATAAAATACCGTCCGGTGAGCACGCAGGAAGAATGTACTAGGCCGCTCCCTCTATTTTATGCTTGCTTATTGTTTAAACATCAAACAAACACTCGCGGTAAAAGACCGAAACTCTACAGATTTTTTATACTGAGACTCGGTATGCCGGTTTCTTGCCGTACCGTTTCCGAATATACCGAATATCACCCAAGTGTACGTATTTAGATCAGTAATCTATCGATACAGAGGAACAATACCGCACAGGCAATCGACAAAGTGGCCTTAAGCATACTTGAGGCATACCGAGTCTCAATACAAAGAAATAGGATTGTTTCGGTATTTGCCTCAAGTGTTTATGTGTGACGTCTAAAAAAAAAAAATTGTAATAGCAATAAGTTGTACACAATGTTCAGATAGGTTAGAATGAGGAAATGAACACGAGATTGGTTATTCGGTAAAGCAAAAAAAAATACAGATTACAGATACTGCACTGACAAGTGAGTTAGCAGCCTTAGGGCTTGACCACGTACTGAGGGGCAAAGCCGCAAAACTAGAACAAAAATGAAAAAAAAATGTTCTAATTTTGTCCCTCAGTACGCTGCCATGCCCTTAGCCAACAATCTACGAAATAGGTTTTGTTCTTGTTGGAAAACTTGGAAATCTTGATAATTTGAACAACGATGATTGGTTACGATACCAATTGTTTTTTACAAGTAACGAGTTATTATGTTAAATTATTATAAATAAGTGCAATATAAATGTTTATATGTATTTAAATGTTTAGTGTTGTACAATTTTTATAATAATTTTGTGAAATTTGTACTAAATGTAAGTTCAGTTTTAAGCATAAGTGAACGCATAAATGTATCATATTTTTCTTTCATGTTAAAAGCAATAAAAAACTGTCAGACCTGATGATGTTCATAATCATGAACGAAACGTCGTCGTAAAATAAAAAAGAATTTGTTTTCTTTTTTCTTCAGTGACCTGTAGCCCATAAACAAACAAATTAAAATACCCAATAAAGGTCAAAAACACACGCTACCAATTGTTTTTTGGCAGTAGACGAAGGCGGTATGTTAGACACATAGCGCGTCAACATTTAAGTAATACACATACGAATAGAGAAACTTTTTACTCGGTGATATCGTTTTTATGATGCCCCCAAAACAATGTATAGAAATCAATTAAAATTATTAATTTTTATATTATCTAGTCTAGTTTTGTCTAATTTGTTTATGTTATTTAGCTATAATTTTTCTTTGTTTTTATTTGCTTTATACGCTCTCTTTGTGCTGGTGTAGGCGTTTTACTAACTTCTAACACTTGCATTTATGATGAAGAGCGTAAATAAGTATACGTACAAATGGGCTTGCTCTAAGCCTAGTGCGACTTATGTCTCTCAGATGCAAAAAAAAAAAAAAAAAACAACTTCAGATTGCTTTCGTACATCCGCACTACATGTCCGACTGGGACAAAAAAAATTCTTTAATTTAGTAAAAAAAAGAGTATCAACAACGAAAAAAAAGAGACTTTTTTTAACTTTAATCGCGAATAGCGGCAGGTTGGCTCAGTTGTTCTAAAAAATAAAAAAGTTCCCAAGATTATCCTTACTAAAGAGTAAAGTTTTGGTGTACCATTCCTCAGAGTCTTTGTAAAAAAAAACGTTTAAGGCTTCTTTGTAATGAAAAACACATTTGGTGAAATTTATATACACATAGGTTACACATACACATACACATGCTCAAAAGAAAAGTCAAAACAATTAATTTGAATGAGAAATTTTAAATTTTCTTTATAATTTCCTTTTCTTTCATGTTCATGTCATGCAACCTCAAAAAGTTTTTCAAGGCCATTTTTTATAATTACTTTGACGAATGTTTTCAAAGAAAATGTCACGTTAGTAATCAAAGTTGGTAAAACAGGTGGCTTTTAATGTTCCTTCATTCGAGACAAACAGCCAGCATATTGTGTATGTAAATTCAACAAAACAACAAACTCCAAGGAGGTGAAAACTGGCACCTAAGGCAAAGAAATAAATTATGGAGGATGGAATTAGAATGAGTTTTTTGAGTATGAGGTTATTTGATGGAAAATTTTCTTAATCAACAACTCGGTGAAGGAAAATTGAAGCGAAATATTAGGGTCGAAATGCATCAAATACAGCGGCGATGTTACAAAATGCGATGCTCTTCTCAATATAGGCACATCACACATGATTTACTTATTATTAGCTTCTTCTTTTCTTTTTTTGTAGGCAGAAATATTCAAAATGGATTTTTTTGAAGTTCTGTCTCAAATGCAATCCTTGCATAGTTTTGACGATCAACAGAGAAAAAATATACAAAATATCCTAAGGCAAAGAAAGATGAGCCCATAAATCCGTCCTAGTTATGGTTGCAATACAAAAAGAAATAAATAATAACAAGCTCCGCTCCAGGAGTAGTCTTGAAAAAGAAACATACTCAAAGTCATAATAAAACCATAAAAATGCTTTTAAATATAAAAAAAAGACACTCAAGAATCTTTGAAGCGCTACGTTGGGTTGGAATTAGTGCTCTTAATTTTACCCGGGTAGTACCCATTATAACAATTACCCGGGTACCCGGGTACCTGGGTAGCGCGGGTATTACCCAAGTTGACGGGTACCCGGGTAATGCGTGTAGCTCGTCGGGTACCCGGTTACCCGACAGAATAAGCTATACATGACAGTGTTAAGTTATGGGTAGCGGAGAGTGAAAATTCTCTAATGCACTTTGAAATATCTATCGGGTATCGACATCAAATGATTTAAATATTAGCAGGTATGAGTTCTTTAAAAACATCAATCTAGGAAATTAATAAAGGGCGTTTTGATACATGAGCACCGCAGACTCAAATCTGAATTGATATTTTTATTTTTATATTAAGATTCAATTGTTAAATTTTATTTCAGTTTTTCGAGATAATCACAACAACACAACATGCAACTCAAACACTTTAAGCTATTTCACTGTTGCCAATCTTATCATCAGATTCCCTTGTTTTTATGTGTTTTTACTCCTCATCCATATTATTTTTACGCTATAAGCGGGTACCCGGTACTTTTGTACCCGGGTAATACCCGGTTCTTCGGTACCCGGGTAATACCCGATATAGCGGGTACCCGGGTACCCGGGTGGGTACCCGGGTATGCGGGTATTAAGAGCTCTAGTTGGAATGTGTTTTATGATGTTGTTAAAGTTTGGCAGAATCCCAAATTTGTAAATATTTGACATCGAAAAGATCACAATAAATAACAAGAAGTGGAATAGTTGATAAGACATTTCCAGCGACATTAAGTAAGTAGGTACTTTGCGAGAAAAAAGAAAATAAATCATGACTCAGCTTTAGTAGTTATTCATTTCAACTAATGTTTCGTATCTTATGTAAAAACCCCTGTATATCGTACTCTACGCTTTTTGGAAAACGAATCGAATTGAGTCACTTAGGGTTTATATGACTTGAGTAGCTTTAGGTCACTAGAACTTTCGTTAAAGATGTACCGCACCATGAGTTTGAACCTTTCGAGCTACATAAACTTAACATTAGTTCCCTAACTACTTCCTAAAATGACTCCAGTGAGTTTTTTTTTAGACGAACAGGGCTCGAAACAACGAATGTTGAAATGAACAAAATAAAATAGATATGATAGAGCATTTCTCTCAACCATGCCTTGTGAGGGAATGGAAGGGACTTGCAATTTTTTGCTGATTCCGAACGGCTGATCGAGAAAGCGTTTTTCAAGGCAGTGAATTTACTGTTGGAGTACTTGACAATTCCTCGCGAAAGTTTGGATTCGAACCTTGATGTCCCTCAGCTTTCGGAGTGCATAGTAAAACAAAGTAGTTCTATCAGAAAAGCCCATTTTTAAGGTTGACAAATCCTGTAGTCATACCTGCCAAGATTTTTATGCAGAAGCTATGCCGTCTAAAGCTTACATACGATGAATCTTTGTCACAATTCAAACTCCAGGTTGAAATTTAGAAAAAAGTCTACATGAACTCACAATATGCTCAATGGCCTTCGGGTAGTTTTTGATAATCCGGACAATTTATCAAATCCACCTATTTTTGACCGTTCAGAAGCTGCCTTTTGGTTTATGCGTTCTGTTGATGAAAATGGTAGTACAGCGAAAACTAGCCTGTTATGCACCAAATTTCCTCACAAGGCATAGTTGTGAGAAATGCGCTAGGCCCTGGGGCTCCTCGCTCTGTTGTGCCACCCTGTTTATTTATTTATGTATGCACCAAATGCACGACTGAAGTTGTGTGGCGCAGTGATATTGGTTCAGTTGGTGAAACGATTAAAAGAAGTTGTAGGTTCCAACATACACAAATGTCACACATTGAACGGACTCAAATATTCTGAATTGGATAGCTGAGGAATCGTGCAACTGGCACACATCCGTACATAACCGCGTTTCAAATCATAAATAAAAAAAGGTGACTTATTACCTCAGAACTGAATCCTGTAAGAGTTGTAAAGGGTGTTTTTGATTTAGACGTGTGGTTTATAATCTGGTTTTTAATTTTGACATCTCAGTTTGGTGTACCATTTCATCGTGAAAGAATTGAAGCCGAACGACTACTGCGTATGTTCTATAAATTGTCTCGAAACAAAATCCCTGTTGACGAGTTGCTAATTTCGAGTTTTAATCCTATGAGTTACCCCGAAAATCGGACTTTTCAACACCGCGTTTTATTTCTTCTTGAAAGCCACACGTATGAAGAAACACCCTTTACATATATCGTGATGATCATATCCGTCATCTTTGATTAAAAACGACCAATAGCTTAGGGCACCTTCCTTCCTGAAACTGGATGAAAGAGATGGGAGTCCTTCAAGTATGGTTTCGAGTTCGGAAGATTATTAGCTTGACTGAATTGAAGGCATTAAATATCACAAAAATTACGGTTCACTGATCTAAACTGTTGACATCTTTAAATAAATTAAATAAATAGGGCAGCGGAACAGAGCGGAGAGTCTTCCTAACTAGTGAGGAACGGAAGGGAGCCCCATTTTTTTTTTTTTTTTTGTCGATCCGAACGGCCAATCGAGAAAGCGGTTTTTGTGGCAATAAAATTGCATGAAGAGAAAATTGAGTCGTTTGGCCCGCTTACTTGCTTCACACTAGTCACACTAGTGATCCGCTCGTGAGGTACGTCGTACGTGACACAAGATTTTTTCGGTAGAATTCCAACAGAATATTAACTCGGATATACTATCGGCCGAAAAGAAGTCTGCACCAACCGACGGCTACCAACAAAACTTTTCCACTTCGCGAAGGAATCCCCATTTTTTACTACATTTACTTGGAAGCTTTCTACTTAGTCCAGGTCTCACCACAAAGTAGTTTTTATTTTATGTCCCACCTGTAATGACAACCACTTATGTTGCACTTTAGAAGCGACGTTACATGAATAAATTATCACCTATTATCTTGTGTTTGTCATTTCCGAAACGCAATCATCCCCTAAATTACTTGTACTTAATGTTAACGAGTCCTCGTCAGCTATTGTCATGTCCTCAACACATGGATACTACAGGATTAGAAAAAAAGGAAAAGAAAAGCAAAATGTAGTACCTAACCGCTCAGTACTCATCCATTCAAAGAATGTCAACGTCCATTGCATAAAATCAACTACGTTGTGTATAGATAAATCGAATAACTAGGTTAAGCAAGGGGCACTTGACCTAAACCACCCGCCGTCGTCGCGCCACGACCGCACCGTTCACCAACCCACAATGCACCAAATAATTGATTATTCCTCCTCTAAGTTCGAACAAAACAAAAAAACGTTTAGCGCAAGTACATAACGCAAAGTGTATTAGAATACCATAAAAAAAAGAAGACAAAAACTGAATGTCTTTACCAATAGATCCGTCATACCATTTGAAAATCCCTAGAGACTGTACGTTGCCGGCAGAAGGTTAATGAGTACCGTTTAGTCCAGCACCAAGTCATGTTCCCTTTATTTTTTTTTCACTCAAAATGCAGTATGAGTAGAGTATGACCTCATTGATTCGTTGTCGTGTCGCTTCATTTCGTTACTACTCACTTACACATCGTTGCACAATATTCGTAAGACACCTCACGAAATTCAACCTCCCACTCGAATATACATATATACAAGTAGAGTACTCACCTCTTGGATGCAAACGTTCCGGCTTAAACCAAACATCTGAAAGAACAAATTACGGATTCATTGATTTTTTTTGTAGTTTCTTGTTTTTTTTTTATAAAATTACTTTTTTTAGTTGCAGTTTTTATGAGGCATGAGAAAAGAAAAAAAAGATACATGAAAACGAAAGAGTGAATGAGAAAGAGAAAAAAAAAAAGATATGGAGATGGAGAGGATAAAGGCATAAGATGGGAGTTGGCTCACGCAGGACCAAAGGTTTGTTAAAAGATGATTTTGGTTATTCAAAAAAGTATTCCAAGCCATTAGTTAGTTTAAATAATAAAGCAAAAAAAAAAAATAACAACAAAAAAACAACACTTACTAGGATCTAACAAGCAGCAAAGCAAGGGCCGGGTTTTGCTAACGCCATTCTGACTAAGTTCACCGTTGTCTTCGACCATTTTTTTTTTTTCTTTTATTTAAAGTTCGTATATTCACTGAAATCTAATTTTCTAATCGAATTGCGTGTTCCACTAAGAGCCACCGAATCAAACACGCGACACTGTCCGATTCTCGAATAATTTTTTGACCTTTTTTAGGCTTTTTCTTCTTTCAATTCAAACACGAATTCCAATCAATTTATATTTTGACAAATTATTCTGACAGATTGAATAAAGATTAAGAAAATTTTTATTTTTACTTCTACTTCACATACAAAAAAAACACTCTCTATACCCCGGAACGCAGGATGAAATACTGGGTAGTACACACACAAATGTCAGTTCAATTTGTCCTGTCCCGACTACCCCAAAAAAGTTTTCGAATATTATAAATTGGTCTGCGCACTCAGTTATGGGGGTTTTGCCGTATTCTCATTCTCTCGTTCTCTCTTCTTTTATGTGTGGAACGCTTTAGCTCTCGTTGGCAACCCCTAGTTGAACTTCCTAAATATACAACAAAGTAGCAAAGTCGAAGGCATGATACGATTTAAGTTTTCTCCGTGCGTTCTCCTTCTGCTGCTTCGTCATATAGCAAATATTGATTGTTCATAAACTTAAACACAGGGTGGTTTCTACAGTATGTGTGACAAGTTGACATCCAAGGGGATTTTCTGTGTAAGTTTTTGAATTCGACTACGTTATGAACCCAAAAACTTCAGCTTTTGAATATAGTTGAATAAGTAAATTGATAAATAGGATGGCGCAAGAAAGCTTAGGAAACCTCGGAGCCTTACGCATTTCTAGGACTTTCAATTCTGACGATATTGAAATGCCTAGTTAGCGTTTTATGGCAGTGCGTAATTACTCTCAAAGAACTAGACAATTATTGTGAAAGGCGATGTGAAAAACTTTTTTTATGTTTTTGTGATTCGAACCTCCGATCCTTACAATCGCACAGAATGTTGGAAGAATAGACAAAAATAAATAGGGTAGCACAGCAGAACTCGGAGGTCTGGAACCTAGCGCATCTCTCTCAACCACACCTTGAGTAAGAAAGCGGCTATCATGACAGTCTAATTACTCTCGGAAAACTTGACAGTCCTCGCGATACCCGCGGTCTGTCTGTGCTTTTCTTCTTCACTCTCGCTCTCAGTTCGAATGAGTGAGAAAACTGACAGATCTGACAAGCACTGTCAAATATTTTAACCATCTGTACCAAGCTTAACTTGTTTTAGGCAGTTTTCTATAAGCCCCAGAGCCCAGCGCATTTCTCACAACCATACCTTCTGAGGGAATGGAGGGGACCTACAATTGTCTGCCGGTTCCGAACGGCTAATCGAGAAAGGCTTTTCACAGCAATACATTTATTAACGGAGGACTTGCTAATTCCTCCCGAAAGGCGATACTCGTGGAAAAAAGTTTCTATAAAACTCTAGACTAAACACTCTGTGCAACCTTCACCATCTACAATCTAAGGCGAAATTGGCAGCATTACCTAATCATAAACCGATAAGACTTTTGCGAAAAAAAATCATACTGGTAACTGATTGCCAAAAAATTAACAGCAAATAAAACACGTTGCTCATTCAACCGACTTGACCATTGGACCCCCGATACCCCAGTCCAATTATGAGAAATTTTATAATTTCTGATAAGAACTGCCGTGTTTTTTCTTTGAAATCATATTGTAAGCACTAACACCACTTTCATGTCATATGAATAATGCAGTTGCTTTCATATCCTGAACCACTCACTATAAGCACTTGTTTTTTGTATAACTATCTAAAAATCAGATCAGATCCTGCGCACACTATGCGAGTGTAACATGAGCTTTGGAGAAGAACAAAAAGAAGAAAAAGAAAGAAAGACAAAAAGGACTCTATCACCATGCTGCCGAACTACATGTTCATTTCTAGGACAACCTAACACAAAAACAAATCTCAGAGAGAACTTCGAGTTGAGGAGAGAGCGTGACAAGTGGAGAAAGATTCTAGCGCACAACATCCCCAGAGAGGATAATCATCATGAAACTATAAATAGATACATACATAGACCAACTTCGTCATAAGAAAATCGTCACACTACTTCCGAAACATGGATTCTTTTTGAAGCTGACAAGCCAAGATTTGTTGTGACAAAGCAATTTTCAGCGCTCTCAAATAATATTCACTGCCAGCCAACCTATTTTCGTTGGTACATTGAGAAATGAATTGGGAATTGTTGCTTTTCCTTACCATTATACCACATGACTGCCCTGAAATGAGTCATTTTGTACCATGGAAACGTGGCAATGTGTTTGCGTTTGGAGAGAATGACTCCATTCAATACAGATTTTTAAGCTTTCTCGACTTGTGTACTGAATGTGGTATAACAATATGTATTTTAAAGCAAATTTAAAGTATCCAAGGACTGTGAGGGTAGATATTTACATTCCTTTTCTTTTTGTAAATGAGAAACTATGTACGACGTAGGCAATAGAAATAGACTGCAGTCTGCTTGGGAAACAGTCATTCGAAAGATTGATGATATGAGAAATTGCCAGATAACTTTTTAGTGATTTTGGGTCTCCCCCGAAACTAATATGTATGTAAATGTTTGTATAAAAAATCACTTACTCTAGTGACACATATTCAGTGTTGGCAAGCTACAGTTTTTAAAGCTGTAAAAACTATTAAGTCAAATTTTATATGTAAAGTGCTCTGATGGCTAAAAAATAAAATGGAAAAACAGCTCTGTTAGGGATGAAAACTATTGCCAAGATCATTTCGCTTATATCGAAACGAAAACTTGTTGCAGACTACGAAGCACTTTTATTTTAACATCGACTTAGAGAGCTGTCTGCAGTCAAGGCTTAGATCTTAATCTAGATCTTAATCTAAGCCTTGACTGTGGGTTGAGCTTGTGGAGCTCTGGGCACCGCGGTGTCTGAATGAAATCTATTGTGCCAAGAGTAAAGTCAAGGCTAAGGGTGCAGCAATATACTGAGCAGCAAAACTGCAAACTAAGAACAAAATTCAAAGCTGAGCAATTTCGCTTAGTTTTCAATTTTGTTCTAATTTTACCGCTTTTCCGTTCGGTACGTGGTCGTTTCCCTAGAATATTGCTGCAGCGCTTCCCCGCTTGTCGTAAGAGGCGACTGAAGGAGTGATCACATAGATACAATTGACATCAAAGTGAGTCCAGCGACACTCGTAACACTTTCCACAAGAGTGAATACTGACCCCTGGGTTTATTCGGTTTTTCACCGGTCGGTGTGCTAAAAGAAATCGAACTCAAAAAAAAAAACATGTACACTTATGGTCATACAATTAAGTCATTTTTATAAAATGAATTATTTTCTTTTTGGTGTATCTTGGGTTCAGCTCAGCATTTCTGGGACGTCTAACATACGGTTTGCCATCATTTCCATAAATGTTGACCTTCACAACATTTGTTGATGAGAAATGCTGAGCTGAACCCAAGATACACCAAAAAGTAATTAAGGCATTTTATAAAAATTACTTAATTTTATGACCATAAGTGTATGTGTCGAAAGAAATTAAAATACGTTTCGCGAAATTTCACAGATTTTCGACCATTATGAAAAAATTTACTAGTTACTAGCATTACTCAGCTCGGCACCACAACTGGTAAGTGTGGTACTCATCCTGTACCGAGCATAAATATTCGGGTCCAGAGCTACACCGATTCCGACGGATTAGACGAATTTTGAGAGTTGGTATTTCGGAAGTTAGATTGGTCGAAATTTCGGACTGGAAGAAATGATAAGAAGGAGGAAAGTAGACATCTTGTGTGTCCAAGAAACGAAATGGCGGAATACTGGAAACCGGGCCAGTTTTTTTTATGTAAAGAAAAAAGCTTACAAGATTTTATACTATGAAATGGATCAAGGTTAAAACGGAATCTGTATCATCCTTACGGAAGAGCAATTCGGCAAGGTGTTGACCATTTCGAATCCTAATGACCGTTTGATGTCCCTTAAATTGGTGATGGAAGGAAAGGTGTGGAATATTTTCAGTGCATATAGTCTCCAAATTGGATGTGAGCAGATGGAAAAAGATGCATTTTGATTAGATTTTCACAATCTACTTAAAGATATCCCAAAAGAAGTGTATTCACTTGTTGGCGGAGGCTTAAAGGGACATGTTGGGAAGACAAACGAGAATTCTGAGGATTGCCATGGAGATGTGGGATGACGGCACCAGGAACACAACTGGTCAGGATATCCGAAGTATGTACAATTCACATGATCTTATCGTATTAATTGACATGTTGAATAAACAATACGGACTCCTTGTCACTTACAACAGTGGAAGCAATGAAATTGACTACCATTTGGCAGCCATATTTATGAAATCTATGGTGAAAAACTGCAAAGTGATACTTTGTGAAGCTGTCGTGCAGCAACACCGTCTTCCGCTGACAGAATCTTTTATGTAGACCGTGAAGCAAATCAAACAAACAAAGGCTACGGGGAGAATCAAAGGAAAGAGAGAAAACGAAACATATGTATCGGGAGCTGGAAGAAATGTCTACCCCGGCTGCTGATTAACCAAGCTATTCAAGAGATACTACAAAAAAAACTACTGTCTCCAAAATAGACGCCTAAAGAAGGAGCAATGCTCAGGTAACTTACTCGCCGGA
The DNA here is from genome assembly GCA_949752695.1 of Melanostoma scalare. Classification (NCBI taxonomy): domain Eukaryota; kingdom Metazoa; phylum Arthropoda; class Insecta; order Diptera; family Syrphidae; genus Melanostoma; species Melanostoma scalare. Next base: position 9,582,068 of record OX456986.1, on the reverse strand, counting down.
GTTCATATTAACGATGTTCAAGGATAGCTTCTTGTGGATGACGACAAAATTCTGTACAGGTGGGGACAGTGATTGTGATGACCTACTGCAAGACCAGTTTCGTCGAAAGCACTTTCGAAAAGCTGAACATAAGGGTCCCCGCAAACCACAAACTTTCTATCGGCCGATAGTTCGGTTGGGTTGGGCTGTTAGCGCGCACACTTCGTCAACTAAACAGTTGGGTTGGTTGTTAGTTAGGTTAATCGGTCGGGGTGCGCGCTTGCGAGGAGTTCCATACTGATATAGCAGTCGGCCGATAGTTCGCCGATAGTTTAGTTTGAACGCAGTTGAGAAGCCCATCAAACTTATTTATCGGCCGATACCAAATCGTTGTAGCAAGCAGACTTGCATACATCTTCATACTGATTATCGCAATCAAAGAAGTGGGGCAGTAAAGAACTACAAAAAAGCAAAGGTACTGTGTATTGGAAGTATCTCTCCTTCTGCCAATGTACAAAAGCGAAGCGACATACACGAAATTGCAAAAAACAGCTATCGGATAACCATTGCGACGGGTAAATCAACAACAGATGTAGAGGAATATGTGCAAATGATCATTGGCATTATAACGAAATAGGGACGCAGCTATGATGTCCAGCAGGAGGCACCGAAACATTCCAGCTCACAGCAGGTGTACATCAGATGAGTCCTTTGTCCTTTATTACAGTCCTTGACTATCTGCTTTAAGATAAAGTACAGAACACCAAAGCACATCAACTATTCTACTATGACGAAGGAGCCATCATAAGAGAGAATCCTAGAAAAAAAAGTCTTAAAAGGTAGTTGGTGCCGTTTTACCAAAAAAAGACATAATACTTTTGCTGTCCATTTTCTGATTTAGAAATGCCTGTTCCAGACATTACCAAGTGGGAAAAGTTTAAATATCTGGGATCTATGATCAATAGTAAAGCAACTTGTGATGACGACATCAGTCAACGAGTTAGCGTGGGGGTGGAAGAAGTGGCGAGACAAGTCCACCACCTTCTGTGATAGAAAAATGTCCAGTAACCTAAAGGGAAAACTTCAGATCGCGGTTGTGAGTCAATGCGATAATGTGCGACAATGTACAAAAAAATTAAAGTAAGTTGACGATAGTTGAGAAAAGAAGCTCCGAATGACAGCAGGAGTAATAAAGCTCGGTCGTAAGAAAAGGTGGGAGACATCTCCTTCTACCAATGTAGAAAAATTAAAGGAGATACACGAAATTGCGATAGCTACCATTCGATCAAGATGATGTCTCGCACATTGAGCGTTTAGTGTGTTGTATTATATTGCATTGTATTGTGTATAAGCTATTTGATAATGCGAATTTTCCCGTGTAAATGAACAATATATGGTGCCGCACCATGTGAGAATACTGATCAGGGATAATATTACGAATATTGAAATAGTTCAGATGTCCAACTGGAGTCACCGAAACATTCCAGGTCACAGCAGGTGTACATCAGATGAGGCCTTTGCCCTTTATTACAGTCCTTGACTACGATGACGATAGAGCCATCATAAGAGAGAATCCTAGAAAAAAAGTTTTAAAAGGTAGTTGATTCCGTATTATCAAAAAAGATTTAATACTATATGATCTATGATCAATAGTAAAGCAACTTGTGATGACGACATCAGTCAACGAGTTAGCGTGGGGGTGGAAGAAGTGGCGAGACAAGTCTACCATCTTCTGTGCTAGAAAAATGTAAAGTAACCTAAAGGGAGGACCTGTGCGACAATGTACAAAAAAAATTAAAGTAAAGTTGACGATAGTAGAGAAAAGAAGCTCCGAATGACAGCAGGAGTAATAAAGCTCGGTCGTATTAGAAGTACCAAGACACGAGAACGCCTTCACGTCAAAAACGCCATCAAAGGACAGATCCCGAGACAGAGGAAAACATATGCAAGGAGCCGAACGAGCTTTAAAAAGAAAAGCAACCAAAAACGAAGAAAAAGTTGAAAAATCCGAAATTGCAAAATCAACTTCCCATAAACTTCTTAGTCATGAGCAAAAAAAAAAATTTGTCTGTTTATAACATTTTCGACACAAGTGCAAATGAGCTTAAAATATTTTGTAATCAAAATTATAAATACAAAGCAAAAGAAAACGATCCCATTTCTCGAATTTCTCTTCGAAGTAAATTTCATCGAAATAGAACTGTACTTTCTAAGGGACTTTCATGGCATTTTAAGTTCGAGAGGAAACCTGTCAATTACAGTGAAATACATTTTGCAAATTCATTCCATTTAATTTGACTTGAATGAAGTTTCGTATTTTATTCCAGTCCTTCCACTATTTTAAAATCTCATTGCGAAATTTTGCAATTGAAAGTTATTCAATTAAAGAAGAAAACAATTTAAAAATATATTCATGCAGAAATGGTCCCCAAATGACCAATCAACACCCCCGCCACTCATGAAAGCTTTTCTCAACTTTCTTTGTTTTGAATTTGACAAAATATTTCCAGTCGATTGAATAAATAAATTTGCACAGAATTAACCTTCAACGACGATAAGTTAAATCAACTTAAAAAAACCATTGAAAAAGACATAAAAAATTGTTTAGTATTTAAGAGCCAAGCTCTATCCCTTCATTGTACTTTTTTAATTGGTCAACATTTCCTGTGTGATTGCCCTGAAGGGACAGTGTGGAAGTCGTGGCTGCAGTGCAAACTCCTCTAGCCACCGGTTATGGGGTGTTTTACTGTTCTTCGCTGTTTAACCATGAGGGAGGAAAGGTATCAATTAAACGAAAAGTTGGATGGTGCAAGTTTCGTTTTGCTTGCGACAGTTGATTTAAAATTGCGTTTTTTTCTTCTCTTTTGTCTGAGAATTAGGGTTGAGTTAAGTGGTGTGGTGCATAAAAACGCAATATAATTCAGAAATAAAGTAAAGCGAAATAAAAACACAGAGGGTGCAATTGCACATGCAGGGTAGGTTGTCCCTACTAAAAAGACCAAACCGGAAACTGAAGTTCTAAGTAAACAGAAGTTAGTTCATTGGTTTTGAATTTTTAGAAGAAAATCAATAGAATTGATCAAACAAATTGAGTTAGCATAAACAGCTGGCTCATTTTTTATGATAGAATCACAGGATTACGATGACTTTGTAGGGCTGTAGGACGTGTAGAGCGAACTTAGAAAGATCTGACTTAGTCTTTGAAAACATACAAGGGTGTCTTAAGCGGCGCAATCAAGTGGAAAGCGATGTCAACCAACTAAGAGTACAAAAATGCAGACATCTTATCGGAAATCGAGCTTGTTGGTATGATATGTTGGCAGAAGGATGAGGTCACATAGAACTGAAAACACCAATCAATTAAGAACCGCAAATAACAGGTGCGAGCGGTGTTATTATTAATTGAGCAATAGCAATAAATATTTTCGGTATTGTTTTTGTTTTTTGTCCTGGAGTTGTAACTTAATTGAAAAGCAGAAATCTAAAAAGAAATAAATTTCTTAGAAGACATGTTGAAGATCGTGCAGATCAGCTCAACTCCTAATTTCCGTATCGCCCAGGTACTGCAATGGGCTCATCAGTTAGATGTTGCCGTACCCTTCTAAGACCCCAACTTTGTTTGGATTACACCAACACTTATAATGTAATCCGAAGTTGCAATTTTTTATTTTCATCAACACGCTTTTTTACTTGCGATTATAGGTACTATAAGGCAAGTCTTGCAATCGTGCAGAAAAAAAATTTTGAGATAACAATCAAACATGACATTACGATGATAGAGAATACGAAAAAAGTGGGTCCTGCAATTCTGTCTGTCTGTCTGTCTGTCTGTCTGTCTGTCTGTCTGTCTGTGTGTCTGTCTGTCTGTCTGTCTGTATATGGATCTACAGCCTGAACCAATGGACCGATTTTCTTCAAAATTTGCAGTTAGGGTCTGTGGAACATCCTACAGAGGGGTTTTTGGAATTGGGTCTCTAGGTTTTGAAATAACGGTACCTGCCATACAACCGATATGATAATACTTATTTTTCTCGAAAAAGGCTCCAACGATTTCGATAAAATTTTGTGTGAAGGATTAATTTAGGATTGTTTTTCTTATGATGTAAAAAAATTTTTTGGAAAAGGCCTAAAAACGGTACCTCCCATAGTACCGTTTTTTTAAAAACCGACTTTCTCGTTAATGGCTGACACGATCTTGACGAAATTTTGGATTTAAGAAGTCGTAAGCAGTTAAAGAAAGACTGCATATCAATATTTAAAAAAACTTAGTTTTGGAAATTTTTATAAATTTTTTTAAAAAATTTTGATTTTTGAAAGTAACTTTGAAACCATAACTTTTATTTTTTTCAAATTTTTTGTCAAAATAACTCCTGTTAAGATCTAGAACTTTGCATACTCGACTTTTAAAAAACAGTTTTAAAAAAAAAGTGAAAAATAAAAAACCGTTTTTTGGGAAAACTGCTCCAACGATTTTGATTAAATTTTCATCATTCATGTGTATTAGCGATTGCAAAAGAATGGCGTTTTTAGATTTTTGCTTGAAACCTTTGGAATATTTAATTTAATTTTTTCATTATTTTGCGTGATTTAATTCAATTTCCATAATTAATGTGTAGTTGGCAACCCTGTACCACAAAATATATTATGAAGAGCTAATACCAAAACCATTAACTCAGCCTTTAGATTTTGATATCGTATTTAGAACACAATCGCAAGTTCGTGCGACCCAGTCGTGCCCATTTTTTTTTTAAATTTCATGCGACCAAAGTTTTGCAGAAAGTACAGACAAAAAAACCAACAACTTGAAGAAGCAGGATTTTCTGGTTAGTAAATCATAATACATAAATTAACTATAAAAAATTGCATTCGGAATTAAATAATTTTGCTTAAATATCTCTGTCATAGCGAACAACGTTTATTTACTGGTTAACGTCTTCTAAAATGAAAACCAGTTAACGAGTTTTTTTTCTGTCAATGCTTTTTTCTTAACTTGATTATGCATTTCTTAGAAGTTCTCTTTTCTCATTTCAAGGACTGTTCTTTCTTGAGTTATTTGTTTTTACTTTCATTTTATTTTGATTTCTCAAAAACTAGGAAAGATTTTCTAGTTCGGTTATCCGTGTTTGACTTAGAATTAATAAGAGCATAGATTATTATATTAAAAGGAATAGTTGGTTTGTTCGTTGAACTTTACCCAAGGTTGACCCAGGTTTTCTTGACAACTATATGAGTTGTCAAAAAACCTGGGTTCTCTAGTCCTCAAAAAACGCTTAGCCACAAAATCACCACACATCCCTGTCATTTAAATAAAAACACATGCCATTTGACAGCCCTCAAATCGCCACAGCAAAAACCTAGGGCTAGTTGAGAGAAAACCTAGGTCAACCCTAGCACTCAAAAACATTCAGTTTGACATTCAGGGCGACTTTAGGTTTCTCAAAAAACGCTTTGTGGCGACCCCAGGGCGACCCTAGGGCTTCAACGAACAAACCTAGTGACTCTAAGTGAGCCAATATTTTGTAAAAGTTTTATTTGAAGAAAAAAAAATTAGTCTCTAAGACTTGATTACTCAAAAGCAATAAATTCACTAAATTAACTTGAACTAAAATTTTATTTAAAAAAAAAGGTATTAGCTTTTGAAAAAGACTTTAGTATGTGGTGGTAGTCAGTGGCTTAGGTGATTAGTAATTTTTTTTATAAAATTGCCCGTCCCGCCTAAACGGAAGGAGATAACACCAATTACGATTTGTTTTGTCCTGTCCTGAGCTTTTGTCGCACCTATGCAAAACACCCTGTGTGTATAGTAACAAAACAAGAACAACCTACATACGAACAAATTAGAAAGCCCCTTAAGGTCTGGAAAATTGATAACGTTTACCGCTGTTTGGGCTTAGCTTAGTTACTTACATAGTTCTTCCATAGAACTAAAATCGCAGCAAGTATTTCGTTCGCAAACTGTTCCACAGGCCAGAGTTTTTTTTGCCTGCGCAGATTATGTCATGTCATTTCATTGCGTCAGTTTTCGTAAGAGATACAACACACAACTGACAATTTACAACAACTACATCTTCATGCAATTGAATGTTTCTCGAGTTCGAAACACGTTGTCATGTAGTTAGTAGACGTGCTAACCACTACGCCACGGTCACCGTTGATCCTTAACCCGCTTGTTGCAACTTTTTTCAGGTGAAAAACCTTGAACAAATAACAAGCTGTTTAAGATATGAATAAAGCTATAAATTCACTTCATATTAGCTATATTCAATGACTTTTCAAAAACAGAACAGCAGAAGCAACAAGCAACATCAGAAGTTTGAAACATTGTAGATAGTTCTTAATGTAAAAAAAGCAATGGCCCTTATTGCGAGTGTCGTCTAACATTCGATGCGACAAGGTCGAAAGCTTCGATAAATTTTCCTTTTGGTATTGCGTATCTCTATCGACAAGGATTTCTATTAACTTTGAATAATGAAAGTATAGTCATTGTGAATCAATTCTATAATTTGATATTTGAGTTAGTTTCAGTGATAGTCGAACGCAAAAATACAGACGATAACGACCGAATTCAAAATTAAAAGTATCGAACAATAAAAATACGCAATACCAAATTTCATTTTCGATGTTCGACTGTCGACAACCGTCGTGTATCGACAGCCAAACGACACTCGCAATAAGGGCCAATAACTCAATTCTATAATGTATAAGCCTTGTTTTTTCAGCACGGGCTCTTTCGAAAAAAAATTGAGTAAGAACAAAACGTGGATATTGAGCAAATCAATCTTTAAAATCGGTTTATTGAATTCCAATTGTCGATGTCCGGGAATCTCCTTTGCTCTTTACTGGACTAGGTTGTTTAAATAACAGTCTATATAAACGACCTAGACTTCCTAGATACTTATAAGCTCTCGATACAAAACTCGGACTACCCTTCAATTGGAATTCTGAGGTAATTTTCAAAAGTAAGAGACTTAACAGTCTGAACACTTCAGCACTAGTTGAGTTTCTCCGTTCGCAAAAAAAAAACGTTTCAGTTCTTAAAAAGGAAAGAGCTCTTCTAACGATTCTGAAAAGAATTTTGTTTTCCGATTTGAAGACAGAATCAATACAAAAACTAATTGTGTAATAAAGTCTCAAAAAGGAGTTTAACTTTTATTTCTCCTCGCAAATGGTTAGGTTTACCTACAAACAAGCTGGTCGAAATCTGAGCTCTGAAAGCCCAACTACAATCGTTTAATCGTGCATGACAAACCGAACAAATACCTACCTACACACAATCTCCATAACATTGTCATAATGGAAAATCCAATAAAGTTGAGAAAATTAGTTGGCTGTTTTGTTTACCGAAAAGAGACTTTCTGCTACCGCGGTGAATACTAACAATAAAATTAATGAATTCACGAAAAATCCGTTAAAATTGTTTGTTAAAATTGTGATCGATCGAACGGATCACACAGGCTGGTTTCAAGCATCTGATTACCAACGGTTGGCAATAGCAGAAGCAAGCAGGGAATCGCAGCCCGGTCACACTATCGGCTCTTAGTGCCTGTCCAGACGGGTTATACTGTTAACGTTATGCTGATAACACCTACAGTCGTATTTATAAAATTTGCTTAGAACATCCTTAGACTACTGTCCAACTAGACGGTGTCTAAAGGGTTGGACAACCCTTAGCCAATTTCGTATTTATAAATGCATTCCAACAGTTGTCTAAACAACCCCTCAAACTGTCAGCTTCGAATGAAAAACTAACTGGTGGCGTTCATGATGTATCCGTGCAGTACCATTTTTTGTGTTTTGATATAGGAGTGCAACAACTAAATCGTTCTGAAAGAGTGTGGCGTAGCACTTGAACCAGACCAAAAAAGCAGCTGATTTGACTTTGAGTTACAGCTTTTCCAAGTCTCATACAACGATGAAATTTGTGCAATTTATAAATTAAATTGTTGAAAGTAGTATTTTTGCACCTCAAACTACCTATTTTTTTCGATCTTAGAGCTCTCAACAGTGTTTTACAACATGTTCAACAAAATTGTTTTTTGCTGTAGCAAATGCCACTTTAGCCATAGTTTAGACAACCAATTTCGGTGTCTAAAGTTAGACGTTCCTTAGACAGCGCTGAAAGTGTTTATAAATACGATTTGGAGTTGGACACTGATCTAAGAGCTGTCCAAAGTTAGACATACTTTGGAATGGGATTATAAATACGACTGCTAGTGTCCAGACGTTGTTATGATTCCTCGCACAAGTTCTCCATTTCGTGTTGGAAATTGTATTGAAAAAGGCATAACGTTATGAGCATAACCCGTCTGGACACGCAAAGTGTACTGCTTAGGCAGATAAATCAGATTTCATTTCGCGCATCGAGTCCCTTTCTTCCTCACCCTTTTTGCCCAGAAACGACCGATATAACGTTATGGGCATAACACGTATGGACAGGGACCTACTCACTAGCTTCTGTCACCAAACATCTTCAAAACGACACTGTGACTTGTTGGTGCATATGGTGATCTTCAAAGGACAGATCTTATATTTGTCTACTTTACACTAGCAATCCACTCGTGCCGCAATATGTATAAAAAACTCAAGTGTCAAAGGGCAATAAATTTTGTTCCAGGAAAATTTTGTTTTTGTTCATCAATTATAGAAAACGACAAAACAAAAACAATTTTATGTGTAGGTTTTCAAAATGAGTGTTTCTCCTGCTGAAACCAATCGAAAGTCAATTGTTAAGGGGACCAAAGACACCACCTGTCGACGCAAACCACAGCTGACCTATTATCCTAACACTGACAAGCGAGGATTTATAGTTACGAAGGTAAATTAGAGAAATGAAAGAGTTTTTAAAGAACCATGTGCTATGTCTCAATCGAAACACCAAAATGAACACATTTTCAAAACATATAAATAAATTTTCCTTCAAAAACAAATAAACCGAACATGTGACTGTGTCAAAAAGAAACCAAAAGCACCTGACTCTCTTCATGGAGCCTTGTGTAGCACCTTTTGCCATTTGAACCTTCCCGAGAACTGAGAGGGAGAGCGCAAACGTACATTTCCTTAACAGAATCACCTTACCTCAATAAACTTTAGCTACTGTTTATAGTTCAAACTTAAAAAAAAAAATACATTTGTACTTTGCGAAAAACCCGAATGAAAATTATTAAACCACATTAACCCGATTCCTCTACAATCTACATTACCATCAATGAAATGACGTACAAGGTACACCTGTCCAGCTATGTATTTAGAAATGATAGATCTCCTTTTGTGCTGTTATCTCTTTCACACTAGGAAAGACAACCACGAGTTCCAGTCAGGAGACAATAGACAACACTCCTTCCATGAGTCTTTAAAAAAAAATTAAAATGATACCCATAAGCGGAGCGCTCATAAATGGCTCCAACTACCCCATAGACATCGCAGAGGTATGTAAATGAAAAAATAGAATAACGAATACCTACATACAACAATTTCACAATCAAAAATCACATGCAAAGACGAGACTTGTATGACTAACAAATTTGGAAGTAAATTCGCAGGCAAAGGCAAAACCAAAAAGTGAGAGCATTTTCTAAATTAAGACGAACATCAACAAACAAACACATTGCATAGAGCTTTTTAAGTGTGTAATCGGCTGAACCAACCGACTACCGCATGCAAACAAAATTGAATCACGATAAATTGTTCCTGAAAAAAAATCAAGTCAAGGCACAAGGAAAACGTTTAAAAAAAATGGAATAAAATGACAAATGAATGAGACACAAGAAACAAACTGGATGGTCGAGAGTATTTCAATTACACAAGTGACCGGCTTTGATAGGCAATGTGAGTCATTTAAGCTTCCAAACGACGGAGATACAGACACACATATAGACACCAGGTGACGACGAAAGTTGACAAATAGTTTCTGACCTTGTAAATCTCTCGACCAGCCAACAAAATGACGTAATTTTTCATTGCACTACTAAAAAAAACTAAAAGACTCACCTAGGCCGTATTTGTAGAATATCTCCTCCACTGAGACAATCTTGGGTCCAGCAGTGGTGGGTGACTGCCTTGGTGTAGCTGTCGGTGTAGGAGTCTTCCTGGCCGGTACAGCTGGAGGAAGTGATGGAGCCTGAACTGGAATTGGAGGAGCTGTCTTTGGTAGGGCCGGAAGCTCTTTCTCTTTGACCTCTTCAACCATTGAATGTTTAGTTGGTTCGGGTGCTGGTGCTCGAGCTGGAGTTGGAACAGCAACTGGAACCGGCGCTGGCACTGGATCTGGTTTCTTAGTTTCGATTGTGGGGTTCTTGAAATCGCCTAACAAATCGCTCACTCCTTCACCAAAACCGGAAGAAGCTGGATTTTGTTTTGGAGCTTTGGCTGACTGCACGAATTCTGGAGTTGCAGTTCGTTCCTCTTTGAAATCACCCAGAAGATCCTCTGAAGAGATAAACTTTTCATTTTCCTGCTCCTTTAGAGCTGTAGCCACTGGATTTTTCTTGATTGGCGATGGATTGTATGAAATAGATGGCGAATCGTTATCAGCAAAGTCGTCGTAGAATTTAGATGATGCTTTGTGTCCATCATGGTGTTTCTCTTCATGTTCTTCTTCATCAGAATCGTCATCATGTACCGGTGCAGATGGTACAATTGGCTTTGGATCGAATGGTGCTACTGGTGCTGCTTTAGGTTCGTCAAACATTAGTGGGTTTGGTTTCACCTCGTCCTTCTTGGCTGGAGCAGATCCTTGGAATCCTCGTTCTGCATTCATGAAATCTCTAGTCATGTCCGAAATGAATGCCTGTCCAGTCTTTTCGGCTTTGTCGATTTTCTCACCGAATGCATTTCCAAAATCATTTACATTGTGCTTGGCCGTAGTGAGGAATTCACCAAAGTCATCTACAGCCTGTTCACTAATTTTAGTATCAATTTTAGAGTCATCAACATGCACCAGCCAGTCGTCGTCCAAGGAACTGCCAGTAGACTTTTTGCCTTCCGAGCCGTCTTTTGGGGAGTGGTCAGGTTGCACGGCAGCAGCACTTACCTTGTTATCAACCCCCAAATTCAGATCGAGGGGGTTGTTCATGGCGTTGTGGGTATCCTGCTTCAATTCAGAGAAATTGAAGTCCATGGTTGGGGAAGTTTTTTTTCGATTGATTTCTCTTGTGTTATTACAGGTGATTGCTTTTCGCTAAGCTCCTTTTTTATTAAGCTTTTGAACACCTACCGGATTTATAAACCACTTTGCTAATTGAAATTTATTTGTTTTACTTTATTTCAACACTTTCAAGTTTTTTTTTCTTTCGAAATTTTTAACTCAGATTCGATCGAACCGAAGAGGAAACTCTTTTGCAGTCAACGAACAAGAACGGAATGAATTTCAGATGAACTCAGCCATCAGTGGTGGTCTCGGTCTGTGCTCTGTGCTTTAGGTGCATGGGGGAGAAAAAAAAGTTCTTTTTGTCGATAGTGTGGTTCATTTTCTACATGAATTGGGAATTTGTTTGGTTGTGTGAGTGTTGCTGTTGGAAGGGAAAAAAAAAAAAAAACTTTTTTGCACAAAGCGCCGGTCGATTACTGGAGAACGAGAAAGAACCATTGTTGAGTTTATCTTGGAAAGAAAATTTATTACAACGCAATTGGAGCAAGTGGGCTGAGTATAGAATTCGAATTTTATCATAGAAAGAGAAGAAGAGTAAAAAGTTTGAAGCAGGACAAAACCAATTGGGCTGGAATGTTTTAAATGAACTTTTTATCAGCTGCTGTCCAGTTTTCCAGTTGAATGTTTATCGTGAATTTACTGAACACATGCAAGATTACAGGAGCGTATCTAGTAAATTGCACCCTGACTGCAATTTATTTTTGTATTTAAATCTTAATTGATATTGAAATTTGGTTTGCCTCAGACAAGGGACAATCCGAAACCGGGAGGTGTGTCGACGCATTCTGAGGTCAACGCGGCGTATCCAACGATTGTGTTACAAGTGTAACGCAGTCAAGTAGGAAAGCTGTTACTCCTTTGAGATTAATATGCTCGTAAAGATAAACGAAGAAAAAGAAGATAATGGAAATATTTGAATAACATATAACCAAGTGGGACATTCAAACTTATTAAATAAGTATCCCTCAGACCTGGTTTGTCCGACAAATTAAATTAAAAATTCGTTTTGTGTTCAGTCAAAACTCAAGAGCTGTAGGACTTTGGAGAGGCCGGAAAAGGAGATAACAGAGTAATAGAAAGTTAAACAGAATAACACAATTTTAGAGTTACTCGCATTGGTTTGGTAGAACCCCTCACAAAACATTTTAAAGCCCAACTTAACTTACTCACTAGCTTAAATGAAATTTGTTAAATTCTGCTCTCAAGCAAACCAGATCAGTCTGCGAGTGCAGTCTGTTTGTACATACCGAAGGTCGAGTAGAAATGTGAAAATCTCATAAGCTAACATTTATTTAATTTTGACAGCGATATAATCGGTTTCGTAGGCCGATCTATTTGCCTAAACTTTCATATACTCAAAGCAAACCATTGCAGAGCTTGGAAGGCTTAGAAAGAATTTGTTTTCGTGTTCAGTGGCAAAATCCATTGCTGACCTAATTACAGGATTCTTATTAATAGCGAAAAAAAGGAACCTAATAAAAGAATCGCCAAATAGACAATTCAGTAGAAAATGATTAAGAGTAAATAATAAAATGAGGGAAGGACAGTAAACACCGAAATAGAAGATTAATTCGAGAAACAGATTGATACTACAACTTCAAAAGCAATCAAAAGTCATGTGTAATAGTTTACCTTTTTTTAAAGTCACTTTAAATTTAAAATCGGGCAAGGCCACCCCCATTTTAAGTACTAAAAACCTTGATCGAACTCGTCTGACGTTTCTTGATATTTTGTGTGGTATATTACCGAACTAGTCCCTTTTCTGAATCAAGTATTTTTTGGACAAAAACTAAACTTTCACTGCAAATTCTCGTGTTCAACAAAACTTATGCTGAGTTTTTTTTAATTTAATGACCCATTTTAAAGTTATGTCGACTTCCAGTGGTACATAAAAGCACTTTTAAAAGTGCTTTTTTGCTCGAAATACGTTCCATGTAGGCACTAGATCACTATTTTTTTGCCCTGAAAAAGCACTTTTATGAATCTCGATTCAGAGGCAAGATTTACACGCACTTTCACGTACACCAACACAAAACATTTGACGTTTACCAGCTTAAAGTTTGATTATTTTGCATTTTTGGTTAAAGGACTGTGAAAGAGACATAATAGAAAATACTATATGAAACTATAAACTAATTTGTGAAAATGGATCGCTCAATTTTAGCTGAAATTAATCAAAATATATATGAGTCGTCATCTAGCTCCGATTCTGATGAAGAAGTGTTTGAAATTCTGAAATTTTTTCTTCAGAAAGAGAATAAATAAAGTTTCGTTGCCACAAAATTAAAACCGCACTTGAAAAACCAAAAATTTTGCAGAAAATTGAAAATTGAAAATTGCAGAACAAAACAAACGGGAAAAGTTGGCTGTCAAAAATAGCACACATACAATGATAGAAAAAAGCACTATTGTCTTTTCTGTTCTAGTGGGCTCGAAAAAAAGGACTTTTTTTGGAGTGCTTTTATTTTCCCAGAGGAAATCGACATTAGAGTGATGTTAGCTAAAACCGGCACTTTCTCTTCAAAACGCACTGACTACTATTTGCACTAATAGCCCAGTTCACACTGTACAATTAGTTGGACAGACTTCGTTTGATGGAAGTTGGATGGTCTGATGTAGTTTTTCGTTCACACCTATCAAGCTTGTCGTCCAACTTTATGTCATATACCCTTCCACTCCATCCAACTTCCAGATTTTCAAAATTTTTTGAAAACCATCCAACAAATTGGACAAGCGGTCGTATGAAGAGTTCACACTATCAAGCATTGGTTTGTCCAACTAATTGTACAGTGTGAACGGGGCTAATGGCTCTGAAATGAGTTTTCCAACACATCCTATAGCCATCTATCGCCGAAAAGCAAATTCATTCCTCACAACTCATTCCTCAAATCATTTTCCAACATAAACAAACGCCAAACAATTCCAATAAGTTGATTGATAAATTTAATCGTTCCATTATAATTTATTCAACAGTTATATCACAGTTCATTCTTCCATTGAAATGAGTTTTCAATACGTTCCACAAATTGTAAAAGCGAATTTGATGTTGTTCTACACGACTTTATGAAAAGAGCGAGAGCTAAGGGCTTATAATAGGTCTGTTCGTTGAACTTTCCCCATGGTTGACCCAGGTTTTCTTGACAACCCTATGAGCTGTCAAAAAAACCTGGTTTTTCCAGTCCTCAAAAAACGCTAAACCACAAATCACCACACATCCCTGTCATTAAAAAAAAAATACATGCCATTTGACAGCCCTCAAATCGCCACAGCAAAAAGCTAGGGCGAGTTTGGGGAAAACCTATGGCAAACCTATGGCTCAAAAAACACTCAATTTGACATTCAGGGTGAATTTAGGTTTCTCAAAAAACACTTTGTGGCGACCCTAGGGCAACCCCAGGGCTTCAACGAACAAACCTAATATGTGTGAGGAGGAAATAAACAATAACAAATGATTCGCTGCATGGGGGTATAGTAATAGTTGACAGGAAATAATATATAATGTACAGTAAAATATCAAAATGAAAATGTGTGATGTGCCTTTCAATAGGCAAGGAAAAACGTGCAATCGATATGGCCATAGCCAAAAAATAAGAGTACGTAGACACTTTTCGTTGTAGGAAATAATAAGAGAAAAGTGGAAGAGGTAGTCAGTATGAGAGATTTTTGTGTAGGTTAGAATACAGAAGTTCCTGCAAGTAAAATTTGGCAAAAATTGTACAAAATTCTTAAAACATAATTTTCTATCCTCAACCATTAAAAATGTTAATTTACCAACACATCCTTCGGCCATCTATCGTCGAATAGCAATTCCACTTCCAATCACTCTTTCCGCAATTCATTTGCCAACATAAATAAACGACAAACAATTCCAATAAATTCATTTATAAATTTAATCGTTTTTCGCAGTGTTTGTTAAATCGTTTGACAGAATGGGTAAGCTAGAAAACATCGACGGCGAAGCCGAGTCAAGTTTTCCATCCGAAAATTTTAATACTACATCTCCTGATATAAAGCATATCGAAGTACGTCAACGTATCAATGGATTTAAACCATCAAATGGAACAATTTCAAACGGGGTAAGTCCACAACTAGACCTCCTGGACGGTAACACATTTTTCTATTCGCACATTTCACGGTCATCAAAATTAGTTTTTTTTTTATGTTTTCCACTCATTAGTCGGTGGTCTGGCTGGAATTCACATGAACTGGGTCATACGCCCTCAGCCTTGCTTATCCGTCATTGTGGACTTGTCCATAAAACCACTGTTGTTATTTGGGTTTCCTTTGAGTTTTTCTTTTATATTTGGCAAATGTTCCTCTTTGCAAATGAAGGGCGGCAAGAAACGCGTGGGTGACTGACAGTTCCAGTGTATCTGAGTGGCAATGGCAACTAATGGGAGTGCACAACTCTCTATGCGAGGAAATGTGTTAATTTTGTGTTTAATTTCTTATGCAAGCAGCAATAATGCAAATTTAAATCAGCCCATGGGAATATTCCCCCGAAATTAGTCATGCTCATGACATTGTGCGATTACTACGCTCACTATCTTGTATTTGAAGCGCGTTTCTTATCAGTACAGTTTAAGTACATTGCCAATGGGTACACGGTACAGCTCACCTCGAAAGCATTTGCTTGCGTTAGTTTTTACTTTTTTTTTTAGTCGACTTCAGATACAAACATGATACGGAGATTCTCAATTGTCTGATTGAAAAAAAAGTTAATGAATAGGTCGACGGAATGTGTGGTAATTTATATTTTATTTGCTTGGGCTATGATTGATCTAAATTCATAGACGTCTGGTTTGGTTATTAGTTTCACCATTTAATTGATAGTAACTCACACCAGCAAGTTAATATACGAAGGCAAACCCAAGACACCAACATCATAGCACGTAATTGGATACTTGCCATGCCTTCCATGTGCGGCAGTTAATTTGATTAGGTATTCTTTCATAATTGAAAAATAACTTCGCCTAAATGAATCTTCTATTGTGATGGATGGATGAAAACTTGTACTTTCTTTCACAATTCACATTCGATCAGTTACGCCATTATTGATCGTCATATGTACTTTAAAATAGGCTTTGAATAAGAGGTGGAAAAGATTTTGCAAACACACTTGGTGTCTGTACAGCCAAATTTGTTTTCAAACTGCAATCACACGGTTTGCGGTATTTTGGAGTACGTTTCCTTTGCCTATACCATCCGTTCTGAAGTTGATAAGGTAAGCAAATGTTGTTTACAAATATGGTCCTCGTCACTTGACAGTGGCAAATATTTTCCGTTTGTACCATGGGAGTGGCTGTGTCAATGATTTCGTAACTTTCAATCTATGAATTATCACAGCAAGTTAATCAATTGTTGCGATGGAGAAGCCAAGTAGTGTTTTCTTCGAAGTCGATTCTTTCTTATACAAAAAAAAATATAAGACTATCGCAAGTTGTGTTGATTGGACCGATCGAGGCTATAATTCTCAAATATACGGGACGGCTTTTGTAGAAACTGAACATTTGCACTTGATGCCAAGAATATGCTCGATTGTCTTTTCCAGATACTTGCAATAACTGGCTTAAGCAGTCGTCTTTATCCTCTTTGGAGTCATAAACCAATAGGTCTGTTCGTTGAACCCCTGGGTTGCGCTGCGGCCGCCAGAAAACGTTTTTTGAAAAACATTACCTCGCCCTGAATCTAAAAAAAAATTAAATAAATAAATAGGCCAGCGTAGCAGAGCGAGGAGCCTAGCGCATTTCTCACAACCATGAACCACGAACTTCTGGGTTAACAGACAGACACGCTAACCATCACGTCATGGTACCACAATCTAGAATCGAGTGTTTTTCGAGTTCTGAGTTGGTTCACCCACCAGCCAACATGCCCTTTGTCCAAATCAGGTAACAAACAGGGCTGTCGAATGACATGAATTTTTCTTCAAAGGGTAGGGATGTACTGGTTTAACGTTTCTTCAGGATTGAAAACCCAGTTTTTTTTGACAACTAATGAGGTTGTCAAGAAAACATGGATCAAACAATAGGTAAAGACTTGTCACACGAAGATAGATAACTGGCCGTAAAAACAAGCCCCATTCCTAGTCTTTTCACAAGACTTTCTGTATCCTTCTTAAAATGGCTTTTCGTCTATTATCTAACATGACTTCATTGTTGGACTTTTGGTGTGTTTGATATTTCTTGGTAGACACCACTAATTGCTTATTTTTTGGAACCGAAATCATTACACGCTTTGCACATTAACCTAACACCTCTGAGAGTTGAAGTAAATTAAAAATTAAGGAAGATATTAATTTCTAAAATTACCAAACATAAGAACCTACACAACTTGCGACACCTTGAAGTCATAAACCCAGAATTTCATCGACTACCAATGCATAATCAGACGCAAGCGGATACCTTGCATAAATGATAAGATAAAAAACATTTAAAATGCCACCAAGGCCTTCTGTCCAAAAATATGGTCAGGCGTCATTACTAGGACCGCGACCGTAAATCAACTGAATTATCTGATATCGTTATTTTGATAATGAACTTTTTCGTTATTGTAAAAAATACATATTTTGTTGTTGGTTATGATTCATTGACGTCCATTCAAATTTAATACGAATATAATCGGTTTTGACTTGTTTAGTGTTATTTGAAACAGAAACTGAAGCAAAGTTTGGCTTTTTTTTTAACTAGATACGACGAAGATCAACTTTAATAGCACGTTGACCTGAAAGATCTTTTGTGCTGTAAAAAGCTTGGTGTTATCGTATTACTTTAGGAAGACCAAGTGACCTCAACTGTTTTTCGCCCAGATAAGACAGTGTGCTCAAGCTTACTAATTAAGATGGTCAATACAGTTCATGGGGAACCTAGACCTAAACCAACATCTTGCGACAATAACTCCCGGGCGGGCTCTATCTAGTTTTGCAGTCAGTTTCTGATGCTAACTATTATGCCACAAGCACCACATTGACCATCTATTAGTTGAGAAAAATCTAAGCCACTAAATTTTTAGTCTTGAATCAAAAAATATTGCTATTAAAAGAAAAATCCTAAGTAAAGCATCGTGTCAGTAAAACAATTGCTACCATCTGATATTTTCTAGTAATTATAGTGCAACAACGAATCGAACTAAACAATTAACTCCTGAGGTAGACTCCCCACAATGGCACGATGCAGTTAAGACAATAACTTCCATACTCGTAGTAATAAACGCATTGTGTCGTCTGAAACCATCCTCTTTGTATGAGTGCTATCGAGACATCTAAGTATAGTACATTCAACATGCAAGCACAAATGTTACAAGACTTGTTCATTTCATTATATGTGATTAAGGTTTTAATGATTTAATTGAATTATTGATCACCACAAACATTTTCCCCACTTCAGCATGACCAGTGTTTTTTCGTGTATCGAAAAATTCAATTTCAACGAATACACGTGCTGTGTTTTATGAGTTGCACTTCTAGAAATTATTTTGAATGTAAAGAAATTAGTTCAACTGTGTGACCTTCGGTCATTGCATGCACAGTGGATATTTATGGTATTTTTATTACCTTTTTTATGCAATTGGGTGTTAAAAACTAAAAATATCCTTTAGTGGTGATTGGGGTTGACATTCAGGCGTCCAATTAGATGGACAGACTTGGACTGTTGGATGGGCGGTTGTAGATTGATTTCAGATTTATCAAAATTGACATCAGACCTCATTGTCATATTATCAAAAACATTTGAAAACCATCCAACAAGTCAGACAAGCAATAGTTTTTAGAGTCGTTTGGATTTTGAACCAAAGTTTGTCGAAGTAATTTACAGTGTGAACTGCTTTGTTAGGATGTTTTACAAGAATTCTTTTTAAAATTTCAAGTTTTTATTGAGTGTTACCCTTGGCGCGATGGTTAGCATGTCTTAACACAGAGGTTCGTGGTTCAAATCCTAACAGAGGCAAAACGCTTTTTCCACTGGTATCGCTTTTCGCGAGGAATTGGCAAGTCCTCCGTTAGTAAATTCATTGCCATGAAAAGCGCTTTATCGATTACCCGTTTGGAACCGGCAGGAAATTGTAGGTACCTCCATTCCCTCACAAAGCATGGTTGTGAGAAATGCGCTAGGTCCCGGGGCTGCTCGCTCTGTTGCGCCACCCTTTTTATTTATTTATTGAGTTGTAAAAGTTATGAAAAAGAAGTCTAACAGAAAAACTAATTTTGATTCTAATCATGCCGATGCCGGGGGAACACCAAATGTTTATTGACTTTAAAAGCCTTTTAATTTTTTATCAGGAGAGTTTCATTAATTTTAAGTGCCATCGGTTCCATTTGCAATGTCTCGCATTCGTTGCCACTCAGATTTTGGTCTAAATCTTCAGATAGACGGACTTTATGTGCCTTGGTCCATTCGCACCTATTAAAGGCCGAATAAAACAGACTCTTAGTGCTAGAATGATTCTGATGATCTAATACGTGTCGTTCTATTGGTTTCGTACTTTTTTTCCGCAGTAAAAGAATTCCAAATGGGATTCGCTTGAGTTGAAATAAAATTATTTTTGATGGTCTTTTTCTCGTCAACAGTAAAAGAATACAAATCGTACCAAACAAACCCCTTAGGTTTGAAATAAAATTATTTTTGATCGATAAAAAGAGCTGGCTGGAAAGATGATAAAGGACTATAACGATATTTATTAGTTACTACTAAATTAACACTAAATTTATAATCTGATCGGTTTTACAACTAACGAAACAAATTAAGCCCAAACTGACTTTTTAGCGATCATTGGCTTGATGTTTCTCAATAAAAAGATGCAATATTGGGACAATGTTATAATACAAAATACAGAGACATGCTGCAAGACTTGAAATAGCCGCAAACAATTTCTGCAGAGATGTTGATAAGGAGGATAAGGAGGAAAAAACATTCCTCTTCTTCTCTGTTAACGTCCCGCTTCAGCTGACAAACGTATGATGCACTTGAGTTCTGGTTTCTTTTATGATCCTAGCGATCTTATTCACATGGATGCCTTGCGTCTCTGCCGATTGCTTGGACGCTCTCAATCTCTTTCTGTGGTACCTTTGGTTAGAATGTCTGTTTAGAATGTGGGAGTTCGAGATTCAACAAGTAAAAAAAGCTTTTTGTGAGAAATCGGCAAGTGTTTCAGTGGTTTAACTCGCTTTCTCGCTTACCTCCATTGCTTGCAGAGTGATTGAAAGAAATGCGCAACGCCTTGGTGCTGCCGAAGAAACCCACCAAACCGCCTTCTCACCACCCAAACACCTTGGAAATCGAACTATAGGTTCGGTTCTTCCGCCCTTATAATCGGTTCAATCATGGGAAATTAGAACTTGGGGAAAAATATTTCTGGAAAGTCACTTACAACCCATTTGGATAAGGATTGACTTTTAATTTTTAGATTGTAACTCTTCATAACTTCCCTCAACTGTCGCTTATCTCTTAAGGAGATGGCTGAACAGTTCAACATTCACCTTTTTTGGGTGACGGGGCACAGAGATATCGCGGGTAACTGCAAAGCCGATGAACTCGCCAGAGAAGGAACCGTTCTACCGATCTCAACCAGAAGGTTGAATATTGGTATACCAATCGCTACATGTAAACTTATGCTAAAGCAAGAGGCAATGGACAGAACAAATCATAGGTGGAACAATATCACCACGTGCGTTGCAACAAAACGTATATGGCCAGGACTTGATCCAAAACGCACAAGACATTTGTTATCCATTACCAGATTGCAAGTTAGCTCCGTAATCAATGTCACTACCGGACATTGTCTGATAGGAAGACCCGCCATAAGACTTGGCGTTCCCTCTAATGACTTCTGCAGAAGTTGCTTAGATGAGGAGGAGGAGGAGACAGTACCACACCTCCTCTGCTCATGTCCTGCACTCTCTTTTAAAAGAAAGCGGCATCTGGGGAAATATTTTCTCGATGATCCAAGCGATCTGGCGAACACAGATCCCCTGCATCTCCTTCGCTTCATTAAAAGCTCCAAATGGTTTTGTTAAGTGAGGTACTCCCTCGCATAATTTCTATGGTATCACAATGGACCTAGTATTGGTCTAAGTGTGTCGGGTGTATTCCTGACAGCCATTGTAACCTAACCTAACCTAGCTCTTCATAAAGTACGTTCCTTTCTTAAAATAAGAAAAATTTTTGTCAAACGGATATTGTAAACTCTTAATTTTGATATGCGTACTAAAGTTTGCCATGTGCAAAAAAAAAAACATGAAAAATTATTTCGCTTTACAAAGAATATTTCAGAAGGTGAATAGATTTAATTTCATCTATCATTTCGAACTTTGATCTCAAGGCGTCATTTAAAAATTTTTTAACTAAAACATCCGAGAGAAAATAACTTTGTTTGGTTACTTGTTCTTCACTGGTACTCATACTACTCACAGATAAAAAATAATGGTTTCTTCTAACAAAATTTTTATCGTACTTCAAGTTCACATTGGTATAAAAGGTACTTCCTGTGTCGTAAAAGTTGGCATTATCTCTGTGTTGACTAATGAAACAACGATACGTTTGGAGTGAAAGTGTTAAATAAATGCATGAACTTTCACTTGTCGTTTGCAGCAAGGCGGTTTTTTTTACTTGTCACAATTATTATTAATAAATCAAACTAACTGGAAGTGAAGAGTTTTTTTGTTTATCATTCAATTTATGGCAAGTAGCTTAACTTTGTTATTATTTATTTTATACGTTTCTTTGCTTGTAAGTAAGTTTCATTCAGAGGATATTTTTACAAATGCTACTGATTTGGGATTAGCCCTGATATGACACATGAGAACTCAATACACATCCCATGATTTGATAAGCGTGAAGCATATAAACTTCATGTGCCAAAAAGAAACTTTAACCATGATTGCTTTTGGTGTGTCCGTACTCGAGACTGAATTGATAAAAAATAACTGGTGATCGTCACGAGCAGTGTGCTGGGGTCTAATAGTTAGGTGCAAATAAATAAAAGAGAAATCTTATCACTTCCAGTTGCTTATCGAGAGCGATTTTGGCGGAAAGAGATTATAAAACTGTACGAACGGCAGGTTGAGTACAAAGGTAGTTATTTTTTTGAAACTATAAAGTCTATCAACTCTATAAAGTTTCAGGTGGTTGTTTTGTTTTTAACTCTATAAAGTCCTCCGAAGAATAAGGATTGATATAGACTTTCTAGTGGTTGGTTTTTCTTTTTAACCCTGTAAAGTCCTCCGAAGTCTTGGGATTGAAGTAGACTTTCGAAAAGTGGAGAACCAAAAAACCAATCTACGAGATTAAGAACACTTGCTTGGTTGATTTATTTACAGTCTAAATTATCTATTTGTACTTCACAGTTGTTTCTTATTCTGTGTACATTTATCTATTCAATGTAAAGCTGTGTTAGTTAAAAGAATACTCATCGTTGCTCAATTTAAACAAAAATTCGTCATTCCTTTATTTAGACATTGGCCTGCATGATTCGTGGTAATTAAAATAGAACAATCCAACAATCCAACGCTCATGTGCTTAACAATCAGTTTTTGTTTATCATCTGCTTTGGTGAAATATGTAAACACAAAATTTGCTGGTGACGAGTCTATTCATAACCAAAACAAGTACAAAAAGCCTTCCATGAAATTATCAAAATGTTTTGATCAAATAATTTATGTATGAAATGTGAAGATAGCAATGTTACGGCACTAGACACTGAACCTACTACCTAAAACCACTTGTTTGATCGGTGACAAATGCTGTACCTTTTTTTATTTATCTTATCGTTGGACGGTCACTTTTTATAATTAAAAGTACACGAGATAAACGTTGGTTTACAAAAGGAGTATCTTTTTCATTTTGCGGCAAAAAAAGGGAATAATAACACAACAAGAAAATGTACACATTGCGTGCTACACGTGAATCTCTAGTAATTGTTTCAAAACCACAATCTCGGTTTCCATAAACATTCTAATTCGTTTGATGGAATTTAAAAGAGGGCCTATCGTAGCTAAAAACGTGATATCCTAAGTGAATAAAATATCCGCTTTTTTCATTTTCTCAGAGAGCCAAACAACTTTAAGGGCTGTTTCTGGAACCATTTACACGCAAACGCGGTCAAGCAAAAACAAGATGCCAGGAATAAACAGTAGGTGGAGTAATATCACCACTTGTTAAGCCCCCTGGTATGGCCAAAACGCACAGGCTTTTGTTATCTCTAAACAGATTCGTAAATGGTGTCATTACCAGACAATAGGTTTGTTCGTTGAAGCCCTAGGGTGGCCCTGGGGTTACCACAAAGCGTTTTTTGAGAAACCTAAAGTCGCCCTGAATGCTGAATGTCAAATTGAGTGTTTTTCGAGCCCTAATTTTGACCTAGGTTTTCCATCAACTCGCCCTAGCTTTTTGATGTGGCGAGTTGAGGGCTGTCAAATGGCATGTATTTTTTTTTAATGACAGGGATGTGTTGTGATTTGTGGTTTAGCGTTTTTTTGGGACTGGAAAACCCAGGTTTTTTTTGAAAACTCAAAGGGTTGTCAGGAAAACCTGGGTCAACCCTGGGAAAAGTTTAACGAACGGATCTAATGTCTCATAGGAAAACACACCACAAAACTTCTGCAGAAACTGCATGGATAAAGAGAGAGAAGACAAACCAACCACTCCTCTGATGATGTCCTGCTTTCTCAATTAAACTTTAACTACATCTAAAAGATTTCTTCTTGTACGATCTAAGCGATCTGATGAACGTAGATATTCCATGTCTCCATCATTTTACCAAAGGCTCAAAACGGTTTAGATAATGAGACACTCCCTGGCATCTGAGTACGGTACCACAAAGAACCTAAGTGTGTCATTTATTATCCTGACAACCACTGAAATCTTAACTAACCTAATCTAATCCTCTGCTGGACATGTTCTTCTAGCTTACTTAACTTGGTGGGCATACGGTCAATGATGGATCATGAGCTAAGCTAAAATACATATTTGCCAATCCAGTCACTAGCTAGGTTCCCTCCAGAGTACTTTGTGTAAAAATTCTACTTATAAATTAGTTTCGCACGATACAGAGCTTCACAGTTGATTCTAAACGATTCCTCCTAATGTGCCATGTCCGTTCCGCTTAAACAGTCCAATCTCGAGAAGTTCAATAACCATCGTGATCGAGGCATATTGCATAATAACTATTTGAAACCTTGACATTGCTGTGAGCTCTGACGTAATGTCTGTTTTTGATCGGTTGACTTAGTTTATCTTTGATCTCGAAAAAGCAAATGCGAATGTTATATTTTCTTGTCATAAGCTTTTGTCGATGTGTGTGTGAGTGGTTTTTGTTTATTTTATTAGAGGAATGCACTTTCCGTATACATACATGTGCTACAGTTACAAAAATAAACTACTCGGGGGAATCATTTTTATGAAGACATGTGCTTGATTCTCGCCCCACTTGATCAGTGCGAAATCGCGCGATATCATAAGTCCGGTAAGGCAAATGTATTGCTAACAAGCTACAAAGTCGTTCAACGCAACAACATGTCAAAACAGTTTCTAAAAATATAACTCACAACAAAGAACACATTGAATTTAGTTTGGCTGGTGGTGCATTGTGTGGCAATAAAGAGATTCCCCCTCGTCGTGTCACAATTTCTTTCCTTCACAAACAATAAATAATTGTAAAGTTCAAAGATTGTAAATTTAATTCAATCAAAAACTCACTTTCGAATTCATTTCAGATTTACGCTGCCTCGAATGGAAATGCCAATGGTAAGCCGTCGTCGTCGTCGTTTGTTCCTACCCAGACTGCAAATGGAACTGTATTCAATCAGGAACACTATAAGCAAAGTACCATAAAGGAAGTAGGGTTTTACGATGACCCTAATCGATGCAAAACGTCCTATGAAGAAGTGCCTTTGCACACAGCCTGCCTTACATATCTTGGATTTTATCTGCTTATGATACTGGGCTATATCAATCAGTTGATGTTTGCCCCTAAGGTGGCAAAAGAAGAGAACCGAGAGGTAAGATGGAGTAAGAATCAATTCAAATTAGAAATACTCAAACTGATTGTTTTGGCTTTTTTTTACAGGGTTACGTTACTCTCTACGATGCTTTTGAATGTTTCTATTCACGATACGTCTACAGAAGAATTCGCGACTGCTGGAATCGTCCAATTTGTAGTGTTCCCGGAGCAGAAGTTGTACTAAAAGATCGCGTAACCAATGATTATGGATGGACATTTGAGTTTACTGGAACCCAAACAAAATGCCTCAATCTGGGATCGTACAATTATTTAGGATTTGCAGCAGCTGAAGGTCCCTGTGCCGAACAGTCGGAAGAGCGTTGTAAAACAGACGGTTTGGCATTGGGAAGCTCTCGCCGAGAACTGGGAACGACTCCAGTGCATTTGGAGTTGGAACAATTGACAGCTAAGTTCGTAGGTGCCGAGGATGCTATTGTCTTCGGAATGGGATTTGCTACAAACTCATTAAATCTACCATCGCTTCTATCACCTGGATGTTTAGTAATAAGTGATGAAAAGAATCATGCCTCGATTATACTTGGCATTCGATTGTCAGGAGCAACAACCAAAGTATTCAAACATAACAACATGAAGGATCTGGAGCGAGTGCTGAGAGATAATGTTGTACATGGAAATTCAAAAACAGGCAAACCATGGAAAAAGATTATGATCATTGTTGAAGGAGTGTTCAGTATGGAGGGATCAGTTGTGCGACTGCCGGAGATTATTGCGTTAAAAAAGAAGTACAAGGCTTATTTGTATCTGGATGAGGCTCATAGCGTGGGAGCCATGGGACCAAACGGCCGTGGAATTGTTGATTACTATGGAGCCGATCCAAAAGATGTTGATATTTTAATGGGGACCTTCACTAAGAGTTTCGGCAGCGCTGGTGGCTATATTGCTGGATCTAAGGTTAGTCAAGTTATTTATTTTTGACTCGGCTAGATTGATTTTGCCGGGGTCGTTGTCGTATAGTTTTTACAACGAATATCGTCAAAAATCTAGGCATTGGAAAAAGATATTTAAAGTTACAGGATAACTCGGAAAAATGTTCGATTCGATAGTAAAATTGTTATCGTTTCATTGCTGACAGTGAAGCTGCACGTGACAATATTTTAACGATATTGCGGCCAGGGTGGTTTTGGTTTGGCTCCCTCTTGGTGTTATGGTTAGCATGTCTGTTATTCACATTTCATATTTCTAAGAGTTCGACGTTCGAATCTCAGAAATATGAAATGTTTTTTTCGGGTTTATGCTGAAAGGATTGGCAAGTCTTTCGAGAGTAATTGCATTGGCATGAAAAGCGATATCTCACTTAACAGATTGTTTGGCCCTTTGTTGTGCCACCCTATTTTTTTATTCCTTGGGTTTATTCCAGTTCATATACTTTTATTTGCCTATTGGTGGAACACACATATTATGAATTCTATCGATTGCTAAGGATTCTTGGCTATTCCAATGGATTCTCTTAAGATTAGGGTCTTATTGAATAAAATGCAACTTACCAAAAGTGTTAATGTTCCACTCTTTTCATATGATCTTGTTAGTTGTTGTCGCTTTAAGACCTCAAGTTGTTAGAAGGTGGAAATCTTGGCACCGGTTCTATCTACATTGCCGTTTTTTACCTGAAAATTGAAATTACTTTTTAATTTATAAAATACTATTTCAATGCAAGTAGGGAAGAGGTTTTCGACAAATTCTTTGGGTATAGACACAAATAAAAAAGTAAACAAATATGTGAATGTAACGGCAGGCGATGGTGCAAGGTTCAGGGGGCCTACTATGTAACTCTACTCAGGAATCTTTTGAAAGTTATTTTTGATGCTTACTTTAAATACCAAAGAACGAAAGTAGAATCGAATGTGAATTTTTCCAAATGCTTACAATTTCCTGGTTTTTTTAACTTTTTTTTTTACACCACGTCCTTAAGAATTATAGAGAAGGAGTTAATCCTTTTTTATAGAATCGAGTTACATAGTGTGCGAATAGTGCATTTTTCTCAACTATTTCTATTAGAAATGAAGGGAACATACCTACAGGTACCTGCTTTTGGAAGACTTACTTGTTTCTCACTAGAAGCAAAATCAGTGAAAAGCATTTGAGAAATTGATGGGATTCTCACAGCCTATACATACCTTTGCTTTTTTCGCCTTTTTAGTTAACTTTGTCTTTAAAACCTCGACCATTCGCATTGCGTGTTGATAAGGATGCAATTTTAGCCTGCCTCACCCAAACCACAAACGTTTCGACAGAAAATATAATCCAATAGGGTTTCATCAGCTGCTTGGAGTGTGGAGAATTCGACATGACTTTCATTTTCCTAAATTCGAAAAGTCGTACATAAGGTCGATATTTTCCCCATAACTCTCAGCATTTTGATTTGCAAATCTTCTACTTGTCTGCTTCAAAATAGTATGAGATCAGGGATTTGGTTAATCTGACAGAAAGGCACACCGCTAGCTTTTTCAATATAAACCTCAGTAAATTCCTATCTAACAGAGAACAGAAAACTTTTCAAAACCTTTTTTTTTCGTTCGTATTTAATTCAAAATTGAAAGTAATGACTTCTTCTTTTTTTCAGAAACTAATTGATTTTATAAGAGTTAAAAGCCATGCTCATTGCTATGCTGCTGCAATGTCCCCACCCATAGCCCAACAAATTCTAACTTCAATGAAGACAATAATGGGCCTCGATGGAACAGATATTGGAAGCAACAAAATTGATCAATTGGCCCGCAACACTCGGTATTTCCGCCGACGACTAGCCCAAATGGGTGTAATTACTTATGGCCATGAAGATTCTCCGGTTGTACCAATGTTAGTCTATCTCTTCTCCAAAATTGTGTAAGTTTTCACTTTGAAATCGGTATCCGTGTTATTTTGGACTAAATTTTCTCTTTTTAGAGCTGTTGTGCGTACTCTAACTGTCCGACGTCTAGCTGTTGTTGGAGTCGGTTTTCCTGCCACTCCCATTATGGAAGGACGTATTCGTTTTTGTTTATCAGCAGCACACACCAAAGAGCAGCTTGATTATGCTCTGCAAGTCATCGATGAAGTCAGTGATTCATTGGGACTAAAGTATTCACGCAAACCACGTGATCCCAATCCGATTATCTATTAAAACTACACTAAAATTCTGCTTTCAAATTCCGAAATTTAAATTAGAGTCTAACTTTATTATTATTACTACAAATATTTATATATTTTTCTGTCGACCTTGTTTTCCATTTGGAAAACCTTAATATAAGTATCAAGGTGGTTGCAAATGTCGGGTCCATTTCCTGTCGGGTCCATTTCCTGTAGGTAAAAAGAATTTATAAAAATTACAACTACAGAACACATGCCAACTAAAACAAAAAAAAAACAAAAAAACAAGAAACCCCAACACACTATTCCAATGTCTGCTTGCAAATTTATTATTAGTACCTAAGAATATTTTATAATACAAAATTAGTAATATTTATGCTTTTTAATGTTAAAGTTTATATGAAAAAAAAATGAACATTGTTTACAAAGTATTTTATGTAAATGAAAGTCAAATATGTTGTATTCCATCTACACTTTTTCTTCTTCTTTTTTGTTGGTTTTGTTTTAAAGACTTTATTTATGGTAAGTCATTGCGCACATTTTCTTTTTCGCTGGCAATGGAAATTTTCCTCTTGCGATTTAACTAACTTTTTTTTTTTGTTGAAATTTACCAAACATTGGCTTTTTTGACAACGTTATGAGTCTTAAAGAAAGTGTTTCTGGGTTCTCAAAAAACGCTCAACCACGAAACCATCACATACGAAAATCATGATTGCTTTGCCAATATTCGATCATTTGCAATCATATTTACATCATATAAAATAAATGCTCATATTTTTTGTGCATATTTAGCTTAATTCAAGCCTTTTTTACTCAGAATTCTAAAAACTCATGCTTATTTTGACATTCTATTTCGATAGAAAGTTAGTCGAATTCAAAAGAAGTGCATTTTGAGACTCGAACGATTCGATTGTTAACATGTAAACTTTCGAATCGTTCGAGTTTCAAAATGCACTTCCTTTTAGTTCGACTAACTTTCTATCGAATAGAATGTCAAAATAAGCATGAATATAATTGAAAAACATTATAACTGTTTTTAATCTCAACTTTTTCTTTTAATGTGGCCCTATAGCATGGGGACAACCTAACGAAAATAGATTCAATAGCCCTTTTTAAGTTCAGGCTGAAAAAACAATCAAAATTCAATCTTTTGGAATCAAGACCCATCATACACATTTCACTTGCTTTGTCAAAAAAGCACATTTGGCCAACTCACATCTGGAAAAACATTTTAGGGCTGCTACTATCGAAGATACTCCTCATAAAAGTATCGTTGATTGATATAAAAGTGGGATGATAGAACAATTTGGGTAGCGGAACCATAAAGGCCCTTATTGCGAGTGTCGTTTGGCTGTCGATACACGACTATTGTCGATAGTCGAACATCGAAAATGAAATTTGGTATTGCGTATTCTTATTGTTCGATACTTTCAATTTTGAATTCGGTCGTTATCGTCTGTATTTTTGCGTTCGACTATCACTTATGTCGATTTCCAGTGGTAAACAAAAGCACTTTTAAAAGTGCTTTTCTGCTCGAAATATGTTACATTGAGGCACTTTTTTTTCGCCCCGAAAAAGCACTTTTACGAATCTCGATTCAGAGGCAAGATTTACACGCACTTTCATATTCATATTCATATTTATTCAAATCTACGACAGTAAAATCAACAGATTTATGTTTAAAACAAAAATATTACATTGAGTAGTATATAATAATTCAAATAAAGTTACTATTATTATGAAGAACTTTGAAGCAAATCTAAAATACGAGCCTTAAAATGGTCTCTAGGTAAGAAAGTGTCCAAATAATCATAATATTTATTAAATAGTTTGCTACAGTAAGATATTGGTTCCCTCTGTCCATAATTAGTAGAATGAGGTATTTCGAATATAAACTGCCGCATCCTTAGTTGCCGGCTAGGAGCATATATATTTATATAAGATATTAAATCTTCACATACAATATCACTACATAAAATGTCGCGAATAAACATTACACTACACATGCTACGCCTCGATTCCAGAGTATGCATTCCAAGCAAAAGACATCTTTGTTTGTAATTCAAGTTGACATTACCATTTAATTGAAATGTTTTCAATGCAAATCTTAAAAAGTTTTTCTGAACACTTTCTATTCTATCAGAAAGTTTTTTTTGAAATTGGATTCCAAATAATACAATTGTATTCGATTAACGGACGAACAATTGAACAAAACAAAGCTCTTAGAGTATAAGGGTCTCTAAAATCGGTGGAATTTCTTTTCAGAAACCCAAGCATTGAATTAGCTTTAGAGACAATGTGAGTAACATGAGGTATGAAGGTCAACTTAGTATCAAAAATTATTCCCGAATCCTTAGCTTCATTTACCCTTGATAATTTTTCACCGTTAAGAGAGTAATCATATATAATCGTGTTTAATTTTCTATAAAACGTTAAAACAGAGCATTTAGAAAGATTTACTAATAAATCATTTTCAGCACACCAACGGTCAAAGATATTTAAATCATTTTGAAAATCTAAGCAGCCTTTTAAGCTGTTTACAGTTTTAAATAATTTCACGCACACCAACACAAAACATTTGACGTTTACCAGTTTGCAGTCTGATTATTTTGCATTTTTGGTTAAAGGACTGTGAAAGAGAGATAATAAAAATAATCAATAAACTATTTTGTGAAAATGGATCGCTCAATTTTAGCTGCAATTTATCAAAATATATATAATCAGTCGTCGTCTAGTTCCGATTCTGACGAAGAAGTGTTTGATGTTCTAAAATTGCTTGGACAAAACGAAAGGCATTCTGTGAATAATTTTGTTGAAAGTGTTGTGTATAATTATTCGGATGAGGAGGTTTCTTCCTAGTGCATTTATTAATAAAGTTTCGAAAAGATTCTTTTTATATAATTGCAGAACAAAACAAACGGGAAGAGTTGGCTGTCAAAAATAGCACACATACAGT
This sequence comes from Melanostoma scalare, assembly GCA_949752695.1. Taxonomy (NCBI): domain Eukaryota; kingdom Metazoa; phylum Arthropoda; class Insecta; order Diptera; family Syrphidae; genus Melanostoma; species Melanostoma scalare. Next base: position 9,550,908 of record OX456986.1, on the reverse strand, counting down.
GATAAAAAAAGAATTTTGTCTTTTCGTTTCTAGTGAGCACGAAAAAAAGCACTTTTTATGGCATTTTCCATTGGACGAAAAGAACCGTCCAGGAGCGTCCAGAAGCATTCTCAAACCGTTCCATTGGTGCAAAAAGATCGCTTCTCATGATTCTGAGGAGTGACAGCCGCTTCTCGATTTGAAATGAGAATCGACTCAAGAAGCACTAACACATGTTACTCAAATGTCAAAAAGAAAATTTTCTTCAAGGAATATTTTTTAAGAGCCATAGGTGTTTCACTCACACAAAGGCAATTACGTTAAACTGAACAGAAATTATTTTGGGTGTTCCATTGGTTTTTAAAACGAGTGCTTCCCGAGTGAAACCAATGGAAAATGCCATTAGAGTGCTTTTGTTTTTGCAAAGGAAATCGACATTAAACTAAAGACCTCAACCCATAGAATCCGTTGCGTCCGTTCGCTGCCGGATTCACCTGACAGCTCGATTAAATACACACGATCTTATGAGAGGTGACCCATAAGCATCGGATGCAACGGACGCAACGCAAAAATTAGCCCAACTTTTAACTTTTTGCGTCCGCCAAAAGAGAGACATGCGCAGTAAGAACCAATTTGAAATTTTCTCTCTGATGACATGCGCAGTAAGAACCAATTTGAAATTTTCTCTTCTGCTAACATGAGTGGTCTTGTTGAGTTGAGACACCGCAACGGATTTTATGGGTCACCCCAATCCGTTGTGTACGATAAAACTCACAGCTGTCAGGTGAATCCGGCAGCGAACGGACGCAACTGATTCTATGGGTCGGGGCCTTAACTCAAATATCTATAGGATTTATTAACAATGACTACTTTCATTATTCACAGTGACAAAAATCCTTGTCGATAAAGATACGCAATACCAAAAGGAAAATTTATCGAAGCTTTCGACCCTTGTCGCAGAGAATGTTAGGCGACACTCGCAATAAGGGCCAAAATCTGTGCTTTGAAAGACAAAAGCTCTTAAGTACATTTTAAAAGTTTATCAGAAAACAAATTCTTAACTTTCAATCCTTATTTAAAACTTGACTTAACCTATTTTACACATGGTTATAACTTTCTTGTTTTTAATTATTTTTGTTGTTGTTATTATGAGTAAGACAGAAATATAGGTTTTGCAAACAGTGTTTGAGAAAAAAAAAATTTACTAAAAATACACTTAAGAGCTTTTGCCTTCTATATACAGAAATAAGAATAACATGGCTGTTCTGATTTTCGGCCGGATTAAAAACGGAAACCGAAATTGAATCCGTACGGATTTGAAATATGTGTTCTTATTTCCGAACGGATTCACTACTGATTTTATGTCACAAAAACGTCTTGAAAATTAAATTTTTGTGTTCATTGTTACTTCAGTACATATATATGCAAATGTAGTTTATTATTTTTGATTTTTATCAATAAATAATGTTCTACAGAATTCATCAACCGGATTCAATTCCGCTGACAAAATGATAAGCGAATTGAAAACGAACGAATTCGGAATTGAGAACCGCTTCTTCTTTTCTTCTTTTCGTTTCCGGCGTTACGAGTAGTGATCTTGAAGCGATCACAACTCTCCCACTTTTCTGCTTCACACTAGTGATCCGCCTGTGGGGTACGCCGCTCGGAATTGAGAACCGCAAATATTCTAAAACGGGAGGATATGGTATCCGAACGGAAATCAGAACAGGGGCCCTACTCTGGGGGCCTACCATGTAACTCGATTCTACAATAAAAACGTTCGAACGCCCTTTATAATATAATAACTTTCGAATGATTCGAAAGTAGAATCGAGTTACATAGTAGGGCCCCAGTATTCCGTTTCGAAAGTCAATCCTATTCGAAAGGGATTTTCGATCCGTGTATGATTTCATACTCTGTAAAATTTTCGAATCGAACAAAAAGTGCTTAGTACAATTTCCATTTACGGAATAGATTTTCGAAGTATTTTTCATATTTCTCGTGAGAGAGAAAAAGACAGTAACACAAGTTGCAAACCAAGCAGGAATTAGTTTTAAATAAAGCATTTTTTTATTCAATAAAAAGTAAAATGCATTCGGTTGCACTTTGGATGCATGTAAAAAACAGAAAAGAACGGGTTGAACAAAAAATGTTATGCGATAAATCAAATATTCTTTAAATGTGTGCCAGAATGTGAATAAAGATGAGCACACATGTACTACACCATCATTTCAAACTATTTTTGTTTTGTGCTAATATTTTTTCCTAATTATTCCCTGTGTCTTGTGATAAAATTCTACATTTATTTATGGAATAAACTTAACTTGGACCTCTTATAAGTTCAATACACAATATATTGACTGGTTGAAAAATGTGTCCCTTCAACACAATCATTGTTTTTTTTTATTTTAACTTTTGTTTATTGTAGCAAAATTACATTTTTTCTTAATACAATTACACAATTTACAGAGATTGGTTATTAACTACCTTACTACTGCTAAGTTTTTAAACAATAAATGGAAATGTGGTACGAGAAAAGCTTGAAGGAAAAGCTACGACTGAAAACCTTCATTAAACTTCAAAAAAAAAAAAAAAAAAAATGGTATATACGTACATGTACAACATGTAATAATATATAAACAAATATATAGTTTTCTAAATTGAGAAAGGGGGAAGGGGGGAGTTGTAGCCTGACAAAGTCTTTTTCAAGATAATCTTTTACACTTTGTGAGCTTATAACTTATTTCTGATAAATAACTTAAAATAAAAATAAATAGTTTAAAATCAACAAATACATATACATAAATCAGTCTTTAGAAAAATAAATTAGAAACGAAATCTATAACAAGGTAAAAATAAATAAGTGAATAAATAAATAAATAAATAAATAAATAAATAAATAAATAAATAAATGAATTAATTAACAAATAAAGAAATATATAATAAGTAAATAAATAAATAAATGAATAAATAAATTAATAAGTTAATAAATAAATCAATAAATAAATAAATGAATAAATAAATAAATAAATAAATAAATAAATAAATAAATAAATAAATAAATAATAAAGAGTAGTTAGAAAACAAATAATAAATAACAAATAATGTGTATAAATAAATATGTTTGTAACGAATTTAAAGACAACAAGTAACATTTAACATAAGTTAACAAAATTTGTACTGTGTGTATATAAATAAATTGTCGGTATTAAGTTTAGTGTGAATAGATTAAGAAGATAATCTTGAAATTAAGGCCCTTATTGCGAGTGTCGTCTAACATTCGATGCGATAAGGATCGAAAGCTTCGATAAATTTTCCTTTTGGTATTGCGTATCTCTATCGACAAGGATTTCTGTTCGCTGTGAATAATGAAAGTAGTCATTGTGAATAAATTCTATAATTTGATATTTGAGTTATATTCAGTGATAGTCGAACGCAAAAATACAGACGATAACGACCGAATTCGAAATTGAAAGTATCGAACAATAAGAATACGCAATACCAAATTTCATTTTCGATGTTCGACTGTCGACAACCGTCGTGTATCGACAGCCAAACGACACTCGCAATAAGGGCCTAAGATGTTGTCAGAAGTATTACAGGATGTATTGTATCTCTGCTTTAGTCTAAGTAATCTTTCAGAAACAATTTCCAAATTAGTGATTGAGTGTAATTCAGCCGTTGAAAAACGCCAGGGTAAATTCAGCATCATTTTCAGAAGCTTATTTTGGGCTCTTTGTAGTCTACAAATATGGCTTTTCACGCTGATGTCCCAAACGGGAGAGCCATAAAACATTATTGCTTGAAAAATTGTTTTAAAAATGATAAGTTTATTATCATTACTCAATTTCGATTTACGATTGATAAAAGGGTAAAGTATCTTTATTGTCAAATTAATTTTTTTGATAATTTCCTGAATGTGAAAACTAAACGTTAGTTTGCTATCTAAATGTACTCCAAGATATTTGACATTATTTTCCCATTCCGTTGTAGTACCGTTAATATTAAGTCTGTTGCTTGGGAGGAAACATGCTTTTCTTTTCCGAGTGAAAAAAATCGCTTTCGTCTTGCAAGCATTTATTTTGATCTTCCAAATATTAAAATATATTTGTACTTCATTTAAAGCAGATTGTAAATTGGTTTCTATTTCAAAACCAGTCAAATCTGAGCAATAGATACTTGTGTCATCAGCAAAAATAGCTGTTTCACAGTTAAGAAGACAAGGAAAATCAGACGTAAAAACATTGTACAAAATAGGACCCAGGACGGAACCTTGAGGAACACCAGAAAAACAAACAAACGTTTCAGACAGGACATTATTCACTGAAACAATAAGTTTTCTCGACGACAGAAAAGACTTGATAATTTTGATGATGTACATAGGAAAGTTATTTAACAGAAGTTTATGCAAAAGCCCGTTGTGCCAAACACAGTCAAATGCTTTTTCAATATCAAGTAATACCATACCCGTACTCTTGCCCGTAGCAAAATTACTTTTTATATGTTTAGTTATGCGGTGAATCTGGTGAACAGGACTATGGAATGGTCTGAAACCAAATTGTTCAGGAGGAAAAATACTTCTAGCGTTTATATGCGCCATCAATTTGTTTTTTATTAGTTTTTCAAAGCATTTGCTTAACGAACTAAGTAGGCTTATGGGTCTGTAGCTAGAAGGCGATCCGGAACTTTTTCCTGGTTTCAATAAAGGAATTACTTTCGCAACTTTCCATTCAGTTGGAAAATAACCAATTTTTAAACAGCAGTTAAAAAGGCTTTGTAACAATTTTATTGCCGATTCTGGAAGGTTTTTTAAATATAAGTTTCGAAGACTATCAAATCCTACAGACTTTCTAGTTCGTAGTTCTTGAAATACTGTTTTTATATCTTCAATTGTGATATACCCTTCCTCTGGGTTTACACTACTTGAATTGATTTTATCAATGGAAAGTGCGACCAAAGATTCTAACCTAGCATTTGTGTTAAAACTATTGTTATTACACTGGTTATCAGTAAATGACCGTGCTAGTGCATTTGCCTTATCGGCACAAGATAAGAAAAAGTTATTTCCAACTTTCAAAGCTGGAATACGCACATTTCTCTTTTTAATTACCTTTACCATGTTCCAGAATGGTTTGGATGCTTTCTCAAGGCCCTGTAATTTTTGATTCCAAGTATTGTTTCTATGCATCGAAACTCTATCTTTGATGATTGCGTTCAGTATTACCATCTCATTAAAATAACATCTATACCTAGTTCTGATCCACTTAGTTCTGTAACTATTTCTTACTTTGATTAACTCTGTCAGATACCGAGGCAACTCATTTGAACTGTTTGGGTTAACGGATTTTTTGGGAACAGATAACTCAACACTTTCAGTTACTGTCTTTGTAAAAATAGTAACTGTTTCATCAATTTCAATTGAGCTGACATCGGCATTTAACAGACTTGGAACATTTCTCAATTTATTTCGAATTATGCTTTTGAAATTTTTCCAGTTTGCTTTTTTGAAATCAAGTGTTTCGTTTGTCTTATTCTGAGGTGATGAAAGAACATTTATTTCAACAGGCAAATGATCTGAACCTAATTCGTTTATAACCATTGGTTGATTGAATAGTCCTGGTATGTTTGTTAGAAACAAGTCTAGAGTGGAAGGACTAGAACTACTATTTGCAGGATAGAAAGTAGGTTCAGGAGTAAATAAAATATTAAATGGATGTCTTGTGTTGAGGTTTTCGAGTATGTTTCCCCAAGCATTTGCTCTGAGACAGTTCCAATTCCTGTGCCTGCAGTTAAAGTCACCACCAATAAGAAAATTATCTTTTAAACTAATAAGTTTCCTCAAGTCATTGCTGAAATCGAATCTCTTCTGAGAAGATGCTGAACCACCGGCAAAATAAATCGAAAAGATTTTTAACTTTGATCCATTTTCAAAAGGAATCTCAATTCCAATATTTTGTATGATTTTAGTACTAACAAAAGGAAGAACTTTGTGTTGAATAGTTCTTCGAACTACTATGGCAACACCACCCCCCCTTCCCTCGTTTCTGTCTGAACGATAGCAAACAAATTCTCTGTTCGATAATCTGTCATTATGGTTAAGCCATGTTTCAGATACCAAACCAATATCTACATTATATTTGCTTAAGAAAGCAAAAAATTCAATACATTTAAATCGAATGCTTTTAGCATTCCAAGATATTATTTTGAGTGTTGTGCTATTCATTATTTGGCATATAAGTACTTAATAGCTAATTGTGTAATTGTGTTAAACTGTTCACTCTTAGTTTTACATTTACCAAGCAAAAATATCATCTCAGAAGTAAGAGAGTTAATCTCTTCCATAGAAAATAGTTCATTATTGCTTTTTGGTCCAGCAGTGTTGTTGTTGGCCCATGCATTGCTTTCTGGTGCACGAGCAGTTGATGTGGAAGGTAAGTTGGGCGCTGCATTGTTGTGTTGAGGTCTGAGAGGTGGGAAGTCGGCTACATTGATCGTGGGAACTTCGGCTTGCTGATGCTGATATCTTCTGTTGTTCGGCACAAGAGATGATGTTTTTTTGTTTTTCGAAGAAAGCTTTTCTCTTATTTCGAAGAAATTTTTCCGATTCGGACAAGAGGGATCGATGGCTGTGTGTGTCTGACTGCAATTTGCACACTTAATATTGTTTGAAGTGCATTTACTAGTTTCATGCGGTTCGGAGCAGATCGCGCAGTGGGTTTTGATATGGCAATTTTTTTCACCATGCCCAAACATTTGACAGTTAAAGCACTGTGTGAATTTTTGATGTTGACGACGAGCAAAGTCCCATTTAACTTGTGTCTTGAAAATTGATTTGATGTTCTTTTTTAAGTCGGACAGTTTTATAGATCCACTCTCAAGGAAAACAATATAAAACACTTCCACATATTGGTTTCGATTTTTTTTAATTAGTTTTATGTTTTGGCACTTTAAGTCTAAGGAAGTTAGTTCATTTTTTAATGATTCAATGGGATATTCATCTAGCCCATATAACACAACCTTGAATGACCTAGCTGATGGAAGATCATGTGTAAAATATTGCCAATTTTTTTCTTTTAAAGACGATCACAATTGCATGATCTTCGAGTTTAACACAGTTTATTTTAATGCCAATAGACATTTTTTTAATGGTGTAGTCTTTAACTTTAATTGCACTGAGAAGTGAATGAACATTTTCCGATGTTTTTTGCAATACACAAATGGATGGAATTTTAGATTTTTTATTCGAGGGCAGATTTATCACTTCATCACAATCAATACTGTCATCTGAATCAGGTAAACATTGCAAGGGAGTATAATAACCAAACCTTGAATTATTCCTGTCAGCAGAATCCATTTTTCTATTTTTCGTGTTGAAAGACAAAATGTCTTCAACCACAGAAGGTGATCGGAGTCTTTTATTAATTTTTGCTATTTTGTAGTACCGCACAGTAAAAAGTGTCTGATCAGGTCAGAGAGCCGATTAGTACTGGAATCATTGTTTTTCAGTGAGTGAATTGAGATTCGTTAGCTACTTTGTTGTCGAAAGAAAACTTTCATTTTCGAATGGATTTGACATTCGAAAACGCTTTGCACGGTGCGAAAAATTCGTCTTCGGATTTGCTTTTCCGAGTGTAGTAGTTTCTAATCCGCGTTAGAAATAAAGAGTACAAAATATTCGTTTTCGGAAATTTTTGCTTTCGAAACGAATTACAGAGTAGGGCCCCAGGGGTGTAAAAAACAGTTTGACTTTCGAAAACGAATGAGTCCCAGCAGGGTTTGCCCTAATCCCAGAATAAGAGGCCGCGTAGTTATTTTTAATCAACAACGACAGCGAAAATTTATTCCTTTTCTGTAATTGTTAGTTGCTACTAGTCATTTTATGGGATAATATAATAAACAAAACTATAGCAATAATACACAATACAACAAAAACTAAGGCCCTTGTAGTGGGTGGCTTACCTGGCGGTTACGGAGAGAGAATTTGCTTAACATTGCTCATTGGTTTAGTTCATTTAAAAGATTGCAAGAAAATTATTGCTTAAAGCTGGCTAAACCTTCAGCGCAAGTAGGAACATTTTGAGACCATTTTTGAAGTAAAACTTTTTGAATAGAAGAAACGAAGAAGCATTCCGATGAAGAAACAAATACATAAATGTCTCCTCTTACGCGTCTAGTAAGCATCGTTGTGCAATGGGATAATGAATATATAAATCGATATCTTCAGGAACCTGGCTATAACACTATTAGTTTCTCTTTCAAACTATCGCGACGCCTAGCAACTACTGTTTTGAATACATGTGCTTACAGGTATGTGTTAGCACCGTGTGATTTGATAGTTAGATGAAACGGAAAAGCGACACAAAAAATCAAAAATGTTCATAAAAAGGATTCGGTCTTAGAGAGTATAAGGTAGAATACAAGTATTTCATATTCACCCCTATCACAGGGCCCGTCGCGTCGTAGCAAATCGGACTACGAATGTCAAATAGAAATGACTAAAAGCATCTTCGTAATGAACGCTTTGAAAAACGATTGAAAAATTTTATATCATAAAAACGATTTAGAAGTTAAATTTTTTTATGCTTATTGGATCTGTCTACTATTTTAGTACATGAAAATGTTAATATAGTTCACCATTTGTCATGCATAGCAATAAATAGTGTTTTTCAAAGTTCATCAACCAAATTCAATTCCGTGCACAAATTGATAAGCGAATTAAAATCGTACGAATTCGGAATTTAGAACTGCAAAAATTGTAAAACCGGAGGATATGGTATTCGAATGAAAATCAAAACAGGGGCCATAAACTCAATATAGTCGGGATTCACTATACAAACCGATGAGTTATGAATTTTGCAATGCAAAAGGATCAATGATGACCGAATGCCTTAGTTAGAAAAGTAAGTTTTGTAGAGAGTGTAACATTTTCTGTTTTTCATAATGCTGTATGTTGAGTGCCATTTTTAATTTAATAACAAAAAATTAAGATTTTCAGCAATAACTCACTCATCTTAAAAAAGCAATCAGAACTATCGAATCTTACTTGGTGGAAGGTTCGAAGGTAGAATACTTTCTTTCAGTACCAAAATACAAAAATATATCTGTTCCAATCATCGTTCAAAAACCGAAATACCAAAATGCTCCAAATACTTCGTTATGGATAGGGAAATAATGGTTCCTTATTATTTGACGATGAAATCAACTTTAATAAAGACGAATACAACACAAATTTTATTTAACACAATTTTAGGTTGCCAAATTCATTATTAAAATTTGCTAGTTCCATTCAAAGCTGTCTCTCTTTTGTTATGTGTTTTGTTCCTGTAAATGCATATTCACAACAAATATTGTTGCTTATTGTTACGTTCCTTAAAGTAATAAGCTATATCCCTTTCTACATAGTATTTTTCTATTTAAATAATACTTAAGCTTAAGAAGAAGTACAGGGTGTTACAGTTACACAAATTAATAAAAACTAGAACCTAATATAAAACAAACGAAAGTTGTTACAAAAAACTATTAACAATAAATATGCAGAATACATGTATCAGCAGAATAGTTTTGGACCATATTTCACAGTGTATTACAAAATACACATTAACAGTTGTCATAAATAGTAGTCATAAATTGGCCGAAGTTAAGAACGATACATTTGTTACAGATCTTTTTTAAGATACACAACTTAAGGAATAAAATGATGAATGTAAATGATACTTTTTGTCATGGCATCAATAGCACCATTAATCCATTCTTAGCTTTGGTTTTAATTAAAAACAAAAAGAAAATACTGCAAAAATAATAATTTAGTGTTCAATTGCCTTACAAAATATCTCATGTGTTACAAATACAAAGCAAACATTTTACATTAATCTTAGGAAATTGAGAAACGTAAATATTTAAGCTGTTCTTTATTAAAAGTACAATGTAACACAAGATTAAGCAAATGTATACAATTGTTAGATCTTTCAAATGTAAAGTTAATCTTTAGATTCGAATTGCTTATTGAAACTAATAAAACAAGCTATTAAGGAATTTTTGAACTAAGACCTACTTATTTTGATGAGTTTTAAAAAAAAATACCCCACAACTTGGAGACACCCAACAACATTGCGACACCAACGACATCCAAAAAGCGACAAAAAGAAGTTAGCTGGGGACCTATGGTGGTGTTGATAGTTTCTTTTTCGAATTTTTCGAATATAAACGGAAGTATGATTTTTGAAAAGTTATTTAGCAGCAATAAGAGAGCAATAACTTTAAAGTAGTACAGTATTTGGTCTGCTTATAGAATTCACTATAGACACCGACAATAACCAACCTTATTACGATAGTGGTACCTGTGGCGTGATGGTTAGCATGTTTGCTGTTAGCCCAGAGGTTTGTAGTTCAAATCGAATTGGAGCTCTGTAATTTTCCATGTGTTTAAGTGAAACGCCTATTTTAATAAGGGTTGACACCGGTATAGAGATCAATCAGAGAATTACTTTTCCCAATCGCTGCTACTCCGGGTTAAGATTTAAGAAGTACATAAAGGTAATGCTTTATTACTGATAAAGCATTACCTTTATGTCCTAAATTAAAATTATAAATTATTAGATCTTAATCATCCCAAGTACTGCTATACGACGCAGAAATATGCGGAAGAAAAGTACTCCGAGTGGTTTCTGTTCCTGTTCGTCCAGACAATCTGCCCTAGCGAGGTATCCGTTCTTAGAGAAAATTTCTCCGGTTTTGTACGATTCGGAGGTTTTTGCTTTAAAGTATTCTTCCGAACAGCTTTTTGGAATTTTTCTCCAATATTATTTCAACACACAAGGCGAACTGAGTTGAAGTGCAATCAATTGTTTATTTGTGAGATTTCTGACAGCTTATTGCAAAAGTTTTTCCGATTTCGTCCGACGTTGCGGACAATTATCCGCTCCGAACGGATATGTCGCTAGGGCCGAATATGTTAAGAATTAAAGTCACCACCCGTCACATATAAGTGGAAAAAAACTTTTTCATTCGAGATCCTCTATCCTAGAAAGAATGGAAAAAACCTTTGCATGAGAAACTGCAGACAGAAGAAGGAGGCTGGTTCACATAACAGAGGCGAAGCGGCCAGTGCGGACATTCAAGGAATAGATTTGTTTTTTTGTTAGGAATAATTAATAGTATGTACTGCATAGAGTGTTCTCAGAATTAAAGTGATTGATTAAAATGATTTGTATTAAATGTTGACTATGGTGAAATATGAACTTCGATATACGCGAATTTCATTTAACGCGATTTTATCCGGAACGTATCCCTCGCGTAAAACGGCGTATGACTGTAAACTGTACAGCTATATGCTCAATAGCTAGAAGAGTAGATGGACACCAAAGCTTCGGCTCTACGGGTCCATCAAAGTAGGGAAGTAAGAGAATAATATTTTGCTGACAAGTATTGCCTGTTCTGTTTCCTGTTCACGTTTTTTGCTATTCGTCAAAAAGGGGAGGGCCAGGGTATAGCGTTTTGTAATATGTTCCTCGCAACTTATCCAATGTAAGTTTTAAACTTTTGTTATGTTTTTACACAAATATGTACCTACAGATTTCTTTTTATTACTTTTGGTAAAAAAAAGCGCCTCTGATAATGACAACAATCCCTGTCGAAAAGCATGCTATGTTTCATTGCGACACAAATGACGAAAAAAGCCGAAGAACTAAACCATAGTTTCCTCCGCTAACTGAACAGTGACAGGCACAATAAAATGTGTGGACTGTGGAGGTTATATTATTTAAAAGTCAACAGAAAAAGATATACATACATACATGTGTTTATTGTAAGCAAATTCATAATCGTCTTACGGAGCTCGGGGGCTCGATTATGAAATGGGAGGTGAGTCGTTTAGAATGCAGTATCTTTTTTTCTTTACGATTTGTTGAAGTATCAAATTCAAGGCGAGTCGAAAATGAGTCTTCCCATTCTTTCCAGTCATTTGGCAGCTGATTTCTTCTTTCAAAATTCAAAATTTTCAAAGAAAATTTCAGTGAAAAAAAAAACATTTCTTTTCGCCTATAGCCCTGTTCACACTGTACAATTAGTTGGACATACTTAGGCTTGAACAAACAATGCTTGAGCGCTTGTCTAGTGCTTGATAAGTTTGATTAAGCTTGATAAGTGTGAACGCAAAATACATCCGACCATCCAACTTCCATCAAACGAAGTGTGTCCAACTAATTGTACAGTGTGAACTGGGCTTATCACAAAATACCGGGGGATGTCATACGCTAATTGACATTTTAAATACCAAGTTTGATAACTAGGCGAATACAAAACGAAAGAGACAAAAGCGAAAACAAAAATACTAATTCTCAATTGTGTCACCAAATACGATTCGCTTCAAATATCATAAGGGCCGGCCCTTAGGTCTTGGGGGCAGTTTAAAGAACATACCATCTTATGTCACTAAATATTTTCGGATGGTCAACCTTGCAAGGAAGAGTACGAAGCTTAAGAATTAGCCATTGGTGTTTAAATCAAACGATGAACCATTAAAATGGCAAGAAAGTCAAGAAGAGAATACTGAACTTAACACTGAGACACGATTTGTCACATCTGAACTCAGGTCATTTAACTTACGTTGTAGTAATACGACTACAAAACATAAGCGTGATTGCTTACGAGTAATAATTTAAAAAAAATATTACACAGAAAAAAGACTAACAATGTTAGATAGGTTTCCATATGAAGCACATCTAGCCCAGCCAGTTCTGAGGACTTTTATGTCGCTTTCCATTGGTTTCACTCGGGGAAGCTCTCACTTTGAAAACCAATGGAACACCTAAAATTGTTTCTACTCAATTTAACGTGTTGTCTTTGTGTGAGTGAAACACCTATAACATATAAAAAATATTTCCTGAGGAAACTTTTCTTTTTGACATTTGGGTAACAGGTATTAGTGCTTCTTGAGTGGATTCTCACTTCAAATCGGGAAGTGGCTGTCACTTCTCAGAATCATGAGAAGTGATCTTTTTGCACCAATGGAACGGATTGAGGATGCTCCTGGATGCCTCTGGGCGGTTCTTTTCGTCCAATGGAAGCGGCATTAGTCTCTAAAGCACTTTCATTTATAACATAAAATTAAGTGGTGCGGTCAGTTCAGATCAAATCATCAAATCGTTTTTTGTAAAACACTTCAAGTTTCACAAAAACTTCAGCTAATCATTTCTGCTTCATCGATTAGATCCCTGCTGCTATAGTTTCCAAAAGCCACAGTTTCATTATTAATTTTATCGCAAATGCAATATTCAAATTCTTTCTTGGTACAAATTTTCGTTTTGTTTGAATTCATCATTCTAAAATATAAGAACAAAAACTAATAATTTTAGAAGCAATGCATGTTTCAATAATTTTCCATATGACCAAGCAATCCAATCAAAATTTTACCGAACTGATGAAATACCCAAACCAACGCACGCAATTTGAGTTTTTTCTTTTAATAAAAATCATTACTTATGCTCATGAATACTTCGTCCTTGATTTATATGCTACATCGTACTACTCTGCATAGATGTGCTGTGTTTTTATTTCATTTTCAAGGACTTTAAGAAAGAAGAAGAAAAAAAAATAAACAAAACGAACACATTAAGTCACGCAAAAATCATTCTTTGCATCCTTCATCGAAGTACCTAATGCAATTTTACACTCGAGATTATCTATCGTTTTACTAGTACTTCCTTGTGTACGAGCATTTAGAGCTAACAAAAACCTATCTCGTTTCGTTTCCGTACAAATATCTATCAATCATCAGTTCAAAACATTAAAATCAAGAGGCGAAGATGCGATGATGATTTAAATTTCAAGAAGAAAAAAAAATCGCAAACTCGTATACTCTTTAGTAAAATGGAGAATATTTACCCCGGAAGCAAGAAACGACAGGAAGGGGATGAAATATCTGGCAGCAAGTTCACAATGATATATATATTCGTAAATGTATATTGACGTCTTATCCGCTTTTGAATGTGGATCAGATTGCAATCGACGAAGTTACGTGATCAATTTGTCACTATACGCATATCTTTTGAAAACATTGGGGTGGAATTGCCACCCCCTCCCCCCAATCTGATAAAGAGAAAAGGAATGGAAGTAGAGTAGGGGTGTGAGTTGGTATCCATCAGAAATGAAGCAATGGGTGTTTTGTTGGGTATGCTAAGCTCAAAACGAGATCTTAGCTATTTGACTGGGTTTTTTTTTGTTCTTTCACTTTTTATGCCTTGTTTGTTTGAAATGCTGTCATGAACGATTCCAGTGAAATTGGAAGCTTGCATCGATTGCATACCCATTGGGTATTTTTTTGTTTTGTGTATATCGTGTTGCTTGGAGAGGGTAAATTGAATTTGTCGCGTAGATTACTAACAAAGAGAACAAAAAAATCTAAATTCATTGCTTCATTTGGAATAAAATAAAATGTAATTGTAAATCATTTAAAGAGCCGCCTGGCTTTGGCTTTGGAGTGGTTTGAAGTAAAAAAGGTTTGTTTCTTAAAGATCGATAGGGTTTCTTCGCATAAATTAAAATTGACAAGCTGACGGTGCAGGGAAGACAAGAGAAGTGAGAAATGTTGAGGAACACACAATCACAAACAAAAAATGATTCAGATTTCTCAATTTTCTTTTCAATCACTCCTTTGCAATGCTTTTGTCCTCTGTTGGGCGCCATTTAGAAATAATTGTTGTTATTAGTTGGAGCGAGATCTGAAAGTGAATTTATTCTCAAATCATGGTAAGTATTTTGAACTGTAGGTGATGATTTTAACATCCCAAAACCGAGTATCTTTTTACCTTGAAACCCAAGATCTCTGCTCACACTAACCCTCTGCCACATTCAAAAATCCTCTAAATGCAAGGCCACTGCATTGCGCATTGTGTGCAAAATCAAAATAGAATGTCCTGAAAACGACGTCGGTATCAAACCACATTGCACAAGAAAGATTATTGAAAAAGAGTCCCACACAATCCTTTCGTTAGAAGGTTGAGCTTCCTTGTGTGTTCTTATTGCAGTTAAACATTTTATGATGCATGTGTACTGTGTAGAGTTGGTACATAATGTATAAGCTGACAAAACGATTGTACAGAAATTGAAAATGTCATTGTGTCAAATTTTATATTGAATGATTTTTCTTTAGACGAACAAGTCGTGATTGATTATGCTATGAGAAAAGCATTTTTACGCAAACGAATGGATTGGGTAGAAGACATCGAATTCTGGAAAAGTGTTGAAATTGACAATCGAAACAAATGATATGATAGCAATACACACTTTCTTTACACAACTCCTCTATACAAAAGTCATTGCGATATCTGAAGTCAGCAATTTTAATGAAGGATGACATTAATGTGACCTTTATCATGTTTTGTGTTTGAAAATCGTGTTAAATCGAATTAGATTTGAAAAAGGACTTTTCATAATGGAAATGACATAAATGGATAAAGGGTTCAAGTTTTATTCAAAGTTATAACAAACAATGAACATCTGACAGGGCTTTTAGTTTGAATAAGCATAAGGAGGTTACTTTAAAATTATGTCGAATGCGATTGAATTTGTGTTTAAGGAGTAAGGAAGTTCATAGATTAAAGAGTGAATGGGGTTTAAGAATTCGCTGTGGCACTTTAACAAACAATAACACAAAATTCGCATTGTGGATCTTGAATATGAATATAAACGAAGGATGTGAAGCTTTAGGCCGAGTTCAAACCAAAGTGGCCTGCTATTGCGATCTGCGGAACGTATCCTTATTTGTATGTACCGCATATTTCGTAGGTGGGAGGCACCCCATAAGGTTACATGTGTATATTAAGACAGCGATGAGATTGTAATCGCAGACCTTGAGACTAAAAGCAAACTCTACGTATAGGAAAATATGACAGTGACAATCTCCAACTTTACGTCAGAGACTGTCTGCCAAACAGATTGTAGCTTCCAGAGCGCTTTATAAGAAATGCAAAGTTAGAGCATCATTCCTGCGTAGTGTAAGCATAGTAAAAGCATCATTCCTGCGTATGAAAGGAGTAATGCTGCTGAATTTAAGATTTTTCTTCTTCGCTTTAAAAATCAGCCACAGTCATGATTCATACAAAAATATAAGGGGTACCTGTAATGTTTCCTTTATGGTTTCTGTGCATCCGACCGCTGTGAGTTGTGAATATAAAGGATTTTGTAGTATTGTGTAAAGGATTTCTATTGCATTTCAATAATTCCATCTGAAGATAAGAAGTGTGTAAACGTGCAAAAGAAAAAGTTCACTGAGGCGTATGCGCAACTTTTTACCCAGAATTTTTCAAAAAGGGAAATAACTACATTTTCCTTTTCGGTGTTAGGAGCGTCTCCGTCGTCATCTCGAAGAGATCACAGCTCTTCACTTATCTGTTCCACAGTAGTTATCTGCGTGAGATTTGCCGCATTGACTTAAGAAAGCTTGCTGCCTCCTAGTTCTGGATCGTTCCATGTCTGAGGCCGACAAAATACAAATTTCGTTCTATTTGTCTGTGCCAGGAGTGTTTTAGTCTGCCTTTCTTTTTCTTCCTTCGAGATCATGTCTCAACGTTGTATTGTATAGCTTTTTTGACGAGGTTCTCTGGATCCCTCATCTGAACATGGCAATACCAAGACGACCGTACCTTTTAAAATGGTATTTCCGTCGTGAAGGCTTCCAGGGATTTTGGTACTTCTAACACGATCAAGCTTTGTTACTTCCGTTGTCATATGAACACCTTCTTCTCAGTTGCCTATCAACTTACCCTCAAAATTTGTGTACATTGCCCAACATTGTGAACCATACTGGAGTACTGAACGCACAACCTTGTTATGAAGTCTTCCCTTCAGCGTAGGGACATTTGTCAGCATTGCTCAGTCAAAGAAGAGTTTTCTCGTCGTTTCATCCACCCGACCCTTACCCGATGGTTGATGTCTTCATCACGAGTAGCATTACCATTGATCCCCAGATGTTTTAACTTTCCACCCTTTGTAAGCACATTTCCATTCAAATAAATGTCGTTAATAGGCATGTCTGGATCAAAAAACGAGCAACCTAATTACTCAGTCATTTTGTACAAATACGGTACGCTTTAACTTCTAAGACATTTACCCATAGGTGTTTTTTAGGAATGTAGGATTCTTTTAGGATTCTTCTTCCTTTTCCGGCATTACTAGCATCGAAGGAATGGCTTCCACCACAACAAAAAATGATTGATGAACATTCGTGTTATGTTTTCTATCTTTTCAGTCAAGGACTGTAATAATGAGTAAATTACTCCAGGCGCTTCCATGGTATACACCTACTGTGACTTGGAACACTTTAGTGATTCCAGCTCTAGATCTAAAACGCACAAGACATTTGTTAACCATAACCAGATTGCACGTTAGCTCCGTAATCAATGTCATTACCGGACATTGTCTGATAGGAAGACACGCCATAAGACTTGACGTTTCCTTTAACGACTTCTGCAGAAGCTGCTTAGATGAGACCTCTACTCATGTCCTGCACTCTCTTTCAAAAGAAAACTGCATCAAGGAAAATATTTCCTTGATGATCTAAGGTCTAAGCGATCTGGCCCAGCTGGGCATCTCACCTTTGGCACCGCTCCTTCACAAATACCCTTGATTATCCGCACATAGGCCACTGGTACACCCAAATGAGATCTCCTAGTTGTCCATCGAATGCTTTTTTAAAGTCAACCAGAACAACTTGCAAATCTTCACAAATACCCTTGATTATCCGCACATAGGCCACTGGTACACCCAAATTAGATCTCCTAGTTGTCCATCGAATGCTTTTTTAAAGTCAACCAGAACAACTTGCAAATCTTCTAAGGACTCACAATGTTTTTCCATTAGGTTCTTTATGCTTTGGACGTTTTTGACTGAACTGCGATAAAACCGTGTTGGTTTTCAGATAGCTTTTTATTTTTCGCTGGCGGCTACCCAATACCCGCTCAACGGTCTTCAAAATGTGGGAGATCAACTTGATCGAAAGGTTGTTATCGAAACTTGTTGTATCTCATTTTCCTTTTAATATTGGTAGAAGGTATCTCTCCTCCCATTGCCTAGGCAGAATATAACTTTCCTTAAAACAGGGAGTTGAACATTGTGAGCCATCTAAACCCGATGTCTTCCATCTTTTTCCAAAACTCATATGGTATCTTGTCTCGCCACGTTTTATTTGCCTTTTTTAGAGTTCTTAACGCCTTATTACCTTCTTCGACTACGACCATGATGTCGGGTATTTCCGTTAAATTTTGCTTCTAAAAAGTGCTCTGGAGCACTACCGTTGCCACCTGTGTAGAATTTTGTCGCTATTCAAAAGAAACTCTCCGTGATCGTCCTTATTGAAGTTCGGGGAACAAATCTATTGGGCATTCTTTGAGTGACTTTTCTGAAAAGGTTACCCCTTATTAAAGTTGTTTTGTCATATTTCTTAAACAACTTGGTTTGTTTCAGCATCCACTGCAGAAATCTCTTCCTGCTCACGATACATATCCTCCTGCCTTGGAGGTGGACGCACTTCTTCTTCGCTTCCTTCTGGAAGTTTCTTTATGAACTTCTAGACGAACTTCATTATTTCCTTTTGCATTTCTGCCAGGTACAGGTTCAGTGGCATGTGTAGCAGTGGTAGTGCCTGGCGGGACAGTGCCATTTCTATTTTCAATAACAAATGAAATGCAATCAAAAGAAATCTTTAAATTGCGGAATAGAAATACAGGTTTAAAAAAAAATAGGAAAATTTCCCCTCAAACTCATAAAATAATGGAATGACTTTTTTAAGAGCCTCGTTTCTGATTGTTTCTATATTTCATGGATTTACCTCTGTATCACAAAAGTAGAAGCTGTACCCAGAAAAATAAAAGTTTAAACCTGGAAAAAGTTGTTTCTCGATGGGTCCACTTAAGAGAACTATCCGCTTATAGGAAAAATCTGATAGAATAGAGCTTTCGTTGTTATTGCCTTGGAGATACAATAATACTTTAGAAACCCTCAAAAATAGAAGTTGAAACCCGGAAAACCTCAAACCCCTTGTTTATCGATGTGTCCACTTAAGAGAACTATCCACTTATAGGAAAAATCTAGTAGAAAGGAGCTTTCACTCTCATTGCCATGGGGACACAATAATATTTTTAGAAACCTATGAAGCTGTTAACCTGAATGTGTCAGAAGAATTACTTTTTTTCCTGAACACGTGAAAGCTTTTCAGTTCATTAAAACTGCTCCCTAAATTATTATCCAAATGAAGTCTGATTCTATTTCTCAACGGCACAATAAAAACCCAAAAACTCGAGATGTTTGTCTCTAGATACTCAGAGCATTTATTGCCCATTCTTCAGTTCTGACAGGATGACAATTTATTCTTTTACACGTTAAGTTTTTAATAGCTTCAACCTCATAAAAATGGAAATCTCAATCCAAAGATTCCTTTTATGTTCTCATGTGGGCTTCCAATAAACTCAACTATATACGTTCTCGTACTGGTACCGTAGTACAACATCCCCTTCATTAACTTCAAAAACTCAAAGTTATAGTCCTATTAAGCAAAAATCTTTAAGCTGGAGGTATCGCACGCATGGTAAAACAACTCGTTTATACTGACAGAGAAGGGTAACCTTAAAACGTTTACCTCGATATAGTATTTGCTGTGAAAGCCTGAAGACAACATAAAATATCCTTCATTGACAAAACACGTCTTATCTTATCTGTCCCTCCCCATCCCCACGTAAATTTAAGTGGAATATCCTTTTTCACATCATTGTGAAATGTCATAGAGGAAGAACGAAGAAAGAGCATTTACCGCCACTTTACGCAGAAAAACATATCAAATCTTCTTAAATGGTAATTTGTATCAAGGACACGTTTTTCCTCTTCGGCACCCATGTAGCCTTAACATTTGGGAAAATTGTACCGATAGGTCGTACTATCGTTATGCATGGTGAATCGTAGTCGTCGTCGTCGTCTTCGTCTTCGTTTCGTGTTTAAGTAAATAAACATCGCAGGTGTGTTGTGCGTTTTACTTCCTACACAAAAATTCAATTCAATAAGGGAGTTCTGTAAGGTCTCATTTAAATCAAGGAAAAAGCCTATCATGTCGTCATTGCTGACATTGTTGACGTCACCCTCGTACCATGTCCTTGAGAGTAAAATTTAATTTTCGAAGCTTAATGCTTCCTTAGTGTCCGTGAAGTGCGTCGGATATATAAAGTTATTTCGATTCCAGGTTGCCATTTTGTTTCATCGCAGCAACTTTGGGTTAGAAGTATTTCAACAGTAGTGGAAAATAAGGGTGTTTTTGCTAAGCTCCATAAGAATAGTCTTTTGGGAATCTTGAACCGATTCAAAGACTTCTATTTAGGACAGTTCACACTGTACAATTAGCAGGACATACTTCGTTGGATGGAGGTTGGATGGTCGGATGAAGTTCGCGTTCGAACCTATCAACTTGTAGTAAAACTTTTTTCTAAAACAAAATTTTCAAAGATTTTGGATAAGCGGTCGTCTGATGTCTAGGCTAGGTTAGGTTGCATGGGGGGGGGGGGGGGTGCAGCCACAAGTGGCAGCAGTTCACTCGGATCTCAAGGATCCATTGTGCTCCCCAGAAAAAAAAGGAGGATGAGAAGGTGGGAGTATTGGAGAGGTAGAGCGTTGGGTTAGAGATTGGCTTATTGGGGTAGGGAACCACATAACCATTTGGAGCCCTGAGTAAATTTCAAGACTTAGCTCAATGGGAGATTAGAGATGTCGCCCAGTTCGTCGAAGAAGTATTCTCCGAGGGCCTTTTTCCTAGTGTGGGCCAAGCTAGCACACTCACAGAGGAAGTGGAATGATCCTTCCTCTGCCTCCTCATCTTGGCATCCTCTACATAAGTCGGATGTGCTAATGCCCATTCTCATCGTGTGGGTACCCAATTGTACAGTGTGAACTGCAAAAATAAATGCAAGCTGAATAGGGACAAATAGAAACTTTCTAAACTGAAATGTAAAAGAAAACAGCAAGTGCCACTTTGTTAACAAAAATATTTGAGAATCTTAGAAAATTTTCTCGGATAAATTTCAAAAACTAGAACTTCCTCAAGCTCTTAGGAAGGATTCCTACATGTGCACGTTAACTTTGAAAAATTAAAAAAAACATCAATTTGAGTGGAGAAATTCTCCTCGATCTCAGGTAATAGGACAAGAAAATGAGAGATTTATTGGGTATTAAGGGCTTATGCTTTAACATCACTGCCAGCAAATGAGATGTCAAAAATGTCAACAAGCTCACGTATCGATTTAGATTTGAGTTTCGATATAAATGCTTAGCGAAACTATTACGACACACCGCTCTCAAAATGGGAAAACATTTTTCTGCTCTGTTTCACCTGTATTAACACAAATGGGGTATGGTTGTCCTCTTAGATTGCAGTGCTTTGACCAAGAAGATGCGCTCGATTAGGTAATTCTTATGCCTGACTGAGCTGGAAAATCTTTTTTGTGCAGAACAGAATGTTACATTCTTGTAGAGAGATGAAGATTATACAAGTATATACTTATGATAGAAAGGGTAGTTAGGTAGTGCTGTTTGTGTGGATTGGAAGATTTACCAAGTCCATTAGCCAATGATACCTACTCGTAGAGTATAGACAGCCAAGAAGTTTTCTTTGACGTGGTTTCTGCAAGAGTTTTCTTCTTCCTCTGTTACTTTTTGTTGTAGCTTATAGTGAAAATAATTGAAGTAAACTGTTGTGAGTTGAGTTTAGTTTTCGGGAAAGTTTTGCAAGTGGAAAGGTAGCTCAGGTTTGCAGTTGCTAGAGAGTCATGGTTTATGATTAAATTCTATTGGCTGTGGCTAAGGGTAGCTCAGTAGTGAAATAACTTACGAGTTGAGGTCTGTAATAGAATATTTTTGACACGAGAAGAAATAGACGCGATAGATCGTAGGAAAAAAATATCTATAGGCAGTATAGTGTCTTTGAAATAGTTTCAAATATTTTTAGCGTACGCTTCGATTATTAGCGGAAGTTGTTTAAATGGAAGTTCGTCCAGTGACACTTAAACTTGGTTCGTTTACGGTGCAATTGTCAAGATGGGTGAGCTGAAGATTTTTGATTGCATTTAGAGACGTCCTTCAGCTAAAAGTTGGTCATATAGGCAAGGGAAGCAGTATTTGCTCTCAAATATCGGGTTTTTCAATAAGAGCGCTACAAAAGTTTTTTTAAATAAAGCAAAAACGTTTTTGGATATCATTAAAATTCTTTATTTCTGTGAAAGAACGTTTGATGACATTATGTATGAAACTCGATTTATTTTGCATGGCCACCACGGCACGCTTGCAGAGGTCCAGACGCTGAACCCAATTTTTGACGGTTTTCAAACATAAATCGGCCGATACTGTTGCAATTTCAAGTTCGATATTCGAACGATGTTCATCAGATAAGATAACACGTTCTCCAAACTTGGTTTCCAATAAATTGACTGTGACATTCGCTGTGTGGCTTGTGGCGCCGCGCCGTTCTGTTGAAACCACATGTCCTCCAAGTCCATATCATTCAATTGGGGCCAAAAATATTTGGTTATCATTGAACGGTAGCGATCCCCATTCACAGTTACGTGACGGTCTTGAACATCACGGAAGAAGTACGGTCCAATAACGCCGCCGGCCCATAAACCACACCAAACCGTAATTTTTTCGGGATGCAATGATGACTCATGGAGTACGTGTGGATTGCTGCATGACCAATACCGCATATTTTGTTTATTGACGAAGCCATTTAGCCAGAAATGAGCATCATCGCTGAAGATGATTTTTCGATTAAAATCCGAATCATTTTCAAGTTGTTACTTACTTACTTACTTAGGCGGGCATTACAGTTCGGGGTGAACCTGGGCCTCAACCAACATCCTTCTATAACGACTTCGATTTCGGGCGAGCTCTCTCCAGTTTCGCACTCTAAGTCGGTTGAGGTCTTCATCCACTTGATTGCGCCACCTAAGACGATGTTTTCAAATTCCGCGATTTCCCTGCAATGTGCTTTCGAAAACACGTCGAGCCGGAGCGTTTGGGTCCATCCGCTCTACATGACCCAACCATCGTAGCCTCGCGATGCGTACTCTTCTGGCTATGCCCATGTCGCGGTACAGCTCATACAGCTCGTTGTTGTATCTTCTTCTCCACACATTGTCTTCGCATACGGGACCAAAGATCATTCGGAGAATTTTTCTTTCGAAACAACCAAGGGTTTCCTCATCCGCTTTCGATAAGGTCCATGCTTCCGCGCCGTACAGCAGGACTGGGATATACAAGATTACCTTGGTTTTTCTGGAGAGGGTTTTGTTTCTCAATTGCCTTCTTAACCCAAAGAAGCAACGGTTGGCAAGAGTTATTATCCGTTTGATCTCCGCACTGATTTTGTTGTCCGTGTGTTGTTCAAATTGTTGCTCAGCCCAATTATCGAACATACGACGCTTCTGGTGGTCAAGCAGCTTCAGTTCTTGCTTCAATTTACACCCCTATTACAGATGACAACCCAACTGAAAATTGGGTTGTGTGCCCGTGTTATATATATGAGAAGACAACCCAATAATAGTTGAGTTGTCATCCATAACAGGGGTATTAATCTTGTAAGGATGTAGGCCAAGATCTTTTCGCAAAATTCGCCACAACGACGTCACAGAGATGCCCAACGCTTAAGAACGACTTGTGAGAGACACATTTGGGCTTTCTGCAACTGAAGCCTCAGCGGCAGCAATATTCTGGACACTACGCGCACTTCATTGTCTCACTGGCACGGGAACATTTTGTGCTGTGCCTGTGGATTCAAATTTTTCCACTAGACGCTCAATTGTTGATCTGCTAGGACGTTATGACGACCATAAATTGGACGTAGCGCTCTTAACGTTGAGGCCATTGACTCCGAATTTCGGTAGTAAATTTGAATAATTTCGATTCGTTGTTGGCTCGTAAATCTTTTCAAGTGGCAAACCTTACTGAATAGAAATGTCAAAAAAGCGACAAGAAATATGGCGTCGTTTGCTGTTCCTGTCGCTCTACTTTAGTAGCGTCCTTGTTGAAAAACCCTTTACAATTTTATTTTAAAACTGGAACACTAGAGGGCCAAAGAAAGAGGCCTCTGCTTCAAAATTGTATTGGTTTGTTTGTGTTTTTTTTTTGTTTCGATTGCTACTCCAATCTGTCCAGCTGTAATAAAATCGAGTTCAATAGTGTCAGTTTTCTACATGGGCTTATCGGTCCCTAATCGGGCGCCAAATTAATGAACTAAGCGCCATTTAGCTTAAAATAATCGAAAAGGTAATCATTGTCTTCTAAATTTAGCGGACTACGATTTTGTTAACTTCTCCTATTCCTCACTGGAGCATTCGGTCTGTTCTGACATCATTCAGCCCATCTCTTATCAGAAATTACTTTGATTCTCATTTTTCGTGATTATAAGTTTCCATTGTTTTTTTAATCACTCGTCTTTTTTAAACTAAAAACGATTATGAAATAGAAATTACCCGTAATGAGATCTGTAACTGTAATAGTGCTCCAACAAACAGGTCCTTACTTGGGCGCCATTTGGTTCTTGAAAGATCGAATAGGTAATGGCAGCGGTCCTTCTTCAGTGTTTTGCGGATCAAAATTTCTTAATCTTTAATTTTCCAATTCACCAATTGATCACTCGGCTTCGTCTGACGTTTGAGAGTCAGTCAACCCATCCCAAATTAAAATTATTTCGGTTTTCATTTCTTGGAGTTTCAAGCCTCTATTGTTTTTGCAACCAGTCCAATCCATAGATGAGAATAAAAATTAATATAAAACGGAATGTAGCCGCAATGAGATTTAGTGAAGCGTAACGATTCACAGCTTAAATAATCGATTCTCAATCGGGTGCCATTCAGCTAAAGAATGTGATGGCATAAAATGCTTACGTAAAAATCTAACAGCTGATGTAACAAACCTTCGACTTAAGTCAATTGAGTTGTACGATGTTTTTTCCAGGAGTTGCAGTTAAATTACAATTACAAAGCCCCGTATTATTAGACAAAGAAAAAGCGTAGATTTGGGAGTCTTGATGTGAGTTTCTGTCTTCAGTTTTCTCATTGCATTTCTAATTCAACCACAGGAAATCAATATATTTGTATGCCAACAAAAAATTGCGTTGCCATTCAGCAATACGTTTTTTATGTACAAGATAAACGATTCTTCACTTGGCATGACTTAGCCCGCTTAGACAGGTTACTGCATTCAGATAAAGAGAAAGAAAAAAGAACGAAGGTATTAAAAGCAAGTGTAACGTAACGTAATGCAACGTTAACAGAACTAAAATGATGTTGCATTTATATTTTTGACACAGAAGAAATAAATGATTGCAACGTAACGTTACCAGAGCCAAAATTGTGTTCCATTTCCACCAAAGACACACGCAGGTTTGAACTGGTTCTGTTATATTTCTATCAATCGCTTTGAGGGCTCTTTGGTTCTTTCTTCTTATTCATACCGAGCAAAAGTTAGAAAGTTAGCGTCACGTTACGTATATAACAAACTTTGTTTTTATCCTCGAAAAAGTTTTCATGACAATCCATTTCGCTTTTGTATCGAATTTTCCTGGCCATTTAGAGTTCAATGAAGGAAATCAAAATATTGCAGTAACATTAGGATGGTTTATGTACAAGATAACGTAACGTGACCTTTAACTCAAAGCAATTTTGACTGGTTAAACTTTTACCCAATTGGACAACTCATAAAATTGAAAAAAAGAAATTTAAGCACAAAGTGTAAAAAAATAAAAATAAATAGGGTGGCGCTACAGAGCGAGGAGCTCCTGGGCCTAGCGCATTTCTCACAACCATCCCTTGTGAGGGAATGGAGGGGACCTAAAATTCTGCCGGTTCCGAAAGGCTAATCGAGAAAGCGCTTTTCATGGCAATGAATACTAACGGAGGACTTGCCAATTCCTCGCGAAAGGCGACATTTTTGCCTCTGTTGGGATTCGAACTCGAACCTCTGGATTAACAGGCGGACATGCTATCCATCACACCACGGGTACCACCACAAAGTGTAGTCAAGTGAATAAGCCTAACGAAATCGGATCCAAAACGGAGACGTTGTCGTACTTTAGACATCACCTTCAGTTGCACTCAGCAAAGACAACACATTTATATGAAGTAAGAAGCATGTTTGCATCACCACAAAACAACGTTTGATATTTTGGCAACGTTCAACATTAACCAACATTAAGCGAATTATTTGTTTGCCAAATCAATAAGTCATTGTTTAAGTCTGTAACCACTAAAGATTAAATCTGTCTAATAAATTTCCTCAAACGTTAACCTTGCCAAACCATTGCATTTGTTCTTTTTCTTTGGCAAAGCTTTCTCTCTCTTGAAAACAACTTTGTTCCTAAGTTCGTTTTCCTTTTGTCGGTGTTCCTTCTTTGAATTAGCATCTTTTCTTAAATCCTCAAAAGTTTGCTGCATCTGAATAAAACAAACATGTCTTGGAAGAGAATCAAAAGCAAGAAATGAAAAAAAAAAAAAAACACTAAAACCAAACAAACAGCCTGGCAGGAGAGGCAAGCAAATAAATTCTCGGTGCCGCTTGAGATTTAATTGATTTGAAAAATTAAAATTAACAAAGCGAAAGACATTTCTTGTGAGTGTGTGGTGTCGAACTTGCACAGCTGCTAGAGACCTAGAGTGTGGTACATTAAAACTCTCCAAAGGATATAAATCCCAAGTGTCAGAGACAATTGTGGCTACCACCGAGAAGGCACAAAAAAAGAGAATTTGAAAAAAAAGAACAGAGAGCTGCGTCTAAGGCAGTAGACGTTAAATTATGCTTGCATTTATTTGCCAGTTGGGCCTTTTTTCCCTTAAGGTTCATGGTTTTTCGTTTTGTCGTCCTTTTGGTCGTCTGAAACTTACGGAAGCTAAATGAGGCATTAATATATTAAACTAAATGGCCAGATGGTTGTGAAAAAGCTTAGTACCTTTAATGGACTGGACAGTGAATTTTTTTTTTTTTGCTTGTCCTTTTGAAGATGTGTCTGCAGTTCGTTTTGCGGGTAGCACCCAGCAGACAGACAGGGTTGGCTTTCGACCAATAATGTATAGGACTGAATTAAGTAATTTTCTTAATTGAGTATAGTAATAGTTTCTTCCAGGATTTGAAATTTGAATCGTTTGGGTTATAAAGGGAATATATTTTGAAAAGAATGCAGGATTCTTCAAAGTGAAAGGAGATTTTATAATTTCCCATCTTAGAAAGTTTGGTTTTTACAGTAAGTCATTTGCGTCGCAGAAGTAGGTACTTAGTGATTAATGTCTCCTTTTGGAATGTTAAGACGCCCAGTAAATTGGTTGAGGAAGATGAACTTCCGATCGTGTTACATTTTAAGAGTGGTAAGCATCACTACATTTGTTTACAATGCATAAGTAGTTGAGAATCTTTGCTTAAGATGAGAGCTTTAAAACAAAGTATTTCATGAATTATGAATTGTTTAATCAACACCACTTTTATGAAAGTAATGATGCTAGAGAGAATCGTCGACAACGTTTGGAGCCAAATAAAGTGAAAACTACTCAATCACGACTCTGAAACAACGGAAACAGTTAAATTTGCGCTCAGCATCGCTTCTACAAAAGAGACTTCCGAGGTGGATAACTCGATACGATTATGATCTACACTAAGGACAAATTCACCACGAGACAAAAGCGTTGTTGTATTGTCTCAACAAAGCCTTGAACAAATTGGACCCAAGCAACGCCCGCCACCAAGCGCATCTGCAAGTTGTCAGTAAAAATCATTCCTCGTTTTCTCAAAGCTTCAATTTTAGCTTATGCTTAAACTTTAACTTGAGCTTTAACTTAAGCCTTAACTTTAATTTTAACTTTAACTTTAACTTTAACTTTAACTTTAAATTTAACTTTAACTTTAACTTTAACTTTAACCTTAACTTTAACTTTAACTTTAACTTTAACTTTAACATTAACTTTGACTTTGACTTTAACCTTAACTTTAACTTTAACTTTAACTTTAACTTTAACTTTAACTTTAAATTTAACTTTAACTTTAACTTGAACTTGAACTTGAACTTGAACTTTAACTTTAACTTTAACTTTAACTTTAACTTTAACTTTAACTTTAACATTAACTTTAAATTTAACTTTAACTTTAAATTTAACTTTAACTTTAACTTTAACTTTAACTTTAACTTTAACTTTAACTTTAACTTTAACTTTAACTTTAACTTTAACTTTAACTTTAACTTTAACTTTAACTTTAACTTAAACTTTAACTTTAACTTTAACTTTAACTTTAACTTTAACTTTAACTTTAACTTTAACTTTAACTTTAACTTTAACTTTAACTTTAACTTTAACTTTAACTTTAACTTTAACTTTAACTTTAACTTTAACTTTAACTTTAACTTTAACTTTAACTTTAACTTTAACTTTAATTTTATATCATAGGGAATTTATGTAGATGAAAGAACAGGAGGACAGGACCATAATCACAGGCGCAGAACGTAGTATTATAATTTACTAAAGAACAAAACTGATAGTTACACCAAAGCTCTCTTCGCCTCAACAAACACGCCCCTTTGCTTGCTCGGGGCCTAGTATCTTCACCAAAACATTTAGAACTTTAGTTAAATTGTCTATTCCACTCCAGTTACGTTGAACTTCTTTCAAGTTGTCAAAGAGACACAAGTTGTTAATGGATTTGTTGACACTCATGACAGACCCATTTTCTCTGCAAGTTTTTTTTTGTCGAAATATGTTTGATGTGTGACGTAACGTTTTATTATTTTTGCAATCACACTTTAGTGCATTTATTTACCCTTACTGCTGAATCGTTTATTTTCGAGGATACCCTGTTCAAAAGAGAAATTTTGTTCACATATCAAGTCACGTAGACAGACTGTTTCAAAGGAACTTTTCCTATTCCTTCACAGACCAATTTTCATTGGAATCATTCTTCTTCTTCTTCTGTGAGCTGTAACCTTCGTTTTCCTCTTCCTAAACATACACTCAATTAACTTGAGGTTTGATAAATCATACTCACTGCGTCCATTGCGCCGACAGCTGGTTGAGTGTCTAATCTCAGTGCATCCTTACATAAAGAGAGACAATACATACTGGGACTACTCCAAGAAAGATACACTAAAGGAACTACACACCACTGTCATTCTTCTCTATATTCCAAGCCGCCCCTCAAAAACAGGAAGAAACTACAACATTGCAAGAGTTTCCTGCAGCGACGACCGACGACCGACGACGACGTCGACTAGTTGTGATGTGTCCTTTTGTTCTCCCTCTGCGCCTTGTTCTTTGCAAATCTGCTTGTAGTAGCTTGTTTTATTTCAAAGCTCTTCCAACATTATAGCGTATATTCATTACTCAAAGTGACGGTTTTACTTATTTATTGAAATAGACGCCATTTCAGCTATAAATTCGCTTTGTTAAGCAGAGAGGAGCAATGATAGTGGCCACAATCACAAGGCATGGAAAATCTATATCCTCACCAGTAACAAGTAGCTCTGGCTCTGGTGCATTTTGTATACTTACATCTCTTCCGGTTTTCGAACACCAGCAGCCAACACCAGCACCAGCACCAGAACCACGCTCTCATGTGCCAGCTCAGAAGAATAAATTCTCGGGCGGTAATTTATCTTTTCTATGATGAAGAATGGACTTTGGTTGTTGTGGGAATATTGTTTTTGTACTATGAGAATTACATAGACTTTTACACCCAAAGATCGTCGCACACACGCCGCCGCTCTTTGCTTGCATGGAAAATATTTGTTTTATTAGTAAAGCTCTATGGCAGTTCTTTGCGGTCTTAATGTGCAATGGAAAAAGACACTGGGTACTTTGGGTTTTTGTCACATACATTTGGATAGAGTTTTTGATTTGTCCATTTGCAGTTGGGTATATAGACTGCAACTTCAAGGAGAGAGTGTTTTGATTATGACTGATGAGAGTTTTAATCGTCTTATTGCAATTTTTTACTTTTAGTGACAATGGTTTAGTTCTAAACAAATTCTCAGGGAGTTCTACCACAAGACTCAGATGTTGCTAAGCTTACAAGCTTTGTTTTTTAAATACTCGATATGGTACAAGGATGAGACAAAAAACGACATCTCGCAGTAGTTAACTTGGTATCTTTTTCAGTGGTTCGCTAGTCACGGATGTCGGATTGGAAATTTCAGAATATTAAGACAAACTTTACGATTCGACTTAAAATATTTTTTTAACTCAGACTGACCACGTGCGAGTGCAAGACTTAAGCATTGAGGTTCCAAGCCTTAGCTTGTTTACCATCTTCGAAAAACCGATGCAAGACTCTTCTCACGATATCTTGAAATTCGTTGAGGATTTTTTTAAAGTTTTCATGTAGTAAATTTCTGAGATTCTGTGCTCACACTTTTAACCATGGGATTCTACATAAGAAACTTATGGCTAAGAGTAGAAGAGACATCCACTGCATGTACGCACCTTTGATGTATTTTTCGTTTGAGAAATTTGTATGTGTTCAGGATACTTTATGGTTTATAGAACTATTAAACTATAGTCATTACATTTGAGGTTGCGACGCAGGAACTTACTTTGTGTTTGTATTTAATTTATTGAGTTCATGTTATTACCATCCCCCTACCAGTGGTAAGGCCTTACGTATAAGTACTTTTTTAACAACATCCATAGCAAGATCAATCCTCACATACTCCTGTTTATGATGGTCATTATTAGAAAACGCGATAAGCCTCAAAAGGCATAAATGCATTGGATCAACCAGCGTCTTCCAAGCAAACGTATGTACTTGGAGTTTGTGAAGCCGCAAAATGTCTCGCTACATACGAGTTGATAAACAAAACATCGACATTTTCATAGGCCGCCAGATGGTCGTTACTCAGCACAACAATCAGATTAGCTTTAATTTGGGTAAAAGGACGTCTGGAACAAAGTAGGATAGATTAGCTAAGAAAGGGTCACCACTCCGATTCAGCAAGACCAATAAACCTGAATTCAAGCCACTAGAGCAAGAAAGGAACAGAATTTACCAGAGCTTTCTAAAAACAGACAATGACAGGTGGCCATTTATTGAAACTTGCCGGGTTTCCAGATACCTATAGCCAGACTGTTCTAAGAAAAACACAAAACATTTACTCAAGCTTAACAGGCCACGGCTCTCTTCGCTGATCCTCAGGAATGACAACTCACATGATGAAAATGATCACTAGCACATCTGATTTATTAAGAAGTTGCCACAGTAAGAAGGCAGAGGAAGGGTTATTCTGATTCCTTATTGAGTGCCCACGCTTGAGCCACACCAGCCCTCAGAGAATACTTTTTCGATGAACTGAGCGATATCTCCGACCTTCCAGTGAAAAACACCTTAAAATTCATACAGGGCTCCAATTAGTTCATTAATTTTTGCTCCTCAGACCCAATGATTCAGTTACCACTTCTTCCTCTTAATTTCCCCACCCCCTTATCCTCTGTTATCCCAGGGAGCACAATAGATCCTTTGTGAACCAAGTGTAATGTTGCAGTACGCGACAGCCCCCCGCCCCCCATTCGACCTAACCTAACAGTAGAAGAACATTTCCCATCAAGCAACACAACCTTCAGCGTCCATCGGATACAAACTGTGCTTGTCAATTGTATCAACAATCAATTTTACAATTTAGCCTTCAATAACTATTCTAATTCGTCTGATATTGACATACAAAACTGTCACCATAACCAATTACATTAAGGTAAACATAAACAAACAAATATCGCACGTCCTTGACTCCTTTTCCAACAGACAAATTACTTTTTGGCAGTCATCGGTCAAAAAATCTGTTCAACAATTAAAAATCGCTATCAGCTCATTAATTTCTAACAACCTACTACGAGAACACCCCAATTTCGAGTATATGCCATTAAATTATAAATCCCAAATCTGATTGTAATTCAAAATAAATAACAGTTCCTCCTCCATTCACTTATTCAGTAGCAATTCGTTCTCCGTACACGATTACATTTGCATTTTTAATAATAACAACGTGTGGTGAATAATTTTCAGCTTTTGCCTTGTCCAACAATATTCAATATCACAACAGAAACTGAAAACTTAATCGTTTCGATATCAATACACCGAAGTTGTATACGGAAACACAAAAGTCTAAATAAGTAAGTAAGACCGATGCGAGTTTGATGGCATATATTAATTAAGCTTTTGCAATATTTGCGGCGAATTCATCTTCGAGCAATCAGCTGTTTTACTTCTCCCCACTCATAAATGTTGAGTGTTAAAAAAGAATAACGTCTTCAGCTTGTGCTGCAGAGACCGTTAAAAGAAAGTTCACATAAGAAGCCAATAACAAGCCAGACTTGATATTTGTTCTCGTGCTTTGTTTCACCTCCCGTTGTTTGTAGTATGAAGAAACATTCGAATTGATCAATGACTACAGAGTATTTTTTGTGATCAGTCGATTGAAGTCATCCACCGGATAAGCTACACTTAGCTGCTGTTTGTGAACGAAAGCAACGTGTGCGCGTATAATTCGAATTTAAAAGAAGGAAGTTGAGTGTTGAGCTTGAATATAAAATTTTAAGCATTCCTCGTGTCCTACCCACAATCGGTCGTTAATATTGAAAGCAAAAGTTTGTGTTTATTTTTGTCACAAGACACGAGTGATTTAATTCGATTCCAGTTTTAATTGTTGGATAAATTAAATTAAATTAATTACTTTACAAAATGAATACCGCATTGGATAAGGTAAGAACACGTTGCTCGCTCATGGACTGTCTTGTTTGACTGTTCACTTTACTACTCAAGATACACTTTCCCAATCATTTTTGTGTTTTTATGGGGAAATAGAGATGAGTTTGTTGAACTTGTGAGATGAATCGTAAGAAAATGAGATCAATTGGAATGTTGTAGTTTCGAAAGTGACTGAATTTCTCATCTTCAGCTTGTTTTGTATTTTGGTTACACATTTTGATCAACTTCACCTCATCTAATTATGCTCAATTCTTGGATGATTTATTATTCCTAACCATTTTTGAGCATGTTTCTCGATACAGAATACAAGTTTTTGTTTCAGTAACACTTAAATTATGACTTTCCTACGCTTCGTGGGTTTTCAAAGTACACGTTCTGTTCTAAAAGCTTGTTTTGGGTTGATTTATTTTATGTTTTCACTAAAACGCGACATAATGAAATCAGTTTTTAGGTTCAAAAAAAGAATCCGGTAATATGGTAATTTAAATGCCCCATAAGGAGGCCCACAAAGCTTCCCTTATCCGAAGTTTCAGTGTAGATTGACTGCCTAATGAATAAATATACTCTAGAAAGAGTTCAATACAAATTTCGTATATTGACGGGCAATTCTGTCCTATCCACGCTTTGTCACTTGTGAAAACTCCCAATTTACCACGATTAGCATGTTTCGCACATAAAAAATGGTTGTCCCTTAAAATCGACTTTGTTAATAAAAATGAGGCTTGTCGATCATTTCTGAGTACAACGCCCGTACCCTACTGGCGGATCACTAGTGTGAAACTAATATGTGGGAATGCTGCGATCCTTGCGTGATCACGATGTTCAAAAGGGAAGATTAAAAAGAACACAGGACATGTCCACATGATTTTGAATAATTTTGCCTCTACGTACATCCTGTGCTGATATTATTGTTTTCTGTCTTTGACTGTTGACTTCACAGATATTTTTAAATGTAGTTTACTATGTATTGGGAGTTCGTATAAGGCCAAGCAAATCAAGGGTTAGCTAGAATTCTAATTTGATTATTTTAATATGTCAGAATTGGTTCTTTTCTCTAAAGTTTCGTCAAACAATTAAGCACAACCATTTGATCGTCTTAACAAAACCAAGTCACCTTCTTGGCAAGTGTTTAAAGTAACTGTGGTTTGTTTACTTTTCGCAGAGTCTTTGAATTATTAGAAAACAATGATGGGCTCGTTCAAGAATCTGCAGGTAAGGCTATTTCGGATACTCGTATTTTAGATACATTTCCAGATTGCTTCCGACGATAGCTGTGAAATATAAGCTTCATCTTTTCAAAACAGAAAAATATTCGGAGTACATTTTCGATCAGCTGATCACTTGGATAGAAAGGCATACCAACAATTCTCAGATAGCCTTTTGATAGAACTGGGTTTGTGCCTCTGCTAAATGTTTCACAAGTACACAATAGCAAAGAGTTTAACGGATACAAGTATACATTTGTTGAACGTCTCCTATCAGTCATTTTTCAATCCACCCCGACTTCTAGAATAATCAATTCTCAAAAAATTTGAGCTGAAAAAACGTCCATCTTCTTAGACTGTTGCGTTGGCAAAGAAGAAACTCGTCTACCTGTGCTGAAAAGAGTGTTAAATTTTTCGAATTGACGTCAGAATCTTCTTAACTTTCCAATAGGAGCGTGGTCTACGATCGTAGCCCACCCCTTTTTAAAATGCAGTCATCCGCAAAGAGTTATTTTCGTCTACGAATTTTATTTTTTTTTGCATCGATTAGATGCCGTTTCAATTCTAATGAACATTAAAAGTTTATGTTCCTCTATAATTTGAACAATATTTGGATACTAAAATCGTAGCGTAGTTTCAGTTTAGTTAGTTTTTCACGTCAACTCGTGTTTCATTTACCCACGCACCCTCTGCAGGATTAGGTGAGGTTATTATTAGGTTAAAGTGGCTGTCAGCTCGGCTAACACACTTAGGACCATTAGGCCCATTGTGATACCACAAAGGATTTCATGTATCCTCATCCTAATAAACCATTTTGAGCTTACAATGAAGGGGGAGAAACGCAGCGCTTCGATGTGAGTAAGATCACTAGGGTCATTAAAGAAACACGAGCCTAGGTGTATCCTACGTTTGTGAGCTAAAGCGACTGCATAAACAGAGAAGGTTAAAAATAGTCTCCTCCTCTTCCTCATCCCTACAGCTTCTGCAAAAATCATTTTAGACGACTCCTAACCTTGCGGTATGTCTTCTAATAAGACAATGTCCTGTAATGACACCTATCGTCGCACTAATGTGTTTTCTGTTGAGTGAGATCAAGCCGTTCGACCGCATAAGATCTAGCTACAGGATTAAAATTTAGCTTTTAATGTATGTAATTGGAATGGTAAATGAATGAAAACAGCTTCTTATCCCTCCCCCCGCCGTTGTGCAGTAGTTGAAAATTGAAATAAATGACGAGGGAACATATTAACAACTCAAAATTTACAAATTTTTTGAAGAAATCCAACGACAAAAATATCGTTCGCTGAACTTTACCCCCGATGGACCCATGTTTCCTTGACAACCCTACTAGTTCTCAAAAAAACGCTAGTCTACGAGATCACTACACATAACATCTCAGAAAAATACATGCCAATACATTTCATCGTCCTGTTCGTTACCTGAACTCACCCCACCAAGGATTACTTTAGGTCGAGTATAGGGAAAACCTTAGACTCAACAATTACTCAGTTTGACATTCACAGCGAGTAGTGATTTTTCAAAACAAGGCTTTGTGGCGAATACAGTGCAAACACAGGACTTCAACAAACAAACTTAGCGTGTGTGAACGTCAGCTTTACTACCAACACTACGACAAAGCTTAAAATCATGTCTCATTGACTCTTATACTTTTCGGTTCTGAGAGTAGATCTTTCGAATTTTCATGAAAAACGCTTTGGGTTTGGATTCAAATGTAAAATGCGATTCTTCATTCTAGAAGAGAAACTATCGTTTGTTGCTAACCGGAAATTTTCTGAAGCGGTCCGTATTCTAAGTTCTCAAAATTTTGAGTTTTCGTAATTTAGAATTTCGGGATTTTGACCCACTCATATGTTGTGCTTTTGATTAAGTTGTAATGAACACCTCAAATTCAGTCGTATGTCCGTTTGACTCCACCTTTTTCTTAACTTTCAGTTTAAAAGAATAGAATTTTCAGTCCCAAAGTATTTTGTATGAATTAGTTGAGAAAAATCATGGTGCAAAGGCTAGACGCTAGAGCGTCGGAAATGGGGGGGTTAGGACTCGATTCCCAGTAATACCCAATGGCTTTTCGCGGGTATGTGCTTCTCGCAAAGCTATGACAAACACCACGAGAGTTATTCTGCCATAAGGAATGTTTTCTTGTCTTATCGTTTAGAATCCGCAGAAATTTCAAGGCCTTTTCCATCCCTCACAGCAATGCTTGAGAGAAATGCACAAGAACTCGGCTCATTCCGAAGAATTGTGTCAAAATATTTACTTTACTTTATCTGAGATAAGTGGGAGAGTTGCGACCCTTTCGAGATCGCAACTTGTAACCCCGAAAAGGGAAACGAAGAAGAAATGAAGGATAATGGTTCCTTTTGAATAATCAATTTCTTGCACTTACCTACTCATCCACTTGGTATCTCTAAGTTCCCGCCAAAGATATCATTTCAACACATTACTGTAAACAAAAAAACAAACAAACAAAAAAATTGTTCAATAAATTTGTAAACATTATTCACATAATTAAAAGACGATCTTACTCATATTTCTCAAGGCCTTAAACTTACAACTACCTTCCTCATTAAAATAATTGTTTATTAAATTCAACAATTCCTACAAAAATTTTTTTAACTTTTATCGTTGCAATTAGCCGGCATTAAACATTTAATTCAATGTGCAACCGAGCTTTTGAAGTTCTTGACATAATTAACCTACAACTTGTTAGTTAAGGCTATCAGCCTTTTTATTTCACTCAGTCAAAAGATAGAAGATGCAAACAAAATCACCATATATTTGCTGTATAGTAGTTGTTGTTTTTTGCTTTTGAGAAAGAATATCTGTCGGCATGTGGCCCCAGAGAAGATTTCAAGGTTGAGATTCTGTTCCGGTCTGCATATAATTTCCGTCAAACAGTTAATCTTCAAAACCTTAGGTTTAATTTATTTAAAAACAAAAAAATTTCCACACAGATTAAAAAACGAACTACCGGTTCGATGTGAGGCCATTCAACCATGATAGTGCAGATGTAGCTGTGAAATTAAAATGATGTTGCGCCCTGTTGCGTGCCACGGAGACGGACGCTCTTAATTTTACTTTTTTTGTATTGTTGTTGTTGAGGATAAATGCGCGCATAATACATTGAAAGCCGGCTGACCTTTAACTTGAACTAGAAAAAAAAAAAAACAAAAAAATTGAATGTTCAATGCGATAGTGTGCTGTGTGGCTGTGAACTGTCATTGACGAGATTGTTTACAGGCAGTTAATTAATCAATAAAGGTGAACATGAGATTTGTGGGATTATTCTTATGACATGATAGGTTTTCGTTGTATCTTTTAATGGAATGAAAAAGGGTCTCATCTCTTAGACAAAAAAGGTGGTATGTAAATTTGAGAAAGAAACCTTAATTTGCATGCGGAAAAGCCTTAACTGCCCGAGGGAGTTCAAAAATAAATAAATAAAAATGTTTTGATTAAACAATTGCCTTTGTTATCTGAGAAATTGAAAAACTTTGAAGTTCAACTTGTTATGCATCCCAAAATTTAAACAAAGGAATGCCTCAGGCGTGTTCAGTTATATGTCAAACAATTTATAGTTATTCTCATTTTGAGAAGAATAATTTCAAGCACGGTTTTCATAATTCAAACATTTTCATAAAAGTGCAGCGAGTGTTTCAAAAATCATGTAAATGCTTTGGGAAATGATTTTTGGACACGCTTTAAGATAGAAACTGCTTTGAAGAGCAAAACTGCTTCAACTAATAGGAGCGGTCATTCAAAATGACAAAAAGAATTGAAATATTGAAAATTGGAAAAATTAGTGTTTAAAGATTAACGACTTTTTATAGATACAACTTGAGAAATCTTTTGTCAAACGTACAGCTACACGTGTCAAATAGGTACACGAGTAAATGAAAAGACAAGGCCGAATGAGTCATTTGCTTCTCTTTGAGTCTTACGAGCTAAGAAAAAACCAACACAACAAGAGGCCCCTAATGCACGTGTACACGTGTGGTAAATGAATTTTCCGTGTATTAAGACGTGTACATGGTAATACACGTTTTTGTAACTACACGTATGTTTTCATTTATACGTTCTTCTAGCTGCTCGAGTCAAATACACTAGTAAACGAATGAACATGAACACTATTCGTTTACACGTATAAATAGTTTTTTGATACACGTGTACACGGCTTAAAAATGCTCGTGTAGCAAAAACACGCATTTTATCCAGAGTTCTAAACACAAAATGCATTTGATACACATGTACACGTGTTCAATTTCAATTTCAATTTCAATTTATTTCATAATGGTGTACAAATAAGACTGAGTCTTTTATAGTACCTTAAGACAGGACTTGTAAGTACAAGTTAAGTTATTTAAATAAGTAACAATAATAGTACATATACAATGTTTTAACAAAAAAAAAAAAAAAAACTAGATAATATTTACAAAATGATTTTAATTTTTTTGATTTTAGGTAAGAAGAATTTTATTAGACTAAGATTAAATATTTTATTTTCAATTTACTGTTTGCATGTTTAATGAATTAAAATAGTTTAATATTGCTTTTTTAAACTGTAAGATTCCTACTATTTGTTTTAAACTTACTGGCAAGGAGTTCCAGAGTTTGCTGGTATATACATAAAATAGTCTAGAAGAGTTCAAATAAGTGCATAAAGGTGTAATAAGATTCAGAGTTCGGGCAGATTGTGAAAACTGTAACTTTTCAAATAAATGTAGCGGCGTTTTTCTTTGAATTATTTTGTGTAAGAATATACAACATCTCGTATTTAGAAACTGTTCAAAAGTACAGCCAAGGACTAGTTGATGGTATTGAGAGACATGGTCAAACCTACGCAGACTAAAAATATACCGAATTATATTATTAAAAGCAACTAGCAATTTATGAAAAGAACGAGAATCAAGCTTAGCGTAAACCACTGAAGCATACTCTATGATGGGCAAAAGCAATGATTTGCTGATTTTCAGTTTGGTTTCAGTAGGTGTTAGGTATGAAAACATATTCAATTTTCGAAGACCACCATAGATGCGGCCAATAGAGGTATTAATATGATCGTTTGCTGAAATGGAACGATTAATTTTAAAACCAAGGCTTGTAACAACATTTTTCAGCTCAATTTGGAATCGAGATACGAACACAGGTGGAAGATTGGTTGTATCGAATTTCGGTTTAGAGATGGCAATGATTTGGGATTTTGCTGGGTTAAGCGTTAAGCCATTACACAGAGTCCATTTGTAAATCTCTTCAAGATCTTCATTCATTCGGCAAGTTAAGTCCTCCAACAAGTTAAATGGTCGAGATAGATACATTTGGACATCATCTGCATAGAGATGCAACATAACATTTTTACAAGTTAATGGAAGGTCATTGATAAACATGCAGAATAAAAGAGGACCTAAAATTGAACCCTGAGGAACGCCAGCAACCAATTCAATTGAATCCGATGAAATGTCACAAACCTTAACTCTTTGACTACGGTGTGTCAAGTAGTCTCCAATAAGTCGGACAGACCTCCTACTGAAACCAAAATATAAATTGAGCTTTTCGCAGAGAATACTGTGAAACGTGTTCACGTGTTAAAAATACACGTGAACACGTGCTAAAAATACACGTTCAGCAAAGCACACGCACTTTATTGAGAGTTCTAAACACAATATAGAACATAAACACTTGATGTCTAGAAATTGAGATATTTCAAGGTAACCAAGCCTATCATCAGATTCTCTAGTTAGGGGTTGTGAGTCCTCATCGATATTATTAATTCGCAAATATCTGTTCTTTAACCACCTCTGAGGATCGAACATACACCAATTTGGTTAACAACTAATGAGCTACTCAACTGCTGGTTTTTTGTTGTTTTTTTTTCATGCAAATTAAAAGCGTGCTGTTCTGACTTTCCTTCAAAATAGTACGCATTTTCAAACTTATTAAATTAACTGCCCCTATGCTTTCTTACTTATCTCTATTTTAAGGAAAAAACGACCAACAACCACGTATATCCTTGTGAATTAAATTATTACATCTTAAGTGCGTCTCGAGATTACCCTATGGTTTCACATCCTGTGTAAAAGGAAAAAACGTGGCACAAAATGTTTATACCCTCAGTTAGGTGCATGAAAACTTGTTCTCTTGCACGCAATAGCTAAGGTCGTAGACATCACTCTTGTCTACGTGACTTAAATCACCTAGTTTCTTTGAAGCACATGAACTTTTACTTTTCTTCTTAAAGCACACACTGGTAGAACCTGTTGATTAAATGCATCGTAAAACATGGAGACACAAGAACACAAGCACATGCTATAAATCGGATACTTTTTTTTATTTTTATTAGGTACGTTAACGTCAATTGCTGTAACTTTAATGTTTAGGCATGTGTTGTAGAATAAACAGGAACAACAAAAAGATGTGTAAAACGAACTCAAGACAATTTGAAAAGCCTGTTGTGAGTGTTTTTGGTATAAGACAAAAAAAAAGTCAGCTAAAGGTGGTCATATAAAACGGATAGTTAAATTTCGCCAGATAATAATTAAACAGTAGCACTTTATTACTCTTATTCTGAAAAGGTTTTATGTAAAGGCGTATGAACTTGAAATACTCTCAACAACATATCAACTTTACGAACTTGTAACACTTTCTTTGTTTCGTTTTTCCAAACCAAAAGAATATAACTGTCAGATGGAGCATGTAGTTTTCTCCACGATAAAACATATTCCTTGATTTGGCTGAGCTTATTGAAAACCTAAATACACTGGATTTTAAAATACCTCATAGGCTTATCTTGGAAACATGTTCCAGCTCTGAGTTAAGAAACAAAAAAAAAAAAAAGAAACTGGGTGACGCAACAAAGCGGGAACCCGAGGTCTTGTGCATTTCTTTTAACCATACAGTGGAAGGGAATGGAATGGACCTACAATTTATTGCCGATTCCGAACGGCTTATCGAGAAAGGGCTTTTCGTGACATGAAATTACTATCGGAGGACATGCCAATTACTTCCGAAAGGCGATACCTACCGAAAAACATTTTTTCCTCGATGATTCTCTTATTCAAAACTTGAACCTCCCAGGTAACATGTAGATACGCTAACCATTACGCTACGGGAACGAATCTGAGCTGAGCTCCATGTGTTGGGATAAGAATCAAACATGACATCATGGGCAAGAATACCAATGAAATGGGAGAAGAGATCTGCATCCAACTCAGTTAGATATGCGCATGTCGGCAATCCTACTAGAATTCTTGATGGTGCAGGTCAATTGGCCTTTACTAGAGACTTCTTTCTCACTTCTGACTGTGGTAAATGTACTCTCATTTTGAATAGATGTTATCGCTTCGAGTGCAGATGTGATTACAAATTCAATTCTTTTAGGAACAATCTAGAAAGATATACAACGGATAAGTATAACGAACCAAACTCTAACATGACATTTCTTCTGGGCTCTTCCTGAGCAGATGTTAAACAGCATTAACCTAGCCTGCCCATAAAAAAGGTTAGTCCTCCTCTCCTTCAAAGTTCCGTCCAATCGCTCCTCTTTATAGGGCCATGGAATCGTTGATAAACCTTCAATTCGAATAACTTGAAAAACGAACACTTTTCAACGATCGAGAGTACGGTTTTCGTGATCTGATGGCTTATCTCACCGAAAAGTAAAACACTCATGTTCCGTCAACTGAAATATCATGAACAACGAGAGCTTCTCAATGATCAAGAAAAATGAGAAAATTTCCACAGGCTATTTGATGACATATCTCACCAAAAAGTGGAACCCATCCATATTTACACTTTTTAAAAGAAAATGGGACCTTTGCGCTTGATACTTCTAGGGCTTTTGATAGAATTTAGCATCAGCCTCTTTGGTATAGATGAGTCTGTTATCCGATGGATTAGAAACTTCCTTTCTGATCGTATTGTTTAGTTTTGAGTGATACTGGTACTAAACACACCATATGATTGGTGGTGTACCCCAGGGCTCCGCTTTGTCCCCGAGTCTCTTTCTTAATTTTCATAAATTTTATCTCTCGTCTAAAGCTTACAACTTGCTGACTACTCAACGATAAGCTTTTCATATCCGTTCCCGATTTCATGTCCCTGCTCTTCGAATGCGGAACGCGATCGTTTTGCGTATGGTTTGCTCATTGAATTCTGAACTCAGTATTGTCTCATGGAGAAATGATGCTTTTGTTTTTGTTCTTGTTCTTGTTCTTGTTCTTGATCTTCTTCTCCAGACGAATCCCAGTTCTCCCAACAAACTGCTTCATACTGGTGATCCGAATGTGGGCTACACCGAGCTGAAAACAAAAAGTGACAGCTAACCTCCAAATTTTGGATTGTTCTATATTTGAGGTTGAGTTTGTCTGTATCCGGCGTGTTTTCATCTGCCTTTTTCTTCTTTGACGATCGTGTCTGAAGTTGTATGCCTTTTTGATTTGATTCTTTAAGCATGAGTCAGTCGTGCTCTACTTATTCCAAGATGATATTTTTGAAGTGAAGGCTTCCGAGGATCTTTGTTCTTCTTATACGATCAAGCTTTGTTACTCCCGCTGTCATTCGGAGCATCTTCACTGCCTTCTTGTCTGGCAACTATTTATAAAGACTTCATCCGTTCCAAGCTAAAGTAGAACTCACAATTCTGGTCAGATGCTCCGCAAACATCATTTCGCCTACTCGATAGATTACAAAACAGAGCATTCAAATTGATAGGCGACAGTTCAATTGTTGAATCAACTGTCGTGTCATCATATCTCTTTATTTTTTCTCGATTAGCCGGCAGAAATTTGTAGGTCCCCTTCATTCCCTCACAAGGCATGGTTGTGAGAAATGCGCAAGGCCCTGGAGCGCCACCCTATTTATTTAGTCAAATATATAGATTTATTCTTTAGCCGGACTATCCGAATGTGGAATGCTTTACCCAGCTCTGTCTTTTCTTCGCATTGCAATACCCAGAAGTTGAAAAACAATCTAATCC
The DNA here is from genome assembly GCA_949752695.1 of Melanostoma scalare. Lineage (NCBI taxonomy): Eukaryota > Metazoa > Arthropoda > Insecta > Diptera > Syrphidae > Melanostoma > Melanostoma scalare. Next base: position 9,507,975 of record OX456986.1, on the reverse strand, counting down.
TCCTTTCTACTTCCCTAACCAAAATTCAAACCAATTGATTGATTCTGTTTCTTGACAGTTATTATATTGTGCCAATAAGGAAACAAATACCAACTTTCCCTCACTTCCCTTCAACATTAAAAATAACCAGATTTTCTTAAAAGTCACTTTCATCTTATTTCTTATGTTAAATATTACCTACCACCTCTTCCTCTCATCGAAATGTATTGAAACCAACCTGCCCAAAAAATATATTTAACCTCTTTGGATCAACATTTTTGTTTCTTCTTGAAAAAAAAATGTAAACAACGGCTATCCTATAAAAAGGTTACGGCATGTAAATACTTTTCCCATTTTGAATTTGGCTTACTCACCAATTTTGTTTAATATAAGCAAATTAGATGCGGGTGACCTAACATCAGAAGAAAGTGAAATTTTTCGCAAAAAAAGAACGAAGACAAAAAAAAAGACCAAATATTATGCAAACAAATCAAAACAAAAATTCGCATTGAATTAATTTTGTTTTGTGTGCCTCTCTCCCTACATTATTCAATTTTTCTGTCACTATAGAGACTTAAAAGATGCCAAATTCCAAAAGAAGGTATCACTTTTTCAAGTTTATGGTAATTCATTTTTGATTATTTCATAATATATTGGCTTTTGGTTAGGTTTTCGCATCAAATTAGTTTATACTTCCTGCTTTAAAGAGACTTAAGAACTAATTTATGCCCAGAAATGAAGTTCATGATGAAGAACCTGTTGTGTTTTCTGATAAAGTTGTGGGTATTATAGTTTACTATGTCGTACATTGTTGCATACTTAAAGTCTTGAGCACGTGGTGGGATTAAATTCCGATTATTACTTCTTTGACCGATTAACAGCTTTTTTGGTTCCTTTTCGGAGGCAGAGGGTACATCTACTAGAAGATGAAGGTAATTAACCCCTGAACAGCATGTACCGATGGCATGTGGTTGTGTATACTAACGCGATGCTATACAGACCCCTTTCAATTTACTCTTATTGACAACATGCAAAGTGTGTAAATATTTTTGTTCAACCAACAAAACTTTAAGACTCAATCTGTTCTAAGTGCTTGCATTTAATAAGTGCAGGAAAACCTGATTAGTTCGTTATGATTCATCCTTCGCATGGGCTGCGTCATGCTCGAAGCCAATTCAAGTGTTATCGGCTGTCTATATTTAAAGACAGCATGTTGTTCCCAGGCTAAAAATAAATAAACAATAAAATGTGACAGTGGCTGGAGTGTGTATTTTTAGTTTAAAATGAGTTCAGTACGTCATATCTGTGGCAGTGTTTTTGTGTCGACCATCAGCGGGGGGACAAGCAGCAAACAAGAGTCTTTTGTTTAAACGAATTCCTAAATATAACAAAATTAGCATAACGGTAACGGATGTTACAAATAAAATGCAGAGTGACAAAAGTTAGAGTCCATTCAACCAGACCGCGAAAAGCACAAATCAATATTATTGCAAAAGTTTACCAAGGAAGAGTGTTTTGTTTTGATTTGGCTTAAATGGGAAACAACGTCATGCGGGGTGCTTTTAAAAATACAATTTTAATTGTCTGTTTTAAGCAAATTGTCATTTGTGTGGTTAAACGCACACCAGCAAAGTTTTGGGTTAGTCGTGTTGTTTGGCGTTGCTTGGATGTTGACTGTTGACATTTGAAAATAAAGTACATGAGAACTCACTCAAAAGTAATTTGCAGTGACAGTTTGTAGCTCTCGTAGTTAGATTTGTCAAATGAATGGCCTTAAAGTGCCAACTTAGGTCATTTAAAACTCAATCAATAAACTCAAACACTCCTTCATAGTTTCTCATATTCGATATTTGTTGTTTAAATGACAGCCCAGGTAACTTATTGCTGGTCTGATTGATTGCAAGCTTTTAACTCAATGTCTTGAAATCAAACGTAGACTTGGAACAACAATTCGAGTACTAGGTACAGTCAAAGCCGGTAAGCCCAGCGACCGTAATGACTATTTTTCTGCAACTGAACTCAAAAACCTTTTATCCTGAATCGTACTTTCTCGGTAACGACTGAAGTAGTTTCCGTAAAATTTTATATTCAACGAATGAATAATGCGTAGTATTTTAGGTAAAAATTTTTTCTTAGTCTATAAATATTTAGAAGAGAATACGTTCGCTGGTGCTACAAAGCGTGGTGCTATAATGATAAATAAAAGCCCAAAACACTTTCTGTAGAAAAATTTTAGAGACAAAAAATTGGGATCTAGGACCAAAACCTTTCACTGGAGAAGCCAGCGACAGAGAAGTTTCCAGAGCTGCAGTTTGTGTCGTCTCTCTAGCCTAGATCTACTCATCTTTTCATCAAAAAGATGGTGGCCAAAGGCGCATTGCAGTTCAAACAACGCCAAATTGGAAAGCAGATCTACCGAGCTACGTAACCAAAATGAACTATACAGAAATTGACAATCGAATAGAATAAACCCCTCTGCCCACTGATTTCAACCCAGTGGTTTAGCAAATCTAACGACAAGGGGATGCTGGGAGGAAAACAGGGTTCAAAAAGACAAATGATGTCTCAGTCTTCACAAAAACGGTTTCAAAAGAGAGGATGAGGTAGGGTCAGTCATCTATTCACTATATCCTCCTATAAAAGATCAATTTTGCAGAAGTACTTGAAGTCAGTGAAACCCCATAACGTGATCAAAAAAGTAACCAACAAAAATATCCACATCTTCGTTGATAGCCAGGTGACCATAAAAGCCATAGCATCTATAGTCACATTATCCAAATTAATAGAAAGCTGTTGGGGTAACTTAAAACTGCTCAGCACAGCGAATCCTGTAATTTTAATTTGGGTTCCAGGACACCATGACGTAATAAAATGGCGTAGTTGGTGAAAACTAGGCCATCACTCCAATCCAGTGAGGCCAATACCTCTGTACACAAGCCACTAGACCAAGAAAAGAACAAAATCCAACAAAAAATTCTACAATCTGCCAATTTCAGGTGGTCATCTTTAGAAGCATGCTGAGCTTCCAAAAGCCCATGGCCAGACATGTCAAAAAAAAAAAAAATAAGAAATTTAGATTTTCTCCTGCTCAACAGGCTTCCGTTGGCTGACATTCTCAAGGGTCACAACTCATTGGATACCATGATGATGAGAACGGACACTGAAGATCAGGCTCATATAGAGGATGCCAATACGAAGAGCCAGAGGAAGGATCATTCCACTTCCACTGCGAGTGCTCGCACTTGGTCCACACTTAAAAAAAACCCTTGGAGAGTATTTCTTAAACGAACTGGGCAACATCTCTAGACCCAGACTTAAAAAAAGCCCTCGGCAAATACTTCTTCGACGAATTTAACGACATCTCTAGGTCTTCCACTGAAGAGAATCCTAAAGCTCATTGAGGGGTCCAAATAGTTCAGTTAGGTTTCCCAATCCTTATAACACAGTTACCAACAACCGCCGCCCTTCTCACCTTCCTTTCTCCATCATTCCCTGCAATCCCGAGAACCACAATTGATCCCTTGAGATCCAAGTGAGGTGTTGCCACTTCCGGCTTTACCCATCATCCAATCTAACCCAACTTAGGCGGAATAAGTATCAACTTACACATGGCAGTGCATGTGCCCATCAAAAAGTTTACTCTACAACAAGAAAGCCAATACGTGCAACACGGTCGCTCACCCTGTGAGCCCCTGTGCCTTCTGATAATTCTGATATCCCAAAAAGCTTCATATTTCTTGCCGCTCAAACGAATTTCGATATAATTCTTTTGGAGGTCTATCGATTGTAATCGTAAAATACAATTACCGCAAACCATCACACTCCAGATAGCAAATTAACAACTGCAACTGAATTTGAATGCGGTTAGGATTTCAAAAACTATTGCAAAAAGAAGGCTTCTGAAAATTGTTGGTTTCAGTCCTAGAATGGTGCTGCTTCTGTAAACTAATATTCTTAACCGCATACGCATACATTCGATCTGGAGTGACAAACAGATTAATCTGAGAGTCTTTTCCAAAAAAAGGCAACCCAGCGCGGGTAATGAACCCACACGTCCAGCGTAGTCGTCAAAGCTTCATTCAATGCCCCCAAAAAACATCAATTGTTTTCTTTACTTCTTTAGCCATAACAATTTTGATAGGCCAAATTGTACTAACTTCTATTTAGTAATTGAAAACTTATTAAAATACGTACTATGTACTTAGTTCATATTCACAAATACATAGAGAGGGGCATTGCACAATCGTATGAAAGCCGATGTAGCCTACCATATGCTTTTTCCTTCAAAGTTCGTGCACAAAAGTGTCTTACAATTAGCAAAAACCATTCTTGTGATAATAAAAATCTAAATTAAGTACATCGATTAAATTTGCGTTTAAAGCGTGAGTAAAATCTGAAAGCTCAAATACGTAGGATGGCACAAGTCTACAGACCGCGGCCATTGAACGATAACATTCATTAGTCAAATGACGTCATGACGCATTAGAAATTAATAATTCAAATCACCGGATGCTATTTATTCAATTGTCAATGAAAACCGGGAAGTCAAAATATTCCTAAAACGATATCGTACAACATTCTTAAGGTTTGATGTTCAGTTGTCAGTTATTGAGTAGGTAGTTCTCATCTAATACAAACTCTAAACATTGAACGAACAAAAATGGACTAAATTATTCAAAACCTACTTCCATGTTCTCTCAATGTTGGGCTAGAACGATATTATTTCCAAATTGAGCCAGAAGTTATGTAATCTTATAAGCAATGCATTGACCCGGAAAACTAAGAACCTAAAACACTCCCAATTATGGTTACGCTCAAGGAATTTCAAATCAACTTGATCACAAAATTCAATTTCCATTTGAGTGCAATGACAAACTAAAGAATGGACGATCGGCTTAGGCTTTCATTTTCCACAAAACCAAAGCCTGTATGAATTAAGGTCAAATACCCAAAGCATATATGCGAGTACGAAACGCAAGAGTGCACAGCTTAAGAACTGTAATTCCAATTGATGGTGCACAGAGAACGTTTACACAGCTGATCCCAATAGGTTCAGGTTTGGCGTCTCTTTTAACACACATGGCCTTGTAAAAGCTGTTTGGGAGCTCTGGCTTTACTCTTGTACTTCGTATTGCAAAGTGCATTCGCACAGTCGAGTTCATAGATGCAAGCAATTTGCTGGTCTCTTGAAGGCTTGGCTTCGTTTGGCTGTTTGTGAAATTTCCTCTTTTATTTGTGTTGAAAAATGCACTATAACAATGATGTAAATTTAAATAAATTTAAACAAATAACAGCGCCATCTAAACGTTTCTGTTTTTCTTTTTTTAGTTTCTCATCACTGCAATGGATCGTTTTGTTTGGTTTATTCTGCTGGTCGTCACAACGCATCTCACAACAGAGTTCACCAAAACAAATGGCTACACAAGAGGCGATCGTCGCACTTTGATTCCAATCAATGAGGTGAGTGTCCTAATAACCCATTTGCCGTCCTGTGTTTTCTATAAGAAAGTATACAATTTCGACTTTAGACGATGTTCATAAATGCCATTGAAGTGCCTTATTTGGTTCAGTATCCAAACCACAACTTGGATATGATGCAGACGCAGAATTCAAATAATGAAGCCACCAACAACAGTGAGGAGAAATCTTTCAGTTTGCGGCCATTGATCGATAGCATATTCGAGGTAAGTGACCATTCGTGCGATGAAATTCAGAGTTTTGAATAAATTGAGACAATTTCTTTAAAGATTCCCATGTCAGCCTTAACAGCGGTTAATCGTATGGTTCAGAGATTAACAGGGAGTTACTTTAATGCCCCCGTCACCACCACAACGACGGAAGAGAACGAATACAGCTATCCAGAAAAATCATCGATGAGAAAAAAGAGTTCGTAATATATGGAGAAAGTTTCTTTTCCTGAGAATTTATTTTGTGTTTAAAGCAGCAGAAGTGTTAGTCACATTGAATGAATGAGACTTGCTGTGCAGAAATACTGACAGAGACTGTAAGTCTCGACTTAGGTTAATTGTTTGGTTAAGAAGAATTGATTTTAATTGTTTTGTTTAAACGTGTGTGATATTATTTATTTATTTTAGATTTAATAACATTTTAGAAGAAAATAAATTACTAATGTGTGTGTTTTAGTTTTAAGGAATGCGTGAATATTAAAACAAAAATAAAATAAAAAGAAAATTAAAAATTAAATAGAGTGTTTGTTCTTAGGTTTTCGTAAGAATGGTAATGTTATAAAAGGGTGTTACAGACCTCCATACAAAGTTAAATCGACATTCCCATGCTTGAAACAAATCGCATAAAGGGGACTGGCAATAATTTAAGTAAATTATGAATTAAAATTCTTCGACTGCTTCGAAATTGTCAATCCTTCACCCCTTGAGTTAAGCTGTGACTGCCGGAATAAAGGATTTATCAAAAACGTTACAGCTGTTTTATAGTCGGTTTTCATTTCTCCAAGTTTCTTATATAGATTCGTTTTAACGAAAAATCAAAATTACAGAGAAGACCCAAACATTTACGCACGTTGATATCCAAGACGTTGATATCCAAGAACTTCCCATAAATAAAGAATTGAAATATTTGGGCGAAAAAAACTTAAGATTATTCATTTCTTCTCTTAGCTTAGCCATGTGACAAATAGAGTATTGAAACAAGCAACAGACGGACATGTTGGAAAGGACTTTACATTGCAGTTTTTCTCTGAAGGGAATTGCCTTTTCCTCGTGAGAGGCGACTACCTCGAAGACGTGTTACGGAATCGTATAGGGAATTGTGAAAACTGTATATGTATATATAAGGGACAAATATTAATCAATAAGGGGCATTACGATTTAAGTTGCGAAGAAGAAAGTTAGTTGGTTATTTATTTTAGTTAAGTTCATTTCGTTACTATCCCCTCACCAGTGGTAAGGTTTTACATATTACGTCCTCAAGTTTTGCTATTGGATTTAATCGAAATCCGTCAAAATCTTAGTGGGCTGACTTCAATTTGATTTATAGTTATTTATCATCCTTCATGCTTTTTCAATCGTTCCGACCATTCCTATTATTTCGGTAGGAAAAAAAAGGTTTAGGCAAAACAATGTCTTCTGCTTCGGTTGTGTTGCAAGTAAAAAGCAAAAATTTGGACCTAAAATATTATATATTGTGAGGTACCTTACTTTGCAATTCCATGCCAATACCAATGCCAATTCCATACGCGAACTCTGCCAACGCCAGGAGATTTTCAACTGAAACGTTTGCAATTGGTTCTCTTTGAGAGATTTTGCAAAAATGCGGTGCAACACCACCTACACCAACTACACCTTGGGTGCATTGCATATAGACACGCCCACATTTTAGACTTGATCTTATTTTAGAATCAAAATTGTTGGACCAAGGTTACACTATTCGTACCACTGCCTAACTTCCCAGGAAAAAAAGTATAATTTTTTTAATTGCAAATCGAAATTATAAACATTCCCATCATTTTTAGAAAGTTTATATGAAGGCATTGAAAAATCTTCCAAGTGTTACCAATTTAGATACAAACATAAAATTATATCCGACGATTGAAAATAAAAACAAAATATAAGCAAAGCAGTCCTTTTTTGGACTGACGATGGACTGGAACTATATAAAATAAGTATAGCTACTTGAACTGGGCATTGCAATTTAAGCCAACAGTTTTTACAATTTTGGTTACCGTGTATTTTATGAATATGTGCCTAAAATGGAAGTACATTTGAAAAAAACTTTGAAAGTGAAGTATATGAACGTCAACAATTTGGCAGAGGTGCCAAATAGGGAGCAGATTTAAAAACTTTTTTGTATATAGACACACAGATAGACCGATGACCGATTAACTTACTTGCTTAGGTTTGCATTACAGTTCTGGGTGAACCTGAGCCTCAACCAACATCTTACGCCAACAATTTCGATTTCGGACGAGCTCTCTCTCCAATCGTTTGAGGTCTTCTTCCACTTGATTGCGCCACCTAAGACGTGATCTTCCCGGGGACCAAAGATCATTCGTAGTATTTTTCTTTCAAAACGATCAAGGGTTTCCTCATCCGCTTTCGATAAAGTCCACGCTTCCACGCCGTAAAGCAGGGTTACCTCGGTTTTCCAAAGAGGGTTTTGTTTCTCAATTGCCTTCTTACGGTTGGCAAGAGTTATTCTCCGTTTGATCTCCGCACTGATGTTGTTTTCCGTGTCTATAGCGGATGCTATAGAAAGTCCTATACTACCTCGAAGTTATGTCTGTCTATTGTGACGTTTTGTAAAATTCGTCGATGTTCTGTGTCCTTGTTTGATGACAGCATATACTTCGTTTTGCCGTCATCAACCATCAAACCCATTTTTGCCGCTTCTATTTCAATGCTCGCAAAAGCACCTATGACATCACGCTTTTTCTCCCCATCACGTCAATATCATCTGCGTAGGCGAGTAATTGTACAGAGTTTTGAAAGATTGTTCCTCTGGTATGACGAGTTTTGTACAACCTTTTCAAGTAAGATGTTGAAGAAATCGCATTACGGTTTGTCGCCTTGCCTAAAGTCTTTTTGGATATCAAAGGTGTCGGTGAGTTCTTTACCGACCTTGACGGAGCAGAGTGAATTTTCCAAAGTCATCCTGCATATGTAGTCGTTTGCAGGAATGTCGAAACTAGACATGGCACTGTACTACTCGTCTCTATCATACGCGGCCTTGAAATCGATAACAAAATGGTGTCGATGACCGATAGTGTTCCAAAATCTACTTTTTTGACATCTCCTAACAGCGTATGTCTTTGCTTCTGGTTTTTTTTTTCTTTACGAATACTTAACTCCCCTTGTAGTGTGAAATAAAAAGGCAAAGTTATTATGTAAGTCAGCTTTGCTAAGAATACTAAACGAACTCGGCGAGAACTAACGATTTTTGTACCAAATGAAACAATGAAAGCTGAAATTAAAAAATGCACTTGTCTTAAAGAAGGTAGTCTGATATATACTGTTTATTTTCAACGACAATGAGCTTAACTTCAATATAGTGAATCAAGACCGTTTGTATTCAAATCATTTTTTCTGTTGAAAAAAGCTGTGGTTAGTGAATTTGCTTACATTTTTATTTATTTATATAGCCTGATGGTATGCAGTACGGTTGTATAGAAACGATCATCTTTAAAGTTTCGATTATAACCTGGAAAAGCGCCTAACTTTAACTTTAGGATATTGACTTCTGCGGAGTTATCAATCGAATTATATTTAAATGCATATTTTTAGAGAGCATACATAGTAAATTATTTGAAAGTCAATGGACAACGATTTAGCAGGCTATAATTTCTAAACTATGACTTCATCAAACCAAGGCATAACTTTATCCCTAACGATTTATAGAGTACTTTGCAAAGAAACATAGAAGCCTGTTTTGAAGATGTATTTCGATTGCATATGTGATATGTGTGCACTTCGAAAAACAAGTATAGCTCAATAAGGAGGTTCAATAAGAAATTAGTCCCAATTGAAAATGTAAGATGGCAAAATAAATACTTACTTACTTAGGTGGGCATTACAGTTCGGGGTGAACCTGGGCCTCAACCAACATCCTTCTATAACGATTTCGATCTCGGGCGAGCTCCAGTTCGCACTCCAAGTCGGTTGAGGTCTTCATCCACTTGATTGCGCCACCTAAGACGAGGTCTTCCCCTTCCGCGATTTCCCTGCAATGTGCTTTCGAACACCCGACGAGCCGGAGCGTTTGGGTCCATCCGCTCTACATGGCCCAACTATCGTAGCCTCGCGATGCGTACTCTTCTGGCTATGCCCATGTCGCGGTACAGCTCATACAGCTCGTTGTTGTATCTTCTTCTCCACACATTGTCTTCGCATACGGGACCAAAGATCATTCGGAGAATTTTTCTTTCGAGACGACCAAGAGTTTCCTCATCCACTTTCGATAAGGTCCATGCTTCCGCGCCGTACAGCAGGACTGGGATGATTAAGGTCTTATACAAGGTCACCTTGGTTTTTCTAGAGAGGGTTTATTTTCTCAATTGCCTTCTTAACCCAAGGAAGCAACGGTTGGCAAGAGTTATTCTCCGTTTGATCTCCGCACTGATGTTGTTTTCCGTGTCTACAGCGGATCCTAGGTAGACGAAGTCCTGTACTACGTCGAAGTTATGTCTGTCTATTGTGACTTTTGTCCAACGTTCGATGTTCTCTGTCCTTGTTTGATGACAGCATAAATGTACTTTACCATCAAACCCATTTTTGTCGCTTCTGTTCATAACAACACCTATGACATCACGCTTTTTCTTCCCATTACGTCAATATCGTCTGCATAGGCGAGTAATTGTACAGACTTTTGAAAGATTGTTCCTCTGGTGTTGACGTTTGAGTTTCTTACAATCTGTTCAAGTATGATGTTGAAGAAATCGCATGACAGTTTGTCGCCTTGCCTAAAGCCTTTTTCGACATCAAAGGTCTCGGTGAGTTCTTTTCCGACCTTGACGGAGCAGCGTGAATTCTCCAAAGTCATCCTGCATAGTCGTACGAGCTTTGCAGGGATGCCGAAACTAGACATGGCTCTATACAGCTCGTCTCTGTAAATACTGTCATACGCGGCCTTGAAATCGATAAAGAGGTGGTGAATATCGATATTATGTTCTCGGGTTTTTTCCAAGATCTGCCGTAATGTGAAAATTTGTTCTATTGTGGACTTCTCTGGTCTAAAACCACATTGATAAGGACCTATCAGGTTGTTGACGTGGGGTTTCAGACGTTCACATATTACAGCAGACAAGATCTTATAAGCGACGTTAAGGAGGCTTATCCCTCTGTAATTGGCGCAATTGTGAGGGTCTCCCTTCTTTAGGATCGGGCATACGATACTGAGGTTCCATTCATCGGGCATTCTTTCTTTCGACCATATCATGCAGATCAGCTGGTGCATGCTCCTTTCCAACTGATCTCCAGCTGCCTTGAAAAGTTCGGCATCAAGGCCATCTGCACCTGCAGTCTTATTTGATTTAAGTTTGCATATGGCAAGCTTAACCTCTTCTAGGTCGGGAGGACGGCATTCTTGACCATCGTCCAAGTTGAATGGGGCAATCTGCCTGACAGCGGAATTTGTGTCTTCATCGCCGTTAAGCAGTCTGCAGAAATGATCTTTCCAAATCCTCAGTAGCGACTGTGACTCTACAATTATGTTTCCCTGCTGGTCTTTACAGGCTTGAGTTCGGGGTTTGCCACCCTGGCAGGATCTTTTTACCTTTTGGTAAAACTTCCGAATCTCGTTCCTGTCATGGCACCTCTTTATTTCCTCAAACGAGCGCTTCTCATGCTGCTTCTTTTTCTTTTTGAGAAGTCGGTGTTCTTCCCTTCTTCTCTCCTTGTAAATCTCGTTATACTGATCGTAAGCAGCCCTTGTTCGTGTTTGCATAAGCATTTGTCGTGCTCTTTGTTTGGCAGCATTTGCCTGCCTGCATTCTTCATCGAACCATGGGTTTCGTTTTGGTGGCCGAGTGAAACCCAGAACCTCAGAGGCAGCGGTTCTGATGGCTTCTTGGCATTGCTGCCACTGGTCTTCAATGTTTAATGCTGGCGGCATGGGATTCAAGGATAATTGAAGGGACACTCGATTGGAAAAGGCATTGGCAATCTCTTGCGATTGTAGCTTTCCGACGTCATATCTCTTCACAGCGTTAGTTCGCGCTGGTCGTGAACAAGATATCCTCATTCGTACCTTGGCTACAACAAGGTAGTGGTCCGAGTCAAAGTTGGCCCCTCGGAAAGTTCGGACATCTAGAACACTGGAAGAGTGCCTTGCGTCGATTGCAACATGGTCAATTTGGTTGACGGTTAATTGATCTGGGGATCGCCATGTACCTTTATGAATTTTGAGATGCGGGAAGCGCGTACTACTTACAACAAGATTCAGCCCCGCAGCAAAATCGATTAGCCTCAGTCCGTTTTCGGAGGTTTTGTCATGGAGGCTATGCTTACCGATTGTGTTTCCAAAGATGTCCTCCTTCCCTAGCTTTGCGTTAAAATCGCCAAGAACGATTTTCACGTCGTGTCTAGGGCACTGCTCATACGTTTCTTCGAGGAGCTCGTAGAAGCAGTCTTTGGAATCGTCGTCTTTCTCTTCTGTGGGGGCGTGGGCGCATATAAGGCTAATGTTGGCGAATTTAGCCCTGATGCGGATGGTCATTATACGCTCATTGACTGGATTTTGGCTAATCACCTTATCCCTGAGTCTTCCTCTAACGACAAATCCGCACCCAAATAAGCGTTGTTTCTTTTGTCTGTAGCAGTCGCCATAGTAGATGTCACAGTTTTTCATCTTCTTTATGCCCGGTCCACTCCATCGCACTTCTTGGATGGCGGTTATGTCTGCTTTGCAGCAGTCCAGGGCGTCCGCTAATTCTCCAGCTGCACCTAGTCCGTTAAGAGACCTTACGTTCCACGTGCAGATCCGGAGGTCATTGTCCTTTTTTCGTTTGCTTGGGTCGTCAACTTTGAAATCATTATCGTTATCCGAGGCTATTAGTTGTTTCGGAACTGTCTTTTTTTAACGTGGTTGGGTAGTTAACCCTACGCACAACCCCCAACCTGGAGGGCCAGGTCCTTTTGGATCCCTTCGGACACAAAGGGCTGGAATATCCAGTGTCAGTACCCTGCTGCAGGGGTGTGAGTGCTGCCGTTGGCTCACCAGGAGCTCATCCGCCACCATCTCTACTTCAATACCCTGTCCTAGTATTGAAAGACCCCGAAAGACCTTTAAACCAAATATGTTGGAGTAGCTCCTTCAGGGGTTTCTGCTTTTATGGCTGCTGAAGTCCACCGTTGATTCTGTCCTTCGAATTCATCCGCTGGAACATTTACACGAAAGCTCTCGTAGACCACTGAGATTCGTGCAGTCAGTCATAGATCGCAGAGCAATTATAGTGTTGACCGATCACAATTCTTTTGTTCCGGATTCCCTTGTCAACACTAGCACTTACTAGTTTAGCAGGTCAGCTCTGGACGGAGCATCCCAGGTCCCAGTGGATACCGCTTGGAGGTATAGTAAGCACAATTGACGTGTACTATAAGTTACAGCATCTGGGCGCCGCCAAGTTGGCACCAGTCAGAGCCTACCCGAATAGTACAACGCCCATCCATCTAAAATAGGAAGGATAAATAGGAAGGATTTTTTAATTGAAAATCAAACAAAATGTGCTTATCGAAAAAGCTTTTAAGTCAACCAAAAACACTGCAATCGAAATGAGTTTTCTTTGCACAGAATGTTTTCCTATGATTCCTTAATCCACATTTACTTTACTTAAGCGTTTTTGAGGTACAAAATATGTTCTCTTCTTCTTCAAGTAGAACCGTTTATTATTTTTGATATTTAAACAATTTTGACCGTTTTCATTAACGAAATAATTGATTTTAAAATTCCCTTCTTCTACTATTTTGTTCTTGTCTCAATTCTACTGACCTGCTCTATTTTCTTACACTACCAAGTGCTAACTAACTTAGACGTGTCAAAGTGGCAAAAAATTCAAGAGCCCTTTTTTCCTCGCAAAGTATGGTTGAGAGAAATACACTTGCCCCAGGCCTCCCCGACCCTGCCTATTTTTTTCCACAGATGGTTCAAATCACAGAGCTAAAATCAATTAAACAGAATTTAAAAAGCAAATTAACTAAATGTTTTTTCTGACATTGGACGTTCATTGATATTACTAACTACTAATGTGTGTGTGTTCAATAGATTATAAACAAGGTTCTTTACTAGAATCATGTACCATATCTCAAAAATATTCCATAGATATTCATGAGACGGAGTGTCTCCGAGTTGACGGGCATAGTCACAATTAGTTTTTAACGGTTTAAGAAGCTTTCCACTGCATAAATTACAGTACCGGTTTAATATAAAAAAACAGAAAAAAAGATACGACAAACAAAACAGTTTTTAAATAAAAAAACCGATACCATTGCATAACATTAAAATATAATAAACAAAGGAAAATACGCGAATTGTGATAAGACATATCTATGGGTTTTTTGAAGAAAAGTTTCCCCAGAAATGGATATTCCTTATTAGGTTCTCAAGAAAATCGTAAGACTCTCTGGTTTCCATGGAAGTTCCTTCGATTTGTGTAGAAAGTGCTAATTTTTGAAAGTTCAATAACCTGTCTTCATAAACATACTAAATGAATTATTATGCTAATTTTACAAAAGAAACCAGATCCATAAAAGGTATCATAAAACAAACCAATGTAATTAATAATTCATTGACGCATTGATAACAGCCATGCTTAAAACTAAAGCTCATACTTCGCATATGAATGTTAGTCGATGCTCGATAGTCACTTCGATTGTAAAATGCCACCTATAATAAAACCTCTCATTAAAATCGAAGAGACGTGCATGATTCACATGAAGTGAATAAGAAAACAACAGAAACCCCAAAAGCTTAGCCGGTGGTAGTTAAACTAGTCGAATGAACCGGTATGCTTTTATATCAAGTCAACTAGAGTTTTAACCAAATAATAAATAAAAAGGTAGGTACTAAACAGGTCGAAAAAAACCGAAAAAAACAAACATTTGTAACCAAAAAATCAAAACGAAAACAATGCCATTTGGCAGAATACTTTACAGCGACGTGATGGCATTTTACATACACTTTGCGATTATCCGATTATGCAAATACAAAAATCAATAAAAGAATAAGTTGAAAAGAATAGAATAGAATAGGCAGCAATTCATTTAGCTTAATGGATATAAAGACGTAGGATCAAAACTAGGGAAATTATTCAGAGCCCATAGACTAATGACTTTTTCTTTTCTAAAGAATGGCAGCGGAGTGTAATTTTTTGCGCTAATGCCTTCGTGTTTAAGGCAGAGTTGTATTCAAGTATTGTGTCTTTATATTTTGTTCACAAAAATCAATAACTTAAAGGTTTCACTTTTACAAAATTGAGCAAAAATCAGGTCGTTGCTGAATTTGATTCCTATAGAAGTTATGAATTTAAAAATTCTTTCACATGCGAATTTTAGGTCTTGAAATAAGAACTTGGAATAACAAATGAAGTTGCTTCTAGAACAGGGTGACAAAAAATTCATTGCAGCAATTGAATACTTGACCAAATCTCTTTCACCAACTCAATTTATTTGCACTCTCAGCTGAGTTTTTCGTTATAAAATCAAATAAAGGGAGTTATTCAAAACTAGAGAAGTGGAAAGATAATCTATTTTTTTTTTTTTTGAAACAAAAACATGGATGGTTTAAAAGTTCATCAATTCGCCAATATCAGAACATCGATGTCATTGAGATCGTTCTTAGTCCTTGAGCAAAGTTCACACAAAGACTAGCCGTCGAAACGTTTTTGCGTTGCCTATAAATCAATGATACAATTGCCACAATCTATTCAATGCCGTGGATTTGGAAAAAGTTTTAACTGTTACAAAAAAGTCTGTTTGCTCAAAATCGATTCTAAACACCAATCAACTCTCACCATTCATTGACCGAGCAGTGTTGACCGCTTACTGTAAAAGAATATGCCATCTTAAATAAGACGTCTCCAAAAATCGGAGATATCATACTTACTGTTTCTGTTCTTTGCTAAACTCAAGATTCCAGATTTTAAAAATCAGCGGAGGTTTCGAGTTCGAATCTCTAGAGTGAACAAACTGTATCACCTTACGCGAGAAATTGGGAAGTCTTCTGATAGTAAATTCATGGTCATGAAAAACTAGGAATCGGCAGAAAATTGTAGGTTCAGTTCCAAGGCATGGTTTTGAAAAATTCGCTAGACCCCGCTCTGTCGTGCCACCCTATTTATTTATTCCTTCACTATTGTATCCTCGTAGCAACACTAGTTCCCAGTTTTGATGGCGGAGATATGGGACTTAAATTTTTTTTATTTCGCAATGCTAATTCTCCAAAAGGGTGTTTTTTAGACGTGTGGTTTTCAATTTGGCAAACACTTCTTTCAGATATGGTCTTTTTCTCAGTACTTTTTCTGTCACTTATAAATCAAGTTTGGTTTGCCATTTCATCGCGGAAGAATTGAAGCTAGACGACCATTAGGCACTGCGTACGTTCATTAAATTGTCTCGAAATGAGCTCGCTGTTGACACCGAATTTCACATAATTTCGAGTTTTTAACATGGGAGTTACCTCCAAGATCGGACAGTTTATTAGCACCGCTGGACTATTCTTTGTCGGGTTATGTTAAGTCACTTGTCTACGCAGATAAGCCCTAGACAATTGACGCCATGGAAGAGAATATTTGACTTGTTACTGCAGGCCACAAATGCTGCAAAATTTTTTCGAAAAATGTGCCTCTAGGCTTTGATTTATTCGAGCTAACTGCGGCGACCACTTGCCCGAAATCATTTTAAAGCTAATTTCTTGACCATAACAATAAATTATATGCGTTCTATATCATCTTGAAAAGCACACGTCCCCTTACAACCAAAGACCTTCTGTTTGATACCCATGCAGAAAGGGTTGTGAAAACAGGTGGTGGAATGGCATATCCAAAGGTGGAATGGATATTGGATTACCATTTTATTTTTATAGAGAACTTTATTCTGCTAAACAAATCCTTTCTGTTGATACCCATATTGAAGAAGTAGTGAAAAAATATACTATCCGCCATTTTGTAGGAGCGGCCATCTTGGATACTTGGACACACAATGATACAGAATGTAAAAATTTTGCTTCCATCAAAACTTAAGGTGCGTGTACTAAATTTCACATCAATCAGTCAACAGGAAGAGGGTAAGACTTTAATTACTAGACTTTAATTTAATTTAAACTTTAATTGAAACCCAAACAAAGAAATAACAAGGCAAGCTAAATAAATCGCTTAAGAAAGAAGCTATTGGTGAAAGTAAACAGTTTTTGTGATATGACAACCCGTCTTTAGCTGCAGAGATTCAGAGAGTAATTTTTTCGTCCATGTTATGCAGCACTTCAACAATTGAACCATCTCTAGGAGGAAACAACGGGAAGCCACTGAATTTGAGGCAAGTTTGTTTAATTACTTGGCATTAGATTAAATGTTACATTAAATAAAATAAATAAATAGGGTGGCGCAACAGAGCGAGGAGCCTAGCGCATTTCTCACAGCCACGCCTTGTGAGGGAATTGAGGGGACCCACAATTTTCTGCCAGTTCCGAACAGCTAATCGAGGAAGCTTTTCATGTCAACGAATTTACTAACGGAGGAGTTGCCAATTCATCGCGAAAGGCAATACCCGTGAAAAAACTTTTTTGCCTCTGTTGGGATGCGTGTTCTGCCGTTCCCAGGTAACCAGTTCATATTTAATGCTACTGATTGGGAGACAGCAGTAGAGTTCCGAACCTTTGAATTGGGATAGAGATTTACAATCTTAAGTCCAAATTTCAGCTCGGAAACAAAAGTGTTTAAGACCAAAAGTTCAGTAACCCTTTTTCCGTCGGGTCGTGTTGCAATTTTGATATGCCACTTGATACTTGTTTTATGTTCTTCAAACAACGCCTTAACAGATATTGCGATTCATCAATTTGTTCTGGTACTTTAAAAGAATGATGTTTCATTTCATTTAATTTTTATTTCATTTCATCAGATTTCAAAGTTTTTTTTTTCATCCTGTTGTCCTTGGATGATTGATTGATGTTGATTGCTGGCTACAGTACTTCTTCAAAAACTGAAATGAATCATTGAGAACTTGAACAGCAATCAAATCGAAGAGCGGTTCAAGTGGCCAATTACAAAAACTAAGCAAATGCAGCGCTCTAATCCTGTTCTTTTACACATGTGAGCATAGGAGAGCATTGAAAACGCTTAAGGGAGTGGTTTCCCCAAAACTCTAAACACAAAGAATGAACATCAAGTTTGGTAATTCTAAATCACCTATTTACGTAAAATTCTTACATTTGGTTATTCCAGATTTTACTACTCTGACGCAAAAACAATTTCATCTGTGACTTTTTAAAAGGAACCTTCAAAAATACGTGTTATCTTTGCATATTTACGTTAAAAGCTTTACCGTTGTTTAAGTCAACAACATCATTACAATTCTATCAGACCGTAATTTCATCAAGTCATTCAAAACGAAATAATTACTCGCACATCTCCAAAGTTTTCTGTTTCTGGCACAAATTTGTTTTGGTTACCTAGCTGCACCATAACAAAAAAAAAAAATTCACATCCACCGCATATGCACCTGACAAAAAAGTAAATAAAAAAACCGGCAGACAATACACACACTTCACACTTCCATACAATTTCGTACAATACCGCACTACCAAAAATCAAAACCAGCTTACACCCTCAACTCCACTTCATCCCATCTCATCCATTCAACTAAGTGCGATTGCAAAAACAAAATGAATAAAAAAAAAAAACTTTAATCATCGAGAATCGGTAGCACGGACTTCTTGGCTAAGTCAACTTGTTACTCAATTAAGATAATATCTTTCAACCAAAGCCGTCAGTTGAAGTTGATCATTCAAGCCCGCAACACCGTTCAACTAGAAAAGTAGAAAACAAAACCTAAGCTTTCAATCGCCGTTTGAATTTATGAATCTAAATCATTAAGTTTTTACATTAAAAATTATTCAACTCGCGTTCGACGGAATTAGGCGTAAGTTTTAAAAATTCTGAAAGTGTTTCGACATAAATTGACGAGAAATATTTTTATTATCTGGAGACGAGTGTAATTTGATATTCAAGTGTGATAAATTGCTATTCCTATTAAAAGTGATATTTTCCAGATCTTCACAAGGAAGCTTTAAAGAAAATTTCAATAAAATTAGTAGTCTAGACCAAACCAGGCAATTAATTATGATTCAATTGTTTGTAATATGCGCCTTAGCTGCCATCAGTGCAACCACAGCAGCTCCACAGGTAAATTCCACAAAGACTATGTTCAGGTATTTTATTACTTGAAGACATTTTAATTTATTTGGAGTTTGGTTAAAAAAAAAAGTGACAAAATCTGACACACAAAATGAAGATACATGTTAATCTAACCAAATGTGTAATTGGCTTCAAAATTATGTGATTATTTATCAAACTAGGCCACTAAGTTGTTGCGGCGATTATTTGTGTTAGTAATAAATACTAATTGCGCCACACAAAGCGAACATTGAATAAGTTCAATTGAAATAATTTCGAAGATTATGCGGATTTTTCCATAGACTCGATTTCCGCATGAACAAATTTGTTGTTTTGTTAGCTGCTTTTTTTTTTGTATTACCAAAAGCGGTTTCTTTGTTTGTTGGATAGTGACAGTTCATTAAAGAGTTTAATTTGAACACAGTTTCACTTAATTAGCTTCTAAATTACAATTGACGTTTCCAGGAAACAATTAATTCAATATTTCACAGGGACTAGGTACCCTGAAATTACTGCTAATTTAGTTTTTGACCAAAATGTGACAAATATTCTACTAAATTGGGAACACTTTCTGTTCCTAAGAGTTGATAGGAAATGAAAAAAGGCACTTTATGGGGCAGCGGAATTGCAATACTTGTTCGAGGGAAAAATTGGACATTTTATAAGCTCACAGAACGAGTTAGTAGCTAAATTTTGATTCAATTTGTCGCTCATTGCTACTTCAGACATTTCTAAAGGCAGTATGGACTAAAAGCCAATCACTTAACAAGCTTTTTTTTTGAAACATTGGGTTTCTCCTGTGATTACGACAAACCGTTTTTCTTTTTTTTTTTAAATCATCAACTCCCTTAAATATTATATATAGTGTTTTTTTAGCTCTGGGTAGGCCCTCAACTCGCCGAAAAGTAGCACTAGGTTTTTACTGTTGCAAGGTCAGGTCGAAGTTCGGGTTCAAATGTCGTTGATATGTATGCTGATTTCGTGATTTGAAAACCAAAAACCTAGATTTTTTTTTCCAACTCAAGGTTGCCAAGGAAACTTAGGTCAAGCCTCGATCAAGTTCAACGAACGGAACTATTATGTCACGCGGGACTCGCTTTCAGTAATGAAAGTGTTTTCAAGACAAAATGGTTTTATACCAATCCATACAATCTTACATCTTTCTGTTCCCTGAGGACTGAGGTCCAAGGTGAACCCCAACAACAACTAAAACAACTTTTATGTCTACACCTTCTTGTACCATCTACAACTTTAAATAAAGCGAAATGAGACTTATAGTTCATCTGTATGAGTAAAATGAGTTGATATGGAATGACATCCGAATTAATTGTGTCGCTGTTCTTCTTTCTGAATTCGAAGATATAGTTGACTGCAGCAATGGTAGGCAGTAGACACCTTACTCAATTTCATCAGTCATCAAGGTCATAAAACATTCACTTCCCTTTCTTTTTATATGCAAGTCAATGCAGCTGTACTACCTTTTGCATATCTTTGTTTAATCAGCGCTGAATCATTCATAACCATTCTCAACAGGAAAGACCTTTCAGTATTAAGTTTTTAAGGCCAGTTCCTTAGAGTTAAGATTTGATAAAGTTCAGTATATAACTGTGGCATAGAATTAAATTAGAATAAGAAGAGTTGTGTATAATTTTGCAAAAATAGGAAACGCTTTAATAAATGACATACTACTGTAAAAGAACGAAGCGACGTTGTGCACCCACGGTTAAGATCACTCTTAATGTCATTCTAGCGATGTAAAGAGAAACTAGACCGAAAACAGAAAATAGGGATGTCACATATAAAAAAAATATATATGAAAATAATCGATTTTTTATTGATCTTTTAATTACATTAAACATGAAAAAACGATAATAGAGAATACGAAAAAATAGGCCCTGCAAATCTGTCTGCCTGTCCATATGTATGTATGTCTGTTTGCAAATGGATCTACAGCCTGGACCGCTCAACAGATTATCTTAAAATTTTGCACTAATGGGGCAGCTCTCAGAGGGGTTTTCGGTATCGAGTCTCTAGGTCTTAAAATAACGGTACCTGCCAAACAATCTACGTGATAATATTTATTTTTCTCGAAAACAGCACCGAGAAGCTCCAACGATTTCAATTATATTTTGAGTGAGGTATTAGCTTAATTGTCTCCTTTATAACGTAAAACATTTTTGTCGGAAAAAGTTCAAGACCGGTACCCCATAGTAAAATTTTATATTCGAAAAGCCGTAAGTTTTTTTACAAGGACTGCGGTCAACATTAGGAAAATTTTAGTTTTTGAATTTTTTTATTAATTTATTAAAAAAAACATAGATTTTTTTAAATATTTTCAAAACTAACCTGGTTTTTTTTTAAATTAAATTTTTTTTTCATTATCTTATGCCATTTTATTCAATTTTCATAATTAATGTGTAGTTGGCAACCCTGTACCACCAAATATGTTATTTTAACTCTACATTTCAATCAAAAACATAAATAAATAAATTCATAGGGTAGTGCAACAGAGCGAGGAGCCCCAGCGCATTTCTCACAACCATACCTTCTAAAGGGAAATGCGGGGACCTACAATTGTCGCTTATCATGGCAGTGAATTTACTAACGGAGGCCTTGTCAGTTCCTTGCAAAAGGTGATACGCATGAAAAACCATTTTTGCCACTGTTGGGATTCGGCATAAGCAACAATGCCTAGCTTTGAAGAAGCTTGAAGAATACATGGGCCTTTCACTCGAAAGCATTAGTTCCTTTTAGAACACCGCAATTAAGTCAAGTTGAGCAATGTTAGATTATAGATGGAGGACCGTTTTTACGCACCACCGCGTGCTATTTTCATTTGTTAATTGTTCTGTTTTGTCTCTTGTGTGTGTATCAGTTCTGCAATAGGTATGTAATGTTAATTAAAAAGTTTCGTTTCGTTTAGTTTGTTTCGTTCGTTAGCTTTGAAGAAGTTGGTGCCAGTGCCAAGCCAAATAGCAACTGAATCAGAATTAATTGAAAGTACACACGTGGAAGCCTGAAGTATGGGAGAAGCAGACTTAGGACCAGTTCCTCAGTGGTCGATCACCCTAGTATTAGGATTAAACAGACTTATGTTAACTCAGCATATCTGGTAAACTAATGTTAGAACCAAAAACTTTGATAATCCCACAAAACTGACCCTTAGTCAGTCTACCTATTACTTATTTAACTGGGCAATTCACACACACTTAAAATCAACGCTTTTTGGATTAATTCTGGTCTTCGTTGTTTTTCGCTTTTAAGTGTTATTTTTTGTAAGTTCGACTATAATTTGTTTTGCTGTTTTAAACAACGATATTCTAATAAGCCTTTGACCAATCGCACACACAAAAAATCTACCAAGCTATAATCAACCGCAAGCACCAATTTAATTTGAATTCTCCCTTTTCTTCTAATATAATTAAACTAGTTTTGGTCATCAAAATACCATTTTATAAAAACAATTACGATGAGTTTAACCACACCGATTTGTTTCCACATTTATTCCATTTCTTTGTTTTGTTTATCTTGCCTAACGCTAAGCAGTTCTTTCTCTATGTTAGGTCGTTAAAATTCTTGATATTAAAAACAGAAACTCCTTTCAAATTATAGAATTTTTTTTAAATATAATAATACGTATGATAAGCTACCAATAATAAATGAAATGAATGGCTAACTGCTTTTAAGATTCCCTGGAATAATTAAGGCATTATGACTGGTGAAAGAAATCGATTAGCACACAGTCTCAAGCTCATGTGGTTCTTCAACAATATTCTGGACACAACAATTGACGTCTGCACTACGAAACAGCTTTTGTTTCACCAATATGATATCAAAGGGTGTTCCAAAGAGAGAAAGCTAAAAATTGCGATTTGCAACAGACTACCGCGATATCCAATTCAAACTTTGTATCAAACCATACTTTTTTTTTTTTTAATTAATTTTTTTTTTATTTGATTATCTTATATCTACTTATGCGCTAACAAAAATGAATAAAACTAGCTTAACTTAACAAACTTACTGACCCTAGTCGGGTACTCTAAATTAATCAATATCTTAATTCTAATGCCTTTCGGATTAGAGATAACATATATTGTAACAATCTAGAGCTCATACCATACTTTACGAGGAATGAAGTGTACCTAAAAATATTTGTCGATTCCGAACGGCTACATGAAAAAGCGCTTTTCAGGGCATTAAAAATACTAACAGAAGAGGACTAACCAATTCCTTTCTAAAGGCGTTAGGATGCTTCACTCGAACCTCGAACTCGTACGTAACAGACCAACTAACCATTACGCCCCGAGCAAACAAAAATAATGATGATGAATGATTACCTTTTCCACTCAAATAAATTATAAAGAAAAATTATATTAGAAATGATTGAACAATGACGCACAATGTGGAGTTGTTTCTATAAAGTGGTCCTGATCTCCGTTCTTAATTTCAATATAATTATACATTTTTTTCCATTTACCTAAACCACTCATTGCTTACGAAACCATTACGAATAAATAAATGGCAAAACAATTAAAACAAAGACCTTAATTCTTTGTAATAGCCACCTTTGGAAAGACATTAATTCAGACAGACATTCAGACTATTAAGACAGGCTTGTCTGGTTGTCTTATAGGATAAAGTTCAAAAAAGCTGTAGCTAATTAGTGTTTAATTACCTCAAAAGAAACAACAAATAAGACGAAAACAAAACAAAGTTTGAAAGTATGACTAGTCGTACATTCACAAACCTTGGTTAAGCTATTATGTTCTTATTGTCGGTTTAATTCATAACAATGTGAAGTTTATAAATTTTATCAATCGCTTGCATGATATGCAAATACAATTTTTTTTTAATACTTTGACCAAGTGTCTTGAAATGGGTTTCCAGGCACGAAATTGCATGACTTTAACGCTTCTTAAATAAACGTTAGCATTGAAAATTGACCAGTCAGCATTTTTTCTTCTCTGCAATAAAATAACGGTCTACTTTTATTATTGAAATTGGGAGGTGGTCACTCCTGTCATGACTAAATAATATAAATAAATAAATAAATAGGGTGGCGCAAAAGAGCGAGGAGCCCCAGGGCCTAGTGCATTTCTCACAACCATGCCTTGCGGTGGAATGAAGGGACCTACAATTTTCTGCCGGTTCCGAACGGCTAATCGAGAAAGCGCTTTTCATGGCAATGAATTTACTAACGGAGGACTTGCCAATTCCTCACGAAAGGCGATACCACTGTACCACTGTCATGACTATAGGTCCCCCCCGAGGACTTCACCTTGTCGATTGGTGGGGGGGCTTACGTCTGGCTCGTTTTGAGTCAAGAGACAAACTAAAGGTGTGCGTGGCTGGCTGCAGGTTTCAGCCTTGACTAGTGGCTGGCTGCGTTACACTGAGGTTGGCAGGCCTCGAGTATTGGGGTAATCATCTGCAAGTAACCTTCGGCTTGCGAGGCTTCACCAGAGGTTGAGGTCTGGTACCGCGGGAGATAGGCCCTCCTGGACGACGTTCTGCGCTTGAGGTGCGGGGCGTTGTCTTGAACTATCTATGAGGTTGGCCCCCTTGCGGAAGCATTGCGGTGGCTGTGGTTATCCGAATGCGGAAACAATTGGCATTCTTTATTGAATGCAAGAGGTGTAGGTTGGCTTCGCCCCTCAGCAAGGGGGTGGGCTTGCCTCAACAAGTTCACTATTGCCACTGGGCAACAAGGGTGGTGGTTGACACTAAATTCAACTCCGTTATGTTGAGTAGGCTCGCCGTGAAATTAAGGCTCATATGCCAGGTGTTCACGTTAAACAAAGACTTAACTGTCATGACTATAGGAAATAAAAGGCGGCATTGCGGTGTTCTAAGACAATTTGAAAACTCGTTTTGAAAAATTTATTATGCCACGAACAAACCAAGATCATTCCAGAAAATTAAGAAGGCAAACAGTAAGAACGCCCTCTTCACACCAACGTCATTGAAGAGTTATAGAGCTAGACACAAATGGCTTTTCTTCTCTACGATATCGATTTCGAAATCATTATTCCGAGCATTTAGGAAAGAAGAAAAAGATTTAGTAGGAGAAATCGATGTACATTGATTTTTAATTTTTGTGAGTCGTAATGCAAGGGAAAAACAGAGCACAGAATTCCACATTTGGGCAGTGCGACTAAAACATGAATCTCTATACTTTGCTGTACGTCTGATGTTGGGCCCAATGTAAAATTGCAAGGGGTTCCTGGTGAGACGGATGTTCCGTCGAAATTGTGTCAGGGGAGTAACGTAACTGGTTATTTCACTAGAGCACTGTTTATAGAAAAAGCGATAAGAGTGATAGACACAGGCAACGTTTCGACGATTTTCAAGAGAATTAATTGATCCTACGATTGAACTGTCACCTATCAGCCTCAACGCTCTGTTTTGTACCTTATCGAGTAGGCGCAAGGTTATTTCAGGAGCACCTGACCAAATATTGGAGTTATACTACAGTTTCGGGCGGATGAAGGCCTTACAAATATGTAGTAGCCAGATCGGAAGGGGTGAACAATTTCCTCTATCGTCTTAAGAAGCCTAGGCAGCATTTTTGGTGACTTTAAATTTTTGGTCATTCCAACGAATGTGATCTTTTACACATATTGCAAGTACTGACAGCTTTTCGGTTTCTTGGATGCAGGTACCATTCATGAATGATGGTAATAGGGGAACGTTAAGCTTTAACGAAAAGAGACAATATTGTGTTTTCGAAGCATTGAATTCTATTCGGTTTTATTACCCCATGTAACAATGTTGTCAAGGTCTGAATTAAATGGTTCCAAATCTGAAGAGCAGCAACAAGAATTTGGAAACTAGTATGAGAAGCAGCGGGTTGAGTCGCCAGTTCAGCAAAACAGTTAATAGGATTAGCAGTTCCAGACAAAAGATCGTTTATAAAAAAAGGATTCAGAGACAAAACGTAGCCCTGGGGAAAACCAGCATATAAAGCTGGAATTGTTATTTTAAAATAACATTCAACTCAAAGATTTCAAAACATTTTTCTCTGAAATTTTGCCTACAGCAGGTTCCAGACTGTGGTCACAAATGTCTCGTGCATCCAGAAAATGTGAATATAGAACTGTTGTGTTGTCTCTAAAAGAGACGATCGACAGCTCCGAGCGATTACATAGCTCGTGGATACATTGTCGAGTGATTTAAGATGCCAATATTTGACGTTGATATTTTACTTACAGCTACACTTTGATCGCCAGATCAACTAATCTCTAAGGAAATTTTATCCACCCATGTAAATTTTGGTGGGATGGTAACTTGGAAAGTCTTATCGAAAAACAGTTAGAAGGTGGTGTATTCGGAGTGACTTGATTCGAACGAGTTGAGAGTAACAGAGAATACCTAGAATGGCCAATTGAGTTATTGGTTCATTAGATAGATTGTTGATTTCGGAGTCATCCTGAAAATATCGCGCTTCGGAATCCTCCTTACTGAAAATACACTTTTATCTCAAAGGCTTCGAAGGCTTTGAGATAAAAGTATATGTGTATCTATAATAGCCTAAGGTGTTAAGCGGGCAATACACGATACAATCGTCGAATGCGACTTGGATCGCATAGGATCAAATTTGGTTTTCAGTTCAAGGCATTCGACATTGCGATGTCGAAACAATCGAAATTTTTTGCATACACACTATACAATCATTCCATGCAATGTACGATTACCGGTGCGTAAATTGTATTGTGTATTCCCCGCTTTAACCTCACTTACAGCCCTGCTGACACATATTCTTGCTGATCATTGAACTTTGCTTTGTTTTTTTTTTCTTTTTCACTATCGGTCTGACGAACACTATGTGTAACATTACACTGAGAGAGCCACTGTTGCTTTTTGATGAATTTTTCTTGTATTTTTGATTTCACGTTTAGCTTTTATTCCAGCATAAGCCCCAGATGTCATGTGCATATGTGGTCGGTATTCAAAAGATTACATCAGGAATTGTTATAAAATGACGAGTATG
Source organism: Melanostoma scalare (assembly GCA_949752695.1). Lineage (NCBI taxonomy): Eukaryota > Metazoa > Arthropoda > Insecta > Diptera > Syrphidae > Melanostoma > Melanostoma scalare. Next base: position 9,481,153 of record OX456986.1, on the reverse strand, counting down.
ACTATGATAGCTAAAGCATAACCTTTCGGGCAAAGATGAAAAGAATTTAAATTTTTTTTTTCAAAATTTGGAAAGGGGAATGTTTATACATTTCTAAATTTTTTTTATGACATATTTATTGTTATTAGATATAACATCACTTTATTTGAAAGTTTCAACTATTTTCCATAAATAACTAAACTGTAGTCCAAACCACTGTTGCGCCTGGTGTGGAACTTCAAATTTGCGTACCTATAACCAGGCCCACCTGCAATCAAAGTGACATTGCTTGCCAGTTTATCTCTTGAAGTGTCCATAGCTAGAATTGATGTTATTTGCGATTTGGAGATTTGTTTCTAAATCGGAAAAAATATAAAACAAAATGAATATTCCAGAAAAGCTTTCAAAGGCCAAAATGTATAAATTACAAGTTGACTTACAAATCCCGGAAATTGAACTCTTCTGAAAATTGGATTGTGTGAAGTGTGGTTGTAGACCTTCAGCGAATATATAATTTTATCGTTTCTTCCAATTGAACCCCATGATCTGGTCAAAGCGAGTGAAGTTGCAGCAAAAGCCACTAAAACCACAAAAACAATTACTCCTGTATTCTTCATGGTGATTGTAAAAATTCTTTCGGTGACTGAAGCAAATGGAATACTTGACTCGAGTTTTTATACTTCAGCCAAATTTGTTCTTAGTCAACACAAACGTTATCTTTTGCGATTGCAAATATGGAAACTCAGAAAATGTGTGAGGTCTAAATCACAATAACAAAAACTGTATAAGTAAAGGGTTTTATCAACTTAAGATAAATCATTCAGAAGCAGTGTTTTTTCTGTCACACTCAGACCTAAATTCTGGTCCTTTCTACCAGATAGCAACCTTCATTCGTTATGGCTTTCCATATGTTCGTTTAAAAACCGGAAGAAGCTGCCATGATATGCAGCCTAAGTTACCAGCTCTCACGCGTCTGCGTCGTGTATCTGTAACCTGATTCGAGAAAATGCTGGAAAGTCTCATAGAATTCATATAGTGTGACATAACTTGAGACTAACCCACTTAAAAGCTTGGCAATAGAGGAGTGCCCCGTGGCAACGCCAACAAGCTTTTTAAAGTCTTTTCTGCTAAGAGATAGAAACAATGTTGCATTTCCTTTATTAACATTCGGAACCATATTTTTAGCCTGTCTGCATCTCCCCGCTCTGTTTCGCCACCCTAGGTTAGGTTAGGTGGAAGTGACTGTCAGCCAATGAGTACATTGCCTGACACACTTAGGCCGCAAGGGCCCATTGTGATACTACAGAGATCAGCAAGTTAATCACCTACTGATCTCAGAAACCCGATGTAAAATTAACGAGTTGATCACTTATTAATCTTCCATTACGGGACTAGCCGGTTAATCACCTGCTAGTCGAACAACGCGGAACTTTTAATGTATTTCGAAAGACTTTTAAGGTCTATGTAAGCTTAGTCGCTAGTATCACCGAAGAAGAATTCACCGAGATGAGTTTTCCTCCTATGAAGTAGTGCAGGGCATGAGCAAAGAAGGTGTTGAACGGTTTCTTCCTCCTCCTCGTCCATGCAGCTTCTGCAGAAATTATTGGAAAACACACCAAGTCTTTTGGCGTGTCTCCCTATTAGACAGTGTCCCGTAAGAACGCCTATGGTAGAACCTAGATACAGGCGGTTCAGGGCTAACAAACTCTTCGAGCTTTTTGAGTCTACACACGGCCAAACTTCTTTGGTTGCAAGGCAGTTGTTACTCTCAGTCTATCTAGTGTTTGTTATCCTTGAAGCGTCTTGTCTAAGTAGGAGTTTACATTTAGCGATAGATACACCTATGTTGTTCCATTCTGAGCGTAGGGAAGTGGTCGTGCCCTTTTTGGCTAGTTCGTCTGCCATACAGTTGCCTGGTATGTCCCTGTGCCCTGGCACCCATGAAAGGTGAATGTTAAACTGATTTGACATCTCCCTCAGAGACATCTGACAATTTTGGACTGTGATGGATTTTGTAGAGACAGAGGCAAGAGATTTAAGGGCAGCTTGGGTGTCTGAGAAGATTCGAATATCCGTGGAGGATATGACGTTTTCTTTGAGCCAAGACAGCACCTCCTTAATCGCCAAAATTTCCGCTTGGAACACACTACAATGATCGGGTAGGCGAAAGAAAAGACTGAGGTTCAGTTTTTCTGAGTATATTCCACTTCCTACACCTTCGCTGGTTTTTGAACCATCGGCGTAAAAGTGTATTGCTTCATTTTCCAAAAGAGTGCCATTTTCCCAAGCTTCTCTTGAAGCTTGGAAATTATTGTCAAACACCAACTTGGGGGTGGTGTAGTCGGATCGATTCGGTAAGAATCTAAAGTTATCTAGAATGGTAGTGTGGCCGATTTGACTATTGGTCCACTGTGATGTAGCTCTGAGTCGAGTAGCTGAGCTAGCTGCGACTTGTTTGCTGAAGATATCTAGGGGTGTGAGATCTAGTTCAGGTCCTGAGAAAGCTGTCTGTGGTCCTTACCCTGCGAATTTATCAGCGATTTAGTTTCCAGTGATACCGTTATGGCGTGGAACTCAAACTAGACTCAAAGTATTTCGTCTTCCGACCGCATTCTAACATGTCTTGAATTCGAAGTAGTTAGAGGGAAGAGGGTTGAGTAGAGCCTCAAGTAAAGCTTGGCGGTCGCTGGAAACACACAAACAGTGTAAAGAGAAGGTTTGAATCACAAATCTAAAACTTGAATATTTCTGAGACTTAGGTATAAGCAAAGTCCCACAAAAAAAAAAAAAAAAAAAACACAAAACTGTCGAGGGAGTGCGCAATTGAAGCTACGATGTGGATGATTCAAACTATGAAATTCAGAATGAAGATACACTCATTCAAATCTTTCCAATGTTATATCTACACAAATCATTTGATTGTGTAGATGTAATAAGCAAAGATGAAGGCACCAATCACCCAATTGAACTGAATTTTTAAATTACATATTCCCTTGTGTCTGGCTTACCACCGCATAATTTAGAAATTATGGTTGGCTCGGTAACAATATTCTTCTTCCCCTTACGAGCATCGTGATCTCGAAGGCATCACACTTCTCCCTCATAACTGTTTCACAATATTGAGTGGGGTGGTAGTCATAACACTTCAAAATCAAAACCAACCAAAACATTGTAATGAAATGCAATTGATGTCATGTTTGGATACACGCGACGATACTCAAAGGCAAATCTTAAAGTGAGGAAGTTCTCATTCCAGGAATTCCGAGGATCCCAGCCGATATGCCCTTTAGAATCAAACGAATTCAATTTACAATTCGTCTTAGATTCGTCATGACACTCAACAAAGCAAATCAAAGATAATCCTTGAGTATCTGAGTTCTGAATTTAGTAAAAGCGTATTTTTTGCATGTTAAATTATACGCGACAAGTTCACATGCTTCAACTATATCACAATGTACTTCAATTCAAAAAATCAACCAAAATCTAACCCATTCAGCAAAACAGATAGCTGCACCAAAGAAAATGTGTTGAAAACAGACCATTGAAATACTTGAAATTCTATTTTTTATCAATTTTATTGCGTTAGTTGAAAACATTAATTTAGTTAAGATAAAAAGTACCACTGTTCATGTTCAATTTCTCATATAAAATCCTTTTGACTTCTACTCTATGCACGTAGCCAACCTTAGGACTGTTGTGATTTAGAAAACCGCCAAAAGGTTATTGTTCGTTGACTGTTTGGCAGTACGAAGTTCACCTGGTCAGGTGGTACATATTAAATTGCTAACTTTTACTACTTTCCATACACAAACACAAAATAATCCAAGCCACTGCGGTTCTTGGTGTGGAACATCAAAGTAGCGTAGTTATAACCAGGTCCACCTGTAAGCAAAGTGACATTGCTTGTCAGTTTATTCATTGAAGTGTCCAAAGCTACAATTGATGTGATTTTTTTCTGGTTTTTTTGTTTCTATAAAACGACAAAAAATATAAAAAAGGAAAAAAATTGAAATTAGACTTTCGAAGGCCAAAAAGGTAATTTTTGATTGACTTACAAATCCGGGAAATTGGTATTTTCTAAAAATTGATTTGTTCGAAGTTTGATTAGAAATCTTCTGCGCGTCCAAAATCAAATCGTATCTATGGATTGAACCCCATGTTCTAGTTAGACCGTAAGAACTAGCAGCAAAAGCTACTAAAACGACAAAAACAACTACTCCCGTATTCTTCATGGTGATTTGATAAATTCTTACGGCGACTGAATGAAATGGACCGTTTGACTCGAGTATTTATACTTCAGTCAAATTTGTTCTTAGTCAACACAAACGTTATCTTTGACGATTGAGAATATGCAAACTTAGAAACTGAAAACTGTATAACCTTATCAAGGTATGAACTTGAATCATACCAAACTTTGTTCATATGTCTCAGACATATTCAAGTTTCCCTTTTTTGAGTAATCAGTCCTACTGTGATATTCACAATCAGTGGTACAGAAGGTCTGATTCATGAAAAAAGGGAAACTTGAATATGTCTGAGACATATCAACAAAATTTGGAATGATTCAGGTACCTTGATGAGGCAGGCCCACAAGCTTCACACTTTTTGTATTCAGATTCTCAGTTTACTTTTATAGAATTGCCCAATTTTTCAAAAAAGTAAGGTAGCAGATTTTGCAACAAGGGCAAAGATGAGGCACGTCTCAGTAGATCTGCTTTCGCTAAGCTGCACTCGGAAAGAATGTGGGCTAGTTCCATTTGGGCTCTGAAAAAGCTTTTGTTTGTTGGTGATAGATTTTCTAGAGCCTAGATTTTACCAATTTGAGTAAGCTACCGGTAAAAGCCAAAGCTTCGAAAATTTTGTATAAAGTGTAGGCCAATGCACCAAAAAAGAACTACTATGATTAGTTTCTTACTTACTCCCTAATGATTTTGACTAATAAATGTAATATTTTCATTTCTAGCTTATCACTTTCAAAGATGGAAATGTTGGTGTGAACTTCGGTGGTTATTCAGCCCAAGCTGGACTTGGTGGCATTTTGACTGGAAACGCTGCAGATGGTGGCCTTAGTGCATCAGCAGGTACACCCTTTGGACAGAGAGCCGCAGCAGGACTATTCGGCAGTAGTAAGTAGAATTTCCAAAAAATTTATTCAACCGTTCATTTTCAATTCCCTCACAAGACATGGTTGTGAGAAATGCGCTAGGCCCAGGGGCTCCTCGTTCTGTTGCGCCACCCTATTTATTTTATTTATTTTTATTCATTTTCAATTGTTTATAGCAAATGGAGCTGGAACTCTTTACGCTGGTGCTCAAGCCAACAACAACGTCGGAGCTAGTACTATTCTTGGTGGTTCAACTGGTCCCCAGCCACATGGCTACATGGGTGCTGAGGCTCATTCAAATGGAATCTCAAAAACTGTAACCAAAGTTCAGAGTGGTATTGTTCAGAATTCACCGACATATGTGCAGAACTCACAAGCTCCATTGCCTTTTTTGGGTAATGTACAAAAGAGCGTCCAAAAAGTCAAACCACCAAAGAAGTTTATCGCTCAGACAAATGCCATCGAAACCGTAAGTATTTGGGTTTTTATTTAATGTTTTTATATTAGAAGCAATTTTGACATTTCAAAAGCCAGTAATAAATGCACAGAAAACAGTCGATGTAGTGGTGACACCTGCAGTGACTGTTAAAAGCCATCACCCGCATGGTGTTAGACGGCTTAAGCGTGTAAGACCATCTCATCGTCGTATAAGTTTGTTTAAACAAGTGTCAAGTGCACATGTGCCATCTCAGGTAGGTTTTTCAATGATTCGGCCCTAAAATCCTGCTTTTTCCAAAGGTCTGGTCCAAAAACTAATAACATCCTTGTCCTCTTAAGCTAGTTCCGTTTTCCTTTACTAAAAAACTTAAGGTTTTGACTTGACTCATAGTTGGTTTAAATATTTCTAATTTACAGGAACCCTAAGACTCAAACTCCACACAACGAAGTATGCTTTTTCTCATATAAATCCTTTTGACTTCTACTCTATGCACGTAGCCAACCTTAGGACTGTTGTGATTTAGAAAACCGCCAAATATTTTTAATTTACAGGAACCCTAAGACTCAAACACCACACAACGAAGTATGCTTTTAGGGTTCTCTCAAAACGAAAAGTTTTTCCAGTTGCGGCAGCTGCATAAAAGCTCCCGTCGGCGTCGGCGTCGTCATATCTGTGTGGGTATTTTTATATGTCGCTGTATGACTTAATTCCAACAACTGTAGTTGCCGCTGCCGCGACTTCAAAAACAACCCTTTGGTTTGGGAGGTCCTTTAGTGTTAAGATAGTACATTCGCAACCCTGTAGTTTGAAAACATTCAAAAGTGCTTAGTTAAATTGGCAGCAAATTTGTTCGCAACTTAACCAGCAAATAAGATAAACTATGCGCCTAACCGTTGGATAAAGTTCGTGTGTTATATCGGGTACTTGAAGCTACAAATAAACCAACCGTCGGGGATTTCAAAACAAGCACCACATAGCAGTAAGCCGTGGAGAATACAAATACGAGTTAGACAAACATCACTTGATTGGCTAGCAAAACGATCTGGGCAAGTCTCCATCTGTTCATAGAAAACTACAAGTGTTATGACGAATCTCTTCGACTTCTTATGTGGTATCTCCAGGGATCTATAGTCTAAGTGACATAAGTAATTTTAATGGCTTTTAAATTGATCAGAACAGCAACCACTGCATATAACTATTCTTTTACTGTGGAAAGCACTTGAGGATTTTCCATCGAAAAAGTTGATACCATTTATTGTTCGTTCGGAACCCACAGAAAACTGCTTCCGAACCCTTTAATCCCTTACAGAAAAGGTTGAGAGAAATGCTCTGGGTTCTTTCTGGTTGACCCGAAATCGTGTGCGCAAATATTTATCTGTACATTTTTAATTTCCTCTATCAAATATAATCTGCCTAATCCCTTGCTCTTCTTTTATGCTTTCAAAAACATAGTTTTTGATCCCCAACATAACAATTTAACGAAAGCACACTGTTACAATACTGCAAGCACAAGATCTAATCATATATTGGCTTTTATTACTTTGGCACTGCATAAGTTTCAGTCTTGCAAACCAAGTGAATTAATACTTTCTGTACTTTCCCTCAAAAAATAGAGATTCGGAGGTGAGGACACAAAAATAAACAACGGTGGTACAACTTACACCAGCAGCGTGCAGAAAGTGAATGGCCCTGTTTACTCAAAGGAAATTCAATATTCAGGAGGAGGTTTGGAACAATTTTTCAATGTAAGTCGTGGTTTTCTTTCTCTTAACTTTTATATATCATCATAATTTTGTGTTTTTTACTTGCGATTATTTTTAAAACAGATCCCAATTGGAATTTTACAAGCAATCCGGGACAATTTGCAGCCCATTGGAGTTCAAAAACAGGCATCCTTCACAAAGGGTTTCTACTAAGTCACAAAATAAGTAATGAATTTATTTGAATAACTTTAATTATATTTGATACCCGTGTTTGCTACATTGAAATGTTGAACGTATTAATAATAAAATTTTAAAAACTGAGACATGCGCTTGAAAATTATTTATTCATTCACAAGCGAATGAAACTTATACAAAAGCAATTAGATATAAAAACCCTTCCAGTATTAATGAAATACTTTTAAATCTCATACATATATTAAATCTTTCTATCTATCTATCTATATATATAAAATAGGATGTATGTATGTATGTATGTATGTATGTATGTATGTATGTATGTATGTATGTATGTCCGGGGTAAACTCCTAAACTACCCTACGGATTTTTATGAAATTTTCAGGGTAGACATAGTTTAGTCCAGAGATGGTTACTGTCAAGGGTTGATCCCCATATTCCCACAGGAACGGTGGTGGAAACGGAAAATTAGAAACTACTACACAGATTTCAAAAATTCTTTCAGCACTAGGGGTGCTACATTATCTCCCTTCATCAGTAACTTAAACTATATTTCATCCCTTTAATCCCACAGGAACAGAAACGGGAACGAGAACGGGAGCCTTAAAGTTACTTGACCGATTTCAAGAATTCTTTCAATTCTGGGATGTTACATTATCCCTCAGTGATATAGACATATATTTCATTCACATATTTCCACGGGAACGGAAGATTCCTTCAGAAACGGGGTTGGAAATGGAAACTTACAAACTTCTGGACCGATTTCAAAAATTCTTTCAACTCTGGGATGTTAAATCATCTTTCAGTGACATATACTTATATTTCATTCACTTATTTCCACGGGAACAGAAAATTCCCACAGGAACGGGGTTAAGAACGGTAACTTAGAAACTACTGGATAGATTTTAAAAATTCTTTCAATATTTAGACTTTGTCAGTAACTTAGGCTTTATTTTTCATCCCTATAATCCGACAGGATATGAAACATGATCGAGAACGGGAACATTAAAGTTACTTGACCGATCTCGACAATTCTTTCAACTACGGGATGTAACATTGTCCCTCAGTGACATAGATTTATATTTCATTCACATATTTCCACGAAGATTTCAACAGGAATGGGTTGGGAACGGAAACTTAGGAACTACCGGACAGATTTCAAAGATTCTTTCAGCATTAAGATGCCACATAGTCCCACAGTAAGAAAGATTATATTTCATCCCCAAATTGCCAAGGAAGAGGAAAACGATATAACGGGAACCTTAAAACTACAGACCCGAGCAAAGCCGGGCGGGTCAGCTAGTGTATAATAAATTCCTATAAAGAGTACGAAGGTAGAGAGTCGAGTCGCAAAAGAGAAAGAATTGGTTGGAAGTTATTTGTCGCACGAATTTTCTAAAAAAACAAACGGAAATTCATAAAGGCAGAAACAAAAATCACGCCTTAACGAAAAGCCAGAAGGTAGATAGATGACAGATTTTTATACTCTAAAAAACAAAAACAGAGGCAGAAAAACATCTTAACACAGAACCCAGATGACAGATGACAAAGGACAGATGACAGAAGACGGATGACAGATGACAGATGGCAGATAACAGATTAGAGATGACGAATGAGAGATGATATACGACAGATGAAAAAAAAACAACAATAGAGGCAGAGAAACACTGTCATTAAAACCCATTAATAGCCATTGTACCCAAGCGGGTACAGAAAAATAGGCATTTTCAAATAGCCGTTAATCCGAATAGATAAGAGTTTTTTCACATTTTTTTTGTTTCGCTCACGCAATTTATGCTTTACAACTTTGCGTACACAAAGTTGCTGCAACGAAAAACGGTTGTTTTTAGATAACATTATTTTGTTTCGTCTTTGTCTGTTTTCCAAGTTTTCAGTAGGCTAGTCATCATATGTCAGCGTCTAGTGGCAATCGCACTGCAATTGAAAGCATTTCTAACCGAATTTGCATTGTTAACAGTTTGTGTTTTGATATAGCGAACAAGTTTTACGAAAAAAAAAAACTTTTGATAGCATTTGGTAAGCGACAAAAGTACTGTACTCGCATGGGTACAATGGCTAATAAGCTGTGCATTTTTTATAGATAACTATTCACATCGATATGGCATTTCCAAGCATCATTCCATCATCTTTTTACGGCAGAAGCTTCCAAAACTTAGGAGACTTTGACTTAGACTTTGTTGAAAGGTCTTCAAGCCATAGCGCTTTCGACATTGTGTTACTGCCACCAGATCCAGATTATAATACTGATGTGGAGGAGGGTGATGCTGAAGACCTTGTTGCTTGCACCATGCCGCAAGATGTCCCAGGTGAAGTAGAGGTGTTTTGTAGTAGTGACAGTGAAGACGACTTACCGCTTCAAGAGCTCCGGCGCAGAATGCGGAACGCAAAACGTGTTGAAAATGCTCCAAAATGGTCCAAAAGACCATGTGCAATTGAAATGCCAAAAAGCAGTAATTTCTTGGGGCAAAAACTAAACATGGTAACCTTATTACATGGAAAGTCGGAACTGGAAATTTTCGAAACTTTATTTGATGGAGAAGTAGTCAATTTGATAGTTGAGCAGTCCCGCGTATATGCAGCTCAGGATAACGCGCATAGTTTTGCATTCACCGAAGACGATTTGAAAGTGTTTTTGGGTATTTTGCTTTACAGCGGCTATCACTCTATGCCAAGAGAAAACATGTACTGGCAAACAGATGAGGACGCTCGTGTTCCAATTGTTGCAAACAATATGTCCCGAACCAGGTTCAAGGAAATCAAAAAATATCTCCACCTTGCTGACAACAAAAATTTGGTTCAAACTGACAAAATGGCAAAAGTACGACCTCTAGCAAACCCTCTAAACGAAAAATTCTGTAAATGTAAATGTGAAACAGCCGAAAATGATGGCCGATTACAATTCAGGGATGGGCGGCGTTGACCTTCATGATTTATGTGACAACCTGTACCGAAATTTCCGGTACTGTACCGGAATTCAATGCAACTGTACCGTGTACCGAGGCAATGCTTCGGTACACGGGAATGTAACTAAATTTCACATTTTAAAATATCTGTACCGAAATTTCATACAAGAAAAAAGGGATTGAACGGTTTTGAAGAAGAAAGAAAGAGTACACACAGAAAAAGATGTTATAAAGTGAGACGAAAATTGTTTTCATATCAATATAAGACGATTTCATGAAATAAAAATCATTTAAAAACTAACTAAACTAACTATAAAACGATATTTTGTTTAAATTTCAATTTTATCGTCTTATTTATAAAGTCTAAGTACATTTTATGATTTCTAATAATTATTTTGTTTTATTGATAGAGTTGACAGTTTACCGTCCTCACAAATCTGTCAAGATTTCTCTTATTTAACAAGTGGATATTGAAAACTCATTTTAATTATACAGGGTGCCCCGTAATTCGTTACTTTGGGATGTAATTCTCGGTCATATTTTAAGAAAAAAATTGTTATATGGTATAGTCCGTTTTTCAACTTTGACAGGTACGCTGACCTGTGAGAAATTATATTTATCTGTCAGTAATGATGGTAGAGACCTAACCTTAGACTTATTTTTTTTGTAAAAATAATAATCTTTAAAACTGTATTTGAATTGGGCTCCTATGGGCTTAGAGTTGCCAATTGCAAATTATGACATTGAATTGTTTTGATTAATTTTCTTATGAAAAAAAATTTGTAACTAATCATTGGAAGAAAACAATATTGCCACTGATCAGTGATGGGTAGAATGTTTCAACCACTTTACAAAATATAGCGTTCCGTACAATCAATCATATGCTGAAAATTGTCGCACATATTCTTGCTCTGCCAGGTACATCAGATCCTGTTGTCCGAATATTTTCTATTATTATCAACGATTTATGGCCAGCCGAAAAAACTCGATTGAGTATTCAAACATTGAAAGACATCTTGTACATCAGATATAACATCAAGATGACCGCTTGGAAATTTTCAAATTTATTAAGATTCAAACAAAATTATTGAAAAAATCGGATCAAATGATAAATATGCTTTTAAGAATAGCAAAAATGATGAATAAAATGAATTGAATTAAAAAAGGTTTTCAAAATGTACAAAATAAAACTTTTGTTTAAAATTTTCATCAGAGTGCCGTTAGACATAAAAATGGCAAAACCACGAAATCCAGGGCCAGTCCATGGAATTTCAAGAAATTTTCGGAAATGTGTTTTGAATAGCGTTTAGAAAATAAGTAAAAAAAAAATTTCACCGTTTTTAAATTTTTAATTATTTTTATAATTAATTACTAACTTTAAGAATTTTCTTTTATTTATGTAGGGTGTTTTTCATACGTTTGCCAAAGGTTTAAAACGGATAGGTTGGATCAAGACAAGAAAAAAAAATGTTGCGGGGGGGAGGGGCGTTGGTGGTCTATATCACCAAGTGTAGACAGGAGACGCAATATTATAAAAAACTGACTTAATTTTTAAAAATTAATCAAAAATTAACTAAGCCACTTTTCTTCCACATACTAAACAATTTTTGAAAGCTAATGCTTTGTTCTTCAATAAAAATTTTAGTTTGGGTTCATTAAAAGAATAGTTTTTGAGAAATCAAGCCTCAAAACCATAATTTTGAAAAAGAAAATATGTTTTTTACATTATTTTATATGCTGTAAAAACCACGTTTCAAGTTTCACTTCCGAGAACAAAGTTCAAACAGCGAAAATTTACAACATTTTGTGTTCTGGAAAAAGTACCTTTCGTTTTTTTTTAATTTTTTAAAAACCAAGATTTTTTGTTCGTATTTTTGCTTTTGAGTAAATATTAATAAAAGCATTGATTATGTTACAAAAATGGCCCTTAATTAGGCAAAATTTTGTAAAAAAAAATTTGACTAAGAAAGAAAGTATTTTCTTTTTCCGAAATTTTGATTTGAGGCTTGATTTCTCTAAAAATATTCATTAAGTGAACTCAAACTAAAACTTTTGAAAGCATTAGCTTTCAAAAATTATAGTATATGGAAGTAAGTGGTTAAGTTAATTTTTAATAAATTTTTAAGTAATACTTAATTACTTCATCAGTTTTTAATAAAATTGCACCTACTGCCTACACGAAGGGATTTTATATTTTTCTCTTGACTCAACCTATCCGTCCTTAGTTTTTGGAAATCCGTATGTAAAACACTCTACATAAATAAAAGAAAATTTTAAAAGTTAATAAATAATTATAAAAATAATTAAAAAATTGAGAGCGGTGAAATATTTTTTTTACTTTGTTCTATACGCTATTTGAAACACGTTTCATGAAAATCCATGGACTGGCCCTGAACTCCGAGGTATAATGCTTACGGCACTCCACTATAGTGTGTTTTGTATTTTCTCAATGTGTACCGAAATTTCGTACAAAAAAAGTGGTCACCTAATTCATGATCAAGCCATCAACAATTATAGAATCAAATTTCGTGGGAAAAATGGTGGTGGCCACTTTTCACGGTCATGATAAACTCTGTGATGAGTGATGGTCAATGAATGGAAATTGTATAAAAGTGTCTACAACAACAGCACAAATTTACTGCAGTTTCAGATCAGTAGTTCTTTCTGCAATAACCACTGGCGGAAACCACTTCCCGAAAAGAATAAACAACCAACTGCGTTGTCGTCAGTGTCACAAGCGTATAAGATGGACTTGCGAGCAATGCGATGTAGCACTTTGTGTAGAAAAAGAGTACTTCAAAATGTTTCATACAAAATGAGCATATGTATTGTGCCATTGTACCTGTCTGGGTACAGGCTCCAAAAAGCTTTTTCCAATATTTTTTTTCCAATATTCTGTAATTTCTATGTACATTATGTGTTTTTCAACAAAATAAAAAGAATAAACCTAAACATTTTTGGTTTTGAAAACCTTCGGCTCTTAATGGGTTAACGCAATAACCAGATGGCAGATGACAAAGGACAGATGACAAAGGTCAGACGACTAAGGACAGATGACATAGTAAAGATGGCAAAGGACAGAGGATAAAGGTGATGGACGACAGATGACAGATGGCAGATAACAGATGACAGATAACAGATGACAGATAAAAGATGACAGATGACAGATGACAGATAACACATAAGAGATGGCAGATGACAAATAAAAGATGACGGATGACAGATAAAAGATATCAGATTATAGATGAAATATGACAGATTTTTCAGACCTACTCCAAAAAACAACAATAGAGGCAGAAAAACAATGTCACTAACATTGATGACATATGACAGATGGCAAAGAGTTATGATAAAGAACAGATGACAAAAGACAGACGACAAAGGACGGATACAGATGACGGATGAGAGATAACAGATTTTTTTACACATACTCCAAAAAAATATCCTACCGCAGTAGCCAGATGACATATGAAAGATTACGAAGGACGGATGACAGATCAGGTATCAAATGTCAATTTTTTTGACACTCTAAAAATACCTGTAAGTCCTCAAGGATTCCCTGAACTAAAAATCTCTGACATTAATTTTGGCACGAATTCGCTTTGGCAAGGCTGTTTACTCAACAGATTGCTTCTTCAGCAAATTATCTTCCTTTTAATATGTACGTTGTTTAAACATTTAATGCCATTTTGCTTAGACAGTTCGCACCCTTAGAATGAAACTAACCCAACTCAAAATTTTTCTGAGCTTTCAATTTTGCTCTAACTTTGCTGCTCTGTCGCTTTGCCGCTCAGTACGTGGCTGGTTCCGAAGAATGAAATTGATCTAAAAAAATTGCATCATTGAAAAATGAGCAATAAAGTATTCAGAAAGGTACAGTAGGCCAGTTTATTGCGAGATCAAAAAATACAGGAATATTGAGTAAGGTTACTTTCACTCTAAGGGAGCGAGTTAATGTTGTTCGTGTTAGTTCCCAATACTAGACGAATTACATTCTGTCTTTCGCTTCAAGAAATTGAGCGCAATTCGATTGCTTCTATGGTCGGTACCATCTTTGGAGATGAGGGATTGTGAAGGACAACAATATCCTTTTCATGGTCTCCATTGTTATGAAAGATGATGCAATAATTTAGGCATCTGATCCGTTGAATTTTTTGCTTTTGCTATTGTTTTCTTATTTTCAAAACCTTCTTACTTTTAAAACTTAAAAAGAAAATTCAAAACTAATTTTGTTTTCGATTCAAGTGAAAAACGTGGATTTTGTTGGAAAAATGGCAAAAATTAAGAAATTACTAACAGTCAAAAGTCATTTAGGGCTCTTAAAGAATAATCAGAGGTCGAATTAGCGCACACGTGATCGAGTAATACGTGACTGAATTATGTGTATTTGGAATTACTTCTCACGTTATCGAGCCCTTTAGTACAAAAATTTAACATTCATTCATCAGTATTTGACCGAATTGAAGTGGACTGATTTTGTGAATTATGGAGTAAATTTTTGTAATGAAAATAGTACTCACTCAGTCGACCACTGATGCGGTAATTCGACCAAAGGCTCTTAGCTAACGACGCAAGTATAAGAAACTTAATGTAATTTTTAAGGCTGAGGAGATAACAATTGGTTGAGAGAAATCAGGTTTGCTTATAGAAAGAATGAATCTGTTATTAAATGAAAGGAGGATTATATGCTTAAGCTACGCAAGTTTCCTATGAGACCCTTGTCTTTTCGCGATTTTATTGAAAAAGCATGTGCGATAAGGAACTTCATTTAAATTGTAAGTTTTATTTACGAGACTTAAGACGATTTCATGTCGTCAGAAAGTCACTGCCGTTAGTCACTTGCAATTTTGTTGGAAATATCTCATTCAATTGGAGTTCATGCAGATTGCAGCAAGCTAGCTAATTGACTCAGTCATTCTAATAAATGTTATCTTAAAAAAATTTTCCAAAATAAAAAACGAAAATGTAAAAACCTATTCCTCAACCATTGTGCGTTGACGAGTAGTGCGAGTAGTGATTGGAGGCAGAACTTTGCGTGGTGATCAGTGCACAATTAACAAAACGTTTATACCTGACTCATAGTTTCTTTATCCAAAAAAACAAAAATAAGGAATGCAAAAAACAAGGAAAACTGATTCTGTTGGAAGCAAGCTGAAGTAAAGTATTCAGCAACCGCGGGTAAGACATCAAACACTGATCCCGAACAAGCATCAGTCGATCGTCAGCAAGAAGGAGAAGTAGGAAAGTCGCAACATTGCAGAAAAAATAGAATCAAAATGGTTGTCCGCCTTTTCCAACCGCGGAATTCCTAGTTTCTATTTATTAGGACCCTCACTTGAAGTACATTCTGCCATTCGTGCCAACAGGGACCGCACTAGTACCTGAAAAGAACCCGATGAGCAAAACGCAGGGGCTATGTTCCATAACTCATTCCATTACAAATTTTCCCAAACAAAGATCAATATAATTTTCTTTCACGAATAAAGCCAAATAGAAAGTAAGTACAGTGAAATCTCCCTTGGGCGGACAGCCATGGTGCAGAAGTTTTTGTCCGCCTAAGGGAGTTGTCCGTTTTAGGGAAATCAATTTAAAACACAAATTTTTAAATATAATTTGCTGATGCTTTGAAATCTGTGATTCCTAAGCGCGTTGCAACTTGCGACTTCTGTTGCCTGATGTCGAATTGCTCTTCCAGATATCTTAAACCCTTTGTTTCGAAATGCATTGAACCACTCGAAAACATTTTTATCAAGGCAGGCTTCACTCAAAGCTTATTCTTTTTTTTCAGTAGATCAGCAACTTGGGTTTTTCTTATTTTAAATTCTGTTGCTTTTTCTCGTATGATTTTTTTTTATATTTTTGACTAAAGCTGATTACGTCTACCTTTCCCTTTAAAGTCAAAGTTCTCTTTTTTGGTGGCATCCAAAAAATATATTTCTATAAAATCTACATAGGTAAAAATTATTAAAAGAATTTTAAATATTAATCCTTTTTACATCCAAACAAGATCAATTCCACAACATGAATGAGAGAATGAGAGAATAAAAATATTAAAAGATCCAACACATACATGCCAATCCTTCAATCAAATACATATTCAACAGTTACACAAAATTAACACATACATAATAGAGTTTCTGGAATCGCAACTGGCACGTATGTACATATTTTTCAAAGAATTTGATGCTCGCTGAAAACTGCAATTTAAAAAAAAAATACCGCTGCAAAAATTATCAGCGTGATGCCATGTTCAATCCTGCTCTGGTGTACGTCTAAGAGAAAATATTTTGTCTTTCATACGTGAAATTTCTGTCCGCGTCCGTCCAAGGGAGTGTCCGTCTAAAGGAAATTGAAAACAATGAAACTTATATGGAGCAATTTCCGTGCAAAAAAATTTGTCCGTCTAAGGGAAGTGTCCGCCTAAAGGAGGTGTCCGTAAAGGGAGATTTCACTGTAGTTGACTTTCTCTTATCCATAAAAAAAACAAACAACAGTTATCTCCTTCACAAATTGTTTGTCCACATGCAACTAACCCCAGAGCCTTGAAGTTTCTATATATTTTCTTTGGTCTCCCTTTGAAAAGAGATTGAAAACTTTTCAAAGTTTACCTACCACAAAATATGTAAGAAGACTTAACTTTGAGTAGTCAAAAGTTGTAAAAGAACACATCGACAAGACAACATATCCATAAACCTCAACACCGCGAGACATAAAGCCGAAACCATACACAAGGATTCCCACGACAAAAGTGCACTTTGTTATCTCGTAAGATGCTAATATGAATATGAAAATCCTTTCAAGAAGTTTATGCTTTTTCAAACTTGTACTTCGTATCATGTATGAAGTACTCCATACCTAGCAACTTTATTGCACCACTTTTTGTCCCTATTCGTCTTGGTCTGAGAAACCATAAACTGGGTCATAACTTTTGATGGATTTTTGCTTCCATTATTCTGCGGCGCCGGCGATTAATTACACTATTTCCAGGACCAAAAAAGAAACTTTAATGCGACACGGGTAAACCCCATCTCCAGCAACAAATGACAAAGGTATAATTTTTTAATAGCCACGTCTCGATGTCACTCGATGTCGGTTGTTCAATTCGTGGAGAGTCTTTATCAGGGATCATCCCTGTTTGTATAGTTCTCTTGCCACCGCAGAATATGATATAAATCATAATTCCTGTTGGAAAATCTACCATTCCGAGCGTAGGCATGAAAATACCATTCCATTTAATTTTGCTGCTTGGGTTAAAAGGACAATGGTTAAGGACCAATTGCTTAATGTAAATTCATAATCTCACCACTTATCACTTGCCACCAGCAGGATATTCCATGAAACACGGTGAGCTTTTTATTTGTACGTAAATGCTATTATCCTTGTCCAATTTGTTCGGGAAATTAATTCTTCAGCCGAGCCGAGGAGAAACATTATTTGGCAGGAGATAAAATGGAAGAACTGGCAACTGGGATGGTCCTTTATACAATTTATTCGATGATTTCTTGTTGCTGATAAATCCCGTTTGAAATAAAATTTATTGTTTTGGCCAGGCAACATATCCTTTTTCAATTAGGAAACACATAAACGTACAACAATCTTACTTTCTAGGACTCTTCGTCGGTGGGCGTCGTGTAGTAAGGAGAATTAGGATGGCACTTCTTGTAATGGCCAATGGGGGAATCACTTAACACCATCCCCAGGATGAAGTGAATGGGCTATGAAAAGAAGTGAAAACAAAGGAAAGAAACAATGAAAAGAGGACGATATGGACACAAAAAAAGTAAAATAAAAACGAAAACACACATTCTTGGCAGCACCTTGAATGTCGTCGTCTCGTTGTCTTGTTTGTGTAAATCTTTCAGTCAGAATGCATGCTCGAGGGCGTTCAAAGTGAATGTCCTCAAGGACTGAGAAAAGAGAACGTTGAGCAGTAGTGACATTTATTTGCAGATTGCAGTTGTAATGATTATGACCGTCATCACCTGGTTGAAGACATCGTTTGAATGTCGACATTTTCCTTAGGACAAAGTACTTACGAAAACAAATGACCCGAGAAAGGAGTGAAAGAAATTGAGTTGGCAATAACTAGAAGCTGGAAGTGCACCATAAGATGTGAAAGCTAAGGAGATAACATGAAGGAAGACTTTTGACATATTTGTAGTGAGTTTAGCTCAGTGTCCTGATTTACGGACGGACACAACCCAAAATTGGAATTGGAAATTATGTTTCTATGAGGAGATTTTTCAAGTAGAACAGCCTATCGATACTCAGTCGAACAAAAATCGTTTGAGTTTATTACCTACATGAACTATGCGTGTTGCCTTCTCTTATCACCCACTATATTCCATGTGAATGTTTTTTATCCTATTTCGAAAATGAACAAACCAATGACGAAACAAATTTGTT
This sequence comes from Melanostoma scalare, assembly GCA_949752695.1. Taxonomy (NCBI): domain Eukaryota; kingdom Metazoa; phylum Arthropoda; class Insecta; order Diptera; family Syrphidae; genus Melanostoma; species Melanostoma scalare. Next base: position 9,462,403 of record OX456986.1, on the reverse strand, counting down.
TTACTATTTTCATTGAAAGTATATCGGTATCTGGACATTTTGAGGTCCACTGTTTGTAGTACTTTAGCTCGCTCTTACGATGATGGTGACCTTTTAATTGCGCATGTGCTGAGAACCTTATTTAGGAGTTTGTTAAAAGAAATCTGTTAGCTGTTTTCATTTTATGACAGCCGATGTTTTTTTGGAGTCTGGAGGAACCCCGTTTTACTGGTTAACATATCCAATGACTGACAAGGAAACAAAATAAAAAAAAATACAATATCGACTTCCAAATGTTATCCAAATAGAGCCACAAACAGACATGTTGAAGACTTTCATAATTCGGTACATTTCCATAAGAGTTGAGAGTTTAATGTGAAAAATAAAACTAAAATACCGAAGCCTGAAAAGTATAGCCTACGTTCTGGACTTAAGTCGAAGTTTTGTTGCCTACCTTTGGGCAAATACAGTTTCGTAACCAATTTGGATATTATCAACAGTTTATGTAGAAGTTCCCACAACCGTTCCCACTAGTGTGAAGCAGTTAAGTGGGAGAACTGTGATCTCATCGAGATCACGATGCACGTAACCCCGGAAAGAAGTAGACGAAGTCCTGTACTAAAAAAATAAATAGGGTGGCGCTACAGAGCGAGGAGCACCTGGGCCTAGCGCATTTCTCACAACCATGCCTTGTGAGGGAATGGAGGGGACCTACAATTTTATGCCGGATCCGAACGGCTTATTGAGAAAGCGCTTTTCATGGCATGAATTTACTAACGGAGGACTTGCCAATTCCTCGCGAAAGGCGATACCCGGGAAAAAACATTTTTGCGCCTCTGCTGGGATTCGAACCTCGAACCTCTGGGTTAGCAGGTGGACATGCTAACCATCGCACCACGGGTACCACGTATCAAGTCCTGTACTGCCTCGAAGTTATATCTGTCTTTTGTGACTTTTTTCCAATGTTCGATGTTTGATGACAGCATAAATGTACTTTACCATCAAACCCATTTTTGTCGCTTCTGTTCACAACAGCACTCAGCACCTATGACATCACGCTTTTTTCTTCCTATTACGTCAATATCGTCTGCGTAGGCGAGTAATTAAAAAAATTAAAAAATTAATGTAACAGAGTTTTGAAAGATTGTTCCTCTGGTGTTGACGTTTGAGTTGTGTACAATCTTTTCAAGTATGATGTTGAAGAAACCACATGACAGTTTGTCGCCTTGTCGAAAGCCTTTTTCAACATCAAAAGTTTCGGTAAGTTCTTTACCAACCTTCCCCTAGCAGCGTGATTTTCCAAAGTCATCCTGCATAGTCGTACGAGTTTTGCACAGGGATGCCGAAACTAGGCATGGCTCTGTATAGCTCGTATTTACTATACACTGTCAATACGCGGCCTTGTAATCGAGAAGAAGGTGTATATCGATATTGTGTGTTCGATCTTTTTTCAATACGACCGCAATGTGAACTTTTGGTCAAATATGGACTTTTCTGGTTTAAAAAAGTATTGATAAGGATCTATCAAATTGTAGTAGTGGGGTTACAAACGTTCACATTTTACAGCAGACAAGATCTTATATGTGAAGTTGAGGAGGATTGTTCCTCTATATTAAACCCTTTTTAGGATCGGATATCGAGCCTGCTTTCTTCCGACCATATCACGCAGATCAGCTGGTGCATGACCCTTTACAACTGATTTCCAGCTGCCTTGAAAAGCCTGGTCTCAAGCTCATCTGAAATTGCAGTTATCAAGCCAAACTGCGCTGACGCCGATGAGTTCGAAAAATCCATTGCCCAAGCTCTTTTGGAGTTGGAGATGGAAATGAACTCTGAGTTGAAGCCGCAATTGAGGGATCTTCACATCAACCGTGCGTGAGTTCAACTACTAGAAAGCTCTTATCATGTCCCAATTTCAAAACAAGTTTTCCAGAAAATCCAAGTTTGTTTGTTTCGAGAGGTGGAGAAGAAATTCTCTGGCCAACACGTAGTGTTTATTGGAGAACGTAAGATTCTATCTAAGCTTACCAGGAAGTCGAGCAATGCTATGAAACAAAAGAGGCTTCGCTTCCGCACTTTTACATCAGTGTATGATGCCATCCTAGAAGATTTGGTATCCCCAGCTGAAATTATGAGCAAGCACATCCGAGTCAAGCTCGATGGCACACAGTCCATCAAGGTGCATTTAGATAAGAATCAACAGACCACCATTGAACACAAAACTATTTTCAAGATTGCGTTCGAAAGAGGAATAAAAAGATTCTCAAGGCAGAAATTGTGTCTTCAATGTCGCGTTGGTCGGATGTCTTTCGAGGTCCTCAGTAGCGATTTTATCACTGTGTTATCTTGCTGGTCTTTACAGGCTTGAGCTCGAGGTTTACAGCCCGTTGATGATCTTTTTACCATTTGATAAAACTTTCGAGTCGCATTCCTATCATGGGATCTTTCAATTTCCTCAAACGAGTGCCTTCTTATGCTGCTTCCTTTTCTTAAAGAGAATTCGGTGTTCTTCGCCTGTTTTCCTCTTGTAAATCTTCTTTGCACATACGTAAATGGAATACAATCGAGTGTTGTCGATCAGCTTTTAATTTAAATGAAATATTTCTTGGAAGCACTTGACTGAATTTTTGAATTTTTCTTGATCATGGTGAACTTTAAAGTAAAATTTCGCTTATTTATTTATTTTAATTTTATCAATAATATATCAAAGTATTTTATTAATACCAAGTTTAAGAGCACAAGCGGCGAAAAGCTTTTTTAATTTAAAGCCCTTAATGGTATCAAAAATTATATTTTTAGAATCAGACAGTGAAATTGAAGTGAGGCTCAGAGCCCCTATTTTACTTTTGATCCTCCGTCCTACGAAAGTCACACAAAGTCTAAGAACAAAAGTAACTAAAAAAGCAAGTACTTGAATCGGATTAATAACTTGTGGAAGACTTTCAGCAAATATACGTGCTGCCAAGACTCGATCGCATCGAGTAGTCCCGATTGTATCAGGTTAACTGCAGACACCCCTGAGCTCAAAGCTTCAATGAAAGTTATAACTGACTGACACAATTTCTTGCGAATTTCGTTAAATAAAAAGACAACTGGGTGACACCAAAAACAATTGGAAGCACCTTACAACGAAAGCCTTTTTCAACATCAGCACTTTCGTACAAATATAATTGGGCATCGAAGGCGGCTGCTGTTTCAAAAAGAATCGTATCGTACCTATACATTTTCTTGAGGAATTGGCAAGTTTTCCACTGCCTTGAATGTCCTTTCAAAGTTAATTCATATAACACTTTCAAGACAGAACAAACATACTTAATCAAAAACTAATGATCGCAAAATGTAGCATTGTGCTGCTTAAAGTGTCTTATTGTCCATCATCTCACGCCATCTACACGTGTCTACTCATTTTAAAAAACAACCAAACACCTGTACACTAAGAAACATCTAATGTGATAACCTGGGGCGTTCTTCAGTGAGAAAATGCAGATGCAATGATTAACGAGACGAGAAACTTCGTAAAATAAATGCTCAAAGCAGTAAAAGCCTGCAGCTTTCACTGATGCTTCCCGACAGGCAAGTGCTCCTATATGTCTCTCCATGTCTCCATATTGGTCCCACAAAGGTCGACAGGGGATTTGTGCTCAACAATAAGTCCTTGTTATTCCTATTCACACTTTGCTATTTCCATTGCCAAAACAAAGGGAAACACATTCTAATTTGTTTTTCATATTTTATACAAAAGGAAACAACGTATAAGCACTTTGTGTGAGTGGAAATGTCATGTAGGATGATGTCCCTATCATTAGTCATTTCACAAAATTTTACAATTATATAGATACATAGGTAGGTAGCGGTAGCTATGATGACTTCTATAGAATTTAGGTTTCTATCGTTTCTATAATAATGCAATGGCTGTACGAGTATATATACTCTTAAAAGGTAGGGATGGAGTCTGGAATAATATGTAAGCTTCGTGAATGGCAATTTTACCACCTCGGTTTCTGTATCTAGGTTGTTGCTATAGGATACAACAAGGCATTGACTAATGGACATATAATGAAATATCTTATTAGCAAAGAGGAAGAAATAGTAATACAATGAAAGACATTACACAAGTTTTCTCTCCATGGGAGTGCATATATTTAGAGTATGAAATAGTTACTTGTAAAGCTCGAGTTTAATTTTACTTTGGGGTTTTCATTTATCATCGTAGAGGACGAAGGAGGTACATAGAATAACTTGCAGTGTCGTGGTAATTGATGAGGATTATGTATTCATATGCAAAGAAATTATCGTTTCAAATTGTTTGCTTGATGGAGGTTAGGTTATAACTCAGGTAGAATGATGTCATTAAGGAGTGTTTTTCTTTTTCTTATTTAACTACTTTGGTATTTAACAGCAGCAATGAGGTGTATCCGGTGGGGAACATTGGTTGAGTAATGTGCAGAGGTAGGAAAACGAATTAATGGCAAATAAAAAGCCACAAGCGACAGAAATATGCTTAAGAGAAAACATAAGAATTAATTATGAAGGCATTTCCCATTGCGACACGATTAGAATTTTGCAATCGAGTTTTCTTAAGAAATGAGTTGACTGTAATTAAGAATCCGGAGTGTCTTTCTGAGGATAGTTTTCAGGTTGTACCTATTCACCATCTGAAAACTTAGTTCAATCTAGGCGTCACAGTAACTAAGTGCTTCTCAAACAATACAGATGAGGCTGCCAGAAGGAAGCGATGAAGACATGCTCCTAACTCCAAGCAAAGACCAAGGAGGGCATGTATCAGGAGCTGGAAGAAATATCAGCCCTAGCGGCTGATGCAAACCAAGGTATTCGAAAAATAGGGCAAAACAACTTGAAAAGGGGGCAACCATCTATCTGGTAACGAACCGTCACAGTGCGGATATTTTGTTCAACAAAATTCGAGCGATATACACAAGATATATGTATATCGGAAAAATCAAACAAACAAACGCGCCGAATACCTCCGCACCCGCAGCAAAACACAAGTTACATACACATTTCCAAGTTTCCCATTCACCACTCGTTGTCGTTATATGCAAACACAGGCATCGGCATGCGACATTGGATATGCATTCGCCACAAACAATGGTCAATGGGTTTTGCTCATTTATAGAGCTCACACTCACAAGTTGTAGGAAATATGATATAGGGATGTAACTCGAACAGGTATCTTAAGTTTCTGCTCCGCTTAGGTAGAGTGTATATAGTGTACTTAATTGAAGCTTGGGTTTCAGTACTTAGTACTAACCCCAAATTACTTTTTGAGGACGGCACCAGCTATCCTAATTTGTTTATTCCTCTTTCCACTCCATCTGAGTGTAGGGAGGACAAGCTGAAAAGCCACCTGATTATTCTTCAGCATTGTACGCTGAGGACAGAGTCCGTATCCGGAACGGCTCAAGCGTTTATTCCTTGTGAATTCCCATCAGGAATCCTCACGGACATTAGAAGCTGCTGACGCAAAAGTGGTTTCAACGATAATTCCATAGCATTGGTGCTTTGGACATAAAACAGAAGCGAGATCCTGCTTGTTTATTCCTCTTTCCACTCCTCCTGAGTGTAGGGAGGACAGGCTTACAGCCAACCGTTTATTCTTCGGCACTTGCGTCGAGGACAGAGTTACTGTGTTTATTCCTCCTTAAGGTATCGAGGACAGGCTTTTAGCCATCTGATTATTCTTTAGCATTTGCGCCGAGGACAATATTGCTTGTGTTTATTCCTCCTTCCTTCCTCCTGAAGGTATCGAGGACAGGCTTGTAGCCACCTGATTATTCTTCGGCATTTGCGCCGAGGACAATATTACTTGTGTTTATTACTCCTTCCTTCCTCCTGAAGGTATCGAGGACAGGCTTTTAGCCACCTGATTATTCTTTAGCATTTGCGCTGAGGACAGAATTATTGTATATGCTAGTTTAAGTAAAACCTATTGTTATTAAGACGATAAATAAAAAGGAATATAAATAAAAGGAAAATAAAAATTGGTTGTGTTTGGTTATTTTGGATAAATCTTGGTGGAATCTTTATCTCGACTTCTGGTGCTTCGTCGAGAATACCTTGGACACGCTGAGCTTACCTCAGCCTTAGAAAGAAAGCATCGCAATCTATAAGATATCCCCTGAAAGAAGGAGAAACGCTCAGAAAATTCGTTCGCCGAAGTTCATTAACGATGTTCATGGACAGCTTCTTGTGATGGATTAAAACAAAATTCTGCACAGGAGGCAACAGGATTATGAAAGAACAATTTCCAGAACAGAGTTGAACTTAACTTTACGGAAACAGCTGATACCACAGTCGAAGAATTGAGATAAGTAGGTAAGAACCCCAAGAAAGGCAAAGGTGCTGGACTAAACGAGATACAATATGAATTTTGGAAAAAGATGGGAGATATCGGGTTTAGATGGCTCACACAATTCTCATCTCCGAGCTTATAGGACTTGATCACCTAGCTAAGCATTGCATTAGAGGAATAGTTGCCTTCTAAAAGTGAAGTTGTGATAAATAATCAAGCTGATGTCCTACACGTTCAAGATCATTGACGGTATAAAGCTTTCTGACAGTCAATGACAGGTTGTCGAAGGTAAGCTAATATCAAATTGGATATAATAGAATATAGGCGAAATTTTTTAGAGGCTCAGCAGGGTGTCCTTTTTGACATCGAAAAAGCATTCGATCCTAAAGATCTGACTTGAATGGCCCTTCGGCAAGGAGGAGTTGCAGAGCTCTATGTGCGGATGATCAAGTATTTGTATAAATGAGCAGTGACGAAGGTAAGATGACAGCCTGGAGTCATTGAAGCATTCCAAGTCACGGTAGGTATACACCAAGGAAGGGTCTTAGGTCCAATGCTCTTTATTTCATACATTCGTTGATTTATCTGCTGGGAGAATAGGTACAGAACCGCAAAGTACATCACCTACTCCTAATTGACCATTAACCCATCATAAGTCAGGATTCAGCAACCTACATCTCTGCAGGAAGCACTTAGCTCATGCGTAAAAGTTGTAGAAGGTTAAGGGTTGATGTCTTGATTCCGTAGCTTTTAAGACTTATTGCCAAGCCTTTTTTAATTGGATAGGGGGAAGATAAAACACCTTTACTAGCATGTCGAATCGACCTGAAAGATCTTTAGTGCTGTTCCCTTAGGTTTAAACACATAAAGTGTAAAGTTGTTCAATCGAAGTTGAGGTCATGTGAGAACCTAAGAATATTCGAAGAGGGGGTGTTTCTTATATCAAGGGGACTAGGGATCCTTGAATATTTTTAGCCTGGATCTGGTTATGGCAGGGCATTCACGTATGTGTACGTACAGATGTTTCTGTGTCTTCGAGGCAGAGACGGCAGGTGTAATCCGGGCGCCCATGCTTTGAAGATGATATCTGAGAGAGCCGTTAGTAACTTTGCGCCACTTTTGCTGATTTCAAGAACTTCTTTCATTCGTCTTTGAGACAAGTCGATGAATAGTTTAGACTGGCGGTGGCCATTAGAGTTGTTCCAGATGTGGATCATGTTATGCAGTTCCCAAGTAATCAGTTCGCGTTTAATTCTACTGATTGGGAAACCGCAGTAAGGTTCCGGGCCTTTGAATTGGGATTGAGAACCAAGTGTCTAGCTAGGCGGTCAGCCTCATCGTTACCTTGTATATTGCCAGGCTTCATAAAGATAAAGGTTTGCCAATATGTTTTGAAAATAATTTTGAGCAAGTGACCGCCATGGCTGGCTCGAATAAATCTTAGCAGAGAGGATCAATTTTGACAATTTTTCCGGTATTTTGAGCCGTTTGTCAGCAATAACGCGCTGATTGCTTCGGAATTATCAGAGTAGACAAGCGACTTCACAAAACCCCTAAAAAAATCCAACGGTGTTAAAACGCCCGATCTTTGAGGTAAGTCACACGTTAAAAACTCGAGATCAACAACTTGTCTATAGGGATTTCAGTATGAATGCCAAACCAAACTGAACATAAACCAATTGACAGCTGTCAAAAAGACCAAATTCGATAAAAGTATTGCCAGATTGAAACCACCCGTGGTGCGATGGTTAGCATGTCCACCTGCTAACCCAGAGGTTCGAGGTTCGAATCCCAGCAGAGGCGCAAAAATGTTTTTTCCCGGGTATCGCCTTTCGCGAGGAATTGGCAAGTCCTCCGTTAGTAAATTCATGCCATGAAAAGCACTTTCTCAATTAGCCGTTCGGATCCGGCATAAAATTGTAGGTCCCCTCCATTCCCTCACAAGGCATGGTTGTGAGAAATGCGCTAGGCCCAGGGGCTCCTCGCTCTGTAGCGCCACCCTATTTTTTATTTAGATTGAAACCACACGTTTTAACACCCTTCATAATTCAATCGTTTGTCGTCGTATCACAAAAAGCTTGCTTCAAGTAACTTCACTTTAAGTGACTGAAGGATCGCTACTTAACTGTCGTTTTACAAATTCAAGATACTTTTTCAGGTTTTTAAACACTTTTTTGGTATCTAAAACTTTGACGATAGTCAAAACCTTACGAAATCCAGGTCATGAGAACTTGTGTTGCCCGTTTCCTGATCCAGGGATTCTTCTTTCCAAGTGTGTTCAGTTCATTTTCATATTTGGGATCTAAAAATCAACAATAAAGCTACTTGCTTACAGTGACGACACCAATCATCGGGCAAATTTATAGGTTGGATTAAGTGACGGCAAAACTTAATTCATTTCTCAAATCGAAAAATGCCCCCTAAGGGAAAGGGAAGACTCAACGTACAGGTAAGTGGAAACGATGTGATCCTTTTGAGATCACGATGCTCATAGCACCGCCAGAGGAAAAGCTATTTAGTAACACGTATTCCTATTTGAACACATAAGCTGACTACAACTTTGAGAACACTCGGCTTCAGTTGGCGTACCAGAAAAATTTTAGGTTCGCTTATTCGTCATAGAAATGGATGATAAAAATTTACAAAGTTTTGGCTTACCTTGAACTTGCTGTTCCCACATTACTTAGCTGAGAATTTTAATCTTCTACCAATTATTTCTTTTGGTTTCAAGGCGGTGAGCCTTATATTCTAAAGGACCACCCTTAACTCATGTTGAAGAAGTTGTAACTGCTCACGTTCTCAGCAGACGAAGTTATTTCTGAAAAAGTTGCCAGTACCAAGTGCGAAAGAATTTTGACGGCTTTATATTGACTTTGGGAACGGAATATTATAATTGCTTTCAATGAGTTCAGGTTGGTGTAATTCGTAAAATGAAGTTACCCTATGAGAGCTTCAAGTTTAACCAGCTGGACACGTAACAAGCTTTAAATAGACTCCCTCATTTTCCGATAAAACTCTTAAAGTAGTACAAGAGTGTAGTTCCCTAGATTGAAATATCAATATCACCCTAGTGTATTGAAGACCTGAAGGTATCGAGGACAGGCTTTTAGCCACCTGATTATTCTTTAGCATTTGCGCTGAGGACAGAATTATTGTATATGCTAGTTTAAGTAAAACCTATTGTTATTAAGACGATAAATAAAAAGGAATATAAATAAAAGGAAAATAAAAATTGGTTGTGTTTGGTTATTTTGGATAAATCTTGGTGGAATCTTTATCTCGACTTCTGGTGCTTCGTCGAGAATACCTTGGACACGCTGAGCTTACCTCAGCCTTAGAAAGAAAGCATCGCAATCTATAAGATATCCCCTGAAAGAAGGAGAAACGCTCAGAAAATTCGTTCGCCGAAGTTCATTAACGATGTTCATGGACAGCTTCTTGTGATGGATTAAAACAAAATTCTGCACAGGAGGCAACAGGATTATGAAAGAACAATTTCCAGAACAGAGTTGAACTTAACTTTACGGAAACAGCTGATACCACAGTCGAAGAATTGAGATAAGTAGGTAAGAACCCCAAGAAAGGCAAAGGTGCTGGACTAAACGAGATACAATATGAATTTTGGAAAAAGATGGGAGATATCGGGTTTAGATGGCTCACACAATTCTCATCTCCGAGCTTATAGGACTTGATCACCTAGCTAAGCATTGCATTAGAGGAATAGTTGCCTTCTAAAAGTGAAGTTGTGATAAATAATCAAGCTGATGTCCTACACGTTCAAGATCATTGACGGTATAAAGCTTTCTGACAGTCAATGACAGGTTGTCGAAGGTAAGCTAATATCAAATTGGATATAATAGAATATAGGCGAAATTTTTTAGAGGCTCAGCAGGGTGTCCTTTTTGACATCGAAAAAGCATTCGATCCTAAAGATCTGACTTGAATGGCCCTTCGGCAAGGAGGAGTTGCAGAGCTCTATGTGCGGATGATCAAGTATTTGTATAAATGAGCAGTGACGAAGGTAAGATGACAGCCTGGAGTCATTGAAGCATTCCAAGTCACGGTAGGTATACACCAAGGAAGGGTCTTAGGTCCAATGCTCTTTATTTCATACATTCGTTGATTTATCTGCTGGGAGAATAGGTACAGAACCGCAAAGTACATCACCTACTCCTAATTGACCATTAACCCATCATAAGTCAGGATTCAGCAACCTACATCTCTGCAGGAAGCACTTAGCTCATGCGTAAAAGTTGTAGAAGGTTAAGGGTTGATGTCTTGATTCCGTAGCTTTTAAGACTTATTGCCAAGCCTTTTTTAATTGGATAGGGGGAAGATAAAACACCTTTACTAGCATGTCGAATCGACCTGAAAGATCTTTAGTGCTGTTCCCTTAGGTTTAAACACATAAAGTGTAAAGTTGTTCAATCGAAGTTGAGGTCATGTGAGAACCTAAGAATATTCGAAGAGGGGGTGTTTCTTATATCAAGGGGACTAGGGATCCTTGAATATTTTTAGCCTGGATCTGGTTATGGCAGGGCATTCACGTATGTGTACGTACAGATGTTTCTGTGTCTTCGAGGCAGAGACGGCAGGTGTAATCCGGGCGCCCATGCTTTGAAGATGATATCTGAGAGAGCCGTTAGTAACTTTGCGCCACTTTTGCTGATTTCAAGAACTTCTTTCATTCGTCTTTGAGACAAGTCGATGAATAGTTTAGACTGGCGGTGGCCATTAGAGTTGTTCCAGATGTGGATCATGTTATGCAGTTCCCAAGTAATCAGTTCGCGTTTAATTCTACTGATTGGGAAACCGCAGTAAGGTTCCGGGCCTTTGAATTGGGATTGAGAACCAAGTGTCTAGCTAGGCGGTCAGCCTCATCGTTACCTTGTATATTGCCAGGCTTCATAAAGATAAAGGTTTGCCAATATGTTTTGAAAATAATTTTGAGCAAGTGACCGCCATGGCTGGCTCGAATAAATCTTAGCAGAGAGGATCAATTTTGACAATTTTTCCGGTATTTTGAGCCGTTTGTCAGCAATAACGCGCTGATTGCTTCGGAATTATCAGAGTAGACAAGCGACTTCACAAAACCCCTAAAAAAATCCAACGGTGTTAAAACGCCCGATCTTTGAGGTAAGTCACACGTTAAAAACTCGAGATCAACAACTTGTCTATAGGGATTTCAGTATGAATGCCAAACCAAACTGAACATAAACCAATTGACAGCTGTCAAAAAGACCAAATTCGATAAAAGTATTGCCAGATTGAAACCACACGTTTTAACACCCTTCATAATTCAATCGTTTGTCGTCGTATCACAAAAAGCTTGCTTCAAGTAACTTCACTTTAAGTGACTGAAGGATCGCTACTTAACTGTCGTTTTACAAATTCAAGATACTTTTTCAGGTTTTTAAACACTTTTTTGGTATCTAAAACTTTGACGATAGTCAAAACCTTACGAAATCCAGGTCATGAGAACTTGTGTTGCCCGTTTCCTGATCCAGGGATTCTTCTTTCCAAGTGTGTTCAGTTCATTTTCATATTTGGGATCTAAAAATCAACAATAAAGCTACTTGCTTACAGTGACGACACCAATCATCGGGCAAATTTATAGGTTGGATTAAGTGACGGCAAAACTTAATTCATTTCTCAAATCGAAAAATGCCCCCTAAGGGAAAGGGAAGACTCAACGTACAGGTAAGTGGAAACGATGTGATCCTTTTGAGATCACGATGCTCATAGCACCGCCAGAGGAAAAGCTATTTAGTAACACGTATTCCTATTTGAACACATAAGCTGACTACAACTTTGAGAACACTCGGCTTCAGTTGGCGTACCAGAAAAATTTTAGGTTCGCTTATTCGTCATAGAAATGGATGATAAAAATTTACAAAGTTTTGGCTTACCTTGAACTTGCTGTTCCCACATTACTTAGCTGAGAATTTTAATCTTCTACCAATTATTTCTTTTGGTTTCAAGGCGGTGAGCCTTATATTCTAAAGGACCACCCTTAACTCATGTTGAAGAAGTTGTAACTGCTCACGTTCTCAGCAGACGAAGTTATTTCTGAAAAAGTTGCCAGTACCAAGTGCGAAAGAATTTTGACGGCTTTATATTGACTTTGGGAACGGAATATTATAATTGCTTTCAATGAGTTCAGGTTGGTGTAATTCGTAAAATGAAGTTACCCTATGAGAGCTTCAAGTTTAACCAGCTGGACACGTAACAAGCTTTAAATAGACTCCCTCATTTTCCGATAAAACTCTTAAAGTAGTACAAGAGTGTAGTTCCCTAGATTGAAATATCAATATCACCCTAGTGTATTGAAGACAACTGATGGCCAATAAAAAGGTTTGAAGGCACCTCCAAGTCCAATTCTCTATTCCACCACCGGAAAGAGTCAATGGAAAGAAAAAATCGCCATTTCCAAGAACGTTCGGCATACCAAACAAATAGATCACAAGAAGGATTGTGATCCCTTTTCCTTTCTTCTTTGCTTTCTTTCACCCTTCGTAAAATGAAGTTACCCTTTGAGAGCTTCAAGGCACAAAATTGCTTCAAAATTGCTTCAAAATTCAGTTCAACAAGGCCTCCTTCAAGTTAACTACTGTAACCACTTCAATGGCAAGACTAATCTGAAATCGTTCTTAATTGCAATTGAAAAATAAAATTAAATACCGAACAGGATGTAAATACAATCCCTGTTATTATATTTTATTCCAAATGAAATACTTCACACTCAGAAGACCTTCACCTCATGCCAACAAAACTATGTATATGTGTAATTGGACATATTTTGAATTCACTTGAACACTTGTGCACTATGCGTTAAAACAAAGTCAAATCTCAATCTAATAAATCTAAATGCTTTTTCCTATCTAAGGAATACACCCAATAAAAGGACCAACCTACATACATGTCTTCTAAATTATCATACACCCAATTCAATCAGATACAACCTAAAGCATCCTCAACGCTACCTGCAGATATAAAGTTATCTTCGTTCAATAATTAAGAATCCATGACAATCGAATTTCAATGTGACACTAAAATAATCGAACCGATCAAAGAGTCTCACTAACTACCAGACAAACAAATCGACAAAACCAAATCAACATTCGTTTTCTGGCCAATAATCACATCCATTACATAAATAAACTCAAATCACCGATTCGAATCTAATAGTGTGAGAGAGACACACTCTCAGTATGTGATGTTCCCCAAATTGGGCGCCACAAAGAGAAGAAGAATACAAATCCCAAAATTAGCCCATAACCTAATAATGCGACAATAATCCTTCACAAATCGAGAAGGATATACGATGAGAAACCCATATCGAGTATACAGACCGTAGAATCTCAATCAATCTTATTCGGAATCTGGCCAACATTGTTGTGAGAGCCTGAGCATCCTTTATACTTTATACCAATTGTGCATTCTTCCAGAAGGCCTTGTGGTGCCGCTATTGCTTTGGGGACAATTAGGAATAAACAAAGATCTCAAGCTTACGGTTGAGACAATCGAATCAGACCCAAAGAGATGGAGTAGACACATATCGTCTATCTACTGTGATGGGCTACGTTATGGTATTTATATGTGAAACTCAAGGTGCCAACATTATTCCGATCACAATTTCAATATTCGGTCCTTCGATTCGGGAAACTGAGATTTGGGAGCTTCGAATCTCTATGGAGCAATTGAATGTTATCATATATCCTTGATTGCGTTCTATATGGACAAAAGGAATAGTTGAAATTTCATAGTTCCTTTCCTAGACGAACGTGCTGGAAGAAAAAGCGAACAAACCTGTATGGTAGGTCTCAGGTATAGGTAATAGCATTTACCTACACACACTACAATAACTGCCATCAGGTGGATTGAGTGAGGAGCTATTTTGAGATGCGGGCTAAGGGCAATCATTTGAATTGGAAATAATTATGATGGAAATATAAGAAGCACGCTGTGATGAATTTCATGGAAGATGTTCTATTTGTTTATCCAGTGATAGTTATCGAGACAACTTTGTCAAAATATTTAAAGCAGAAAGACAACGTCAACAGAAACATCCAACGAAGAGGTGATGATGAATTAATATGAACACAAATTGAACTTTTGAACCTTTTTATAAAAGTGGCGAAAACAGACAGTGACAGCGACAACGACAACGACAACAACGACAACGACAACGACAACGACAACGACAGCGACAACGACAACGACAACGACAACAACGACAACGACAACGACAACGACAACGACAACGACAACGACAACGACAACGACAACGACAACGACAACGACAACGACAACGACAACGACAACGACAACGACAACGACAATGACAACGACAATGACAATGACAACGACAACGACAACGACAACGACAATGACAACGACAATGACAACGACAATGACAACGACAACGACAACGACAACGACAACGACAACGACAACGACAACGACAACGACAACGACAACGACAACGACAACGACAACGACAACGACAACGACAACGACAACGACAACGACAACGACAACGACAACGACAACGACAACGACAACGACAACGACAACGACAACGACAACGACAACGACAACGACAACGACAACGACAACGACAACGACAACGACAACGACAACGACAACGACAACGACAGCGACAACGACAACGACAACGACAACGACAATGACAACGACAATGACAACGACAACGACAACGACAACGACAACGACAACGACAACGACAACGACAACGACAACGACAACGACAACGACAACGACAACGACAACGACAACGACAACGACAACGACAACGACAACGACAACGACAACGACAACGACAACGACAACGACAGCGACAACGACAACGACAACGACAATGACAACGACAATGACAACGACAATGACAACGACAACGACAACGACAACGACAACGACAACGACAACGACAATGACAACGACAACGACAATGACAACGACAATGACAACGACAACGACAACGACAACGACAACGACAACGACAACGACAACGACAACGACAACGACAACGACAACGACAACGACAACGACAACGACAACGACAACGACAACGACAACGACAACGACAACGACAACGACAACGACAACGACAACGACAACGACAACGACAACGACAACGACAACGACAACGACAACGACAACGACAACGACAACGACAACGACAACGACAACGACAACGACAACGACAACGACAACGACAACGACAACGACAACGACAACGACAACGACAACGACAACGACAACGACAACGACAACGACAACGACAACGACAACGACAACGACAACGACAACGACAACGACAACGACAACGACAACGACAACGACAACGACAACGAAAACGACAACGACAACGACAACGACAACGACAACGACAACGACAATGACAACAATTGCGTTTCGTGAATTTTTTCAGAGTGATGACTATTTTTGAGTTAAAAATTTAGGATCTAGGAACATCTTTAGAAAAGAAAGCATTTAAATGGGACCGAAGTTGGCCAAGTTTATTGGAGCAACTTACTTCTTTTTCTTTTACTAATGGACAATTTAGCTATGACTTCGAATTTAGCCTTCACTCCACTAACTAACTACGCCAATCTCCTCAAGGTGGGGCATTAAAAGTCAGCCTTCAGGCATCTAATTGGTTTTACTTTCTAATCCCAAGAGTTTTACACATGGTGCAGTACACAGAACCTCGCACCAACTTTGACTTTTACATAACTTTGGAAAAAAGTACTGAAGTTCAGCTTTTAAAAAACTTTTTGCCACATTTTTGAAACATTTTCAGTATGACGCAGATTTTAACATTTCAGGTTCTTTTTGTATTTTTCTAAAACAGTTTAGTTGTTTTTTAAAAAAAACGAAAAACGTTTTTTCGTGTGATCCAATAAAAGCTGTTTTGGAATTTGCGTTTACAATTGGTTTTTGTTGAATTCTGCAAAGTTCAGAGACAAAAAGGACAGACAAGCCAAAATACAAAAGCACATGCTTCCAAAATTCAATTTTCAGCAGCATAATTACTAAAACTAAGCAATTCACACGACATACTTCCGGAAAACCAAAGTTGATTGCTTCGCAATAACAGCGAAAACCTGCCCTTTAAACCATAAGCCAATATCAACGCAACCAATATGTCCCACAGCACACAAAAGATTCTCACACACAAAAGCCACAACACATCCTGTCGGTACCATCGCACCGCATCGAGAAGAACAATAACACGAGCAAAAAGAAAAAAAAACTAAAAAACAGAAAAAAAAGTCACCTACCAACCTCTAACGGTAGAACCAACAATTCGCTAACAGAGGTGACACAGGAAACTTGTTCTTTGCCCTAAAAAAGCCACTACCACATCCCACTTTCGAATAAAAGTCACGTGCAAAAGTTCAAAATCCCCCAAAGTGCTGGTACTAAAAACTGTTTGAAAAGTTCAATTCTCACCCTAAGCCACCCTCTTGCCATGTTATATTATGTTCTTAACTTGTGTGTTTGTCGAACCACCACCATCAGTTTTACATCTCGATTAGCTGCATATGTCACTCCCAACTAAAACCCCAAACCCGCATCGAAGAAGCCACTGAAAATCTTAGAAAAGCCGCTTCAAACTTTCGCTTCAATTGATTTTGGGTTATTTGAAATTCATTAATGTTTTGAAAGTTTTATAACACAGCCCTTAGCTATGCATCCCATATATGAGACACGAGAGTTGATTCGGGGAACATAACTCGAGGAAACATTTCCCAGGCGGACACTTTGTGCAAACTTCAGCTAGACTTTGGTTTAACGAAGCCTTAAGGCAGGCAGGACGCGCATATTATTATTCACATGAATGACGCTGTGAAGTCTTGGCGGCTTTTAGGCATGTTTGAGTTGACAAGTGAGACTGTCAATAAATCAGTATAGACTGGCTGGAGAGACAGTAAAACAAAGAATCCATTCAGTATACTCGTATGGTGGTGTAGCGGTTTTGATCTTCATAAAAGGACAACACGTTTCATGAAGAGCTTTCGATTCCAAAATGGAATTGTCCTTAGCGAAGATGAGAACTGTGACTGTCATGAAGTCATAACTTCGTCCTGTGTCAATGAAATTTTCTTTGAAAACAGCGAAATTGTGTGAGGAACAATTTTGGGAATGGTGACAGCTGATGTTTATTCAAATTGATCAGAAGACTTCTTTCGTGTTCGAATGACCGATGGACAGACAAAATGTTGCAAAACAATTTTTAAGAGTCAGCGAAAAGGAGAGAACGACGCGACGGAAATAGAGGGTGTGAGAGAGAAAGAAGAGAAAAAGAAGAGAAAAAGAGAGAGAGAGAAAGAAAAAGGTGGACATGGAAATGGAGATGTAGATGGAGATGGAGATGGGGATAGAGATAGAGATAGAGATAGAGATAGAGATAGAGATAGAGATAGAGATAGAGATAGAGATAGAGATAGAGATAGAGATAGAGATAGAGATAGAGATAGAGATAGAGATAGAGATATAGAGAGAGATAGAGATAGAGATGGAGATGGAGATGGAGATGGAGATGGAGATGGAGATGGAGATGGAGAGGGAGGTGGAGATGGAGATGGAGATGGAGATGGAGATGGAGATGGAGATGGAGATGGAGATGGAGATGGAGATGGAGATGGAGATGGAGATGGAGATGGAGATGGAGATGGAGATGGAGATGGAGATGGAGATGGAGATGGAGATGGAGATGGAGATGGAGATGGAGATGGAGATGGAGATGGAGATGGAGATGGAGATGGAGATGGAGATGGAGATGGAGATGGAGATGGAGATGGAGATGGAGATGGAGATGGAGATGGAGATGGAGATGGAGATGGAGATGGAGATATAGAGATTTAGAGATTTAGAGATTTAGAGATTTAGAGATTTAGAGATATAGAGATATAGAGATATAGAGATATAGAGATATAGAGATATAGAGATAGAGAGAGAGAGAGAGAGAGAGAGAGAGAGAGAGAGAGAGAGAGAGAGAGAGAGAGAGAGAGAGAGAGAGAGAGAGAGAGAGAGAGAGAGAGAGAGAGAGAGAGAGAGAGACAAAGACCGAGACGGAAATAGATATAGAGGTATAGATAAAGACTTAAAAAAATGTCTGTACAAAAAGAAGAAGTTGTTGAAGTCATTTGAATTGCTATTAATAGTGAATCCTTAGATCAACACTAAACTCTGTCATGAAAACAGCTCATTGCAGTCAACAATATTCCAGCACAAATTTATTCCCTAATAGACTTGTGCGCATCTTTTATATTTACGTGTAGTGTAGATAAATCAAACTTTAAACATCTCTCTCCATCAATTCTACTTTTCAATTGCAGCCATTAAAGCTCGCCTCTAGCACAAAATTTTCTTCAAAAAAATAAAAAAAATTTAATTGCACTCAATTCACTTTCAACTTAATAACTGCAGTTCGTTTTTCCAGACGATGGGTGCTTTAAAAGACATTACTTTCAAATGGAAAGTTCAATAAACCTGACCTCTTCATCAAATACCCAAAACACCTTGCACAACGATGATCATTTTTCCCATAACAAATAATGTTTTCCTTTTCTTTTCTACCAACCTATCGTTAGGGAACAATGAGTCCAGTAAGGTATGATTCTTGTACCTTGCGAAAGAAAATGAAGAAACCATTGTGAAATACTTCTCCGTTTCTTTGTTATTAAATCATCGCCCAAACGGTATCGCGAGCTGATTACGAACCACTGACCCAGACTGAACGATATCATAACAATAACGAGGATGAATAGAAAATAAAAAAAAGAAAAAAAATTCCCAACAAAAAGGTACCAGAAAGTTTGAATTCAAAAATAAGTATTTTTTAAAAGAAAAAAAAGATCGAATTTCTCCTTAACATTGCGTCTGGTCCAACCAAACAAACCCCATGAAGAGTTGAGAAGTTTCAAAAGGTAGGTGCACACAAACCGGCCTTCTTCAGGCAAGTGAAGTGAAAATCAGTTGAATTCAAAACAAAACAAAAACAATTCCACCAAAGTACATGTAAAGCATATTTTGCCATTTAATAATTTAAAGATTTTCTCACCAACCCTCTCAGTGCGACCTTTCCACATAAACCCGTGGAATTTTCCCCGTGGAGTATAATTATGCCCGATGGGAGGCATGTTTTTTTTTTTCGTCGGAAACTTAATGCTTCTTCCATCGAAAAAGAACCAAGAAAAATAAACCCTTGCAATCCAATTTAAGAAAAACCTTGCTTCGCCCTAGGTCTTTTGCTCTGCCACTGCTACGATGTCTTAGAAAGCCTCTTTAACTCCTATTTTTATCTTTTTCATCCTTTGTTTGTGAATAGATTATTAGTCTTGTGGGCATATGACTGGCTGGGACGCGAAAAGGATACTCCACGTCTTGTATATTTTCAGGAACTTAATATGAGAAGTATTTCCCTTTGCCAATTGTTGCAGGTAAAGCAAAAAAAAAAAAAAGGAGAAGAAGAAAAATCGTCGGAATCTGGGACATAATCATTGTGATTTTTTTTTTGGATTGCCTTTGTAAGGATGTTTGTGTTGTACAAGAGAGAGTATAGAAACAGGCATACGAATACGTATATATAGAGATGTGTCGAAGGCGGAAACTTTGCCTCCAGGTGGTAGCTACTCATTCTTCTTAGGGTTTTCCTTGTCATGATACCAGGATTTGTAGTTTGGCAGCACAGGATAACAACGTTGATATGTTATTAGGCTGCAAGAGACATTGTCATCATGATCTCGTATAAAATGGGACTTGAAACAAATACTTTTGTTCCCCTTTCTTTTTTATTTTCAGACTGCTGCCAACCAACCTACAACAACATTCCATTGTATGTAGTTGATATTGCGTTGGAAGCAAAATTTATGTAGGTGAAGCAGTTTGTTATAGTAATTACTTGTGTTTCAAGATTAAAAATAATTATTTCTGCTAGGGTGGAAATTAGTTTGAAATTTAAAGCTTTTTGATGTCAACGGGGGCTTACGGCGCGGCAGGCGAGTGAGAATGAGAACTAATTACGTTGATGTTTCAATATTTCCAGAGGCTGATTGTTTATTTGTTAAAAATTCCAAACTCGAAGAAGTTTTAATCAAACTCGACTCTAAGGCGGTGATAATTCATTTAGTTTCGAAAAAGTGTTTCAAGGCTAGCAGTAGCGTTGATTTGGAAAGTTCATTAAAGATTCAAAATATAATTGAGTAAATGGGAACACCTCTAACAAGGCGAAAGAGGGCAGAAGTAAGAGGTGAGAGATAACATTTGTTCAAGTGGTGTAGTGGATAAGCGTTGGGCGTTAAAGCGAGGCGTATGTTCACTTCTCACGTTCGCTTGGTAGTCTAAAACTATTTTTAGATCAATGTCAACGCTGCCCGGCCGACGGCGACGCGACGGTGGGCACATTGGAGAGCTTAGATTTTGAAGATCGATACTAAATCTATAAATCAGGATCTTGAAGAAGTGGTAGGCAAATTTGCTTAGTTCTTGTGGGTTCGAAGTTCAAATCAAAGAAACATCCAATGTTTTTTTCACCAATATCGCCTTTCGCGATAAATTAAAAGTCCTCCAAAGGCAATAACGCTCCCTTGAAAGGCCCTGATCACTTTGCACCTCGGAATGGCCAAAAACTGCTATTGGCTCCGAGGCTCCCAAGCTTTGTATAGCCCTTATCTTGTTATAAGTTTGATAAATCTGAAACAACCGTGTGGTTTTACGTTGTAATGTGGTTTTACTTAAAGAAATAAATAAGACAAGATATTGACATCTGAAAAGGAATGGTCATCTTATAACGTAATTGTGACGTGTTGCTAGCGAATATGTCACTCAACATACAGCAAAAAATAAAGAAAAGTGAAAGGTCGGCAAACAAAATGACACACAAGTAACAAGTAACGTAACGCAACTTCAAGAAACGTAACGCAACACGCAACGTTCCTCACCGGACACGGGTATCTCAACGCTTTCCTGCACAAAATTGGAAAAAGAAGAAGCTCTTCGTGCCAATACGGAGATTCGCTGACAGACGACGCTTATCATACAGTGTTCGAGTGCAGTAGATGGGAATCTCCCCGTCAGGAAATAAATAGAGTTATCGGAGAGCTCAGCCCGAATAACATCATCCAGGAGATGCTGAGAGACGAGGAGAGTTGGAGGCGAATCAGCCTGTATGTAACGCAGATCCAGAAAACAATAAAACAAGAAGAGGTAGTTGAGGAACTAGAACCTGCCACCTAGACGCGGATCCCATCTCCTAATAAAGGCGCAAGTGGCCCCGAAGGTAAGAAAGCTTAGTACACCTTGGAGAGTCCGACACACACTGAAGTATGGATACTTCCTTAACCATAACCATAAACCATTTCTCCAAAAGTAGATAAGAAAAAAGAAACACTTGTGAGTTTGAAAATCAGCAAAGAGCAAAATCAGCATAAAAAGTTGCTGGAGATCAACAGTAAACGAGAACATAGAACGTGACGTAACGTACGATATTATTCCACACACGTAACGTAACGTTTTTATGTGAGTTTAAGGATCAACATAGAACTCAATTAGAATAGAAAACTGATACTTGTCTCAATAAAAACCTTTTGATGAGGATAAATAGTAATCGACAACATATAACGTAGCGTTACGTACAATGTTATTTCATACACCACAGCCTTATTTTTTGAAAGAAGATTAGATACTGTATCGGAATAGCCATTGCACCTTCCGGTGAAATGGCGGAAGTAGATGAAGTGAAACAAGAAAAATACAGTCAACACTCTAGCTTGCATGCTTCCCTCAACCATTCTTTCGAGGATCTTCTCAATTTTGAGGAGTATAAAGGTTTTCAATTTTTTCCCAAGGAATAGTACTTTACACTGTAGTATTACTTAAGATGGGGTTTTTATGTGTGTAGATGTACACAGGTACACAAAGCCTGACTAATTCTCAATTTAAGCTAAGCTCACAAGCTGTTCGTGTTTTAATTCAAAAGAAAATGGCTACACAAAATAATGAAGACTCCACAGAGTTCCTCCAACGGCGTATGCTTTTGATACGAAAGCGTGGCTGCTAATAATTACTCTGGCATGCCGTGGTATACCGCAAAAAACAAAAAAACTGATGTTGCCATGATAAGGTGCTGGAGAAGACTTCGAAGGGTTTCAACGTTGCAGCCCTGACATTTACTTTTTCAGATATAAAAATGTTTTCTTTAGATCCATCATAAACCAAACCGAATACTGAACTGTTGCCTTCGTCTCGCATCTCGATACCGACCGCAACTTCGATTAAACTTTAGCCCAACATGTCCTCATATTTGATTTTCTTTCTCTCATATTTAGCAATCATTCGTCGCAAATAAAAATTTATCAAAATCATAGTTACAACAAAAAAAATAAATTGTCAATCTGTGCACATTTCCTTTCTATAAGCGAATCCCGTTTTGCCGGTTCTTGGATATCGTTGTGTCTGGTTGTGCGCTATACTTCAGAAGGGTAGCATCATGGCAATCGATCCTGATACCGATAACAGTATGCTATTAACCCCATCTTCTTGCAATTTCTTATACCCTCACTTCCTCCAACCTCCACGTTTATCACAGAAACACGAAGGTAACATCACTGTGAATGTCGCGGTTCGCCTTGCAACGATGTGCAATGCGAAGGATGATGCTGCTTCTGCTGCTGCTATTGAAGCCGAATCGTATCGTTGAGCTCGATTTTCTGCTCAGTCAGGTAAGAGAAATCTTAATGGACTGTTCAATTTTTATTAAATTGAAGAAAAGAAAAAGGAAAGGTAAACGAAAACAACAAAGATCCTAGATACAACAAACACAGGATGTTGGTATCCTACAAAGATAAGACTCAAATCAGATTATAAAGATTTTTTTCCATTTCTTTAAGTTTTTTTTTTTTTATTTTCCTTTTTATATTTTGTTAAAGTTGCCTTTATTGTTGCTCGTAGCAATGCAATTTGCAGTCAGCTCAAACGATAAAGAAAAAAGCTCACACACACAGGTGCACTTTTTTTTTTTAAATGGCTACCGACGACGACATGGAGTGGCAACAAATGAAATGTAAATTGTTGCGTGGGACCAAGCATCGGCATCACTGCGCTGACTACTAAAATAAGTCTTGGGTTGGAGCGACAAAAGCGCACAATTACACCGGTAGCTCATTTACTTTTCAAGCTGATGCCAAGGACGAATTGAACGTATTGCCAATAGGTGGGACGATGGGGGGTTGATTTAAGTGTATATCTCTATGTGTGTGTGTGTGTTTGTTAGTGCGGGCGTAAAATTCATCAATTGGCCAATTTGAGTCCTTGGTCGCTGCTACCCACGATGGCACTGGTTGGTCGCTGCAATTGTGCATGTAATTGGATACATAATGACAGGCAGACAGAACACTTGATGGATGGTGATGGTAAATGTAAATTGTATATACGTATACTTCTGAATTGGTACGATTAAGTGGAGGATCGAGGAATATAACGTCGACATCGTGAATTACTGAATTCAAATTAGCCCATCAGAGAATACGAATTCGGTCAATGTGGATAATCGCTTGGCCCAGTTGAATTACTCGGAAACAATTCCATTGATGCGAGTCTACACGAGAGTATTTATATTGAAATGGTTAAATTGCTTCCTGTGTAATTTTAAGCAAACGGCTTTAAGAAGTCTTTTTTTGAAGTGGACTGTGTGGTTTTAATTCTTTAGCAGAAGGCTTGAGCGTTGGTAAAGTTGACTGTTTGAAGATATTATTTATGGAGTTACATGAATAATAACCCTCCGATGAATAAATTACTCAAGTGAAGGGGTAATCAGGTTCTTTATGTCGAATTGAGGAGAAGATAGACTTCCCGTTTTCAAGTACAAAGGATTTTATGCCGAATTGAATATGAGATAGACTCCCAGTTTTAAAGTACAAATAAATCAGCGACAATGATTTTTATGTATTTAATTGTTAATATTTCATGGTGAAAGGATTTCTTTGTTCGAACCAAAAGGACATACCTGCATGTATGTTGAAATTTTGCCCCAAGAGGATGAGTTTGGTAGCACTTTAGAGCGTTCTTTTTCAGGTGGAAATAGAATTTTTCCTTGACGGAAATATATCTTTGGGAAAGCCCTAGTCAACGCTCGGAATAATTGGAAAGTGTTCGGAAGAAGACATCTATTGACGGTGGAAGAATCTCTCTCAGCAAGGCAGTGCACATGACACCACTTCCATTTCGCTTATTATTCATGAACGAAACGGCTCACTTCAGCGTGAGCATAGTTTTGTTGGCTAGTCTGATTTGCGGATGAGAAGTTGAATTGAACGTGACTTCGTTTAAAACGGGGTCGATCTATTCTCGTAGCTTCCTAGACGGAGTTTGATGTATGAATTGCGCAAGCGAAAATCCTTGCAGTTCATACTACTTGTTCTTTTCTAGTAATCGGAACAGGAAAGCCTTTGCATTGAAGTCACATGCACAATGTGCAGATAATTTTCTAAGGCACCCTGAAAAATACGCGTTGAACAAGTACCAATCTAGCGTTAAGGTTATTTCCACTAGAGAAAAACCAGGGGTACGTAGTGTGCCCAGAGACTCCCAACTTTTAACCAGGTCTTTTTGAAGTACCAGCCATAAATCCCCTTACTAGCATCTTTAAGACTTTTGTGGTTTTCCCTTGCCAGCGATTATGCTGTTGATGCCAGCATTTGCCTGTTGAAGCCAGTATTTGACTATTGATGATAGTACTCGATTGAGCTGTTAAAAGCCTGTACTTTAATGACCAATCTGCTAGCGCATGACTGAGGATTAGTCAGCGTTGAAACCACCGATCGTCAGCATTGGAGTCATAAACGTAAGCCTATTTAGAATCAACAAATATTATATTATACTAGCTTGAAGATCAATAATAGGATTGGACCTTCACAGCCGAAGTTTTACGTGTTTTCTTTGGTCGACCTTGGGCCCGACGAGCACACCCCAGCTCTAGAGAAAAAAGCACATCACAGCATCTATACCTGTCACAGTTATGTCAGTATACGTGTGTTAATGGCTGGAGTGAAAGCATGATCCCCATCATCTCCGTCATCGTGTTCTTAACATTCATCCCAGAGCTCTTCCAGAAATTTGACAACTTTATTATTATTATTATTATTTGTATTCATTATTTTTAGCCCTAATTGCTCCAAAGAGCAAAAGATGCTGGTGTTGTTTCTGAAGCTTGTGTCGATTTCGATAGACGATACAGATGCGGATTTCGATGCCAATGCTGATGCTGGTGCTGCTTCGGAAAGTCAAACATCCGCAGAATGTGGCTTAAAAGCGTTTCCGTATAGATGAGATTTTAGGATAGTCTATTATGCTTGCAGTTAAAGTATCCTATGTAAGATCAAGGCTTTGTTAAACAAAAGTGTATTTTATTTTCACGTGTAGTTTAACACCGGCATTCCGTTTACACGCCTTCTTCTGTCGTTTGACGTCAGTTTTGGCGCGGGGGCTCTACTACTCCTCTTTCCTACTACTTTTCTGCTTCACACTAGTGATCGAAATTTGGCTTTCACAGATATCCGTGTTTTCATTTTCTAGTTCGTGTATATATAATACACGTGTTTCCATCGTACTTTGAAGAATAAATTTCCTTGATAGTTTTAGCTTTCTTCTTCACACTTTAGTTTATTTCATTTCATTCCTCTTAATTATATTTGTTAAAAGGAATAAAACATCGAACATTTAAAACACTTTACTCTTATCAGTAAAATAGAAATTTTGTATATTGCTATCAAGCAAATCAATTTAATTATTTTTCTAACAAAATAAATATTCTTAGCAAGAGGATCGTTTGTTCAAATAAATATTCTTTTATGAATAAAACTTTATTGCTTTTGCTTATAGAGCCTATTTAACAGGTTATGGGCCCAGGCTCGTGACAACTGCATTGAAAGTATTAAGAAAAAGAATATATAAAAGAATCAAGAAGAATGTCCGATATCAAGATATCTGTCGATAAATTGGAAAGTCCTTGCGAGTGAATGTCCGAAAATCATCGAAGGTTCTTCTCCTGAAGACAAGAAAAGAGAAAAGAATTGGTTGAAAGAAGATGCTAAAGCCTCTAGCTTGATAGCAGCATCCTTAAGCTCACCAATTGCTGAACTGGTATTGACCTGCGAGACGTCGAAAGAAATTTGGGATAAAATATGTTCCCGTTTCGAAAGAAGCAGCATTCAGAGGCTTAACATGCTGATAGATAGTTTTTTCCAAGCAAGAAAAAATGAAAAAGAAGATATGAGTGCACATATTGCAAAGCTACAAAAGCTATTTGTAGATCTGAATGCTGAACTGACCAAACACAAAGAAAACACACTCTCTCAAAGGATTCTGAATGGCCGAATTATTTCAACTTTAGGTAAGGAGTTTGATAACTTCAGAGATTTGTGGGATACAATTCCTGCAGAGCAGCAAACACTCAACTTACTAATAGAAAAGTTATGCGCAATTGAAGTAGGAGAAATTGAACAGAGTTCATCAAGTGCTAACACAGCTTTAGTTGCAAATAATATAAAGCATAAGCAGTTTAACAATGAAAATAAATCAAAGCTTGATCGTGCAAAAATGAAATTTCCATGCAACAAGTGTAGGCAACTCGGACATTGGGCTGCTGAATGTCCACAAAATATAAGCAAAGAAAATAATTTCAAGAGTTCCAATTACAGAAAATCAAAGGCTCTGATTGCATACTCTTTAAATGCGACGTATGAAAATCAATTGAGTACAGAACAATGGTATTGTGACAGCGGTGCTTCAAGACATATTACACCAAACAAATCTCAATTTAAATCGTATGTACCATTTGATGTTCCAAAAATAATTTGTCTAGGCAAGCAAGATGTCACAATGAAAGCGTATGGAAAAGGCGATATTCGTGTTGAAACAAAAATTGACGGTATATGGAAAGAAGTTACATTGAAGGAAGTATGGTATGTTCCTGAAGCAAGTGCCCAATTGTTTTCCGTGAAGGCTGCTGCGCGAAATGGTTATATTACTACATTTAATGACAGAACAGTAATAATCAAGGACAGAGAAGGTGAAGTTACAATTTTTGGAAATCTTCAATACGAGCTTTATGTTTTAAAAATTCAAGCTATAAAACCAAAAATACAGGCTTTGGTTTCAAAATTTGCAGAGACTCTTCAAGTTTATCATGAAAGATTTGCTCATCAGAATAAACAGCATGTGAAGAAGATTCTTGCGAAATTAAATATCAGTGTGCCTCAAGGTGAAGATGAATTTTGTGATGGATGTGTTGTTGGTAAAATGCACCGACTACCATTTAAGTCTAGAAGTGACAGACCTTCTAAGGTTGGAGAAATCATCCATGCAGATGTTTTTGGACCCGTAGAAACTACGTCGCTGGGAGGCTCGCGATACTATGTCTGTTTTAAGGATGATTTCAGCAAATTTCGCAAATTATTTTTTCTGAAATATAAAAGTGAAGTAAGTAAATGTCTTGAAACTTTTCTTAATGAAGCCAAATCGAATGGACACGTAGTCAAAATTTTGAGATGTGATGGTGGTAAGGAATTTAACAACAAAGATGTTAGTAACATTTTGTCAAAGTTTGGAGTTGAACAGTACATTGCTCCTCCATACACTCCACAACAGAATGGAATAGCCGAAAGAGAAAACCGAACCATAGTAGAAGCTGCTAGATGCATGAGAGTTTCCAGCAAACTCCCGAAATTTCTTTGGGCTGAAGCATGTAATACAGCTGCATATGTTCTGAATAGAACAGGGTCAACAGCTGTTGATGGAAAAGTTCCATATGAATTATGGTATAAGAAACAGCTTGGGAATTTATCTCGTTTAAGAATATTTGGTACTGGATGCTATGTTCACATACCAAAACAGCTCCGAAAGAAATTTGATGAGAAAGCTGTGTTTGGAAGAATGGTTGGCTATGTCAATGAAAAAGATGGTTATCGAGTATGGATTCCAAAATTGAATAAAATAGAGTGTAGTCATGATGTTATATTCAAACAAGAAGTTGTTTGCAGTATTGATGGAATAAACACTGAAAAAGAATTCGAAAACCGAAATGAAGAAGATGAAAAGTTCCATAAAGAAAAAGAAAAGGTTGAGTTTTCTGTCATTCAGGACAATAAAAAACAGAAAAACAACGAATATGAAAATGAAAACGAAATTATTGAATTAAGTACATCAAAAGTCCTATCTGAAACTGAACAAAACGAAATCGAAACAGAAAAATTACCTGAACAAGTGAATGCAAATGAAGAATCTACAAATAACACAAGACAAAGAAGAAAGCCAGCATGGATAACAGGAGGTTCGTTTCTGATGCTTGCAGAAGAAGAGGCAAGAAAGATTAATCAAGAACCAAATACCTACTATGAAGCTATGAAGTCAAGAAATAAGGAAGAATGGCTCTCAGCAATGAAAGAAGAATTATCATCGCTTAAAGAAAATAGTACTTGGGAATTGGTGAAAAGACCTTTAAAACAAGTTATAAAAAATCGATGGGTATTTCGAGTGAAGGATTCAGTTCAAGGCGAGAAACCAAGATTCAAAGCTAGACTTGTAGCCAAGGGGTATGTTCAACAGAAGGGTATAGATTACGATGAAACTTTCAGTCCTGTTGCACGATATGACACAGTGCGAATGCTGTTAGCCTTAGCTACAACTCTCAAGCTAAAGATTGCACAATTTGATGTTAAAACGGCATTTTTGTATGGCACTCTTGAGGAGGAAGTTTACCTTGAACAACCAGAAGGGTTTGAAGATGGTACTGGAAGAGTATGTCGTTTGAAAGGTAATTTATATGGACTTAAGCAAGCACCTCGCTGTTGGCACAAACGTTTTCTAAATTTTATGTCAAAGATTGGATTAAAAAATAGTGAGGCAGATCCATGTTTATTTTATCGAAATGAGAAAGGAAGAATTCTATATGTGGCCATATATGTAGATGATGGGTTAGTTTTTGGCAGCAATGAAGAAGAAGTTCAAAATTTTATGGAAAAACTTAAGAGTGAATTCAAAATTACAATTGGAACTCTTGATAACTATCTTGGAATGAAGATAAAAATTTTAAACGATGGTTCAATTCATCTAAGTCAAGAAAAATACACTGAAAGAATTTTGGAACGTTTTAATATGAAAGAATCAAATCCAGTAGCGACTCCTATTAGTCGGGAGGAAGAACATTCAAAATTAGAAGAACTAAAAGAACAAGTTCCTTATCGAGAAGCCGTAGGGAGTTTGATGTATTTGGCAACAGGAACAAGACCAGACATTGCCTTTGCTGTAATTTCTGCTGCAAGAAAGATGGAAAATCCTACCAAAGAAGACTGGAATAACGTAAAACGAATTTTTCGTTATATCCGTGGTACAAGCAAATCAGTCATCAAATATCAACCGAACAACAAAGAACTTCAGATATACAGTGATGCAGATTATGCAGGCGATTTGAAAACAAGGCGCTCAACAAGTGGAGTGATTTCAATATATGCTGGAGGACCTATATCTTGGATGAGTCAACTTCAACGATCCGTAGCCTTATCAACAACTGAAGCAGAAATAATGGCCGCCAGTGAAGGTGCCAAGGAAGCAATGTGGCTTAAACGGCTCTTCGAGGAACTTACTGCAACAAAAAGACTTGTACCTTTGCTTTACATAGATAATGCTAGTGCTGTTAAACTATCGAAAAATCCAGAACTTCATAAACGTTCGAAGCACATTGAAGTTCGTCATTTTTATGTCCGAGAACGCTTTCTTGAAGGTGATATCAGATTGGAGCACATTCCAGGAACGGATCAACTTGCAGATTTGCTAACAAAACCTCTTGAACGAGTCCGATTTCAGATGCTTCGAAAGAAAATTGGTATTGATTGATTAATGAGTATCTATTTAACTGCCCGATGTTTTGGAGGAAGTGTTAAAAGGAATAAAACATCGAACATTTAAAACACTTTACTCTTATCAGTAAAATAGGAATTTTGTATATTGCTATCAAGCAAATCAATTTAATTATTTTTCTAACAAAATAAATATTCTTGGCAAGAGGATCGTTTGTTCAAATAAATATTCTTTTATGAATAAAACTTTATTGCTTTTGCTTATAGAGCCTATTTAACAATATTAAATTGTATTTCTTTTCATTTCATTTCACCTCCCTTCAATTTATCTTACTTCCTCTCTTTCATTTCACTTCAATTCACTTCATTTCAATTCATTTTATTCCTTGTACGTTTCAAATGAAATAATGAGAACTTGCTTAAGGGCTAATTAAAATTTGCCAAAGTAAAAGTTAGTAATTTAATAAAAATCTATAAAGTTTGTAGGCTGAAAAGAATATCAGTCTCTTCGATGCACTCTGGTAAATCAATTCGTAAAGAAAATGATACTTTGTGGAAGCGATAGTCCAAGAAGCAGTATGATGGAAAATAGACTTACGTGTGTTGATAGTCCGTGTATTTAAGTTGAGTACGATACGACAGAAATCCGTGTACACGAACTATAAGTGGATGAAATTATTTCGTTTGAGTTGTATTTTTCAATCGGATTCCTTTTATCCATATTTTTCTTTTGCACGCACAAGTTGTAGGATTCTACTCTGGAACAACAGAGAAGACGTCTTTCATCAGCGATCGATAAAGAGTAGAATCCAATCGCGTTTTTGTAGAGAACTGATCCTTAAGACACATAATTTTTCTGAAGTTGTATTTCTCATGCTAGGACGATGCACCGTCTTCCTCCAATGGCACGTCAGACTCACAGCACCCTATCTGTGTTCACATATTGTCGTGTATTTTACGGTACGTAGACTTCAGAATGCACTATTCCAGAGTACATCTTTGAGCTTTTATATCTTTATTGCAATTTTTGTAAACAAAGACCTCCCAAATCAAATTTTTATTTATGTCTTTACTTTAGATATCATTGAGGATACTTCAATTGAATACTTTCATAAGTTCGCTCGAGCTTGTCACCAAGACAAGTACTTGAGCACATTTGATAAGATAAGGCTCGGGGAGAAAACGATGGGAGTATAAATATTAGGTTAATTTATTTGGATTCACTCAGTCACAATAATACAACTCAATTCGATTCATAATAATGAAGTATACCAGAGCTATCGTTTTCGCCGCTTTTTTGTTGGCTTTTGCTGCAACTTCTTATGCTACAAGCAGCACTTGGGTCAAGATCAATAAAAATGATAAAATTCTTCATTCCGAAAGGATCTTCGAGTTCGCGTCAAAATATGGAATCCACAAGAATGTGCAGTTCCCTAAATTGGCAAGTTTAAAGTTACATACTGACCGACAGTTCTGTAATTTGTAATTTTATATTCTTAAGGGCGAGACAAATGAGTTCAATATTACCGTAGTCCATGCTCTTGATTACTCAAGAAATCCACTCGGAAGCGACGCAACCCTAATTGCTGGTGGTCCCGGTTTTAAGTACGCTACTGTAGCCCTCAGATCTACTAACGATAACGGTTTGGATTTCGAACTTGTAATTTATGGAAAATAAAGAAAAATGATTGTAATCAACGACTAAGGAAATACGTGAAGTGAACATGTTCTTTCTTGTTGAACCAATTTCCAAGAAGGACACCAAGCCCTCGGCATTACGAAAAAAGTGTCTCAATTGTGGCTGTCGAGTCAGCTTGAAATTGGAATTAACGTTTCGGCTCAATAAATTGGCCTTTTGCTGTGGATGTAGCATCAGCTTGAATAGGAAACATCGTTTCGGGTAATCAAAGCGGCTTTAAATAAACATTCTCCCATTTTTTAGCGTTTGTTAGTGAAACAAAAGCACTTGTGCCATGCGTTGTTTTTAAAAAATATAAATTAAAATAGTTTTTTGAAAATATACGAATCGAAGTTCTTTTAATATGGGACACATAGATAGAAAGTGAAAAGAAGTTTCTTGTTCTTGCATATTGCATAATGAACAGTACGTGTTTCGGTCTTTGTGGTATGGCCTGTAGTTTAGAGCTAGCAGTTCTCTCCTCACTCGAAAAATATTGGAAATTTCAATCAAGCTTTTTTCATCAGAAAAATAATTCAAACTATTTCACCTTCCTCAATAAGATCTGATCTTATTTTTATATCCAGAACTTCCTTATAGCTCATTAGTTTATTTCTTAGATAAACGTCTTGTATGTCTAAGCTTGGCAGTGGAGTTCTACAGAGCAGAGATAGCCCTTCCCATTTACTGAACCAGCTTATGTTTTTGCGTATATTATGCTTTGCAAGTATCTTTGGTATTCGATCGTCAGGGTATGTGAGTATTTTTAAGACATATTGAAAGTGCATTCTTAGAGTGTAAAGAAACATGTATTTCGGCGTTGACTGAGGTAGAGCAAATGTTTTTTTAAGGAAAAATCGTTGAAGTTTTTCTACTCATTACTCTCATTATAGATTTCAAAGCAGCTTCGAAAACTTTAAACTTGACGCTATGCGCAACGAGTCTACTTCTAAACAGATTTTTCCATGTTGAATTTATTGCAGCTCATGCTTTTGCAAGCTTAATCTGCAGATGTTTTCTCGGATTTAGATTAGGTGTTAGTATCATACCCAGATAATTAAATTCCTCCACAACTTCAAGCGGCTCGCTGTTTACAGTCCATCTTTCATTTCGGCAGTGTCTACCTCCCCCATTTCGGAAAATCATGACTTTCGATTTTGAAGTATTTATTGCCAAATTCCTTGTTTTGCAATAACTACTAAATTTGTTTATCATTAATTGAAGGCTTTCGGGAGAATCTGCGAATAATATTATATCGTCTGCGTATAAAAGACATCTTATTGTTTGCCCTGCAATATGGATTCCATTTGGTAAAAAATCAACTATGTCATTTATATACAGGGTGCGCCAGAGAAACTTAATTATTTGAAAGGTAAAAAAAAAAAAGTACTTCAGTTATTGTTTTAAATTGTTTTTTTATTTGAGAATACAATATCCCAATTTTTTTTTATGCAGTCTTAAAAATGACATCGGATGAATGGCGACGCATACACTGATGAAGTCGATTTTTGAAATTCGTATCCACTCTTCGCAGCATATCAATCGGTATGTTGGCAATGGCGTCGTGAATGTTGTTCTTGAGGTGTGCTATGATCCGTGGTCGATCGACATAAACCAGGGATTTCAAATAACCCCATAAAAAGAAATCGCATGGAGTCAAATCTGGAGAGCGTGCCGGACATTGGAGATCGCCTCTGAGAGAGATGAGGCGGTCGGGGAAATGTTGTCGCAACAAATTCATTGTCTCGTGCTGTGTGTGCTGTGGCTCCATCTTGCTGAAACCACACGTTCATAACGTTCATTTCTTCGAGTCTTGGAAGAAAAAATTCCTCGATCATGTTCCTGTAACGAGCTCCATTCACGGTAACGAAATTCACGGTAGAAAAGAAGCTCTCAACTGCGAAGGCCCGCTGCTCTCTAGACCAGAGCATGATGGCAACTGACTGGAGGGAGAAACAAACTTGGGAACTTCCCCCTCCAGATGCGCCCCCTCTTGCCCCTCTACCCGCCCAGCTAACCGCGCGGGAATTTTTTTGAATAAGTTAGTTTCTCTGGCGCACCCTGTACAATGCAAACAACAATGGGGACAACAAACATCCTTGGCGAACACCAATTTTTGTTTCAAACCAGTCTGACATTTGTTCGCCATCCCATACAGCCGATACAGTCTCTTCATACATATTTTTAAATAATTTTAGAATTTTGGAAAACATGCCAATTGAATTGAGCTTGTATAATAATGCTCGTCGGTCAATGCTGTCAAATGCCGCTTTAAGATCAATAAATACTGCATACAATTTTTTCCTATTTTCTAAGTACTTACTTACTTAGGTGGGCATTACAGTTCGGGGTGAACCTGGGCCTCAACCAACATCCTTCTATAACGACTTCGATTTCGGGCGAGTTCTCTCCAGTTTCGCACTCCAAGTCGGTTGATGTCTTCATCCACTTGATTGCGCCACCTAAGACGAGGTCTTCCCCTTCCGCGATTTCCCTGCAATGTGCTTTCGAACACCCGACGAGCCGGAGCGTTTGGGTCCATCCGCTCTATATGGCCCAACCATCGTAGCCTCGCGATGCGTACTCTTCTGGCTATGCCCATGTCGCGGTACAGCTCATACAGCTCGTTGTTGTATCTTCTTCTCCACATCCACACATTGTCTTCGCATACGGGACCAAAGATCATTCGGAGAATTTTTCTTTCGAAACGACCAAGGGTTTCCTCATCCGCTTTTGATCAAGTCCATGCTTCCGCGCCGTACAGCAGGACTGGGATGATTAAGGTCTTATTCAAGGTCACCTTGGTTTTTCTAGAGAGGGTTTTGTTTCTCAATTGCCTTCTTAACCCAAAGAAGCAACGGTTGGTAAGAGTTATTCTCCGTTTGATCTCCGCACTGATGTTGTTGTCCGTGTCTACAGCGGATCCTAGGTAGACGAAGTAATGTACTACCTCGAAGTGATGTCTGTCTATTGTGACGTTTTGTCCAATTCGTCGATGTTCTGTGTCCTTGTTTGATGATAACATTTACTTCGTTTTGCCTTCATTAACCATCAAATCCTTTTTTGCCGCTTCTGTTTCAATTCTCGCAAAAGCACTATGACATCACGCTTTTTTCTTCCCATTACGTCAATATCGTCTGCATAGGAGAGTAATTGTACAGCCTTTTGAAAGATTATTTCTCTGGTGTTGACGTTTGAGTTTCTTACAATCTATTCAAGTATGATGTTGAAGAAATCGCATGACAGTTTGTCGCCTTGCCTAAAACCTTTTCGACATCAAAGGTCTCGGTGAGTTCTTTACCGACCTTGACGGAGCAGCGTGAGTTCTCCAGCGTCATCCTGCATAGTCTTACGAGTTTTGCAGGGATGCCGAAACTAGACATGGCTCTGTACAGCTCGTCTCTGTAAATACTGTCATACGCGGCCTTGAAATCGATAAAGGGATGGTGACTATCGATATTATGTCTAAGTAGTAGTATTTTCTAAGTAGTGATCTACAATATTTTGAGTAGAAAAAAGGTGATGCACTGTTGAGTATCCTGCACGGAAGCCTGCTTGAAATCCACTGAGTAATTTGTTTTCTTCTACCCAACGTTCAAGTCTTTTCAGTAATACGCCTGCAAATATTTTAGCTACAATATTCATAAATGAAATTCCACTACAATTTTCTACATTGTTTGTGTCGCTTTTTTTATGTATTGGAAACACTATTGATTTGTTAAAACTTTTCGGTACTTCTGCTGTGTGTAGGATTTTTGAACAAAATTTCGATAAGTGACCCAAGAAGATGTTGGGAGCATTTTTAAAAAACTCATAAGGAACTCTGTCTTCTCCTGGTGCTTTGTTGTCCTTTGCTTTGTCCAAAACAAATCGAATCTCTTCCAATACAATATTCTGCTCTATATCTTCTACAGTTACTAGGTTTTCAGCGAATTGTATTGGCTCGTTATTCGATATAGGATTCAAAAGATTTTTAAAATGACCAGCTAAAATATTGGCATCTAAATTATATAATTTTAAATTTAGTACCATTCAATACCTCAACTATTTTCCAGAACTGTGAGGAGTCTTTTACCTTAGTTAACCCTTTACCGCATGAATTAATTTCAGCGGTAAAAAAAAATAAAAATTCTGCATTCAAAAAACACAAAAAAGTTAACTTGTTTAAAAAATAAGAACAAAAGCCAAATTTGGCTTCGTATGCAGTAAGGTGTTAGAAATCTTACAAATTTTATTTATTCACTTTACGAGAAGAATTCAAGAAAATAGCAAGAAATAAATATTTTCTATTCAAAAACACATTAAAACAATTCATTGCAAGAAGGTTATGAAAAAAATAACAAAAGATAAAAACTTTTCATTTGAAAACAAAAAAAAAATAATTTATTGTATTGAAAATAACTTAAGTATTATTTCAAAGATTATGAACCGTGGAACTGAGAAAAGCAATTTCTTTTTTCATTATAACATAGAGCAACCTTACATTTTTGACAAAATGTAAACGAACGTCCATTACAATTATTTTGGCAAATTTGACGATTTTTTTTAATTTGTGGAAAATGACCAAGAATGAGGAAAGTCTTGACGCCTTGCAGGATGCCGTCTTTTCAGGGTGGTTGTCTGTGTTGTAATGGTTGGTGTGGTTCGACTTGATGTTGGAGCTCCAATAGTCTCAGAAGTTGCAACTTGCAAGACTAAGTGAGCTGCATGGTCGGTCGCGTCTTTTCAAAGCCATCTTATCAGCCTTGCATAAGTTCTCCGCAACAGCAAGTTTGAAATCAAAAAGCGGTAAGTGGAAGTCGTTCCCAACGTCGGCGTCGTCAGATGATCCATGCACTCACTATACATAAGTCTATCACATGAAAAAATATTCTTTGTATGTACCATTTCTTGGATCGCCAAGGAATACGGTGTAGTCCAAGCATCGAATCTAACAAATCGACACCGCCCATGTACCTACTTGTTGTAAACCTCGACAGATTTAGGAGCGGAAATATTTCTGTATTGCTTATCCTTTCTAAAATAACGGCGTCTTTCTACAATTGGTTCGCTGCCCACATACGGTGACAACATGCTTACAACTTTATTGTCAAACCAAGAAACCAAGCTTGACTCCATCAATTGTGGCCGGTTTTTCAACCATGCTTCTACATCCTCCTTTTTCAGCTCTTCAATCGGCATTTTTGAATATGGAACTCTGTTGAGCGTCACAGTACACAGTGGTAAGAGTCCATTTTTAAATAAATGGACCTGCAAATTCGGGCTACTGTAGCAGTAGTTGTCAAAAAATCTCCCAACCAAAAAATAAATAAAAAATCAACAAAATATGTAAATTTGCAACCCCTTACTTCATACGAAGCCAAATATGGCTTCCGTACCTTTTGCTCTCCCAAGACCAGCCCAATCATTTTTTTTCAATAAAAAATTGGTTCATTGCATGCGCAATTTGACACTTAATCAAATTTCATTTTACTTACCAAGCAATAGCAATAACTAACACTCAAAATATTAATATATTCTACACTTCCGTTTTCAATACACCGGACCGACCGGCTGACCTTTGATCACGAAATGCATACTTCTTTGCTGTCGCACACACAAAAAAACTACTGTTAAGTGTTCATAGAAATACAAAGAAGAGGATCGTGTTGTATTTCGATCTTTTCCATGTGACAGAGAACAGAAAAAAGGATACAAAAAGCTAAAGCCATATTTGGCTTCGTATGCGGTAAAGGGTTAAGTCATCTGCCAATTTGGTGAAAAGCTCTTTCTTTTTAAATTTGCACAAATTCTTGTAAAAAGTATTAGCTTGTATTGAATATGAAGGAACTAAATGTTGGATAGTCTGATTTGCGGATGAGAAGTTGAATTGAACGTGTTTTCCTTTGAAGCGGGTTCGATCTATTCTCGCAGCTTCTTAAAGGGAGTTTTATGCAAGTATTTCGTAAGCGAAAGTCTTTTCAGTTTATATTTGTGCTTTTCTATAAATTAGAGCATGAAAGCTTCTGCATCTAAATACATATGTGAAAGTTTTGTTATATATGTGTTCTAAAATAAAAGCTGATGGAGCGAAAGCATGAGCCCCATTACTTTATGTAAGATCAACGCTTTTTTAAATAAAAGTGTATTTTATTTACACAAGTAGTCAAACACCGGCATTCCTCCTATTTGCCTTCTTCTTTCTTTTGACGTCAGTTTTAGCACGGTAGCACTACTACTCCTCTCTCCTACTTTTCTGCTTCACACTAGTGATCGACCTCTGAGGTTCATAGATATCCGTGCCTTCATTTTCTAGTTCGTGTATTTAAAATACACGTGTTTCCATCGCACTTTGAAGAAAAAATTTCTTTGATAGTTTTAGCTTACTTCTTCATACTTTAGTTTATTTCATTTCATTCCCCCTAACTTCATTAAATTGTATTTCTTTTCATTTCATTTAACCTCCCTTCAATTTATTTCATTTCATTCCTTTTAATTTCACTTCACTTCATTTCATACCACTTCATTTCAATTCTATTCCTTGTACGTCTTAAATGAAATAATGAAAACTTGCTCAAGGTCTTCTTAAAATTTGCCAAAGTAATAGGAATTGAATAAAAATCTATTGAGATTTGTAAGCTAAAAAAGAATATCAGTCTCATCGATGCACTCTGTGAATCTACTCTTACAGAAAATGATACTTTGTGGAAGCGATAGTCCGAGAAGTAGTACGATGGAAAATAGACTTACGTTTGTTGATAGTCCGTGTATTTAAGTTGAGTACGACAGAAATCCGTGTACACGAACTATAAGTGGAGAAATTATTTCGTTTGAGTTGTATTTATCAATCGGATTCCTTTTATACACATTTTTTCCTTTTGCAGGTACAAATTGTCAGACTCTACTCTGGAAGATGAGTGCTTTTATCAGAGATGGATGATGTAAAGAATCGAATAGCGTTTTTGTAGGGAACTGGTCCTGAAGACCCATAATGTGGCCTATGAAATATCCGAAGTTGTACTTCTCATGCTAAGACGATGTACCGTATTCCTTTAATGGCATTACAGACTCACCGCACTCCACCTGTGTTCACATATCGTCATGTATTTTGTTCTACACAGACTTTAGAATACACTACTTCAGCGAACGACTGGGGTGCATTTTTAAGCTTTAATATTTTTACCGCAGTAATTGATAATAAAAACCTCTGACAAGCTCTAATTTTGATTTAAGTCTTACTTCAACATCAACAAATCTTAGAAATTTACCATGATCGAGTCATTCATAAGATTAAAATCAATTGCCACCTAAAAAAAAAACACTTTTTCGATAAAATCATCAATCAAAATCAAAACAAATCACTTCATTTGTTTCATAACTCAAAATATTTCTTGTAATTTTTAGCATGAAATAATACAATGACTCATTCACAAGCTTTTGAATATTTATCTTGATTGGGTGGCAGGTGGCACTTAGAAATCATTGTTCAACGCCTTTCGAAAATCAAAATTCCCCCTATTTTGTAAAGATATCATAATTGAGGATACTTCAATTGAATACTTTCATGAGTTCGCTCGAGCTTGTCACCTTCGAATGTTGATTTGAAATTATTCATGTAACTCAAAGATTTCCCGCGAATTTTGATAACGGCTTATTACTTTTGTGTCTCATGAGTAATAATTGGTTTTTGTTTTGATTTGCCATTCTTGTTGAATTGACAAGTACATGAGCACATTTGATAAGATAAGGCTCGGGAAGAAAACGATGGGAGTATAAATATTTGGTTAATTTGATTGGATTCACTCAGTCACAACAAAACAACTCAATTCGATTCATAATCATGAAGTACACCGGAGCTATCGTTTTCGCCGCTTTTTTGTTGGCTTTTGCTGCAACTTCTTATGCTACAAGCAGCACTTGGGGCAAGATCAGTAAAAAGGATAAAATTCTTCTTTCCGAAAGGGTCTTCAATTACTCGTCACCCTATGGAATCCACAGGAATGTGCAGTTCCCTAAATTTGTAAGTTAAAAGTTGCATACTGACAGACTGTTTTGTAATTTCCAATTTTATTTTATTAAGGGCAAGTCAAACAAGTTGAAAATTACCGCAATCCAAGCTCTTGATTACTCAAGAAACGCAACCACAAGCTACGGAACCCTAATTGCTGGTGGTCCCGGTTTTAAGTACGCTACTGTAGCCTTCAGAAGTCTTAACTATAACGGTTTGGATTTCCAATTTGTAATTTATGGAAAATAAAGTGAAACGATTTAAATCTACGATTAAAGAAATATGTGAAATGGTAATGTCCTTTTTGTTGAACCGATTTCCAAGAACGACAGCAAGCACCCGACATGTTTCAACTGTGACAGTCGAGTCAGCTTGAAATTGGAATTATCGTTTTGGCTCCTTAAATTGGCCTTTTGTTGTGGCTGTAGTGTCAGCTAAAATCGGAAACATCGTTTCAGCTCCCTTAAGGGGCTTGAAATAAACATACTCACATTTATTAGTGAAACTAAAGAGAGTTGAAGAAGTAATAAGCCTCACGAGGTCGAATTCACACTGCAGGGTCAACGCTTGACAGCAAAGTGACTTGAAAATCATTTTACAGCATTCCTTCGTATACAAATTCACAGGTAGGGAGGTAGAGATAAGGATTTTAGAAAGAAAGTTGACGATACACTCATCGTAGTCTTACCACTTGGCAATAAACTACTATATTATGTCCAGTAAGTAATACTGACCCGATCCCCAACATAACATTGTGAATCGGGCACTTTCCAAGCCACACTAGACACTTAAAGAATCGACATCCGCACTTCTGGTTCTGAAAATTCGGGGAAGAAACTTATTTTCAACAAATTAATTTAAAGCAACACTGAGTTGGATTTTAACCCCAAAAAGCCTCCTATCTCAAGTCAAAATGGCACTAAGCCAAACAATTTGGTGTGAAAATCTTTCAACAAATCAGATCAAGTATGTTTTTTATTACTTTTGAATCCGAGCTGCTTTCCTATACCAGAACCTCTTGTCTGCCGAGTAGAATCAAATCACAAAAAAGGGTTCACCATAAAACCCAAAAGAGATGCAAGAAGACATTGAAATTTAACGACACCCCCATAGTGCGAAAGAAGATTATTTCGCTTATCTTCTGTTTCTCTGCCCGACCATAATTTTTGTTCTGTTTTTGTAGATAAAGCTCACTCTCTCTGTCTCTCTTTTTCTCTGTTTCCATGTTGTGTAAGATAACTAAAATAACTAGAAATAAAAAAGGTTCAGATTCACACCATTGGCATCTTTATTTATATTTCTGAACCCAGAACGGGCTACTTTCATTATTACCGTACTAAAATTTTAAGAGCTCTATGCTTTTCATGCCTTTCCTTTCTTGAGGACGACCAAAAACACAAAACCCTCAAATAATGAAAATGAAAACAAAACAGAAAAATGAAAACAAATAGCTTCTCACCGTGCAAAAAGCACACCTGAGCATAGCTATTCACCCGGCGCGGTTTGGGTCGGTTGCAAATAATTACAATAATTTTTATCATAACACTTTAAAACATTCTCCATCGGTAACCTTTAGGAAAAGTTACAAAACAAAAGAAAACACACTCACACACACACACACCTACACAAAACACGCAAAAGCAAAATAGAAGAAATGAAATAAGAAAAAAAATAAAGAAAACAACAAAAACACAACCGAAAGGATGGCTTTCCTCTTTAAGGATTACACTTCTTCCTTTTAAGCTGAGATCTTTGCAAATTGTCTAAGTTTTGTACAACATAGAGCCATTAAAATGTCGGGAACAAGAACCTATGTGTTCTGCTATTGCAACATGTATACAGGGAGTTGAAAAAGACATCATCTAACAGGATGTCCTGTTGTAGGTGTGATATTATTTTTACTTCTTTTTATATCGTCTCCTTCGGGATGTTCTCTATAGACGGGATTTGCTCTCATTGCACACCGAATTTCTTTTAATCTTATTTTTTAAAAAAAACTCTTTTTGTCTGGCTGAGTTTTTTTTCTCAGAAAACTTTTCTTAAAACAAAGGCTGTGAGCTGTGACTTGACGTCAACAACTGAGAGGATAAGGATGTCTTAATGTAGTTTGATGGGATTGGACCTGGGATTTAATGGAAAGGTGTATACTAACACGGATGATACTGATGTAAAACTGATACAAGAAAAAATGAAAGTTGTAATGGGAAAATATTAGTTTCAACTTCATTATGAAAAAGCATTTGTTTCTGAAAATAAAAATTTTACAGGATTTCAATTGCAAAAAAGGGTGAACATTTTAAAGAAGCAATGAAGTCCCATTAATGCAACTTCTTCATTTTAAGGTGAATGTCTGCAGCTGCGAGTATTTTAAAACCATAGCTTTTGTAACTACGAATTCTATGATTAATACCGCCAGAAATGACAGAATGGCTTCGCTTTAAACGAACATACACGAACAAACACGAATCACACGATTTGTTTATTTTTTAGTCTAATTACTAAAAAAGGTATTATTAAACGAAACAACAAAAGCTACCCGAAACACGACTCTTTTTGCCCCTCAAATGGCTCGTGTAAGTTCGTGTTGGGTGCATAAAGGCCAATCCAAGTTACAAGCAGTTCCTTTGTCTATGGTTATATAGGGACTTTGAATTCCATCATCGATCATCAGTCATCAGACGCAACCGAACATAAGCAGTAGAGCAAATATCCCCAGCATCAGCAGTGGGAGCTGAATAAGAGCAATAGTATAAATATATCCACTCAGTCAACAAGAAGAGTTTCGAAGGTGTAGTATGACAAGATCAGAGATAAGAAGTAAAACAAAATAAAAGGAGCCTAAAAAGACATTTTACTAAAACATACAATTCGCTAGACACTAAGCTCCATCAGTTGCAAGCCAAAGCGCTCAAAATTTATCGATTCCATGCCCCAAACAAAAATGGTAAAAGCAGAAGTAGTTGCAAAGCTCCCTAAAAGTCAAAACTTGTACAGATACCCCAGAAGGATGGGACTATATCTTTGCCTTTCTGCCTCCTTTTCGTTAACCAGATCTTGGTTAAACTGGACTAAATTTAACGGAACCATTCAATTTTGTAGCTAGAAAGTGACAATCACAGTCTTGTGAGAGCTGAAGTGAGTGAAGAGGGAAGACACAAATTATTATCGATTTAGTTGCTTACAGTCCTGCATATGCACACCACTACTTTAAACCTATACATAGTCAGACCATTTTGTTTTCATTTAAGGTCATTAGCACCAATTGCATCCACTGCATAGAAACAAGCATCAGTCAATGTCAAAATATTTTCAATGCTCCTCATCCTATATAAGTCAAGATTAGGAGGCATTGAATTACTTACGTTAGGGTTCATTGACCATCATTATGGTTGCTGATTTTGCGTTTTTAAAGCCTTAGGAATGTTCCGTTTACTGACATTAAGGCTACAGCTACAGAGTGTACATTCTTGTAAGGGAAAGAGTTAGATAATAAGGATATCGCATTTTTACTGTAAGTCACTGTCATACCAAGAATTCAATTGGAATGAACAGCTTTTTGCTTCTCGGTGTTTTGTTTGTGTTAAGCTTCAAGGTTTTGGGATGTGGAAGGCTTTGAAATAGGACAGGGTTCATATTTGAAATTGAAATGAAAGGATAATTCTACGAAAAAAGTGTATCCAGCCAAAAGTGATTTGAATACGATATCGAACTAATTACTGTGTTAGTAACTCATTTTTGGTGGTCTTACTTTCGTATTTAGTCCTATCGTTTTCGTCAAACTGTCGAAAACTCACATACACACACTCTCAAAAGGTTTTTCGTATCAAATTTTAAGTTTTCACTTCAAATCTCTCATTTTCCCTAGTTAAGCTAAGTGTACACGATTGCCTGATCTGCAAATATTGCCAGATCTGTCAGTGAAAAATTTGTCTCGAATGGCTGACAATCGTGTACACACCAAATGAATTTGCAGAAAAACTATTTAGCTGCTAATTTGTAGACAAATATCTGCTAATTAATTTGCAGATATCTGGCAATCGTGTACACGCAAGCTGACAACCGTGTACACACCAAATTTTTTTGCAGAAAAATTTGCTCATCAATCATTTTGAAGACAAATTAATTAGCAAATGTGGAAATCGTGTGTACACAAATTTTGTTCATTTTCTGACGCTTCTGCAAATGTCTGGCAATAAATAAATTTGCAGACCCAGTTTCAGAAACATTTTCAAATTTATTCATTGGCAGACAAATCTGAGAAGGATTACAAGCAAAAAAAAAACACTTGAATTATCTCTACAATTACATTGTCAACTACAAAACTCATCGAAAATTTAAAGGTGATTTCTGTTTTTATAGAAAATGTGTTAATTACGTGAACATTTTTTTAGTTATGGATGCTAACTGATATAAAAAAAGTTGAGATAACCAGTGAAATGGATGACATGCATAACATCATTTTATTCCTTTCTGTATGTCACTTATGATCTTTCTGCAGAACGACCATTTCCACATGAATCTAGTGCGATTATTCCAGATGGCGGAAACAACTAAACCTAATCAGGATACGAAGCCGTTTGTTGAGGATTAATATCCAAACGTCTTGTTCATAAAAAACCGAG
Organism: Melanostoma scalare; assembly: GCA_949752695.1. Classification (NCBI taxonomy): domain Eukaryota; kingdom Metazoa; phylum Arthropoda; class Insecta; order Diptera; family Syrphidae; genus Melanostoma; species Melanostoma scalare. The sequence continues at coordinate 9,417,942 of OX456986.1, read as the reverse complement.
CCAAGCGGATAGATTTCCTGGACACAGAGAAACAAATGCAACACAAAATGCTAAGCCAACCAAACCAAAAAAGCAGAAACCAAAGTCAAAATATTCATTGGTGAAACAGATGAACAAAAGAAGTTCATCGAATGTTTCCGACTCAGAGAAGATTGTTAACTCTTTTTTGATACCAGAAGTCACTGGTAAGTGAATTTATTTTCGGTATTGAATCAATATTCATACCAATGTTTTCTAGACGAAGCTGCAAGTAGTTTTCATTCAGATTTGCAATCTGTAGCAGAAGATCTCAGACGACGAGTATTTATGACACCTCGTAATCAAATTTATAATGCTCCAGGTGAGCTCACAGAGGCGAAAAAGTCTTGCTATGAATTCAGACTGCAGTGCATCAAAAAATTAGCTAAATTTGTATGTAATCCGCTGGCCGGTTAACGTAAAATCGAAATAAAACAAAGGGATATATTTTGTTGTACTAGTATTTGTATTCTATTCTCGGAAATCTAATCTTAACGCTAGCTTTCCATTCGGACCGATTGAAAACTTATTTTTTCTGTAGATCTTTGAAAACTTCATGAAAACGACATAAGAAAAAACCTTGGAGTAGTTCTCAAATAATGTTGCTTTCCATTGCATATTCGTATCTTTTTTTGTATATGTGGAGCAACCAAAGCTAAAAGGTGATCAAATTGCTTGTAATCCATTCGTAAAAAATTTCGGTAGAGTTCTGGTTCCTCTGCTCGTAATTCCACCATCAATTTAGCGTAGAATCTCTCCTGCTCACGACGGGCCACCCAATCCTTCGTCTATACCTTACGACACGTCTTTTTCGGCTATTTGGCTCTTTCATCATCGCTGCTTTCTAACAAATACGCCGTCAAAATAGTTGCGATTGCAACGTTTTTATCCATTTATATTATTTTTTGATATTTCACTTTAAGTTGAATATTAAACGATTGAAAACGAAATCTATGTTGTTTTCACTTTTAGCTTTAAAATAAAATTTTTTTGACAGATGCGATGAGACAATGAACTGAAAATGAATTTGCAGATCCACAAATGGAATTTGTGTGTACACGGTTTGCAGAAATTTACAAATATCTGCAAATCTATTTCCAGCTATTTGTCCAAATTAGTGTGTCGACATTGTCAGCCAAATAGCTGGCAATAAACTTACAGATATTTGTAGATTTCTGCAAACCGTGTACACACAAATTCCATTTTCACCCTCATTGTCAGCTCATTTGTTCACATTGTCAGACGTTTGCAGATCTGACAATGATTGTCAGACCTACCAATCGTGTACACTTAGCTTTACAACTTTCTTTAAGGAAAGACTACAACCGCAATGAATTTGTGTCGCTATATTCTCTGCCTGGGCAAATGGCCAAGTGTCACCAATGTTCTTTTAACAGATTTTAGAAAAGCCTTTCATATAATCTCCTACAGACACCGTCTTTCTCAACCGTCCACCAAGAATTTCAAGACATTTTATTGAGAAGGACTTCTTTTTATTTGCAAAATCATTTCTTGAGCGTTCGTTAAACACCTGAACTATCAAGCCTTATTTAACAACCTCTGGTGTCCCCAAAGGCAGTCACTTAGGTCCACTTGCTTTCATTTTTACTATAAACGGTATTAATTATTCATACATCTCCCTTTACGCAGATGATATAAAGCTTTATGAAACCATTGCTTCAACTGATAATACTTCCCATTTCCAAGAGGATTCTGGGAGCATTTCTAACTTGTGGTGGTTCGCCCATTCAAGTTCACCTGCCATACTAGAAAACTCACACTCTCAGAATTGAAAATATACAATGCCGTTTACCTCCATTTGATCGCAGAGGTATCTCTACTCTTCAACGCCTCCTTATTAGAATTGTAGCAAGATTGTCAGCTTACATACGCTGATAGCTAGAAACGACACTCAAAAGCAAGCTGCACAACCCTTAACAACACCATGTAGTGTTCGAGCTCCACGTTTTTTTTTTACCTCCTACGAGTTCAAGAAACCTCTCTCTTTCATTCTGGGGAATGTAACATCGAGTATTCTCTTGACATCATCCCTGCTACCCACAGTTTGAATTGTTTTAGTTTTTAGGTTTGATTGAGAACTTGCTATAAGCTGAATAAATAGGGCATTTACCCCTAACCAAAATTACACAATTGAAATTAAATTGCTGTTCTCCTACCAGTGGTTAGGGAGATTTGCAATTTTTTCTTACAAAATACTTTTTTAGTTGAACTACTTTTGATTGGTCGATGAAACACATTCTCACAAAATCTCAAAGATATACTAAATTTCAGTCGAAAAAATTAATAACTATCACTTTAAGCGACAAGCGGAATGTTTACAAGATTCTTGCATAGTAGCATGAGGCTTCGTTGCACAAGCTATCAAATTATAGGTAAGAGTTTACCATAAAATATGTTTTCTTAGTACTGATCTTCAATCAAAATATCGTTCGACCATTTTGATAACTCGAGAAAGAAGACAAAGGAAAAACTTTCAATTTGCACAAGGAAATGATCTTTTACAAGGAAGTTCAAAATTACCTTAATAACTGAAATGTGTACCATCGAAATGTTGTCTCTAGCAAACCAAAACAATATCATTGATATCTTAGGAGCATTTTGCAAGTAAGTTTTTAGTTTTATTTTATACATATGTACATACGATTAACCAAAAGAGCCTTTCAGAAAATTAACAAAACCATGTCAAAGAAAACTTTAAACATTTCGTTGAATTCTCCACTTTATTTTCCATAAATTACCATCTGGTAATCCAAACCATTTCTAGGTTGGCTTCGGAAAGTGAGAGTAGCGTGAGTGAAATTGGGTCCACCAGATATTAGGGTAGCATAGCTGGCTGTGGCATTTCTGGAGTAATCAAGAACCTGGATGGCGGTAATTTTCACTTTGTTGACCTTGCCCTAATATGTATAAAATAAAATTGTAAATTAGAAAAAACACAGTATACGGACGTATGTTAAACTTACATATTTAGGGAACTGAGCATTCCTCACAACTCCATAAGCCAAAGTGTTATTGAAGATCCTCTCGGAAAGAAGGATTTTATCTTTTGAATTGATTTTGCCCCAAGTACTGCTGTAGGCGAAAGAGGTTGCAGCAAATGCCAACAGAAGGGCAAAAATGATAGCTCCGGAATACTTCATGGTTGTGAATCGAAAGAGAGTTCTTTATCGTTACTGACTAAAACCAAACAAATGAACCAAATATTTATACTTCTACCGGTTGCCCATTGAGCAAGTTATCTTATCAGGGACAACTTACCTATCATATCAGCAATAGTGGCAAATCAAAACAGAAACCAATTATTACTCATGAGACAAAACAAAAAATAAGTTCTTATCAAATTTCAGGGGAAATCTCTTGAGCTTGACGAATAAATTTACCAGACACAAAACACGTAAATTAATCTTTCATTAATGAAACTTTCTTGATAAGACAAGAAGTTCGAGTGAATTTCTTTTAAAAATTAAAAACAAAATTTAACTATCTTCAATAATATCTCAAGATTTCTGAAGAAAAATGCTATCGGTTCTTTGAGTGTTATATAACTTATTTCGTGGTGCAAGGGAAAATATTCAAAAAGAGTGTAGATGATTCATGTTGTATAGAAGAAGGTTGGGTGAAGATTGCAGATTGATCTGTCCGCACTCTTTTCTAGAATTCTTTTTTAAGGTAACAACGTGAAAATACTTTAACAAAGAAAACTAAGATGATATTAATACGATTTAAACGCCTGGTCTTTTTCTTGGTGTTGTAGATTAAAATCTCTCTTCTACCCAAAACTATTAACACACACAAAACACATCAGCAGCCCTACGAAAGATAAACATTTGATTTTTCCTTTGGTATTTGCAAACATCTATAACGCATGTACAATTGCACACGTATCGAGGGGGATACGCTATGGCTCATATTCTTGTCACATGCGTGTTTTGCATGCGCCATGTAAATGTTATAACGTCATGTTGTTTGTTAAGCATATGATCAAATATGTGACTGTTCGCATTTGTTTCACATTTGTTAAGCAGGTGTCCCATATGATCAAATATGTGACCATATGGGCACATATATTATCATATGGGTCCCATTCACGACATTAATTAAATATGTCGCATGAACTGTCAAGAATTGGTACATTTAGCTGTTACATATGTACTATGAGGGAACTACATGTCACATAAGTGACCTGACACTGTTGTTACTTGCGTTTACTTACTGGTACTCTGGTCTACCAGCAAAAAATCGGGTTATCAAGTAAAATTGCTTGAAAGACAACAATTTCGACACATACTCTTAAATCATTTCCGTTGACACTGGAAATAAAATTCCGGTGAAATGTACGCAACTTTAGTTCATCCAACTGTGCTTGTCATAGGGATGCTTCATAATAAAATTTGATTGAAAGTAGTACCCAGGGCTTGGATTCCGAAACGTAAAAGATGACTATCATCGAAATTTTGGGTACTTAAAAAAAATGTGTTTAAAAACCTGAAAAAGTTACTAAAATTTGTAAGATGATATAGTTAAAGAGGTACCCTTCGATCGTTGAATAGAAGTTACACGACAAAATCTTTCAACGTTACAGTCAACGAAAGGCGATTGGTCGGTTACTGTCTCAAAAGTTACGAGACTAAGACTAAACGAGCCCGCGTTTTTCACAAGAGAAACAGGAGAGATTGATTGATTGGGCACACGAGCATATGATTTTATTTTATTTTAATAAAATGGTTTAACTTTTTTAAAGTGGAAGTAATTACTGTTTGTTGTCGAATAAAATATAAGCTGCATAACGGCTCCGGGCAAAGTATCCGTCGATATTCGAATACATAAACAATTGGTGATTATTGGACACCAATTTCAGCTTCGGAAACTCTCAAGAGAAAACGATTCTTAAGTATACACTGTTTTGTACTAAACTAAGTTTGATTTCTTAAGTCAGAAAATAAACTCATTTACTCATCTCCTTCTCTCATGCTGCAACAATACCACGTAAAAGTCAACAATCCTCTATTCATCATCTATTCTCCACTATTTAATGAGTTCCTCAGGGTTCTGTACTTGGTTCACGTTCTTTTTATTGCACATTTATGATTTATCGTGCCCTTTGTAATGATTTATTGTTAGTTCCTACATGAGAACGACGCTCAACACTACTATCACTTCCTGTTAGCTTGGTTGAAGATTTAACCGAAAATAGAAATCAAGGCTTATTGGTCTTTTCCGAATGGCCCGCCAAATATCAAACAAGACAAGTCAAGAACTATAGCAACATACCAGCGTGGTATGCAACCTTTCATTGATTATTATTTTAGAAGGTACGAGAAAAGTAACTTTTGAAAAAACATCATTTTTAAGAGCAGTTCTACTTCAATTAAATTGTTTTCTAAAAAAATTGACAAATAGGGTGGTAAAGCAGAGTTCGGAAGGCGCAATCGACTTTGTTGACGAGATATGTCAGGTGCAAATCAGCAATCCTATAGTTCAGCTAAGGAAAGGTTTTACCACAGAACACAAAAAAATAATCAATACTGAACATCTTTAGCTCAGTAGGGATTTGTTTTTGTGTTAAGTGGTAAAGTACATTTCTGAGCTGATTATAGGATTTACTGCGACATAAAAAACGTTATTGACTAGTTAAGGCGTAGGCTTATCCAGAACTGTAGTGCCCACGTAAGTCATATCAAAATTCAAATGTCTCACCCACTCTTACTCTCAATTTATTTTCTTTGTGTTTAACTTTTTCTTCGGCAATTAACTTCAATTACTTTAGCTAATTGTCTTGAAATATTTTATAATAAATTTCGTTCTTAACCTGTTCGTTTATTTTAAGAAGTTTTCTTTTATTAGTTCATCTTTTGGTTTTATTTCCCATAAACAATTACTTGAAAATCTATATCATTACTTTTCTCGCTTCGGATAATGACTTTGGCACTTGTAGTGTTGGGACCCCCAGCAATCAAAGTTCCATGACTTGCTGTAGCATTTTTCGATAAGTCTACAGCTTGGATTGCAGTGATTTCCACTTCGTTCGTAATGCCCTTAAGCAAAAAGAAAAACATAATTTAATACTAATAAAAAAAAAAAATTTAATCAACCTCAACTCACATCATTTGGGAACTCGAAAGTATAAAAAAAGAACGAATTTTTTAGGTTTGCATTAGGTGACGTAGCATTCACTTTTTCGAAATGAAGAACTTTATCATTTACACTGATAGTGCCCCAAGTGGTGCTATAAGCGTAAGAGGTTGCAGCAAAAGCCAACACAAATGGGAAAATAATAGCTGCGGAGCGCTTCATTTCTATGATATGAACCCAGTGAGTTGTTTGCCTGAACTGAGTGAAGCTCAATAAATGAAGCAAATATTTATAACTTTGTCAGATGCTCTCCAGCACTCTATCTCACCAAATGCACTCATGTTGTTTTTATTTAAACAAAAAAGGCAAACAAAAACCAATTAGTTCATTAAGTTCATATAAGCGAAGTATGTGTATGACAGAAGCATCTTGAGAGTTCACAGTAAGTTCTGCGTGGTAAAGAAAAACTCGAAAGCCGAAGAATCAATCTCCCTGTTGTTGTAGAAAGTTTAAATTCTTAGAAAACATAGATGTTTCCTACATTTTAAGCAAATTTCAAATGTAAATAAAACTCATTCTTGTTTGTGCAAGGCTACAGTGAGGCTGAATTGAACACTACTATACGTGACATATGCAGCATGTGTACGTGTCTACATGTCACATAATAACAAAGGATTAGTTAAAATTGCAATATTTATGTCATGTTTGGCACTTAAATGGCATTCATGTGAAACATTTAATGACCCAATCGACAATAGTAAAGCTCATGTGGTGAAAAAACTCTGACATGTAAATGCCACATATGTGGCACAAGTTCCTCATTCATGCAATTTATGAGTTCGTTTTAGCACTGGTACATTTAAACGAAATTAAGACTTGTGCATCAAATAGTATGCACCAACAATGTCATGCGTCACATGTGTACCGACATGTACTTCGCATAGGTACAATAAATTGAACACAAATGCAAAAAGTTTGTTTCATATTTTACGTCACGTAGATATTTTTAATGAACATTATTTAATGACCCAATCGAGAGTAGAGAAGCTTTTGTGGTGAAAAAACTCTGCCAAGTAAGTGTCACATATGTGGTACATGCATGCGCCTCATTGATGTAATTAATGTATTGTACTTTTTCGCGGTGGCTCAGTTGGGCTAAACACAAGAAAAGCGAATAGTATGTAAGAACACTGCCATGCGACACATATGCTGCATGTATGTAACGACATGTGTGTCACATAGAAGCAACGGATTGGTTGAAAATGCATTATTTAAGTTAAATTAACACGTAGATGTCATTTATGTAATGTAGCACATAAATGACATCTACGTAAGGACCAAATCGACAATAGTGAACCTAATGTGTTAAAAAAAACCTTGCCATGTAAGTGTCACATATTTGGCACATGTGCAGCATTGATGCCATGAATGTATTATCTACATTAATTGTTGGGGAACACTTCAACGTCGAAGAGTCTAAAACAAATAAATACTTTCGACTCTTTTGTGAAAAAAAGCTAAGCAAGTCAGTTGTGATGGAATGTTCAGTTAAATAAATTCAAAGTTTTTGGTTGCTCCCCCATTATTAGTTTAAAGGTGCAAAATATTAAAAAGTATAACCTTCTTTGTTGGTTTGTTCTAAGTCAGATTCAGCAACCTATCAGTTTGATATCATGCACAAAAACTTTGTAGGTCAGTTTTCCGTCTACTTGCTCAATTTTCCACACGAAAAAGTCCTGTTACGCAATTTAAATTTCAACAAAACGTGTCTACATGGCTTTTTTTTCTTCCTTGCATCAAACATTCACATCATACTTATAAACTCCCCCTAGAAGATAGAACTCTTCTTTAGCTCCCTTTTCGACTAACCACGACTCTTACAGCACTCATCCATTCACCGCGGACATGAAAGCCTTTTAATAAGTTTATTTTTATCTCAACTTTGTACACAAATCTTTGAAGGATGTCTTCAACGTCAGTGTGTATCCTAAACCAATTTACTCCAACTTCTTTTAACTTTGATGCAGAAATAAAAAAGAGAAGAAGAAAATAAGTTTTTTCATTAAACACTTGTGAAGTAATAAAATGTTTATCCCCACAAAAATCATATACCAACTACCTTTGACATCATGGTTGCATGTTCCCGCATAAGGATGAGGTGGAAAAAAAAATGATGAAGGAAATCAAAGGGCATCAGCTCACCTTTAGGCAAAAACCGCATATACACGTTTAAGTTCCTTTGATATCGCTTTTCAAATATTCGCTTTCTTCATTGCCATAACACCACCATCACCATCATCTTCGTTATCGCCATCCGGGGAACTCTTCAAAGGGAGAAAAATATATATAAGCTCCCATCATTTTCATGTCACAAACTACAGTCTATGACATATCCTTGCTGCTTTGACATTCACTGATGCCTCCTTTAGTGCAAAATGACGCTAAATGTACCACTACTGCAGCAGCTAAGTTCCCCGCCGCACTTCAAAAAATGTCAATCATTTCCTCTTTGCCGTGGAGTTTTCCGGGAATATTTAAAGGTTTTTTTTTTTCTTTTATTTTATTTTTGAATAACTTTGCCCCACTGCTCGTCATTTACGTTCGCCCAACTCTCTCCCTCTTTGCAAATATTTAAAAATGGTTTTCATTTATTTATTATATTTGTTTTGGCATAGTACACCTCTGCACATACAATCTCATACATTAGCCTACATATTGAAAAAAAAGAATGTGTGGTGGCTAACCCAAGCGCCAGGAAGTTATGGTGCACCATGTCGTTAAGTGCCAAGGGAAGACACATATCCTGATGGAATTTTCTTGATTTTAAATACCTGTCCCAATCTGAGAACCAGTTCAACAAGGACACATAAAGCACTTCCTTTTTATCTTGTATCACATTTATGAATTTATTATTAATATTTATATAAAGGAACATGTATCCATCCTCCCAAGCAGAACACTGAACGTCGGACTCAGAAAAAAAATTCTTTTATTTAGGTGTCTAAAGTCTGTCAACTGAGGTGGTTTCTATGAAGGTAAGCAAAAGAAAAAAAAATGAAACAGAGTTTTTTGCGATTAAAAACCAGAAAACCAAAAAAAGGAAATAAGGACATCGTGCTAAATTATTTATTTTAATATGTAGACTTTTGTTTGATAGAGGCAGATGAAATTTTTGTAGACATACCGTAGTAGCGACATGTGATAGACATTTTTGCGTTCCCATGACAGTTGCTTTTAATGTATAGCAGCTTTTTTTTGCGCTGAAAGGGATACAATTTAATTAGATTTACCGTGTTCCTGAACGATGCTTAGCTCTTATGAGTTAAATGGAATTTAGGGATGAATAAAAAAGAACACGGAAAGTTACTGAATTTCGTGGAAAAAAAGGACTAAAACCTCTGGTACTTGTTTTAGCTGTGTTTTGTGTATGGTTTCATTATTTACTGACTGATGTGATTGACATTTAATCAAGTAAGAGCTTAGAATGTTTTTATTTTGAAAAAAGTTCTCATGAAAAGATTTATCTATGAAATTAAGAGAACCACCAGCCTTTTGTCAACTTGTGGCAACCATCCCCAGACTACAACTCAATTCTCATAAAAATCAGAGCAAAGTTAGCAATATGAACAACTTATACCTGAGGCATATTCAAGCTCATGCACATAAGGAGTTGTTCAGCCGGCATCTCATCTTTGGAGTCCAGCTAAAAACCAGGCTCTCCAGCAGCCTGTAATACAAAGCTACAAGTCTACAATTCAAGAGTCACTTGTAGGATTAAGTCCATTAACTTTTAGAAGAGCAAACAGACTTCTTTTTTCACAGAAATTTCTTAAAATTGTCGTTATTCACATCCATTACAAGTACTTTTAGTTCTGTGTTACAGGCCCTAGTTTAAGGGTCGTGCATCGGGGTGACTGCTTTGCCGTATAAAGAAACTAGTTCCAAAAAAAGCCTTGGATTCGGACGAATTCACTGATGACAACCGACGCAAACTAAGTAAGGACAACGAATTTGGGTTCCATAACAGACAACACGTGCAGCCAAACAATTAGTGGAAGCCCTGAAGTATTCCAAGGCAAATGAAACCGCCATTCAGGAAATACGACGTGACGGTCTGGGCCAGGAAATTGAAAAATTGCGATATTCATTACTGCGACTGCTACCGAGAAAAACAGCAAAGCCTATTTGGATGCGGATTTGTAGTAAGAGCTCGATCCCGAAAGGCAGTCCTTCGTTTCAACTAGGTGAATGAGCTCCTCACGACAATGCGCATCAAAACAATCCTCCAACATCAGCCTCATCTGCGCTCATTCACCCACTGAAGGTTAGGATGAAGACACAAAAGGCAGGTTTTGCCGACTCCCTGACAAAGTTTATATTGGCAATGACCTAGCTATGACATTATCACTGTTCTTTTCAAGATATTTCAATGCCAACATGGGCAATCGGACGAAACAGCCTGCAGGACAAAACCACCTGCGATAATAGATTCAGGCTGATTAATTTCACTGCGGGGCGACTCGTAATGGCACACGATTCCTACATCTCGATATCCACAAGAAGACGTGGAAGTCTCCTGATCAATCAACAACCAACCAGAGTGACCACATTGCGGTCGATGTACGACACTTCTCAAACATACAAGATGTCCACACTTTCTTAGGGGCCAACATTGACTCGAATCACAACCTCTTGTAGCCAAGATACGTCTGAGGACATCCCGATCGAGGATACCCAAAGAAAATGTTAGTAGAAAATTCGAGGGATCAATCGCAAGAGATTTATAGTTCCTTTCCCGATCGTGTCTCCAATTATATCCATAGAAATTCCTAACGCCCAATTTCCAGTATAGAGAACCAGTGACTACATTGCCAAGCAGCCATCAGAGATGTCGCCTCCGACATCCAAGGTCTCATACTGACACCACAACAAAACCCTTGTTTTGCCGAGGAGTGCCAGCGAGCAAATGCAGCCAATTTTGAGGCATATAAAGCAGCGCTACAAAGAAAGACTCTAGCTACTTACAAGTTCTACGAGCACAAATAGAGGGACGATATTCGACTCCCCAGAAAGAGAAAAAGAGGACATGAATAGCGATCGAGGAGATGGAGGATTGTCACACCAGGAAAAAAATACGAAGATCTTACAAAAGGGAAATAAACCACCTGAAACTCTACCTCCCAAACCGAAGCCAGTAAGGATCATCAAGGCATTATCGTAGCACAACTCAGAAAACAGAAGAAAATACTGACAAACGAGCGTCAAAGGATGTATCTCATATGTAACAAAACCACATTCCTCAAAACAACTTCAACAATATACTCTCGTTGTTATGCCCATTTCCTTTCGAATCTCCCACATCAAAAAAGCCATCATCATGGAATCCATAATCGAATCCACTTCTGTATCCTTATCCAATTTAAACTTTTTTTCCCATGACAATAATAATAAACCTAACCCCCTTCGTCTTCTAATTTCAACACAATGTAACACAAAACATGTCCGACAAGCGTTTGTATTATTAGATCGCTGTCGCTTGCTTTCATCTCCAAAATGGGCGGTGGTGGAGCGCTGCCGCTGTGGCAGACTCAAATTCAGTATTGGTTTAACGTTAAGTTCCTTAAGGGAATGTCATTTCGAAGGACATAATGAGATCCCATTCTTTGGGTTCGCCACATCGCATAGCTTTTGTTAGAAAAGAGATTAATTCTTGGAATGGAGGAACCAATCTCGGTATTGGAAACACAAACTCTGTTCTTCCCAGAGAAGATCGAGAGGTAGGTAGTGCGGGTGACAGAAACGAAATTCTATAGAAGATAATTCCCACTTAAATGGCCAATAACCGTGGCCTGTATAAAGCATTTGTTTACCTCTATCACAGTCACACACTTGAGGTTTACATTTGTGTACAAACAGATAGGCAGATGAGAATTAATATTTGATTTGTAACATAATGAGAGAGGCTCGTTCGCATTGCGTTTGAATTGTAGTTTAAATATTAACAAGCAAAGCTATTGTAGAGTTTTAGTGGAACAAATTGTTTCTTATTGTGTGGTGACTGGTGACTATGACTACGATGTTTTAGAATTTTGGTTAACATGTGCATTTGCCAGCACATATTCTATGTTTTGTTAGAGATAAGATCACATTCAATGAATATATTAAACGATTATCCCAAAACATGTGTTCCCTTAGTCTTAGTTTGTGCTTTTACAGGTCAGGACACTTGGCAGTATTCCTATCTTGCTGACTTACACAACTTACACAATCGGAGTTTAACGACTTGATGTGATTTTATATGAAAAATATGGCTTTAATTTCTAATACAAAAGTGAAAGACTCGGTTTTCGGGCTCAGGAGTTTCACCATTTGAAAAAAGAGGTGTTGACACCTCTCCCATTATACTGTAAAGAGCGCAAGGGGCTAAGAATTGTATAGGGCGGAAATTCGGACATTGAGAAAAAGTTTAAGTAATTGTCCACCGTTGAAGTCAAAAAAAAGCTCAATGGCAGAGAGAGACTTCTTATCAACACCGAGCAACATCCAAAAACCCACTGCAACACAACAAACTAAGCCTATTTTTGTCCCAAAGATATCAAAAACGTTTCGCAGATGTATGTGCCCACAGACTGTACTCAACGATAGTGCCAACCTGCGTGTACCAGCACTTACTTATTGCTAGAGCGTCACGCCTTTAAATGATAACACAAACAGAAGGAACAATAACCCGCACCACCGCTAGTGACACTGCCATCAGGATCTACAAATCAGAAACCCTTGAAGGTTACGCAACGAGGTTAGGCACACTTCATGCACACCTGAAAAAGAATCTTGCTCTATCCAAAAAGAAGAAGTTCTGCAATTCTCGATTTACCAGGTACCATGCTTCAAACCAAACAACTTACTCAAGTCTTTCATCCCATTGCAGAGTAGGTGTCGATCCACGCTGAGAAATATCGACTTTTTATCTACGCCAAGTTCTCCCAAATACCTACCACCTCTTAAACTCCCAAATTATTCATCAAATCATCTCTGCATTTAAGTCCATAATTTGATAAACTTGTCGTTCAACTTCCCACTGACATAAACAAGGCCTATTACACCAACGAAACACCTACTCCAGTGCTTCACCTACATATTTCAATCGCACATTGCAAGGAGTTTAAATTCAGAACATTTCAAATACCTTTCCTCACATTCTTAAATTCCTTAACCTTTCACTGGATTCCCCTATACCTAGTTCCCCTAGAAACCTTTAAATGAAGATATCACATATAAAAAATGTTGAGATATTTTTTTGGAGGAAAATACCCCCATTCACTTTTGCGCGTCGTTGCCATGTCTACTTCTATCTATGCGTTTCCACTTTTGTTTTTTAAATTAAATCACTTGCCACTTTAGAAGATTTCCCTCACGCATTACTGGCACGAAATACTCCGCAACTCAAGCGTACACCACAAGAATTTTTAAAATATTCGTTATCATTCATTTCCCTTTGTGCCGCTTCCAAACTCCACGCCGCCGGAGCCTCCACCGCCCGACAACGCTTCGCCATAATAAAGCCAGAGACGAAATTTCCTCTTCATCATAGTAAAATAAAAATATAAAAATTGAAAGAATAAAAGAAAAAAAAACAAGAAAAATGAAAACATGACAAGGATTGTTGCACGCCACCATCGCTATCTTCGTCGTGTCGAAAAACCGAATTTGAGCGAATGTTTACCATTGTAGATACGCATTCAGGCAACGTACGTAATATCCTGCTTCGTTTTGTAAAAGTGTCGTACCCAAAGGAATACATTGGTAGCAAATTTAATAGAAATTTCTTCAAGTGGAACCAACTACGGCCCTCCATCTCTCTATCAACATCTCTCCCACTACTAGATACGTGAACAAATTCACGCGCCGAATATTGTTGCAAAAGAATGGGAAATCATATTCCCATTCAAAGTAAAATAAACACTCGCACCCATTCAGTTATGTGCGATGTACAAAAGATATGTGTGCGGGTATATAAAATAATTGCGCTTTTACAATACCCTTCCATCTATTTGCAATAAATATTTTTATTGCCATTTAAATTGTTAAATCAATTTGCCTATGATGAGGTTCGAGCTATTGAATGAAGAGTTCATGTTCAGTTTGGAGCATAAATAGACTAGAGTGGCATTTGGAGTGAGTATAAAACGAATTTTCTTAAGAGAGGAAAAACGAGTACGTCGCATCGTGTCGGAGATGAGTTTAATTGGCCCTGCCTTGGAGACCATTCGTGCTTATTATTTTGTGCAGGTGTGGAGGGTATGTATTGGTGTCGTAGGTAATGGGTTCCATTTATCGACAGTGATTTGGGTCAGCGAATTTTATATTTTTGTGGCAATTGAGTTTATTAAAGCCTTCAATTTCAGCTCTCAGCTGACTTCACTCGAAGGATGATCAGAACGGAGGGAATAACGATGAAAAAATGTTGTGTCATTGCCTCGTCAGCGGCTTTAAGTGGCATTGGATTGATTTGTTCATTTAGTTACTCGAAATTCACATTACTCGTAAGAGACGCTAAAGAATCAAAAGAAGGAGTTTGATGGAATCTTCCTTCTAAGAACTCAATGCTATTTGGAGTGTCGTGTTACTTTTCATCTGCAAAATTTTATTTTTCCATTTTACAGAACTCCATGTTTGATTGAAATCAATCACCAGGTCCGGTTTGTTATGGACAAGGAGGAAATTCGTATCGAACCACCACTGGCTCCTTTAGGAAAGCCATTGCAAAAATCAACCTGTTCCTAATATTCTTAGCCAACGACGAGTCACGATGCCGGCTCCGAAGGAAAGGGGAGGATTTGAATAATTTGGCATATCCCCAAGCAATCAATCTCAAATTTATGGGTACATTCATCACAATCTTCCTTTTATTCTTATCGTGATCTAGAAAGGATGACAGTGTTCCCACTTATCTGCTTCACTCTACTGATCCGCTCGTGAGCTACGCCGCTCGTTTATCAAAATAGTTATAGAGTTTTCTAAATTGCTTACCTTATTTAGAGCATCAGAGCAGGAATGGCACCGTAGCTGGAGCCCTATCCAAGGCAATCTCACTTTGAAATTTAGTGTTTAGATAGATTTTAAGAAAAAACGTATAAGAATAAATACAGTTTTATAAATATTTATTAAATCTTATTTTTATTTAATATTACAACTTAAATTTGTTAATAGTTATATGTATTCTGTTGCTAATGTTGTTCAATGAAGTATTCCGCCCGATGATGGAGAAGTAACTCCGAAACGCGTCGCATATAACTATTAACAAATTTAAGTTGTAATATTAAATAAAAATAAGAATTAAAAAATATTTATAAAACTGTATTTATTCTTATACGTTTTTTCTTAAAATCTATCATAAAATTCAATCTACAACTTGGAGACAAGAAACTCACAATATGTAATTAGTGTTTAGAGCTATTTGACACTGGAATTTATTGTTCAGAGCTTCTTCGCTAAAGAATACGATTCCCGAAGCTTCTTCATCGTCGAGCTGAGTATCCGGTAGTATTTCGCTATGAAATTTATTGTACGCTGTGATTTCGCAGGCGAAGTAAATGCCCAGTGCCTCTTTACGGTTTAATTTAGTTCCCAGTTTTCTTTTTCGTTGAACAAAGTGCTATCTCACTGTCTTATAATGTTCAGTGCTATTTCGCTGTGAAATTCAAAGCCCACACTATCTGACCTTAGCATCTAGTTCATTGCTATTTCGCTATGGAATTGAGAGTCAAGTGCTTTTTCGCTATGGGATTTGAGCTATTTATTATCTCATTTAGCTAAATTTACAACCCAATGCATCTTGACTGTGGAATTTGGAACTTCGCAAAAGTTAGTGTTTAGAGCTACTTGACTCCGGAATATATTGTTCAGAAGTATTTCGCTGAAAAATTCAATTCCCAGTGTTTCTTCACGGTCGAACGTAGTTCCCAGTTTGTTATTTCGCGGAATTGGGTAGACAGTGCTATCTCACTGTCGTATTCAGTTTTCAGTACTATTTCGGTGTGAAATTCAGAGTCCAATGCAATCTCACTTTCGTACGTTGCGTCTAATGCTGATTTACTGCGAAATTAAGTGTCAAGTGCCATTTCGCTATGGGATTTAAAAATCAGTGCTATACATTGCCTCATTATTGAGTGTCCTAGGATGTTTAATACATCACAATTTTCTTTTGCGGAATTCTTAATTCAATGCTTCTTTGCTGCGATATTAAGTGACGAGTGATATTTCGCTATCAAATTTCGTTACCATTGTAATTTCAGAAAAAGAACATATCTTATATGGCCGATATTAAAGCCCTCTAATGTACATGAACACGAATACACGAACTACAAATAATGTAATTGAATTATCCTCGTATTAGCCCGCGACTTTTTTTACGTCTGCATTTACTCTTTAGTTTTACACGTGTAATTATTTTGTAGAACTATCTACTAAACATTCAGACTCAATCGATAGTAGAAAATTTATTCAAAAATTATTACATACAAAAGTTGGCGCAACAGAGCTCCGGACCTCAACCCGTTTCTCACAACCATGACTTGTATAGAAGGGACCTGCAATTTTTCGCCACTTCCAAACGGACAATCGAGAAAGCGCTTTACATAGAAATGAACTTACTGTCGAAGGACTTGCCAATTCCTAGCGAAAGGTGACTCCCGTAAGAAAACATTTATTGGTTTTCATTGGGATTCGAACCACGAACCTCCCGCGTAACAGGCAGACACGCTAACCATTAAGCCACGGACACCATATTATTCAATAACAATGAAATAGGACAATACACTGCTTATACGTTATTTTAAAGATTTAAATGTTTGGTTTTTACGTATTTTGTACCACTTTCCCAATGTACTTTTTGAACTAATTTGAATTTAAACAAAAACTACAGAATAGCATCTTGGCGTCTTGTAAAAAATGTCTGGGCGACAGTAGTGCAAGAACATACAAAATTAAAGACATTTATCCATGGAACAAATGTGCATAATCAAGGGGGTTTGATACATTGGTATCGTGCAGGATGGGTTCTGATTAGCTCGGCAATCACAATAATTGTGAGGCACAATTAAAAAATGGGCACGACTGGGTCGCACGAACTTGCGATTGTGTTCTAAATACGATATCAAAATCTAAAGGCTGAGTTAAAGGTTTTGGTATTAGCTCTTCATAATATATTTTGTGGTACAGGGTTGCCAAATACACATTAATTATGGAAATTGAATTAAATCACGCAAAATAATGAAAAAATTAAATTAAATATTCCAAAGGTTTCAAGCAAAAATCTAAAACCGCCATTCTTTTGCAATCGCTAATACACATGAATGATGAAAATTTAATCAAAATCGTTGGAGCAGTTTTTCCAAAAAACGGTTTTTTATTTTTCACTTTTTTTTTAAAACTGTTTTTTTAAAGTTGAGTATGCAAAGTTCTAGATCTTAACAGGAATTATTTTGACAAAAAATTTGAAAAAAATCAAAGTTATAATTTCGAAGTTACTTTCAAAAATCAAAATTTTTTAAAAAAATTTATAAAAATTTCCAAAACTAAGTTTTTTTAAATATTGATATGCAGTCTTTCTTAAACAACTTACGACTTCTTAAATCCAAAATTTCGTCAAGATCGTGTAAGCCATAAACGAGAAAGTCGGTTTTAAAAAAAACGGTACTATGGGAGGTACCGTTTTTAGGCCTTTTTCAAAAATTTTTTTTGCATCATAAGAAAGACAATTCAAAATTAATTCTTCATACAAAATTTTATCGAAATCGTTGGAGCCGTTTTCGAGAAAAATAAGTATTATCATATCGGTTGTATGGCAGGTACCGTTATTTCAAGACCTAGAGACCCAATTCCAAAAACCCCTCTGTAGGATGCTCCACAGACCCTAACTGCAAATTTTGAAGAAAATCGGTCTGTTAGTTCAGGCTGTAGATCCATATACAGACAGACAGACACACAGACAGACAGACACACAGACAGACAGACAGACAGACAGACAGACAGAATTGCAGGACCCACTTTTTTCGTATTCTCTATCATCGTAAGGTCATATTTAATTGTCATCTCAAAATTTTTTTTCTGCACGATTGCAAGACTTGCCTTATAGTACCTATAATCGCAAGTAAAAATGGGCACGACTGGGTCGCACGAACTTGCGACTGTGTTCTAAATACGATATCAAAATCTAAAGGCTGAGTTAAAGGCTTTGGTATTCGCTCTTCATAATATATTTTGTGGTACAGGGTTGCCAACTACACATTAATTATGGAAATTGAATTAAATCACGCAAAATAATGAAAAAATTAAATTAAATATTCCAAAGGTTTCAAGCAAAAATCTAAAAACGCCATTCTTTTGCAATTGCTAATACAAATGAATGATGAAAATTTAATCAAAATCGTTGGAGCGGTTTTTCCAAAAAACGGTTTTTTATTTTTCACTTTTTTTTTTAAAACCGTTTTTTAAAAGTCGAGTATGCAAAGATTTAGATCTTAATAGGAGTTATTTTGACAAAAAATTTTAAAAAAATCAAAGTTATAGTTTCGAAATTACTTTCAAAAATCAAAATTATTTAAAAAAATTTATAAAAATTTCCAAAACTAATTTTTTTTAAATATTGATATGCAGTCTTTCTTTAACAGTATACGACTTCTTAAATCCAAAATTTCGTCAAGATCGTGTAAGCCATTAACGAGAAAGTCGGTTTTGAAAAAAACGGTACTATGGGAGGTACCGTTTTTAACCTTTTTCCAAAATTGTTTTTTACATCAGAAGAAAGACAATCTAAAATTAATCCATCACACAAAATTTTATCGAAATCGTTGGAGCCGTTTTCGATAAAAATAAGTATTATCATATCGGTTGTATGGTAGGTACCGTTATTTCAAGACCTAGAGACTCAATTCCAAAAACCCCTCTGTAGGATGCTCCACAGACCCTAACTGCAAATTTTGAAGAAAATCGGTCTATTAGTTCAGGCTGTAGATCCATATACAGACAGACAGACAGACAGACACACAGACAGACAGACAGACAGACAGACAGACAGAATTGCAGGACCCACTTTTTTCGTATTCTCTATCATCGTAATGTCATGTTTGATTGTTATCTCAAAATTTTTTTTCTGCACGATTGCAAGACTTGCCTTATAGTACCTATAATCGCAAGTAAAAATAGTCCGGTGGTGTAAAAACGCCCGGTCTCAACACACAGGTTTAAACTCGAAACTATGTACAAATCAGCGTCAAAAGCGATCTCGTTTCAAGACAATTTACCAAAAGTATGCAGTGCCCATTGGTCGTGCGGCTTCAATTATTCCAAACTGAGCAAAAATCAAGTGGCAGTGGTCAAATTTAAAATTGTCAGAATGAAAACCACATGTCTAAAAATAGCACCCCTTATTTTAATCAACTAATGATGTTTCATCTGAGAAAAATGACAACATGATCAGTTATTAAAAAAACAGCTTTTTCGTAATTAAAATTATGTATGAATGGTGGCGCAACAAAGCTATTTCTCAACTACGCGTCCATTTTCATTAACACGTATATTTGAGTACTACACGTCTAACGTGAACACGTCTAACGTGTAAATGATTTGTGTATTACGAATACACGTGTAATTAAAAACACAATTTTCATAGAAAGCTCTAGCTCGAAGTTAAATATTAAACAGCGAATAAAAACAAAATCTATGTTCTTTTTAAAACTCATTGGAACAGTACTACAAGAAATGGAAAATTAAGCTTAATGCAAGAAAAACGCAAGCAATCTTTTTTTCAAGAAAAAGAAAAGCTTGTTACATTCCAAGCACAGAGCTTGAAGTACTTGACACAAAAATTCCTTGGGAACGTACAGTTAAGTATCTCGGTATACACCTTGATTCAAAACTTACATTCAGTGACCACGTACTTAAAACATTGAATAAGGTAAACATTGCCATTAGATTACTTTACCCTTTTATTAATAGAAACTCGAAGTTATCTATCGAAAATAAAATTATTATACAAAAAGTTATCTTCCAAGCGTTGTTACTGTATGGGTGCCCGGTTTGGGGACATTGTGCTAAATGTCACATAAAAAAACTTCAAATATCTCAAAATAAAATACTCAAAATGATGTTTAA
Source organism: Melanostoma scalare (assembly GCA_949752695.1). Classification (NCBI taxonomy): domain Eukaryota; kingdom Metazoa; phylum Arthropoda; class Insecta; order Diptera; family Syrphidae; genus Melanostoma; species Melanostoma scalare. The sequence continues at coordinate 9,397,677 of OX456986.1, read as the reverse complement.
TCTTCCGTGGCATTATTCCACCCTAGATCTTCACAGAAGAGCTAATGTTGAATTGATTTCTGACCGAATAGAAAAGCTAAAAATTAAATTCAGGAACAGTTGTGATTGTGTTGATAATCCGTTGATTAATCAACTATATTCTAATCTGTGATAAGCGCACACATATTTTTATGTTTCTGGCTTTTATGCAAATAATATGTGAAATTCTGTGATATACAAATGTTTGTTAAAACTAATTATTAAATCAAATATAAGACTGTTTAGGTATTTATTCAATTATAATTATTTGTTTATTTATTACTGATTATTTTATATACTTATTTATTTATTTATTTATTTATTATTAATTCACTTTTCCTATTTTGTTAACTTATTTATTTATGTTTATGTTTACATATTTGTTTATATTGTTTATTATTTATTTACTTATTTACTTATTTATTTATTTATTTATTAATTTATTTAATTTATCTACTTATTTATTTATTAATTTGTTAATTATGTATTAATTTATTATTTATTTATATATTTTTTTATTTATTTATTTATTTATATTTATTTATTTATTTATTTATTTATTCATTTATTCAATTATTGCATACTCAATGCAAATAAAAATAAAAATTATATACATGGCTTACTATTGCCATAACATGCGTATACGTAACGCTATATGCTTTTTTTGTCAGATAGGGGGTTTTACTCGTCTTTCCTCCTAAATTAAAATAATGTATAAAATAAAAATTCTTAAAAAAAATTAAATAATGTTATAGCTGAAAGGTATATTATACCAAATCTCTGAAAATGCAAAATGTGCGATGACAAACTATTATGAAAATATTTGACGAAATAAAAATGACTATAACTATAACTATTTTAAAACTCGAAGTTTACACAAACACGTCGAACAATTTTGTGCAAAAAATCTGTCTTCATACAAAAAGTGTGTCGCCAGAAATCTGGTTTACACTACGTAAACTACTTCTACCATGATTTTGTGATATAGTTTAAGTTTAATTTTCCTTTATCATGAAATTTAATAAAAGTAACAATCGCATTAAGCAAACACAAAGGATGCATGCTATACAGACGTTTCGAAAAGCGGTGTCATCATCAGCATCATCAACAACATAAATACGTCTGACGAGACGTGAAGGTTCGAATAGTGCAAAGGACCTATAAAGTTGCTTCACATACATTAATGACCCAAGCCCCCAGCTGTTTTTCTTAAATAATGATAATAAAATAAAATGTTTGTAGGTACTCACAGCTTTAAGCGTTTGAAGTTGATTCCAATTGGTCCAAGAACATTTCTGAAAATAAACAAAAATAACAAATTATTCCAAAATTAAAATTTTATTGCTTTTCAAACAACAATAACTTTGTTTAAATCAAATTTTAATTTAAAAACAAAACTGTTCCACTCAAAAGCTAGGTTTTCTATTCAAAAGTCTTAATTCAATCTGCACGGGCTGTCATTTGCTATTTTCAGCTTCATTGCATCAGTTTTACGGTAGCAACTCTCACAATGGACAGTGCCCCTGCACACATAATCCGTTTTTCATTTCATTTATTTTAATCCGCATAGAGACATCAATAATAAAGTTAAACAACAAGCAATTACCCGCAAAATTTAATTTAAATGAAACTTTATTTATGTTTCAACTGGAATTCGTTTATCGTCTCCTTTTTTTTAGTGTTGATGCTGGTCTCATTTCCCTTTCCATTTAGTACTCGGCAGTCGGCGCTCTCATTCACAAAGTGTCCTTATACCAGTGCTTTGAACATCCTCTTTTGATTTTTTTTTTTTTTTCATTTTTTTCAGTTTTCTTTTTCTTTTTTGAAGTTGATGTGTGTTTTGAAGGGCTGTAGTGGCAGCAAACTCAACGCGGGGGTCAAATTTAAAGTTGTCACACACACTTTGTATCCGGATCAAGCGCGCACAACTCGCTTGTTCATGAATTTAGTGTGCATACAAAGAGCGCACAAAATATTAATGATACAATGCTACACAGGACATGACTACAACTGCCACACTACATGTGTGTGCTGAACTGTTAGCTGCTTTGTTGGTCGGTTCGTTGGTTGGTTGGTTGGCTGGTATAGCAGCGCATAGTTTTAGTTTCATAGCTCATCGTGATGGATGGATAATTCGGTGGAGGTGATGTGATGGGCATGGGATTCGGTGGGGTATGTGCAATTAAATTCTCACAGTTCCTCTTCTACGCGCTGGAATTTGCAATCAAAACATCCAACCGAACAAATAGGGTATCTATATCATGTCAGGACTGTGTGAGAAATGGAATTGAAATAGGGTATCCAGTATCCAGTGTCTCTAGTTCGTAATACACCTATACTCCTCTACTACCCCTTTCGTGATGGGCGCTCATGAATAGTTATTAACAAGAACAGTTACAATTGAAATTTTATCGTTAGTTTGGCCGTTGGTGGTGACTGGTGACTATTGCAACTACAAACCGTACCGTCTGTCAGTTCAAAGTTTAGCAGGAATACCAACAAAATTGAAGCGACGACGACAGTAATAACAGAGGTTCAGAAGAGACAATTACTTATCAGCGATGTACAGTTTTGCTTCAATTTGTTTATTCTGTTTATTTGGCATGGACCTATTTGAATTGAAAATGCACACTGTAGTGAGTCTACTCAACTCAACGTTAGATGATGTTATCCTTTGACAGAGTTTGACTTTTCTCTTTCGTTTCTTTTGATTTTATCAAAATGATTGCACAACATTTGTTACTGCAACTTAACTTCTTTTTATGAGGCGGAAATGAAAAAAGTTACCCAAGGAAATATTTCGCTGTCAGGGTTGTAAGGGAACAGCGAATGAAAAGAAATAGCGTTGACAAATTCGATTTCCTCTCTGAGTTTCAAAAGGGTGCAAGAAAGAAAAAAGTTTAAAAAGGGAGACATTCAAGTTAAGAAAACCTTCGGAAGAGTTGAACAGAGACTCTCACATTTTTTTTTTTTTTTCAGTGAACGTTAAGTGCAGCTTTTATTTTTAAAGGTGTTTGATTGCAAATCAGCAAGAGTTTTTGAAAGGACATTTTTTTTTCATACTCTTTTTTTTTACTTCAGTGTAAACTTTCTCACCTGTAACCTTTAGAGTTCCAATAGATTTTTAGTAGAAAAAGAAATATTAGAGCAGTTTCTGGACAAAAAGTTGGAAGGCCAATGAGTCTTCGAGCGTGGACAGTATGCTAAAGCAAGAGTGAGTATGGGCTGACATTAAGGTTTCGTTTTATCACCTCTTCTTCGGCATATGCTGAATGACTCCACTAAAAGTCTTCAATGGATCTAATGTCCACGCTCAAGCATATGCGGACGACATCTCCAACGCCGTGGTCTCGGTTGGATTCAACTTCAAGGCCTTAAACTTAAGCTTAACTGAATTTATTATAGGCAGTGAATATATGTACTACAAACGGGCTCTCCGCCAATTCTCTTGAGAACGAGGTAGTTGTCCTTACAAAATGCAAAAAATTGACTGGTTTGACCCAATTTGCACTTGAAGGCGTCAACATTCCATTCACAAATGAGTCGAAAATCTTTAATAACTTAAAATTTAATAACTTCTTTTGTCTAAACGCGTCGAGTCGAAAACAACTCATATGCACTGTTTGTCTTTAGGAAATGTAAGGAATCCTTTATCAAAACATGGGGTCTACCACCGAAAAGGGTATTTTTGAACCTTTACAGCTATGATAAAACCAACCACCTTCTTCGCCTCAGCTGTTTGGTGAAACAAGTTTTCACTTAAACACTTTATTGACTCTATTGAAAAATTTCGAAGAACAATATGTCTCCGCTGTACTGGGGCTTTCCCAATCAGCACTCTGGGTGTTGCTCTCGATGCCCTGCTGAATCTAAATCCCATCATGGAGTATACTCTCAAGACCACTTCCATATTGAAAACAAGTTGTCTCTGGCACAATTCTTACTGGAGTTTTGAGGATCTCTTTAGACTCACGTCCAATGTATATGCCGTCCGATACGATAATCAGAAGGGTTTGACTGCGTAAAAAAAAGTTCTTTATTTCAGGATTTGTTCACTTAAGAATCTGAACCAGGAAAAAATGTTATCGGATCAATATGATAACAAGGATCATGCAAGGATCTGCGGCGACTTCCTCAGGACCTGAATCAGCACTTGGTTTGCCGGGGTAATTAGTGATGGCTTCAATAAACGATGCACGTCACATTAGGCAACAAACGATTTCGTCTTTAAATCGGAGACGTATGCTATCATATAATATATAAGCAGGTATCCAAATGGTCTTAAGAAAGATTGGATGAGAAAAAGGATCTTCCCAATCCCGAATACAAGACCATCTGAATACGGTCGTAAGACTAAATAATTTGAGTCTCGTTTGAGTTCCAGACTGTCAGGGCTAAACTTGAAGTGAGATTTCCGATGAACTTGCAAGGCAAGGATCTCAGACAGCTTTTCTTAGACATGAACAAGCACTCGATTGTTTGCCGGGGTCATCAGAGTACATCCGTAGATGGCATGCATCCGTTGAATGCAGACAGAAAAAAGCACTACTGCTTTGTAAGTATCACATAGCAGAAAAGGATGTAGAAGAGACTGTTGACGTTGCCACTGGCATTTCTCTGCCATAAAGCACTTTGGGGGTTTGTTCAGAACAAAAAGACTCAACAGAGGTGGTAACAAAACTCTCTCTTTTGAAGAGACCATATCCCCTTGAAAACGGCTGGTTAACAATGGGCACTCTTTAACTCTAATATCACGATATTTGATACCGCCTTATGCGAAACAAACCCAAATTTTTTTCATAATTTAGTATTTTTAAAGATGAAATTGCACTAAAAGTACAAATTTCGTCTGTTGAATTGTGCAAACCAGAGTTTGAAAAAAATCTGAATTCTGATTTTATTCCCGGTGAATGAAACCGGAACCGCAAGTCGAAAGGTTTGCAAATTCAGTCCCCGGAAAGGAAAAAAAACCATAGCGGTCAAACTTGGCGGTCTGCCAACTTCTTTTAATAAAGGAGGGGAGATTTCAATAAACAGAAAAGAGACTCAAACTAAAAAGAGCTAAAGTCGTGGTTACCAATAGTGAGTGTGCAAAATTACGATAATCATAGTCCAAGCTAGGGTTCTTATAAGAAAATATTTATCACTATTTTTCACACCTTCGCTTCATGCTACTGCTCCATTACTTGCATAGTGCTTACAGGATACCCGATCGGAAAGCCCAAGTAACATAACAGTCTACCAAAGAAATTTTTAATAGTCACTTGCCTAAGAGCTGGCACTTATTTATACCTGCAACACAATTACAATTAGGTAAACTTTGGTTTCGCCTGAGGTTTGAAAGTTCAACAATAGGGAATCCATACATCCTATCACAATGTTGCTTTTGCTTCTACGCTAAACCTTGGTTCGTGCACTCTAACTAAAAGCAAATTGTTCAGGTTTGTTGAAAATTTACCTACATTGCCAAATCACAAAAATGAAAAAAGAGAAAAACAATCAAAAAGCCCTCTCAAAGCGAATAAATGTAATGAGGCCGAAGTCAAAGTCAAAGCGAGATTGTGTTTGAGGCATAAAAGTGCTCTGCAAGTGCTCTGTAAGAATGAAAAAGGTCTAAAAGGGAGCAAAAGGTGTTTTAAAGATTTTTGGTAATATTTCTAGAAACCAATAGAGCAAAGTAACCAAAAAGCATAAAAGGACAGTAATAAGAAGACTCAACTAAACGCCTATTAAAAACTTATTTCTAGAGAACTCTTCAAACCCTTATGTGTTGCATAAGGAGATTCCAAACCCTATTTTTTATCTTTTATCAGAGAATAGTGACGCGAAACAGGTTCTAGTTTTGAACAATTCTCTTCAACATTGGCTTGTTCAATTTTATTATTCACAATTGGTTTATTAATTCACTCAAACAGCCATAGGCTAGAGTAATTCTGCTTGATCAAAATAGACATGGATCTATGCAGCTTGTTTCTGTCAAATTTCTGGATATTTTTACAAAGTTCTCCCGTATTTTATATGATGTACTAACCACACTTGATCACGCCTTGAGTCGCAGCTAGGAGAGTTAGAGACCCAGACATTGATGACTACTATAGCCGAACTGTAAGGGGATCGTCTGGCTTTTAGCTTCACGACTTTCCAGCCGTGAGAGGGTTAATCTAACTTAACCTAACGCGTAGTGCACTTTAGACTCCGAATTTAACGTACTCACAAATACCCCCATTTTCCCGGCTTTTTTTTTTTTTTAATAAAAAAGAGGAGGCTTAAACGCTAATCTGGAGAACTCAGACCTAATATCCGGTCCATTGTACTACCAGAGTAGCAGCCTTCACTTTTTTTTGTGTTGCAGTAGTTGGAAATAAGTTGTTAGTAATTTCACATATATAACCTCAAGGGCGGCGTCCATATGAAACTGGGAGGCTGAAAGAAAAGTAGATGTCCAGAGCGGGATACTTTCCCGGCTTCCTTCCAAGTTTTGTTTTTTTTTTTCTGTCTACATGTTCAAGGCAATTTGTTATTAGGTTTTCTAAAAATTTTATCCCAAACACTTATCTGATTAAAAACATCAGATCAAGCCACAGAATCTGTTCTCTGTGCTGGCTTTTTATCAGAGAATATTTCATTTACCCACTCCTTACCTATGCAAAACTCTCAAACGTCCATAAACCGATTAATCTTAACCCAATTAAAATTGATGCATCTGCACCTGCTTTAATGAGGTTAGACCTCAGCATCAACACTTATACTCATACATCCATACCAACTCATATATTCATAACAATAAGGCTAAAAGGATTCAAACTTTCTTCTCTCGCAACTGACATGGCAACAAATAATAAAATCAGGATAACTCCATTCCTTCTGTTTCCATAAAATTTATTTAGTTTGCCCTCGTTTAGTGCGCTCTCTTGAAATTTATTGCTCTTCTACTTTTGTAGACGCACTCCTACAGGTAATCGAGTTAGGTACAGAGTTTAACGCCAAATAAATAAAATGATTCTATATAGTTTTCGAAATGTTCAAGGACCCTTTTGTATGTTTAGTTCGCCTGCTTTTGCCTTTCAGGGCAGGGCCAGAAGTTGCTACGAATAAAGTTTTCACGATTACTTCTCTCTTTTACTCACTCATGAGAGTGTTTGGTTTCCTGCAATGGTTTCTTACAGCCAATTGTTGTTAGCCATTTTGGGATTGTCGAAGGAAATTTAAGTCAAAAAATTATTCTTTTTCTTTTTCTTCCTGAACAAACTTTAAGGTTCGGATGGATTGCTCCGCTCTGTGATGGTATTGGTGTCAAAAGATCGGAAATTATTTCGCGAAATTGAGTTCACTTGAACAACATTGTAAAAGTTTCACTCTTATTCAATTTGAAATGATGAGGCGAAAAGTTAACGAGGATGAACCACTCGACCTAATTGGCTTGCTATGAGAGGCAAAACTTTTAATTTAATTGTGTGATTTCATTTGGTTACAATAATGATGTTGTAGATGAAGAAAGGCGCTTTGCACAGTGATTTATACAACAAATTAACAAAGTACTTTCTTTTTTCGGACCCATGATTTCCGCACTAATGGTTGAATTTTTAATTTGGTAAATGAGGCATAGCCAGTGGCGCAATCAATTGAAGTTGTTTCAATTCAAAAAAAAGAGAACTCACTTTTTAGTTAGTTTTCGGATAAAACATGACAACTTTCACCGGAAACATACACATTGCCAAACTTGTCCGACTGACTGACCCAGCAGACTTGAAAGGCGTTGACAAAACCGCCTTAAGTGGCAAGATTCTTTTCTGATAACTTTCTCTGAGTATCGAATAACAGCTTTAAACTTTTACAATATCAATGAAGGTCTAGAGGTACAGTGATACTCCCCCATAGCCAATATCTTATCATTGCAAACACATTTTCGTGCTACCGAGCAGATAAAACTTTTAATGCTAAGCTCTAAGGATTAACTTTTGATATCATCGAATTTGAGATTTCCCTCTGCTATAGCCGTTTTGTCCTTTGGTTTACCTTCTCTACGGTGTACACTTTTTATTTCTTCTCTCAACACAAAAAAAAGCAGAAACAAAATACAGAGAAAAAACCTAAGGTACAAATCGGAGAATTCAATTTGCATTGGCTGCCATCGTAATTGAAAGGATAATCGCTTCCATCGAATAAACAACAAGAAAAAGTAGGTACTTTCCCAGAGCAAAGGAATGTCGAGCATTTTTATTTTTACGTCGATTTTATTTTGCTTTTTTCTTCTTCTTTTTTTTGTGCCTAAATCGACAACCTACAAGGCTCTGTATCTGTGTTTGTATAGAGAGTAAAGTAGGTTGTACACTTTTGTTCCATTGTGAAAGTGAAACAATAAATGAAAGAACTTCCAATCGAGACAGATATTGAGATCGTTTGGAAAATGACTTTTCTTCTTTTTTTTTTTACTTTTGATTTCCTGGAGGGCAAGAGTTGTGAACTTTTGTAAGTACCTTCGACAGAAGTTCACGAAGTTGTTTTTCGTTTGACTCTTGGGGAAAAGTAATTCAGCATTCTAACGAGCAGTGTTGGTTTTATTTTGGATTTATTCAATTATAGTAAAAGCATTCCCCAAAGAGAAAAGGGAGTTAACCAAAGACGGATAAAAAGAAAGTTTTTAGATTTCGATGATTGTAGTGGGATAAGTTGTAGTTTTTATTTGAAAACAAAGGATCTGATGTGACCTCATATCCTAGAAAAAAAACTAGGTCTCTGTGTTCAATTGTTATGAGCTAAACATTGAACAAGGGCTATGCTTTGAGATTACTTTCCCATTGCAAAATGATTGCTTCTTTACAGTTTGAGCTTTTTTCTTAAAAAAAGCAAACTGAAAATACCGCTATAGTAACAATTTCAATTTTTCAACAGCTCAAGAGGTTTTTTAATAGACATTCACTCCACTTAGCAGTTGCAGCACAGCATTGATCCTTAAAGTAGTGTGTTAGAGGTCTAGGTCTTTTAAAGAATGTTTATTATACCACGACGATGATGGACGTTTATTGATAAGCAAATTTCTAAGAAATGAGACTCAAGAGTCAAGGTTATGGGCACTATGCGTGATGTCCTATTTCGAATGCACAGTCCTCGAACGGTACATAGGTACCAAAGGACACATCTGACTTTGATGAGGGGAAACCCTTATGCCTATGACACAACTCTCATACTCTCTGCACACCACCGTATCGAACTTTGTGGCGAGCTTTTCTTTTCCAGCCGGGGTAAAGATTCACGGCATGACAGTGTTCGTTCTGAAGAAAGACACGTTGAACTTCAGTTAATTAACAATTCTTCTTCATTTCACAATTTTTGTAGTGAAGTAAAACAACATGACAATTGGTTTGAGCAATCTCTACAATGTTGGTTCTGGTACGGTCGGGGCGCCCCAAAGAGCTTCAGCGGCGACGGTATATCGTCTGATACCGATACAGATACGGCGGCGGTAGTAATAGGTCTCACGGTTAGTGCGTGCCTCTGAAATTCAGCAGATGATGACAGCGGGGGCGGCGGTAGTATGATATCGGCGGCGGCGGTCGGTAAACAGCAAACAACGATAAACGAAAGGCCCGTGTCGTACACCTAAGGAGAGTAGTAAGAAAAAGAACGATAAGCCCCAAGGGGTTCTGATTAAGTGGCTCAGAGGTATTAAAGAGGCCCTCTGGCTGCGCTTCCGGTTGACAGGTATCACTGAGCACCTCTGTCAGGCGCTGTCTAGGCTCACAAGTATTAATCGGTGCAATTGGCGGCAATCGGCTCACAAGTACTAAACAGGCCCTCTGGCGGCGCTTTTGGGTTGACAAGTATCACTGTCAACTTATTAAACAGCTGTTCGCCTGGTTGGTGTTCTGGCCTAAAGGTTGTGGCTCGTACTGATGGACGGTATGATGGTGGACGGTGGATGGTATATTGTGGGCTGCGGATGCTGGGGTTTGAATATTGGGTAATCAGCATGTGGCGAAGCTAAATGCTTCGTAACAACTTCTTCCTGTGAGGGCCCGTGCTACTATTTCATTTTTTCCTCAGATTGTGCGGAGCCAAGAGTAGGAGGAATCTTCGCACAGGTGAATCTGTGTCACATTTTCTGCTGGGATAACCTTCTTCTATGGGTCGTACCCTTTAGAGTTTGTCATCTCATGATTTTCATTGCCTTTACCACTTTCGCCACTACTGTTATTTTCTCCTCCACCGAGCGTGATGCTGTGGGCTTAGAACCTTTCGCTCTACTTAGATTCTTTTTTCTACTTTTCTTCCACGGTATTAGGTGCAACGTGCTGCATGGAAGCATTTTCATTATTTTCGGGAGCCACACCACTGGTGGGGACTGCTCGAATCTCAGATGACGGAGCTTTGGTGGGTCATTTTTTGACGTGTCTTCCGAATTCTTCACCAGCTCATCGGCGGCGGCGGCGGCGAGGAATTGTGTGCTCCTCGACTTTTTGCGGCCTTTCTTTGCAAAATAAATTATCAAAACCCGCTACGGTTGGAGATTTGGATTTTTTGTTAACTGAAGCAGGGAGATTCTGTGCGATTCTCCAAAAAAACTCTGCATCTTGCAAAATTTTCTTTTGTTAGATCAGCAAAAGCAAAAGTGCAAAGATTTTCACGCTTTCGTAAGCTTTCAGCTCGAGACCCTTCGCGATCGAATTGAATAAATTAAGTATAGTAATTTGCAGGTTTCCATTCCAGTGAAAAATGGGTATGAAATTAAATCTATGTTACCTATGGGCAATGAAGCACAATAACAGTGAAAGAATTTTTGGAATCGGTCCACTACATTTAAGTTCCCGGCTTTTTATACTAAGGAAACATAGCCTATGTATTTTTTCAGGCTCTAGACCATTTTTGTTCCAAATTTCATTCAAATCAGCTCAGTAGTTTGATAGACTTTCGATAAAAATTCTAAGTTCTAGTTTACGTTCCCGTGGGAAAATGGAAATGAGTAGCATTCTAATTTTGAAATAATTTTTGAATCGATCAAGCAGTTTCTAAGTTCCCGTGTACGTTCCCGTTTCCGTTCCCGTTCGAAAATGGGAATGAAATAAAAACATAATCATTTCTCTTACATCACTCTATATATTAAAAAAACTACATAAAAATCCCTTGCGTAGTTTTAAAGATCAAAGCCTGCAGACAGCGGCAATCGACTTTGTTTTATAGAAATATGTATGTACTTTGCACAGTTAAATTTTTGTATTTATTGCCCTGCTTGGATGCACAATCCAATATACGAACTTTCAGCTCTCACAACTTTGACAACAACTCACACTATTGTTTGTCATTACTTTTAATGTCTCATAGAATAAGCATACAATGACTTGAAATAAGAAAGAATAAAAAATTCAAACAAGGATTTCCTTAACTTGATCCTTAAAGTTTCCCTGGCCAGTTATACAAAATCCAACATTAAATCCACACCAACGCAGTGTTTCCCACAGTTAATTGTTATGTGACTTTAAAATAACTCTGTTAATGGGTTTCTTGAGATTTTAGCTTCTCTTGTTCTTGTTCAAGCAATAGTACAACACCACCTTGCACACGATGTCTAAATTGAACTTAAATCTTGCAGTGGAACCATACTGCTTGTGCAATTGTCGATCTGCAATTTCGTTTGTGCAAAACAAAAAAGATAATTGAAGCTGCAATGGGATTTTACACCGGAACTTTTGGTTTAATGAGAATGACTTCAAATAGGAACCGTAGTCTTATTTCATTATCAAATCCGGAACCACAGGAAAGACAATTGAATGCAATAGAACTGAATGGGTTCCTGGAATAAATGAGGTTAGTCTTTGTTCAAAGAACCCTAATGAGGATGCAATAAAGACTTTAACAGGCAAATAAGGATGTAAAGGATATTTTTTGTGAATTTTTTTTACTGCATTCTAAGCATTCTGAGAAAAAATTAAATGATCTTTATTGGACGCTTTGAGTATACTGACTAAATTAATTTGTGTACGTGGAAATTGACAGATAAGTGCAAAATATAGATGAAAGATGAGCAGTAGTGAAAACCTAAGTGGAAGAACATGAAGTCGAAGAAGAAAACAAAGCGGATGCTACTCGTAAATCCAAAAAAAAAAAAAAAAAATATATATATAAACTGAAGAAGAACTAGACGTGGAAGCCGATCTGCCGAAAGAAGACGCGAATGACGATTTAAGCGCTAAGAAATTCTGTAGAAGAAGATAGCAAAGCAAAAGCAGACGCAGAAGCGGTGAAAAATATATATACGATTTTATATGAATAGAACTAATAGGTAAGGCAGATACAAAAAAGATTAGAAATGATAGAAGGTTACGCAGAAGCATGAAGCATATGAGAAAGCAGCGAATGTAGAAGCTGACACCTAAAAATTAACTCAAAGAAAACAGTAAGGCGGAATCGGACGCAAGATTATGTCCTTTACAATTATAGAAGAGCAATAAAACTTACATATTTATTATTATTATATTACTTTATGTTACAGAAAATTTCTAAACACTTCTTGTCACATCCCATTTTTATTACAAGAAACAATAAGAAGTAGAAATCAAGTTACATAATCTAGAAGAACCTCATGAGAAAGTGAATATGGAAGCTGAAGCTCCAAGGCTCAAGTCGAAATCGAAAGATCCGAATAGGGCTTACTCCACGGGTGGATCAATGATATGAACTTGAGAAATGAGAGAACTGCTATACCTTCGGGATCACGATGCTCGTAATGCCGAAAGGGAAGAATAAGTTGCTTCAATCCAATCCAATGCAATTAAATTTTGATAAAAAAAAAAATAGGTTTTAGTATAGATTTCTGTATGTTTATCACAGCCCCTCTCCATAGGTAAGAGGGAATTGAAAAACTTACTTACTTACTGAACCGAAGTATAGCTTTCAGAGTTTTTAATTGAATTTTTTTATTATGCCTTTCAATTACAGATTTTCATGTCTTACAAACTTTTTGCAGTTAAAAAATAAGAATAAAAATTAATTCAATTCAAATATAAACTAAGACTTTGATTTTTAGATATATCAACTTAATAAAAAATAAGTTTGAAAGAAAGCTTTCGAATGCAACCGCAATTATACCAATTCCTAGTGTTATTCAAAATAAGGCGCTGACGAGTTCTTGATGCCATAACCAAAGCAAGAACCATTTTTAAGTGTCATTGGTGCGAAAGTACAGAAAAGCATAAAATAAGAGTGGCTCTAGGTGGTCTCCTTGTGGTACTCATGAAAGAGGGTATTTGCATTTTATTGAGGTATTGTCTTAGGAGTCTTACTACCAAAAGTTACACACTATGTTCTGTCAGTAAAATAGTAGGATAACCAACCAAAAAGCGGGCTAAGTAACTTAGGAAATTTTCAACTAAGTTTTTTTGTCCAATTTTGAGGACGAGTTAAAAACGGATATTTCCACTCATAAAGGACTACTGCTCATGTAGGTACTGAAAGTTTGAACACAATTGGAAGTGAAAAATTTGGTTAGACCCTAAAAGAAGTCTTGATTTGATTAAAAGCCCGTTCACATAAAACCGATAGACGTGTATTTGAGGTATACTCAAAGAAGAGGTATATTCAAAGAAGAACAATCTACGGAATACTTAACAAAGAATCTATCAAAAATCTCACATTAATGAATGTAATGAATGCAATTGATAACGATTTCAAGTATATCGAAAGTTTAGCTGGAAGTTACAAATTTCAGGAATTGATGACAGGTCTTCGTTTCGATTAAGGACCCCTTTGGCATCTGTATGGCTTTTTTGATAAATTTTATGATTTTAGATCTATTCCTTATTATCTTAACATATAGAACAATTTGCTTTGCTCTAACACAAATAATTGCAGAATGGCTGGGCCGATTTTCATGGATTCTGTTTTTTGTCTTTATTTTATCCTACTAGCAAAGTAACTACCAAAAATATTGGATCCGACGAGAACGGAACGGCAGCTTTAAATCCACTTCTCCGATTTCTAAAATTCTTCCAACATTAGAATGTTACACATTCCATCAGCAACATTGACTACAAAACCTTTATTTAATCTTCAGCTTAGCTCAGCGGGTGTTTCTACCAATTTTTAGTGTTTTGACAATTTTTTGAAGACCCGACCCGTTAGAACCGAGCCACACCCGGCGGGCTACCAGTTTGAAAATTGACTGTCTATTCACATTTTTTTTTAGACACAATGCCAATAAATATAGAAAAACTTACATTTTCCTGAAACAAGTATCAACTTTAGGAAGGGCTTTTTTGAAAAAAAAAAAAAAAAAAAAAGAGGAGGCTTATGCTAATCTGGAGCACTCAGACCTAAGTGCCGGTCCATTGTACTACCAGGGTAGCAGCCTTTTTGTGGTGCAATAGATTAAAATAAGATGGATGTAATTTCGTATATAACCGGCGTCTAGTTGAAACTGAGACGTTGAAAGAGAAGTAGATGCCCAGAGCGGGATTCGAACCCACGCATCCGGCCTACTTACTGAACACTCTACCACTGCACCACGGCCGCTCTAGCATGGGCTAAAGGGAAATTAAAAGTGAAACAACCCTTGTCTAACAAATTTCGGATAAATCGGAAGAGAATGAAAGAGGATAGGCACCATAGATTAAAATGAACTAAGTCTGCTTGTGAACAATGAATATTTACTTGAAAAAAACGAGTTTGAACAAGCTGAGTCAGCCCACAAGCAAGTAAATTTGAACGATCTTATTTGTGAACCAAGCAACTCTGAACAACCCCTATTTTCAAACGAACCAAACAAGTAGACTTGCTTGCAAGTCAAAATGAGTTTGAATAACATTGAGTTAAGCTGCTTGTGAGTAAAGTGCTTGTGAGTAAAAGTGATCACAAGCAATTTATTCGTAAACAAGCAATAAGTTCATGAGTATGCAGTGTGCTTGTGAATAAGCAGTGTGTTTATAAGCAAGCAATGTGATCATACCAAATAGGGTAGTTTGATGGCGTGTTCGTTTTGAGTACAATAAAAATCTAGGTATATAGGTAAGAAGTACGTTTGTTTAATAGCTTGGTTTTTTATTCTTTTCTTTTATATGAAGAAAAAGGTTATTATACAGTAGATATGGAAACAATTTATTGTATTCATTGAAGTAGATAGTACAGGTTTGTAAGTATATAAAAACAAAAAATTTTAAGCGAACAGAAAACTGAATTAGAAGTTAAAAAAAGCGAAACAAAATCATGATAAATAAGGATAAATTAGAAAAAAAAAAACAAAAATGCAACAAAAAAGACTTATTAAAAATTTCTTTTACTTTAAATTTTATTAATTTTTAAATTTGAATACGCAACCATTAAATTATTAACGGTTTCCGGGTTCAACCTGGTTCGTTTTTCAGTTATCACATTCCCAGCCTGTGAGAAAGCTCTTTCTGAAGGGGCTGATGTTGCAGGTATGCAATTTAATATTTTGCTGACTTCATATAGGCGCTTAAAAATGTTTTTGTGTTCAAACCACCATTGAAGAATATTGACAGGATCTTTTGTATTGGTTGCAATATATTCAGTGATTTCCGTTTCAAATGAATCCTGAGCTGTACTTTCCCCAATAAACCGTGTGAAAACATTATGCGTTCGGGAAGACGTTGACGGTTGCGCATCCAAAATATCTTCAGTGGGTAGAATAGCTGGCACTAAAGTTTTTATGAAACTATAGATTTCAGTCTTCTCGTCCATAGTTAATAGCTGCATTTTATTACAAGGCGGGTATAAGAAAGTGGCGGCCTTGAACGCAACCTTTATTTCCGGATAAAATAAATGGCTTAAATGGTGTTTCACTCTGCCCTTGAAGTCAATCAGAGTTGATGAGTTGATGAGAAGCATCAAACATCACTTTTTTGTCCAAAGGAGACACAAGCACTTTATTTATTAAACTTGGCTGGTTTTCTTTGTGGCACTTATGTCTCAAAAGATTGCTTGTGGCCTTACATGTGTATTTGAGAACTTTTTTGCAGGATCTGCATGCCACAAAGTTGGGAAGAATTTCACCGTTCTGAGTTTTTATTTCTCCAAACGTTTCCCAAACCTTACTTCTGCTATTTTTCTTACTGCTTATTTAGAAAATACTTTCAAGAAGGTTAAAATTTACACTTTCTTCGTTCATTTTAAATTTTCTACACAAACACTGCTGCTAACAATATTCCACTAAAGTGATTTTAATTTTTAACGTAATCTTTATATACTTTCTACATTCAAAATCAGGTACCAAAAAAAATTTACGCTTCTAAAATAATGATCAAAACCGCATTTGCGGTTTTTTATGATACATTCAGGTCACTTTTTCTCAGATAAACTCTCTCATTATGCATAATTCCGAAAAAAAATCTTTAAAACTTATTTCGTCAACGACGTAAATACCTACATGTTTATAACTCTTCCTAATTCATTGATGACTTTTAATTTTTGTACCTACCTTCATAAGCTTTAACCCAAACATTTGCATGCCATAAAACGAAGGAATTAGCAATCACTTGAAAAACTGATAAGCAAAATCCATTTCCGCAATAAAGTCATATAAATTTATTATATTGTAAAAATTATTTTCAAACACTTTTTTAATTCCTGGAAAATAGTAACATATACATACAAAAATATTAAAAAGGGAAATTTTGGAATCAGAAATTAAAATGTTTTATCATCCCGCAATGCATCCAATCCGTTCTTTCTCTTATCATAAGCCAAAACCAGCCATTTGTATGCCTTTCTTTGTTTTTCAATAGAATTATAGTTAGGTATAAATGTTCAACGCATTGCTTTCCGATGAATACACTGCCTGCTTATAAACACACTGCCTGCTTGTAAGCACGCTACCTGCTTGTGAACACACTGCCTGCTTGTGAATATTTTGCATGCTCATGAGTATTTGAATATATTCAAGTAAGTTCAAACAAGTCAATCTGCTTGCAAGTCATTTGCTTGTGAGTGCAATACAGAAAAAATGACTTGTGAGTATCCATACTGATTTAGTTTGTTCACTAGCAGTTTTTGCTTGAGAGTTAATATGCTTGCGAGTTATTTGCTTGTGAATAGGGGTGGAAAATTATCAAGTCTGAGCGATCGTTGAGAAATTTGGGATGTGTTTGAACTGATTTGAACATACTCATTTTGATCTCTGATAGGCACTCAGCCATGAGATTTTAACAAATAAATAAATAGGGTGGCACGAAAAAAAAATGGAAACATTGGGGCTTGACGTACACTGCCAACCACTAGGATGAGGCCACTAATTTTGCAATCGATTTTCGCTTTTGACATCTGGTGGAAGTTTTGTACCCGGAAAAGTTTATTACCAGTTAATAGGTACGTATTTTCCCATAACAAATTCATAAAATTTAAGGGTTAATTCGTAACGACGCACAGTGGTCGGATTCGACAATCTAGCGGGACAAAACTATTTTGGAACAGAAAAACAGGTTTCAACTTATTTATATTTTATTTTATGAGTTTAAATGACTAAATTGTACAATTTTTTACAAAAATAATATTTTTTTTTAAGAAGGGACACTTAAACTATAGAAATTATACAAAAATAATTATATAGAAATTATAAAAAGTTGTTTTTTTTTTTAATAATTTGGTAAAATCAATTTTTGACTTGAAAGTAAATTTTTTTTTCCTGAAGTAAATAAGAATAAGTCTTCATTAAAAACTACTATCATCTTTACTAGCTAAAACTTCTTCATCGAGATCCTCGATTGATAACAAAGAGAAAACTTCTTTTGGTATCGTCCCACTCGTACGTATTCGTTTTGGTACATGTCGTAAGCTAGCAATATATATGGATCTGACTGTACCAACAACCGATTTTTTCCTTGTAAACAACTCTCTAAACTTCCTCGTATCCTTATTCCTAGCCTCTTGCGCTTCTTCCGAGAGTTGCCCAAAAGGAAGAATACAAGACGATATGATGTCTTTTCCATGAAGGTAGACTTTATGAACTCTCACTGGCATAGTGTACCAAGAATATTCCCTAAAATACAGATCTCTATTGTTGCTTTTCAAATGCATTTCCACTTATAGGATATCCACTCTTCCCAACCTTTTCTAAAATTCTAAAGTTCTAAAATTCCATGCAACCGTTCTACGAGTTCTTCATTAACACCGGTAATTTCTGAGCTTTTTTCAGCAGCTCGAAAAAAACGTCTGGAAGTATTGCCATCATTTGTATTGCCTGCTTGCTGCGTTAGCATATCTACAAGCAAACCGAGCTGGCTTATAAATCTTGGATTTTTTTTGCTTCAGCTACTTTGGCTTAGTGACTCGTCAACTACAAACTAAACAACTTTAAACTTTCTTGTTTGCAAAATAAATCAAAAAACAAAATATGAATTACAGTTATCTATCGAGTTGTTACGTCAAGTGCATTATTTTAAAGCCGTTCACTCCACTTTGATTTTTACATTATGTTCACCTGGATGGGGCATTAACCACTCACGAGACCTTCTAGTTCCTCCAAACTTTTTTTTTTAAATTTCCCTGTCCGGAAAGCTCAAGCTTATCTATATTAATTGCTCTAACCATAACAAGCTTATTTGTTTTATCCATTTGCCGCCAAAATTCAAAAATTTGGTTTCGCAATATCAGGGAGGTAATTCTGAAAATTGAAAAAAGTTGTATGGGCGTCGCAAAAACGCGCAATGGATTTTTTTTTAACCTAATAGCCAACACTCCACAGAATTATTTTTTATAAAGTTTTAGGCGAAGCTCGGCGAAGCTCTATACTTTTGCTCCAATTGAAAATTCAATAAAAAAATTTCAGTTAAATTTTTCACGTTGAACTTAAAATGCTATAAGAAACTATTTAATGAACTAGTTAACTTCGGAAATCGTTTTTTTTACTGCTCACAATCTATTCTATTCAAGAAAAAAAAGACTTATTCCAAAAGACGCACCGTAGCACTTTTTATAGCTGAACCAAATTGCACAAAAAAACCTTTTATTTTCTGTCGTTAAATGGCTTTCATAAACTACTTACTTCTATGCTTGATATTGTCTTGACAGTGCAAAAAATCAAAAATCAAAGTATGAACTACAGTTACCTAGTGTATTGACAAGTAAGGTACATCGTTTTGAAACGTATCGCTTGACTTTGATTTTCGACTTTTGTCCCGCTAGATTATTGAATCCGACCACTGTGCGACCGACGGTTGGAATTTCCCAAGATCAATTAATGAACTACTGAAAATAGGTATAAAAAGGTGCTCCATTAGGATGAGGCCACATGCAAAATTTTAGAAAAAAAACAAAAAAATTAGTGAAATGTTTACATTTTATGGTTTAATAATATTTAATAATAACGTTTTTTTACATTAATAATGAGTATGTCCGCCATTTTCGGATATAACCTCTATTAGACGGTTTGGAATAGAATCATACAGTTTTTTTTAAATAATCATATGAAATTTGGGCCCGGGCACTACGAATAGAATCAATTAAGGTGTCCTTGTCTTCAAATTGTCTGCAACCTTCGTAATCTTTACGAGATAGCCATGACCAAACGCTTCCAATTATGTTTAAGTCTGGTGAATATGGCATCCATGACAAAAATTCCACGTCTTCTGATTGAATCCAGCTCCTGACAACTCGGCTAGTGTGGATTGGGGCATTATTTAGTTGAAAAATCAAAGTCAGAGGTCCAAAAATGTTTTCATTTTTGGAAATGACCGTTCCAGCAAACATTTGTAGCTATTTTCGTTCATTGTTGTGGACAAAAACTAAAACTCCAATTCTACTATTCGTGCCATAGTAGGTGTATTTCACTGATTTGCCATTTTATGGTGATTCGGAGCGGCTTAGTGAGAACGCTTTTCATATCAGTTTTTTTTTACTGTCCGAGGAGTTGTCAATTGCTCGCGAAAGGCGATAC
Source organism: Melanostoma scalare (assembly GCA_949752695.1). Classification (NCBI taxonomy): domain Eukaryota; kingdom Metazoa; phylum Arthropoda; class Insecta; order Diptera; family Syrphidae; genus Melanostoma; species Melanostoma scalare. The sequence goes on along the minus strand of OX456986.1, from coordinate 9,377,780 downwards.
CATTGCAAAAGCGGTTTAATGTTTCTGATGGGATTTTAGAGTTGAATCCTCCCACGTAACAGGCAGAGACATGATAACCATTACGTCACGGGCAACACGAAATAAGCAGACTTTAAAGTGATGAAACCGTTTTATTTGTGTTAAGGAGTACCAAGCTTAAGTAGTTGAAGAGTTAAAATTCAATTCCTTTTACATACAATACTAAGGCTGCGCACACAGGTGCGAGAAAGCGATACGATGCGAAAAGCGATGCGACGAGCTATTCGAGATGCGATATTGTATACGACAAAGTGCGCACAGTAGAAGCGATTTTGTGCGGTTGTGTTACTTGATTGTATTGTGTCAAAACAATATGAATTCGTCATCCAATGTTCAACTTTATTAGCACCAAAATAATTTGAAAATTACACCACACAACATAGTAGGCGCTGGTTGATTTTTTTCTTTAAACTTCAAAACAAACACTTTTCGCACAATATCGCTTGAAAAAGTGGTCAGAGCAGTTTTCGTGCGAGAAGCTTGCGAGAACCTTGTGACAGACTAGCAATAGTCGCATAAAATATCGCTTCACTGTACGCACGTGTATAAGAAAGAATATAAACACTTTTCTAGCATTCAAACGCTTCTCGCATCCCATCGCATTATCGTACTACTGTGCGCGTAGCCTGAGCCTCATGACCAGTGCAATATTCTGAATGATGAATTTAGTTAACAAACGAGTACCTACCACATGCCAAATTTATACGTTTCTGGAGAGCACGTTTGCTCTTTGCAATACATTTTTAACTGCATTTCATTTGGCTGTCGATACTCAATTCTTGAGCTTCTACACGGGCTTACTCGGATACTGTGTAATGCCGTTCAAGAAAGACTATGGCGTTTCACTTAAACCATACGAAACAACGAATTTAAAAACGTGTAAAACATTTTCTCCAAAAAAAAGATAAACAAAAGGAAAAACCAACAAGCTTATTTAACATTTTCATACAACTGCCAACACCATCAACACTGTGTCCCTAAAAACACTTTTGCAAATTGAACATGTCTTTTACCGACTACCCCAGTGCCCAATCTATGCCGGACAAAGTTGGGTATACAATTAAATTCTGAATAAGAAATCAAAATGACTACACAGTCGGAGGTACATTACTTAAACAAACATTATTCGTCCACAGCCATAAAAAATAACGAAGACTTTAATTATTCATGTCAATCTCCTCCCATAAAACCAACAACAAAACAAAATCAACTAACTTACTTACTACAACGTAACGTACCTAAACAAATAAATGTTAAACAAACACATCGTTGCCCTTATGGCTCATTTAAAGCTCAACTTATTTTCTGCGATTCCCATTATTGCTGTCCTCATCTGCAAACATCACACACAAAGCGTGTAGACAACTTAAATTCACAGCTAAAGAGCCAATTAATGAAATCTCGGTGCACATTTGTTGGGCAAACAAATAAATCAATAATAATGATTCCAAAGGACACACATTTAGTTAGTGGCGTTTCTTTTTCCTTTATTCTTATTTTCCTTATTTTTTTTGTTTGTGCTAAACTTTTCCCAAGAACATTTTATCTATCCCACCCACATTCAGGCCCACTTCGATGTCATACCGATGTGCTGTTAAGTGTAGCATCTCGTCATTTATGAAGTGTTCAACAGCTTTTTCTGTCACTTTTTTCTATTCTTTGATAGGTAGTTGTTTTTTTTTTGTTCACATTTCTTTCTTCCTTGGTGTATGGATGATATGTTTGCTGTGGCAAAAAAGACACTTTTTTTAAAAACTCTCAGCAGGAGAGACACTTTCTGAATGAGGGCCAAGAATGACGTTGAAGAGGAAGAAGCTGCCATCTGGTGTTCTCCAGTTCTGTTGTTCTACATATTATGTCCTTCTTTCTTTCTTTTTTGTCCAGCATATTTATTTCAAATATGGTGGTCCTTTATGTCTGAATGGGAGAAAATAATGGAAAACACAAGAGTGTGAGGAAATTTTATTTAGTAATTTTTTGTTGTTGTTAGTCTCCCTTTTGTTGTATCAAAATGCGTATTTGATTTCGTTTTTGGATTTTTCCTTCTGCAGAAAGTATGCTGATATTGTTTGATTTTATTGTGGAACAGCTTTGATTGGCACGACAATATAATTTTGTTTTTGGATAAAAAACAGGCAATAAATATTTTTGCCATTAATTAATGAGATAAATTGGAAAGGGAGCGGGACACATAAAACGTTTTCGATGGCCAAATGAAATTGCAAACTGGCTGGAGCGATAATTGCGGTTAAATAAATTGGAATTTTTGTGTACGCATATGTTTTTGCATTGAAACAGAGGGAATTATTGATTAGGGTTCTGTTTTGTCGAATTTATTCATTCTAGCGCAATAATTGTTAATGAAAAAAAGAGTCTTAAAAAATAAACAATAAAAAAAAGGAAAAACATGAAATGCAGTGACAGGTAGTAACATTTTTGCGTGACGTCCTTGTCTCGTTGATGGTAAATAGTCAACATTGCTGGCCATAAAATCAAACGTGTGACTGGATTTTTTGTTGCCCTGTCAGCAATGGTCACGGTTTCAAAAAAAAAAAAAAATTTAATCTTTTAAAGGTGCACATGATTTGAAAACCTGTTTTACTTTTCCAATTAAGTGCTTAATTACACTCACACTGAGTTGTTTTCATTGAAAATTGTTTTTTAAACATTTTTAGTTATTGCAATTCATTTGTTGTAATGAAGAAAATACACCAAATTTGCTTAGAGCTTTTGGTTCGCTGAGGCATTCTTCTTTAAGCATCAGACAAAGCGATTCGTAGTGGTTCGTGTACATTACTTACCTTTAGTGTTTCTGTGTAGTTGCGTGGCGGTTTCGTTGCTTCAGGAGACAGAACTTGAAGTAAGTTATTATATATTATTTTGTATTCTTATTAGATTATTCTAAGTGTGTATTTAACATCGTGTATTGAGTATAAATTTAACTACACGAAATTACACGAACTGTATAAACGGGCAGATCTTTAAAAAAACAGATAAATAGGCCAAATTTTTCTTTTTTAAATTTTAAAAATAGAATGTGTGTGAGCAGTTTCAGAGGTAGAACGAGAGCTCGAACAAGAGTCGAACCCATCAAAACGTCCGAAAGAGTGGGCGGTCGTGCAAGCTACACGATTTTTCACATCTTTTTGAGGCAGACGACTTCGCCAAAAAAGGAACGACTAATCCTTTTCGACCTGAAAAGAAAAACCTAGGAATACCTATCGCTACAGGTAAGCTTTTGCTAAAGCATGAAGCCTCTGAGAACGTTTCGAGTCAACAAATGGCCAAATCTGTTAAGTCATAAGACATGTATTACTCTGCATCTATCTAGTGCTCATCTTCTCAGAAGCGTCCAGCTTAGCGAAAGCTGACATGTAGCGATATTGAATCTAAATCGTCTGCATATTAGCTCCATCGTAGGTTTCATACCTCCCTAGTTTACTGCCTAATAGGCAGACACGCCAAAAGATTTGGTGTCTACTCCAATGACTTTGGTATCTACTCCAATGACATTTTCAGAAGCTGTATGGACGAGGAGGAGGAGGAAATAGTCCAACACCTCCTTTGTTTATGCTCGGCAATTACAAACAGACAGAAAACTCATTTAGGGAAACTCTTTTTGACGACATCCGCCATTTAGCTAATCAAAACCCTAAAAGTTTCTGACTTTTCATGCAAAGTTCTGCATGGTTTGACTAACAGGTGCTCAACTTGTAAATCTAGGTTTGATTAGAGGGTGATCAACTCCCTTGTCCTCTAGATAAGGACAACAGGTCGAACAAGTTTCTGGTCTCAGTGCTACCGCAATGAACCCTTTGTGGTCTAAGTGTGTCAGACTCCGTAGCCTGAAAGCCACATCTAACTTGAACTAACCTCCCCACCAGCGATAAGGGGTCTTTTTTGTTGAAACATTGATTCATAGAGTCGGATCAAAACAAGCAAGTTATGGAAAACCATTACAATAAAAAGTCAAATTTAAATCTCATTTCCAATTGGATTTGCAATCCTTTTTGTAGTAATAAAAAAGCCAAAGAACAAATTACGTAGCTCCTTCACTGATTTTCCAGACAATTTAACTTTAGTCCGTCAACCTTTAACGTAAGAAGTTTCGTACCTGTCACAGCTAATGACAATTACTTATGCGGACGCACCGGTAATTTTGTCATACAAATAATGACAAAATTACTTCCAACGTAAACATTTCGTATCATTGGTTGCTAGTGCAAAGAAAACGTCAAACAAAAAAATTTAAGAAAAAAGATTTCTATGCTGTAATTAAGGATTTGGAGACAAAAAAAGATCGATCAGACATGAAAATTTGGGACTTTTTCTATTTCTTGCTCCTGCTGAACTCAATCAAATCTCCGTGGTGATCTGCGATGCTGTTGTTGACTTCCAAGGAAATACTTTCTTGACTTTAGAGTGCCCATGTGTGAATGGTTCGTATGTCTGTCTATTGCTTTGGATTTCGATGTTCTAATCTCAGAAACATTCAATTGTTATCTCAAGTGCATCACCTTTTGCTAAAAATTAGAAAACTTTCCGAGAGTAATTACACTGCCATTAAGCCGTTCGAAATTTTCACAGAAAAATGTAGGTTCCCATCAATTTACAAAAGTTATTGTCGAGAGAAGCGCATTCAGACCCTGCCCGAGCACATTTTGAGTGCAAAGTTGTTTTTATTTATATTTAGTAAAGACGTATTAAGGAAATGTCGAAATATGTTGTGACAACAACAATATATTTAGCGTAATTTCGTATTTTTCTTTGAATTACGATAACATGATGTTAGTCGTCTCATCGTGACAAAAACACCTGCAGTGCTTTCCGACGTTTCCGTCAAGTAGACACGGTAATCTTTTTGAGATTTAAGTGTTTTTTATCCAGGCAAAGCGTTTTTACAGTCTCTATTTTATTAAAATATCAATTTTGTTCATTTTACTCCCCCTCCGGTGGTAAGGAGTCATTTTTAAAATGGAGGTTCGAGAGGAGTAGAGTACCTTTCGATTTATTTTAAACATACAAACATGAGATTTTCCCACTGTCAAGCAAAGATTTGATTTCAGAAGCAGAATCGATTTGATTTCAGAAGCAGAAGATTCATAAAAAGAAAATTTTAAAACACTATTTTGTAGCAATCCGTTATATGACAAACAGCTGCGCTTGAGAGTTTATACTACACAGAAAAATCAAAAGAACAAAGCAGTTCTCAAAACTCTTCATGAAAACTATAAACAGGCGTCTGGTTCAGCGTGATTTTATGCATACAAGCTTCTTAGGCTAAGTGTTTCGTAGAATTAAGGGACTGAGCAAACATATACCCCGACATGAGAAAAAAGCAATTACTATCCCGAATTAATACAAGTCGTAACCCATAAGACACATACCACATACCACATACCACGCAACGTCCAAAAGAACCATCTGATTGCAGAACTACCGCATCCTCTTTTTTATAACCAGATATTCAGAGAGTCACAAAATATTAACAAAATATTTCATCATACAGAATCTCTTTGTATTCGACCAAGAATGTACCAACTGCCCCAACATCTGCTGTACTCCCATGGCTCCATTAATATCCCTCGCTTTAAAATTAAAATTTTCTGAAAAGCCCCACTCAAATTTCTTGGAAATTGTAATTTTACCCATCTACTCAACAAGGACTTAAAATTCTTTCTCCCATTGTGATACATGAGTAAACATGCCAACCTTCATGAATATCCTCCTCCATCCTATTGTATACGAAAGTGATTAATATCGATTACTTGCAACAAGTCTTACATAATGAATGTTTCTATTACGCAACTGGCCCTTTTTTTCATTGTAACTAAACAGACCCATGCTATGCAAGGCCCTGCCACTTAAGTCGTTTCTCATTAGCGTATGCAAATAATCTACTCTACATATACTTGATTCACATACGCATTGGCACAATTATGATTGTGAGAGTCATAATCAGCGTTGTTCAAGGACTCTCTAATGCTGCTATATATCTGGTCTTTGTTGGATTCCTATTGATATCCCTTGCATACAACTCCCATACTTCCAACTTGAATAGCCATTTGGATTACACTTTTATTATTTGTGTTCCAGATCATTAAGAGGATTTACTCAACGCCACTATATCCGCGGTGCTGTCTATTGATTTCCCTGTTCGGAACTAGGCAAACACGCAAAAAGGCACTACTCTCATGTACAACGATTTCCATATATTATCCTTAAATGTTACTAAAGCCAATCGGACTTAATTGCACTTCCCTAGCAGCCAAGCTTACGGCCCAACTAGAGTGCCATGTTTGTGCGCCCCCACGCGAAAAGAGCAGATTCATCGCATAAATATTCCAAATTCTAAAAAGAGCATAAATTTAACGATTAAAGTTTTTGATAACTAAATCAATTTGCACACAAGTGTCGTTTCGGTTTAGAAGTCAAACAATTTCTAAACAAAAAATAATACAACTGTGGATGTATTGGGAGTTGTGTCATATTTGAAATTTATAAACGAACCTCAATCGCGGATCGATGTTTTTCCTCCTCCTATATTGCCAATCCAGGCCAAAGCATGGGAATTTCATTTCCAATTATAATTGGTTAATTTATGTGTGTCTATGATATCTTTACGCTGATATGCTTTTAATTACACCTCGTAATTGAATTTTTCACTTTTTTTTTGTTTTTGTTTTGTTCTTCTTTTTTTGTTTTTTCGAAAACAAAATGTATCGGATATCAGTCTCCATGAGTTGATTAAATAATTTTATATGTCAATTATACCCATGGGGTTTTATGTTTTGTAACGAGAAGCGAGATGACTTACTGGCCATACGATATACGCTAAATGAGCAACACTTTGTTAATTGTAACAAGTTAGCAGCATATACATAAGCCTTGTTTTAACAAATTGGTTAATTGAAAAATTTTATAAATAGGATTGAGTTTTATTGAGTGATTGCGTGTCAGAGGATTTTATGTTACGTATACGCCAGAGTTCTATGGGCGAAGAGCAAAGAAATGACATTTGATTTTCTGCTTTTGAATTGAATTTTTTGCGCGAAACGATGGGATTTGTTCATGTGTTCAAATAGAAAAGGTGGGAAGGTTCATGTAAGCCAAGAATTGACCTCATTACGTTCGTTTTGTTTTTGTTTTTGGAAGACAAACTCAAAAACCTCGTTTGACAGTCAGAACAGTGAGCGTAAGGAACAAGGAAAATCTTTTTTTAAGACAAATTTCTTGAAATTAGAAAAAAGTGTGAGTTTTAGGTAAATTTTTTTCCAAAACCACATCCTTACATTCGTTTTACGTCCATTTTGCAATTACTCAGTTTTCCTCAGGAATGCTATGACATTCGGTAAGGGCATTAAAACACTAGAAAACATAGAGCAAATTATGTAAGGCTCCGGAGGGCATGAGCCAATTGAGAGAAAAGATCCTACAAACTGCAGTGTCATGCTTTGGATACCGCCTTCTATGGAGAGGCTCGCAAATCACTGCATTCTGGCAGATTCACTTCGAGTTACGAGGCTGAAGTAAAGAAAGTAGAAAAGAAGTTGGGTCTTGGGAGTTTATTTCTCAGGAAAGAACTTAGAGATCATGACATGAAAAAGAAGAGTTGGCCCAGAGCTTCAATCGCATCCTACACCTTTTTCAGTGACATGCTGCGTTGATTTATTTTTTAAGGTAGCGCTTGATTACTCATCAAAAGTGACAAATATACCAATGGTCGACACATTTGATTTTCCACAAAAGACAAGGGCTCAGAGAAAAGACCAAGGATTTAATATAACACCATGCCGAACTTGCAACATTATAGCATCCGAAGATGAGGATATTTTAAATCTTACACATTCACAACAGCTCGAGGACCGCCTTTACATATGTCGACGGAAATTTGAAGACGTATGAGCCGATCTAGCAGAGGAATACAAGAATATTATGATAGAATTAGCTGCTTCATTCCAAATTAATTATGAAGTGAACCAGACTTTCCGCACCTTACCTTATAGACGTCTTCAAGCAAAAGTGTCTCGGGAGAGAGAGTACCGCCACACTACTTCTATTCTTTCTGCGAAAAAAGGCTTGAATATCAGAGTACCGCTTGTATTACATTAAACCAGTAGCAGTGTCATAAACTTACGACCAGATACCAACACACTCCCCGAAATTTAAAGATTCCGGCAACTAAATCGTTTGTGGGTCGATAGTAACTCGTATCTCTGGAGTTACTGTCAACTCACTACGTTTTCAGGCTACGACTGCAATGAAACTGTCAACTGGTGTGCTTGTCGCTACTTCACAGTGCTTTCATCGGAGTTTTGTCAGCTATAGGTAGCCAGCCAACTCCCGCGTAATTAGTCACACAATAAATAGATTTCCGTGAAGATATTTCCGAAATCGAGTTGTCTTGGTGCGTACAATTCTGGATAATTGACTTAAGGACCAAACACCAACCCCAGAATGTTCTAGTTCCTACATTTGCATTTGCAGTTCATCATCGTCACAAGCTTCCAGATCCGAAGGCCATTTGCACAAGAATTGGGTGGCTAACAGGAATGTACGCGGGCAGTGTTAAGACGAAACACAACCTTGAAGTAGTCAAAATATATGAACAGACGTGCGCTGCCCAAGCAAGGCTAAAGCTCTTTAAGACTTTTCCAAAAAAATTGCTCATCACTTAACAAGCACTTAATTTGATCCATAGAATACTATTCCACTCAATAACTTCCATTTTACCTCTTTGCAAGTGGTTTTAGTTTTAGGTGTAGCCAAAAACTCTTTAAGATATCTTAAATAATTCTTAATAAGCGTTTCTCATTCAAATACTTTGCAGGACTTATTTAAAACCTAATTTAGTAGCTTCTGCTCAGAGATCGTTGAAAATTTGTCTACTCATCTTTAAAAAAAGGTTTTAAAGTGATTTTCTAGACAACTTTTGAGTTGTGTATTGTAAGGCAATTATTGGCACAGGGTGCATCTTTATAAAAGATGCAGTTTTGAAAAAAAAAAAAAAAAAAATTGGGACAATTGGAAACCAGAGGTCTTGAATCCTTAAGAAGAGTATATTAAGAATTCTTCAGTTCATGCAGTTGGTTGCTCCCCTTATCGACTACTTTACGAAGATTAAAATCGTAAAAACTCTTGTGAAATTGATTTTTTAAGTATTCTATAAGAGGCATTAGTGTTGCTTGGGTGATCTTAAAACAAGAGCGAAAACGTAATATAGTCTGACGAAAAATTCAGGCAAGTTGCAATGAGAACCAGAAGCAAATCGAACAAAGTCAAGCAGAACCGTGTACCTCCGAAAAGTAAACAAATAGCGTTCATGTCACGTGGTGCCTACTTTAGGTCGAACTTTACATGAATACCAACCGTCAGAAATCGTTTACCGTCTTTTGAACCTCGTATCGGTGCGTGTGGTTATAAACGTCTTCTTGGATTGAATAAAAAGTGGAAACTGAATGATTGAAGAAAAAACTTAAAATTATGAAAACAAAAAGCATGACCTGGTGGAAATTCCCTTATCAATTCATGTAACAAGAATCTGATTTCACAAAAGAATGTGCTAAAAAAAAGCAATAAAAAATTAAAGATATCTGAAAAATAACAAAAAAAAGGGTTCAAAAGTTATCAAAAGGATAAAGTAAAATAATTATCGGATATTCCTCCGAGCTGTGTAATATTGCGTGCAAAAGGATACCATAAATGTGTTTGAAGGGAAGATAAACAGAAACATATCGACACACACAAGAACACAAATTATATTCTTCCTTTTTGAGGTCAGAAAAAACCAAAGGAGTTGAAGTCCCGCAGCAACACACGAGAGTGAAAATCAACTCGTAAATTGTAATTTTCTCAAAAGAAAAATAAAAAAAAAAACAAATGAAAACTTAACCGAAATAACCACTCGCTCAACGACTGTTGTGGCTACCTATATTATTTTTTGTTATGAGGTAAAAGGACGAGAGGTAAGGAAAGGCGTCCAGTCAAGTTGTAGGTCTCGCCCTTGGTCTTTTGGGGTTAAAGTTAAACATATGAATCTTCCTTCATAGTTTTTCAATGTTGAGTTGTTTTTTTTTTATTTTTATTCTCACTTTAGCTTTGTTCTTTCTTATTTTTTATGCATATCCTTCAACGTTTTTCCGCTCTGCGGACTTTTGATGCGGCCCAACTTGCGGAGCATAACAACATTTGTTTGAGTGTGTCTGTGTGTGTGTTTGTATGTTTTTCCACCAATTTCCGCAGAGCAGTAAAATAAATTAATTTACGTTGCTTTTTCCAGTGGTAAGCATAACAACTGAAATAAATAAAAAATTCAAGGAGCACATCCTTCTGTCCCAAGGCAAAGTATTTGCATCTTTGCTTGTCTGGTCTGTGTAGGTAGGTAACGTATAAATGTGCATGTTTCTCTGGATGTGTGTGTGTGTATGTGTGTGGATTGAAATAAACGAAGTCGTTTTCATTATTTTAAATATTTATATAAACTTTGGTTTAACTATGTGAAAATCCTTTTATAAGCTTTCAGTAGAGATGTTTGGTTTGGCTGGCTTATATGGGATGGGCATTGGCATGGGACGAGCTACTCTCAAGGAATATTGCTTCCGGCACAACGTAAATAGTTAATGAATTTTTAAATTGACATTTTGCTTTATAATGTGAGTGTGGTGGTGAGATGGTTACTGTTGGGACAGACAAAAGCCGAAATAAGTTTGATGTCTTATACTAAAGATGTATTCTAAGAATGAAAACACGCTTTGATGAAAGTAAATTGTCGTGAAGATTCAAAAAGGAGGAGGAAGAGGAGGAAGAAGAGGATGCAGAGAAGGAAGAAGAGGGAGAGAGGAAGAAGGGGAGGCAGGAGGTAGAGAAGGAAGAAGAGGAGGAGGCAGAGAAAGAGGCAGATGAGGAGGCAAGAGGCAGAGAAGAAAGAGGCAAAGAAGAAGGAGGCAAAGAAGAAGGAGGCAGAGAAGAAGGAGGCAGAGGAGGAGGAGGCATTGAAGAAGGAGGCAGAGGAGGAGGAGGAGGCAGAGAAGGATAAGGCAGAGGAGGAGGAAGAGGACATTAAAAGGAGAGAAAAAAGAAAGAAAGAATAAAAAGTAGAAATTCATATTGATAGCTCATAATGAGAAGATGGAAAAGAAGGAGGATGTGAAAGTTGAGGAAAACGACGAAGATGAAGAGAAAGAGGATTCGAAGAAAAAGACGAAAGAAAAAACGAAAAGATTTGAAGCGAATGAAAGAAGGAAGAAAAAAAGAGAAGAGAAAAAAGAAATAAAAAAGGAAAAGTGGAAAAATCTGATTGAAAGCTCAGACTCTTTGATTCTGAAAGTAAAACAGCAAATCAGATTATCATATTCCATCATAAACAATTTAAATTCGTATCTCAACCTATTTCTTGCCTTTATAATCCTTTATTACAAACTTAATGTTTTCATGACCCCTGACACCCTGACCACAACGAACAACTCTACTTGTCCTTCGGTGCAGCGTCATTAGAAGAGCTTCCAAAACTTTCATTCACTTCTCTTCTGCAGTATAACAAGACTTACTGTCCGAGAGATAATCACCAAGTTAGATATTTTTTCTTCAATTGAAAACCAAGTATAATTTTCTGTTGCTTGCAACCTTCATTAAAGCTCTTGCAACAGGAAACTTTTAATAAGACGAAACAACCCATTTAAAAAACCATAAATATTTTCCCTTAAAACACCTTCGGTAGGCAATTTCCAAGAATCATTTGATTCACAGCTAAAGTAATAAAAAATAATTATGACATTTACTGAAGACTTGCTATAAATACCGTTAACCTTTACTCAATATACCCAACCCAAAACACTTCAAACCGCAAATGTCACCTTTGAAATTCTGTCCTTTATCGAATATCTTTTCCTTTTTTTTATTTTCTCTACCATGTTTTCGTCCCATGACCAGTTAGATGCCTTTAATGCCTTCATTCCACTTAAAGAGGCAAGCGCTGAAATTCCCTGTAAAATATCCATCAAAGTAATAACATACACACAAATAGCTTCCAACTCCACCGCCATATAGCTCCCCCACCCCGCCCACATCGGTAATAACACCCTTGAGAACGTTTCTATTGTTTGGGTAAGGGTTTACTATACAAATCGTTTCACGTGTTTCCTGTAATTACCTAGAGTCACAACTCTCACAAACAATGGTGAATGGCCGTTGAGACGGGTTGCTGTTTTGAATTATTGAAATATGAATGGATCCTAAAAATGTCAACACATTTTCAGAATGAAAGAGAGAAAAAAAAAAAGTTTTAGAAGTGGACGCTGCTTAGAAAGGATTTTTTTTTTCTGCTGACTTACGGTGGTTAAGTTGCTTTTTTTTCTTTTTACTTATTGAAGTGTTTGCAAAACAAATGAAAACAATTTCTATGTTTTGATAACGGTTTAGTGGCGAGAGGTGCATTTGTGATTTGATTTGAAACGCGCATGTTTCACCTCAGCCAGTGAGGTGAATGTGGGTGATAGGGGAAGATCTACTACCCCTTTGCCATAATGTTTAGCATAATGAAGATATTATTTAAAAATCTCCCCATATCTTGAAATTGGAGAATTTGTAGTTGGATTTATTACACGCATTTTTGGGTGACTTTTTTTAGTGAAAGAGTCTACGAAAAATCAAATTGCAGTTTTACTTTAACTCGCGTTCCACAAAATCAAAATCTGGTACAGCTTTAAAAGCAAAGTAATTTAGGTGTTTTGATGTTATGTGGTGGAGAATATCATGAGGGCAGTGTTATTTTTTCCGCATATGTCACGTACGATGTGGCGCAGTTTGACAGAAGAGAATGAGGAAGAAGGCTAAGACGGTGATAATAATTCGACAACTTAGTTTAGGCGAGGTCTAGGCAGCCTGGTTATGGCAGGCAGTTAAAAATAATAATAAAAATATTTTATATTGTATAAGAGCCCGCACATGGATCATGACAAGTGTAAAAATTTCTCTAGACACAAATCTGCTTCATCTTCTACAAGTGTAATGAACATAAGTCTACAAGTGGCTCTTGACTTGTAGTATTGTGTTACCGGCCTCTCAACTCTTATGATAAACTGTCTCCCGCAACCATGCTGCCTGTGACCTGTAACACAAATTACAAGTACTTGTAATTCAAGTGAATTATGAAAAGTGTAACAAAATTCTGTAGGACAAGTTTGCTTGCTCTTCTACAAGTGTTGTGGACATAATTCTACAAGTGGATCATGACTAGTAGACTTGTTACTTTGCGTAACAGGTCTCTTCTTCGCGTTGACCCTCAAGGTTTAATGATAATGAAGAAGATTTCCGTAGAAAAAAAAGGCTAAGCCAATAGCACCCAATAAGTCTCCAATACTTATACATATACGTAATACCTATACAAAACGCAGCCATTATGATAAAGTGGCCATTTGTTTAAGAAGAAGCTATAAATGAGTTGCTTTTCAGAAACTGCACATAAGAGGTGTTTAAGAGACTCTGAGAACTGAAATGATACCTTTTGTGAAAAAGCGAGATTCGAAAACAAGTTACAGCCTATTTTTTCCTTGAGTTGTATTTTGTTGGTTACGCAATTGCCAATTTGCCATGAGATCAAATTTGTTTATCTAAATATAAGATGTTGTAACTGAAATTTCAAGGCTAGTAGGACTTTGCAAACTTTGAACATAAGAATTGGGACTTTGCAAGTCTAGAACATAAGATATGGGTTCGCTTTGCATATTTTGGCATTTAAAGTCGTTTCAAAGCTGATCAGTAACAAAAATTTTCATAATTTTATATCTTTAATGCCAAATGGACACTCTCCCAACTAAGAACAGATCCGCTATCGTGAAGGCAAACATTTTTAAGCAAAGAACCATTGTAAAAAAACTTGTTGTAGTTAGACATTGTCTTTGTTGTAAAAACTGTTAGCTTAGGACTCAGATCTCAGTCGGTTTGATATTAAACGGATGTCACCAAATTCAGACAGACTAACCAAAACTATTTTTATCGAATTTGTTTGACTTATTTCGGCCATTTTTGGCTTTATTGAACCTTTAGTAACAAGTGAAAAGGTGCAAACTAAACATCAGATCGTTCGGTTTGCCTAGGAACTGAAGAGACAGCTTTATCGAGTTGTGTGATCAAAATTTGCTTGACTTATCACAATTTTTTTTTGTCTTTATCGAACTATAAATACCAAGTGAAAAGGTGTGGATTAAATATGGAACCCTGTGGATTCCCTAGGAGCTGAACAGACAATAAGAACAGACCCTTTGGTTTGCGCAGCCAAATTTGAAGACGCTTGGCTTAGTTTCGTAAAGAATACCCTACAGTTCTTGGCAGGAGCTGTACGGGTAGACTGACCGAATTGTGAGATCACAATAATTGACTTGTTTTATCTAGACAATATTTTACTTCGCAGAACCTTGAAAAGCAAGCAAAAGGGTATATCCTAAACATCGACCCCTGTGGTTTGCCTATGAGCTGTACAGACAGGTTAATCGAATTGTGTGACCAAAATTTGTTGACTTATTACACACCATTACTAGAAAGCGAAAAGTTGTGGACTAAATATCCAACCCTGTGGTTTGCCTAGAGCCCAGTAGTTTTGCTAAAAGCTATATAGACAACCTTATCAAATTGTGTGAAAATTTGTGTGACATATCACATTATCGGATAGTAAATGAAAAGTTGTGGATGGACCCTTGTGATTTCCCTGGAAGCTGTACACAGATTACGGAATTGCATGACCTAAGTTTGTTTGATTTATCTCGGCCACTTTTGGCTTTGTCGAACTTTAAATACCAAATGAAAAGTTGTGGACCACATATCGAACCCTGTGGTTTGGCTAGAAGCTATAACGACAGACTTACTAAATTGTGTGACCAAAATTTGTTTAACTTATCTCGAACATTCATCGAACAAGTAAAAGGTTGTAGACCAAGCATGGGGACTGCAAAAGTCAAGTTTAAGGAAGTTTAGCTTAGTTTCACAAAGAAAAAGTGTGCTTCTCTTGGACTTTTGGATCTTTTCCACCAAACCCAACCTTAGTGACCCCCATAACCGATTTTGCAACAGATAAAACATAACAAAGTATTTACAGCCTTGAGACTTGAAGAAAAATTACCCAAGTATTTCCTAACAGGGCTTCTGTCGAGCAACTTCTCATTTTGTATCTCATCTGCAGAGAGTCTTTGAGTAAGAAAATCTAAGTCAAAAAGGATTGTATTATACTTCCTGCACTTGTATTCAAATGCATCTGAAAACTGTCGAATTGAACCTATAGCATTCCTCTTTATGTTGCCAACTAAAGAAGCTACAGAAATAAGCCTGTAGTTTCACAATCAGTTCAAACGGCTGTCGGCTTAAAATGAATTTGTCAATTTATAATTCAATTGCAAGAGAATGCTTCGTTCTGTCTGAGCACAGTTCCTAACGTCACTGATTTGAAAAACGAATTTGACTGTTTACTAATACAAAATATGTTGGAAGCTTTACACAAGGCTCACATTATCTGCTTATGACAAGAATATTTGACAGTTCCTCTACATATGATGGCACTATTGTACTCAAACAATGCTTATGTTGGTGTACTTGTAGCCACTCCTGCTTCAGCAGTGTAACTGGCAACTGTCTTTAAAAAAAACCCCACCCTAGCCATGTTTCAATAGTCTCGGTAAAAAACAAAAAAATTTCATCCTCTTCAATATCCGTTGATACTAAAAAGCATCACTCTTCACATAGATCACATGCGAAATATTAAATGTTCCTGTTAACACAGAATAGCGCACACCAAGAGACCATACTTTGTATGGCAGAGTCACCCTCGAACAACTTGATTTTCTCATATTTAAACACAACAAATGTTTCCCTTACGTTTGCTGAGTGCAAATATTTACATAGATGTAACCACTTCTTCCATCATAAACCCACAGAAATGCCGCACGACTCCCAAAAACCATTCTCAGGTTTCCCTAAGTGCGTATATCCTCCCCCACGCCTCACCAATAATAAAGGAAAAAATCAAATTTATCTCCTGATTGCAGATACTTCATCCGCAAAAACAAAAAACATATTCAATGTGATTTCCCTCAACTGCCAGCGTTTGCAAAAAAAAAAAAAAAGCACAAACAGTATCTATTTCCAAAACAACTTCTGTAAAGCCCACCCATCGAGAACTGCTACATCTTGCGCATCTCAAAAACCATTCAAACGAAACAATACCCACAGCTATCGTGACATTGTATATGTGGCGGCATCCCGCTGATATAAAGTCATTAGGTTTCCATGAACAGGGGATATAAATCTTTCCTTTGCTTCGGTATTTTATGTTTTTTTTTTTTCTATTTTTTTTTTTATCTTTAAAAGATACAAAGATATTTTTCGTCATTTTTCCATCATTCCAATGAATGGAGGAAGAAAATTTAAATTTGTTTGCCGCGCATTAAAACGCTTTTAAAAAGGTCAAAGCAGAAAACAAATAAAACTGACAAAGAGAAATTCAAGCAAAATTTAAGATCTCATTTATGGGAATCCTTGAAATTTCAATTCAAATTTGAATTGTTTGAATTTATTTAACATGGCGACGAAGCACGGTGCTACGGTTTTTCGCCCTTAAAATCACACCCGCACTAAAATTATTCAAAATTTCAACACATCATACAGGGAAGGGTGAGCTGGGGCATCCAATTATACGAGGCAGAAGGTTTTGTTTTAAAATATCTGTTAAAAGAAATTGGGTTTTTCGTTTTTAAGGGACATCAGATTGCTTCCCATTGAGGGTTTAGGATTTAACTTTCCATCACTTTGTTATACCATAAATTAATTACTGAAACCTCACCAATATGCCTGCTTCCGTTGTACCCTTACCAACCCCGACAACTTGAATAATTCAGGAATTTTATTTTACTATAGCCGACAATGCGAGGACTTTGACGTTCCCCGAGCATCGAAATACGTACGAGTGTGAAATATAAACGTCTATAGATGGTTATGGCATATATATTATGTTTCTTTCCTCTACACTAATAAATTTTTCGACATATATATTATTAATATTAAAGAAGCTGGGCTGTGATTCTCCTCTTTGGCACATTAGCATTCTCTGTCTCGTCGTTGTCGCTGCCGCTGCCACTGCCTCTGCCGTTGTCGACGTCGTCATTTCATCTTCTCATCAAGCCATGGCATTCCGCTTAATTTAAATCAAAAATTATTTCATAACATTGGAATCCTTAGAGATTTTGTCTCTCTACCCCCTTGGACTGGATGTCTCTCTACCGCTCTGTGTTATGGATTCTGTGTAGCCGTGTGAGTATTCCAAATGAATATTTATGCAATTAAAATTGCAGATACGCTTGTAGGGAATATGTCAATCACATGGAGTGCACTGCATACCATATTCACTATACACACATACACAACATGCAGGATCAAGTTTTTTTGGTATCCCTTTTAACTTTTACTGCATTCTCGGAAACCATATTCGCGTAGGTTTTAGATTTTATGGTGATGTGGATGTCCCTCGGTTTTATTCAACCGAAAATGGATAATTTATGCACAGAAGGGCGAAAATTATGTTAAATATAGAAAAGAAAAAAACGAATAAAAAAATATATTACAAATTTGTCCTCATTACCGTGGTAAGGACTTTGCATGGTGACTGCGTTACTTTGGATAGAAATGTTGAATTATAATATTCTTTGTGGCGGAACTGTTAATAGATTTATTCATCGATAAGGTTTGTGTATTCGATTGGTATACTTTTGCAAATTATGTTGATTGAGCTATTGTATCTCATTTGGCATAAATATCCGCTGAATGTTGGGAATTTGTATTTTTTTTTTATTTTTGGAAGGCCAATAATTTCAATCGAATTCTCAAAATTGTAATCATTGATGGCCTTTTTGTCGTTAGTAAATAATGTTGTGAGGTCTCATTGAACGTCATGTTGTTCCGGTCATTCGTAAAATTAAAGCGACAAAAATTATTTTTTACACGTAATTTAACCTTTGGTGTCCGTGGCGTAATGGTATGCATGTTTGCTTATTACGTGAGAGGTTAGAGGTTCAAAACCCATCAGAAACGTTAATTGTTTTTACACGGATGTCGACTTTCGTGAAGAATTCGCAACACCTTCGAGACTAAGACACTTCCATGGAAAGTGACAGTCGCAGCCGTTCGGAATCGGCATTGATCGTTAGGCAATTAGATTTCCAATAAGATAGCTATGTTTCTAGTGTGCAATAATTACGTTACATTTACGTTACGTAAATTTAAACCTCACCCCTTACGCCTATTTTTAGAAGACTTCGATCACTGCACGTAATTATTACGTTACGTCACCACAACGTTCGATGCTATTATTTCAAATTATAGGTCCTTGAATGCATTACGTCCCGATAGTTTTGTTGCGCCACTTTATTTTTATTTTTTTTTTTTTAACTCGGCCTGAACTTTAAGAACAAACTGTTATGCCTTTAAAAAGCACCAGTACAAATCACGTTACGTTATACGATACTACTTCTAATTTCCCCTGGACTCTACACTTTTCATTGCTACTATTCTCAAATCTTTCAGTGACGTTATCAACTATGTTACATTAGAAGTATGTTACGTGGTTACGGTATGTTGCGTGGTTACGTCGCACTCAACGGGCTATAGCAGGCATTGATCGTTAGGCAATTAGGTTTTCAATAAGATAGCTCTGTTTCTAGTCTGTTGAATACTCTGAACTAATTACGTCACATTTACGTTACGAAAATTTAAGCCTCCCATCTAACGCCTGTTATGAGAAGAATCCGATGTTTGAGTCTTTAATATAATGATTACGTTACGTCATCGGAACGTTCGATCCTATTAAATAAAACCACTCATTTCTTTTTGTTTTGATGGTACGTGTTTTCGTTACGTTACGACATAATTGTCGTTGCTATTGTTTAATAAGACTTAAGGATAGTAAAATTATAACTCTCGTCTTCAAACGTAAGATGATGAAAAAGGAGATTATATTAGGTCATATGACTACGTTACCCCACGGCCCACGTAGCAGTTACTTTTATACTTTTGACTTTTAAACCCAAAGCTTCCCCGTAGTAGAACTCTGATTTTCAAATTAGCTTTGGGGAGTTATTATAGGTGCCGTGATTGAAAAAAAAGACAATGACCAGCCATCAATATTTGCACTTAAAAAAGTCAAATCACTTCCAATCACTTAGCCTTCGTCCTTCTGCCAAAATTTATAAGATTATCATCGGAATGAGCTTTCCCATTTATTGAAATACCCACAGCCAATTCACAATTCTAGATTGACCGTAAATCTAAATATCTCCGTCCGCAATTCAAATTATATAACGATTCGTGCTGTGTCAATCCTCATTTATACTCAAACTTCCTGCAACTTTTCATTCAAAACATTGCATTAAACGAACCACAAATTTAGGATATTCCAACAAATTAACCACAGGATAATTTAGCTTTAAATGCAAATTGGTTTCACTCAGTAGGCGTCAATGTACACAAAGGATAACATTTATGCATTAGCATTTCAACACAAATAGCTATAGAGACACACATATTCACACACATCACAACAGGCATTAGCAAAAAGAGAAGAGCTTTGTATGTTACCGGATCAGCGGCCAAGGATAATGTAACCTGATTGGCGGCTACAGGAGTCCTTCATTCACAATATCCACTAAATACTCCTGTCAACCCGTCGACGGATGAATAGGCAGAGGCATACACCGGAGCCGGACATGAATTTTCATTCCCAAGTATGAATGTACTGTACACACACACACACACACACACACCCAAGGATCTATTCAATGAAAAATTACCAGCAAATTTATGGTAATGCCAGTGGTAATTAAAGATGATAGGCATCAATAAATTGACATAGTTCCGGGCCAGATACAGCTGGTCAGTCGGACCAAATCCAAAGATCCAAACAGATTCCAGGTGACAGCGGGGTGCACACTACATATACACACATACGGGTGTATAGACATTAACCAACCCCCAAGTGACGAACCACTGTGGAGGGTATTCAAATTAAATTGTCTGCACATTAGTGGTCAAGTGGGACATATAATAAGGTGAATGGTCTTGTCTCTGCTGTAAAACGAGATGAATTGGTCGGGGTAATGGGGGTTAAATTATGGCTTCGCACTGGCTTTTCGAGATTTAGTGGCACGATAAGGACATAACTGCGAGTATACAATAATGCGAGCCTTTGGGATGAGTAATTGGGTCTAATCAATAAGCAAGGACACTCAGACTCGGTGCAAAGTTTAATTGGTTTTTAACATACGTCCGAAGGTTATAACTTATAAGTAAATCAGAACTCGAAACCGCATCAGTGTGGGGCAAGCACTCCTCATCTCGGTGGAAGTTAAGTCGATCAAATTAATGTGGCCAATGTTTGTGGTTAATTACTGTCCGCATAAAATAATATCAAAAGATCTCAAAGTCAGTATGATAAATTCATTGTATTTTTCAAACCACCTACACACGTCACACTGACAAAATTCTCCGAACAGATTTGGATAACACTGAGTTTGTTGTTCTAAAAATAAATCCTCGCCACTTTCTTCTTATTAAGCTTTAAAATTGAAAACATAACCACCGACTCTCATTCCATTATCCGAAACGACTTCTTTTTTTGAAAACACAACCATCATTCCGTTTTGCTGTGTGCCCCCGTTTTTAATCAAAACGTAGCCCCAAAATCCGCCCAAAAGCTAAAATATGCATCCAAACAAATTGGCTACATGGTTTCAAGCAAAAACCCTTATCCACATTAAGCATATTATTATACTATACTATATATAAAACATCATGTTTATCATGAGACACGCCATTTGCAGAAATTAAGACCAAAAGCCCGCAAGCCATCAGCATTTACTATACGAGAGTATGGCATATGGTATGGCAGCCAAGGACATTTACTATGCATGCTTACCATACCATACGGAAGCTAAATGCATATTCCAGAGAGTAAAAAAGAGATAAGATCATATTATAGTCCCTTGGTAACTACCAGTTACCACGAAATACGCACCCGACCAGGACAACATGTTCCACATATCCACACATACATGTGAATGAACCCTGGGTTATCAAAATGCACTGGCGCTGGCTGACTGGATGGCTGTCTGGCTGGCTGGCTGGGTGCGGTGCGTTCCATGTTACCTTGAAGATTAAGTGAAAATAATTTTTCATTAAATTATTATTCTTGACTGCACCTCTTGTGCTTTAGGTTTTTATAATCTTGTAAGCAATCAACTTGCGGTGGCTTGAGCCAATCTCTTGCAACCATGGCAAGCATTGGACAATGAACTGGGTACTCTGGGTAGGTAACGGTGACGTACCGAAAGAAGAGCCTTCATTTAGCTTTCAATCTTACATACCGAACATAGCAAACAATCTGACAACTCCATCCCTAAGTCTTAACAGTGAGGGTGGTAATATTTTTAACGACATGGAGGTTGATTCAATTGTGACTAGATAGTCACATTTGAAGCTTCTTTTTTATAGATATGTGCTCATGATACCACAGTGTGTCTTACAGATTTGCTTACATTTAACGCATTTGGATCAAAAGTATGAGTGTCAATTTAGTCCAAAGGCGTAAAGGATGCCAATATGACTCCTACTGCGGCGTAAAATAAATAGGGTGGCGCAACAGAGTGAAACGCACCGGGACCTATCGCATTTCTCTCAACCATACTTTTTAGGAATGGAGGGGACCTACAACTCTTTGCGGTTCCAAGCGGAAAAGTGAAAAAGTGCTTTTCATGGCATGAAATTGACATCAGAAGAGTTGCCAATCTCTCGAGAAAGGGGATACCTTTGGAAAAATATGGGAATTTGAATCTCAAACTCCCACTCACTCGGCAGACGTGCTAACCATTCCCCAGCGGTACGATTTAAGACGTGTGATTGACAAATCACAATCGCAATTAAATATTTTTATCTCAATTAGTATTTTTTTACACCACTTTGATTACAATTGTGAGCGTCTGAAGCCATTCGTCAACAACCTGATAGGTCCTTATCAGTGCGGCTTTAGACCAGGAAAGTCCACCATAGACCAAATCTTCACACTACGCCAGATCTTGGAAAAAACCCAGGAGCTTCAAATCGATACCCACCACCTTTTTATCGATTTTAAGGCCGCGTATGACAGCATCTATAGAGAGGAGTTATATAGAGCCATGTCTAGTTTTGGCATCCCTACCAAACTTGTCCGATTGTGTAGGATGACGATGGAGAACGCACGCTGCTCCATCAGGGTCGGAAAAGATCTCACCGATACATTCGATGTCAAAAAAGGTTTTAGGCAAGGCGATGCACTGTTATGCGACTTCTTCAACATCGTTCTTGAAAGAATAGTGCAAAACTCCCACGTCAACACGATATTAACATAATTGGAAGAACGCAGCGTGTTGTCAATGGCGCGTTTATGAGCATTGAGACGGAAGCGAAGAAGATGGGTTTAGTGGTCAATGAGGGCAAGACCAAGTATAAGCTGTCATCAAGAAAGGACACCCAACACCGACGTCTTGGACAGAACGTCACGATTGACAGCTATAAATTTGAGGTAGTTAAGGACTTTGTCTACCTAGGCGCCGCTATTAATTCAGACAACGACACCAGCGCTGTTTCTTCGGACTAAGAAGGCAATTGAGTAGTAAAGTCCTCTCCCGAGCAACTAAAGTGTCCCTGTATAAGACACTTATCATCCCGGTTCTTATATATGGCGCAGAGGCATGGACCTTGTGAAAGGCAGACGAGAACGCTTTAGGATGCTTCGAGAGAAAAATTCTTCGGGTGATTTTTGGTCACGTCTGCATAGATGGAGAGTGGAGAAGAAGATTTAACGACGAATTGTACGGGCTGTACAGCGACACTGACCTTGTCAAACGAGTCAAGGTCCAGCGGCTTAGATGGCTGGGTCATGTAGAGCGAATGGACACCAACGCTCCGGCCCGGAAAGTCTTCGAATCCAATCCCGAGGGACGGCGCAGTAGAGGAAGACCGCGACTCAGGTGGCGCACGCAAGTAGGAGAGGACCTCAACCAACTTGGCGTGCAAAACTGGAGGCAGCTAGCTAGGGACCGAGCTGGCTGGAGAAGCATGTTGGTTGAGGCCCTAGTCCGACCCGGACTGTAGCGCCACCTTAAGTAAGTAAGTAAGTTGATTGCATTCACTTTTGTAATAGTGAGATCACTACAAAGCTACAATTACTAACTAGTCATTATCAAGGCAAAGGTGATGGAGGTTAAAGGTTCAAGAGCGAATGCATTGTGATTTTGTGGGTTACCTTTTTCACCATGATTTTTTATGGGAATAACGACTATTCACTTCCTGATTCACATAAATCTTAACCACAGGTATCGATGACTAAGTCAAAAATCACGATAAAGCTTAAAATGCTAGGTTTCAAGAGGGAATGTGTTGTGTCAAAGTGAATTACAGTTTTGTTTGTGGGGAATAAGCATTTCATTGTTAGTTCACATGAACTGGTAACAATAACCTTTAATTAAATATTATACAACACCACAGGCGAATCACTAGAGAGGAGCCGACAACTGGGCCCTATGACCCCTTTGAGATGGAAATGATCACAGCTGTTAAAGGAAAAAAAGAAGTTCATTGGCAGATGCAAAATTTCGTATAAATTCAACAAACTCTACTGAAAGGTCCTAAGGCACTTAAAACATTGTGTTTATTAACTATTGTCGTCAAATTCTATGCAGTTTTTTATTGCAAAAAATGTAAATAAAGAAACTTTTACAAAGATTGGTAGGTTTACTCACCACGACAAATCACAATTCCAGGGTTCTAACTACGAAACAGAGAAGCACAGATTCTTAAACCCGCGAGGGACAAAAAAAAACATCACAATTGAATCAATACTCAAAACCGAAACAAGTGGAATCGAAAGAAAAACACGAATTATTAGCGAAAATTCTATATTGACGGCCATCTTGATTTATTACACACATACACCCGAAAGAGACATGAAACTTTATCAATTGGATTGAATGGAGCAAAATTATTAACAAAATTTAACAAATTTACTTGACCACAACGCAACACAGCAATTTTAGAAACTTTAACCAAACACTTGCCGGACAAAAATTTTCTTCTAAAGACTTTATTTCAGAAACAAACCAATTGAAACACTAGCTAAATCTGCAAAACACAATTAACACTACGATTCCACACCACGCACCACCGCGACTTTAATTAAAACAAAAAATGCCTTTCCGCGAACTAAATTTCGATTCACATTTACTTTAAAACAATAAATTGAAAAGAATTTGTGAATTTAAAGTCGATCTTTAACAAATTATCGCTTAAAAGAATTAATTTACATCGAAACGTCAATACTTGTCGGCGGCCATTACAGTTTGAGAGAATTTGAGAGTTTCAAAAGACGCTTGTCTCTTTCTATCACACATGACAAATTGAATAAATAAAATGAACCGCGAGAAACATTTGAATTCAAATGAATTTAATTCAAAATAATGTTTGTGCACGTCGCGTCGATGATGTTAGTTTTGAAATGTAGTAAGGTTTTTTAAACGATTTCATATATTGGAATAAAAAATTGAAAGATGGACAATAGAACTTTCAGCTTTCGCATTTTGAGCGCAGAAGAGGCATATTCAAGACAAACGTCAAGTCATCTGAAAAATAGTAAATAAAAGTTTCGTTAATAGATTTTACACCAAATGCAATCAAAAATAAATTACAATTCCTACACCTTCTTCTTTAAAAATCAAAATGAAAAACATTCCATTTCGGCTGTCAGTAAAATGATAATTGACTCAATTGATTCCATTTTCTCCCTCTTTTCACACTCTGCAAGATTAATTACTTTCTTAGTTTTGTTTATTGAACAATATATATTTACAATTGGTACTTATACTAGGTAATTTTAAAAAATTAAAAAATTAAAATATGAAAATAATGTAGGAATGTTGGCACATAGGGGGCCTAACCAAATACATTGTCTAGAATAAAAATAATAACTTAATATTATATAGCTGAAAAGAAAGAGAATTCTTGATTATAAGTCAGTTGACTTGAGTTATCTCGGGATGTTCCGTCCTGGTTGTCGCTGATTAATTACTTTCCTGACCGTCTATTGCGAAGTTTTGTCCAATCGAAGTCGATGTTCACTGTCCTTGTGTGATGATTTCGCCTTTCTCAGCCATTGAACATATTCACAACATCAAGTAAATGCATCTAGTAATTGTACAGAATTTCGAATTATTGACAATGCTTCTGATGTTAAAGTTTGAGTTTTGCATACGCCTTTAAGTAAAATCTTGGTTTCAAACCTCTTAAACATTGAATTCTAAATATTCATCATCACTACCATGTCTAATGGAGAAAAGTTTGTTCTAAGGATTTCAAAACTAAACACAGCTCGAAACACAACCAAAAACACCGTCGAAAAAAATTACGAGTTTTCAGGACCTTTTTTCTAAGTAGAGGATGTTGTGACTATAAGAAAAACACTTCCATCTGAGCATCTCTTAATCAAAACTCTTTGTGTGAAACTTCCTTCTTTTTCAAAAGTAAGTTTCCTTGTATTTCATGCAGTCGTTAGCAATAAACCCGGGAATTGAACATTAAATTTCAAGATTCGTTTTCTCATGCTTGTCACTGAGTGGCTAGTGCAGACTACTCTCCAATTGACGTAGATCTTTCAAATTCCAACTTTTTTATTACTTCACTCGGTACGTCGTCTTATACTCTTGAAGCTACACTTCCGAAAATGCTCACAGCACATATGAAACTTATTCGATTCGATCAGCATCAGCAGAGTAGATAGTGTACAAAACTGGCCTGAGCATAGATCCTTGAGGTAATCTTTAAAACGTCATCCTTTACTTCTTACTCGAGACTTCGACATGAAAAAGAATCCAATAAAGCCCTTTTTAATGTCTACAGTCTATCATAAATGCAATTGTGTTGACTTTCTGTTAGGATTGCTGGAGTATAGTCTTAAGTACTAACAAAAGATGAGCGTTTTCTCATTTTTGAACAGGTAGAGTCAAATTTTTTGAGTAGCAGCAATTTCAACATTTTACTTTGAGCGAAACAGTGAGATAAGCTATGTTATGTTTAAGATAAGTTGTTAACAGTTGTTGAAAGTTATCATCAATAGAAGAGCGGAGTGTAAAATTTTCATTTGTTAGTGTCATTTCATTACTCACTTGAAAGTGAAAAGGTCATAATCGTTTGGTTGGTGGCAAGAGCTTGCTCATGCAATATAATTAATGTCTGTAGAGAGAAAGAGACTTCTCCCTGCATTCGTTCAAATTAAAATTCTTTCACGAAATAAGTTAGAAGAACTGAGGTCCGTCCGTAAGAGAACGACTTGTATTAGTGAAACTTAAACGTTATTATTGAATTGTTGTAAAATTATTAATGTATTCACACTAAATATGTTCCTTACCAAGGGTAGGGGGAAGACAAAAATCAAACAATCATGAGATCGCAACAGAAAAAGCATAATGGATAACTCCTCCTTAAAGTTTTCGCTGAGTAGCTTCTTTACCCACAAATATCAGCCAATTACCAAGTTTGAGTAAAAACTTAATTCCCATTTATTTCCCTAGTATTTTGATAGACGGTTGTTGCTCTGATTATGCTTTGCATGAGTAATAATTTCACCCGAAAACAATTTTTATACGGCAAAAAAGAACTCCTTACCGGCGAAGGGGGAAATCATATAAAGGAATGCATTTGATTTGCTAATGAAAAGATATCTGACCTGGCATTTGTCTGCTTTGAAGTTGTGAACGGGATCTCTGGTATATCTAAATCTTTGAGCTTTGACCCCTGTACAAGGTATTCGCTGAGCTCTTTTCTCAATCTTTGTCTATACGAATTGATAGCTTGAATGCGGAATTATTATATAAGCCAGCCGATCCCGAATTACTTGTCTATTTAGTTTTAAGAATTGGGAAGGTCCAGCCATTCATTCTGTCAAAGTAGGTAATTAAGTTTGTTTTAGCTGAAATAACTGTTATACTTATACCGTACATCCAGTTCCAAATTCTTAGCTCTTAACGTTATCCTACTTTTTCTAATAAAAAGATTGGACATCCTCATCCTTGACCTCGATGCTTGTTCGTCAGATGGCATGTTTCCTATGAGCCTTTTGCGAAATTCATTACATTCATGTGAAGAAGGTGAAATAGAGCGTTGATTCCTAGGGCATTTTTCTCAGCCATATCATTTGAGGGATTGGATGGGACCTTGAATTTTCAGCCAAATTCGAACGGCTAATTGAGAAAGTGCTTTGCATTTCATGAAATTAGTACCGAAGAAATTGCCATGGCCTTAGAAAAGGTGATAACCGTGGAAGAACATCTCCCTTTTCCTTGATGTTTCCGAGATTCAAACCTAGATCCTCTCACATACCAGGCAGACATGAAAGCACTACGCCGCGAGCATTCATTTCTTGAATAATAAATCTTTGAGAAAGACCCCTGAACTTGTTGACTAAACTGTATTTATGTAAATAACCAACTGTCTCTCTCTCTCTATACACACTTCCTGACTTCTGAGGTACAAAAAATATCAAAATAAAATAAATGGTTGTCGGGCAAGGGTCTCTAAATGCAATACCCGTATCTTAATTGTATGTCAAGTCACATTGTGAGCTATGCAAACGAGGTGCATCAAGATAGCTTGTTGAGTGTTTTACCGACTGCTCGTGTTCTGCTTATAAGGTGAACCTTTTCACATCCTTCCCACCACCAACGCCACCACCGCCACCGCCTCGCCACCTCCACCTGCAACTGCTTAAATATGCGTCGTCCTATGAAACATAAGAAAACACAAACATGGAGCACAAGACTCCTGTTTTTTTTCTGTGTTTTTTTTTACCTCCAGAATGCGACACCTACGAGAAGAACATATTATTTCCAACCAGGTCACATACACAGAAAGCACATCGCCGTTCCCTTTGTGGAAGATATACGTTGAAGTTAAGTTCGTTTAAGGTTTGCTTCTAATGCCAAATAGAAAGGAGTACGCGGTATGAAAATAATCCAGAGCTGTACCTAGTAAGTCACTTGTGTAGTGTAGTATATGCCACGTAGTTCTGGAAAAGTGCTGTTGCTTGTCTACGACTATATGCCGGAATGTCACGAGTGCCGTTTTAATTAAAGTTTCTGGCTGATGCACATGCACAACGAGGAAGGAAGATTTTAAATGATGAGCTTTGTGTTGGAGCGCGCTTTGACCTGACATTGATCTGCAATCAGGTAAAGGTGAGGACTAAGTTATATTTAAACGAATCAATTTGTAGCAGAAAAAGTTAAAACAAAAGCAAATGTTACCTCTTGAGATTAAGGAACTCATAAATAAACCCCATTGTAGCAGAAACTTTCTTTGTGGAATGCTAGCCAGTAACTTGTTTTTGAGAAAAGTCGAATGAAATCCAGGTGAGTCTTTGATTAAAGTAAGAGGATGAAGTCTACATATTCCTTTTCTGAGGATAACATCAGTAGGACTCATAATCCGATTAAGGTTTCTTTACAAAATCCACGTTGACATGGCATGAAATGAAATGCCATACCCGAAGACAAGGCGATTTACTAACCAATGCCTTTTGACCACTGATACTGATACTGTTTGCTGCAGCCAAAGTTCAGGCCTTACAATGCCATTTGTGGGTTTCGTCATGTTCATTTGAATTGATTTTGCGTATCGTTCTATGAAGCATATCCTTTGAATATTGTTATCTCATCGATTGTGAGTCTCTGATACTATTGCCTATGCACTTAAACCAGCCTCAGCTTCCTTGGATATTTAAAATTTCCTTTTTGTGTGCGGAATATTCGTTTTGGTACATTTTGTGCATTTTTAATTGGAAAAATTCCAAATAATTGGAATTCAGGAAGCGCCCTTAGTCTTTAGCCACAAAAGTCCAGACACATATAAAATTTTGCCAAAGAATTTAATTTTGCATTTACCAGAAAGAAGAAAACGTTAGAAAGAGAGAAAGAGAAGTGAGTGAGAGAGAAAGAAAAGTGAAACGAAATGGCAAAAGCGGATTTATCATTGCCATTGAGAGAAACGTTGAAAAAAGGGAGACCCAAAGCAAGGACCCGAATCGTATCTAATTAGTGGTTTCTGTTGACTTTGAAATGTGAAATGGTGCTGCTGTGCTACGACCAACGACGACGACGGGAAAAGGGACACAATTAAAATTTGAATTTCCAAGAGCCATGGTCTAGTGGTTGAATGGAATTGACAAAGGTTTTTCCCTGATAATAATGAACGACCAATACTGTGGGAGCGGTTGAATCGCTTCATTAAATGATTGATTGGGGCATCGCCTTTTAGGTAAACTCGAATTGGGTTTTTTGAGAGCAGCGCATAAAGACAAAGTTGAACTTTGTGGAGTTTGTTCATTTTTTTTGTCTTGTTCTGAGTGAATAACCTCGTCGGGCAAAATAACTTTGTACATCAGTCTTTCTTATAAGGAGCTCTTAAATTTGATTCGGATTTTGAAAAGTTTTATTTCCATCGGAAGTTTGATAGCCTCATATCAATGGACCGCAGTCTTAACGTTGTCTTAAGCATTCTTCTACTCTTGAATGGTAGAATATATTTGCTGTGCTGGTCTTTATTTAATAACTACAACAATAGCTGCGATGTGATTACTTGATTGTTTCCTTAGTGATTCTGCCTGCATTGACTAGGATTAGTTTAACCAGTGTATTATGATGTACTGTTTCTTTTTTCATTTCACATTCTTTCATCTTTCATCTTTCATTTTTTCATTTTCACAAAAGAAAAGTGTTTCTTCTGTGTGAAAAACGGTGCGAAATAAGGCAACAATTCTGCAAATGTAAAAGTTGAACAAGTGAGAAGTGAGCACTTTGGACCGAATTCCCGGAATTTGGCGTAGTTTTGCGGTGCTTTTTTAACTTCGCATTACTTTTCCCAATTTCAGCTTTGAGTAACTTCAAATAACTTGGCGAAACTTTGCGCAACTTTACAAATCTCTGCGAAGACTTGCGTAATTTTGCCTAATTTAAAGCAACTTTTCGCAACTTTATTTTGCCTAGCATCTAGCAATTTTGCATAACTCTACAAATTAGTTTAACTTTGCATGAATTTTTGTAGCTTTTACGTTACTTAACAAAGTTTTGCATTACTTTGAGTCATTTTGCGCAAATCTGTGTAACTTCTTGTAACTCTGCGCAACTTTGAGTAACTTTTGCGTTACTTTGTTCATTTTGTGTAGAAGGCTTTGAATTCATAATATATACATACGTTGCTTTATCCATCTTTGCATTGCTTTGAGTAATTGCATAGCTCTGCGTGAAGTTGTAGGAATTTTTTGCAGTTACTTTTGCGCCATTTTGTGCAACTCTGCGCAGATTTGCGCAACTATGTGTGCAAAGCGCAGAACGCACTGACCTTAAATAAATTGTCAATTGTCAAAACAACAATCACTGGAAACAGTGTTGGCAATTTATAAAAAAAACTTATACACATTTTTTGACTATTTTTGTTCTTAAACTTAAAAAGAGTTCTTTCTACAGTTTAACATATTACAAGAAACCTAAAGTAGTTGATGTACTTACTTACTTAGGTGGGCATTACAGTTTACAGTTCGGGGTAAACCTGGGTCTCAAACAACATCTTTCTGTAACGACTTCGATTTCGGGCGAGCTCTCTCCAGTTTTGCACTCTAAGTCGGTTGAGGTCCTCATCCACTTGATTGCGCCACCTAAGACGAGGTCTTCCCCTTCCACGATTTTCCTGCAATGTGCTTTCGAAAACCCGACGAGCCGGAGCGTTTGGGTCCATCCGCTCTACATGGCCCAACCATCGTAGCCTCGCGATGCGTACTCTTCTAGCTATGCCCATGTCACGGTACAGCTCATACAGCTCGTTGTTGTATCTTCTTCTCCACACATTGTCTTTGCATACGGAACCAAAGATCATTCGGAGAATTTTTCTTTCGAAACGACCAAGGGTTTATTCATCCGCTTTCGATAAGGTCCATGCTTCCGCGCCGTAAAGCAGGACTGGGATGATTAAGGTCTTATACAAGGTCACCTTGGTTTTTCTAGAGAGGGTTTTGTTTCTCAATTGCCTTCTTAACCCAAAGAAGCAACGGTTGGCAAGAGTTATTCTCCGTTTGATCTCCGCACTGATGTTGTTGTCCATGTCTACAGCGGATCATAGGTAGACGAAGTCCTGAACTACCTCGGAGTTATGTCTGTCTATTGTGACGTTTTGTCCAATTCGTCGATGTTCTGTGTCCTTGTTTGATGACAACATATACTTCGTTTTGCCCTCATTAACCATCAAACCCATTTTTGCCGCTTCTGTTTCAATACTAGCACCTATGACATCACGCTTTTTTCTTCCCATTACGTCAATATCTTCTGCGTAGGCGAGTAATTGTCGTCGCCTTGCCTAAAACCTTTTTCGACATCAAAGGTCTCGGCGAGTTCTGACGGAGCAGCGTGAATTCTCCAAAGTCATCCTGCATAGTCGTACGAGTTTTGCAGGGATGCCGAAACTAGACATGGCTCTGTACAGCTTGTCTCTGTAAATGCTGCCATACGCGGCCTTGAAATCGATAAAGAGATGGTGAATATCGATATTATGTTCTCGGGTTTTTGCCAAGATCTGCCGTAATGTGAAAATTTGGTCTATTGTGGACTTCACTGGTCTAAAACCACATTGATAAGGACCTATCAAGTTAATGAAGTACTTGATGTCTGTCTTCGAATTTCCTGTTGACTTAATTGATGTAGACTTGTTTCCCGTTTACATATTTTCCGTCGAATCATTTCCCGTGAGCTTATTTTTTGCAGTCTCATTCAACATGGACTTATTTCGCGTGGGCTTCACAAACGCATACTAGCTTCCCGTGGGCACATTTCCAATGGACTCATTTCTTGTGGTGTTATTTTCACTGATATTACTTCTTATTGACTCAATTTCCGTGGACTTAGTCAATTTAACTTATTTCCCTTCTGTCTTAGCAGAATTTACATGGGCAACTATGTGCTTTTCAGTTTACTCTGGAGTTCCCCTGCTTGAATCTTCCCGACTCTATGGAAAAGCCCCAAGCAACAGATATCATATTAAAGTAGACTTCCTAAGATGCAACATCTAATACTCAAACCATTTTTAAAAGAACATCAATTGAATAAACTGCTTCCATTCTTA
The DNA here is from genome assembly GCA_949752695.1 of Melanostoma scalare. Taxonomy (NCBI): domain Eukaryota; kingdom Metazoa; phylum Arthropoda; class Insecta; order Diptera; family Syrphidae; genus Melanostoma; species Melanostoma scalare. Next base: position 9,345,521 of record OX456986.1, on the reverse strand, counting down.
TTATAGCTTCTCGTTATTCGTTTGGATAACATTTCCAAATCGCTTTCAATTACAAATGCTTATCCCTCTTGTTGACTCAAATCGTTTGAGTCCTCTTCAGTCAGAATTAATACAAACCACTAGCCATCAATGTCAATGCCCCAGATCTTAGCCATTGAGTTAAGTTCCTTATCACAAATGTTCATTGAAAATTCCTATCACATTCCAATAAATACACCAAACATTTACTATCCCCGACCACAAACAAATGTTTTTGCAACCACTTAACAAGCCTGATGGTCGGTCGGTCAGTCAGTCAGCAGTCAGCAATAGACGTCGTTCATCTCATCCCTAAGGATTCTTTTAAAAGAAATTCTCTAGATAAGCACACGCAATCAAAATTACTCGTCCTCGTCTTCTGTATCCTTTCCATACCCCCAAGAAGAGAAAGAAACCAAATACTTGAGTCGAGAATGTCTTGGTCCAGTTTCAACGTTCATTTTCTATTTATCATTCCTTCTACGACCACCACAGGGCGAATTTTGCAGTATCCACCTTCAAAATTTCCTTAACCTCCTCTGCCTCCGGATGGATCTCAATTAAAGCCAAAGGAAGGAACTCGAGGAATCTCTCAGCGGCAAATATTTGTTTCGGAACTCGCTAATTAAATCAAATACGCTCCTTCAAACGCACAAGGTTGCCTTTTTTTTTTTTCTTCTTCTCATCAAATCTGTGTGCATTGAGATAACCCGAGATTGCGTGGGTTGTGTAGTATGCGGTGTAATATGCGGCTATGTGGTTCGTATAGTGTAGGTATAGTGAAAATGAATCGTGGCTAAGTGGCATTTGGGACTCGTTTACATCTCATTGAAGCTCACTTACAATACAAAATCCTTCACCTTCTTAAGGACATTTTGTGTATTGTGTCCTTTTTACCCTGACCGCACCATTGTTACCTATACAAAACCATTTTGCAGCAATTACCATGAAATGCGTAGTAATTATCGTAATGGAGAGTTTCACTGTAGAGTTTTCTAAACGATTTACAGCTCCTTAGGAAGGCAATTAAGGTGATTTACAATGGGCGACTCTGATTTCAGTGAATTGTTATTATGTTGGTTGTGTGGGTGAGTTTAGAGTATGACTAAGTGAGAGTGAGCATCTCTACCTATTATAGAAGGTTATCCAGAGCTCTGTGCGGTATATCCAATTTAAGTTGATGCTAAAATCACATTTAGTAAACCTTACACAAGGTGTGGTGCCCTTGTCCTTGGCCTTTGAGGTTAATTTACTTACTCAAGTACAAATGTAATAATAATTAACCTGACCGAAGTGTTAAGAGCTGCATAAGGTTACACTAAAGTATAGTCAGCGATTGGGGTAGAGTCAGTTATAGCGTAGGGTTTGACATTGGGTTATCTTTGTACTAATTGCTTTTGGTGGCCATTAGTGTGGGTTTTTTAAGGAAAAATTTAAGGAATGATTGGAAAATAGTTTAAGGACAAGGGAAACAATGGTTGCTTACGCTGTGAATATTTGAAACATTAAAAACATAAACTTATCACTGTAATTGAAGGCTTTTACTCAATTTTTCATGTTGTGAGTGTAAAAATGTTGATCTTTTTCAGTCTGATTCATTCTCGCTGTAGTGTAACAGCTTCAGAAATTGTGAAACTATGGAAAATACAACCTTTCCTCATGTTTTTTATTGACAGCAAATGCCTACGATTCTCTCTTTCCTCAATTAGACTATGTTTGGATCATGATCGCAAGCTGACCCATAGAAAAACTCGAAACAACACAATTGGCCAAGCAAGTCAAATAATATTTGGCCAAGAAGCACCTCCATACTAACATTACAAAATACAGTGTTGGGATTGAAAAGAATATCTGGTAAATTCAGGATGCAGGATCAAATATCAACTGAATAACTATGTGGAACAATTCTGAGAGTCAGAGGAACTTCAGAAGGTAAATTCAAAGTTAACGATCAACCAGGATCACAGTTAGTTAGGGTTTCCCAAATACCAAGTGTAGAGCTTTAATTAGTATCCTGCTTCATCACCTCTTAGCTCTTGCCGTAGGCTGTCAACAATTGAAACATTGAAGCAATAGTACCTACCCCTTCAAAAGATGAAGATCTCAGCTCAACGAACCACATCAATACTTTCCCCAACACGTTTTAGACACGAACCTTATCTACAAAGCAAAAAGTCGTATTCAATGCTTTGAGCTTAACTCCCTATCCCTATCAAGTTTTGCTCAAGTTCTGTGATACTCTTTAAATCGGTCTAAAAGTTTAGTTTCAAGCTATTGATTAGCCTTCCCCTTCAATATTTTCGGGCTTCTGACCTAACCATTGACACATAGAGGCGTTACATATGCCGAACAGTGACCGGTTAGAATATCAGTTCAGTCCCCCTCACTGGTCGTAAAAGGAATTAAAGGTAAATTAAGGCAATTAAAGGAAAGATATCGTCTAGAAAATGTAACGAAATTGCAAGTCCATAGCCTATATCAGGTACCAATTAAGCAACAACCGTTCACATCAACATCAACTCCATACTCCATACTGCCATCGAATGCTGACGTCAAATTAAATTGCTTATTAGCATAGAACTCACATGCACTAAATACAGATAGTTCTGTAGGGCTCATTGGAAAATAGGAGAAGTCAGGAGAGTCATCCCAGGCTGACTAAGTACAGATTCTGTGAGTAAGTAACTCTCGCATAAGACAACCAGGGGTACGTAGAGATTCTCAGTTTGGAGCCGAGTCTTTTTGAAGCACAAAGTGTAAACCATCTCTTGTATCTTACAGACTTTTGGGTATTTTATTACCAGTCTTTGACTTGCCCAGCTGTTGAGCTGTAGATGCCACTAGTTAAATGTGAATTAACCGATTGAGCCGTTGGCTGTCCAGGGATTGAGCTGTTGATGGCGGTATTTGACCGTTGTTGCCAATATTTGACTGTTGACTACCCAGCAATTGAGCTGTTGATTGTCAGCGATTGGGTTTTTGAAGTCAGAAAGGATTGAACTCTCACCACCTAAGTTTAACGTGTTTTTTTCGGACAACCCTAAACGACTAAACGAGCATAAACAAAAAGAAGAAAAAAGAAACCCAACCCAACAATTTACATCAAAAAGATTCCAGCGACATCCGTAACACCTACGGGGGTTTATATGACTGGAGATCACTGGGGTTGTAAAATATTGAGATAAAACTAAAAAACGAGATTGCAAGTATTGAAAAAATTTAATGCAAGTAGTTGTACATATGTATTGATCGGACTTCCCCAAAAAGCACTACTGCTGCTGCACATCCTGGACCGAGTAGAAATGCGCGGGTCAGAGCTGAGTGACGGAGTTCAAGAGTCTTCTTCTTTCCATTTCCGGCGTTACGAGTAGTGATCTTGAAGCGATCACAACTCTCCCACTTTTCTGCTTCACACTAGTGATCCGCCTGTGGGGTACGCCGTGTTTATACCACACACATGACGCATACACTAACAAAAACTCGTACCGTGTGTTTGCGGTTTAAGTGTCAGAGTAACTAAAGTCTAAGTTAAGTACGCATTTCGCCGTAGGACTCGCAAATGAAATGAATGTTTTACATGGAATTAAGTTCAATTAAAAAAGGATATTTCGGTGAAATATTTCTTCTTCACATTCAGTCGTTTACGTCGCGTCGCCATCGTCGTCATCGTGTCGTTCGTACACACATCCTGCAAACGGAGCTGTAAGTATGACTAGCCAAAGTCTCAACTTGGAAGAGACGATGAGAAGAAGGCGAGTAGAGATCTTGTGTGTCTAAGAAAATAAATAGAAGACACTACAAAAGCCTACTAGACTTTCAATTATGAAAGGGATCAGGGCACCACCTTTCGGAAGAGCTACTTAGTAGCGTGTTGACCAATGCAAAATCTAGTGAGACCGTTTGATGTTTCTTACATATGCTCCCCAAATTGGATGTGAACAGGTAGAAGAACTTGTCTCTCTGCAAAATTTTTATGATCTGACTTAAAATATTAACGAATAAGGTGGCGCAACAGAGCGGGGAGCCCCGGGGCCTAACTTGTTTCTCACAACTATTGCCTTGTGAGTGGAGGGGAACTACCGATTTTGAACGGCTAATAGAAAAAGTGATTTTCAAGGCAATGAATTTACTAGTGGAAGACTAGCCACATCCTCCCGAAAGGCGATACCCATAAAAAAACATTTTTGCTTCTGTTGGGACGATCAGATTTAGGATATCCCAAAAGAGGAGTTTTGCTTTCTTGGCGGAGATTTGACCGGACAAAGTTGGAAAGACAAACAAGGACTATGTGGACTGCCATTAAAGTATAGGACACCAGGTAAAAGAAACTCTCTTGGTGAGGATATCCCAGATTTGTGAAAGCCACATGGTCTTATCGTATTTAATACCAACACGATCGACACTTTTTCACGAACAGCATTGATAAAAATAAGGTTCAGATTGCTACCATTTGCTATCCAAATTCATGTAGTCGCGAATAAAAAGTTGACCAGTAACACGCAGACAACTTTTTTATATGGAAGCTATGAAGAAAATCAAGCAAACAGGATCTAATGTGAGAAGGGTATAATCTCGACAGAGGCACAGCCAGTTACACTTTCACATTGAAGAGTTGCTTTCCTCAAGACTTTCGAAACACAGAATACTGCGTAGCATTTTCTTTTCCAAGCAAACAAAATGCTTTCAGTTCTCCCAATATTAGCATACACATTTTCCTCAAAAAAAAAAAATCAAACACTCAAAATCTTATTATAACAAAAGTAGCGTGCTTTTTTTATGTGTAGCGAAATTTGAGAAAAAAATGAATGCACGATTCAATTCGAATCCCCTAATCCATGCCCGTGAAACCACTTTTTTCTTTTTCGAAAATCTTCCGAGTCTTTATCCAAAGACAAAATCCGCTCTAAATCAGCTACTCTGGTTCTCCTACGAGTTGTTTTCCTTCCTCCTTTTGAATTCGGAATATCACTTTAAAGTAAATCCTTCATTGCAAAGATCCTTATTCAATTTATGGAACAGTTGCTAGTGGCATGGGGACTGGATGTCAACCAACATCAACATCAACCCGCTGCAAGCGAAGAATATGTAAACTAAGAAGAATGAAAAAAAAAAGAAAAAACACGAAATTTCAACTTTTGCGAGTTTTTAACATATCGTGTCCCTTAAAGTGTTAGCTATGCTTATGACATGTATCCTTAAATGTTGTTTTCATTGCCGCTGGTGATGGTAGTAAAGTGTGGAGGAGGAGAAGTAGAGGTAAAGAAATAACTGTGTGTGGAAGTTATGTCTTCGCTTGGGTTAATGTAGCTGAAATTGTATGTTAAAATTTTATTCATTTCCATTTTTGCATATGTATATGTTTGCAGGATGTGTGTACGAACGACACGACGACGATGATGGCGACGCGACGCGACGTAAACGGCTGAATGTGAAGAAGAAATATTTCACCGAAATATCCTTTTTTAATTGAACTTAATTCCATGTAATTTAACATTCATTTCATTTGCGAGTCCTACGGCGAAATGTGTACTTAACTTAGACTTTAGTTACTCTGACACTTAAACCGCAAACACACGGTTCGTATACGAGTTTTTGTTAGTGTATATGTGTGTGTGTGTATAAACACGTATTTACATGATTTACAATTTATGCGGTGTCGGGTGGTAAATAATTGTGTTTTCCGAAACATTGTCAAAGGAAATGTTTTAAGAGCATTTTACGGATTTTGTATATTTGGTTTAATGTTGGAGCTTGTAAAAGAGAATGTGATTCTAGGAAGAGTTTTATGTTGGTGCTATTAATTCAACTAATTGAATGAATGATGATGGTGCATGTGAGGAAAACTTAACTGGCGAATTATAAATAATTGAGCATACAGCTTCGAGTTTCGACCAGGGTTTTGCACGTTTAGGCGAAGAAACACTTAAGCAAACAGTGGAATTAATAGCGTGAGAAGAGTGGACAACCGGGCATTATGGGCTCTCAAGCATTCGTCCTTACATGTGTCGCAATGAACTAATAGTCAAATAGAGGTAAGAGTAGCGATTTGTTGGTTTTCAGTTTCGTATGAGAAGAATACATATTTAGTTAATGAGGACCTCCATATGTGCGAACACTTGGAAGGTAAATATAATCAGTGGCAGAAAGGGATCGACTTATTTTAAGGATTAAACCTGTGACAGTATTAGAGACATAAAGTTCATATTCAGACAACGTAAGGACAGAGAAAGCTTAACACAGTACAACGTAAAGACAGAGTAACGTAAGGATAGAAAAATATAAGGACAGAGAATCTTTAAAACAGAAAAAACTTTAAAACAGAAAAAGATAAAGAAACAAACGTAAGGAAAGAAAAACGTAAGGAAAGAAAAACGTAAGGAAAGAAAAACGTAAGGAAAGAAAAACGTTAGGAAAGAAAAACATAAGGACAGAGAAACTTTAAGAAAGAAAAACGTAAAAAAAGTTAAATGTGAGGAAAGATGTACCGAAAAACGTATAGACAGAAGAACGTATGGACGTAAAAACTTTAAGACATACAAAGCCAAAAACAGAAAAACGTAGACAGAAAAAGGTAGAAATTCAAAAACGTAAGGAAAGAAAAACGCAACGACAGGAAACGTAAAGACAAAGCAACTTCAAGACAGAAAAACGTAAACACAGAGAAACTTTAAGACAGAAAAACTCAAAGACAGAAAAAGCTAACGACAGAAAAAAGTAAAGACAGAAAAACGTAAGGACGTAGAAATTTTAAGCCAGACAAGGCTATAAACAGAAAAGAGTAAACAGAAAAAGGTAGAAATTCAAAACCGTAAGGAAAGAAAACGCAACGACAGGAAACGTAAAGACAAAGCAACTTCAAGACAGAAAAACGTAACCACAGAGAAACTTTAAGACAGAGAAACTGAAAGACAGAAAAAGCTAAAGACAGAAAAAAGGAAAGACAGAAAAACGTAAGGACAGATAAACTTTAAGACAGAAAAATCTAAAGACAGACAAAGATAGAGACACAAAAACGTAAGGAAAGAAAAATGTAAAGAGAGGAAAACGTAAGGGCAGAGAAACTTTAAGACAGAAAAACACCGAAAACTTAAGGACAGAGAAACTTTAAGACAGAAAAAGCAAAAGCTCAAAATGGTAAAGACGGAGAAACGCAAAGACAGAAAACGTAAGGACAGAAACACAGACTGACAGCACTTCTAAGCTTATCTTTACTCCTTATTCATCGAAAACTATGTTTGTTAATTTAATAAATATTTCAAAACCCTTTTAACCGATATGATGTGAAAACGTTCGTCGTCTCGCACTTGCCTCCTTGATTTTTCAGAGAACATCTTTTTGCACTTCTTCTATTTCTTTCACATTTTCAATAAAACTTAAAATGATTTTTCTGCTTCAATTACTTCCCGTTTGCAAAGTCAAACAATGGCATTCTCTAAGCAAATCTTGAACTTCACAAGAAAGCATAATCTTTCTACACAAAAAAAAAAAAGAGAGCGGCAGAGAAGTGAGAAAAAAAAATTATCGAAAAACTTTATCGTTCATGCTAGCGATTCCTTTTACAAATTTATCAGTTTCCATATCGATTAAATCAAATCTCATGCTATCTGGATACTACACACCTTCTTCTATTGTGTGACTTTTCAACGCCGGCCGCCATTCACCCGTTCTTTCCATCATCTTATGCTATGCTATGCCATGCTGTCTTATTGAAAGTTTATCTTTGAAAAATCATTTTTCTTAGTAAAAGTGACATTTTTCCCCCAAGTCTGTTCTCGCTGCACCACCCCGCACTCTGAATTTTCAGTTCACTACAGAAGACATTTGCTACGACGACGGCGACCGACGTGACGGACTCTCCAGCCGACACGAAACCAAGCGCACCATGGTCGTTTTGCGTAATATTGTTCATTGAAAACCAGAAGTTTCTCAATATCGATGTAAGGAAACGAAAATTCCCAAGGATAACACAAATCGAAAGTTCAACACATTGATCTGCGATAAGTTTTCGTTCGCATTGTGTGCACATTGCATTATGAGGACCTATCGTTGGGTTGGCTTGGGTTGGGTTCGTTTTGATTCGACCAATTCGACCGAAAATGATGTCCTTTTCTTATATTCCCTCAGCTTCATGGGGATCAGTATCACGGTTTCAATTTTAATGTTTTCTTTTCAAAAAGTTTTATTAAAATTTTCCACTTTTTTTCTGTTGACTTCTTTGCGGATAGCCTGAGTTGAATGGTGTGTGTGTTTGTGTGTGTATATATATATGTATATATATGTAGATGAAGTGAAGGCATTTTGCGTTGGCTGAATTAAATTTGCATATCCTCGTTATCATCTCGGTACAAGGAAGGCATTTGTGTACCGGTGGTGGCGTAATTCTCGATGCAAGGAGCCGTTTGATGCAAACATGAAAATATTTCCTACATAAAGCATCAGCATCAGGAATAAAACCACAAAAAGACGACAGTGAGTGCCAACCAAAAGAGGATTTGCAGAGTTATTTTTCCAACCAGTTAAGTCAGTGTCCTTGATATAAATAAGTGATGAATAAAAGGGATTTTTTGGCAATAAACATTCTCCAATTCTACACTAATGGAAACTTTCTCACTTCTGATTTTGACGAGATTTTCTGGTTTCATATTGAGACACCTAATTTTGATTATAAGTGGGTCGAAATTTAGAGATTTATTTTACATTTCGTGAATAGGCATTAGTTTGCCTGATGAAAGTGCCTGACAACTAATGCTTAGCAAAAAAGGGGCATATAGTTTCTACTACTGTTTCTTAAATGAGATAAATCTTATCACTGTATGTTGTATGAAGGATTACACCACTGCGTTACGTAACAATTACGTTACTGCACTATTTTTTTAAATTTTGGAGGAATGCTTAGCGAAAATGTGTTTAGAACTCTCCAAGGTATTCTGGGTGATATTATTTTGGTACCGGAGAAGTACCCCTGTTTGGATTATTTACTGACGGAGAGACTACCATCTACTGCACTCGGGCACGGTATGGTAAGCGTCATCTATCAACGAATCTTCCTATAAGTACAAGGGGCTTAGTTTTATTCCAATCTTGTGCAGAAATACTCGTGGCGGGTGAGGAACTGTAAGACGTTGCAGTTCACTTCACCCTGTTCCCGGTTATGATAATCTATTCGCTTGGGTCTCCGATCAGCTGCTTTCTGACTCCCATCGTAATTGCTACTTCTAACGCTTCCATGCCAAATTCTGCTTTCTTTTCGGGCATATATTTTCTCTGTGCCGGAGGGAGATAAAATTTTACGACAGCTGCAACTACAAGGACTATCTCAGACACTGTTTGGAACGCGCTCGCCATTTGCAAGACACCACGCTTCTTAACCAATGCCAGCTGCGTTTCCGGTACTTTCATTGTTTTAGTGCTTCAGCTCAAATCTTGCTTCCTTACATCAGAATTGAGTATGTTGTTGCCAGAAGAAGTTTGCTCGTAGATGGTCCACCTACCTTTATCATCAGCCTAGATAGATGACTTGTAACCTTGCGCGTTCAGCGGTCGTTCGTCTCTGGTCCCAAAAAAAGCTCAGTTTCGAGCTTTATTTCCAAGTATTTTGCCACGCTTATGCTTTTTATTACTTCGGTGTCGATGTGGAAGTCGATAACAGTAGGGATTCGTTTTTGTTAGAAGCAATAGTTCAGTCTTTTCATTAGCCAGATAGAGCCCATGATCCTCCATCTAGAAATTTGTTATTCACTTGGTTCAACTTTCTCTTTGTAATTTGGAGTCTTCTTTCTAGCGCATCAATCTGCAGCATTACGTTACTGCTACGTTACGTAGAACAACTTACTACAAATGGTCTTAATTTCAATCAATGAAACAAGTAATTTTTCAGTAGGTACTCAGAGTAAAAACATGTGCAGTTGTTTAATCGCCAAAACTACGTGACGTTACGTTGCGTAACATGTTGATTGTTACTATTGGAAATCAACTGAAGTTTCGATGAAGCTACTATCATCTCTTTTTGTTTGAACGACATGATTACATATTTCACGTTACCATTACTTCAAAAATACGTTACGTAACAATTTAGTATCTTCACAAATCATTTTCATCACAACTGTGTTTATTCACAACTTCATTTTGATAGTCACTCTTCCACTAATTTTGCTACACAAATAATTAGCTCCCATTTTTTATGTTAATTACGGCTGGCGGAGTCTTTTACCAAACATAAGGCTTTGCTTATTTATAATTAAAATCCCTAACAATAATTAATTAGCCACTCGAAGACTATTTAGGACAGCGACAACAACGTCTATAAACAACAATTCCCTTTCTTAGAAATTCCCTTTATCCAGGTCACAGAAAATTGATTCCGAGAATTCGTATACACTTCCTTTCAAAACCATATTGTGAATTTCCTGTTCGAATTTCCACGAACACAAAGTAACTCCCCCTAAAGCAACTCCTCTTTTTAACCCAAATAAATTTTATGTAAGTTTCACGTCAGAATTAAGCCGACAAAATGATTTGCTCGAGCATGAAACAACCTTTTTTTACATATAGTCTATTGATGATGACGAAATCGCATATTTTATCAGTCAAAGCTTATGCAAAATGGTGTGGGGGAAACTATGAAAAAATAATGAAGAGAAAGTTGTATCACAAAAACTTTATAGTTTTCTTCGAATAGGGTGATATTGATATACTACGACCTAGTGTATAAAGTGGGAGTTGGATGGTATCGTAACTATCACTAATCGATTGCTAGCAAAGCTCTCCTCTCAACTTCTTTTCTACCTCCAATACCAGGAATCAATTTTTGCAGGAAGCCAAACATGTGTCTTCGTATAAAATTGATTTCCTAGTATCAACTGTTCACCACACTGATAATGACACAACACCCACATTTCAAGTATTCTTCAAAACGTTAAATACACCTCACCCTTTTGGGCCAAAGCATATCTGCACTTTGGTCTTTTCTATGCAACGATAGTCCAGTTTGTATACATAAACGTCACCGGCATTCAATTAAAAATTAAAAAGACAAGCACGCCCCAAGTTAATTTGCAAAGATTTATGATGGAATGGTTTTCTAGGGTAGGTATAAACGACAAAAACACAACACCACCCTACTCTCCCTCACCCTTCTGTGCACAAGTTGGAATTTTTATTTCGCCAACTATAGTAGTAAATCAAAATAATTTCTTTCATTTTGCCTGTTCCGGGAAATAATAATGAAAACATATTGAAGAGGAAGCGCATGCAAAGGAGAATGGATAAAAATTGTGAACGATGCCAGTCTACAGCCAACGGCTATTTTCGTCCTAGTTTCGTACTGACTCACGCTCTAATGGCTATTTTCTTTCATCGCCACCTTCCCGCCCATGCCCATCTTCTTGGCTTGTTGTGGATGAATAATGAATGCATAATGGAAGTAGGTGGCAGTAAGAGTGGTTGGGTCTTGTGGTGGCTAGAGTCATTTTCGAGCTTCTCCTTAGTAGTTATACTTACCTCTAACCATCTACCTATGTCAACTCTCTAGTTAGCTTTGGATAAGGTGCCCTGTCCTGATCTTTGCCCTGTTTGTCCTTCATACTTACTTTTTACTCTGATACTCTGGGTTCTCTTAATGGGCCGTGTATTTGGTTCATGCAAAACTTTTCTTCCTTCAAATTTTTAGAAAAACAATCTTACTTCTCTACCATGTGGCAATTAATGGCCAATCTCCATTTCTGTTTGTTCAAAAGCAGGACCATGCAACGCAGTTAGGCTGCTTACTCCTAATTATCCTTTCAGAATGGAAGACTACGACTTCTTGCAATTGCAACCCTAAAAGATGTCGCCGTCTATTCTGGACACACAATTTTAAGTCTTCAGTACAACAATCACCTGCCGGGCATGGTTGAGAAACATAATAACCCGAATACTTTTTTTTTCAATGGAAGCTTGTTTATGCTTTGCTTTCGAAGGCGTTTTTTTATACTGTTTTCTTTTTAACTTGAGCTGAGGATAGATGTCCTTTACGCTTATGTACTGCTTTTTTTGCTTCCTTTTTAGGGTTAATGCCCATTTACGATGAAGTGCGGCATATGCCATTAAAAATTGCCACTTTTTTTGCTGCTACTTCTCCTGCTGTTGTTGTTGTTGTTGTTTTGGCTTTGCTGTTGTTTTAACTCTCAGGCGCGTTCAGCGTGTTGAAAATATGAGTCAAGTTGTTTTTGCATTCATTGAAAGTGCAAGTCCATTGAAGAAGGGAAGTCAGATGGAAAGAGTGTTACTCTTTTGTTTTACATTGGATATCTTCACAAAAGACAGGGGTGTGGTGTGAAATTTGCAGATGGTGAACAAAAAAAAAAAAAAACTAAAAAAAGTGTACTTCTCACCTCTGATAAACAACATGGTGGCAAATGGCAACAAAAACAAACAAGTTAAATCGAGTATTGAAAAGCACTTGGATGATGCAGGTGGATGGGAGTAGAAGAAATTGATTGCTCAACTTGCTAAAGGTTGACAGTTGCTTTATTGTTTAAATTCGTGTAAATTGAAGGGTCACCATTAAAGCCGCAAGGATTAAATAACTTCAAATAATAATAGAAACGCGGCAATTGATGCGAAGTCAATTGAGTTCGATTCGTTTTAGGTGTTTTGTTTGCCCAGTGAACAATAAACATTTTTTGTAATAGCTTTCTTTTGTAAATGAAAGTTGATTAACATTGCTTTGATTAACCCAAATTCTAATTTAATCGTATGATAATTCTACAAATAAAATAGAATGGCGTTTTAAGAGAATATCAGACACCATGTAGAGATTATTCTCCATTTCAGAACATTTGCTTTAAGTTTGAGAAGTGAAAGGGATTTTAAATTCTTTAGTAACAAAGCTATTTACACGTGTATTTAAAAACTACACGTCTATCCGTGAAAAGATTTTTGGTACAATGTTCAAAATACACTCCTTTAGTTGAGAATTGCCGGCACCGATAGGCCCAGCAACAAAGCCCTTTTTAATTTAATCGTGTATAAACATACTACACGTATACACGGGGAATAATTTCTTAGTGCACGTGATCATGATAGATCGTCAAATTCAAGTGCTTCCGGTTCAGATCGGCTCAGTAACAAAGCTCTCTTTTATTTATTATTTGAAAACTACACGTCTACCCGTCTGCACTAGGAAACGTGTTTACAATGCACCCCTTTACATTGAAACGTGTATTACTTAAAAGCTGCACGTCTAAACGGGAAACAGCTTTTGGTGAACGTGTACACGTGTTCAAAATACGCCATTTTAACAGAGAAAACAGTGTATGTAAAATAGCCCTAAGTTTTATAACGATGCTTTTGGGAGCTGACATTGTTTTGCTCATTTGGTGACTGACCCATCACTATACAGTGAGTGAGTTTCTAGTTAGAAGTTTTAATTTCGGTTCCAGGACGTCGTGACATAAGAGGAAACGAAATCGCAGATAAGCTGTCTAAAATCGGATCAGCACTCGAATCCAGTGAAACGAGCACCTAAGTTCTCAAGCCACTAGAACAAGAAAAAAACAGAATCAAACATATTTTTCTAAAAACCACAAATGACTGGTGGTCATCTTTAGAAACATGTCGGGTTTTCAGAAACCTATGGCCAGTTATTTCCAAGAAAAAACAGAACTCTTGCTCCAGCTTAGCAGGCCTCGAGTCTGTCTGTTGATTGGCATTCAGACGGTTCACAACTCATTGGGTACCAACATGATGAGAAAGGGCTTTGGCACATTTGAATTTTGTAGGGGATGCCAAGACGAAGAGGCAGAGGAGGGATCATTCCACTTCCTCTGTGAGTGTCCCAGCTTGGCCCACACTAGGAAAACAGCAGTCGGAGAGTACTTCTTCAACAGATGCTGCCACTTGCGGCTGCACTAATCATCTAACCTTGTTAAACCTTGTTAGGAGTCAAAATATTTTGAGCGAATATTCCTGATGTTCCACTGAACCAGGTTCCATTGAAAAACAAAGTAAGCCAGCTGCTGACTGCTGTTGCGGAATGGCTCTCAATCTTTTTTAATAAAAGAAGAGGAGCAAAAAGCTCAAGCAATTGGCTCCTCAGAAACCTCAGAAACAAAGAAAACATTTGAAGTTCATTGAGCGAGTTTTCTTCGACATCAGCCCCAACATAACCATTCCAAATGAAAAGAAAGTTTTATTTCATTTTTGCCTCTTAGAAGATGCCAAAAATGCAGTTGCTATAAATTGGAAGCAAAATATGCAGCTAATGTCAAACGGGCATCAAAAGATAACAACATTAAAATTATTCTTCTGGGGATTGCATTAATTTTTGCATTTCTCGCAAATTGCTTAGTTTTGCACTCGTCGTATTTTTTGCATTCTTTGCATCCTTTTGCAGCTTTTAAATATTTTTTGCACTTTCGATATTGTTTCGAAGTCTGCATTCCTAAGCACTCATTTATAAGCACTCGTTACAATCTTTGCATTTCCTGCACTCTTAAGAGTTCTCTAATTGCAATCTTTCAAATCTCATTAAATCATTTTCAATTTATGTATGGTATGTATGTACATACCTGACCTGGTCCCTATGCCTTTTCTTTTAATGGCAAGTATCGTAGTCTCGAAGCGATCTTTATTCACCCAGCTCCGCATCAATCTTCTGCTTTGAAATTGCACTGGCAATCCACCGGAGCCGTTGGGACGCAGCCGCCATCATGTTATTTTGGATTTTTTACCTAGTTCGTGTTCAGCTTCTGAATTCTAAGACGCATATGAAAGTTGTTAACATTGTTTATTAACTTGAGAGGCTGCAAGTATAACTTAATCAGATTACCATTGTTTGTAAGACGAGTGAGAAGAACAAGCAACGCAAAATACTAACACCGACAACAAACATTTTTGTGCCACATTAAAAGAATGCAAAAGACTGCAAGAAACACCAATACATTAGAAGGCAAAAAAAACATTGCAAAGGATGCAAAAGACATTTGCAAGAGCATTTGAAAAGAATGCATAACACAAAGAAATATGCAAAAAATGCATAAAAATGCAAAAAAAAAATAAAAAAGATTTCAAGAATGCGAAATATGGAAAAATGTGCCAAAGATAGCAAGAACCGTAAACATTTGAAAAAATGCATAGCAAAATACAACAAAATTAAAACCACTTTAAAAGCATTAAAATATTGCAAAAAATGCAAACAGAAAAGCAAAGAAAAAATATAAATAGAAAACGAAAAAATTGCAAGAAATAAAGAAGAGTGAGAATGCACCCATTTCAAAAATACTAAATTCCTAATTCCAATCTTTTTTGAAGCCAAATGAAAGGTGATTGCATAATTGTAGTTTGAAGTTTCGGAAGAAAATTCAATGAACGCTGTTTCCAAAATAAAGATTTACATTATTTTACCTTTCTTCAATAACGCCATAAAGTCTAGGTTTGGTATCGAGAAAAGATTGAACAAATCAAACAAGAAACTAAAAAAGGTTATTCGGAGCATTCTTAATAAACTAGACTTGGGTCCAGATTTCGTAGGAATGATTGGTTTAAAGTAAACAACAACAAAAAATTATGAATGGCCACTGTATCATAATACTAGCTACTATTATTGAGACTGGATTTTTACGGCCCGAGTTCGAGAAAGAAAATTGCGAACTCGAGCCCACTGAGACTTAAAAGGTTTGAGTTTTTGAGATTTTAAGTAGAAAACTCGCTATAGTACTTATTTAAAAATACACAATTGATTTAACAGATTCACTATTTCCTTTACTGCAAAGACAAAATTGGAAAGGAAAAATGCACGAAGACCACGTTCTTACCTTCGTTTGCGGCTCAATACCAAACTACCACCAGTAAGTGTGGTTACTTGCACTTTTGATACTTTAATGATAGGTGATTCGATTACACCCAAAGCCGAGCCACTTAAGTAATCCAAAATGAATGGTACCTTCATTAAATCAAATTACCTGCGAACATCCTTAGGACGAGCACAAACAGGAAACTTGGAATATTGAACTCCGACGCAATAGCGGCTACTGGGTAAATTTCTAAAAATTGTTTTTTATGCAAGACCACTATTTTTTGACTTGGTTACACCAGACGCAAAGAACACTCCCAACCACCTCACTGGAAGTTCTAATGCCATATAACAAGACCATTGAACCGATCAGACATCGGTTGCATGTCAAATCATCCATCGGTACATGTTAAGATAATTTTGCATTTGCATCTGCGAACAACACCCCTCACTAAAATAAAGGTGTGTCTCTATGTGTGTGTTGTTCGAGTGTATGTGCGGGTGGCTCATACCCAAAAATGACAACTCAGATATTTTGTGGCTTAGATATTCTCCTCATATACTTTCACCCACTTCACCTGAAAATGCTTACTCATCTCCATCGTACCTCTCCACAATTTTTTTTTTATATTTTTTGAATCCTTAGCCGTCTTTTTCCAGCGCTCTTACAACTGTCGATGACTGTTTTATGATCGAAACTTTTTCAATTGCTCTATCGACGACGGTCGACTATCAGAAGAGCCTCATACTTAAAACTAACACCGTTTCACAACCACACGCCTTCCTTCTTTTTTTGACTCAAAGAGCTTTTTTTACCACCTCCTCAACCCCAAACACTGATAAACCGGGTACAGGTTTAGCAGAAAGAAATCTACAAGTACCAGTACATATCCATAAAAATGGTCCTAATATCTCTGAGGGTTTGCTGTTGTGCATTTCACATTTCATCTCCACAGAACTCTCGAACGCCTCTCAATGTGCATTGCAATATAAACCCAAAACAAGATGACGCCAGCAGAAACCGCATATAAAGAGACTATCATAGTTATAGAGAACTTGGGACAACCTCCTCTAAGAATTTTTTTCTCTTATTTTTTTATTTTACAAACTCAGACCATAATATAAAAATCGGAGAACTGTAGAACTCAAATAAATCGAGGGAATGGTATTCGTATACAGACCCCCCTTCCACTTCGAGGTGCCTGAGCTTAACGATTATGCAAGCCAAAGTACTTTGAATGCCATAAAAGTCAAATGAAGACAACGCTGCACATCTGGAATTTATCGATGTTTCGAATAACCGCTTAATCGACTATAAATGGTAGGTTATCGTTTGCCGGAAATCTAAATACTTTCGGTGCTGGTGGTCATTTAGTTAGCTTTGCTTCGTGATCTTTCCGTGTAGGGTAAAAGTAGGTTTGAATTGGAAAACAAGGCGGACGGATTTGATATCGTTAAAATTACGACTACTTCGCCTGAATTTGCACCTCCAGGACGTTGAAAAGGAAGTTAGATTGTGTGTAGTGGTGTATGGATAGTAATAAGCGGTTGTTGTGGGGTTTTGCATTTGTGCGATTAAGTAAAATGATTACGTTTTTTGGGTGTAGCACCGAGAAGATTATAGTTTTTGTTTGATAAAGGCTTAGCTAAACAAATAAAAAAACACGTAATTATAGTCGTAGGTAAGCATGTTTCTAAAAGTCACTTTGACGTACATATTTTGTACATTTTGAGCCAATAACTGTATTTAGGCATTAATTGTTGGTTCCCTTTTGTTGGCTTAGAGTGCGGCCTTGTGCTTGTACTGAATGGCAAGCAGCAAGCGACAACCGGTAAAATTGCAAATTTAAAACAAAATTGAAAGCTAAGCTACATCGTTCTTCAGCTGAGCATTTTATTTTGTTTTCATGTTGCTGCACTGCCGCTTAGTACGTGGCCGTGCCCTATGATATCTCTCTAGTACTGTTTTCAGAGCTTTTCGGGTCGGAGTATATTCGTTTTGACGTTCTAGGTATTCTAGCTTTTTGGCTAATGGACATTTTAGGGTGAAGTTATATTGAGCAGTGAGTTCTTGGATTCGAGACTATTTCAAAGAATTGGTCTTCACTCATTGCGGGGAAACAATTAAAATTAATAAGAACCCAAGCATTCCAATTTTCTCAAACAGAAGTCTCGATGATTCACATCCATTTCGTAGCCACTTCATGCCCGCCACTTTAGCAAGTTCTGCCACTTTCCCTATTTCGATACCCTGTCTTAGTATTAATAGATCCTAAAAGACCTTCGAATCAAATACAAGGCAAAAAGAGGCTTGCACTTTTTAGGTGCTGAAATCCACGATTCGTTCTGTGAATCGATTTCATCTGTTGTGACATTTCCAACTACCTCTGGCCGCTTAGATTCGGGCAGTTCGTCTTAACCCGCAGAACATTATAATGTTGCCCTTTGGTCAATAGTTAAAATTAATAAAATGGGTGGTGCAAAAGAGCCCGGGGAATTAGCGCATTTCTCTCAACCATACCTTGTCGGAAATGGTAGGGACCTGCAGTTTTTTACCGATTCCAAATGGCTCATCAAAAAAGCGTGGTAATGAAATTACTATCGGAGGACTTGCAAATTCATCGCCAAAGGTCATATGGGTTGTTTATTTTTTGTTGCGGGTATTGAATTGAATCTCGAACTTCCGACATAGCAGGCAGACATGCGAGCGATTAGGCCTTGTGCACCAGTCACCTCCTTGGATTTGACGCAATCAGTTCCGATTAGTTACCGAAGTTATAGCAAGGAGGTATAGTAAGCAAAATTGACCTGTTTTATAATTTGCAACATCTGCGCGCCGCGCCGCCAAGTTGACACCAATCAGCGCCTTTGCGAAAGGCATAAGTCTGTTGGGGTTTTGGTAGTTGGAATGTTGGAACTATGGTCCATGTAGCTAGTTTGGCCCCCATCATCATCTTTTCAGAGTTTTTTTCCTGAAAATAGTAGTGGTTCAATTGCTTTTTTTTCTGGTCGTGACTCTATCCAATTGAATATTGTCAAACAAAGATATAGATTTTCAAAATACAGGATATGGTTTTTGAATTTCTGGAGGGTAAAATTTTGAAGGGTATTTGTGCATATCCTCTAAATTTTTCAATTAATCCACACGGAAGTGCAACATGAGTACCAAAACCTTTCGAAGTCTTCTTCGCCTTTTGATGTCTCCTTAAAGTAATGCGAAGTTAGTATTCAAGAGGACTGTTGATTAAACCAACAATTTTTATTTTTATTTACTGTACTATAACATCCCCCACTTGAATTAGAGCAATCTCAAATTCACTATCCTGCTTCCTATATAAGTTCCAATTGAGTCGGTAAAAATTTATAATTTTCAAACATAAATCGATGCTTGAAGGTTATCGTACTTAAAAAGCCAGTCTTGTCATGAGTTATACGAAAAACTACGTATGCTAACATTTATCGCCACCGGCGTATACCAACTTATCACATCTAACCACTCAAATACTCGTAGCTATGCCTATGCCCAAGCCCATGCCTACTTAATAGCAAATTGATAAATTGTGTCACCTTCTACACACATAGGTAGACATTGCTTCAGCGCACAACCATTTCAATAATTCATACAAAACTATTTCCCATAAAATTTTTAAGTACAACCATTAAACAGATTCAATTTGCATACGAAACCGGATTACACAGCAGGTAACTGTTTAAGCACCTATTGGAATGAAAAATAGTTTCGACTGATTTGTTGCTGCACAGCACAAGCACACACCACCTTCACTATAACATTTCAATGCATCATTTACACTGACAGGAAACACATATTGAGATAATGGGATATGCAAGGGATTTTAATGGTTCCTCTTCGCTATAACTCACAAAAAGTGGAAAGGTACCTTCAGTTGTGTTAAAATTTATTTCTTTGGCAGAAAAAAAAAGTTTACACATTCACGCTTATTGTGTGATGATGATGATGGTGATGGTTGGAATCCAGTCACCCATCGCCCAGTGGAAATTCTTAGGAAACTATTTAAGAAATGCGTCGTCTTTGGACAAGAAAACGTTTGCGTATCGAACATTCTAGCAGTTTCCAAGGGATTCAAAAAACAGTGTTATTAGCCCTGTTCACACTGTACAATTAGTTGGACAGACTTGGGCTTGAACGACCAATGCTTGATAGTGTGAACCCTTCAGACGACCGCTTGTATAACTTGTTGGATGGTTTTCAAAAATTTTTGAAAATCTAGAAGTTGAACGGAGTGGAAGTGTATGTGGCATAAAGTTGGACGACAAGCTTGATAGGTGTGAACGCAAACTACATCAGACCATCCAACTTCCATCAAACGAAGTCTGTCCAACTAATTGTACAGTGTGAACAGGGCTATAGACGAAAGAATTTTAAACTGGGAAAGAGTATCACAAAAAATTGGAAGTAATAGTGATGTAGGCTCAGACTTTTAACTGAGAAGGCTAGGGTAAACTATCAAATCAAGTAAAGTATACCCGGTTTCGAAACAATCAAAAGCCTCCGATAAAAATAATAATCTCATTACTGAACTCCGGCAAATGAAAAAAGGATCCGGATCTGCAAGTGGAATGTTCCTTAAAGGAACAAGTGCAGCCGGAGGATTTTAAAGAGAAGCCCTAAAATGTGGAAAAGCAGATATAACTGCCATCCAAGAAGTGCGACTGAATAGGCCGAGCATGAGGAAGACAAAAAATGCGACATCTACTATGGCGACTGCTACAGAAAACAGAAATAACGCTTATTTGGGTGCGGATTAGTTGTTAGAAGTAAACTCAGGGCGAATGGATTTGGAAATACGAAAGGTAAGCATAGCCTGCATAGCAATAGTTCCTTCTCCAATCGAGTGTCCCTCCAACTATCTTTGAATCATATGTTGCCAGCATCAAGCATTGAAGACAAGTGGCAGCAATCCCAACAAACCACCAGAACCACTGCCTCTTAGGTTCTTTGCCCCCAAATCGAAACACATGGTTCGAGGCAAGCAAATGCAGCCAAATAAAAAGCAAGACAAATGTTGCCTTTGTCCAGTACAACGAGATTTAGAAAAGAAGGGAATAACATCGAAATCTCAAAAAGAAAATGTGAAAAATGAAAAATTTACCAAAAAGTAAAAAGATCATGTAGGGTATCATACCTCGAACTCAAGCCTGAGCCTGTAAAGACCAGTAGGGAAACATAGTGAATGATATGCAGCAGCTTACTGAGGATCGGGAAAGTTCACTGCTTACCGGTGATGAAGATACAAGTTCCGCTCCCGGGCAGAATGTCCATTTTAACTTGGGCAATGATCAAGAATTCAGTCCTATCGACCTAGAAAAAGTTAAGCTTGCCATATGTAAGCTTAGGTCAAAGAAAACTACAGAGGCAGATGGCCTTAATCCCAAGCTATGAAGGCAGCTGGAGATCAGTTGGAAAGGAATACCCACCAGCATCAGATCTACAAGACATGGTCCGAGAAACTATTCCCGATAAAAGGAACCTCGGTATCGTGTGTCAGGTCCCAAAAAAAGAGTCCCTGTTTTTACCAAAATTGATCTTCAATTTTATCAATTCTTTTGGCTGAAACTTATTTTCAAAATGTTAAAATAAAACGATTTGGATCTGTTCACGTGGAAATTTTGTCGAATATTGATTTATTGCAGAAAAAGAGAGAAGTAATGACAATCGACAGTGACAAATGAAATGAAGTTTTTACATCGTTGAACTTGAGGAGTTGTTGCGAATACTCAGTTGAGCCGCTGTATGTTTACATCAGTTGTGGTGTGGTTATATCTGCTGTGTTTAAGGTTCTGTTCACAACATTCCTCCCCGGCTGTGAACAACGTTCGCAAGTTTGTCAATTTTTCCTTCAGAGTACTCATGAAACGAGATAAACAGATATTTAGTACATTTATAAAATAAATTGCAATATATTACAAAAATACAAAAAAAACTGTCGAAGCGGGTTGTAAATTGTTCAGTTTGGTTCTGCATTAGGTTGTTTGGAAATAGGGTGTTCATTTTTTATGTGTAAGCTTAATTATTTTGAGTAAGTTAGTTTTAATTTGCTTTTTTAGTGGACTGTAGATGATTGAAACCTGATTAATTACATATGATTTTGATTAGTTTTATAGGGTGTCTCGATTTTTCGGTTGAAAAATTAAAATTTCGTCTCTGAATACAATTATTTTGGTGAATTAAGGTGATTTTAAAATGAAATTAAAGTTGGTTAAGTGATATTACAATTACTTTCGGTGAATTAAAATTGTTTTGAATGAAACTGAAGTTATCCTTCGGCGAGTTTAAAATTCATTTAAGTGAAAATATAATTGTTTTCGGTGAGTTAAGATTGATTTTAATTGATGCGCTGACTATGATTTTGAAGTGATTGTGATTTATGATGAAATTGATTTGTTTTTTTTTGAATGTGTGTTTATTTGAAATAATTTATTTGTAATGTTTCAAAGTGATTTTACTGTGATTTACTATGAATATTATGTAGGTTTTGTGAGTATGATAATTTTGAATATGAGTGATATCGATCGAGTGTGTGTGTTATCGGTTAGTAGAGTATGAGTGCATGTGAATTGCGTGTGAGAGTGATAACGAATGTGAGGTTGATCGATATCGAAGCTTGAGTGTTTCAAGTTAATGATTGTGACTTGTGAGCGATAGCAAATGAGCGTATCGATGATTGATTTTCGAGCGATAGCGAGTGAGTGTATCGATGATTGAGTGTGAGTTGTGACTTGTGAGTGATTGAATTTTTCAAAAAAACAATCTTGCTTTGTATAATATTTTGATTATCTGTGGGCGACATTTCTGAATAATTATTGATTTGTGAGTGACTGATGTTGAATATTTTGATTTTCTGCTGGCAACATTGGAGTTGAATGTATGTGATGGTATGATGCATGAGTATGATAATTTTAAATGAGTGTTTGTTGTATGCATGTTAGATTTTCGTCCTTGGTTAGATAGTTGCATTTTCATCTGCAGTTCTATTGGACGGTAGAAGACAAATTTTTGTAATTGGTCTTTTGAACTCTCCAGACTGCGTTTTTATATTGACAACACGAGTCAGCCCATCCTTTCCTGGAACCAAAGCAGTGATGCGTGCAAGAGCCCACTGAGAAGGTGGCAAACGTTCATCCTTCAGCAAAACTAGGTCTCCGATTTGAGGTTGTACTTCGGTTTTCAACCATTTCGGTCGTTGCTGAAGGCGAGCTAGATATTCGCTGCTCCACTGCTTCCAGAACGAATGAACAGCAATTTGGATTTTTCTCCATCTATCAAGGTTGGAAACCTTTTCTGCCAAGTCTGCTTCTGGAACTAGTTGGGCCGATGTTCCAAACAGGAAATGTGCTGGCGTGAGAATGGTGAAGTCGTCGATGTTCTCGGAAACTGGACAAAGAGGTCTCGAGTTTAGACATGCTTCTATTTCTGTTAGAAGCGTGCTGAGCTCCTCAAATGTGAGGGTTTCATTTCTGACTACCCTTTTTAAATGAAACTTTACAGATTTCACTCCGGCTTCCCATAATCCACCGAAATGGGGGGAAGCGGGAGGAATGAAGTTCCATTTGGTTCCGACGTTGGTTGACGTTGTTGCGATGTGCTTCCAGTCTATCTTCGCAGCCTTCATCATTTTCTGGAGCTCGGTGTTGGCACCAACGAAGTTCTTACCGCAGTCACTGTAAATTTCGGTGCAGACACCTCGACGTGCAGTAAATCTTCGGAACGCTGCCAAAAATGCTTGAGTCGTCATGTCACTGACAGCTTCCAGGTGGATTGCCTTGGTGGCTAGACAAACAAATATGGCGAAATACCCTTTATAGATTTTGCCTCCGCGTCCTTTCCAGGCCTTTACCTCTATCGGGCCTGCATAATCTACACCGGTGTGTGTAAATGGCCGGGAGACTCTGACTCTAGCAGTTGGTAAATTCCCCATCAACTGTTGCATGGGCTTAGCCTTAAATCGAAAGCAAATTACGCATTTATGAATGTATTTCTTGACGCTTCTTTTGAGATTCAAAATCCAATATTTGGTGCGAAGATTGGTGACCATTTGCTGCAATCCACCATGGAGCGTTTTTTCATGAGCTTCTCGGATGAGTAATTTCGAAACGACGTGTTCTGGTTTGAGGATAACTGGATGTTGTTGCTCGAACTGTAAGTTTGAATTTTGAAGACGTCCTCCAACCCGTAGAATACCGTTTCGGTCGATGAACGGATGCAGTGACCCAAAGTATTTCGATGATGATGGATGGTTGATTAAGTTTTGGATTACTTCAGGAAACATCTCTTTTTGAGCGACTCTGATGCAGTTAAATGTTGCGTCTTGTATCTCGGAAGTGGTAAGTGATTCAATTAACTGATTCATCGGGAGTTTTTTCAGGCAAATGCGTACAATCCTCCGGCAATAAGCGATGATTCGTGCCAGTTTTTTAACATCTGAGATTTTTTGAAATAATTTTGTAACTTGATTTTCAGATACTATGGCGCAATGTAGCTGGATTTTCACTGGTCGCATCTCTTCTTCAGTTTCATACGTTGTTTTTGGACTTGGAAACGAGAACTTCCACATTGATTGAAGATACTCTGGTCCTCGCCACCACAGAGTGTTGACTTTCAATTCTGATGGCGAAACTCCTCTCGAAGCTAAGTCTGCAGGATTCAGTTTAGTGGGGACGTGATTCCAAATGTCGACGTTAGTTAACCTCTGAATTTCGGCTACTCGATTGCTGATGAAAGTTTTCCATTTTGCTGGCGGTGCAGCTATCCAACACAAAGTAATGGTGGAATCAGTCCACGCGTAAGTTTTGATTTGGCCTAGCTGTAAAACATCTCTTACATAGCACAGAAGACGAGCTAACATGACAGCCCCACATAACTCAAGTCGAGGGAGTGAAACTGTATTAAGAGGAGCGACTCTAGTTTTGGACATAACGAGATGAGTGTGAATTTTGTTGCTTCTGTTCAGAACCCTGAGGTAAACTACTGCCCCGTATGCCTTCATAGAAGCGTCACTAAAACCGTGCAATTCTACCTCCAAATTCTCCCTTTCAGTACAAATCCATCTTGGTATTCGAATTTTTTCGAGACTTGGCAAATCTGCTCGCAGAGAAACCCATTCTCGTTGCAGATCAAGTGGAACAGGAACATC
This sequence comes from Melanostoma scalare, assembly GCA_949752695.1. NCBI lineage: Eukaryota > Metazoa > Arthropoda > Insecta > Diptera > Syrphidae > Melanostoma > Melanostoma scalare. The sequence continues at coordinate 9,320,558 of OX456986.1, read as the reverse complement.
CCATGCTAAGCCCTTCAACCACAATTTTTGCATGATAATTTTTGCTGAAATCACGCAAGGAGAAATCCAGCCAAGTGGATCAAAAAGTTTAGCAACGGTTGACAAGATGGTTCGCTTAGTGACCTCAGTTGCTTCAGATTGAACCCACTGAAAAGTGAATGAGTCACTGGAAGGAAGCCATTTTATGCCCAAGGTTTTGATGTGCTCAGACGAATCGAACGGCAATAGAAAATCAACTTCACGTTCTTGGGGTGTAATATTGATCAAAGCATGTTCAGAATTGCTCGCCCATTTGCGTAAGTGAAAGCCAGCTGTTGATAGAAGATGGTTGATTTCTGCTACTTTTTGTTGAGCTTCTGGTACTGAGTCCGCTCCACTTACCAAATCATCAACGTACATATCGTTACGTATCATCTGGGCGGCTAACGGATACTTGTCCTTCTCGTCATCAGCAAGCTTGTTCAACGTGCGAGTGGCCAGATAAGGAGCGGATGCGGTTCCAAAGGTGACGGTTTTTAATCGATACAGCTCCAGAGGATTCATCTTGTTGTCTCGCCAGTAAATCAGCTGATAAAAGGTGTCTGGTTGTCTCATCTGGATCTGCCGATACATTTTTTCGATGTCAGCCGTCAAGGTTATCTTGAATTTTCTCCATTTTAGTATGATATCCATTATATTTGATTGCGTTTTAGGTCCAACCAAAAGATTTTCATTCAACGACGTCCCATTTGTAGTTTTAAAAGCAGCGTCGAAAACTACTCGAAGCTTCGTGGTTGTGCTGGACTCCTTGAACACGGCATGATGTGGTACAACATAGTGGAATGGTGATTGGAGAATTTCACCTTGGCTGACATCTATCCTTTCCATCTGATCCAGCTGAAGATACTCCGAGATGCACGCTGAGTACTCCTTCTGCAGTTGAGGATTGTTGTCGAATCTTCTTTCGAGCTGGAGAAACCTTCGTAATGCTCCTTGCTGACTTGCTCCTAGTGCTGGTCGAACACCATCCTTGAATGGTAGTGAGACTTCAAATCTTCCATCTGGCAAACGTCTGGTGTGTGTTTTGAAATGTTCTTCACAAGCGATGTTTTCTGCAGTTTCTGGATCTTCAAATGGCGATTCTTCAACTTCCCAAAATTTTCGAAGCTGGGTATCGATGTCAACAAGCTGCAGGTGGACACGGCAAGTTTGAATTGGCGCATTGCCAAAAACAATCCACCCGAGTTGAGTATTCTGGGCAATTGGTGCTACAGGCTCATTTCCCCTAACTATTTCTGGCAAAACAACCTCGGAAAAGACACCACTACCTAGGAGCAAGTCAACACTAGAAGGCTTATGGAAAGAAGAATCAGCCAAACACAAACCCTGAATGTGACCCCATTGATCAGACAGAATTTCCCTATTGGGAAGTAAACCAGTTATAGTTTTGAGAACAAACGCCCTAGTATCGGTTTCAAAAGAGTTATGTAGAGATTTGATTTTCATATCGACGAAGCTTTGACACGAACCACTTTTGTTGTTTCCCAAACCAGAGAATTCCATGAAGGTACGACATTTTTTTAACCCAAGTTGTTGTACCGCTCGTTCAGTGATGAATGTTGATTCTGAACCAGGATCTAGCAGCGCTCTCAAACTGATGAATTCTCCGTTGGCTGCTTGTATTTGGATGACTGCTGTAGCAAGTAACACCATAGTACTCCAAGGATTTGAGACGTGATAAATTTGCGAAGTGACAACTTGGCTAGTACTCGGATTGAATGGTCTCGCGTTTGGATTATACTGATTTGTACCTTGATTATTATTTGAATTACCAGATTGTGAATTTGTATTTGGGTTTAGCGTATTCGAGGTAGCTGAATTTGAACTGGAACAACTCGCTTGATTGGATTGTGAATTTTGAAAATTTTGACTGGAATTAGAATTTTGAGCAAGCAGAGAATTGTGCAAAAGCGTGTGATGTTTTTGGTTGCAGTGAAAACACCGTTTTTCACTGGGACATTGAAACATTTTGTGATTGTAAGCTAAACAATTTTCGCAAACGCCGATTTGTTTCACATGTTTTAACCTTGCAGGAACATCCAGCTTCAAAAATGAGTGGCACGAACGAAGTGAATGCTGACCCTTGTGGCATACTGCGCAGCTATACTTCTCCTTCTTCAATGACTTCACGTGCAGCACGTTTGGTTTCAGCTTCGACTGTTCCTTACTCGAACCCGAGTTTACTTTGGGTTTGGAGTTTTGTTGACAAACAACCTCTAAAGAACGAAACCTAGTTGTCAAAAAAGTTGAAAATTCTCTAAAGGTAGGTAACTCTGTATTCAAACCAAGCTTTTCTTCCCACAACTGTTGAGTTTTAGTTGGTAATTTTTGCAGGAGAGTGAAAACGACTACATCATCCCAATTATCTACAGGAACGCCCAAATTCTTCAAAGCATGAAGCACCTCTATTGACTTGTCTAACAGGCGCTTGATGGAATCTGCTGTTTCAACACTGACTGTCGGCTGATCGAAAAATGTTTTAAGCTGAGTTGTCACCAAAATCCGCTTATGGTCGTAGCGCGTTACCAAAATTGACCATGCCTGGTCATAATTGTCATTGCTGACTTCAAGGTAATCTAACAACGAAGCTGCACCACCCTTTAAACAAGACTTCAAATATGTTAACTTTTCTATTTTCGACAGGGATGAATTGTTATGAATCAGCGATACGAAGAGATCATGAAATGGACGCCAATTGTTATAATCCCCATGAAATGTTGGAGGAGTTATCGTAGGAAGTCTTATTTCACGGGAGTTTGATGATTTCGCCACGTTATTCACAAAAGATTCCCGCCTATGATGAGATTTGGTGCAATCTTTACCTTCATCTCTGGAATTTTCAGCGAATTGCAAACTATCTAACCTATCTAACTCGTCTAGAATACCAGCTTTGTATGACAGACAAATTTCCATGGTGTCATCGTACCTTTCCTCACACTCATCTAAAACTGTTTCATCTTTTTCAGCGCTTTGGAATGCATCGTACAACTCACATACCTTTCTGAAATTTTCTTCTAAAATATTCAAACGCCCTATCAAATAGTTTTTAGTTTTCTGTTCAGGTTTCAAATTGCTGAACTTTTCGCTATTTTTCACAATTTGCGAACATGTCTTAATAAAAACCTTGAATTCCGCCGACTCACTCATTGTCACACACTCAATATTATATGATAAATCAATATAATCAATATAATCAATGTAATAAAAGATTATTCACTCACTTTGATATCCTTGATTTGTCAGAATTTCTTCTTCATATGCATATGTATGTGACTGCAACACAATAATTCCAAGAAAACGGCACCGAATTACAGTTGTTGACAACGGTTCTGGAAAACAGCAATGGATAACTGCTCATGGCAACTGCCTTTGATAGCGGCAATGAAATAACTGCTCAGGGCAACTGCTTTTGATAGCGGCACTCAACAACGGCAATCCGAACACTCAATAACGGCACTGAACAACTGGACAATGGATACAACTCAGCAGCAATTCCTCCAAATCAACGATTTTTATTACTTGCAATCATTTTTCTTTAATGCAGGAACTCCGCTGTACGATATTCCAAGATCAGGTACTTCGAATGACACACAGATGCTCCGTAGGACAAACAGCAATTTACAGCAATTACAGATCGATCGGCACTCCAGATAAAGACAGCACTCAACACGTAGTATCACAGCTCGATTTTGTTTTATGGAACAAATCTTTTATTTTATTTGATGGTTCGTATCGAATACGTTTCATGCATTATTTGCTTTGATCAATCCTCCATTCAGAATCAGCAGTATGATTGAGAAGTTTTGTAAATTTTTACATCACAGTCTCACATCAATTTACAAATGGCTGACGGCAGATTCATCCAGATTTATCCAAAAAATCACAGTCTGAATGGTCGATTTATATATATGGCTCGAATGGACCAAATGTTTTTACCAAAATTGATCTTCAATTTTATCAATTCTTTTGGCTGAAACTTATTTTCAAAATGTTAAAATAAAACGATTTGGATCTGTTCACGTGGAAATTTTGTCGAATATTGATTTATTGCAGAAAAAGAGAGAAGTAATGACAATCGACAGTGACAAATGAAATGAAGTTTTTACATCGTTGAACTTGAGGAGTTGTTGCGAATACTCAGTTGAGCCGCTGTATGTTTACATCAGTTGTGGTGTGGTTATATCTGCTGTGTTTAAGGTTCTGTTCACAACAGTCCCTAACAAGGCAAACGGAAGATATGTGGTGTTGCAGCTTTCAGTGGCACTTCATATCAAACGTACGAGCTGTGCATGCACAAAATTATGTATTTCCTAAAAGAATATTTATTTTGACATCATACAACAAGTTAACGACCAGGCAAAAAATTAAAATCTTTCATCAACCGCTTGATCCCAAAAGCCTACCTATCAGATTTAAGAAGTGGGAAGGTTATACGCTCCAGCCAAAATTAATTATTATTCTGGCTGTGGATGTGGATTTTAATAGGTAATCATACAGAAATATTCTAATAAATAAACGGTTAAATTATAATCACATTTTTGTGGCATCAAAACAAATTGTTTTGTCAATAATAAATGAGTACTCGTATACGTTACGTTCCACTTAAGGGTCAAGCTAGTTCAGCATTTCACTACAAATTCATATACGACGACCAACCCTTGAAAAATAAACGGGATCACTTTTCCACGTTTTGTTTATTCACTTGGCTATAATTGAACAAATTTGTGTTTGCACGAAGAGCCGCGTACATAGTATACACAACAGTGTCAGTGGATCCACGGTTAATTAACAACTCAATGTGTATATATACAGTGCTTACGCAAAGCTAACATAATTAAACAATGATACAACCATTAAAATTTGATTAACGTTTTCATCAACCCACCCACCATCAGCAGGCGCCTTTCAGCGCCACCACCACCAACCCTGAACATGTGCTTTTCTACGTAATGATTGGAGGGTATTCATAAACAACCATTATGTTGCACGCCTGCCGTCACCTTCACCGTCACCATCACCATCACCTTTGTCGGTGCTATGATAAGGCATTGCGTGAAAACAACCCCTAAAACATCGGTGGTTGACAAATGGGAAGTATTACGTGAGCAACTCAGCCATTCTTCCAACACCAATCCCCGCCAACCATCGCTACGGGGATAATAAATGACAACAAACGCGGATTTACTTTCATTTAATCGTATAGGCCTGTCATACAAGCCTAAAACGGTTATCAGATGAAAAAGAGTCTTTTCATATATAAACTGCCAAGACGGGGAAAACGGGGTGTGAAGGGAGTATTGATCACTATCAGATGACAGCAGTTTTCCCGTCTGAGAAGGCGGCAAAATTGATTAATCTATCATCACTGTCCTACAAAAGTCTTAAAGGCTTTCCCCCTAAGCGAGAGAGAGAGAGAGTGTTATTTTGATATATTGTCTCAATAACGACAGGACACCACCATCCACCATGTACCAAAGCAGACTCGTTTAAAGCAAAAGAGTTTGCTATCCTGCGATACTAAAACACTCAACACAGCTTTATGTGTGCACCTGTTTCACACTACTAAGCGCTCATAAATTTAACTAAAGTTTAAAAGGAACAGCAGTTACACTCACTAAACACCCCATTGCCAGGGGCCATGGTGCTGTGTGTTTTTGGATTCTCTATACCGTACATACCACCTTCCATAAATCCTTTTGCCATCAGTAAATTAAGGTGAAACAATTCAGAATACGAACACAGCATTTGGAGACGACGACGCCCGCCGACGATACGAGTACAACGACGACAACGACGACTTGAGACCCCTTTTCTGGCTCAATTCACCAAACGAAAGAACAAAAAAAGAGAGAAACAAGACTGGAATCTGCCATAAATAAAGGATAACAATTTGTAAGGATCAACAAGTGTCCAAAGTAAATCACTAAACATGGAGAAAAAACGTTAAGCTGAAAGAAAATTTTTTAAGGATGTCCTTACACTTGTTTACACATTGCTAAGGTAGTTGGAAAGGATCGAGATATCGGAGAATACTGCAGAAACACGATAAATTATGCAAAATTCATTCTTTCTCTCAAGCGAACACACATAACACTAAAAATAAACTCAATTTTAAATTTAAATTAAAAAGTATGATGCACGACTTGTCTTTCACTATTCATTCAATGACGGCATACCCCCAGGCGGATCAGTAGCGTGAAGTTGTAAGTGGGAAAGCTAAGATCCTTTCGAGATCTTGATGTTCGTGGCATCACCGCGTTGGTCGTAAGGAAAGAAGAAGCAAAAGCATCTTTGTATTCATATCGACAATGGAAAAACATAACCTGCAAATAAAACTCTGACGAAAACATACGTAATTTCAGATTCCACGTGAGTTCCAAGGAACCATAAATGATGCTTCTTCTCAAGTCGGTTTATCGAGTCATAAAAGCTTTTTATCCACTTTAAGCCTTGTAATTGCTTATATCGTTTAGCCCACACAACACTTCCAGCGGCATTTTGTAACACTGCCATTCTTAAATCATTCCATCAAGTAAAAGTCATAAAGTTGCGAGGGGGTGAAAAAAACCTGTCACACGAACTCACACCTCTGGGCCAACTCATGAGCAACTCAACCAAACAAAAATAAACTTTGTAGTGATAGCTTCACAATGGGCAGAGGTTATTCTGCTCATAAAGTAGGTCACAGCCTATAGCCCACAGGTTGGCCTATTTATTTATTTGCTTCTCGTTACTGTGTAAGAGTTGTCGTTCATTGTTTTTTTTTTGTTTCTTTTTTTTCTAGAAATTTCATAATTTAGTGGAGTACAAAGTCGACTTGCAGTTCAAGTAACAGAATTAAAACAAAAAAAGGGTGAGGAAAAAACAATAACGAAACGAAATCGTCTCATTTTCGTTGAATGAGAGTTGTGTAACGACTGGTGTGTGTACTTGAAGGTGGAAGTGAAAAGTAAATTGGAAGGCTTGCGAGACAAAAACATATGATGCATAGGCCATAGGAGTCTCGTAAAAAGAAAAACATTGAAGAGTAACAAAGCGTAACAGAGGATGCTTGGGTACTGCAGACGCAGTCAGGCGCTGTTCTGTTTGAATCGAAACATGTACAAATTAAACTTGAAAAGCATGACATTAAAAAATAACTGAAATCTTATTATTTTGTTTGTTTATTACAGTTCACACCCAGTTGATTGGGCAACTAAAATGAGTGGAATCGAGTTCGAAAGCAGTGAAGTCAGCACTAACTTTAAGCACTGTAAATGGGGGCGGTTTGAATGAATTTTATTTTCTCAACCTTTCGGTGTTATGTACTCCACGATCTCGAAGAAATCACAGTCGTGTAAAAGCACATGGGGTACAACCGCCGCTGCCACTATTCAGCTTTGCATGAATCCCAGCACAAAGGTTTACTAGGTTTTGTACAACTTGAGGTTAAAAGTAGTTATACGTTGAATGCTGGCATTATTCACAGTATAGCAAGCAACTTAAATTATCATCAGAAATGCTCACAAAAACATCCTCTTAGAATTAGAATTAGTCAAACCAACGCTATAGCTTCTTACAAAGTCTAAGTATCATTTTCGTTATTTGATCTACCTCAGCCTACCCTACCATGCCTAGCTTTACATTGTCTGATCATTTCTACGCCTAGCCCAAATAGCTGATCCCACGAGACCTTACCCTACATAAGCGTACCCTAACAATTAAAGTTACTTTGAATAAATTTACCCTAACCATGCTTACTCAGCAGGAAATACCCTTACCTAAGCTTTTACATTTAATATTTCCCTATCTTACCTTCTCTTATATAGGATTTCACTATCTAAGCTCTTCAAAGTTTAGCTAACCTTATTTGGGCTAATCCTTCTCCTTACTAAGCGTACTCTCCCTAAACTTACTCATCCAAAGCATACCCTTCTTATGCTTAGCACACATTAGCTCTTAACCTAAGCTCTGAAGAGGTGTTCTTCTACGAACAATAAATACAAAACCACTGCGTAAGCTTTCTATCTATCCTAATCTTCTGAATACTCCCAAGTAAATGGAAAACCGCATTTTTCCAGCCTGTCCCTAAATAGGCGAATTTTCCTCCCCTTCCAACTGCCAACGAATTGAACTAACGTCCCTTTTTTAAAAGGTCATGGAAACGTCGATAAACCTCCAACTCATGAAATTTCTTGAAGAACGATAGCTTCTTAACGACCGATAGTAGCGCTTTCGTAGCAGAAGGTGCACTGGTGATTTGATGGCATATCTTACCGAAAAGTGGAGCCAATCTTTACATTGTTTTGGAGAAAGTAAGATTATTACGCCTGATATTTCTAAAGCATTTGACCGAGTTTGGCATCAGGCTCTTTTATCGAAAATGTGTGTACCTTTCAAACCGTTCAATACAAGTTGTGTTGGATGGTTATCGAATACTCACCTTATAAATGCTGGTGTGCCCCAGGGCTCAGTTTCGTCTACGACTCTCTTCCGTACTTTCATAAACGATCTCTTGTGTGAAACTTCTAATCGTCTAAACAATTTTGCTGAGCTGGCAACTCAAACCCCAGCTTTTCATATTCGTTTACAAGTTTACGTTCCTGCTCTTCGGTAGTGGAAGTGGAACGGTAGCGTATGATTAGCTCATTGAATTCCGATCTTGACAGAATTGTTACATTGTTAAAAACCGAGTAGAATTCAATGTTACGAAAACTCAACGCTGCCTCTTGTCGTTAAAGTTTAACATTCCTCCATTGCCATTATCTATGAATGGTACAATGCAAGTGAATGCTAAATGAATGTCTTGTTACGCTTTTAACAAAGTAATCGAAGAGGATCTCTCGGTAACTGAATTTCGAGATGCTATTATATGCCCGATACATAAAAAAGGATCCATGTTAGATGCAACTAACTATCGAGGAATTTCCTTTCTAAATGCAACTTACAAGATATTCACTACGATGTTGCAGAAACGACTCCTAACGTGGATTACAACCCAGAACCTTTTAAAAGAGTTTCAAGCTGGTTTTCGATCAGGATACTCTACAATTGATAACATTTTCATGCTTAGAAATCTTGCAGAACACTTCTGTATGCAGCGACGAAAATTGTATGTATTCTTCATAGATTTTAAAGCAGCGTTTGACTCAATTAACCGAGGTGCTTTATTCTACAAGTTATATGGTCTGGGAATGTCGCTGAAATTTGGACGTGTTCTGGAAAAGCTGTACAAAGAAACAAGGGCTGCAGTATGGAACGGAGCTGAGCTTTCAGACTGGTTCAATACTACATCGGGAGTTAGGCAGGGTTGCACATTGAGTCCCACCTTGTTTTCACTCTTTATAGATGACCTCGTCGATTACCTTCCAGGTGGTGTTGACTTTGCAGGAGAGCGTATTAAGGCTCTAATGTTTGCAGATGATATAGTCATCTTTGCGTATTCACCAGAAACATTACAACTTATGATTAACAGGGTATACCACTACTGCTGTCTATGGAACTTAACAGTCAATACTCAAAAATCTAAGGTGATGATATTTAAAAAAGGCGGTGGACGCAATGCATCGAATGAAAAATGGATCTACAACGGAGAAGATATAGAATGTGTTAGTGAATACAAGTACTTAGGCGTAATTCTGTCAAAAAACCTGAGCTTGGAGGCACATTTCAAGGAGAAACTTCAAAAGGCTAAAACAGCGATTAATATATCTTGGAAAAGATGCTTTATGAATGTAAATATAGCTCACAGCAGTAAACATAAGATATTTGAAGCAGTTGCGGAAAGTATACTTCTGTATGGCGCGCAAGCATGGGGATGTAAAAAGTTTCACAATGTAGAGAAGCTCTTAACTCACTATGTGAAGCGATTATTTCGTCTGCCAATAAACACGCCAAACTACGTTATAATGCTGGAAACCGGACTTGCTCCTCTATTCATTAAAACCTTGAAGATGCAAGCTGATTATCTCCTGCGCGTTTTCAGAATGCCTGAATCTCGGCTCGTTAGAAAAATAGCAATCAAAGCGGTACAAAGCCATAATAACTGGTACGATGAGTGGTCACATCTCGCAGAAGAATGCAATTTAAATTTTAATCTAAATATGGAAGATGTAACCCACAGTAAAACTCTTATGTACAAGGTTATAGCAGCAGTAGATGAGAAGTGCAGAACAGAATATGCAGCTGAAGCAGCCGGGTCCTTGTTCAGAACAACCTACAGTAGGCTTAACCATAACCTCGCTGAAAGAAACTACTTCCATGATGAGAACAATGTAAACGTTATTGCAACTATGGTCAAGTTAAGAAGCGAATTACTCAACTTAAACTTCATACCGCATAGGCCTGATCTACCAATAGAGTGTACTATTTGCAACTTAGCGGAGAGGGAGAACGTTATTCATTTCGTCGGAAGGTGTCCAACTCTCAGGGAAACTAGGAGAAGTATCCTGGGAAGTGATTTTCTAACAGAGGATCAAGTTATTAGTTTGCTGAATGAGATGGATGTTTCCAAACTTTATAATTATTGCAAAATTGCGTTAAAATACAGATCTAGAATATTCAACGAAGACTTCTGAATTGTGATACATGATATTTGCTTTTTTGTTGGAAATCAAATTTTTATGTGGTAGTGTATTACAGTTATTTAATTTACTTAGTTGTCAATCTGGCAGACGGCAAATGCCATGCTTATATGATTTTTGTATACCTAATTATGAATTAACTGTTAATTGAATCGTAAATCAATAAAAATCAACTATCTATCTACAATGCAAGTAACGAAACCGAAAAGCTTTCAGTACTTGGTATGTGCGTTAACGATGATCTTTGCTTGTATGACCACATACTTGAAGACACCAAAAATATCTTGGTTTCTTAAGACGAAGCAAGAAATTGTTGACCCCTTCCGATCTGGCTACTACATATTTGTAAGGCCTACATTCGCCCAAAACTATATTATAGCTCCCATATTTGATCAGTTGCTCCTCAAACATCCTTGCACCTACTCGATAGGGTACAAAACAGAGCATTGAGGCTGATAGTTGACAGATCGATTGATTCTCTTGAACATCGTCAAAACGTTAACGGTCTTTATCTCTCTTATCGCTTTTCTATAAAAAGTGCTCTAGTGAAATAGCCAGTAACGTTCCTCCCCTGAAACAAATTCGCCGCAACATCTGTCTCAACAAGAACGCGTAACAATTTTACATTGAGCCCAACAGTAAAGTATAGAGATTCATATTTTAGTCGCAATGTGGAATGCTTTACCAGACTTTGTTTCCGCCTGCATAACGACTCACAAAAAGAGCCATCTAGTTTACCCTTTTAAAACCATAGATTATTTTGACATTGTTAGATCTTCCCCACTTGAAGTTTTGATGGAAAGTCTGGGACTTATTCATATAGTGATTGAATCCAAAAAATGTTGAAAAGAAGCTTTCGCTGAATTGAAGCACCCGACGCAATTGGCCTCCTCGGAGCTGTGATATATTTTTCTTTTTTGTTTGGAACCGATGATGCGCAATTAGTCCAGAAACGGTTCAAGCACTTAAGGCCAATATCGTCAAAACAATCCGAGAGCTAAAGCTCGAAATCAATAAGGACTTGGAATATTTGAGTGACAGAAGTTGCTAATGCGAAGCCGGAAGAGTCAGTCACTTAAACAACGTTTAAAAAAATAATAAACTTGATTCTGTTCAGTTTGTTGAATTTTTACTTTTAGAAACTTGTATTTGGTCACCCTTAACATTTCCTTCCTAATTTTGAACAAAAATTCAAAAATTTTGAGGAAAAGAAAAGGAGCTGGTGAAAACCATAAGCGGCAACATTGCCATTTTCTTTTTCCAAAATACATATATTATTTGCAAAACGACTGGAAGCCCGAAAGCCCATGACGTGGCAATGAAATGTTCATTACACACAACCTCATCGCTGTGCTGCTGATATGCTGGCAGGATTTTACCCAGTCTTGCCACAGACTTTTATTGGTTTTGACAAGGTGAACATTTATGATTTTTCGCGGCTTACAACGTCATGTGGTGCCGTCCAATGATGTTGTATTCTTTTATGTATACCTGGTGGACCTGTATGTGACGTGACTTAAGCTCAAGCCATCGATTTTATATTATACATATTTTTTCTTGAGGGGAAAAAAAAGAGTGAGAAATAATAAAAAAAAAATACACATATTACATGTAATGATTTCCAAGGAAAATTGATTTTACTTTCGAGTTGTCACGTAGTCGAAATGAGAACTTATCGAATATTTACCAACAAAAAAAAGTCTGCAAGCGAAACGTGCTTGGGTTTGTTGTTGAATTTTATAGACGTTTGCATACCTATGAGGGTACTCACAATATACAAAGTGTGAGTTTTATAAGAGTTAAGGTTATCCATCAGAGGCATGTCTTTGGACTAAAGTTTTATGAGTTTTATTCATTTGTTTTACCTGTGAGATTTTCATTTTTCTTTTTCTTTTGATAAATGACCGCATTACATTCATTTTCACTTTCACATTCCTCGGTTTTCACTTTCATCAAGTCGCCTTTAATGTTAGGACGCAACCGCATCATGATGATACCTTCGGAGCGTAATAAGCACTCATTTCTGTCTCTCTGTATCTGTCCCATGCCCACAAACAACTACGTGTAGTGGGCCTTTCATTATGGATCCTTAATTTCTATACGATGTACTTACTTTCATTAATTAATGCTCGTTAAAGAGGATACAATTTTTATTTACCCTTACTTACTTTATGAGGCTAAGAATGCATCTCGTGCATCGAGCTAAAAGAGTGTCATTGCAAGGGATCGTCACTCCCACATACAACAACCCTCTGCCACAAGAATGACACAGATTGCCGGGTGGTTGGAGCATAGCATGGTTGACTCTTGTGATGGGAAATAAAAACTTTCAAGTTTGCGTGTGGCATGTGTTTTGTAAGTTTTAATTAAATTTTATGAGAGCTAATGCGTGTGAATACGAGTGGGAGTGAAGGTGACACAAACTCTGAAGTGTAAAATGCAACTGCTTAACAATATCCAACGTCATCGTCGTCGTCGTCGTCGTCAATGTGTGAATGCAAATTTTCAGCACCAAAATAAGCTACCTACTTAAAAAAAAAGTTTGCAAACTTTTGGTGATAGATTGGATGCTGGGATACTTATACGTGTATAACTATCGCAACTTTATGAACTGGTAATTACCTTTTAGGGTCTGACTTCATGAGCTTTAAAGTTTTACGGTACCAACTATTGTCTGACTTCAAATGAACAGTGAGATTAATGCAAGGGTTCATGGAAATATTTTGATATTTTGAATGAATTTAAGGGGATTTATCACGAGGGAAATATAAGATATTGTTTCGTGTTCTTGAAAACAACTTTTCTTATTATTTTAAATAAAAAAACATAAGTTTCAGACGAATCTTCTTATGAATTCTTTATACTCTCGGGTTTCAAGGACATGTATAGACACTTAAGTGATTTTCAAAGGACGGACAACGTGAGGACATTTGGAGCAATAAAACTCTCAACAAAATTCGTGTCATAGAACAATTGACATTAAACTCATACACGTGGCCCTGAAACAAGAAATTTCACGTGTTTTAGAAAATGGTGCTCAATAGTTTGAATGGAAACCGGTGACAGTTTCAGTTTTTGAGTATTCGTGGCGTGATGGTTAGCATGTCTGCCTGTTAACCATCGTAGCGGGGTTCGTGGTTCGAATCCCAACAGAAGCTAAAAATGCTTTTCACGGGTATCTTTCTTCGCAAGGAATTGGCAAGTCCTCCGTTAGTAAATTCATTGCCATGAAAAGCGCTTAATCGATTAGAATTTCGGAACCGGCAGAAAATTGTAGGTCCCCTCCATTCCCTCACAAGGTATGGTTGTGAGAAATGCTCTAGGCCCTGGGGCTTCTCGCTCTGTTGCGCCACCCTATTTATTTATTTTATATCAGACCAAATATTGCCTTGAAGGATGAAGTTTTGTTTTCTCTATGAAGAAGTTAAATCTGTTACCACAAAGAGTTTTGCAAGATCATTCTGCTCCACTAACCATAGCTCGGCATTCTAATAAAGCGATTGTTTTCGCACTTCATCATGAGCCACCATGACTTCTGCCAGCAGCCCAAAAACCTTATCTTTGTGCCCTCCTCAGTGTTTTCATGATTTTCCTTGGCGAAAGGCATTTTCGAGATGGCTGAGTTATGACAAGAGCTTCGTAGTTTCCATAGGATTCTACTGTGACTGTCGGGACTGATCTTTGATATTCTACTAATCTTAAGTCACTCTCAGATGCCCCCATTGCCCTTCGATTTGTCTTTTTAGCTCAGCTTGGTAGTTCAACAAAAGGTTGAAAGAAAGATAAGCAGATTCTCGCCTCCTCATCACAGGCTACGGTATTCCAATTTTCAATCTTTAGTCCCACAAGTAGCTAGAGAGATGATGGGGTAGGTCCACGCAGAGTCCCACCTATGTGGATGAAACTGAAACGAAACTGGAATTAGATACAAAACCAAAGTACGCCGTTGTTCATTAATCTATTTGAGATGGGCTATTTGCTTTGTGGTTAGGTAGTCCCACGAGTGGTTAGGGAAGAAATGGGGTAGGTCTTAGAAGATTCCCGTCTACTTATTCTGGTAGACCATCGACACAGTACGGTTAACACTTTGAAAAGACGAAAGGACATACCGAGGGGAGTTTGACCACTCGATATTTCTGGGATGGAAGTCCCTGTTGCAACCAGCTCAGGTCATATCTCGTTCACAAACACAGCTACTTTAGCTCTCCCACCACGGCTAGCTGAATGATCGACCTGAATGAATGAAAGAATGGTTTGGGGTTTTATATTGCACTTCGACCATGTATATATTTTGTTCCCCCTCTTCTTTAGTGGGATTCCTTAATTCAAGGACTTCATTCAGGTTTGCCTCTTTGATGGAACTAAGTATTTGTGTTAAGATAAGGTGTTTTTTCTTCTATATTATAGGGCACTTCTTCCTTTGGTGTAAGAGAGCTTCGCAGTCTTCTAGGAGGTGATCCGGAGATGATCGACCTACAAAAACCGATAAAATTTGTCATTTTAGGCGATAGTTTTCAAAACATTTTGAATGCTCGAAAGATCAAGATGAGTGATAATATTCCTTCCAATTGTGCTGTTTTTAACAGATTGATGTGAGAACACACGAATTCCCATCACAAGCATTATCTGAACTTGGGTTCGGAATTTGTGCGTGTTTGCTTTCAGTTTACAGTGGTACCCGTGGTGTGATGGATAGCATGTCCGCCTGTTAATCCAGAGGTTCGAGTTCGAATCCCACCAGAGGCAAAAATGTTTTTTCTACGGGTATCGCCTTTCGCGAGGAATTGGCAAGTCCTCCGTTAGTATTCATTGCCATGAAAAGCGCTTTCTCGATTAGCCGTTCGGAACCGGCAGAAAATAGTAGGTCCCCTCCATTCCCTCACAAGGGATGGTTGTGAGAAATGCGCTAGGCCCAGGGGCTCCTCGCTCTGTTGCGCCACCCTATTTATTTATTTATTTTATTTATTTGCTTTCAGTCATCATTCAACTTATTGTTATCAAGTAAGTAAGTGGAAACTTTCGTATAAACGCTGGTCAACATAAAAATGAGTGAGATAGAATGAAAGCAGAACAAAAAGCGTTCAGCTCTGTTTTTTATTTACTCGCGGTTAGAATCCTTTCTCCCCCCACCATATGTAAGGGATTTTTGAACGGATGGAATGAAATGCATTGGTTAGGCGCGTTACCTCAACAAATCACAACCCTGTTTTTCAGTTGCTAGTGTTTTGTAAATACCCCCCACCAGCGGTAGGGGATTTAGGAACATATGGAATGAATTCGTTAGATTGGGGGCGATAAGTTTACAAATGTGATTTATTGTGCAAATACCTTACAAGTCTTCTGTTTCTGTTAAAATTTCACATAACTGCCGTACGTAATTCGGAAAAATTTTACGTTTTACGGGTAGCAGTAGGAGTTAGGTTAAGTAGGGTTAGATGTGGCTGTCAGGGTACGGAGTCTGGAACTTTTAGACCACAGAGGGTCAACTATGATAATACAGAGATCAGAAAGTTGTTGAACTCTCTGGTCCTCATCTAGGGGATAAGAGGGTTGATCACCCTCTAATCCAACCTGGACTATCAAAGCTGATCAAACCATGCAGAACTTTGCAGTAAGAGTAACACTCGTTAATTTGAATTGATACTTCTACGAAAAATGCCACAACATATTAGAAGACATAATGCAGAATTATTATTTGAAAAAAGAAGTTAAGTTTTATTAGGAATAAGCAAGATTTGACTTATCTGTCATTCAAAAAGCCATGAAAAGTTTCATATTTCCTCAGTGATTGCAACGAATCTAGATCCACTTTGTTCATGAGTAGTTCTCTTTCAGTAGTTGTCTTAAAATCCTTGGCTTGGCGAAACAAGCAACAAAAACTTTGTCTAGTCCATAAAAACTTCTAATGATTTTAAATACCTTTCTACCACGTATGGCTCGTCATTACTTTTGAAGTAAATTTATGTTCTCCTTCCTTTGTTTTCACCAAAATTTACAGCAATCCTCAACCATTGCCCAAGGTTTGTTCACGATAAGGTCTATAGTAATCTAGGACTTCAAAATAATAACTCTCTTCCAAATAGCTTTCACTCACACACGTACAATGAACACCAAACTAAGCCATTTAGTTCTTCCTTTTTTTTTTTTTGGTTATATTTTTCGTTTCTTCATTTCAAGGTAAATAATGAATCTACTCTTGTGCAAGTGGTATAATCTGCCAAACTTTATCACCTGACTACAAGCCATGAACGTAAAGAGATAAAAATACCTTCACGCAGCACTAGCAGCAACAGTGAAACACAGAGATAACAAACTTTTTAAAAAGTAGTTTTTCTGTCTCATTATCTACTTAAGCCTAAGTCTTTTCTCCTATTCCCCTACAACTCACGTTAAATAGCGAACACTCTTGATGCATGCTAAATGAGCCAGCCTGGCAAGGTTATCCTTTGGCTCGATGTGCGGAATGGTACTGGATTTGAAGTTGAAGGTTCGCTAGAGGGTGAAACGTAAAAAGCATGCAAAGTTAAGAACAGTAGAGTGGGCTACTCTTCGCATTTAATTGCTCAAGGATTAAAGTTTTCGGAGATGGTTTTAGCCAGACTTTCTGTTGTTGTGTTAAAGTTTTGGTTTTATTATATTCCGCCTCGATTTTTGCTCTTTGTGGAGAAAACTATTCATGGAGCGCTTTACTCTTCCACTTAGTAGATAGTTTTTGATGCTAATTAAATGAGGCAATATTTTCTAAAGAGCTAAGGACTTTAATTCTTGACACACAACAAAGTGTAGGTAATGTAGCGACGGAAGGTGTGTTTCTTTTTTGATCTCCGTTTCATATTCAACCAAAAGTCACTTTAATGATGAGCGCGTAGCTACTTCTTGCTAAACGTTTTCAATTATAACCACAAACAAGCACACAACAGAGAATTGTAGATTCATTTGTTTGCTCTGCTAATATCTTAATTGCATGTCTACAGATGATTAACAAGCTTCTGCCTGTACACGTAACCAGACTCTTTTTGAACCATTAATTTCAACATCAGGATAAGATTTTACCCAAGTTACATCTGAATCTTTGTTTCCTCAGTATCATCACAAGTTGTACCCACAATTTGTTGGTGTGTATAACACTGGAACACAAGATAGAGCAGTGCCTGGTACTGCGACTGACCCTTTTAGATGCTGATACAGTCCTAGCTCATGGCAGCAGATGTTTACTTTTCTTGGGCAGCTTGACACCTTTCAAATTAAATTTAAGTCTCGGTTCATACACTCACTCTCTCACAACTCACACGCCCGTTTGACCCTCTTTGTGAAAAATGTGTTTTTGACAACACCGAGGGCTGCGTCCCCCTGTGAAGTGCGAGTAAGTGTTAACTTGATCAAATTTTATGGCATAACGAATAGCATTGACTTTTTCTATTTTCATTTTCTTTATTTTGTTTTATTTATTTTATTGAGCGACGGTATTCACTCGGGCGTATGTGTGTCTTTTTCTATACAAAAAAAATCGTTCCAATCGCTTTTGAATTAAAGCCCGATGAACCCTTTCGAAGATTGATTAGTTGCCGTTACAGAAAATAGCTGATTTCAATTCTTCAACGATTTCTACATGAAAAATTGTTTGACGAGAATTATTATTGAAACGAGCGAGGGTTGGCTGGTGGCTGGGAATGAAAGGTGTGGAGAGAAGGTGAAAATATTGAATGAAAAATGAAGGAATGGTTTCCCATGTACGTTGTTTCTTTTTCTTTTGTGTTGGGTGTTCTGCTTTTTTTATTACAAGTGGAGTCTATTGTGTTATTAATTTTGAATCGTTTACGGCTTGACATAATGAAATTTATCAAAGTAAAGGAGAAATGAGTTTTGTTCTGGGAGTGCTGTTAAAGAGGAATCCCCTGTTTCTCCTTGTATCTGTAAGTAAATTTAAAAATTAATGGACACGAAGGTCTATTTTTCGCTCAATATTAAGGAAACCACGGCACCAAATTTCAGTAATTGAATTTTCGAATTAAGGTGCAAAAGGAGAAACAACGGTGATGTAGACACATCTTTCCACTTATGAAGAAGTCCTTCAGACTACGAAGTGTAACTGCGGCTATAGGAAATCTGCAATTTCAAATCAAAGCATTAATATTTTGAATTTCGACGTTGAGGGAAAATTATTTTGGCACCTCCTCAGGACTTAGTTGAAAGCACTGTTGTTGTTGAAAGCACTGAAACATGAACTAGAGAAACGATTTGGTGGAGGAACTTGATATATATGAAATGGAAAAAATGCAAATATGCTACTGCAATTGACTTCTTATGCAACAATCTGTAACACTTATACGTCAATGTCTAGACTGATGTATTAGACTTTCGTCCTCGGCAAGGGCTCAGTCTTACGAAAGCTGGAGTCCGTTTGAAAAGGTTGAACATTTTTTTCGAAACTCTTTTGAACTTTCTGAGTTTGAGAAGCTTGTTGCTATAAGGAGATAAACGGAAAGAATTCACCACTTGCATAGCCTTCCAAGCCGGCAAAGCCGTTTCAGTTCTTTTTATCAATGTCAGACACCAACATCCAAAATGATTTACTCTCTCATGTGACTTTTTCTTAGTTCGTCCAGCGTCCTCTGCTTTCCGACTTATAGCGTTCTTGCCACATCTGCTGTGTATTGTATTGTATTGCCTTCCTTGAGAGTTGACATGTCCCATTCATGGCTTCGTGCGTTAAATTTTCCGGCAACTATGATTTCTCCATCGATCCCACATATGAAATCATCTAAGTCCCTAAGTTTTTGTTGGAAATCATCCATCAGATCATTAGGGCTAAGGTATACGCTGATTATTGTGATTCCTGCGCTTTTTATCCATGTGAAGCATCTTTCTGATCCTTTGTTTTCAATGGTCATGCCTAGGCTTGGAATCCATAAGGCGGCGGTTTCAAGAGTGTCAGAGACCCAAATTTGATTGTTTTTGAAGGCATATTGCTCACTTATGATAATGAAGTCCGTTTCTAGCTCACTTGTAAGCTTCAACTGGAGGTTGTCCGCCGTTTAGATAGCACTTTGGGAGCTCATTGCAGTCCCTCCTTTTGTGATCTGAACTCCCACATTTAAATCACATTCCTTGCTTTATTCTATCAGGTCCGTTGCAGTTTGCTTGCATATGCCCGTAACCGAGGCACTTGAAGCATTTCGTGACCCTATTCTGCGTCTTATCCTGCATTGGCACCATCGTATTTTTAATATCGGGTGTTTCAAGAGTTCACTCGCAGTCCGCTCGTTGATATGGATTATTGCCGTGGCGCTTCTATTTTTTTCAGTCACGAGGATTTTGAGGTCAGCCAGTAGATCGCCCATTTTCTTTTTTATGGCTACCTGAACCTCTTCAAGAGTGGTGAGTTCGTCAAGATCTCTTATTTCCAGAGTAGTTTTCTGTTCAAGGTTCCGAATCTTGGCTCTCCCTTCTAAAATATTTCCAATGGTTTTCTCAAAAGCTGTTTGGTTCATGGCTTTTGGTCCTAGTTGCAAAAGCACATGTCCCGCTTTTGTTTTCCTGACGGTTTTTATTGTAGTTTCTGTATCTTCAGGATTAACCTTCTGTTTGATCTCTGGGAGTATATCACTAAAGCTTCCACCCTCATTTGGTCGAATGAGTATTACTTCAGCTCTTCGGCTCCGCTTTCGTTTCTTTCTTTTTTGCTCAACAGCCGTTTTACCATTTGTTAGCGGATGTTTTCGCTGTGACTCTATGGTTTTAGCTACTTGTGCATAATTCGCCTTTGTTAAATTCTTTTGCTTTTTAGAGTAAGATTGTTGTTGTTCTTGGCTCCCATCACAAATCGGAGACTTCCGGGTTCGTTTATCTTCCTTTTTTGTAAATAGACTGGAAGGAGGTCTCTTAACGGTAGTGCATGTCTATTTCCATCCTTGATTATTGGAGACTTTTCCGCTTCCGCCTGATTTTATCTTTCGAAGGCTTCGCGGCTACCTTGAACAAGCAGGTCTTTCTCTCCCTCTGGTAAGTATATTTTAATTTCTCCAGTGACTCCTCTATCTTTTCAATTGCTATTCTGAAGTCCTTGCTTATGTTTATCTGCCTTTAACATGCAAGTTTCATTATTTCGAGAGCCTCCTTGCACTTCGATGTCTCCAGAAAGATGATGTCTTCTTCTGTCTACGTGATTTTATTTGGCGGAGTTTCTTCATCAGGGCCCCACACAATTTGACTGGCTATGGTGTTTCCTGAAGCTAGCGTGTTTCTCTCGTTCAAGGATCTCATACTTGGTGGTGGTGTACGTTGCATTTTCGATCCTCGCTTGAAAGGGTCACAGATGTCCTCGTTTCTTTTACTTGTAGTTGTAAATTCTTTGGAAGTCAAGTCTATCACTCCCAAAGACTGATTTTTGTTTGCCTTGCAGTTGCTGTATCTCGACGTCCCGGAGCTCGCGCGCTCACTCTTGACAGACGTCGGTACTGGGAATTCGGCTCCATGCATCGTAAAATTCTCTCCACCTATTGTATTCTCCATATTTGATTTATTTTCAGTGTTTCTTCACATAGTTGTTTTTTGATGTACGGGTGGTATTTTAATTTCCCACCTACCCATCAATTATGATAAACATTGATGACGAGCGTTCCTCTATCCGCCACCTGAATACGCGCCTTTTAGGGGAAACAACAAAACCCCCGAAAAGTATGTAATGTAATGTAATATAATGTAATGTAATGTAATGTAATGTAATGTAATGTAATGTAATGTAATGTAATGTAATGTAATGTAATGTAATGTAATGTAATATAATGTAATGTAATGTAATGTAATGTGATGTAATGTAATGTAATGTATTGTTATATAAATGAAATTTTTAGCTCCAATGGAATAAATTTCGATATTTTTGTTACACTATTTAGTTTCCATTTGTAAAACTTCAATGAAATTTTCATATTGAAGTCAACGACCAACTAAATTTAAGCTTTTCTTTAACTTTGCCTTCATAGCTGAGTATCTGGGTCTATCACTAAAAACAACTCACAGCTATAAAAAAAAGTGCTGTTGTATTCCAAGAACTGCCTTTACTAATATTTCAAACTAAATTGCTTCCCGCATCCGATATTTCTCATAAGAAGTATACACAAATTTACACAACAATCTCCATAAACGCCTTTGGTCCATAAAACCATACCTATCCACTACTCACCCTCATTTCAAACAGAAAGACTCTACAGAAAGACCGACCGACCGCCTATCCTATTGCTTCACATTCAAAACAAAAACTACAAACAAAAGTCACATTTCCATACGACATCCATTCACATCTGAATCGAATACTATTATCTATCGTCTGCAAGTACAGATAACAAAACATCCTAATGGTTGAACTGGATCCATTCCAGGACGAAAGTGTTAAGAGTTCTTATCACCCTTTGAAACTGAGGGCAATTTATTTTATTTGCTTTCTTTTGCCATAAACACCGACCAAAGTGAATTTGTAGCTATTTCATTACTAAGAAAAATACTGGCTTCAATGTAAAAAGGACACAACCCTTACACTTATCATGGCTTTGTTTATCTTTGCCAACAAATGAGCAATCACAAGTAAGTCTAACCCTGCTTTTCTTAAAATCGATGCTCGTTGCAAAAAAGAGAGGTTCTTTTGTTTGGTGAAAATCCCAAAAAGGTTCAACCGCCCAATTATACTAGAGCTCATAAGTCTAATGGCTTCGATTAGAAGGCTTTGCCAGAGATGTGATTTGAATGTGCAATGAGATCAAGATGTAGTCGTCCTAGTCGGTCGTCTTGTTTTATTGAAAAAGGCAAATTTGTCCTTGGGGTTGTTTCGGTTTGTATTTCAAAAGAAATATAAATTTAAAATACAACGGTGTTGTTGATAAAGCCCCAGAGTGTGTTGATATATGGAAGCGAAGAGATTATTGATCTGAAGAATGCTGAAAGAACGTACTCATCGTCGTCCTCTGTTGGACCACTTTTTCTTTTTAACTTGTATTGAAAAAGTTTCAAAGTCTTTTTCTTCGATATAAGGTGCAGAAAGGACTCATTATCCACTTAAAATCCTTCTTAACACAAATGAAATCTCAAGGGCGTGAGTATAGACATTGGAGTCTTTTCTTCAATTTAATTTCAATTGTTTTCCTTATTTCCATTAAACATTTTTCTTTGAAAGATTAATGGCTTTTGCCCATGCTCAAAATTGTTAATACACAAATTGCTTCTCAACAACGAAGCATGAAAAATGCTCACGCCTTCCTTCCGTTCCTTTAATAAAGAGAGAAAGTGCTTTGTTTTATTGCTCTTTTTGTAGAATTTTGTATCAAAATATTGAAACTTGAGTCAATGTAACAAAAATAAGACAAATGGCATGACGACAACCAACCGCCAAGAAAAGAAAAACCTTCACATTCAATTCAAGCAAAATCATGCTAAAATATTGTTCCTCTTTTTTATGACAAGTGTCTGTAAATGCTTCACCATTAAATGTTGAAATGTTCTTTCTTTATAAAATCATATTTCCTTAGAAACTTTCTCACAAGCTACAACCATTTGGTGGGATGCGGATGCGATGATGGAAATATTTTCACTTTACATGGGGCTGAAGGCAGAGACATGAGGTTGATCGACCGAGTCGATTTTTATTCAATTGTTGTGTGGTTTGTGGTGTCATAAAATATTCAAGTCAATAAAATAAGAGGTCGTAAAACTTTGAACTTAAATTTTATTTGAATTTATGAGGATCAAGTGGGGATAAGGAAATTAATAAATTCTTTTTTTATTAGATGGGCTAATGTTTCTTATTATTCTTTTGAAATGAGAACAGATTTGGGATATCCTCTTAAGACAACCACAAAACATATTTCAGAGACATCCTTTTGAGGATGATATGTGAGCGTCTTTCGATTCCTATACAAACAAATTTTTTGTAGTAGCAGAGCTTTATCGGGGATCTTATTTTCGATTTGCCTACCTTCTGATTAGGCACTATAAGGGTTTCACTAATTTTGATAATGAAGAAGTATAATAACTTATTTCAAAAGAAGCAGTGAGGTATTAGCATGTGGAAATTTAAAAGGCAAAGAAGAAGGAAGCTAGTTTTTTTTTTAATTTAGGAAGAAGTTTTAAAAGACTTTTATTCGAACAGGATGCTTAAAAGGACTGAGTCATTTTAAAAGAAAGTTAGTTAAGTAGTCGACCACAAAAGCATTTCATAATTTTTCAAAACACATTTACGTTTAAATCAAACGTACTCACTAAGGAAGGGGTATTTTTAGAAATGTTTATGTGGAAATCTGTACTAACAATGAGGGTTTAATGTATTGAACACTTAAGGTGGCGGTTTTTGGGACGCTAAGCTAGACATCAAAAATTATGTAGGTGAGTCCATCTAGGGTGAGTGATGTTCTGATATAAAAATAAACCGTCTGCAGCGCCAACACCAAATAAAAAACTTTTTTTTGTAGTTCCTTCGTTTCGAGTCCGTTTCTTCCTGTAGGCAACACACAAATTGTGGAAGGGCTCTAAATAGACCGTCATCTTGTTCAGTCTTTTATTCAATAAAAATTTCAGGCCTTAAAGAAGCTTAAAGAAGGACAAGGCGTAAGTGTGTTGTTGTCAGAATATGTCATTTTATGCAATATATTGCTTTCAATAACAAAGATTTTAGCTGTCGGGTACAATTTGTCTAGGTTTTCAACATTATGGCTCTAGTTCTCTTGAATATGGATACTAGTTCGACTGTATCTACATGTTCGATCAGATTTCCAAAGGCATTTAGTATAAGTCACATCGTTTTTCATTAATGGGAACTATCAAGTAGAAATTTTTTGAATGATTTCAATGACCTTTCGAGTGTGCCTCAAGGGAAACTGCTTGGACCTTTTCTTTATCGTTGCAATTTTTGACGTGATTCCGCATTTTTTTAGTTCTATAGTTGAATCCTTCAAGGGTTTGTGCAATGCGCAAGCAATGCAAAAGCAAAGACCAAAGGCCTTCAAAACCTTGGTCAATTGGTTCATACGAAAAGATCTAGAAGGAGAGTCGGTATGTGAGGACAGCCAAGGGTTTTGGCTTCCTAAAAATAGAGCGTCTTAGAGAGACTGAGAAAAATTCTTTTTTCATTTACTTTATCAAGCTGCACGTACCAAAAACGTGAAATTAAAAAAAAACGAAAGACTTTGAGTCTTTCGTTTCATTAGCCCTGTTCACACTGTACAATTAGTTGGACAGACTTGGGCTTGAACGACCAATGCTTGATAGTGTGAACCCTTCAGACGACCGCTTGTCCAACTTGTTGGATGGTTTTCCAAAATTTTTGAAAATCTAGAAGTTGGATGGAGTGGAAGGGTATGTGATTTAAAGTTGGACGACAAGCTTGATAAGTGTGAACGCAAACTACATCAGACCATCCAACTTCCATCAAACGAAGTCTGTCCAACTAATTGTACAGTGTGAACAGGGCTATCGTAATCGTCAGTTTTGCTGCTCTTGGTCAAAATATAGTTTTTTGTGCTTCCAATCTCTACAATGAGCATATTACGAGTATTTGGTATCGTGAACATATGTACCTTGTTCGAAAAGCTGATTTTTCGCAGAAAATAGTTCTCCAAATCAAGCTGTTCTAAGAGGTCCAAACTGCGCAGCTGATGGTTCGCGTACCCTACGAGCGGATCACTTGTGTGAAGCAGTCAAGTAGGAGAGATGTGAATCCCTTGGAGATTACAATACTTGTACCGTCAAAATGGAAGAAGAAGAAGATAACGAAGCGGTTGGTCGTGAAACTTTAAATGCTTAGTCAATTGGACCTTGAAAAGGAATAATCTGAGATTTTTATGCAAAATCTTTCGCGGGCCTGAAATGTTCAGTTGTTAAGAGCGATGATAATTGTGTCTCCTCTGTGATAACTGTGCAAACACAGAGACCATGAATTTTGTTCACTTGCATGCCACTCTCACAAACTTTTACGAACTTGTCTATAACAGGAGCTACATTCCGATCAAAACTTATTTTCAAAAATTACTCTGTTTGGACTTCACTGCACCCATTTCGGGAAATAAGTTTTCAGTGTATCCTAACTATGTTCAAGCGTAAGGCGATTCATTTTGTCCCACGAAAGTGAAAAACTGACTTTCTGTCTGGAAAACAGCTGTCAAAAGAAACCACTAGAACCCCCACCTAAATTCTTTTGTACTTAAAACTAACTAAATACAAAGTCTTATATGAAGAGATGGACAAGAGCATCAAACGACCATAATATTTTCTTTAAACAACTGCTTTGTTGGGTTAAATCTGGAATAATTAAATAATATTAAATTTATAAATCTGGGAGTAAGACGAAGTTGAAACTGTTATCTGTAAACTGTAAACTGTATCACTTTCAAATTTTTCATTGAGATACATTTAAGGGGTGTGTCAGAATAATGGATTATGCTAATTGCCGTATTCCATATGCCATGTGCCATATTCGATATGCCATGTACCATATCCCACATGACATGTGCCATATTCCATACGACATGTGCCATGTTCCATATGCCACGTGTCACGTGACCTATTCCACATTTCAATTGGCAATATTCCATAAAATATGTGATATATTCCATATGTCATGTGCCATACGCCATATGCCATATTCTAAATGCGATGTTCCACATTCCATACGACATGTGCCATATTTAATATGCAATATGCAATATTCCATATTACATATGTCAAATGTCATATGCCATATGCCATAGACCATGTGGCAGTGACTTAGTGCTTTTTGTAGCAGAAGGAAAGACAAACACACAGACAATATTTCGGCACACTTTTAACCTTCTATTACAAATCAAAACCAAAACGCTGATTTTGATAACGATTTTTTTCTGAATGCTTTTAACTATCCCTTTCGCGATGTTATCGTTTTCATGTCTGCTTATTCGAAATTCAAATACTAAAAGGGTGAAATTGTTCTTAAACGAGTATAGTCCTTCCTGAAGAATTAGCGAGTCCGACGATAGTACATCATCTGCTAGGAAGTGCTCTGTCGCTTACCCGTGGGCATCGGGAAAAACTGCAGGTCCCTTTCATTCCTCACAACCCTTCGCTGAGAGAAATGCCCTAGACACCAGACCCTCCCCCTAATGAATTTATTTATTTTTAACTTTCCCTCAATAAAAAATAACAATACGATATTTCATTGCAGCTGTTAAAAGCATTTTCCTTTTCTTGTTGCAATTCCCATTGACAGTCGCACTTGAATGAATAAATTTTGGCAGAATTTTACATACCCTCAAACCATCCAAAATACTTTAGTACACAAACCTGTGTAAGAAAGAAATTATCGAAGACCCACCACCGACCGCACCGTACCGGCAACAGCTAATGCAAAAACTCATACAAGATACTCGCACAACAAAACGTACTTCAACCTTGACAAATCATCATTCGAGTAGCCTTGTCCCAAATATCAGCATTCTACCTACCCAAATTTGTTTTCAAACAAAATTTCAAAATGATAAAAGGAAAATACCATCACTCAACCTACACTCCTCGACATATTTTCACCTAATTTCTTGACCTGCATTTCGTTCAACTTGATTACCATCCACAAAGTCTTTCACACAAGTTATAGCAAAAACCCCCCTTTTTTAAGTCCCAACATGCGCAGCAGAAACGCCATCCACTCTGTCCGTTTTTCACCACACATATTTTCCCCCAACAGTCGAACCTTAGAATTTGCAAGAATCCAAGTTTTCTGCTCGTAAAAACGAGACCCGATGGTACACGAATCTGATACCAGTCAGTTACCTCGGAAGCGTGGCGATGTCAAATTAACCTCCGTACACTTCGATTGTCGACACGATATTTCTTAACTGCCGCCTCTATGAAAGAAAATACAAAATTTTAACAGCCGCCGGTTTTGTTTCGAATAAAAGATAAAAGAATAAGAAAAAAAAAAACACCCACTCACACCCCGTGGCAGGATCAATATCATCCCGCATATAACCCTTGTCGAAGTTTTGCTCAAAGCACATTCATCTTAGTCCCTCTGGTGCTAAAAAGTTTAATATAAATTCTGTGGGCCATTGTGATTATATCTGAGTCCTTGAGGCCCAATGGGCCACAACAAAAGGACAAACGTGTTCAGTTCATATTAAAATTAATCTTTCGCAAATGGATAACGTTCGCCTATTCTTTGTAACGGTGCAAGAGTGAATCTCATCTCATAGCTAGAGATATGAATAGTGTGTTCAGTGTCTTGAATTCTGTTCTCTCATATTAAATCCCCAAGGGGATTCATGTGTGTGAAATCCTTTTTAGAAAAATCACATAGATAAAATTCTAAAAAATAAAATAAATTCAAAAAGGATAAGCGTGTGAATTCCATTAGCTCCGCGTCGTCGTCGTCGTCACTCTTGGAGTCTTTCCTCGTTCATCACTCCACTTGTGTGCAGTGAAAAAAGAAAAAAATCATAGAAAAAAAGTAAAATTTCTAGGACTGCACATCGGATATAAGACATACACATATGTACTTTTGTATTTTTGCATATTACGAGCTTCTATATTTATATAGACGTATTATATGCATGAGAGGCAGAGGGAATAAATTACTAAAGTGGTACTACTCAACTGAAGACGTCTAAAGTTGACAGCAACAACAACAACAACAACAGCAGCAACTACAGAGAGAATACTTCAACTGCTGCTGCTACACTCTTCACAGTTCAGGTGAATATTTGATTTGAATTGGCCGTTTGTGGCAGAGATTTATGCTCTCGTAAGCCAGGTTTTCTTATGAAAGAGTTTTCTGGATGTGAGATACTCTTACCGATTTCTATATATGTATCTATACTATTAATACGAATTCATGCTGATTATATGGGCGAATGATGTGCCTGGGATGGTAATGGCAATGGGAAGGCGGTAGTGGCAGCAGAAGGAATTGGCGTGTTTTGTAAAGGGGGGGATTACGCAATTTCCCTGCGGATTTATGTACGGAATTGGGTTGCCTGCTGGGTATTTGTTGGGATTATCATAGCAAGTTAAGCGGTTGAAGGTAAAACACAAACAGTATGCGGCTCGATTTGGGCCTTTGTTTATTGAGGCGTCTAACATGTAAGTGGAATTTTAAGGACGACTCAACCTCTGGAGGTATATGGAGGAGTATGGAGTGAATCCAGCATAGGGAGTAAACTCCAATTAGGGCTTTTGGGATGTTTTGTATTGTATTTGGTTGACAATATCCTCGAGAATTATTACGGGTAATGTGAACTATTTTTGTTTTCAAAGGATGAGTGCAAGAGTGTTGAGTTTATTTCCCACGTTCGCATTGTCTGGGGAATTTTGCTTTGCATAAATATTCATGGATTAAATCAGGCCAATTTATACGCACATAATTATAAGTCGGATCCTTGTTTTGAAAATAGGAAACCCTGTCATTGGAACAGAGCAGGAGTTCTTAAATCAAAAATCACAGACAAAATAACTTTGACGAAGGTCGGATGGCAATGCGGCGCTAGCTGTTGATAAAGAACATATTTTCTGCTATTTCAGGAGGTCCTTTCAATTATAAGCACTTGCCGAAATTCAAAACTCCTTGTTTATTTAAACAAATCAGGAAAAATTAAAGTTTTAAAGAAATACAAGAGAGAGCAGGCTTAACGATTCACATTAAGGGGGTTTTTCCACCTTTGCGATCGGGTAAATAGGCGAACAACATAAAAATAAGAAGATCCTTCAAATACTAACACAAAAAAAAATTATGTACCACATAAGGGTGACTTGCACTGTTCAATTAGCTGGACAGACTTGGTCTGAATTGATGTTGGATGATCGGATGTAGTTAGCGTTCAAGCTTATCAGGCCTATCGTCAGATCTCATTCTAAAACGAAATTCTCTTTTTAGTTAGTTGAAAACTTAGCTTAGTTTTAGTAAATAATAATAAATGTACAAAATTTTCTAGATTTAAAAAAAAAAAGTTTGTCGGTTTGGCCGAAGGCCGTCTAACAGACTGACATACTTACAATTAATTTTGAATATATTTAACAAAGTTTTCAAAAATATTTAAAATCCATTTAACAAGTCGGACAAGCGGTCGTTTGTGGACTCACATTATTTAACATTGGCCGTTCAAACCATAGTCATATAGTTAATTTTTAAGAAAAATTTCATTCAAAATTATTAAAGTTAAAAAAATTTGGAGAAATGACCATGAATCCTCTAGTCCTCCTAGCTTTATAAAAAGATCAAAATGATTTAGAAAGGATGCAATTCCTGACATTTTCTTGTGGTATCACAATTGACCTGTTATTGGTCTAAGTGCGTGGGTAGGTCGTTTACCCGACAGCCATTTTGGCCTAACCATGGATCCATCGAAACGGACGCTTACCTCGCTCGACGGTGTACAACACTTTATCTCTAGACCTATTCAATCGAATGCATTCAAATTAACAACACTTATCCTCCATAAAATTGTCTTTTATTTGACGTAGAACTATTTAAATTTTCTTAATTTCTGAACAAGATATCCCTGTTCGAAATTTCTGAAAGCCCAAAATTTTTAAAAAGAATTGAGTATTTTTTTGTCAGCCATATCAGCAGCAAATAAAAAAAAAACTTGTCCTTTACGTCAGCTGATAAAATAGTAAATTGGTTTTGAACAACTCATAGCTCGTGCAGTTACAAATTTAAAGGTTTTCGGTGTATGGATGTTCGTATAACCACATTATCCAGCTTACAACTTCAACTTTGAACGCTTCCAATGACTCTTAGCGTTGTATTAGATAGTGTTTCCCATTCCAATAGGTTGACGGACGCATTATGGCAACGAACTGTTTTGCTTAAGCTTAGCTAATTTTTGTTTAATTCTAAAGGACTTATGGGCAGCCAATTCGTCCGCTTTTGACAAAGATTGGGAAAGAAAGGTATGTGTTGTTTATTTGAACAAGATCATTTCAGTAGATCCTGAAATATCGTTCACCTTGTTGAAATGGATTTTAAAAAAGAGCACTTCATCACTTTTGAAATAGCTTTTCTATATTTTGTAAAATTTGTATTCTTATTTCACGACCGCCAAGGCGATTGAATAAATAAAAATAAATAGATGCGGCGGCTAGTTAGAGATCGAGGAGCCCTGGTCGAGAATATTTTTCTCTCAAACATCCTTTGCGACATGTCCGCCAAGTAAGCACTATCACTTCGAAATTTTAAGAGTTTGTTAATTAAAATAATTATCGCAAATTTGTCTGTTTCCATGTCTCATAAGAGGATAAAAAGCGACAGTTAATTACATACTCAGTTTTTGATTTCAAGTAGATTAAACCTTCTTTTTTTTTGATGTATTGAATTAAGGTGTTTTTCGTTTATAGCTTGAAAATCATGTATTAAGAGAGCATTTTGAAAGTGGTGTCAAAACAAAAAATATTTTTTTGAATATCTTGTGAAAGACAAATTAAGGACAATTTATGGCGTACTCGGTTTTTGATTTTGAGTTGATTTGATCATTTTAATGGGGTGGCACTAGACACTCCATTTTTTTTAAATGAAAAGCTAAAAATGTTTGTATTCGCGATTAGTCTTCGATAAAATAGCGACAGTCAATTGCGTACTTAAACTTTTCTCTGTGCTCTATTTGACGGATTTGGGTGGGGGTGTTAGTGCTAACTTGACCGTTAAGTTGGCTAGCACTAAACAAAAAGGAAAGTCAAAATTTTAACGTGGTGGCGATAAACGAATGGTCGCTCTTAATGCTTCTACCGATTTGCATTTTGTGGGCGCAAGGCTTGTGGCCTAACCTACTGTAGGCGACAAGACACTTTACCAGACTGAACATGAACACAGTTAAGTCCCATTATAAAAATTACATAGCATACTCGCAAGCACACATTAGGTTTCTTAAGACAGAGGAACGATCGACTCTCTTGAATATCGTCGAAACGTTACCTGTCTCATTCTCTTTTATAGCTTTTTTTACCACAAACAGTTCTCTAGTAAAATAGCCAGTTGCATTCTTCCTCTGAAAGGAATGCTCATCTGTTTTACCTTGAGCCCAAATTCGGTCGTTCAGTCAAGTATATAGAGATTCATATTTTAGTCGCACCACCTGAATGTGGAAAGCTCTACCTGACTCTGTTTTCCCTACATTACGATTCACAAAGGTTTAAAAGCAACGTGCATCGGTATCTCCTTTTAAATCCTCTCCTATTTTCCCAAATACCCGCACTGTGTTTTATAACATTAGAAGGGTATTCATAACACCTTGATTTGTGCGTTAATTATAAATAAAAAATTTATGTCGATGAAGAAAAAATATTGCTCTGTAGTATATTTCGGCTGTATGCTTTTTTCACATTTACTTCATTTCGTTGGAAAGTCTTTTAAATCAAATAACAAAAGAAAATGAATTTTTTCATGTCTATCTGTTAGTGCATCAAGCAAAAAGAACAAACATTTTTTGATTCCGTAGCCTGTAACTCAAGACAACATAACTTCTATTTACATACAGTACCTCACACTCAAAGTGGGACACCTAAGAAATAAAATATTCAATAAACTTCTTTACGAAAAAAATGCAGAGTTGCTCACTTTTTTAAATAATTTTTATTTTTATTGCTTAATATTGACCTCAAATTATTATAAAATAAAAAAAAAATTTCAAAAAACAACCCCGATTTGTTTAAAAAAAAAGATGAAAATGATGTCTAGTATTTTTTTTTTAATGCAGGTCACACTCAAAGTGGGACACCTGCTGTTTTCTAAGAAAACTAACTGTAATTGCCACGTTATCTATATTATTTAGTTGCAGTTTTTGTAGAGCTTTCATTGTGATAGCATTAAAAAAAATCGAAATGTCAAGGCAAACAACCTTTGAAGAAAGGCAAATTGTGATTTTCAATTACCAAAAAGGAAAATCCGTTCGCAAAATAAGTAAAATTGTTAAAAAAGTAAATCTATGGTGTTTAGTGTAATAAAACGGTTTCGGGAAGGTCGAATAGAAAATAAACCAGAAAGTGTTGAAAGCAAAAAAAAAATTTGCGATAGAAATGTGCGGTTTCTTTTAAGAAAAATAAGAAGTTATTCTTTGCTGTCCGCAATTGGCCTTTAAAAAATGTTAAAGGACACTTAAAATGTTGACTGAAGGGCAGAAAGAGTTCGCCGGTTTGTTAGGAGAAACGAATTGAGCGGCTGAGTTGCGCACAAAAAGCCGTTAATATCAGAAAAGAATAGTCGTTTAAGAATGCAATTGGCCAAAGAGCATGTGACATCAGAATCAAAAAGATTAGTTTTGGTTTCGTCCGTAAAATGGACTTTTAATGAATTGACCGAATTATGATTGAAGTTGGAGAACAAAATGCGACTTACCTTTGACCACAAATTCATATCCTTTGTCACATTTTCTTCGGCGAATTGCATTCTTAAACGACTATTCTTTTCTGATATTTCTTTGGCCAATTGCATTCTTAAACGACGATTCTTTTCTGATATTAACTAACGGTTTTTTGGACGCAACTCAGCCGCTCAATTCGTTTCTCCTAACAAACCGGCGAACTCTTTCTGCCCTTCAGTCAACATTTTAAGTGTCCTTTAACATTTTTTAAAGGCCAATTGCGGACAGCAAAGAATAACTTCTTATTTTTCTTAAAAGAAAAACGGCCCATTTCTATCGCAAATTTTTTTTTTGCTTTCAACACTTTCTGGTTTATTTTCTATTCGACCTTCCCGAAACCGTTTTATTACACTAAACACCATAGATTTACTTTTTTAACAATTTTACTTATTTTGCGAACGGATTTTCCTTTTTGGTAATTGAAAATCACAATTTGCCTTTCTTCAAAGGTTGTTTGCCTTGACATTTCGATTTTTTTTTAATGCTATCACAATGAAAGCTCTACAAAAACTGCAACTAAATAATATAGATAACGTGGCAATTACAGTTAGTTTTCTTAGAAAACAGCAGGTGTCCCACTTTGAGTGTGACCTGCATTAAAAAAAAAATACTAGACAGATCATTTTCATCTTTTTTTTTTAAACAAATCGGGGTTGTTTTTTGAAATTTTTTTTTATTTTATAATAATTTGAGGTCAATATTAAGCAATAAAAATAAAAATTATTTAAAAAAGTGAGCAACTCTGCATTTTTTTTCGTAAAGAAGTTTATTGAAGATTTTATTTCTTAGGTGTCCCACTTTGAGTGTGAGGTACTGTACATCCATATACATATATAAAAGTGTTTGTGTTTGTTTGATTTTCCGGTATAGAATCATTTTTAGGCTTAATATAGTTTAATCCAGGGATGGTTCCTGTCAAGGTTTGATCCCCATATTCCGAAGGAAACGGAAGAACGGGAACCTTAAAACTACGGCTCGAACAACGGTGGGCGGCTCAGCTAGTTTTAAATAAAAACTGAACAAAACCAGGAAAAAATTTCAGACAAATCTACAATTGTACTGCCAGTTTTATCGGAAGTATATTGATGGAAGTATATTATGGATCAACCTTAAACGGATCCTTACGAATACGCTAAAGCATCAATCGTTTTCTTTTTTGTCAAAAATATCAAAGAAATGAAGGTTCCTATCGACTTATTAACTATTTAGATGGATAGAAAGATTTTGTTCTCGTATTTTAAATATTTTTTACATAAATCTCAAATCATGACAAATAAATTCAAACGTTTTTTGGTGATTTTTTTCTTAGAAATTTTCGTTTATAATTTTCATTCTATAAATTGTCGTTTATGTCGTTTAGGATTTGCCTTATACCTTGCTCTAAGGAATGCTGAGACTTCTGCTTCTGATTTTTCATCGCTTCCCAAACAAATTCTTCGGATCTCCTTGAGAATTGGACATCTTCCAATGAAGTCGATAACGTCTTATCTCTCCCTGAGAGACTACAATAAAGCGGCAGATCGGGGCGATGAGGTATACAAAATACAAATGATGCTTATTAGTTCCTTCCTCATCCTAAAGATTTAAAATAAGTTTTCTTGATTAAATAAAAAACGCGAAAAAACGGCAGTTAAAGATAAACAGTGCATTTCGTCAGTTTCTCTTGATTTCTCGGTAGTTGTTGTCTTTCCTTCCGGTTTCTTATGTCATGTTAGTTTCTTGAGTCGTAAGTTGTAGCCCTGCATTGTTCATCAAATTTTGAAATAAGTCCATATAGCATATCCTTTGTAGGTCTTCCATTTGCAATCAATAGAACCATCGAAATTCAATCCGCTATAGACTGCTAACTCTTTCATTTTTTATTTTTATATCCCAACATTTTTCTATCTATTATTCAAAAGGCAACGAATTACGGAAAACTTTATCAAACACATATGAACTATTTTTTTACGTTAGTACAAAGTTCTAATAGTGAGAGTTTGTCTTGCTCACTTCAATATGAAGTTAAAGTTAAAAGTGGTGCCAGTCGCATAACCGTCATCATTTCGATTTTTATGTACATAAAAGGGCATTATTTTCATAAAGAATTGGACAGTTTTCCGAGAAAAAGGGGGGGGGCCAAAGGAACGAAAACGAATCAGGAAAAATTGTTTAGTTTGGATTGGCATTTCAACATGAATAGACTGACCTGAACAACGCTTCCAAATTGTGCAATTTTATTTTGAAAATCATAGCCGTCGACCCCGATTTTCAAAAGCGAATTTTGTTTAACGATAAAGCTCACTTTTGGTTGAATGGATACGTTAATAAACAAAACTGAAAATAAAACGAATTTGGAGTAATGATAATCCTAAAGTGTATGTTGAGACACCGTTACGTCCAGAAAAACTGACTGTGTGCTTTAAGGGTTGGTGGAATAATTGGTCCGTACTTCTTTAAAAACGATGCTGGCCAGAACGTTACAGTCAATGGTGACCGCTATAGAGCGATGATTACTGACTTTTTCGTTCATCAATTGAACAACCATGATGTGCAGAAGTTGTGGTTTCAACAAGACGGCGCGGCGCAACATAACACAGAGCTCGTGCCACAATTGATTTATTGAAGGAAACGTTTGGTGACTGCATAGTTTCAAGTTTCCGACACGTGACTTGGCCTCCAAGACCGTGCGATTTAACGCCGCTTGACTTTTTCTGTGAGGATATGTGAAGTCGCTAGTCTACGCCGATAAGACCGAAGCGATTGACCACTTGGAGGACAATATTTGGCGCGTTATTGCCGATATACGGCCACAAATGTTGGAAAAAGTCATCGAAAATTAGACCTCCAGATTAGACTACTTCCGAGCCAGCCGTGGCGGTTATATGTCAGAAATCATATTTAAATTATAATGCCAGAAACACCCTTTATAAGAGAACTCGTGGGAAGCAAATAAACCTTCCTCGTTTCGTCCACTTTTTCACTTTTCCACTTTGCTCTCAGTCAACGTCTGATATTAACGGCTGTCAA
Source organism: Melanostoma scalare (assembly GCA_949752695.1). Classification (NCBI taxonomy): domain Eukaryota; kingdom Metazoa; phylum Arthropoda; class Insecta; order Diptera; family Syrphidae; genus Melanostoma; species Melanostoma scalare. The sequence goes on along the minus strand of OX456986.1, from coordinate 9,284,584 downwards.
AAACAAACAAATGACGGGAGCAGTGTTTCGATTTCAATTAAGAAGCCCGGGAAATTCAAAAAGTCACGGACTTATTGACCCGCCCTCGTTCCTTCAAAAATGACACGTTTAAATTATGACGGTTCTGTTAGCGTAGAGCTACAGAAAAAATAAAGTGAAGCCAAATTATACTTTTTTAAGCTCTTTTGAAGACTATCGAATTTTAGTAAATTTTATAAGGAATTTTTTTCCAACTCGACTTTAGTTACTAATGTCTTGACTAATTACTATAACTACTAATATCTTCACTGTTTTGTGATTAAAATGTAAAGTTAGAATAAGAGTTATTCAAGTGTTTCTATGCAAAGCTATAATGACAATGCTCAAATGACTCTCGAAAGCATTGACAATTGTTCATTAGAGTCCATCTTCTTCTTCCTATTTGACAATACAAGCATCGTAATGATCTCGAAGGGATTCCAACTCTCCCACTTAACTGCTTCAAATTAGTGATCCGCAAGTAGGTACAACTCGCACCTCAGAATGCATTGGCAAACATCCCAATTTTGGCCAACCAAATGCAGATTTCATTGCATTTGTCGGTAAAACGTAAAAGGGGTGTTTTAGTTTACCTTTCTTTTTGTTTCCTTGCAAGAGGCCACATTCGCGTAAAATCATTTTGCATTTTATCAGGACCGAAATTGTAAAAAAACAACTACGCCACGGGTACAATAAGCACGATAAATGACAAAAGCATTTAATGCTTTTATAACATCGAGATAGCATGGCTTAGAATTTGTATTGTATCATTTCAGCACGTTTCAAGGAAATTCCAAAACAAAACAAAAAAAACCATGACGATCTTATTTATGTTCTCTAAGATGCGACTAACTTATGTTAAGTGGAGCTGAAATATATTCACCTCATTTGTTTTAAAATTTTTGAAAGCATCTCAAGTTCTCGAGAGGATGTTGAAACCATAAAGACAAAAATTTAAAAGGAGGCTTAGAATCCACTCATTAATTATTCACCTCACAAGTCACAGTCACTCATGTATTCATTATACGTACAAAGTCGACCCCGCTTAGGCAACCGGCTGCTATTTCATAACATAAATATTTTATTCCCCAAAAACAGAACTCCTATACTTGTTTCGTGGCACATTCAAGACACATATACTCCTCACACTCATACCGCATTGTACACACAGTTAAGCCTTCCAAAACAAATTCCTATAATGATGATAGCTAATTTTACAGACTTTATCATTATTTATACTTTCGCCTTCGAAATTTTAAATAACTCTAGTGGTTTTTCAAGACTCAGAATAAACTCTGCCCTTTACTTTGTCCGTGCAAGTTGTGCGTGCCGTTTTGAGCTACACAACCCCAATCCAAAAAAAAAGGAAGCTTTTCCTTAAATGCGAGAAAAAATCCCTTTGTTGAGCTCGTTAAAACAAACCATTCAAAGTAAATTATTTCTATCCCGTTAAGCACTAAGAATTTAATTTTCTTTGATCGTAAACCACCTCATGGAATTCGCACTCTTTAACTGCTTACATCAATTAAGAGGCACCACATGCCAATATTTGGCAAAAGCTGCTTAATGATATCATAATTCGCACCTTTATGTGCCACTTTTACCTTTCATAGAAAATCCCTTCCTTCCAATTAAAAATACTCAAGCAAACGTAAACAACATCTAACGTACTTTACACTCAACTTTTTCCAATATCCACACACAAAACGTAATAAACCCATCGTTAGCTTTAATGTCCTTAAAAATTACTTTCAGGACAAACTTGACTTATATTACTTCTCGTCTTTTTTTCTTTTTTTTTTTATATGTGTGTATCACACTACACCTGATAGGCTGCTGCTGGCCCAGTTCTCCTCTATACTCGGCGCGTAGTAATATCACAACACAAGTACTGCTGTCACACACCACTTCAAAAATTTCACTTCACAAATTAGGACAACATTGTGTGCTGTGAGAGAAAGTTATACATTTTGCAGGATCGATTTTTTGCTTTTCGTATCCAGCCTCACGCCAACAACAGTTAGAAAAAAAATGAAGAAAAGTCTGCCACTGTTCCCTCCACTTGATCTCTTTAAAAATAAAATTCATATAAATCGATAAATGATACAAGCATGTAGATAGGTGTGCATGTACACACCTATTCACTCACTAGATACGTAGAGAGAGATACGCCTCACTAAATTTGCTATTGAACACACTTCCTAAGGATTAATATTTAAATTTTCTTTTTCCTTTTGGCAAAGTGTTATGGGCGAAAGGAAAATCAATAAATAAATTCTTTTGTGAGCCTCTAGAGGCACGTACTACACGTATGTAGGTGTGTGGCTTAAATCTCTGGCTGGAGGTTTTGTATTGGTTTCAAAGTTAACGATTGGATTGGCACCGACCGACGACGACGTCGTCGGCAGTCGGCACACATGTGGCTTCCCTCAGTCCACATGGATTTCCTCGTTTTTCAATAAACTTATATACATCCTGTGCTGCATACGTGTATACCAATCGGTCACTTGGTGATGAAACTGTGATTATCTCAGAGTTTTTCTTTAATATTTTCTCGGAATTAATTAAAATAGCAAAGTTGAATTTTTTTTTGCGTGGCAGCAAATAACGTCTTAGAAAAAACTATAATTTTAGTTTTTATTTAAGATTTCCCTTCGTTAGATGGGATAATTATTTTGGTATCAAGTTCCTTTTTAAAGCAGGAATAGTTGCTGGATATGCAAGGCTTTCAGTTGTCTTCTCAGTTCAGTCTAGAAGGATATTAATTAATATTAGCGATAAACTTTCTTCAAGAGAAAATAAGAATGATATACAAGGAGTTTACTCGCTCCTGCCTTTCGTGCTGCTGCTGCTCATTCTTGAATCACAAAGCGCGGAGCAGTGGAAAATTGCGTTAGGCGAGATAGGTATGCACGTTGTATGTATTATTGAAGCCGTTGTGTTGGCAGCACCAGGAAAAAGAAAACAAAACTTTTTTATGAGTAATTTTCTCATCATTTCGTACTTAATCGTCTTTAGGAAGTCTAGGTGCTCGACGAAACGAGGGATCATTTTATGGTTTCTTATTTTCTTTTTTTGTTTAGGAGGAAAAACACAAAACATAAAAACACAACTTGAAGAGAAAAGTCCTTGAGCTTGTGCTTGTGTGCTCAACGGGTTGAGTTTTGTTTGTGGTTGTTTTGCCAATTATGTTCTTAAAACAAAATGAAAGTAGAGTAGGGAGTCTTTGTCCTTATAGAGTTGAGTGTTATTTCCTGGTAAGCCAAAAAGAGAGCAGCAAGAATCATTCAACGACCCAAGACATTAAATGCAGTTTATGGTTTTGTCGTACTAGAATAGTCTGGTACTAGTAGCCTGGGTGCTATTGAAAATGAACCAATAGAAGCAAAAGTTCTGAGAGATTTTTATGATTTCTTTGATATGAAGAAATATCTTTATTGAAAGTATCAAAATGGATTTCCTAGGAAATATCAATTTAAAAAAAAAATTAAAAATGAGCACTGAGGCTGAAAAGATTCTAAGCGTTACATAAAAAGGGTTGTTTTCCCAGAGAAAAATTATAACCTAAGCCTAAGATCCAAGTTAACACTGAATGCAGAGTATTCGCTCTTTTTTACGCTGTGTACATTAGACTGGGCCGAAAAAAAATTTTTTTTTGTTTCAAAAACCATATTGAAAATATTGTTTGGGATAGCCAGAAAAAAATTCGATCTCGACCATCAGTTTGCTACATTGAATAAAAAAAAAAGAATCAACCACGAAAAAAACGAGAACGTTTTATTTTTTTAACTTTAATCGCGAATAACTTCTGAAGGAAAAAATGTAAAAAGAACTTTTTTTTTGAAAATAAAATTATCTTTAAAAATTATGTTTTTTAAAATTCATTTTTATATGTTTGGTACCCGTGGTGTGATGGATAGCATGTCCGCCTGTTAATCCAAAGGTTCGAGTTCGAATCCCAACAGAGGCAAAAATGTTTTTTCCACGGGTATCGCCTTTCGCGAGGAATTGGCAAGTCCTCCGTTAGTATTCATTGCTATGAAAAGCGCTTTCTCGATTAGCCGTTCGGAACCGGCAGATTATAGGTCCCCTCCATTCCCTTACAAGGCATGGTTGTGAGAAAAGCGCTAGGCCCAGGGGCTCCTCGCTCTGTTGCGCCACCCTATTTTTTTTTTTTTAAACATGTTTCCAACTTTTCACATATTGATTTCTACGTGAATTAAGAAACTCCAAAATAAAAGAGCAAAATCAAAAAAACATACCATTTTTCAAAGCTTAATTACTCGGAAACGGTTTGTCTGACAAAAATTTTTAAAAAGATCTTTTTTAAAGGAAATTTAATTTTCTACAAAAATATTTGTCGCTTAATTTGTTGGGCTTGAAATAATTGAACAGTTTTCACGCTCAAGTAAGGTTAGGTCTAAGAAATATAAAACAAGATTGATAATCCTTTAAATAACTTTTTTTTAGCTCAAACTTTTTTGGAATTTTCTTCGTTGACCTTTGCCAGGGTTGACCCAGTAGTTGTCAAAAAAACCTGGGTTTTCGTTTCTCTAAATTGCATAGCCCTTGAAATTGCTTTTGAAGAAGAATGCATGTCATTTGAAAATCCTGTTCGCTACCTGAATTCGTCCCAGCAAAAGAATAGTGCTACTTCACCATGAGTCGAAGGCAAAGCCAGGGCTCAAAAAACGGTCAGTTTGACATTCAGGGCGAGTTTAAGTTTTTCAATGAACGCTTCGTGACAACTCTCAAATGATTTCGCAAACGTCTTTTCCAATCAGACCGAAGCGTCAAAATGATAAAAATTAGCTCAAACCAATGCGTGAAAGTCCCCTCATATACCTATCAAAGAATCTGTTGAGGCGCGTGTGGTCACAATTACAGGACCCCGAGGTGTTTTGAAGCGTGACTTCAAACACTTGGCCCTTGGTATGTACATAATCAAAAAAACAAGACCTGAATGTCGAGAAATGGTTTGCTGACAAGAAAAAACTTACAGTGTGCAGTCACATCAAGGCCATGACTGAGGTCGTTACCAAGGGATTCCCAGTTCAAAATGCATGTTGTATGTGCCCATTTCCCCATCAACTGTGTTACCTCAGAAAACAAAACTGAGATCCGAAACTTCTTGGGTGAGAAATACGTTCTTCGCGTTACGATGGCACCAGGTGTGACTGCCTCTAAAAAGACGAACTTATTGTCGAAGGTAACGACATTGCAGCAGTATCTGGATCAGCGGCTTTGATTCAACAGTCTACAACTGTCAAAAATAAGGATAAGTTCTTGACAGTCTGTACGTGTCCGAGAAGAAAACAGTTGTCTAGGTCAAAATAAAAATAAATTAAAGGACGACCACAGCGCAGCCCCATTACCTCACAAACAAACCTATTTGAATGAAGCACTTTGATGGGAAATTTGATTTCCTTCAAAAAATGTTTTCTAAAATTTATGGAAATTTTACTTCGTTTCCGAGATATTTACCACGTGAGTTGTTATTTGTTCTACAGACCATTTTGGCCGGAAATTAGTTATATTTGCCATCTTATATTTTTGGCTATGCTTTTTTCATAGCTACGCATAGAACTGTCCTATTTCTTTTAGTTTTCGAGATCCAAAATTTGATTTTACTACAATTTTATAATTAATTGTTTTGAAGTATTTTTTTTTTTTTTGGCGAGTGGTTTTCAATCTACCAATGCTATTTTCGTAGTTGGTCTTTTAGAAAGCTATCACTTAAGTTATGATTGTGGAAGAATTGAAGCCACACAATTACTGGTCATAGGCACTGCGTACGTTCGGTAAATTGTCTCAAAACGAAATCGCTGTTGACGCCGATTTTTACATAATTTCGAGTTTTGCATCTGTGAGTTCACTCCAAGATTGGGAGATTTCACACCGCTGGACTATTTCTTTGATGTGCAGTCGCTTGTCTGCGCAGATAAACCCGAGACGGTTGACTCGACATACGCGCCCAAATGCTGTAAAAATTGGTCGAAAATTGTACTTCTCGGCTGGAATTTAGACGGTAAGCCACCGCTGAGACAGTTGCAGCGGTGGCTTACCCGAAATCATTTTTAAAGACAATTATCTTAACGATCAGACTGTGTGTTTCAATAGTTTAGTTTTTTTTTGTTTAGCTTTATATGACATGGCCTACCCCGTCTGTCAGTCGGCAAAAAATACTTAAATAAATGTAATTTTACAAAGGTTTTCTTTTTTCTTCTTTCTTTCCCTTATAAAACGTATTTAATGTATTGTTTTAGAAAAATTCAGTGAAGATTAGCGTTCTGTAACTCAATGCTATTTTCACGTATCTCCCATTCTCCCATTCAGTTCCTCCATTTAGGATATCAATAATTTCAGCCACATTGAGGTAGTTCTTTCTGAATACACTTCGCCTAGTTTCTGCCCACAAAATGAAACACGTGCTCTATTTCCCTAAGATTGCAGAAGTTGCAGATTTCATGTAAATCGCATATAGTCAACCTGCATTTTAAGTGTTGAAATAAACAACGGAGAAAGACCTATTTCCAGCAAAAGGATGTGGAGAGCCGTACTGTTAGGTAGTTTCAATGTGCGCTTTAGCCGTTGCTTTGAAAGTTTGGTATTTTGCTTTATGTTGAACATCTCTGAATGTTTTAATAAAACTTCATAATATGCTGAGCTAGGTGGCCCCGCTTGACCATTTAGTTCACTTGAGTAATGGTTCTTGGTAAAGAAATAATTCTTCATTTTGTGTTTTTTGTAGGTTTATTCGTAAACGGGATACATCTTAGCTCATACCCTATCTGCACTGCTAAGGTTAATTCAATCAATTTAGTTCAGTTCAATAAAACGCTAATGAATACGAACTTATTCAGTAGACTTCCAGCTGAGATTACCGTTCCACATACAACTGAGTTGAATGTTGCGCTAAGCAAAACTATATATATGTATTCCGATGTTCTAATAGCAGGATAGTTCATTCGCTGACGAATTTTGATCCAAAATATGAATGAACTACTGAACTAAATGAACTTTGATTTGAGATTATGAACTAAGTTCACAAGATTTTTTGAACTACTTCCTTCACGAACTACTGAAATCTGACCATTAATGTCATTGGCTTTTTTTCTTCTTCTAAAAAACTATACGTCTGAAAAAAACGCTTTACTTTATAGATCTACAGAAGCTTTTGAAACATTTGTGCACTTTTCTCTCATTTGTAAGGCACGATTTATTTTGAGTCAATACAAGTACAGTTTTTACCGAATCATTGACATTTTCTCATTAAGATTTTTGCTCGAGAAAGTCCGAAAAAATCTTAGACGCTTAACCTTATACAGAGCAGTTCTTGGTCCTTATTTGAATTCAGCATTGCAAACAACTTTCACGAAAGGAAAATTAAGATTTAATTACAGAGTAAAACTCCAGTTCATTCAAGCAGTGAACAGTAGACTTTTTGTTCATTTCAAACCAAAAATCTTTTCCCAAAAAATGACGAACAGTTTTGGCCACAGTGCGCTAGAAAAGATAGAATATGTCCCACAGCCTTTATAAAAGCAATATTAGACATAATCAGCTCTGAAAAAAAATCGCAAGGCTTTAAGGAATCGTTTAGCCTGAAAATTCTAAATCAAATCCGAATGCACTTAAAAACAAAGTCGGGTTTTTTTCGAACATTATTCGATAGATTTGATGTATTTATCTTCGTCATGAAGAGCAGAATAAAATAAATAGGATGGTGCAACAGAGCGAGCAGCTCCATGGCCTAGCGCATTTCTCACAACCATGCCTTGTGATTGCATTATATTTTATAAACAAAGTGTTTATTTCATCACTCCCACGGGAACTGAAACGGTGAACTAAAATCTTTGAAGCATTATTCGGATTAGCACAGCGGTTGTTCCAGATAATTTATGGCTTTTTGGAAATTTTGTGTGAGCAGCGTTTTGAACAAGTTAGACCCGAGAAACAAGCGCCCAAGGCAGGTTTTTTTTCCTGAAATGATCTCTAAACTTTTAAGATTCTTGCGTCATCTTTAAGCATTCAAAATTGAATAGATAAAGATCTTTTTTCATCTACAACTTTCCCAGAATGAGATGATGACTTGGAAACATGTTTTTTTAAACAAATTTCTGGTTTGCTAGTAAAAAATAAAAAATAAATATTTGTGGTACCCGTGGTGTGATGGATAGCATGTCCGCCTGTTAATCCAGAGGTTCGAGTTCAAATCCCAACAGAGGCACAAATGTTTTTTCCATGGGTATCGCCTTTCGCGAGGAATTGGCAAGTCCTCCGTTAGTATTCATTGCCATGAAAAGCGCTTTCTCGATTAGCCATTCGGAACCTTCAGAAAATTGTAGGTCCACTCCATTTCCTCACAAGGCATGGTTGTGAGAAATGCGCTAGGCCCAAGGGCTCCTCGCTCTGCTGCGCCACCCTATTTATTTATTTTATTTATAGTAAAAAATAAAAGCAAAAGTATCACAAGTGCTTTATTAGTATTTTACTAACGCTTAGGAGCTCACTACTCTACTCGCATATGAGACGATTTTTTCTTTCTTTCCCTTTAATCATAGAAAGTTCAATGTAAATGCCCCGATAATTTTGACACCAAATCAAAACAATCTAAAAAAAATACCGGGGCTATAACGTTCATCAAAAGTCCTTCCAGTACCTATCCACTTTAAGTCAACGAAAAAAAAAAACAACTTTAAATTCTTATCAATACTTTAAACTCATAGTCGTCTAACAAAATTCTCTAAATCGAAGTACACTTCAAGGCCATAAACAAGTCGTTAGCTTTAATGCTCTTGTCCTCACTTAAAACTAAGTTCGCCCATTAGAAGCATATTCTTATTGCAACAACTAACCTTCCAAACCATGTAAGTTCCATCTCCTTACTAACCACCCCTTGTATTATAAAAGCTTCCAAGAGCACTTCTCTTAAAATGTGTCCCACCTGAACGGAGCTCAAAAATAAAAGCCAAGTCCATTACATAAAATGTTTTACACTGTTTTTTAGTTTCTCTTAATAATTGACATGTTGGAGTAACCTTCAACACTTCCATTTTATTACTTAACCCGAGTGTGTGAGATTTTTAAAAATGTACATATTTTAGTTTCGTTTTCCATAAGCACCAGCCCAACAGCACTATATACCTATTTTTTTCAAAGCTGGTCGGATTCTTCCACTTCATAGTCGTCGTGTCGCCATCAATTGGCAGAAAACTGTCAACATAAGGAGTACATTGCCCCGTCAGACTCACAAATCTGATTAAAACTGCTCATTTAAGGGCTGCCTACTTTTAGTGGGTGTGTACGGTTTTGGCCGGGCAAATCTAATTTAGCATGTGTGTAAGCCATAAAAAAAAAGAAAGAAGAAAATGTTGCAAGAGCACCAAACCGGCAAAAACATCATTTCAAAAAAGCACAGACTGAATTTGAGTGAAGCTCTGCAAGTGATTCTAGTGCTCCTTGTTCATGGGTGCTATTTCATAACATGTCACTTCCATATAATCTTTTTCTTTATGGTTATTTAAGGGTAGGTAAATATAGAGGTAGAGGTTATGCCCATACTCACACATAAGATACTTTCTGCTTTCTTCGATTTTTGCTGGGATAATAATTGAATATTCACTCTACGAGACACGCTTCACCGTTAAGGGTGCATTTGAAGGATATTTCCAGCAATGAGCTTGGAATCAGATTTCAAAATCGATGTATTTTGTTTTTCTTAGTGACGATAATAGAAAAGTTGAGAAAGACAACTTGTTCCAAGGGCTTAAAAAGAAAACGGGTAGACAGTTGACAGGTAGGTAGGTACCATGGGTAGGATTAGGAATGTGAATTGAATGTCTTGTGTATGTAATTCCCTTCTTAGGTTTCCCTGCGTACGTGTTATTCTTAAGTTGGAAAGTGAGTGGTTTGTTTTGAAATCTTAATGTTGCTCTTGAAAGGCTGGCATGGGTTGAGGAAGGGACTAACAGGGATTAGAAGTTCATTGAATCTACTTAAGTCTTATAGTCAATGAACTTGGCGAAAACTTTTTCTATAGTCTTGGGGAAGAGTAAGTGTTTGTAAATTTAATATTCTCGAAAGCATAATGGACGGTTCTTAACTTTAAAACCGTCAACCATGAGAATTTTTTGGTTGAAAAACTTCGTCATCAAACTGTGTGGTACTAGATTGTGAAGTAACATTGATACTTTATAACTATTTTAAGCATGTCACTAAATATTGTACGTCCTTTTAGGATTAAAAATTAAAACACCAACAGAATGAAGCTCGTACGAATATGATTTTTGTCAGACAGCGGCAGTGGTGTAGTGGCAGAATGTTTCATCAAAAAAGGGATATACTCCTTTTCTATTAGTATATCGGTTTTCTATTGGAAGCCACCGTTGAGGTAATAAGTGAAATGACAACCGATTATTTAGTATTTCGATCTAATCAAGCAACACAACCAACTAATTTAAATCAACTACAACATAAGAAAAGGAAAGAGCGCTTTGTTCGTAGTACAATGGACCGGTAATTGGTATGATTGCTTAAGCATACTAATCGAGTTGTATCACAATGTATCAAGTGCGTCGGTCGTTTTTCCGACACCCTGAGTTCATATGCCAAGTTAGAAAAAAAAAGATGGCTTGATGCTTAAAAAAAAAGATCTTTGACGGTTAAGAAAATTGACACACAGTACTTACAAGAAATTGCAGGTAAACTAGATTAGAAAAGTACAAAAAGCAGGAACAGTAAAGGATCAGATTGCTCTTTTCACTAGGACTATATATACTGAGCTAGGTCGTTCCGTGACCATTAAGGTCACTTGATTATAGGTTCCTGGACAAGAAATAATTCTTCCTTTTGTTATTTTAGTAAGTACATCATGAAACCTGATACTTCGTAGCCCAATCCTACCCGCAATACTGAGGTTTTTTATTATCAATTTAGTTCAGTTCAGTAAAACGCAAATGAATACGAACTCATTCGGTAGACTTCATGGTCTATTAATTCGCCATGAAAAGTCTTAAAAACGAACAACCCCAACGTTTGCAAATTATTGAATTTTATTATCAAAATGAATAATCTGTTAAATGTGCGAGCTTCTTCCATTTTTTGGTCAGTTTAATCAACCTGCTGAAACGGGTATTGTGACTAAATTTTGCACTAAATTTACATTGTTGGATATTAAACCAACAACACGCTTGGGTAGAGTGCGAACTGAGGAAAATATCGCAGCTGTATCGGCCAGTGTTAGTGATGACTGTGAACTATCGATTTGGTTACCGTGAATGATGAGCGCTATTGTGCGATGATAAAAAACCTTATTTTGCAATAAATAGAAGATCTTGACTTGCATGATATGTAGTTTCGGTGCCACATGCCACACAACACACTTTACAATAAACCGAGTTCGGCGAAAGTTACTTTCACGTTTAGGGCCGATCAATCGGTCGCTTGACATGGTGCGATTTACCGCCTCTAGACTAATTTTTGTTTTTCTTTGTTTAGACTCGTGTCTATAGCGAGAAAGTCGCTTCGATTGAAGAATTGGAGTATTTATTCGTGAGATACCGACCAAGATGTCGGAAAGAATATGTCAAAACTGGACTAAGCGGGTTGAACATTTGTGGTGCAGCCACAGCCAACATTTGCATGAAATAATCATCAAACATTAAACCATATCGACCATGCTATCGATTCAAATAAAGACTATATATGCATTTTTCTGAATGTTATGTGGTTTTTTTAAATTCAGCTCATTAAGTATCATTCGCTATTACGCAAGAAAAAGCTGCAGGAATGCGTAGGATGAGGAAAACAATTGGTCTTTGCCTTCCTTGACTTTATACTGCTCTATTTTTGCTATAAGAGCAAATAAATAGGGTGGCGCAACAGAGCGAGGAGCCCCAGGGCTAAGTAATTAGTGAGTACAAACTCTGACAAAGCGCCCATTCACCAGCCTTTTTAGGCCAGGAGTGTCTTTGACTAGCATTAGATGGGATTCGTTTGAAATGATAAAGGGTTTTCCAATAAGACTGATATGACTTCTTTTTTTTTTAAAACACACTTGTTGTTGAGGAAATTCAAATATTTTTTTAATTAATGTGCAGTTCAATTAATACATTTAAGTTTTAAATAAAACGTCATTCAAATGGCCACCACGACTTCTTCTGCAGCAACAAATTCGATTAACCTAATTTTTGAGCACCTTTTCCACTAAATCAAGTCGTATATCATGAATGGAACGTTCAATATTGACTTGTAAGGCTTGAAGAGAATCTGGTTTATTTTGAAAGACCAATGACTTCAAATAACCCCACAAGAAATAGTCAGACCATTTCTTGACATAATCGAATCCCTAAACTTTTCTCCCAATAATTCAATCGTTACATTTGCTGTGTGGCACGTAATAAAAAATAAATGTTGTCAAGATCAACTTTTTCCAATTTCGGCCAAAAAAAGTTGGTTATAATCGATCTACACCGCTCTAAATTGACAGTAATGGTGTTACCAGCTTCATTTTGAAAGAAGTACGGACCGATGTTTGAGTTTACATGAATATTTTGTGGATTTTCATAGCACCAGAATCGACAGTTTTGTTTATTTACCGCACTAGTCAATTGAAAGTGAACCTCATCGGAAAAGATGATTTTCTTAAAAAAAAATCGTTATCGTTTTCAAGTTGTTCCCGACGTTTACGGTGGTCCAATGGTTAAATTGTAAACACTTCTGAATGCAATAAAAACAAATGGCCGAAACGCCACTGCAAAATCATATCATAAATATTGGAAAACTCTTAATATGGTAAATAAACGACAAAATCATTAAATCTGGATTTATTTATATGGGGACGAATGCAAGAAATTGTTTACTCTTCTGAAATAACAACTTTAATCGAATTAGAACAACGTATTTCCGAAGGATCTCTACAAGTAAGACAAGAGCTATCGAGAGCAAACATCCACAATGAAATCCAAAAACAGGCTCTGGAATGCGTTCAAAACGAAGGAGGGCACTTTGATATTATATTTGTATTGTATTTGTATAAAATACATAAGAAACTACTAAAAGTTCTTGGAAAACTGCTCCCTTTGCAAGTTGTTGCAATAAAAAACCGTAAAAAAGACAAAATTAGAATTTTTACCTGTTTTAGTTTTTTCCAAGTATCATAAAATGTATGGGTTTTTGAGTGCACTTATTACTAAGTTTTTTTTTTATTATTGTTTTGTTCATCTGTAAAAAATAAAGAAACTCTATGTTTATCAGGTATTTTCTGCGAAAAAATGACCTCAAAGTCAAAACTTTGTTTGGGGAAGAAAATTTGGACACCACTTAAAATTGAAAATCTGGCAACCCTTAACCTATGAAAGCTCAACTTAAATACAGTCTTAAAGATTGTTATTTCTACAAAAAATTAAGTCTAAGATAAGGTCTCTATCATCTGTATTGACAGAGATATCGAATTTAACACAGGTTAGAGTACACCAAAGTTAGACTTTTTTTAAATTGTCAAAAAGTGATGTCAAACTTGAGAAACGGACTTTACTGTAGAAAAATTTTTTTCTTAGAATATGACCAAGAATCATATCCCAAAGTATGTAAAGCGAATTACGGGACACCCTGTATATAAAAACTAGCGACCCGCCCCGGCTTCACACGGGTATAATGCTGGTACTAAATACACTACATTCTTACTTATTTACTTTTTATATTTTTAACTATTTATTTTGTTTTTACAACAATTAACATATTACAGAATGTCTTTATATACAACGTTCACAGCTTTCTTGTCGTTAGACAATAAAAACATATTTTCTCTGGAAGTTACTCTTGATAGAGCGACATACAGTTGGCCATGTGAAAAACAGTCAACGCTCAAATCTAATCCTGCAACGTTAAAGGTTAGACCCTGCGATTTATTAATGGTCATTCCGAAAGATGTCTTCACCGGAAATTGTAAGCGTTTAAATTGGAAGGGTAAATCCGATGGTATCAGAGGGATTCGGGGAATCAATACATCTTCTCCGGTACCACATCCTGTGAGTATTGTGCACTCTATTATGAAAGTTTTCAGTGATTTTTTTTAGTGAATTCAGGTTTCTTAATAAAATAACAGGACAACCTACTTTCAACACCATTTTGTGAGGAGGGAGTCCTGACGGGTTCAAAGAGTTAAGAAATTCTGTAGGAAAATGAACAGCTTCTTCCAAATCGAGAACAGTATCGACTGAGTAGTATATTTTCGTCGGCGCATCTTTATCTACTTGTTCGTTAGTTGGTGGCAGAATCGCTCTTTCTTTAAACCAAGATATTGTCTTAGAACTTATGTTATCAATGTCAGGATAGACATTGTTGACTAACTCTTGGATATTGTCTATCAAAACAAAGGTTTTCTGGGTTAATATAGGTTCACTTTCACTTTGTGTTAACTCTCCATTGCCAACTTTTAGCAGCATCTCTGGAAATAGCCTGTTCTCACGTGAAGATGATGAAACCCTCATATTAGTTTTAAACTCTAATTTACTGACATGTGGCTAAAGGTTTGATCTTTTTAGGGAAGCATTTATTTCGTCAGCACGTGTTCCTCGAGTCATAACTGGTAGGACTTGGCGGAAATCTCCTGAGAACAGAATTGTACATCCACCCATATGTGAATTTTTGTTGCGCAAATCGCGCATTGTCCTATACAGTGCTTCCACAGACGTCTTGTTTGACATGGTAGCTTCGTCCCAGACTATTAGTGAGCAGTCACGCATCAATTTTCCTGTATTGCTCTGTTTAGAAACATTACAGATGCTTTTATTATCATCGGTGGCGACTTTTAGAGGGAGCTTGAATGTAGAGTGTGCGGTTCGGCCTCCTTCCAAAAGCGTAGCGGCAATGCCCGATGACGCAACAGCTAACGCAATTTTTTCGGTAGATCAAACTTTTTTTTAAAAGCAGATTGATTAAAAATGTTTTTCCTTTTCAAGGACAAAATACGACCTTTCCGTAAGGCGTTCTCCCTTCGAAGATCGAAAAGCCACCAAGGTTTTTTTTGACAATCACTGCCTCTTAATAAAAAGTTGCATATATTGAAAATTCATTTCTGCTTATTGATTACTGAGAGTAAAATCGAAGTAATCAAGAAATATGTTTTAAGGTACTCATCTTCAGACACCATATACAATATTGAAAAAAGAATCGTATATTTTACTACCAATGACTTCACTCATCATCACCATTGAATTTACATACATTATTTTAAGACAGACACTCAAAGCAACTTCAATTCATTGAAAATCACATCCTTCTCAAAAGAATAAGCGGCCATTTTGATTTTAATCATTCACACGCGAAGGAAACATTGGAAAACATCAAAAGAAGACTAATTTTACTTTATCACAACGCAAACAGAGAACTAAGGAAATTTAATTCAGCACTTGATCAACAAAAAACAAAACACTTTGACATAATTACTTCTTTTCAATATTGCAAACAATGCTTTCAACAATGGCGATGAAAAAAAAAAAAAAAAAACAACAGATATCCCACCGCGTGCCGCGACTTTAATTAACAAGCAATGGTTTTCAACTAACTTAAATTGGTTCATCACTTGGTTTCTTCAGAAATCGTGAATTTTACCTGATAGAAAATCATAAAATAACTAAATCTCCGTGCAAGGTCAACAAATTTCCTTCACTTGTGACAGTTCACTTTAGCTTAATTGAACAGAAACAGGATCTGTCTCTTTCTGTTATTCAAGTTGAAATGGGTAAACAAAACAAGGCGCGATAATTCAAATAATTTTATTCATTTTTATAGGGTTAGAAGTCTTATTTTTTTTACATGTGGTTTATAATAACAGTTAAAAGGATTGGTAGCATAAAAATTACTTTTTAAAAACCATTCATCCAAAAATCAAAGAAAGCAAATTTTTGGAACAAATCCTTTGCGCGAGATGGACTATGTCCTCATAGTGGAATTAATAGTTTTGATGAGCGGACAGCTACAGGGCCTAAAGCTTTGATAGCCATACTTTGATAAATATAGAAGGAACTACAGTTTTTCTGCCGATTAAATAAAAAATAAATAAATAAATAGGGTGGCGCAACAGAGCGAGGAGCCAATGGGCCTAGCGCATTTGTGAGGGAATGGATGGGACCTACAATTTTCTGCCGGTTCCGAACGGCTAATTGAGAAAGCGCTTTTCATGCCAATGAATTTACTAACGGAAGACTTGCTGATTCCTCGCGAAAGCCGATACCCGTGGAAAAACATTTTTGCCTCTGCTGGGATTCGAACCTAGAACCTCTGGGTTAGCAGGTGGACATGCTAACCATCACGCCACGGGTCATCTGCCGATTACGAGTGGCTAATCGCTAAAGCACTTTTCATGGAAGTGAAACTATACTCTTGAAGGATTCGCCAATTCCTCCAGAAAAGCGTGGCAAAACAATTGAATCGTTCTGGGATTCAAATTTGGAAGTATTACGTAACAGGCAGGCATTGCAACCATTTCACTACGGGCATCAGCAAGCCCCCGAGAGTATTAGCCTCGGCTTACATAAACGTGAGGCTCTTCGCGTCATACTTGCAAAAAAAAAAACATTCGCAAAATTCTGCGAAACCGCTGCGTCCACCGAAGCAGTGAAGACTTTGGCGCTTATTTTCTTTGAACTTAATTTAAATTGTAAGCAATTTTTAAAGAAAAATGAGCAAACTTGCGATTGTGTGGTATGTAAACAAAATCAAAATCCTGAGGCTTAATACAAAGTTATAATATGTGTTTCTTATACTTTATTTGGTGGCACAGGGTTGCCAACAATGTGTGATTATGAAAATTTAATAAGATCACATATAATATTGAATGAAAAAAAATAAAATAAATATTCCAAATGCTTTTAACGAAAAAATAAAAACGCCATTTTTCGCGTTTGCTAATACATACATACAAAGACAACTGAAAATTTAAATACTGCTTAGATTAGATTAGATTAGATTCAGGGGACGGGTAGAGCTTGCTCAGCTCTGGGCACTGCGGTGTCTGAATGAAACCTATTGTGCCACCCCATGTGAGGTTTCAGGGCAGTTCTCCTGCTCCTGAATTGAACCAGAAGTTAGCAATCTTCTGTGTGTGAATGAGTTTGAGTTTATCTAGGGGGATGATCCAATAGTCAAGTATTTGCTTTCTAAGGTGGAAGAGTGCTGAACATTCTGTATAATAATGTGCAGAGATGTTTCTTCATTTTCGAGGCATAGTCTACACATGGGGTCCGCTACCTTACTACTGCTTACAACCATAAGTCCCAGATAGTTTTCGTAAGAATATAAATTTCCCCGTGTTCAAAAAGGGTGATGAAAACGATCCGAATAATTACCGCGGTATATTGAATTGACTTACAACCTGGGTGCACGAAAATAAATTGCTCAAAGAGTATCAGGCAGGGTTAGGAAAGGATTATTCAATGGCAGACAACATTTTTCATTGAGATGCACTACTAGGTCACAGCTCGAAAAGGGAAGATGGTTATACACTTTTTTGTACCCTCGAAAGCCGATTTTCTATAAACTAAGTTGTCTTGGAATGTCTACAAAAATGTTCAATATAGTAACGTGTCTGCACGAAAACAAAGTGTGCGACGGAAATGAAGCTTCTACTTCGTTTCAACCGAAGTATGGGGTCAAACAAAGGTTGCTTACTAAGCCCGATTTTATTTTCACATTTTTTTGAAAGCGTTTCATCTGCACTGCTTGGAGGGATTCGCTTTGCTGGTGTAGATATCAAAACACTGATGTATGCGGACGATATCGTCATCCTTGTGCAAAACCCACATATGATGAAAATGATGACCAACAGACTCTAGACTCACTGTCGCCTTTGGAACCTCACAGTTAATACCGCTAAATCCAAAATAATGATATTTTGGAATTAATACGTCAGAGAGGAGAAATGGAACTTCGACGCTTGTCTGCACCGGCACATAGTGCAATAAAATGTTTTCATAACTCAGCCAACCGAAAATTGGTGGTTCTCTACATTCTTCATTAGAAATATGGAAAGGAATGAACTGAGCCCCTGCGCATAAATATTTACTAAATTTTAAATTCATAGAGAAGACAGCTCTTTGGATATTTTTATATCAAAAAACATTACTTCATTGTGGAAAGGAACGGACAAAGTTGGAATTGACAATTAAATTCGTATTTTACAAAAAATATTTTTGATTGCTTATGAGTTATTTTCAAAATTTTCAAAAAACCTGTTATCACAATGCTCGATGGTTGCATCAATTTTTCTAATGAAAAATTGTAAAGTTAAATCGCTGATAAGATTGAAGGAATTTCGTTTTTATATTCAACTGGATTTACTTAAGTAATTCCAGGAAGGACTTGCAAATTTTGAAACAACTCTCCCCATAGGTTTAAATTCTCATTCGCAGTTCCATTTCCTTATATTTCAAAGGAGACAAGGTTCAGCTAAATTGGTCTTTCAGGGTTGCTTTTTTATTCCTTTGTCAATGG
Organism: Melanostoma scalare; assembly: GCA_949752695.1. Classification (NCBI taxonomy): domain Eukaryota; kingdom Metazoa; phylum Arthropoda; class Insecta; order Diptera; family Syrphidae; genus Melanostoma; species Melanostoma scalare. The sequence goes on along the minus strand of OX456986.1, from coordinate 9,266,071 downwards.
CTCGTACTGTTGCATTCATTTTAAAAATTCGCAACGAACTAGCTCTTCTTAAAGTCATTAACGTTAATTGGGACAAGACTTTTCTCATTACAGAAAACTTCACCATGGGGAACAATCTTCAAACTCTGTTAAAAGATGGGAAGGATGTGTGTCTACCTATTGTGTATGTACGATGTACCTACGTACATAATAAAGGAAATGAAAATACTCCCTCCATAACTTTTCTTTTCGCTTCTCTTTTTTCCATTATCCTTGCCAAATTTGTCACTGCTGTCTAATTACATTTACAAATTACTACTCTCTTCGTACATTCACCGCGCTGGTTGTCATCATGTATTCTCTATAAGACTTTCAATTCTCCTATGTACCAACACCGCATAAGAAAAATTTAAGGCAATATATGTATGTACATGTACACTCCACTCAGATGATCTTCATTTGTTCTAATCAAATTTCCGCTCTGTTTGGGAAAACTAACATGCCACGCGAACTAACGCCAAATGTCATATACGAAGTACAACGAAACTCTCTTCCGTCTTTACTTCCTCGCACTCTATTTGCATCCTCTAAATCTTATTGGCATATAAATCTTACGTGTTCCTTAAAGACATTAGCATCAACCAAGGCAAGAAACCATTACCACCGCCAAAAAGAGGAACACAACAAACATTTGGCACAGCATGGCATGGCATCAAGGAAGAGCCGCGGTACTATGTATACGTTCATTGTACATACACACTAGACATTATAGGCAGATGAGGTACAGAATTCAAAGACTTGTCAGACAACGACAAAACTAATTACTTGCCAAAATGGAAAATGGAAATTTTCACCGTTATAGGGGCTGATTGCTGAGGAAGACTTTGGTTGTTCTGAGGTCTACCTCCGCACCCAAGTCGACTTGATTTGATGTCTCATTTGCTTGAACTTAATTTTAGAACGGAATACAATTTTGTTTCTACCTAAAGATTTTTCCTGAAGACTGCTAGGCATGTTTAGGAAGTGGTAGTGCTTAATTTTGCCTGTAGGTTGTATGAGAGTCACAAGTCATTCGGTGCAGGATTTTAAGGCATCGAATTCTCATTGATATCATTGAAGACTAATTTTGTACCGATCCTCTTCAATGGAGCGAAGTAAAAAACAAGTGAATAGTTAATGGATTCAGGTATACCGCCATTCAGATATTTAACACTAACTTGTTGTCATGGTCCTTAATTTTAGCTGCAAGTTTCCTATTTACATTTCGTTGTTGCCAAAACTTTAGCTGCAACAGAAAATCTCTTTCAAAATTTCATTTATTTTTTATTTATTCATTTATTTATCTATTTCTGCACTTATAAGTAAAGTACTTTTTGGATAGTGCAGTTATGTTCTTTGTTACAATATTATTTTAACTTAATCTAAGTCTTAATTAATTAACAAATTAAAAAAAAAAGAGAAGGAAAAGAAAGATGACAGCAGGAAAAAAGGAAAAGAATATATGAAGAGAATATTTAAGAGAATACAAACTGAATTTTTGTTTATCTTATTTTTATTTAGGTATAGCTGAAATCATCAATAACTTGTTGCAAAGTGTTCGAAAAGTCTTTTTTTAAACATATAAGGATTACTAATATTTTTAATACGGGTTGGTAGATTGTTCCACAGGGATATTGCATTTACAAAAAATTGACGTTGGCTTATTAAATATTTGTACCTAAAGGGTATGATTTGATTTGTTCTTAAAGATCGTGAAAAAACTAATTTGTCATATAAATAACTCGGTGTTCTGTTGTTGATAATATTGAAAAGAGCCAATACTGTTCTATATTTGAAAAAGTCTTCTAAGGAGCAGCTCATGATTTAAGCAGCTAAATGAGATATATGCTCACCACGGTTCTTATTAAAGATAAACCTGGCACAACTATTGAAATCAACATAAATTTTTCTTTGCGACTGGTAGTCCATGTTTGAAAAGATTTCACATCCATACAAAAACACGGGGACAATATATGACTTCACTAATTGTAGCTTTACTTCTGTTGGCAGATACCGTGCAGTAGGATTTAACCCTCGAAGAATGCCGTAAGTTTTTGACACTACCTTGTTGATATGATCTGTCCAGGATAGCTGATTATTTAAGATGAGACCCAGGTTTTTAATTTTATTGCAGAACTGTATTTCTGAGCCGTTTAGTTTTAAAGGGGGTAAAGATTTAACATCAAATGTTACTCGACTCACAGCAAGCGCTTTGGTTTTACTAGCATTTAATTTCAGTTGGTTTATTTCTGACCATTTCGCAATATTACTTAAGTCTTTGTTCATATCAGACACGCTTATATAAGTCGAACTTTTGTTAAATGTTTGATAAATTTGGACATCATCTGCATATATATGATATTGACACTTTGATAGACACATCGAGATATCATTGATAAACATTGAAAACAAAAGTGGTCCTAGCACGGAACCTTGCGGTACACCTAACTCAACAGGCAAGCTTGATGAATGCTTCATTCCAACATACACAGCTTGAGAACGGCCTCGCAGATATGACGCCAAAAGTTTACAAGCCGAATCATCGAAAACGAACTGTCTTTGAAGCTTTCGAATAAGTAAGTCATGATTGACAGAATCAAATGCTTTTGAAAAGTCAAGAAATACTAACAAGGTCATCATATTACTGTCAATACCTACACGTACATCATCAGTGACTTTTAACAACGCGGTAACGCAGCTATGTTTATCCCTGAATCCTGATTGTAGATTTGTAATGAGGTGATGATCGGCTGAATGTTTTTTTATTTGTTTGCTCGCTATTAGTTCAAAGACCTTACTTAGAAAGGGAACAATAGCAATCGGCCTGTATTCGGGTGTACTGGATTGACCATTTTTGTGTATTGGAACTATTTTGGTCTTTTCCAACTATCCGGAAAGCATGAAGTAGTGAAAATTGTATTCATTATATGTGTTATGTGCCCGATTACAGCTGGGAAAAGTATTTTTATGAAATCGGGATGAATATTATCAAGGCCCACTGCTTTGGATTTCAATGCAAATATAGCCTCACCAACACACACTTCATCAACGCAATGTAAAGAAAATGAAACATTACAGATACCATTATCGTGACTAAGCCCATAATTGAGATTTGGAGATATACTATTGCGAGATTTTTGAACAAATTGTGTATTTAGCTCATTAAGATCTCTATCGGGTACCGTAGACACTGGTTTATTGCTGATTCCAATGTTCTTAATGTTCTTCCAGAAATCTGCACTGGATCTAATAAAACCAAACTTGTTTTTATAGAAATCGCACTTGTTTTTACGAATTTTGTTTATAATTTTATTTCTTAAGCGTTTAAACTCTATGTTAATGAATTGGCATTTATACCTTCGCCACCGAGAATAAAGAAAATCGCGACTACGCATCATTTCCTGAACCTCATGGGTCAACCAAGGAGTACCGGACTCTAAGTTTCGTTTCTTTTTCTTCTTCATAGGGACGTGCTTGTTGTAAAGGCATAAAATATTTTTTTCAAATGTTTCGATTTGATTGTTAACATTTGGCGTTGTGTAGACATTCGACCAGTCTAGTGAAAAACAGTCACTTAAAAGTACACCCATATTGACCGACCGAAAATCTCGAAATTGGATGATATTTTCATTTATTTCAGAAATCTTCTGATCTAAAGTCAGAAAAAGTAAATCATGATGAGAAAATGCGTTGAATGGAATTTGGTCGTAATTAAGAACGTTACTTCTTTAATTTGTCTCTTTCAAATAAACAAACAGAAAACACAACAACCAGCCTCTGCTGACAAAATCCACCCCAAGTAAGGACATGTGGAGTAGGCAACAACCATCTCCATCTCCGACCACTTTTTAAATGCCAACCCCGTTGGAAGTTCTAAGTAAGAATTAATTGTGTTCTTCTTCGAGAGACAAATACTTATACCAAACGAAGAGAGACATTCCAGTTTTATTTATAACTACTATAGTAGATCTACTCGGGGAAAGATTTAACTCGGTAGATTTATAGAAGCTTCCTCGGTATATAAATACACAAGAGCCATGCAGAAAGCGAGTTAGAAAATGGAAGGTGGAAATATAGGTCGAGTTGAGGAGGTGGATGGAGGATGCTACTGCTACGCTGTACTATGCTGCAAGGTTTTAAGCAATGCCATCACAGTCAACGGCACAAAGGTATAAATACTGGTAATTCAATTTGATGGAATTACGAAATTTAATTGAAATCCCAGTGCGGCGAGGCGTTGGAGCGGACAGATTTGTTCGGCACATTGAAATATGCTCCTCTGCATAGTGTTGTAGCTCTTACTTCTATAGAATTTTATTATACGTTTGTCGGGCTACAACATCTGAAATAGAGCACCACTTGGAACGGATGTTTTAATTGTAATTGAAATTTATAGCGATTTTCCAGGAGTGTTAAGTGGCGGTGTTTTATGAGCAAATTACACTCTTGGTAAATTTTTTTTTTTAATTCTGTTTTTGTTTTTGCTTTTGTCACAAAAGAGGTTAGATAATTGATTTTTGGTAAGCTTTTGCCTTAATTCAACACAAATAAAATAAATAAATAACTAAATAGGCTGGGACAACAAACTCGGAGAGGGTCGATGCCCAACGTATTTCTCTCAATTATTTTATTTAGAGAAATAGACACAAAACAAGATGTTTATTTTCTTGTTAAAGGCACAAGTTCTGTAATTTGACTGTCTTCAATGAAAATGAGTCAGCCATGGTTTATGAAGGGAAATGATTGAGGAGTATCTCGATTGTAGTGAAATTGAATTTAGAGTGACAAGTCTTAAAGATCGAAAACAGATATGTCAAAAATAGAAAGGGATTGTATCATTCATAAGTACTTCTCGAAAGATGCCAACTTTTAAATTTTAATATTTCAATCGGTGCGGTGCTCGCAGATTACAATGTCGTGCTCGCGACTTCGTCCGCGTGGAATAGTGACTTTCAGCAGCATTTTTAACTTTTTAGGAAATAAAACTTCTAGCCTTAAAAATGGCGGTATTTCCAAAAAAAAACATTCAACCCCTATTTCAACACTTGTAGCCCTGTTAAAAATACTTTTGAGACCGTAGTTTTTGAATTCCCATTTCCGTTCCCGTGGGAATATAAGGATAGATATATAGCCTTTACCCTCCCGCATGTTCTAGACCACCTCTGTAGCTAATTTAATAAAATCTGTTTAGCAGTTTGAACGGGAGACATACGAAAAACATTCCGACATAGCTACATTCGCATTTTCAATATTAGTAAAGACTCCCGTTCCCGTGGGAATATGGTGAACGTTTTCGTGGGAATATGTGGATAAGTTAAAGTTAATGTTACTCCGGGATTATGGAGCATTCCAACGGTGGAAGAATTGTTGAAATCGGTGCTGTAGTGTAAAAGTTCCCGTATACGTTCCTGCTCCCGTGGGAATATAGGGAAAAATATATAGTCTATGTCTTTCCTCAGGTTCTGAACAATCTTTGTTTAAAATTTCATTTAAATCGGTTTATTAGTTTGGGCGGGAGATGGTAACATAGAACGACGGACAGACAGAGCTCCTTTCACACTTATTATATTAGTAAGGACTCCCGTTCCCGTAGGAATATGTGGATGAATTAAAGTTGATGTTACACAGGGATAGTGTAGCATTCTAACGGTGGAACAATTTTTGAAATCGGTGTTGTAGTGTCAAAGTTCCCGTATACGTTCCTGCTCCCGTGGGAATATAGGGAACCGTAGGAATATGGGGATGAATTAGTTTTTATGTTACTCAGGGATAATGAAGCATTCTAACAGTGGAAAAATTTTTGAAATCGGTGTTGTAGTTTCTAAGTTCCCGCATACGTTCCCGTTCCCGTGGGAATTTAGGGATAAATTGTAGCCTATGTGTTATTCTGATGTATAATATTGGAAAGTTTAAGTAAAATCCATTCAGTAGTTTTTGCGTGAAAGAGTAACAAACATACATCCACACATACAAACTTTCACGTTTATAATATTAGTAGGATGATGTGAAATTTGATGGCAAGGTAGAGTTACTAAATGTTCGCACAACATTTCGATTCCTCCGAAATTCCGAAAAAACTATTGCCCGGTTAGAAACCATACGTCTGAAAAATCGCTCTTTAAAATTCACCACGTTTTCATATTCACACCACTCCTTTGACAATCTGCTTTTTTTTTTTCTCCTTATTCACTACTGCTTTTCTCAAAAGCCAACATTCAGGAGTAAAAATAACGAAACATGAAATTTTTATTGTCATGGGTGGTTGTGTTAACCGATTTTCACTTAATTGGTATAAAATAAAATACATGAACTTATTTGAAGAAAGTGTGAAATAATAGGACAACACATAGGATATCAGGATATTAGACAATCTTCTTTTAAAGTGAAGATATAGAGGTTTTAGGTATTACTAAAGAAATATTAATGCATTTCAAAGCTTTCTACCACAAAGATTATAGACTATTGTGAAACTACCCCCTTCAAGCTTCAACAACCCCGACCAACAGCAGTAAGCCAAGATTTTAACAAGGTTTGGCCATCGATCATAGAAAGCCGTAGGTAAGTTCAGCGAAGGCCAAGACAAACGATTCATTAAAAGATGCCAGCAATCGAAAAACGATTCAAATGCAAGCCCAAGTTTCGGGTGTACTCTCCTTGGACACACAAAAAAGGCTGTTTTCACGAGTTTTTCTCACCGGTATAAATCATAAAGATAATTTAAAAAGTTTTAAGATTGAAAAATACACTCTTAAAATAAACAAGAAACCTTTTTTAATATTTTATCTATTCAGTTTTAGTTAAAAAATGGGAAAAGATTAGTTCAAACAAAGGTGGATCTGCGCTGTTGACAAAATATCTGATGTTGATGATTAGAACTTTAACAAAATTCAAACACATGCTTTTTAAAACTAAGGCCATAGCGCTTATTATGTTTTTCCAAAAATGACAAGATGACAACCACACGTGTTTTTTCATCTTTTTTTGCCAAAAAAAAATTTCAAAAATCGTAGCCAAAGTCCAGGATCAGGATGAACATTTTTGGAGATTTTATCAACAAGCCGCCGAAAACCCTTATTCCGAGAAAAACGGGTTTGAAATTTTGTTTAATGGAAAATCTTGATTTATTTTAATTGACAGTTAGACTGTTCGGATCTTTATAAAATTTTAGTATAATATTTAAGCACAATACTTTTATTTAGACTTTTGTGGTACCCGTGGTGTGATTGTTAGCATGCCTGCCTATTAACCCAGAGGTTCCTGGTTCGAGTCCCAACAGATGCAAAAATGGCAAGTCCTCCGTAAGTAAATTCAATTCCATGAAAAGCGCAAGTGAAAAGAAGACACAAATACGCCAAAAGTTAAAAAAAGCTTTTCATTTTTTCAGAAAAATGTATTATTCTGGTGTTAAGTTCAAACTTAAGTTAAGTTCAAACTTAAGTTAAGTTCAAATTTTGTACATTAACGCAAATTAAACATTTCATCAAAGAACGGTCAGTCCTCATTGGTTGCAAAATGGGGTGCCGTGAAATAAGGTCGAAGGCAATAAGGCCGAGTCGACCTTATTTCCCAAAAATTTGGAAATAAGGTCGAATTTTCTTTTCGACCTTATTACCAACTTTGGGAAATAAGGTCGAAAATCATTGTGGCACTAAATTTGTCGGGGGGCGCATCCCCTTGCGGGATCTGCGTGGGATCGGCGCGGCGCGGGGTCGGCGTGAAGTCAGCGCGAAGTCGGCACGAGGTCTATTATTAGTTTTGTGGTTAGAAAATTTAAATTTTCTATGAATTTCTAACCACAAAACTAATAATAGCTTAAAATTCGCGCGAATTTTAAGCTATTATTAGTTTTGTGGTTAGAAAATTAAACTTTTTTATGAATTTCTAACCACAAAAAGTTTCATTTTCTAACAACAACACTAATAATAGCTTAAACCGAAAAATTAAACAATTATTTTACAATTTAGGGGGTCAACTCACAAGTAACTTTTGAAATTTATTCTATAGAAACGCACCCCCAACCTGCAGAAAAAAATTTCAACCCCCAGTCCCGTAGCGGAGAAGCAAAGCGGCCCCATAATTTCTTTCTTCTTTATCCAACAGAAATTAAATTCGATTTTATTACTCAACGGATTTCGACTTTATTTCTCAACTTTTGGCATTTTTATTTTTGTCAAATATTTTCGTTTTTTCTTTTCGACATTATTACCTTCTCAATAGGAAATAAGGTAGAAAAATATTTTTGTTGTTGTTTTCGGCCTTATTTCCCAAAAAAGGTAATAAGGCCGATTCGGCCTTATTGCCTTCGACCTTATTTCACGGCACCGCAAAATGGATGCTGTTTGAAAACTCTAAGGAAAACATTGTGTTCCGTAAAAACCAACAAACAAAAAACTATGAAAATGTATTCAAAAAATGTACTTACAATCAATCAAAAAACGAAATAGTTTGAAGTTCCTTACCTGAAAAATAGAATTTAGTTTGCATTTTAAATATAAGTAAAAAAAGTATAAAAGTGCAAAGATTTATTTGCGACAAATGAATAACTTTTATTAACAAAATAGCTAACTATGCAGCAAAGAAAAATAACCATGAAAGCAAAACTTCATATAAAATCGAAGAAATGTAATCGAGAATTTTGAATCATCTTCATTTCTGAAATAGAGAGGCTGTTTTTTTAGACGTGTGGTTTTCAAAAAGAAATAAAACGCAGCTTATAAAGGGTTTTCCAATAAGAGTGATATGATTTTTTTTGTTGAAAAAAACACACTTTTTGTTAAGGAAATTCAAATATTTTTTATTTAATGTGCAGTTCAATCAATACATTTAAGTTTTTAATAAAACGTCATTCAAATGGTCACCACGACTTCTTCAACAACAACAAATTCGATGAACACAATTTTCGAGTACTTTTTCAACTAAATCAAGTCGTATATCATGAATGGAACGTTAAATATTGACTTCTAAGGCCTGAAAAGAATCTGGTTTATTTTGAAGGACCAATGATTTCAAATAACCCTACAAGAAATAGTCTAATGGTGTTAAATCACGACTTCTTGGAGGCCATTCAATATCACCATTTCTTGAAATAATCGAATATTTAAATTTTTCTCGCAATAATTCAATTGTTGCAGTTGCTGTGTGACACGTAGCCCCGTCTTGTTGAAACCGAATGTTGTCAAAATCAATTTCTTCCTATTTCGGCCATAAAAAGTTGGTTATTATCGATCTATACCGCTCTCCATTGACAGAAATGGTGTTACCAGCTTCACTTTGAAAGAAGTACGGACCGATGATTCCACCAGCCCAAAAACCACACCAAACTGTCAATTTAGGTGAATGTAATGGTTTTTATGAATATTTTGTGGATTTTCACCGCACCAGAATCGTAGGTTTTGTTTATTTACCGCACCAGTCATATGAAAGTAAGCCTCATCGGAAAAGATAATTTTTTTTAAAATCGTTGTCGGTTTCAAGTTGTTCCAAGACAAAATCAGAAAACTCACGACGTTGCTCCAATGGTGAAATTGTAATCACTTTTGAATGCAATAAAAAACAAATGACAGATTATGACCTACTAAAAATGGCCGAAACGCCACTGCGAAATCATATCATACCTATTGGAAAACCCTTTAGTTCAATATTATGGCAACTTTATTATAAAGATAATTGTTTGCCACTTATGACTCAGGCAAGTTGTCACTGCGGCTGACTAGAATAAATTCCAGCCAAGTCGACCAGTTTTTGACCACTTTTTGAAGCATGGAATCCTTAAGTGAGCAACAACGTCCAAATATTCTTTTGCAAGGCGTCAATCGCTTCGGCCATATCTACGAAGACAAGCGACTTCATATAACCCCACAACGTTCAGCGGCGTTAAATCGTCACTTCGTCAGGTCTTGGAAGAAGCTAACAGGTTTATAATTCGAAATTATTCAAAAATTGCCGTCAGCAGGTATTTCATGGAAAGTGGTCGTACGGCTTCAATTGCTCCACGGCGAAATGGCAAACCAAACTGTTCAACTCATGTTGAAACTATATTCCAATTCTCGTTTTGTAAGTTCAACGCCCTGTTCGAACTTTTATTGTTACTTCTGAGCAAATTCCAAATCACTTGATCTGGTCTCACAAAAAAGGTAATTCAAAGAATTACTCCACTTTGTTTCTCTGTGGGGGCATGTATGAGAAAAAAATGTATGTCTAATTTCATTGTCCTATTTTTAGTGCTGCTAAAAAGTAAGTAATTTTCCATTCCGAGTTATCAGTTCTCAGAATGGAATTAAAAACCTTAGTAACTTTGCTGACAGGAATTCTTGGCGTCGATGCCGCCATGCAATTCCTATTAAAAGCAATTTCTTGGTATAACAGAATCAATTTGATTGGACTTTGGGATTTTTTTTTGAAGTAAGCTCAGTTTTTTAAGGTAGATGATATAAGAGTTTTGTTATTGGAAACATGTTGATTCATACGATTCAAGTACCTAAGAATAGACATCGGAATAATGAAATAAAATTTGATCGAATAAATTGCATGCCTATTTATTCAAATCAGTCAAATTCCTTCGTATGTAGAACACAAAACACAGACATACTTCTCGAACCCTTTCTCAAAACCCTAAGAGAACAGCATTAATGTTTCCCTTTTTTTGAATTAAAATATTGTTTTCAATTAAAAAGGGTCAACAATCAAAAAGGAAAACTTTTACGTCTGAAGTAAAAATACAAATCTAATCAAAAATTAATGAATTTGAATAAAAGGTCCTCAAGTCGAGTCGAGCATTTAACAACAAACGACCTTACTTACAAATTTAATTGCCTTCATGTTGCCAACAAAAATTACACCTCATAAAAAAAAAATTAAATCACACGCAACCCATTTATTTTACAATGGTTTTTCATTAAAAACATTGTAATCCGTATCAGTCGAATTTAATTAGCATTTCGTGTACCAGCTTAATTTAATCAAAAAAATACACAATCACCCCAACTAACCAACCAACCAACGACACAGAAACATTTTCTCAAAAATTACCCAAAGCATTTTGTAGATATATTTTGGTCCTCTCAAATAATGATTTCGGCAAACAAAAATTCAACAACAGCCTCGAGAGTCCTTTCGACCAGGGAAAACAAATTAAATTGTTTTGGTCAAGTGGCGGGCAGCAAATAACAAAAAAAAAAATTATAATAACAAAAGCACCTTTAATTTGCTTTCGCACTTAGGGTGCAAAAAATAAAAATAAAAAACCGGCACAAACGTTCGGCTTTTTTATCAAAAAAAGAAACTACTGGCAACCAATCCATTAAGCGCCGAGGCTCAATCCGATTTATTTGTTTATTTATTAAACTCGGATTACAGAATCCATTCAAGGAACCATGAAGTGGTAGAGTGTTGTAGTTTTGCAACCGAACTACAGGCCAATTTTTTTTTTTTTGTTAATCTCTTGCCATAAAAAACCAAACGATTGTGGGTAGCTTTGTACGTGTGCTGCGCAGATGAATATGAAAATTCTAGGAGCCGTTCAAGCATCATCATTGATTTTCGTACCAATTTGTGTAACAAGCACTGGTTGGCAGGGAATTAAAATTATTGAATCGTTTTTCGATCACAACTTTGCCTTTGTAAATATACTTTTCGTTATACACTTCACTGCAACTGTAAATGATTGTCATTTACTTTTGCAGGAACAAATCCTCAGTTATAAACTGACACCAGAACTGTCCTCATGCATATACTCGTACATGCTCCAGTAATGATTGTGTGTTCTGTGTTCTCTCAACCTGAAAAAAGCACTCATTCGGGTTAGTAAATAATAGATTCCTCGAAGCATTAAATGAAAACCCTTTCGAGAGTCCTTTTCCGTTTATCCTGCATTTGTAATTAAATCGACATTTCCTAAGCCAACTGCTCTCTTCAAAAGTTTGCAATTCATTATCCCAGAACCCACATCACACCTCAGAAATTTCGAAGAAAAGCAAATATCCCTGCTCACGATAGTGTTCGTTAAAAAAAAAAAACTAGTGCTAGACCCTCGGCTAAATCACTGGACAGCAGCTCGGCACTAGACGAATAATGAATTGAATTTTAATGACTGTGGGAGAACTCAACCGTCTATAAAAAAAAAACTACTTCGAGAAATGAGATATTCTGAAGAAAAAATAAAAATAAAAATACTCACATGCCTTGGCACAGCAGGAAGACCACCAACAAGAAGTACTAAGTGTTGTTTAGAGGCGAGAATATGTACACTAGGCAACCACATGCACGGCACAATCTGCACATGCTTCCTCTGTCTTTTATAGAAAAACAAACTTAGAAAAACAAACTTTGGATAAAAATCACTTAAAATTCATTTCAGTTCATTTCGCTTCGCCCGTCCTTGAATGTGCACTCTGCAGTGTGTGTGTGCCTGTGCACTTTGCAGGGCACACCAGCCAGGAAATGAGGCAAAAAATAAATAAATGAAGCTCTTCGAAAGCAACATGGGGCTGAATTGCACGAAGATCCATGTGGTTATATGAACATTAGATGTGGAGCCCGAATTAAAAAAAAAAAAACCAACAACTTTGATGTTTGATTTCTTTCCAATGAGAGGGTTCTTAGTGGTTTTTTTTTCTTGAAAATTAGAGTATAATTTCTACACAGATTTTTAGGGTAAAAGGAAATAATGCGAGAGTCAGCTGTTTGCATCGGTTCAAGAACCTCAGGAAACCGCAGTCCCAAAACATTCTTTAGACTTAGTAAATACGAGGAGGCTTCATCGATTTTAGAAATATATTTTTGAATAGTAATGAAGTCTCATGCAAAAGTATTCTTTAAAAAAGATCAAGGTACGATTATATTGTCAATTTGACGTAAATAAATAGCGTGGCGCAACAGAGCGAGGAGCCCCATGACCTATCGTAATCCTCACAACCATACCTTTTGGGGGAATGGAGGGGACCTACAACTTTCTGCCGGTTCCAAACGGCTAATAGAGAAAGCTCCTTTCATGGCAATGAATCTACTAACGGGGGACTTGCCAATTCCTCGCGAAAGGCGATCTCCGTGAAGAATCAGTTTTGCCTCTGTTGGGATTTGAACCACGAACCTCTGAGTTAGTATTGTTATGTACGTTGTGGAAGGAAAAACAATATATATATCTTGAATCTTGAACGTTTTAATTGAGAATAATAAATTATTATAAACAAAAGTCTATGTAAACTTAAAATACAAACTAAGTGAATAAAGCTTGAGTGAATTAAATATTTACAACACTCCACCTTAATTCACAATCAAATACTAATAATAGATAATATTATATAAAGAAAATATAGTTATAAAATAGTTTTTCAAGCCCATGTTTCTTAAACAAAAAACTTGTTTCTGATCAGTGACTCCTTTTGTTAAACTATCAGCAACCATATTTTCAGTGTTGACATATTTGATTATAATTGAATTATCTGCTACTTTTTCTTTTATAAAATGGTGTCTTATGTCAATGTGTTTAGTTCTTGGACTATAAAACTGATTATGTGCAATATCAATAGCACTCTTGTTGTCGCAATACATTTCAACTGGGTCAACATTCTCACCAATTTCTTGAAGTAATTGCTTCAGCCAAATAACTTCTTGTGTAGCGGATGACAAAGCCATATATTCTGCTTCTGCGCTAGATAATGCAATAGTTGATTGACGTTTGCTTGACCATGAAATTGCTCCACCTTGAAGCTTGAATACATAACCAGTGCAGGATTTTCGGCTATCAATGTCCGTTGCCCAATCTGCATCCGAGAACCCAATTAAACTTTTGTTTCCATCACGTGAGAATTGAAGCTTATAGTCTGATGTACCTTTGAGATATTTGAAAATTCTTTTAACTGCATTCCAGTGACCTTTTCCAAATTCATTGTTAAATCGACTCACATTACCAACAGCAAACGAAATGTCTGGCCGAGTACATACTGATAAATAAAGTAAGCTTACTATTGCTTCTTGGTATGGTATATTTTGCATTTCCTTTTTCTCAATCCATGTTTTAGCTGTCATATCCTTGGTTAATTTTTGATTTGAATCTGCCGGGGTTTTCACAGGATAACAATCATTCATCTTGAATTTCTCAATAATTTGTAACGTATACTTCGTTTGGTCAAGAGTAATTGTTCCTTGTTTTCTGTTTCGTATGATCTTCATTCCAATACAATTACTTGCTTCTCCTAAGTCTTTCATGCTGAAATTCTTGGTCAGGTTAGCTTTAAGTTGGTTTGTCCATCCTTTATTGTTTGAAAAAATTAAAAAATCATCTACGTAAACCGCAACAAAAGTCATAATTCTTCCTTCTCGACGAAAATATATGCATGAATCTATTTTCGATCGGTTGTAGCCACTTTTGATCATAACATCATTTAACTTGATGTTCCATTGTCGACTTGCTTGTTTTAAGCCATAGATAGCTTTTTTAAGCAAACAAAATCGTCCACTTCCATCGTCAAAACCTTCCGGTTGCTTCATATAAATGGTTTCGTTAACATCACCTTGTAAAAATGCTGTGACGGCATCCATCTGTTCAATATCTAGGTCATATCTAGCTGCTAGTGCCATCATCAAACGAATTGAAGAGTATCGCACAACTGGAGAAAATGTTTCCTCATAGTCCAAACCAGCACGCTGACTGTATCCTTTCGCAACTAGTCTCGCTTTATACCGAATAATTTTTCCAGTTGTATCAGTCTTTATTTTGAATATCCATTTTGAATTTATTGGTTTTCTACCATCTGGTAAATCTACCAATTCCCAAGTTTTGTTGTCTATTAGTGATTGAAATTCTTCATCCACTGCTATCTTCCATTCCTTACTGTTCAAACTTGAAACGGCTTCACTTAAAGACATTGGTTCATTTATATTGTCTTTTGTAAAATATTGAACATAATCTGGTCTGTTGATTGGTTTCTTTGCTCGATTAGACCTTCTCAAAATTGTAGATTCAGTGTCATCTGCTTCAATAATCTCCATTGAAATTGAGTTTGGATTTTCTTTTGATTTCCTTTACAACTATTATCTTCTTCCAATGACAATGTTTCTTCAGCACTACAATTTTCATTAGCTAAATCATCAGGAAAAACTTGATCAAATGATGGTGTTTCTTCATCAGGTAAATCATCAGAAAAAATGTCTCCAAATAATAGTGCATCTTCATCATCTTTGTTTGTAACTGACATAACCGGGTTATTGTTTTTTTCAGATTCTAAGAAAATAACATCTCGGCTCTCTACCACCTTATTTGTTGTAGGATTTATCAATCGATATCCTTTGTTACCTAAACAATATCCAACAAATATATGTTCAACAGATTTTACCTCAAATTTCTTTCGCTTCTCACAGGGAACATGTACCATGGCAGATGAACCAAATATTCTGAAGTGAGACAAGTTTGGTTTCATTCCTGACCAGACTTCAATCGGTGATTTGTTTTCTAACACCCTTGAAGACGAATGATTTTTTATGTATGTTGCAGTTGCAATTGCTTCAGCCCAATACTTTTTACTCAACGATGCATCAGTTATCATACATAAAGCTCTCTCCGTTAAAGTTCGAATTGTTCTTTCTGCAAGTCCGTTTTGCTGTGGAGTATAAGGTGTTGAAGTTTGCCTTTCAATACCACAAACACTAAACAATTTGTCAAATTTCTTATTGCAAAATTCCGTTCCATTGTCTGAACGAAACTTTTTCAATTTCTTGCCAGTTTGGTTTTCGACATAGGCCTTAAAATCACAAAATCTTTCGAAAGCTTCATCTTTGGATTTCAAAAAATAAGTAAAAGTCATTCTTGAAAAATCATCAACCAAAACAAAATAGTATCGACTTCCACCAATTGAAGGATTTATTGTTGGTCCTGCTAGGTCTGCATGAATAAGTTCCAAAACATTATTTGCTCTTGTCGCTGTGTGCTTAAAAGGAGACCTTGCTTGTTTACCTTGCAAACAGGTAACACATACCTCAGTAAACTTTTCTTCATTGAAATTAACACCGTCAACACTCCCTTTCTTCATTATTAACAAATCATTGAAATTGATATGTCCCAATCTTCGATGCCATGTTTCAATGTTGTCTCTTCTTGCTACTGCGACATAACTTGCACATTTTGATCCATTCAATCGATAAAGACCATCAACTAATTTTGCACTTGCAAGCAATTTACCATTTTTGTCTTTTATTTTACAACCATTTCTATCAAAATTTACATATTTTTGATTTTTCGTCAGTTGACTTACTGACAAAAGGTTGGCAGTTAAATTTGGAACGCATAAAACATCTCGCACTTCTATTGAATTCGGCATTCCATTGACATCAGTATACAACTTGACAGTTCCACAGGATTTAACGTTCATCTTTGTATCGTTAGCAGCTAAAATTTCTGATATTGGAGATTTCTTTTCATTAAAAATCCAATCATTGTTCATTGTTAAATGCTGTGTTGCTCCAGAATCTATGTACCAATCACTTTTGTTGAACTTTCCAGTCAAGAAAGCCGAGCTGAACTCAGGTCTTACATTATAAGTTGAATTAAACTTCACCTTGGAATGCTTGTTCAGTTTATTCTTGTCTGGACAATCTGGTGACTTGTGGCCTTTCTTGTTACAGGTATAACAACGAATACCACCCTTATTAGATTTTTGCTTGGAACTGTTTAAAAAAGCACTGTTTTTATTCTCTGAAGGCATTTCTTGCAATAACTTGGTCTTAACAGCGTCACTTGTAAGTTGAACTTCGACATTGTCTAATGCCATAACCATCGGTGAAAAATTTTCAGATAAACCACCCAATAAGAAACACGCAATCCACTCGTCATCGACCTTGAATCCAATACTATTCAAACGATGTGCAGCGGTAACAATTGTGTTAACGTAAACTTGCATTGACTCGCATTCTTCCAATTTGGTCTGGGTTAATTGTTTAATTAAACCTATACGACGAACTCTGCCCTTATCTTCAAATATTGTTTTTAATTTCTCCCAAACTTCTTTGCATTTTGAGCATCTTCAATGTGAACAAAATTAGCAGAATCAATTGACAAAATTAAAGATGTTCTGGCTTTTGAAATTTTTGAAGCATCGGTTTCGGTACCCTGAACTGATTTCCAGAGCCCTACATGCTCTAAATAAGTTTGTATAACAAATTTCCAAGTAGCATAATTTTCTCGTCCTTTCAATTTTTCAATGGTGGCCAGAAAATTACTCGACATAGCTTATTATGGATGTTCTTGCTTGCGATCCTTCTCAATATCAAGAAATAAAATTAATTATTTAAATGGTAAGAAATTACTTATTTGTACACAACAAATATCCGGAGTAATTCTTCTTTTATTCAAAATAACTATTTTCCTTGGCGTTGTTCTGGGCCCATAACCTATTGTTATGTACGTTGTGGAAGGAAAAACAATTATATATCTTGAATCTTGAACGTTTTAATTGAGAATAATAAATTATTATAAACAAAAGTCTATGTAAACTTAAAATACAAACTAAGTGAATAAAGCTTGAGTGAATTAAATATTTACAACAGTTAGCAAGCAGACATGCTAACCATATTGCCACAGGTTATGCTTGAAAGTGAATAGTCATCTTACTTCAATTCATACACAAAACACTACTCTCTTTTTAAAAATCATTTGAAAGAATGAAGAGCCAATTTCCTATTATTGGTTCTTGTCTCCGCTGGTCTATATTTGCTTATTCGCGCAGTAACAAGGGAATTGAAAATTCTAAGCATTTGAATTTGTTTGTTGCATATGGTTCGTTCAAAACGAAAATACCGGAAAGGAATTTTTAGCTCTTGAAAACAATTTAGAGCCGAATTTAGTGCTTATTGCTTATTATTGCTGGTAACTAAAGTGAAAAAAATAAAGCGAAGGTCTCCGATCATTTCGAAATCACTTTATCTAGAAGAAGAATAAACAACTTTTATAGAGTTTAGCCCTGTTCACACTGTACAATTAGTTGGACAGACTTAGGCTTGACAAACCAATGCTTGATAGTGTGAACCCTTCATACGACCGCTTGTCCAACTTGTTGGATGGTTTTCAAAAATTTTTGAAAATCTAGAAGTTGGATGAAGTGGAAGGGTATGTGACATAAAGTTGGACAACAAGCTTGATAAGTGTGAACGCAAACTACATCAGACCATCCAACTTCCATCAAACGAAGTCTGTCCAACTAATTGTAAAGTGTGAACTGGGCTTTTCACAAGCCACAACTTTCGAAATCACGATGATAACAGCACAGTTAATGAAGAAGAAGAATAAACAACATTTGTAGAATCTCATTTGTAGTGTTGCACAAGCCACAAAATTCGAAATCAAGATGCCATTGGCGTCGCAGTCAAAGAAGAAGAATGAACAACATTTGTAGGGTTTCACAAGGCACATGGTTCGAAATCAAAATGCAAGTGGCACCAAAAAAGAATATTGAACAACATTTGTCTGTTTTTACTCACTCAAGTTTCGAGGTCACGATGCCACTGGCACCGCAACAAAGAAAAGGATCAAACAACATTTGTAGGGCTTCACAAGACTCAAGCTTGGGAATCACGATTTGAGTGGCGCCACAAATAAAGAACAAGATGAAACAACGTTTGCAGCGTTTCACAGAACACAAGCTTCTTAGTCACGATGTCAGTGGTAACACACCACCTTTCGGGACGCAATTCAGATGCTGAAGCAACAGAATTTTTGCATTTTGGAATAAGTAAAAAGGTCTTAAGATATAAGCAATCAATAAATTTAAGATTCAAGGGAGTACCAGGGAGTACCTACTATCCATTCGCCTTGAAAGGGTTAAACCTCCAAAAATGTGTCTTTATAAACCTTTCACAACCTGTGTCTTGTCAAACCAGCGATAGCCTTTAAGGCATTGGTTTGGTTGGAGATAACCAAATGCAGTTCAAAATTTGATTTCATTTTAGGACAATCTCCAATCCACAAACTCATTGAAATCATAGAAAAACTGGAACTTAACCAACTTTTCCAACAAAAACATCTCACTTCAAATCAAAGCTCAAAGGGCACCCTTTGGCTCCGAAACTGACTATGATTTCTACAAATAACTTTGAACTCAACTTCTCTCGAAACGATTATTCCTTTTTTAAAAGAAAACTGGGAGAACTAAAACCATCATAATTCTAGCCATCATCCGGTCTGATATACTGACTGTTGATAGACGCAAAATCAAACCGAGCGAAAGCCTTAGTTATTATCAACTTCATAATCCAAGACGAAATCTTTCGACGATGCCTAATTTCGGCTTACTTCATATCATTTAGCTCTCCTGTCATAAGATCCAAGTTTTTCCTGTAGACAATCAATCTATGGCACTCTCTAAACTTGCCAGAAAAATCTACTTGATCTTTTGCATTATGAGCTTCAGCAGAAGAAGGCATCTCATGTCATGTTGTGCTCATGGCGTAACCGTAAGCATGTCAGTGCACAGCTACGTGTCTGGTCGGCTGGAAGAAGGCATTCGAACCCGTTTGATTAGACAGCCTCTTCTAAAAGCTGCCCAGCTATGGCATGAGAATGTAAGCCACTTCTTAAAAATTCTTAATGACATGTTTTATGGTTTCTTTCGAAAAGAACTTCAAGAATTTTCAAGACTAAAATTGGCCTGGAACAGGGAACGGTGAGCTTGTCTATTTAGATAAACATTTAAACTAATGATTCAATTGGTTCTTCCACCATATTAAAGCGTACACCGACGCACGACCCGACCTTACTGCGAACAGAAAAGGTCCAAAAATCGTAGTCAGGTTCTTTTGCAATGGAAAAAAAATTCAGAAATATTGCGATGACTTAAAGCTGCGAAAAGCAAAAAATCAAAAACGAAAATAATTGTGTGAAGAACTCTGTTCTCTCTCTGGCTCGGGCCTCAAGGCATACGATAAAGAACTGGCGTAAGCTGGTGAACATTGTTGTACAAAGTTACATACCTCCAAGCAAAGTACTAGTCAAGTACCTCGGCCTCCGGACGGATCAGTGCTTATATTTCAACAAACATATGGATGCGGTTCTGACAAGGCTTTTAGGATTTTTCTTACTGACAAGGCGACTGTTTCATATCAGACCACTTGAAGGTTGAGTGAAAGCGATTTGCTACACATGCTACATCCTCTCAATTGATTGAAAAAGATACTGGTTTTTGAGAGAGTGTCTGCATACCTTTGTTTGCGCAGAACACAAGAATCGGAGTACGAAAACTATTATCGTAGTGGTGTCCTTTACAAAGGGGCTCATCGACTCATATAAAAAGAATCGATAGAAAGATGGAGCCACGACCTGATGAGCGTCATCCCAACGAAGATTTTTAAGAGAAAACTCCTAACAGAGGATTTGTTCCTCCGGAAGTTTTTCTCTAATTTAATATAGAAGAGTTATTTTCAAACCCATAGGTGGTACCGCTAATAAACCACTTCAGTCGTTAGCCCGAAGAGCGGTAGTTGCTTTATAAGCAACATGCCACTGTAGGCGGAAGCGGTGAAGAGCTCCTTTTGTTCAATAGAACGGTTTAAGATCGCGATTAAACAAAGGAGTCAGAGGTGGAGTGAATAAAACCAATTCAGAAACGCATCCAAGGAAATTCTTACTGAAGATTTCCACGAGTATTGACCAACCTCTTCGAGCTAATTTTTATTTTTGCAAAACTCAAAAAGCACCAACATTGTTTTTAAGTCTTGAAAGAAAAAACCTTCAAAATTTTGACTGGGACAACAACTTTCACTGTCATTAAAAAAAGCTTGAGGCTATCAAGTAGACTTTTTCTCTTAGGGACCATTCTTGGGCTACTTGCCGAAATTTCCAACACTAATACACCAGAGAGAATAAGGAGGTAATTGACTTTGAGAACATTTCCATGGATAAGCCTAAACTCATCCACATACAGACGTGTTCATCGACTTCTGGTCAATTAGAAACCTAAATCCCAAAAAAATTATTTCCTTATGAATTTATGCAACACTCATACCAGAAATTAAATTAAAAAGCCTTTTTCCAAATTAAACAAATAGAATAATTAATTTTAAAACCATCTTCAATCACGCATTATACGTTCATTATACGTGCTGCTTAAATTCTCCCATTCCCCCCTTAAATACACCCAAAAACACTTTTTACAAATTTATCTCCCCCACTTTTTCAGTTTTATTTTATTCATAGTCCAGTCCCCACACAAAAGGCGTGCAACAAGAACAAATTACAACCCACACTTTGGTTTCATGAGCAAACACATCAACTTTTTCCACCCTATACTTCCAGCGTCACAATGCATTACCGTCGAGATGTTCATTTTCATCAGCGAAATGCATGAAAAAAGAACATATATTGAGAGCACTCTCCGTTGCGGCACACAGACATAGTGAGAACACCATCAAAGTCACCAACTATCCGGTAATCCCATTCACGAGCTCTTTTTGTACCTCCTCCTAGTACCTTTTTCAATGAAATTTTCATGTCCTTAATTAACACAAAAGCTGAGATAGAAACCTTCGATGGAAAATAAAGAAAGAAACGAAAAAAAAACAGACTTGCTGCTGCTCTCTGTTCGAGTGCCGGCAGTAAGGACATTAAAAAAAGCAGCTCTCATGTCAACTGTTAACAGCTCTGTTCCAAACACCACCGCTGTTGTCGTGGACTATAAAAAGTGAAAGGTTTATATATTTTTCCCCATTGCCCAGAAGAGAGCAGGTATAGAATAGAGCAGTTGTGATACATATGTAAAAAAAAAAGGACAACATTGGACCCGCTCTTACTTTGCATAGATCCTTTTCGATGGATCTCATAGCCTAGTAGACTCTGATGATGCTCCGTGTGATGTACATTCCCAGCTTTTCTCTGACAAAATGCTTCATAAATAATTTCTAAGAGCAGAGCACACACATCAGGAAGTCCTCTATCCATTGACAAATAAAAAATGAGATGAATCAGGCGAATGCATTTGAAAGTGTCCTTTTTTTTTCTTTTTTGTTATGTATTGTTGTAGGGGTTTACTGTTTGTCATCCTTGAGTCATTGCACTGATACTCCTGATGGCAGATGGAGATGAATATGAAAACGTGCGTTGCACTTTAGTGGTGAAAGTTCTACATTCAATCTGCTTAAAAATGTATCATCATACTCCATGCATGTCGGCTCGAAATATACAAGAATATGTATGTGCTTGTGCCCATTTTTGGCTTTGTCCTTTCGAAAAGCTCTTTTCCGTTCCGTGAGTCGACTGCTGTATGCCATGTGTTGCGCTATCCCTGCTCGTCCACTTTAAAGAACAGATCCCACAGGGTATACGGAGCAGGATACAAGTCAGAGGTGAACTCCTAAGAATGCAGTTTGCCAATGTGCTGCATATGGGGGTGTTTTGATGGCCAGAAGAACTGTGTCACTGTTTTTCTGGGCCAATGCAGAGTACATGCCGTATTCTGTGACTTTAAGTTGCAGAGGAATACAATCATCTCGTTTCAGTGAATCTTTGAAAGCAATCGTGTTATGGAAATGTTATGCATCAAAGGCTTATGGCTGGACGTTGTTCAGGAGTTAATCACGCAAGAATCAAGCCTTATTCGTCAGCAGAACACACATTTCAAGAGAATTGAAGGATCTAAGGGTCGAACTTTTGTTGTTGGACAACTTGGGCATCTTTCTCTCCTGTTCGCCAAAATAGATTTTCACCAATTTCAATGCGCTCCATGCGAAGATACAAAAAAGAACTCAGGAACCCTTAACTCTGCGAAAGCCAAACAGCCCGACAAACGAGTGGAGAGACAATCTCAAAAACATTCAATCCGAAGTAGATTCCGCTTCCTCTTCCAGAAAAAGGACATATCTTGAAAACTAAGGGCGTACTAATTGTTTTTGTTGGCCCAGCGATATAACTACTTTCAAATGATAAATTTCTTTCTCCGGGAAACATTAAAACAACATTCATCTGAAAAAGATATCAGCGCAGTCATTGAATCCATTAAGAGAACACTCCAAGAATAACAAAACATTAAAACTTATAACCCAACTACTGCTTGTCCTGGATATGGATAATAATCTTAAAAGGAAACTTACTCTATGGTGCCACCTGCATCTTAAGCACCAAGAGACACAAATCTCAGTTGCATCCCAACAAAACAAAAAATTAAAAAAAAAAAACAACTTAAAATTAAGGATCACAGAGAAACAGAAGACAACAGAAGAAGAAAAAAAGAAAACATAACTTGATTAATGTCCTTTTACACTGCTCTGCAGCTGTCCTTACTGAAAGTGCTTTGTTTGTTTGCCCTGCGACAGAATAAAACCAACAAAACGAAGCAAACGAATAACCTTACAACAACTGACATGAAAGCTAGGTCAACCACCCACAATGCACAGGAAAATGTTAAACAAACCCAAATGGAAAATGAAAAATAAAATGAGCAAAAAAAAAGAAGGAAAACTATAAAAATATCTTAGAAAAGCACAATAACTGATTGCAGAAATGCGTCATTACCGAGGGAGAGAGAGGGTAGGAAAAAAAAACTCTCTTTGTTTTTTCAAAACTTTTATTTTTCGGGATGCTGCCACAGTCATGGTATTTCATTTTTCAACTTCCAAACGCAAGACAAATAAAAGAAAGCCAAAACCAAACCTCTGGATAACCTACATAGGTTCTGGAGAAACAACAAAGGACCTGAATCAACGAAATGAGGTTACTGTTTTAGCAAATTAAATTGCAACTCAGCTTATCCAACTCGAAATCGGTAAATTGTAAATGTGACGTTGGGAAGATAATTTTTTAAAATCAGCAACGATAGCTTCATTTACTATCTTTAGATAATTTATACTTTTTTGAAATGGTTTCAACAAAAGTTGTAAGTTTCAATGCCGACAAATGCTTTTTGATTAGTTCCAGTGGCTTGTATAAGACAATTGCTTGATAAAATCAGCAGAGGAAGTGCACTAATCAATTGGCTAACGATAATAGGGACATAAAAATCAAAGTTAAAGCAGAAAATAATCGAAAAAATTTAGCAAATCCGGCTCAATTGGTATTGTCATGTTCAAGGGGGAGATCCCAAGAACCCCATCAAAAAAGCTCAGACACGATCGCGGAGAAAAAAAAAGAAAGGCAGCATGAAACACTCCTGGTACAGACAAGTGTAACGAAATCTTCATTTTGTTGGCCTTAGAAACAGAACCATCCAAAACCAGGAGGTTTGCCAACCCATTCGGTCAACGCGGCGGGCCGGGCGTGCCAAACGAGTGGATCACTAGCCTGAGGTAGTTAAGAAGGAGTGATATGAAATTTGATTCCTTTCACTTTCAGATAATCTCAAGGCTCGCCGGAAAAAAGACGAATAAGAAGAAGAGAATTTGTCGAGAGTAGCCTACTAGTAAGGTTGGGTTGGGTATAAGATTGGAAGGAGGCTACTTGCACTTTCATGAAAAGCCCTTTCCGTATTTCCACAAAAAGCTGTAGTTCCCTCCCATGCGTTAAGCACCGAGGCTATCCGAGCCTTACTATGTCACTCTTCTTTTTTAAATTCTTTTGGTCTTTACTAGCCATGTTGTGACAAAGATGGGTAAAACGTAAAGGGTAGGCGGAGTAAGATTAAGTACTTCCATAAACATCTGGAGTTCAAAATGAGTTTCAGCACATTGTTCAGTGGCAAATCGAGATGACGAGACGTGAGCGTTAATCAGTTTACAAAAAAGTATTCTCCAACGGCTGCTTCCCTGACATAGGCCAGGTTTCGATATTTACGAGGTAGCGAAATTGACTTTCATCTGCCTCATCCTTGCTGCATCGTTTTCAGGTTTATAAATAAAAGATGAATCATCTCTTCATAGTGGTACCCATTGAGTTGCGAACCGTTAAAGTACCAATCAACCTAGAGAGAGCCTAGAGGTTTTTGAAATGCTGGCCTATAAGCTCGGCAAGATTTCATTAATGTCGTTGACAGATTTAAGGAGGCGGGAAATTCATAAGATAAATTGTGGGAATACATTTCATACACAGTAACGAACAGTCATTGAAATTTAAAAACAATGCACTACAGCAATAGCGACGAATTAAACATCGATAGTTAGAAATTCAGAAAATTTGCACGAATGTGAATGCCAATAGTGCATTGATTTTAACTCAAAACTGTTCTTGTTAGCCTAACAAAAGTATTAGGAGTTGAAAAAAAGGAGTGGCGGAACAACGCTATGAAAACTTCGGAGCCTAACACTTTCCAAGGGCCTAAAATTTTATGCCGATTCCTAACCGATTCCTAAAGTTAGAAAACTCTCCAAGGAATTGCAAATCAATAGCGAAGGGCGTGGGCGATACCCGTAAAAAACATTTTATTGTTTCTGGGTCTTGAACCTCGAAGTTCCACGTTACAGGCAATCACGCTAACCATTAATCCACGAGAACCACAAATGACAATAAGAATTTTGCTAGCAGAAAATAATGAAACAGAAAAAGTTTATAAAAGATAAAGGCTGAAAGGAATCTTTAAATAAAAGATTTACAACTGATATTTTCATTCAACTCCCATGCTGTGAAACCCCAATAAAATTAATACAAAAAAAAAATCCCAGAACACAGAAACATTTCGCTTCGATCTTTGCACCAACTCGCTCCGATAAAAAGAAACTTCCCTTTGAAGCTGAAGAAGCTAGAAGTGATGATAGCAACAAGGTGTACAAATTAACAGCTTTTCAACAACTGGAAAAAATGTGCGGAAGAACGAAAAAGAAGATTTTATTGTACTCCATTCTCTGAGTTCCACGCTTTCCCTTTTAAACTTAAAATTATTAAAATATAAAACTTCCAAGTCCGACTTCATAGACCAGTTGAACTCAATTCCAATGAAGTCAAAAACTCGTGACCATTCGCTAGCCCAATAAATCTGTCTATATGTCCGATAGCTTTCGAGGAAGTCTGGAAGCGTAACAGCACACTGAATGTACTTGTAGTGAAGTCTAAGTTTTGTGATGTATGCTTTTTGAAGTCCTGTTTCCATATTGAGCGCGTAATAGGAAGTGTTGCTTGGTAACGAGAAACATCTTTTTATAAAATAACGATGAAGTTTTTCGACCTCGGCATGTTCAGCATAACCCCAAACTTGGGAGCAATAGTTTATGACCGATTTTGAACATGCTTCATAAATCTTGTATTTTGATGAATGCAATATGTTTCTATTTCCTATAAAGCTTGACCAGGTTGCATTGATTGAGTTCATTGCTATTCCTAATCTTTGATTTAGATGGCCTTTCCAGGACATATTGTAGGTAATAAATACGAATAGATATTTGTATTTTCTTATAACACCTATGTCGACGTTGTTCATGAACCATCATCGTTCAGTTGCCGCTCGACGTCCGCCGTTCCTCAAAATTACTATCTCCGATTTGTTCAGATCTGTACACAGACTAGATTTTCGTCATTAGCTCTCAAAACCATTAATCATCTCTTGCTAGGAAGTTGAAGTGTCAGAAAGCAGTACGATGTCATCTGCGTAGAGCAATCGTCAAGGTTATTTAGAAACATACTAAGCATAAGCACTTATTTCAATGACTGATTAGGAAAACCGTATCACTACCATTCCATACAAATGCATGAGGTGCGTGTTTTTATTGATATGATCCAGATCAGATCATGGGTTTATTAGTGTCACAACAACAAATTGAGATCCTACTTATCGTTTGGATCTATTCTTGTGGTCCAAAAATTAGTTCTTCTATTTCACACAAGAGGGCAACTCTGCAACTCTTTTGAAATGTCATTTGAGATTGAAATAATAAAAAAATATGATGATCTCAGCCAGTGATTCCCAAAGTGGTCGATATCGACCCCTTGGGGTCGATATAAGTTTCCAAGAGGTCGGCAATAACGAAATCTGATTTTGGGGGTCGACAAATTCTGCAATCGACCCCCTTTAGACAAGTTCTTACTTAAAACTTTTAAGATGGTGTTTAGTTACTTACTGCCAATTTAATATAAGAATGATAAGTAGTATTGTTACACTTTAAAAACTCAACAAATTTCTTTTCGTACCTATGTACTGTTTCGACCATCAGGTAGTTGATGTAATTACATTTTTATTGAAGTATACTCGGTTTTCCAATCCTAACCCTTTTTATCTGGAAATAACTGTTGATAGGTAGTTTAAAAAATATTTGCTCTATTTCAGCAAATTTTTTAATGGTGACGTATGCTACAATTCTCGGAATACGTACTATCTTATGACCTGTTAGAAAGTACGTGCATACATTTTTGTATAATTCAGGTATAATTTGTCGATACTATCTATATGACTTAATATGCTGCAGGTCCGTCAAAGGCGGTACAAATAAGCGGAGTCGAATGAGAACATTTGATTGTGTTCGACATTTTTGAAGAAGCCCAAAAGAACGCAGGAAACCCCACATGCCGTGTTCTTAACATAAAAAGATTTTTTTTATTCGAAGTTCAATTCTGGCTTAAAGAACAAACCAAAAGATAATACTGATATCCCAGAAGGTTGCCTCTATAATAGTAAGCTATTTTTTTTTAAAGTTATGTCATTTTTTATTAAATTGCCCCTTCTGCCTAAATGAAAAGAGATGGACCCTCCCTCCAGCACGATTTATTTCTTAGAATATGACAAAGAATCATATGCCAGAGTATGTAAAATGAATTACGGGACAACCGGTATATAAGGAGAACGAAATCATCAATTCACCAGAAGAATACAGCATTGTTCTTCAAAATCATGGCACAGTCATTTTCGGATAGGGCTGGGCTGTCGTGAACTATAAGAAGACGCTAAGGAGCGCATTAAGTCAAAGCTTCAACATAAATCAGACATGGGTAATAAGCTACGAAAAACAAAAACAAAAAATTACTAAATCTGCGAAGAAAGCCTTCAGTGGCCTCCCCACTATGCTCAAGATATTTTAAAAAGAAATTTTCAACTATTTATGAGAATTGCTTACTTGACGAAGCTACATCATAAAACAAAGTGTCCCCTAAAAAGCTAGCTGATGTCAAGAAACTCATGAAATTATTTACTGTTCTAAAAGATGCACAGGACTTTTATAACAAAGTACTGTCAGGAATTGCCGAAGAATGTACTGAAGAGAGAGAGAAATTAGGAAGAAAATCTGAAGAAATGAAAGACCGATGTTTACTATCAGTCATTTAGTAAATAATATCAACAAAGTCAACTTGCAGCTGCATGGTGATGATCTGAACTTGATCAAAACAAT
This sequence comes from Melanostoma scalare, assembly GCA_949752695.1. NCBI lineage: Eukaryota > Metazoa > Arthropoda > Insecta > Diptera > Syrphidae > Melanostoma > Melanostoma scalare. The sequence continues at coordinate 9,237,835 of OX456986.1, read as the reverse complement.
CGGCGTTTGTGGGAAAATTTATTCTTTATAACAAAATTTAAGCGGGAAAAATACTTCCAGCTTCCACATTTGTGGAAGACGAAGAGCTTAAGCAAAAGTTCAATGATGTCTATCAGAAGTTCTGGTTGCAGCGCAGCATTGCAACTCGATATACTGCATTGAAGAAACATTGCTGAAAAAAAATTCTTATTGCTTTTCCATCATCATATTTGGTTGAAAAATGATTCAGTGGGGTTGCAAACATTTTGACGAAAAAAAGAAACCGTTTTTTCTCATTTAATAGCACGTTTTTAAAAAACTTTCAATTATAATAAAGCTTGCTGACTTAACCAACTGCAAATTCTTAAAGTTGGCTAGTTTCATATATCAATAGAAAAAACTAATCCCTCACACAAAATTGTATTAAAATTCATTGGAGCCGCTTTTAAGAAAAATAAGTATTATATTATTAAACAAGTAAATATAGAAACGCAATTCTAACACAACTGAAGTAAATCCGTCAAGTGGTTCAGGCTAAGAATCAATATACGGAAAGACAGATAGATAGACAGACAGAATTGGAGTCTCCAATTTTTTTGTATTCTTTATCATCGTAATGTCATGTTTTATTGCTATCCCAAATTTTTTTTCTGCAGGACTGCAACACTTACCTTATAACTAGTACATAAGAGCAAGTAAAAAAGTTGAGACATGATTATCAATGTAATTTGGCTGTGGGGGTCTATGGTATCAGTTCGTTTCGGAAAACGGGTCTCTTGCTCAAAATAGTTTGGGAACCCCTGATCTAAGCTGTTTATTATCATGATCCGATCCGGATTGGATCATTGTGGTAATAAAACACGGCTATTGTTGTTTTCATACAGTACTTTTAAAATGGTCATCATTTTAGATGATACGCCTGCAGCTTTAAGCTTGTAAAATAAAGCATCTCTATTTTCTTAATATCGGCACGTGAGCGGTGATCGTGGCGTGAATGGTGAGAATGTTTGAGTTGTTCGGGAAATTCGAGGTTCGACTCCTAGAAATGTCCAATTGACTTTATCGAGAAATTGGCAAGTGCTTCGAGAAAAATTACAGCCATGAAAAAAACCTTCTGACTTCGGAATTGGCAAACATTTCAATGTGCTTTCCATTCCTCAAAAGTCATGGTTCGTCAAAAAGCTGCGGCTCCTTCTCAACCTTATTGCCCGTCTATTGAATGACTTTTACCTACGTGCAATAACTAACAGACTCATTTTTTTTGTGACATCTTAGCTTTCTTGTACCACAACAATTTGGTTAGCAAATTCAGCCCTTGAAGTCTTACATCATCCTCCCCACAATTATTGAAGACCCCAAAACATCACTAAAATTGATCCTCGGTTTAAAGTAAAAAGCTTAAACCTAAGACAAAGACTTATTGCCACTTATGTTACTTTGCAAAATTGCTCACAAAACTTAGGAGAAACTGGCATTTTATTTTACAACAGTGACGTTCACAAATGACAATTTTTTGTTGAATAAATGAAACCATAAAGTCTATTATGACACCCAATAAGCATCAAGCATTTTACCATTTGAAAGTGCGCAATGCATAAAAACTTCTCTCAAGCAATCTGCACTCTTCTGCTGAGTAAACATAAACTCACGCTCGTAAACTTTGTCAATCCGACCTGAAACCAAATAAACTTGATGAATAGGTCATTCAAGCAGATTGCGAAAATTCGAAAAATTTAATCTTCGTAACCATCAAAAGCTTTCCATTTCCCAGCAGCGAAATATTTTAAAATTAAAAAAATAATTCCACTTAAATAAACAAATCGTGGGAGATAAAATTCTCGCGCTAATTTCATTGCTCCATTGGCTGTGAGAGACTTTTGAAACGAAACTCAGTCATTCATATTCATCTCAATTTGAATATTCCCTCAAAGATATTATATTTGTCCAAAAAATAGCTGACATATTGCTTCCAATTCGTAAAGTGACACAAAATCTTTTTCATCCACAACGGCTCCTCTCTACCTCTTATGTCCTTAATCTGCAATCATCATTGTTAAGCGGTCCCCATTAATCTCTGTCTGATTCGATACTTGCTAAGAAGAAATAAAAATATAAAAAAAAGAATTTCTTCTCAACCATGTACTCCTCTGCAGCATGAAAGACCAAATTCAAAAACGAGAAAAAAAAACCGTAATAAATTTAAGGCCAGTTGACTTCGAGTAACCTAATTCTACGTCCTACCAGACCATTCACTAACCATTCACATCCCCCAAAGGACGCGCTTCACAATGGCTTATTTAAATTTTAAATCAGTCCTTAAAGAAAAATCGCTGAGACGATGACACGTAAATTTATTGATCCAATAAATTATTGGTCCTTCCTAAAGCTTGTGTTTGAGAGACGACATACTTTTTTTTTTTTGTTCGTCTTGTGCTCGTCCTTTTCCTACCCCATTCACAGAGAGGCAAATTTTCATCTTTGTTTCTTTTTTTTTTTATTGTAGACATTGAGTGTACCTAGCAATGGCGGCTGAATTTGTTGAAATTGACAAAAATACTTTTATGCCTACCAGCAGTACCTACAGAAAAGAGGAATTTTATTAAAATATCAAAAAGAACGACCGAAAAAATAAATGGAATCATAAAACAGTGCACGATCACGCTTCATGGACACTGCATTTAAATATTTTGCCAACCAATCAAGGGACAATAGAACGTCCTGACGTGAAAATAAAAAGTGTGTGTGACTTAAGTTCGAAGGATAAAAACAAACAAAAAATAAAAAAGTAACAAAAAAAATTGAAAACATGTCAAAATATAAAAGATATTTCAGTCGACTTTTTTCGCTTGCCATTGAAAGCCATGAGTTGTGGGTGTGAGCACGGAACAATGGCAAGGATTTGCTCACCCTCCTTTTTTTGCCAGGTAGCAGCTACACATCACAGCAAATAAGGAAGTACGATGGAATAATAAATTGAAAGGTAACAACGGCGGCGGTAGCGGAGTTGTAATCCTTTTGGAACCATTGATTACGGGTATGGGGTGTGGATTTTATTTACTATTGCTGATAGCATTACAGAGTATGTTTGACAATATAAAAAACAGTTTACTGAAACTCTTGTTGGTCGAATAATTAAGCACATTTATACCAAAAGATTCGATTCAATGTATTCGTAAGTTTCTTCACTTATATCAAACAGCAAATATTACACATCACAGCTATTTCTAGTAAACCGGGAACCGATAGTTGCAGATAATTTTGCACCACTTTTAGTAAATTTTGCTTACATGGTCACCTTTGCCTAAGACAAAATCACACCTCTGGCTTTCACTTATCGGTCTGGTTACGTATCTTCCTTTTGAGTAAATTTTGTGCCTATTTACTTATTTTTTTTAAATTTTTGTGAGCTATCAAAATGAGCAAAACTTCAACCTGTCTGAACAATTTGCTATGAGTTGGTGTCACGTTACGTTAAGTACACGAACCTACGTAATGTTTTAGCAATAGCGACATGATTTCGAATGGTTTTGCTACCAAAACTAAGTCTTAAAAGATGGTAAAGTGAGAAATTTCCCTAAATTACATGATAAATTGATTTTTACGCCTGACTCACAATCAAGCTTTGGGTTCTGCTTTGGCTCATTTACGTGCAAGTACTCTGTGCTTTGCTTTGAATTGACGTCATGATTTTGTTTGCCTTTTTTACTTTAAAGCCAACAAAAGTTCAACCAGACAGCTTTCATCTCAAAATGTTAAAAAAGAACGAAGTAGTTGCGTAACACCACATGATTTCATTACGTTACATGATAACTACTGAACATCCCAAGATATTTTTATTCAAACAGCATAGCATCTTGAATGAGATGAATCTACCTCCACATGAAGAACCAATTGCCTTGCAACATTATAGTTAAACCGGCACGTTACGTCTTTTGATACGTAAAGTCACATGAATGCTCAAAGTTATATGGCTTCTATTATTTTTATACCGGAACCAGTCTCACATCTGAATCTAGAAAGAGGATAAAGCTGCATTCAATCACATGATTACATTGCGTTCGCTCAAGTGAAAGTGGCTGTTAATTTTTAGAACGTAGAGATATTTAATGACCTGACATGTGTTCTTGCTGAAAATGAGCGGAGCTATGTAACTATGACTAATGATCCTGAGTACTGAAACTACGTTCATCTCTGCATATTCAATAGCGATAATGATATTCGAATTTTTCCAGTGATTCAAAGACACTAATCATTGCAACAAAACTCGCATACTTCTGTAACATGGCAACACAAATTTAGTGGTAATGTTACGTAACAATGTGCAGATTTTTTATTAAGAACACCTTTATCATGGTTATCACATGATAACGTTGTAATAATTCAGTGGAAAATTAGACCAAAGACCCATTACAATCACGTTATCCTAACGTTACGTGAGAAGCTCGGTTTTTATATCCGAACAGAAAACGGGTATCACCTTACGAGAAAGTTTTTTCATTGTTATTTGATTGCAACAAAACTCGCATAGTTTTGTAACATGGCAACACACATTAAGATGACTTACGTGGTAACGTTACGTTACAATGTGAAGATTGTTAATAAGAACACCTTGATCCTTGGATGCTCACATGGTAATCCTTCAGTCAAAGATTGGACTGAAGACCCATTACAAAAAAATTACGTTATCTAACGTTACGTGGGAGATTCGTTATTCAAACAACAACAGAAAAAAAAATATGTTTTTCCACGGGTATCACCTTACGCGAAAAATTTTTCATAATTATTTCATTGTCCTTAGAAGTGCTTTCGCGATTAGCGTTTGGAGTCGGCAAAAAATTAAAAGTTCCCTTCATTCCCAGCCCGAAATAATTGTGAGAAATGCCCTAATCTCAGGGGCCCCCCCTTCTGTTGCGTAACCTAGTATATTTATTTAAAACTTTGACCGGTTCTTTTGCAGGTTTAGACCAACGTTCCCCTAAAATAACTACAAAAAGGTCAAGTTAAACGAACAAACAAGAAATGTACGATCATTTTTTATCCCTCAAATTACTCGTAAAAGCTCGGGTTGGGTGCAAATAGACTAGTCCCAAAAACAGATATACGAAAATTAGAATTGTTGTGATTAGCAAACTCGATGAAAGGAAAATGGGCCACGGTAAAAAACGAAGACGTAAATGCAAAGGATATAGTCGGTTCGGGTGAGAGAATGAAATAGAATACATTCCACATTTACTTCATTCTTGTTTTTCATTCATAGCGTTCCCACCGTCATCTTGTTAGAACGGTCCTAATGTATTCGCTTTGTATAGTGAAATAAGGGATACATCTATAAACAAAGCCGAACCTCGCTATAAAATCATTAGTTTTTCTCTCTCAAACTTGTGTGACGCCTGGTTTACATTATACGCTTGCATATTGGAAAGCTTTAGTAAAAAGCAAACGTGTTGTATTATCGAAGTGAAACTTCTATAGCATTTGAAAATCCGTGGAAGCGAAAAAACGACATAAGAAAAAGACAAAAATATTCATAAACAGGATTCAGTAGGAGACAATGAGTTGTAACAACCAACGTGCGATTTGAAAATCTGATGAAACGAAAAAGCGACACAAAAAAAATATAAATATTCATAACTAGTATTCAGTCGGAAAGAAAATGAGATGCACTTAAACTCTGCTTTTGTTGAAATTGACAGTCCCATATCTCCCAGTTAACCCACAGGTTCGTGGTTCGAATCCCAACAGAGGCAAAAATGTTTTTCACTGGTACCGCCTTTTGCGAGGAATTGGAAAGTCCTCTGTTAATAAATTCACTGTCATGAAAAGCGCTTTCTCGATTAGAGGTTCAGATCCGGCAGAAAATTGTAGGTCCCCTCCATTCCCAAACAAGGTATGGTTGTGAGAACGGCGCTAGGCCCTCGCTCTGTTACGCTTTTCTATTTATCTATTTTATTTTTGACAGTCCAACAAGATCACGTGTTTCACTGGAAAAGCAAATTTAAGTAAGTACCCTTTTCAAGAAAGGACTCGCCACTTAAGCCCAATTGTGTTCTAGCTAAAAAAAAACGCTACTTCTATCAACTAAACTTCACTCTCAAGCAGCAACAGTCCTTACAACAACAACAAAAAATCTCTCAACTTATTTTAATGACTAGCGCAACCGTTGTCCTTATCCCCAAACGTTAAATTTTACTAGGCCATAAGAAAAGGACACATTCAATTCTTCCTTCGATAACTACAATGTACCCAATTCAAGGACTCTGATTAGATTTTGTAACAAACACTAATATTGAATTAGGGTTAAGTGCTTGTTTCAGGGTTCATTGATTACTTAGCTTGCTTGCCTTTGGTAGTCATTGATTCAAATGTGGCCAAGGGCATTTGCTTAGCGTACCATTTAACAACGAAAAATTTCAATTTGTACAACTAACTCTATTACTGCTGTTGTTGTTGTTGTTGTTGTCTTATCAGGAAATTTGCTCAACCATCTAACTTCAAAATTGAATAGACCCATTTCCTCTTCAGTCCATTTCCCTTGCCTGTAGGTACATACTCCAATCACTCATGCGAGTTGCCTCAGGGATCGTTTTGTCGTATACATTCATTTATTTAAAGATAAAAATAAAATAAAAAAAATATATAAAAATTCGGCTCATCCTCGTAATGGCTGCTTACACACCCAGGGTAATCGGTATGGGAATACCGGATTCTTTCTTTGTTGATTTTTATATTTTCTTGTATTTTATTTATCGTCTCGCCCATTCTGTCTGGTTAAGCCTCTCGTCCTCTAGAATGTCAGTCAAATTCAATAAATCAATTTTGATTTCAAAACACTCTCACGTAGAGAAACCCCAAAGAACAGACAGAATGAGCAAAAAAATTCATTTTTTCTGCTGTGTCAGGACATTTTTGCGAATCCGAATATTTTAAGGCCACTTTTTTTCTGTTGTTGTTTTATTTAGAGAGAGATTCACGTTCTTTCCCTTTATTTAATATTATTCTATTTTTATACATTTTCTCTCGGATAACTGACGTGTGTGTGTCGTGCTCACTTTGCAAAAATGTCAACCTACTGAAGCACAGATACTCGACGTATTCAAAATACTGATATATAAACACAAAAATTCCTCATTCACCAGATACGACAAAAAAAATAAAGAAAAGACAAAAAAAACCCAGAGCCCACATTCACAAAAATGAAACATGAATATTATGTAAATCTTATTGACATGAATTCCATTCCAGGAGTTGGTTTGGAAAACCTGTCGCCTCGCCTCGAGAGATAGGCAAATGGAATTCGTATCTGAATTCAGCTCTCACTTACTCACTCAGGGAATTTGCAATTGCCATCATTCGATTTGTTTTGTATTGTGTTGATTATGTTGAGGAAAGGAATGCTAATAATGACGTTTATGTATATCCTTGCAACTGCTGCTCCAGTTAATTGTGGTCCTTTTGTTCGTAATGCGATGATAATATTATTCTCTCCTCCCGAATTAAGAACGCTTGCTGGAGCATTCCTGGAATTATCTGTGGCTTATTGCTTTGGCATTTTGTGTGTTTGGCTGTGTATATACGTTTCCTACAGTATAGCTAGTTGCTGTGGCATAAATTGTTGTTCTCACATCCGGATCCGGTTTTGAAGGGGGGCCTTTCTCTGATGAAAATAATGAGAACTTATCGCATTGTTGTTCTGATGGACGAGAGCAGTTAGCTATTGAATAGTTTTTGCAGAATTCGTGACAGGAAATTCTTGGGATTCAATTGAGCTGGAAGCTGGAGGGTGGATTAATAAATTTGTTTTTGGATTTGATGGTTTAGATGCCAGTAAAGTGGCATTATTTGCATTTTTGTATTGTTGGTTGGGTGATTTGAAAATGTACGTGCGAGAAGATTGAAGTTGCTCTGGCACACAGATGATGAGGGTAAAGCAGCATAGCTGGGCAAATCAAAATAAGCTCTTTCGAACGATAAGCGGGGATTAGCGGGTATTGCGTAATCATTTCCGTCATTATATCTTCTATCATTGTATTTGTTTTCATAATAACATAACTGAGTATTATGCCATAGTGTTGATGGGGTATGGAGGGGGGAAGTGTTTTGTTTATCTCCTGATCTGCTCTCATCTATTGAGAAGGACACTCATTCACAATGATTACTGTGCTATTTATCGTCCATTGTTATCGGATTACTAAGTTAACTTGTATTATTGAACAGCGGATTGTATGGGTTTAATAAAAGCATCCGGTATTTAATAATTCCATTCAATTTCTATAGATTTCAAACTGAAGTGACATTTGATTAAGCGTACAGAAATAGTAGGTACCTACTTGAGCGAACGTGTTGAATAGAAGTACGTGCATGCCACGTGGTAGGTTGATAAGTGTACATCCTCATTTAGTTCAATGGAAGATATTAAATCGTATTTCAATTCAATTGTGTTTGTGTTTTTAAGGCTTTGAGGGATTAACGACTATCGAAATCGTTGAAATAATTGCTTCTATTTTCAATTATTGTTTTTATAGTTAGCCTACGGGCAGCCAAATCGTCTTTGTCGCCCGGTTGCAACCCCGCCTGCTCCGTAGATTTGAGTGCGGGATAGGTTTGTTGTAAGTGTAAATGTAAATTTTTAGCATAGCGTATGAGTTCTAGGCAAGATTTTGTAATGCATTTTCAAACACGGTGGTTTTTAAGGTTTTCGCATAAGCCCCATTTTAGATTTGGTATGAATTTGAATAGTTTATAGGACTCTGAAGACCGACGACTCTAATTTCATAAACGAAAAAGCATAAGAAATTGGCGCCCAACTAAGAAACCTATCAAATGCTAAAACATGTCCAACGCTGATAATCAAGGTCCGAGCTCGTCGGTCGGAGTAAAGTTCTATCTAAATATCAATGAGCAATCTCTTCATTCTGGTTCTGATCAATGGTGAAGAAGTATGAACTCTTTTCGAGGCAGGTGAAAGTTCATTTGTTATCATCGAGTGAAAAGAACTACGTTCGATTTATAGTCAGGTTTTTGTCTGTATTTGGGTGTACGACTCTTGCTTAGACCGATTTTTACTCGGACTGATATTTCTACTTGGATCGAGATATCTGACCGGATCGATCTTTGATCGGATCTATCATGGCTCGAACTGATCTTTGTTAGGACTGATATTTTCTCGGATCGAATATTTAGCTCGGGCTGATCTTTGTTCGAATTGATCTTTGCTCAGAACGATCTTTGCTCGGACTGATCTTTGTTGAGACCGATCTTTGGTAGGATACACCTTTGATCGGACCGATCTTTGTTCGGATAAACCTTCGCTCAGACTGATCTTTGCTCAGAACGATCTTTGCACTCGGATCTTTGCTCGGACCGATCTTTGCTGAGACCGGTTTTTGCTAGGACCGATCTTAGCTAGAACCGATCTTTGCTAGAACCGATCTTTGTTCAGACCGATTTTTAGCTGGATACGCCTTTGCGAACGATCTTTGCTCGGAACGATCTTTACTCGGACCGATATTTGCTCGGACCGATCTTTGTTGAGACCGATCTTTGCTCGAACCAATTTTTGCTCAGATCGATCTTTGTTCCAATCGATCATTGCTAGAGCCGATCATTGCTCAGACTCATCCTCGTTAGGGACGATCTTTTCTCCGAAATATCTTTTCTCGGAACTATCTTTGAATACACCGATCTTTGCACAGATCGATCTTTGCTCGGACTGCTCCTTGCTGGGACTGATCATTTCTCGGGTCGATTTTTGCACAGACCGATCTTTACTAGGACCAATCTTTGCTCGGAAAAATTTTCATCTTTGTTTGTACTGATCTATGCTTAGACCGATCTTTTATCGGATCGATCTTTGCACAGATCGATCTTTGCTCGGATCGATCTTTGCACAGATCGATCTTTACTCGTATCGATCTTTGCTCGGACCGATCTTTGCTCGGGCTGATCTTTGGTCGGACCAATTATTCATCGGATCGACCTTTGCTCGAACCGAACTTCCCCCTGATCGAAGAAAAGGCTTCCTGTTTCATGTTCACTCGAAAAATAAAAGAAATAATCAAAAAAGCATCTAGTTTCGATTAGCTGATCTCCAACTACTTTTGGTGCGATCATACATGGAAAATTCAAAAATAATGCAGCGATTTGGTGACGAGCTCCTGTATTCGAATTATTTTGCGGCAACGTAACCATCAAAAGCCAAATCCCTCTATCAATTTATAAATGGCGCTACAAACATCAAAATGAAAATTACAACATACCAAATTTACGGCCCATTATTGACTAATGAATTGACATGAAACTGAAGAAATTTGCTTTTCCAGAAGCGAGATCTCGCTGTATCGATATTGCTCCCTCAAAAGCCCCTGTATAGCAGATTTTTCTAAATCCCAAAAGTTCAAGCGTTGATTGTTGAATAGTTTAACAAAACAAAAAGCGAAACTCACAGATACTATAATCAAGTGTACAGCGACGTTTCTCTCGTCAAAAACAAAGGTTAAGAGAGCTAAGGCATGCAAAGTTCTTAATAGAGAGAAATCTCCCTCTCCAAGTGCATAACCGATGTAAAATAGATAATATGCCGACTTGGCATTTGAAACTAGACGTCGAAAAGCTAATTAAATCTATTACTTGCGTTCCTAAAGTACTCTCGAGTCACAAAGTAAGCATTCTGCTCAAATAGGCACCCACTTTTCTAACCAAAAATAAAAATGAGAGCTACTTCATTGGCATCACACACATAAAGCCAACAAAAGTCCCTACAAATTTAAAATCCCAACTTGGCTCCAATAAACGAGTTTACCACACCAAAGGACGCCTTAAGGAAAATTTTTTTTTGTTGAAAAATTTCCTAAAACGAACTCTTTTTAACACTGCCTTCAACACCATTACTCCGCAAAGGTTAAGAAAGATTCAATTTTGGGTTTACATAACAAGCAAAACACTTCCGTAATTGAAAGGAGAACCATTTTGTGTTTTACCATCAAACCACTCTCTCGATATCGACCGAGCTGCACCCAGTTTGGACATACTGAGAATAAAAAAAAAAGAAAAATTAAGCATACTTCCCAGAAAGCCAACTACCTCGAAATAAAACACTTTTAAAATTCTCTTTCACCGCTTTTCTTATTTGCCTTTTCAAAAGAATCGCACTGCTTTCAGCCCAAACCACCATCAGCACTTCCTTTTGCCAAATAGATTCACTTTAGCAATTGCGCTTGACCCACCTGGCTCTACCCTATTCTCGCCTTTCGGTATCCACTCAAGTGGGCAGCAATTCAGATGATGTCGATAAGTACTCCTTTAGCTAATTAAAAACCGACAGGCGTAATGAATTACAAAAATGAAATGAACAAAAAAAAATGTAATGAAAGTTCAGCGTTCGTTGAACAGCAACAAAAAGGCAAGGCCAAAAATGCAACAACAAAAAATCATGTTGCGGAGAATTATGTTTCATAAGTTTTCAAGTTGTTGTCGGCATCGGAATCGTACATAGTAACGAGAAGCTGGTATGACGTTTAACTTGTCTCATTATCCGCAACAGAATAACTTGCAGAGATTTTCAACTTCTCTTTGTTTTTGAAACAGAGAAACAATAATAAATTAAAAGCGCCAACACTATAAAGAGTGAAATTTAATTATTTCATAAGGAAACTACAGCTCTAGTACGAGCAAACGACATCCCAAGAAGCAGATGGCATGAGGACATCGAGGACGGGTCTGTTTCGAGCATTGTCGCATCAGCAAACAACCAAACGGAACGCGCACCACACTCTTTACAAAATTTGATAATGGAAATGTGGGCGGCTTATAAAATCTACGACTAAGTATTATTACACCAAAAAGCGCTGCCTCTGGTTAAAAGCGAGTGAAACGACAGCAGTGTATATACTTTTCTGTCAGAAAAATACAATATTCAATTTTAAGAGCATACAGCCCACAAAAGTCATTGCGCGCCTTAGGGCTATTTAGACTGCAGTGTGAGGGAGTGTTAATTCGCTTCAATACTATACACAGTATACAGTGAGGGGTCTGTTGATATCACAGCAAGAATTGTCTACGACTGGGTGGCATTCATTTCAATGGCCCTATTGTTGTGTCGAAATAAAAAAAAAAACAAAACGAATAAAGTAACAAAAAAAAGAGAAAGAATAAACACACCACCAAAACAGACAATAGCCACACCAAGGAGTTGTAAATAATAAAATATTCTAGGTATTTTTATTGAGCCAAGGGAGGAGGCGGGTGGGACAATACGTCGTATACAAAACAAACCATCCCGCAAGCCCAGGACGTATTCCCCGATGGTGATGGGTGTTTTATAGGTTAAGGCTATGGACTGTTTGGTCATAAGATGACCCAAGGGAAGTAGTCAGCAAAAATAAGTACAAACATTCTCGCAGGATTGTTTTGTTAGATTTTCTTGTGTGTTTTAATCATTTGCATGGAATATGGGGTGGTGAATGGGGTGGAAAGTTGGAGGTGAAGGAGGAGGTGGAGGAGGACAAAAGAGAAAACCGGAATAATAAAGCATTTAAGGACACTTTTGCCCGCCAGTTATAGGACGACGTTGTTTGGAAGCAAGTGTGCCACGTTTGCACCATGGCCATACACAAATTACTTTGTGTGGGTGTGAGCTGGCTATAGGCTTATAATTCTTGTACTCACTAAACGGATTTAAAAGTGAAATTAGGGCTTTAAGCTAACGCTCCTTTGTTCAAAGTATATTAAGTGCCAGGGGATTTGTGAATATTTTCGGAGAAATTTCGGACCCCAAAGGAAGCGGTGAGCATTAAGTACCTTCATTTCTGCGTGTTTCGCTGCTCTCGAAGGCAAAAAAAAAACGTGGAGTTTGTTGAAATGACTAGGTGCGGAATGTTTACGTTACAACAAAACTGCCTTATATAACGAATACGCGTTAGATTCTTCAAAAGGCTGCTATCAAAACGACTTTACGCTGGCTTACTTGGTTGGAAAACTTCATAACTCGAAAGTAAGGAACATCTCACCTTAATACTAAAGGACAGCTGTGAATAAGGAGAAACGCCTATTGCGTTTCTACTCTGCTCACTTACTTTGTTATTGTAGGGTTATTAAGGAACTTCTATTTGAATCACTGTGCTGGGGAACGGATGGAAAGGAATTTATTTTCTTCCCCATTACCGTTGACCACCTTTGATTTATGAGGTGTGTTTATAGGAACTATAACTTGCTTTAATTGAAGCCAGAAAACGGTTAGTAGTTTTCATAACAAACTCGACAGCAAAAGTGCTCAGAAGTTCTAACAGAAAGTCAAATAATCTTCTCAACTACAAAACTCATTAATCTTCTTTGTAAATGAGGCACGCATCTTCTTCTTGTTCCCCTTTCCGGCGTGATCTCGAAGGAATCATAGTTTTCATACTAATCTGCTTCCCTTTATAGAGATCCGCTGACCTTTGAATGCTTCGGGCTTCGGCAAACCTCCCGCTTTTGTATTGTTCCTTGTCTGAGGCCTACCAAATGCAGATTTTATTGAATTTTTCGGTACCGGAAGCGTTTTATGCTGCCTTTCTTTTTGTTTCTTCGCGATCGTGTCTGAACGTTGTATGCTATTACCTTTTTGACAAGAGCTATGGAACTTCATGCTCAAAACGTTTATCCGTTTATTACTTTAAACGGAAGGATCTTACCTTTCCAAGCGGTGCACTAAATTTGTTCCATCAAGAATTTTAATTTACAAAAAATGATTCGCCACAAGGCAGCATCGTTGGACCACTTTGTTTTAAGTTAAAATAGGCTAGTTTCATTAGTTGACAATTGACTTTGCTACCTCCGTATTCAGATCAATGTTCATCGCACATCCTTTGTGATGTCCTTGTGTGTATTACTTCCATACTCAATATTCAAAGCAAACTTTAACAATCTTTTCCAAGGATGCCGGATGGTTCCTCTAGATCCCTGAAAAAACGCCAATTTAAGGATTCAGTTTGTAAAGTTTGTGCACAAAAATTGAGACAAAAAGGATCAAATAACAGCTCCGAGGCGACCAATTGACATCACCAAGATGACTATTAAAACGATTTGAGAATGGACTATGCCACATGGCGCACCATCATATGTTAAAATAGCTGGGAAACGCTCACCGTTGATAGAAAAGTCACTCCTAGAACCGTTTTCAATCTCTGCTAGAGAAGCTACTGTAACGTCTGTACTCAAGGTACGCAGACTCACAAAATTTTTGCACAAACTAACGTAAAGCAGGCGGGATGGGTGCTCTATTTTGGTCAAAGATTCTTTTCAAACGAACTGTTTGGCCTCACAGTACTCATTTTGGAAATAAGTTTTCAACATTTCAAAACGTTTTTGAAAAACAAAGCTGCTCATTTCATTCCGCGGAGGACTATTGGTCAAGATTTTAAGCGGAAAAGAGCTGTAGGGGTCAAAATAACTCATGATTCAAAAAGAAGCCGCTAGATGGCCTACCCTTTACACAGTCGATATGTTTGCATGAGTGCAAAGTACCAACGATTTGGGAATAACTGCCAGTAAAAAATATGAATAGGGTGGTGCAACAGAGCGAGAAGCCCCGAGTCCCATCGCCTTTCTCACAACCATACCTTCTGAGAAATGGAAGGTACCCACAGTTTTTTTGCCGATTTCACCGGCTTATCAAGAAAGCGCTTTTCATGACAATAAAATTACTATCAGTTCAATACCCGTAGAAAAACATTTCTTTATTCTGTTGGGATTCCAACTTCAAACCTCAGACGTAACAGTCAAACATGCCAAACATTATTCTACGGGCACCACTTCCAGTGTTTGGTGGGATACACGCCTTCATAACATCTCGAAGCCCTACGGAGATCTTGCAAAGCTCTTTCAACTGCTTCAAACCAGGTTTTTGGGCCTTTGCGCATTTGTCCCTTTCTTACTTCGTCCCAGATGATGATTTTAGACGCTACTAAAGTTATTTGGTTATTGGGGAAATCTTTGACAGTGTTACTAGAAAGCTGTTCAATTCTTTGAAAGTTTAACTTCAATTTTAGAGCTGAATGAGCCGAACGGAGTTTGGCCTCTATTTTAAAAGAAGCAAATGCTACCACTGTGTCGGAACTGGCACGAAAAATGGCCATAGACAATGGCATTAGAAATTTCCTCCCAGTTCCATTCGATAGGTTCTTCGACGACCAGAGTTTTTTTTTCTTTAATCACGTGGATCGTATCTTCTTATCTTTTAAATGACGGAATATCGCGATAAGGAATAAAAATACTACTTAATAAAATAAAAGAATAAATAAATTGGGTGGTGCAACAGAACTGGGTGAACAGGGGCCTAGCTCATTTTCACAACCATGCCTTGTGAGGGAATGGAGGGGACCTACAATTTTCTGCCGATTCCGAACGACTAATCGAAAAAGCGCTATTCGTTAGTCTTGCTGATTCCTCGCGAAAGGCGACACCCGCGGAAAAACATTTTTAGTTCTGTGTTGGGATACGAACCACGAACCTCCCTCGTAACAGGCAGGCATCCCAACCGTTACGCGACGAGTACCTTTATCAGATCAATCAAATTCAAAGATTGACAGGTTTTTTGTCAAATGCCAAATTTCTAATAAAACTCACAAGAAACTTTTTTTCATAAAAACTTGTGCTGTATGATTTTTTCTCTTCCATCGGCTTGAGGAAATATGAGTCCATAAGCTTCCACTGTGGGAAAATTCAGACTTTTTGCTTGAAAAAAATCGCACTCGTCTCCTATAACACTGTCTTTGAGAATTATTTGGAGCCTGGTTTCCATTGATCAATGACCTGTGGCCTGAAACACAAAGTACCAAGTCTACAAATCAAGAGCCACTTGTAAGGATTATGTCCATTACACTTGTAGAAGAGTAAGCAAACTTGCAGGGCGTTACAGAAATTTCTTACATTTGTCATAATTCACTTGTATTACAAGTACATGTAGGTTTGTGTTATAGGCCCCTGTTCGCTAAATCCAATGTTAGGAGACGATTGCGATTCGCTGTTATTAAAAAGAAAACCACTATCGAGTCCGTTACTTTATAGATTCATCTAGAGAACTTTTCTCCGAAGTTCCACCACAGAAACCATTCGTCATAAAAATTCTTCCGAGCATCACAGTAAAATACAATGATCTGAACAGAATCTTGTCCTGAACTTTTTGCGCCCTCGAATTTAGATTCTCCGACGATCTGGGAAAAAAACATCTGTAACCCAAAGCTACAAGTTTGATTGCTCTTCTACAAGTGTATGGACATAATCCTACAAGTACTTCATGACTATTAAACTTGTAGCTTTGCGTGACAGGCCAATTAATACAAGTTAACTGACCCATTGCCATTTGCCAACTTGAAACCGCTGCCGTTAGAAGTCGGCATCGCCACCAGATAGGACAAAGAACACTTTTCTAAGCTACCATCGCAAATTCATCCAGAGCATCGTCATGAGCTACGATGAAAAAAAAATATTCTCCTGAAGCACGGCAGCCAAAAAACAGAAATTCTATCACCCAGTGCCACCAAAAGCGTGGAGAACAGGAATAAAGCAGCGGGACCTTCTACCCGGATCCGTTTTCAACTGACAAGAGAAGTAGTAGCAGTCAGATATTAAAATTGTGTCTTTTAGAATTGCTGATTAGCATTACAATAGTTCGAAAACATAAAACCAAAACAAATTTAAAATATTAAACATCGCAGCCAGGTCTGCTTCCACAAACAAAACCATCTGGTGTTCTCAACAAACAGATTCCAATAAAAACTCCCTCTCCACAAAAACAACATAAAACAAGAAAAAAAAAAAAAAAAAATATTTGAGACAAGTGTTTAGCCCCTCACATTTAGAATTATTATACCCAGAGCTTTCTTAACCTTGACAATCTCCCTCTGGATTCTTTTTCAATCGAGAAAAGCCCTAAAAGTCATTAGGGTCAGAAAGTTACTGATGCCTTTAATTTCCATTAAAGAACTGTCCTAACCGTCCATCTGTTTCCAAATGCCTTTTTCTTTTCGGTTTATTTCAAATTGAAGAAGAAATGTTAAGCTAAAAGGTTGAGATAATGATCCAAAAGTATTTGAAAATCCTCCATAAAAAAAGAAATGATATAAAAAAAAAGGATGAAAATAAAAGGTTAACACGCTTCGTAACCAAAAATTAAATTGCAATCATATACATACGTAATGTCATTTTAATTGAGTGAGGGCTACAAAATGGTAATGGTGTATACGAGTGTCTTTTGTATAAACAACTTTTCTAAGGAACCAACTTTTTCTTCAAACTTTGAATTGAAGAATCTCTTGTGGCTCTTTACCCGTTCACTCATGCGATAATAAAAGCGACAAAATAAAATCCAAATAATTTGTCATGGAAACCAATCCATCAAAATTGCTTACCCTCAATTAAATCCTAAATTCAGCACGCCCTGACACGAAATGTGATTCCCTCTCTTATTCGAACAAGAATTTGCACACAAAATGGGTCTTCCATTTCCAATTCTGAGGTAAGTCTTCCTTGCTGCTGTGTCGCGTAGTAGAGAATGCCAGAGCAGGACCGAAATCAAACAAGGAAGCGAAGGAAGATAAGATACTCGTATCTCATAAAAGAATGAAAACCAAAAAAGAAGAAAAAACATTATATGTATCTTCATTTCATCAAAATGATTTTAAATCCACTAAAAGAATTACCAAAAAAAGGAATCTCATTCAATTTCAAAAACATTTGTTCCTAAACCAATTTCGTGTGCCGTGTTCCTTTATATTCTGCTGGCAGAGCCAGAGAGAGAGATGATTCTCTTTGCCTGGCCCAGCTCCGATTTTTATTCCTTTTTCATTTGTCTTTTAAGAATAAAAATCACTTGGTGATGGGTAGAGCTGAAGTATGTGAAGGTTCGCTCCTGTGATGCTTTCTTTAAAGCTCACCTTTAAGTTCCATTCTTGTGCCGGGCTTATTGAGAATAAAGTTTTTGGCATTTCTTATTCGCGTCGTTGGGTCTCTTTTTATTTTTCGCCGGTCTTTTTCTTTTCTGTTTTTGTTTGCTTTTTTTTTTCTTAGTTCATCTTGCTTTATCCTGTGGAATCAAGGAAGAGTTTTGCTTTCCATTCAAAAGCTTTGTTTTCACTTGGTTCATAATCGGATGGGGTCACAGTGATGGTGGCTGTGTGTTGTTGGTGGTGGCAGGCGAAGTCATCATAAGAATGAAAACAGAATATTTTGTTCCATAGAGAGTGTGGTGGGTGTCAGGAGGAGCATGCCCTTTCATATAGAACCGCATTATGATATCATCGTTGAGAAAAAGTCTCAGATGTTGTTTGCGGTGAGGCAGCAATTGTTGTTGGCATGTAATATTCTTTTCTCTATTGTAATTCTGGCATTAAGGAAATTTCAAATTGTCTCTTGGTCTACCTAATATTTTCTATACAAGTGTGCCTTTGAATGGTTTTATTTTTCCTTTTTTTTTCTTTGTAGGCCAGACTGTTGGGAATCCTGCAGGGTAATTAAATGGTTTCCAGGGATATATCTTTTTTTCGTCGTAGTTTACATGTAGGTGTATGTATTTTTTAAAAGGATAAACAATTTCAGTCCACATATCTCTTTGTAAAGGATACACAGGAAAGGGATAGGCACAGAGCACGTAGAGTGAGGGTTTAATTCACGATGACGAGTTACTTTGCATAGCAAACGAGGATTTTGAGTAGATGCGTGAAGCGTGAGTTGACAATGGAAATTTATGTATTCTAACAATTGTGGCGATGTGTGGGTGAAAGGGATTTGTGTCCTAAATAAATTACAATTCCTACACAAATGTGAATGTGGGGAGCTTTAAGACTTGGAAAAAAGATTCGTTGTGAAACGTGTCTTGCAAGCTTCTGATGCGAAACGCAAAATTACATTCCTAAGTGACACATGGAAACGAGGAACATAGAATTTAATTCAAATTAACGTTTGTGTAAATGGAGTGTTTCTGTACCGAATTACTTATGGTCGTCCGTCAGATTTTTTAAAAACTTCTGTTGCAGGATCATAGTAAATGAATCAATCAAGGCATTTTTGTCTACCGGTAGGAACAATCATTGTACACAAAAGGTTAAAAGTTGATTCCAAGACATTCTTTGAATTTATTTGTAAGAATTTTTGATGGCATGCCTTTTTATAGGTAGGTATTTGTATTCGATAACATTTCATAAGCCTTCTCTTATAGGGTTACTTTCAAATAAAAATCCATTTTCATTATAGTTTGTGCAAAAAACTTCTTGTTCGTACACTTTTATTCAAGTTAAGGAAATCAAATTTGATAAAAGCAAGGCCAAAGAAGCCAATATAGGCTCTGGTATGATAAAACCATACCAGAGCCTATCTACACTGAGGGTTAAAATCTAATATAAATGGCGCTCAGACAACGAGGAGCTCCATAGGTCTATGTTTGGAATTTGGATGATCAAAGAAATGTAAATAATAATAAATTAGAAATGTTTTTATTTTTTTTTGTTGGAGGTTTTTAAAATGCCAGCTGGAGCACTCAGACCTAAATACCGGTCCATTGTACTACCAGTTAGCAACCTTCTATTTGTTATAGCTTTCCAAATGTTCGGAGAAAAGCAAAAAGACGCTGCAATGATAAGGAGCCTAAGTTAACAGCTCTCACCATGTCTGCGCCGAGTATCTATAATCTCATGCGAGAAAAAGCAGGACATTCACAGAGGAAGTGCTCTGCGGTGTCCTCATCTTCTCCACACGATTCACAGAGTTTAAATGCTTGACAAAAGAGAAGTGCCCACTGGCAACGCCAATAAGTTTTCTACAGTCTTTTCTGCTACGAGCTAGAAAAAATGTTGCAGTCTTCTTACTAACGTTGGGGAGCATACGTTTGGTCTGTCTGCATCCAATGGAGGCATGGCATCTACGGTGAGATGTGAATTTTTGACAACTCTGTGTCATAATTTTGGAAATTTTGATTTGACCGTGAGTATTCTGGGGTAATTGTGACAGTTGAAGTCGTGACAATTCTAAACGTAAGAATGGTGACAACTCTGCAGTGACCAGGCAATTCTGTCGTAATCGTTACAGTTCAGCCGTGATCGAGAAAATTTTTTCGTAGTCGTGACAATTCATCGCTGATCGCGACAATTTACTCGTAATCGTATCAATTCTATCGTAATCATAACGATTCTGACGTTAACTAAAGAATGCTGTCGTAACCACGACAATTTTGTCAAAATCATGAAGATTCTGTCGCAATAGGAATAACTCAGCAGTAATCGTAACAATTCTGTCGTAATTGTGGAAATCTTACTGCAGTCGCGACAATTCTGTAGTAAAAATGCTGTGAAAATGCTGTCGTAACCATGACAAACCTGTCGTAATCGTAAGAATTTTGCCGTAATCGTGACAATCCTGTTGTAGTTGTGGCAATTTGGCTGTGATCGCGACAACTGTCGTAATCGAGACCATTCTTTCGCAATCGTGACAATTCTGTCGTAATCGTAAAAATTTTGTGGTAATCATAACAGTTCTGCCATAATCTTAGCAATTTCGATTTGACCGTGATGATTCTAATGTAATCGTAACAATTCTTTCGTAGTTGTGACAATTCTGCACGTGAGAATGCTGTCGTAGTCGTGACAATTCTGCAGTGAACGCGACAATTCTTTCGTAATCATGTAAAATGTATGAAAATATTGGGGCCGAACGCATTTCAACCAACACAACGCTGTGCTACAAAGCACACAGTAGAAAACCAATCAGACTTTCCATTCAGATTGCATTATGCTTTTACAAATTACTTTGAGGTTTTTACCAAAAAAGTCATATAGAAGACGTCCGATGCAATGGGAGGAAATTTAGTGCGGATTTGAATTTAGTAAAGGATCCTACTCATAGGAAAGTGCGCGAATGGTTTTGCCATTTTAAAGGACTGTAGACTGATTTTGGTCAATTTAGTGGACATCGAAACCTGAAGACAGAAGACTGATATCGGATAGGAATTTTGTGGGCAGCAAAACCTCGCTTTTGTTGAAATTATTGTCAAGTGCTGCCACAATGTTTTACTTACGGTGTTCACTATGAACTTTAGTGTAAAGCGCTACTTTGCTCTTGAATTAAGTGTCCAGCGCTACCTCACTCTTGAGCTAAGTGTCCTCACTGTCGAATCAAGTGCCCATTGCTACCTTAGTGGTGAAATAAATGCCAACAGTGCTACCTTCGTGATGAATTTAGTGTAAAGCACTTTATAACTATGTCGAATTCAGTGCCCAGACCATATAGTTATCGTTACTTCAGAGCAACCACCAATCACCTTAGTATCACATCAAACATCACAGTTTTCGACCATTCACTAGAATATCGATTAGCTTGAAGTCGAGAAGCAATAGCAGCGCAGTTAGAATCCCAAAACTAAGATTCGAAGTCCAGATTTATAATCATTTCTGCATAAATACCACAACAAAACCGAGAGGCCGACAGTCATCACAGTCCCGACTAAAAGTCAGAGTCAAACCTTTCCTCGATAAAAAACACTTCGCCATAATCTACCGAGCAAACCTCGTACAACTGATTCCATATCAGAACTATAAGTGAACGCAATTCTTATGAAGCTCTAAGACCACCTAAATAAACAAACTTCAAAGATCTTAGGATTGGCTGCTTCTTTAGACCACCTTGAATCCGACGGACTTATCTCACACCCCAGAACTTAAGACTCTCCATAGTCTTTTTCTTAGCTCTCTACTGGTTTTCCATCACCAGCATTGCTTTCCTACTCAACTACTCTCTCTCTTCCCAAAAACTTTGATTCATACTCTTAACGTTTCAAAAGAACATTGAAGAAAAACTTCGATTGAAGGCGAGCTCTCTCCACCTTAGTCGAAATCTTTCGTGACTTTCTCGTATAACGTGCTTTCACCCCAGCCATTGGAGTACCACAAGGTTAGAATTTCTTCTGCATTTCTAATGAACGTCGGTACTTGTCACAGACTCTTGATCAAAACACAAAGCCCCATCTGTCTTCGAAAACAAAATCAATCTCACTCAACTAAAAGCTAATTCCATGGCAAAAGTCCAAATAAATCCAATTTAAATATTTAGAAACTCTTCTCGCGCTAATTAATGGTGGACTTAATTATAATAAAAACTTTTCCAATTTAATTACAGTAAATATAGACGTCATCCAACAGCCTTGCCATCACCATCATCATCACCATCAGCATTACCATCAACATTATCTAAGGTCAGTGTGTTTGCTCAAATAAACTTTAATATTTTAAAATCCCCCATTGGCCATTTAGATAATGACTCAACGTCCCTCTCGGGACATGCTCAAAACTATCATAGAATGTCGTGCCTTATCGGTCAACTAAGTAATCCCTGAACCGCGGCATCTAATGTCCCACTAATATACCCGCATTCGTCTTATCAGACGTAAACATCATCACGTTTTCCAGCTTTTTGTGCGACAGGCAGTCTTCCTTCCACATTCCTCTGCCTCTGCTTCTGTGTTCTCTAAACTATCTGCAGCCATCCATGGAATTGTAACTTTTTTCCTATTTTTATATTTTTCTTTATTTTGGTTCAGTATGTTGTTCTCCACATCTAAAGAATAACAACCTACAATGGAGCGTGCTTTGAAATTCAAGTTTCGTCCCAGTTCCAGTGTATTTGAGCTGTGTAATTTAGGAATGTCCTCGGGAGAGCCCTTTTGATTTGTTTTAATTTTTTATTCTACTTCTACTTTTTAATTTGTATGTTCGTACCCGTCTGAGAGATTTGAATCAGAGTTAGTTAATGTAGGTCATAGTTTCTGCGTTCGCGTTGTGATGCATCCGTTTCAGCAACTGAAACAATAAATTCTGGATTCATTTTTTATCTCCTCCATACACTTTAGTTGGTATATGTGTTCGTTACGGGCACGAGGACGAGCCCTTTGATGTTGGCTTAGTTCTCATTCGAGGCATTCCTGTTCCTGTGCGCTTCATCTGTTTTCACAATCCGCATCACATACGAAACGTGTTTTAGAAGTTCTTCATTCATTTGTTGTTTTAGCGAAGCGAAGGAGGATTAGGACACGGTGCCAACATGACAGTTGTGTCTGACATTGGACTATTCATAAATCGTTTGATATAAAAATAAAGCAACACAAACAAACACATCACCCACAATACAACCATTCAAGGACACAACATGAGCTTGTGGAGCTTGTGGAGAAATATTTCACGCAACATTAAATCTACTACCGCGCTGGAATATGAAATTTCAAACGAAACAAAAAATAAAACAAACAAAAATATTAAAACCATTTATTATGATGTTCTAACACAGTGTAGATTGTACAGTGAGTAAATCAAGTTTTTGGAATGCAACTCCAGGGATGATAGTCTGTTGACTGCGAGTTTTATATGCCCTGGTCTTCTGGATGAGCTGGGTATTAAATTAGAAACAAAATACAAAAAAAAAAAGGAAGAATTGAGTGAAAAACTTTGACGTTTATCATTTCGTTTGGGGAGGAATATTTTACAGAAACTATTTTTAGAGGGAAGATGAGTCTGTGTGTGTCCAGAATGTTGATTTAGAGTTTTTAGCTTAGAAATCTTAATTAAGCTTTTGTGGATGAATGCTTTTTGTGGGAATAAATCAAAACATTTATGAAGTTTTGGGTTAGTTTTTCTAAGTTTTCATTTTATTTCATCCGAATGAGTGAGATTTTTTTGTAGGCGGATTGTTTAATTGTTTTCTGAATCCATTCGTTACAAGTGAATGATTGGAGTTCAGTGTATGGGCAATCATTTGGTTGAATAAATCACAGATGAATGGAGTCAAAAATTCATTTTCGAATGGTCTGGTCATTGATTTTAAAAAGCGACTACATTTGCAGACACAGACGAGACAGGGTGCATTGGAAGTTGAAATATATAAAAGAAAACATTCTGCACATATATCAATTTAGCGAAAGGTTAGTTTTGTTTAGCTCTGAGAGAGAAGAATGAGTCGGTTTTTACGAACATTAAGGAAGATGAAGCTTGAAGGTCTTTGAAATGCGTCAAGACTTCAAATTTAAGAACAATCAAAATTGGGATTGGCATTCGGGAGATAGGTTCATTTGAGCCAAAAATACAAAAAAGACAAGGATTCCGATTGTTGCGAAGATTAGTGTTAAGGAAGATAGAGCTGTAAAGGGTTGTGCATTCAACACTTCCATAAAATACTCGATGAATCAAGAGAATATATTTCTCTTCGATCTTTCAACGTATTCACGTATTCATGCTCAGAAGCATGATGAAATCTTGGTAAGGAGATAAAATCAAGGGATTACTACAAGAAAGACCTTTCAGAGCAAATCAAAGAAAACGGCACTAAACATCTTCAATTCTATAAATGTGAACTTGTTAGTAAGGGTATCACACTTTAAGGAGTGGGCGAGCACAAAAGTAATGTTCAGAAATCGGGTTACGTATGGGTTGGAGGATTCCATTGACCATCATTTAATGAAGCCAAGTGCTGAATTGCCTTCTAGTACAATATCATCAGTATGTGAGACGAAATTGAGTGTCAAGTGGCAAATAATCCCGAGTCGCCACAACTGTTGAAATGGTTTGATTGTGAAAAAGATAACAACGGAGAGGAGATTTGAAGCGCTTCCGAAAGAAATTAATGGATTGGCTGTTGTGTGCTGTTAGAAATGAAAAGAAGCGGTAGGTGAAGAGATGATATTGTTAAACTTCCTGTCTTTTTCGTATAGTGAAATAAAACAATGGTGAATGACCAATTCGAGATCATAAATATTAAGAAAGAAGAATAGGACCTAAATGGATACCCTGGGGGACACCGAAGGTAGCTATGAAATGACTCGGTATAGCGAAGATCTGAAACACTTTTCCAAATAAGGGGAATTCAGAAAAATGTTGTATTGGAAATGGATTTAATGGATTTATTAAAGTAGTAAAACAGGCTTTCCTGAGGGAAGACTTTATAAAGAACGACCTCAAATTAACCATGAAACTTTTTAGTTTCACAGCGAAATCAAGTCACAAATGAGAACAAGATCTGATCTGAGGCTTATACAACACCTTTCATCGGAACGCGGAACAGGGACCTGAGGGTACATCGGATTTCTTATTCCCAAGATAAAAAAAATGTTCAAGGATGTCACAATTACAATGAAATAGAAAGAATTAATGAAGCAGTGGAATGAAACAAAAAAAGAGAATTTTTTCAAGGAAAAAAAGCAACAATAAGAAGCTTTGGCTGCGCCCATAGCACAATGGAAAGCCTGTATCCTGTCGTTAAGTCGGAGGTTTCAGGTGCGAATCCAAACAGAGAGCTTTTCCGAAAGAATCGTCTTTCGCGGGGATTGGTAATTTCTTCGATATTAGTTTCATGCCATGAAAAGCGCTTTCTCGACTAACCATTCGAAGTCGGCAAAAAATGTTAGGTCCCCTAAATTCCTCACAAGGTATGGTTTAGAGAAATGCGATGGGATTGGAGGATGGCCGCTCTGCTGCACCACTCCACTTAAGTAGAAGTAGGATTTTGCTAGGAAGAGTTCAGTCAGCAAACACTGATGTAAAATGACAAAGGTTTTTCTACAAATGACCAGCAAGTGTGGTGTCTTATTGATCAAATCTGTTTTAAGAACCGAAAACCAAAGCTTTCCCATTCATTGAACGTGCTTTCTCCCGACTAAATCATGCAGCTTGTGCTATCTCATTCCAAACTAATCTCTAGCATAATTGAAAATTTCTATGTCGAAATCGTCTGCAAGTTCAGCTTTATTTGATTGAATACGAGTTTGAGACCCTAACTTCTTCTGATCTTGATCATCGTCTAAGTTGAGTCTGCAAAAGTAACTTTTCCAGATCCTCAGAAATTACTGCGGTCCTACCACTACCTTTGCTTGGTGGTTCTTGCGGCCTTTATTTTTTGTTTTGTAATATTGCCATGATTTTTTATTTAACTTTTGGTACGAACACTCTAGGTCATACTATCATGGCATTTCTATATTTCCTTAAACAAGCGCTTCATCATTATAATTTTGGTCATTTTAATTTTCATTTTTGGACATATGCATATTTCTTTTGGCAAGTGGCAGACCAGTGCCTAGCCAATAAATTTTACTCAAAGCTTACTTATTTATTAAGGTGGTATTTACAGTTCAGGATGAATCTTATAGCTCAACCAACATCTTTTGCCAACAATTTCGATTTAGGCCGAACTCTCTCAAGCTTTGCAGTCTAAGTTGATTGAGGATTCTTTACACTTGATTGCGCTACCTAGGACTAGGTCTTTTTCTTTCCCGACTTCCCTGCAATGTGCTTTCGAAAACTCGTCGAGCAGGAAAGTTCAAGTAAATCCGCACTGCATGTCTCAGCCATCGTAGTCTCGCGATAAGTACTCTTCTAGCTATGCCCATGTCGCGGTAGAGCTCAAACAGTTGGTTGTTAAATCTTCTTTTCCACACATTGTTTTAACAAAGACCAAAGTTCGAAACGACCAATGGTCAAGGTCTTATAAAGGGTTACCTTGGTTATTCTGGAGACGGGTTTATTTCTCATTTGCTTTCTTAATCCAAAGAAGCAGCGGTTGGTAAACACAATTCTCCGTTTGGTCTCTGCCCTGAAGTAATTTATCTTGTCTTTTGCTGATCTTAGGTGTCCTGTACTACCTTGAAGTTGTGTCTCTCTATTGAGACGTTTTTTTCCAATTCGTCGATGTTCTCCGTCGTTGTTTGATGACAACGTACACTTCGTTTTGCTCTCATTATTCATTGAACCCATGTTTTAGCTCAAATAATGAAAATGGGTTTCCAATCGACTAACAAAACTCGCTTTTACGTTTTCAATTGACACGTTGTTAGGGAAGTAAAAAGATGATCAGAGCTTACTTGAAATTTCTCTAAAAGTATTTCAACCTCAATTTTATTGTGATACAAAAAAGGATTACGAAAGCTCGCCATTTTGGTTTTACTTTACATCCAATTAAGGGAGCAGCATGATGATCAGACTTTTAAACTATTTCTGCCTAAACTTCACTGGAAAGAGAAAAGGAATAATAAACGATGACTCCTCAAATCATCGTTAGCCCTAAAGAGTCCTACTGGACAGAAAACTAATCGTTTTTAGCATGCAATTTGCGAGTGATGGAATTGTTGCTCTGCATTCAAACTTTCTTGCCTCAAACAATATTTTGGAAGCCATGTACAAGAATCTTCTTTCAGTCTTTCCATAAAATCGGATACTTCATGACCATAAACCAATTAAATTCAATTTCCTGAAGCTTCCTTTTACCAAAAAACAAAAAAATGCCTTGCTCAATCTTTGCCCAACATCTGCCGCCAAAGTAACTCAATTACATCCATTCCTTGAAACTGGTATCCATTTCTACCTAAAATCACATTTTAGCACACTATATAACCGCCACAAAATCCAATCACCAAAGTACCTACCTTTCCTTACTACACCAGTGATTGGACAGTAAAAAAAAAGAACGAAAGAAAAGTTTTCAAATCCATCCTTTTTAAAAAATCCCTTTTTGTCAAACACGAAACATCACTATAGTCACTCTCTCTATGGGAGTTCTAGGGACAAATTGACTTCGACTTAATCTGAACGAGTAAAATCGTTTCCATCAGATGGCAAACGAATCCTTTTACAAAATATCCAAAGCAGTAGCATGACTAAATAACCATCTCTCGAATCTGGTCACGTACGGATGATGGTATGCCAAGGGAAGCACATAATATCTGTAATGTCACCTAGCAACATTTACAAGTCGAAAAAAGAAGAATCGTGGGTTGAAGAAAGGTAAAAACAACGTAAATCGGATCTAAGTCACAGCAATCTCCTACACTCTTCATTTGTATATACGAAAGTGACTGATTCAGGGACGAATCTCATAACTACGCAAACAATAAATTGGATTCTTCTTCGTTGTAAGTGATTGAAGGAAAGTTTAACTCTTCCCACTGCAGTTTATAGTGTTAGAAGTCCTACTTAGGACTATGACACGTGATGGCTATCTCATCATATCCTACCTTATCCCTTCTCTCCTTTTATCTGTGAATGGTGCCAGTGGCGTTATTGTTAGCATGTCTGCCTGTTACGTCGAAGGTTCGAGGTTCGAAGAAATAGATAGAAATAGGTAGGGTCTCCGAGAATAATTACAAACTGCCATGAAAAGTGCTTTTAACTTAGCCCTTCGGAATCGGCATAAAATTGTGGGTTCAACACAGCTTTCTCGAGCCACCCTTTTTCTTAATTTAACTATTCATTCGTGGTGCCCGTGGCGTAATGGTAAGCATGCCTGTTTGTTACGCGGGAGGTTTGTGGTTCGATTCCAAGGAAAATCGCCTTTCGCGAGGAATTGGCAAGTCTTCCAATAGGGATTTCAGGCCATGAATAGAGCTTTCTCGATTAGACATTCGGATTCGGCAAAAAATTGTAGGATCCTTCCATTCCCTCACAAGATATGGTTGAAAAAACCTTGAGACTCCCCTCTCTGTTGCCCTCTCCCCCCTATCCTATTTATTTATTCATTCGAAGGATATCTTTTAGCCTCCTCACACTGAATTCTTACAGACAGCTTTGATTTTCATGTTCGCAATCCAGTTCACAGTTTGAGACTGGATATCCACTGACTTTTCACTCCACTGCACCATTGAAATCCTCAAAAAAGCATCTGAACCCTTCTACAACTATGATGCGGCCCTGGATAAATACCTCGTTTCAGATTCTCAGGTGAACACTAGGCAAAGAGCACAACTGTCACAATATCCGCTTTGCGTGCTATAACACATCCCTCTATACAATGTACACAAAGTTCAAGGCAGAAAGACACAATTCTCCAGAGTTATGCCACTAGCCAAAGTACATCCACGCAAAAACATGACACCAAATCATCGTCCCTTATCTATCACACTGGTGACCACAGCGACAGAGAGTGTAGTCCAGGACATCCAGCCCAACAAACAAAAAACAAAAAAAATAGAAGAAAAACTGGCTCTCGCTAGGGGTAAAAAGTTTGGAATTTCATTACCATTCTCCGATTTTTTACGTGAATTTTCTTTTTTACGTGAACACACACAAATACACACACAGAGTCAAGACCTTACAAACAGCCATCGAAACAACAAGGATGCTGGCATGGCATAAATCCGATTACAAATTCACTCGATGCTCCCTCCGGACAAACAAATCATTTACGTTTATCCAGGTATTTGTAGAAGTTCCAGGACATTCCTACACTATACCCTTTTTATATTCATTTTATGACTTGGAGACAGATATAGCTCTTGATTTCTAAGCGGTTTTTTTCCGTAACTCTTTTTTTCCCCGTTCTTTTGTTGTTGTCAGCGTTTCCATTTAGGATATGTGCTGCTAGCCCCATTGTAATAGCTCACGTGGAATAAGAGGACACTGAAAGTTTATTTCCAACAGAAACAAAAAGAAAATAGCGACGAATAAAAATGAATGCACAGGGATAGGCAATTTGCTTGAAATATTTTTTCGAATTTTTCGCGAGTGGCACACGGAAATTGGCAGAGCCAACAAAAGATGGAGCTAATGAAAAATTTAGGAATAATAGAGAGCCCAGCTGCTTCCACTGAATAGAGATAGAGAGAGAGAAGAGTGATTAAAATTTCAACTTCAACTGGTGGAGAAACACTAACCATAACCAACAGATTAGACGAGGGAAAAGATTTAAATAGGATTTCTATTTTATAAAAGGACTTTGAAGTGTGCGGTTGAATCTCACTCTCTAAGCTTCTCGTTGAATAGGTAGGTTTATTGAAATCCAGTCATGGATGTTAATTGAAGGCGACATCATCTACTGTTAGTAGGTAAAGAGGGGTCTTATGTATTTTTAAACCACGATGGCTCCTTTTTGAAATGCAAATACACACTACGACACTATGCGAGTTGAAAAGGCTTAAGGATAAAAGCAGAAGGAGGATAGCGGAAAAATTGAATTTGGTTAAAGTGCGGGTGACTTTAAAAATAGTTTAGATTAGTTATTTCTAAAAGGATTGAAGTCAGCGCATAGATGGGTTAGAGTTATTAAATTATGCTATTGTGAGATTGAAAGAAAGGTTGGAAAACGTGGCTATATGAGTGGTTTTTGTCACAAGCAACTGAAAAGCCACTCATATGTCTTGATTAATATCAACTTCCACTTTGTCGAATTGGTGTAAAAAAGAGTTCTTCAAAACCTGATTAGAAATAATTGAATTTTGATTAGAGGAGGGACCGGCTAAGTTTAATGTTTTGTTTGTTCTCTTTTTTGCCCATAGCGGTTAAGTGCACTAAAGCAATTCTGGTTGACCAAGTTGAAGTACATGTGTGTTGTTGAGGAATCAGGGGCCGAATTACTGCAGACGTGATCGAGTAATACGTGACTGAATTATGTGTTTTTAACATTTTTTCTCACGTTAACGAGCACCTTAGGAATACAATTTGATATTCTTTCATCAATATTTAAACGAATTGAAGTCGATAAATGAACAGCAGACAGATGTTGTGTAGTAAAGAGAGGATTTTGAAAGAAAACAGTATTCACTCACTCGATAACTGATGCGGAAATTCGAGCCCAGATCTACTTAGGTGCATTGCTTAGCCTTCTATGTAGAGTAAAAATATTTGTAGAAAAAGAAAACATGATGTAATCCTGTAGATAGTTTCTTCATTCCTGAGAAACCCGATCAGCTGTTCAGGAAAAGTCACGCTTCTCTTTCAAGATTGATGCAGATCTGGATAAAAAGTCACCAAGTAAAGAACTCGAGGAGTCTCAGAAAATTGGACAAAATATTCCACAAAAACCTCACCACGCTTTAAGGTTTTCCAGAACTTCACCTACTTCCGCTATATGCGCGGAAAATCAAGCCAGCGAACGTTTGTACTGAAAAGAGATAAACTAATTTTCTTTTTGTTTAGAAGGCTAATGGAAAAGTAGGGTAATCCTGAGTAAGAGCTTATCAGATCTGCATTAAGGCGCCTAGAAATCTATGGAAAGATACTTCCAAGAAAAAAACAGAATTTCGACTCCAGCTAAGCAGGCTTCGGTTCTCTCCGTTGATTGGCTTTCTTATGAGTAACAACTCTTGAGACACCCACACGATAAGAATGGGCAATAGCACATCCGACTTATGCAGAGGATGCCAAGGCGAAGAGACAGAGGAAAGGTTGTTACACTTCCTCTGTGAGTGCCCAAGCTTGGCCCACACTAGGAAAAAACATTCGGAGTGCACTTCTTCGACGAACTGGGCGACATATCTAACGTACCACTGAACAACTACCTTAAGTTCATTGATGGTTCAGTGGCAACTCAATCTCAGGCTTTTAACTGTCACAACCCCCCCCCCCCCCCCCCCCCCCCAAATCGCCTAATCTTCTCTTATCCCTAGGAGCACAATGGATCCTTGAGATCCGAGTGAGGTTCCCGCTTCCGGATGCACTCCCCATCCAACCTAACCTCACCTAACCTATTAAGACGTCTATGAAACTACTTCGATTAATCCACATGAAGTCGTCTCAGGGATACATACTCTTTGATTCCCTGACGACTTGCCAATTCCTCGCGAAAGGCGATACCCGTAAAAAAAACATTGTTGCGTCTGTTGGGATTTGAACCACGATTCACTGAATTGGCCTTAACTAATTCGGTTCAAGATGAACTAAGGAAGTTCTTACTTGAGAACTCTGATATACATAAGGAAATGAAGAGGGAGTCAGTAGAAGACCAAGTATAGGGTGCTTTTTGAAATAGCCTTGAGTTCTCAATGAATTTCGAGAGCAAAAGTCTGGTTCGAGGCTCTCTCTCCTTGAACACATTCAATTTTTAAGAAGACATAAAATGAATATTGTTTAATGTTATTTCCTATAATTCAGCTTTATTTTAAAGATAAGGGTTTCCCATTTAAAAAACAAGTGGCCACTATTCTCTTCTGACGCGACGATCTTGGCTTATCTAGAAAATACGAGATATGCGTAAAAAAACGACTTCCCATAACCCCTCAAAAAATAGTCCAGTTAACAACACTCGGCCGATGTTCACAGGTTCAAAACTCAAATTTTCTTTAAAATCGGTGTCAACAGTAATTTTATTTCGAGACAATTTATCGAACGTAATGCTCAGTGGTAACGCTTTTTCTTACACAATAAAATGGCAAACTGTACTGAAAATAAATCAAGTGACAGCTGCCGAAAAGACCGACTCCGAAAAAAGTATTGCCAGATTGAAAACCCCAAAACATCTAAACCGATTTAGATGAAATTTTAAACACCAACAAACATTTTCTTTGGCTTTTATAAGAATTTTACGTCAACACAACTAAAAATCTAATCTAATCTTTCTCTGTTGTGAATGTGTGACTGTTTAATTGTTATATTCCCCAATGACCTTAATGAAATCAGGCTACTTGTTGACTCAAAAAGTAAGAAGCAAACTAACGTCGCTAAATGCCAAGGAAATTAAGTATACGAACTTCCAAGCAGAAGTCAAGTTAAAATGGACCGTAAACAGCAAATAAATAGAACTAACAAACATATGTTAACTAAATGATTTTCATATGTAAACAGACCATTCCTAGCATCATAAAAGACATCCCTCAGCACACACAGAAGCATTAATGCTCATCTCCCAAATAAAACTACCTCTTATATACACCTGCCGCTTAGGAAACCTTTTTGCTCAATCTTATCCCAAAATAAACCCAAATAAATACGTTCTAAATTAGAGACTATGACACTCCATGGGTTCAAGTTTGTCATCTGAGGATTCAGCTCTCTCAAAATTCCGTAACATATGGAAATGTATCCAAACTTGATGAGATTTCATCCTTTTCTGACAACGAAAAACAACAACACAGCTAGATATGCTGCAAATGAACAAGATATTCTCCTTTGGCGATAACACATTGTGATTGTGTGTCCTGTGGTGGCAGGAGACCCGTGTACGGCACCACATGAAACCTACGGATTTATTTATGTTCTCTTCTTTGGTATGTAAAGGGGGGTAAATATTTCTACTGTTTATTGCCCATATTTCTGAGAAGTGGAATATGAAGTTCGAGTGAAGAAAAAAAGAAATGGAGAAGAAAAAAAGAATAAGACATTCCCAGAGGAGGACTCGCTACAACACAAACAACGTGTGGTTGTTATGTTCACAATCATAACACAAATATCCTGGCAAACTGACGATGTCCGGGCCTGGCAGCGATGGAATATGACTTTCGTTTATACGGAAGAGGAACTAGGACTAGGGTGTCGGTGTCGTTGGTGTCCCTGTATGGTCTGTCTCTCTGCTGGTTCGGGCTTATCCTTCCTTAACCTACTGCTTCCCCCTCTGCGGTTCCGGTCTGGTGTTGTGGTTATGCTTTATGAAAATTTCGTTTGTCATTTAAATAACGGCTTCATTGCATGCCAGACAGGAAGAACAAATCCTGTTTCGAGTTTAAGTTTTTCTCTTTTTTTCTCCGTTGTTTTGCTTTTGGTGTTGCTTTGTTTCATCGTCAGTTGAATCGATTTTTGGTCAAACAGGCAGTCGAAGCAACACCAGTAGCGCAGTTGTCTGTTTGGGGTCAGTTAAAAGGATTTTTTTTGTTGGCCTACTATCAACTCTTGTGTTTGTTTTGTTAATTTTTTTTTCAAGCGAAGCTGCTTCCACGAATATCCTGAAACATAACTCCTGACGCAGCTGGGATTTATGTATGCGGCTGTGGCACTGCCACTAAGCGGGCTGCTGACAGACTCTCCACAAAGTGGCAGTTGCAAATGCACATGCAAAACATGGCCTATGAACTGAAACAATCTTGTGCACAATGGGAAGGGCTTAGTCCTTAAATAATGCACAGCGTAAATACCGCAATAATAAAGTATAAATATTTGAAATTTCCATTATTCCAGGAAAGCCAGACCAGAACTGCAGTGTTCATAAAAAAAGGGGGCGTCAATGGCGATTAACTAACTGTAATTGCGATCCGTCATGTTCCGCATAGGACGTTTAATTTTGTTCTCATTCCTTTTTTTTTTTTGTTCGTTTGTTTAAGCTTTTGCTTTATGTATTTGCACACCCTCTGTGTGGATGGATGTGTGGGACTATGTTTTGTGATATCTATGATGCCTTTTGTTAGGGGGTTGGCAGGGCGTATGAGTAATGTTTGCATAGCAATTTATTTTAAAATTATGGGAAATTGGACAAATGTGTGGTGCCACCTCAATAAACTGCAGTTAAATATGCTTAGACCGGAGGATCACTCTGGCACCGGAATTGGGTGGCGATGAAGTTGAAAACTAAATCGAACAAAAAATGATTCGAAAACAATGTGTTTTCAGATGATGATGTTGTTGTTTTTTTACCTATTGACATTTGCTATTTGCATGGCTGCCACAATATTGTATTATTTATAGCATCATGGCGCTAAGGCACGCCATTCGAAAGAAGTCCTACTGCAGCTCTAATAATATTTTGTTTTTATTTTTGGACATTGGGGGGTAGCGGGTATGCAAATGATATAATGGGTAAATTAAATTTGGTACATCAATTACACAAATGATGTTGGACATATTGCGGCTTTGGTTCGACATTGAGTTTTGTGGTTTGATTTTTTAATTGAAGGTTTTTTTTTTTGAAGTGCGGACATTGAGACCTAATCAGGAAATTAGTGGTGTTAATGTAAGGTTGTAATGAAATTGTATATTTGTGGAGTTTTTCGTATAAAGGTTGTTTTTTTAGACGCGTGGTTTTCAATACTTTTATTGGAAGTTAGTCTCTTTGATCACTGTCACTCGATTTATGTTCAATGTAGCTAGAAATTTTATTGTGGAAGAAACCGCGTTACCACTGAGTACTTTCGGCATATTATCTCGGAACAAAATCGCTGTTGACGCAGGCTTTTCATAATTTCTAGAGTAGAACTTGTGAGTTTCCTCCAAGATTGGGCGATTGAACACCGCTCTAACTTTACTATTCTTTGTGGGGTTATGTGAAGTCACTTGTCGTCGCAGATTAGCAAGAAGCGATTGACGCGTTGGAAGAGAATATTCGACGCGTTATTGTTGATATACGGCCCTATCCTACTCAAATGGATATCTTCATATTTGGATAACCGCCAATATAGAGTTCGTTTCCGTTCTACTCTTTCAGTTCCTTTTGTGGCAACCTCCGGTGTGCCCCAAGGCAGCCATCTTGGACATCTCTTTTTCATCCCAGCCATTAATGATGTCGAAAAAATCATCCAATATTCTTCTATCTCACTTTACGCCGATGACGCTAAAATTTTCAAAGTCATCACCTCCGATCGAGACTCTCTCCAGCTTCAAAATGACCTCGATTCATTCGTTTTTTGGTGTTTAAAAACTTCCTTGAGTTAAACATTGCCAAATGCGAAGCAATACCTTTTTCTTTCTTGTAAAAGTAATAAACCTCCCCCCAGATCCTATCATCTTCAGAACATTTCTATAAACCGTGTGCAGCTTATCCGAGGTTTAGGAGTTCTCTGCGACAGCGAATTAAATTTTTGTTCTCATATTAACGAGGTAATATCAAGAGCTAATTCCGCCCTCGGTTTTATCAAGAGATGGTCCAAAGAGTTCCACAACCCCCTTGTAACGAATTCCCTCTAATGCCTATGTTCGCCCTCTCCTAGAGTATGCATCGCAAGTGTGGGCTCCATATCAAACGGTTCATATCTCAAGGATCGAAAGTGTTCAACGTCGTTTTCTGCTGTTTTCCCTTCGGGATCTCTACGATGTTAGAAACTTTCGCACCCTGCCTCCTTACCGCGAACGTCTCGCAATCATTAATCATATTCATTCACCGACTTCTTACTGGTAACACTGACTGCTCCCCCCTTTTATACCTTATCTCCTTCAAAACTAATCCCCGAAACGTAAGATCATCCCGTTTTTTTTTTCTTCCTGCTCATCGTATATCCTATGGTCTCAACGAACCCTTAACCCGCATGATGAGTAAGATTAATTCTGTTCCTTTTCTTTTCGACCTCAATCTTCCAAGTCCTTGTCTGAAAGTCCTCCTTTTAAACCATTTCTCATCCTTGTAGTTTAATTTAGTTTTAATTAGTTTAAGTTTAGTATGTTTAAGTTATTTTAAGCTTGAATTAAGCTAATAAATGGGGCGGTAGCCACACCAAAATTAGTTTAAAAAAAATTTAATGCTGCAAAAGTGGTCAAAAATCGGGGATCTGGGGTGGGATTTATTCGCCCGAGACGCGGCGGCCACTTGCCCTAGATAATTTTTAAAAGAATATGCTTTTTATTTCTTCTTGAAAACCTCACTTTTATGAAAAAACATCTTTTACAAAACAAATACAGTGTTGGACTTAGGAAACTACCTTGTGGTACACCGACTTCAGTTTTGTGAAGTTCGGAGAACGTTTGCTAGTTCCGTTAAATAAAAACAAAAATAGGGTGGCGCAACAGAGCGAGGAGCCCCAGGGCCTAGCGCATTTCTCACAACTATTGCCTTTGTGACAGAATGAAGCGGACCTACAATTTTCTGCCGATTCAGAACGGCTTATCAAGAAAGGGCTTTTCATGGAATGGAAATGAATTTACTAACGAAGGACTTGCAAATTCCTCGGGAAAGCGATACCTTAGGAAAAACATGTTCGCCTCTATTGGGGTTAGAACCACGAACCTCTGGGTTAACAGTAGACATACCAACCATCACGCCACGGGTACCACTTGCTCCCACCGTTCCTACTCTTAAAAGTTCTATGGTATATTTTATTTTTGGAGTCTTTTTTTCAAAAAACTTATTTCTCTTTCACAAAAAGAAAATCACCATCATTTGACTGACAAAATCTAGCCATCGAATATCCAAAAAGAAAGTGCTAAGCTATTCGGCAGGTCACAATTTGGGGTTTCGCAAATCGTAATTAAACAATTCGGGGTTTTCGCCAAATTTTGCAGTTCTCTGCTTTTAAGTCAATCAAAAACAACACGAAAAAAAAAAAATTTAAAAAATTCATTATCATCGCAACGCTAATTCTGACTAAAACCTCTTCCTTTCTCCAAGAAATTAGGGCGAGAATATTTTCATGTTCACAACAAACTAAAATTTCAAAAAAGAAGCTTCATAATTTTATAAGTAAAAGTGCTTACTTCACGGTCTTTCCTGAATTAGAGAGAAAAACATGCCACGCGCTTAGTTTTGAGTGAAATATTTTCTTCATTATGATAAAAGACCATATTGTGTAACTCAAAACGGACTCAGTTTACACCCCACCCTAATTAACTTATATCTAGTTGCATTTACCATTTGCATACTCAAAGACTTACACATGGTTTATTGGTGCGGATTAAAATTTAATCAGATTCCACATAATCTCTCAACGGAAACACATGCAGTCGCACGCGCATAAATTGAAAGCTGGTTTCATAATCTTGTGCGTCTCACCCGCGCGTTGACAGTGGCATTGAAGGTAAAAGTGAAAAAGACCAAGAACGCATTTGTCAATTATTATTGTTCGACAGTAAATTAAAATTGATGACTTTTGCAAATTAATTGGATTTTAAAGTGAGCATTTTAGTTATGATATGATTATGGAATGCGAATTTCTTCATCCACCTGACTCCTATATAAAGCTCCAATACAAAAGTTAATCAGTATCAGAAGCAAGTTAATCGTGATACAGCGAGAACCATTCTTGAAAATCTACAATCCCACAACATGAAGGTAAAATACAAAATTTCTTTTCAACAACTTCGACTGATCTGACTATTTTCTTTAGTTTGCCATTTTTGCCATAGTCGTGCTTGCCCTGGCTGCAGTTGCTCATTCGTCTGTAATCCCAGTACTAGCTGTTACCGGACCTGGTGGTGCGATTTCTGTTCCAGGATCACTTGCTGTTCAGGCATCTGTTGCCCATGGTCCAGTTGCTGCTGTTGCTGTTCATTCTATTCCACACATCATTGCTGCTCCAGTTGCTGTAGCTGTGAGTCCAGTAGTTGCCGGTGGAGCAACATATGTTGCCAAGAACCGAGGTGTGGTGCATGTTGCTCAATTAGATGGACATGTTCAGTCCGCAGTGTCACTCAACTTGCAAGCAGCTCCAGGAACTGCTTAGACAATTTATTCAACTCAAAATCAATGCTGACCACCTTCTTATTGAATTAGAAACCGTAACTCTTTTCTGTTAGTTTGCAGTCAATTTGTTTATTCTTTATACAGCTCTGAAATTATTCTCATTAAAAATTTAAGGCAATAAATCGCAAGTTTGCCAACAAGGCATTTGAAATTTTCACAACTATTTGTGTGTTTCTTTGAAGATTTGGTGATTTTGCAAAACACTACTAGGTGATTTCAAACTGCGAATGCATAGCTCATTTTGCATCTTCTTCTTTTTCTTTATGCGCTTTTAGAACTAGTTGTATGGTCCGACATTCACTGCATTCTTTGGCACAATTCTCGTAGCGCTGATAAAAAAAAGGAAGAAACCAACCCATTCCAATAAGAGAATGTAAAAATTGCAATAGAACAATTATAAGGACTGTAAAAAATTGCAAGGCCTACAACAAATTGCAAAGTCAGCAGAAGAAAGCACAGACTGCAAAAGATAGCAAAGAATGTATTGAATGCAATCAATTCAAAAAATGCCGAATGAAAATAATGCAAGACAATGCAAAATATGCCAAATGAATGCATAAGAAAGCAAAATGAATGCAAAGAATCCAAAAAAGGTGCAGAAAAAAGTTAGAAAAGTTTCCAAAGCGTGCAAATACTACAAAATAACATAAAGACAACATAAGAATGCTTTGGATGTAACGAATGTCAAAACATGCAAAGAAGGCAGCAAAAAGGAAAGTGTGCTAAACATCGTAGAAGTGCAATAGAGTGCAAAATGTATAAAAATTTTGTATAAAAATGCAACAATGGGAAGAGAACGAGAAATGAATGGAAGATATAAAAACAACGCAAAAGATCGTAAGGTCCACAAAAAATGCAAATACTGAAGAAAAAAAATGCAATGAATGCAAAACTAATGCAAGAGAATGCAAGGAATTTACACAATTTCAGAGTTTGATATAATGCAATCAATGCAGCAGAATGTCAGGATTTCCAAAAATCGTACGGATTGCAAAAAAAAAACTGAAAAAGGATGCAATTATTACAAAAAACACAAAATCAAAAAAAGAATGCATTGAAAGCAATGTACATATGTCAAAGAGTGCAGTTAAAAGCAAAGTGTTAAAAAATCGCAAAATTGCAATAGAGTGCGAAAAATACCCACACTGAATACAAATGCAAAGGCTACAATAGAGAGCAAAATGAATACGAAGAATTCAAAAAATGTAAAAGATTGAAAAAATTCAAAAATGCAAAAAGTTTCCAAGGAATGTAGATACTACAAAGAGAACATAGAATGCATTGGATGCAACGAATGTAAAAAAAATGCAAAGAAAGCAGAAAGAAGAAACTGTGCAAAAGATTGCAAAAGTGCAATAGAATGCAAGGAATGCCAGTGCTGTACAAAACTGCAAGGACATAAGGTCTGTAAGAAAATGCAAAGAATGCAAAACTAATACAAAAGAATGCAAGGCATTTAAACAATAAAAGAGATTGAAAGAATGCAATTAATGCAACAGAATGTAAAGAATGCCAAAGATCGTAGGCTTGCAAAAAATAAAAACTGCAAAAGAATGCAAAATCAACAAAAAAAAATTCACTGAGGCTGTCAAGGAATGCAAAGAGTGCAGAAAAAAGCAAAGTATGCAAAAAATTTCTAATAGAGAGCGAAATATACCCATACTAAATAAAAATGCAAGAGCTGCAATAGAATGCAAAATGAATGCAAAAAATATAAACAATGCAACAGATTCTAAGGACTGCAAAAAAATATTCGCATACAAGATTGAAAAAATGCAAACTATCCTTACGACAGCAAAAAAGCGAAGGCTACAAAAAAAAATATAACAAAAAAACGCAAAGACATCGAAAAAATGCATCGAATGCGAATGAGTGCCAAAGAGTTCAAAGCTGCAAAAAAAGCAAAGTGTTTAAAAAATCGAAAAATTGCAATAGAGTGCGAACTGCGCCTGCAAGAAAATGCCAAACAGCTAAAAAAATTTAAGCAGTCAAAAGACTATAATTAGTAAAAAAGAACTCAAGAAGTTAAAATACTTCAAGCGGTCAAAGTACTCCAAAGCAGGCAAATGGCTGCATTACTTTCTTTGCAATCAAAAGACTTCATGACTGCAAAGAATGTAAAAGACTTTTAAAAGACTTCCAAGATTGCAACCAGTTAAAAAGTATTGCATTCTTTTGACTTCAAGTCTTTTGACTGCTCGAGACGTTTGGTTTACTAAAGACTTCAAAATTAACTGGCAATTTTTGATTAAAGTTAAGTACCAACATGAATTCAAAGTATTCAAAAGATAAGTCTTTTTCGTCATTTGACTGCAATACAAAAAAAATGCATTCTTTCACAGCTCTGAAAATAAA
This sequence comes from Melanostoma scalare, assembly GCA_949752695.1. NCBI lineage: Eukaryota > Metazoa > Arthropoda > Insecta > Diptera > Syrphidae > Melanostoma > Melanostoma scalare. Next base: position 9,197,422 of record OX456986.1, on the reverse strand, counting down.
GCATTGAATGCAATGAATTTCAAAAAATGCAAAAGTGCAAGAAATGCAAAGTGTGCGAAAGATGCAAAAAAGCAAGAGTGCAAAGCTTGTCAATAAAAATACAAAATCGGAAGAAGAGAATGTAAAATGAATGCAGAAGATAGTAAGGAATGCCAAAAAAACGTAAAGACAGCAAAAGAATGCATAGAATGCAAAAGATGCAAAGACTTCAAGAACTGCAAAAAAAAAAACACAACGAGTTCAAAGACAAGATTGCAATGTAATAAGCAAAATGCAAAAAATCGCAAAGAGTAGAAAGACTACGAAAACTCGACAATACTGCAAAAACAAAGAATGTGAAAAAAGCAAAACACTGCAAAGACTGCAATAGGACGCAAAAAATTCGAGAATTCAAGACCCTATTCAAGAATTGCAAGGAATGCGAAGATTCCCAAAGAAATGGATTAAAAATTGAAAAATTTTCAAGATAAATCACTCAATTTAACCCTTTAGTTAAATTCAACTGACGATTATTTAAAGACTTTTTTACAAAAGATTTTATTTTTTCACAACCCTGCCACGGGTTGGGGACATAATCCCGAAAAAACTTTTCCCGAAATGCCAAAATCCCGAAAATCCATAATCCCGAAAACCCACAATCCCGAAAATCCCAATAGGTTTTCCCGAAAAACGATATAAAATGAAAAATTTGCGGAAATTTTTCATTTTATATCGTTTTTCGGGAAAACATTTCGAGATTTCTATTTTGCATTAATTTGATATAAAAATATGTTTTTTAAAGTTTGGTCGTCACGTGTAAGAAGAAATCTGTTTATTGGAATGATTACCTGGAGTAAGTGTCAGTGTTATCATTGTTCATAATGTTGTTCCGTTATTCTCGTTGCTTATCAGAACATAATCTTTTCATGTGCTCAGTGTCAGAGGAATTGCTTACAACATAAGGTTATTTTTTTTGTTTTGAATTTAATATTTATGTTATGAATTTGCTGTTTTTGTTTTTGTTTTTGTTGAAATAAATACGCCATTTAAAAAATAGTTTTGGTTAAAATTTTTTGTTTTTCAGACTTTTCCCGAAAACTCATAATCCCGAAAACATCAATCCCGAATGGCCAAAATCCGGAAAAAATCAATTTTCCGGATTTTGGCCATTCGGGATTGATGTTTTCGGGATTATGAGTTTTCGGGAAAAGTCTGCTTCGGGATTTTGAATTTTCGGGGAAAGTCTGTTTCTGGATTACGTTTTTCGTGATTTTGACTTTTCGGGGACAGTTTTTTCGGGATTGTGTCCGTTTCCCCCCTGCCACAGCTGTTTAGTTGGAAGTGATTTTTTAGTCCGAAAATGATACCGGAAGTTCTTTCTGTGACTGCATGAATGTCACACATGTGACATAACTGTTGCAATGGTTTGAAACAAAACTTGACATTTTATTAACATGTCTAAGAGTGCGTGTACACTGGAAAGCAAAAACACTCAAGTCTCTTTAGTTGCAATTGATTCCTTAATTCTAGCAAATGTTTATAAGTACATAGTTCTCAAAACAAAATAAAAATCGTGTATCAAGTCGGTTCAGCATCTTACTCAACTTCTCTTCATCTAAAGATTCACAGACTTTCACCCAAATCTTTGAGTTGAAATGACAACCATTGCTCGCCAGAACCCTCTTTGGTTTAGATAAAAAAAAATCCAACCCACTCATTTAATTGCGTTTAAAACCTCTCTCTGTCACAGTGCATTTTACTCAACCCAGCCACTGACTATATCCAATTGAAATTTCACTTGTCCAAATCATTCAAAAAACTACCTAAACAGATAAACAGACTAATCAATCTATTTCTCTCTCATTGGTCTTTTGCAGATTGCCATCGCTCGATTGCCAAATGAAAATCGAATGAAAATTACGAATTCATTAAGCCTAAGTGACATGATACCCGACAACGACCAGCCGGGTTGCCAGAGTAAATCACTCTTCGAATACAACGCCAGTCGATCGTTGGATATTCACAGATAGTTATGGCATGGACGGAGCATCATCCGACCGGCACGCATAACCATCGATATCTGCAGCAGCAGCACAAGCTACACTCGTTCACCCAAATGTGGAGTAATCAATTCAACTTCTATAACAGCCTGATATGCCATGGCCCCAATAAATCGTCAATTAGCCACAACAACCACAAGTACCACCACTACAACCACCAAAACAATAATAGAATCACCATCGTCGTTGTCATTCCAGTGTAGAGCAACTCCAAAGAGGAATTTAAATTTAAGCCTCAGCTCCTCTTCACTTTTTGTCTTAATGATGTACGCTACTCTATCAGGCCAATTGATGGCCGACTGTCCGAATCTGTGCGAATGCAAATGGAAAAGTGGCAAGGAGTCCGTTCTGTGCCTTAATGCAAATCTCTCAAATGTCCCGCAACGACTTGACGCCGGCACCCAAGTACTCGATCTCACTGGCAATGACATCAACAGCATTCCACAAGATACATTTGCCAATGCGAATTTGTTAAACCTGCAGAAGGTGTTTATGGCCAAGTGCCGTTTGCGTATCATCGAAAGGTTTGCTTTTCGCAAGCTGAACAACCTCATAGAACTAGACTTGAGTTACAATCAGCTGACGAACGTACCATCACAGTCCTTCGAATCGATTCCCGAACTAAGGGAAATAAAATTAACGGGCAATCCAATTTATCGGGTCGCGGCAGAGGCTTTTATCAGAGTACCGCAATTAGTTAGACTGGAATTAAGTGAATGTAAGATTGGAGTGGTAGAATCGAGGGCATTTGCGGGACTTGAAGCGACCCTTGTGTGGTTGAAATTGGATGGCAATAGATTGAGTGACATACGTGCGAGTACGTTAACGGTGTTGAGCAATTTGCATGGCCTTGAATTGGCTAGAAATCAGTGGAACTGTTCGTGTGCCCTTCGGCCTCTAAGGTCATGGATGTTAAGGGAGAATATACCATTTGGTATACCACCTATATGTAGAGCACCACCACGTTTGGCAGGTAAAACTTGGGATAAGATTGATTTGGACGACTTTGCATGTGTCCCGCAGATAATAGCAACAGACACGACGGCACATGGGGTCGAAGGGCGAAATGTCACTATGAGTTGCTATGTCGAAGGTGTTCCCGAGCCCAATGTTAGATGGATGATCAAAAATAGGGTGAGTAGAGAGATATTAATTTTTTTTTTTTCATTTTTTTACAAAAGCAGGATTGTTCTAGGCACTCGGATTTTTTCCCGCCGGTATTGTTTTTAGTCTGCCGGTATTGAAGGTTCAGGGCATTGCGGGCTGCTTACATTTTACTTTTTGACGGTTATTTTGAACGTTTAGCAGGCAGACGGATCTAAGATTATCGAACTTCGCGGAGTTATGTGCCTGTGAGATGAAATAAAACTGAAAAGGAAGAAGATGGTAGCACCGAAATAAGTTTGATGCTTTCGTTTGGTTTTGAGGCCATGAAGTCCTTGGACACGTTCTATTACTTTTTCCTTGAATTTGAAATTTGGCGTCTTTGAAACCTTGGACGTTGAATCTTATACACGACATGCTCTCTAAAACTAAAGGAGTCCTACTTTAGTTCCTCAAGACCATCGGCCCTTGCGCCTGAAACTAAAGTGTGGATTGTGAATCCTATTGGCGATTAAACGACGTAAAAAAACTCTTTAATGTCGTACCTATGGAAAAACCTACTTCTGTCTATCCTCCATTGTTATTTATAACCTCAAGACAGATGACCTTAAGTCTAACGAAAAAGTCTTTAATTTAAACTCTAGACAGATTCACAATGTAGCGTCAACGCAGGACGCTAGAAGGACGATAGTTGTTTGCATATTGCTGTCATTTTAAAAATGTTTTACGTTAAGTATTTACTTAATTTAAATCATTGTTATGAAATTCTTCGAAAATGTGGAAAAAGACAAGGAAACCGAGCTCCATAAGGCCCTACATGCCTCGTTTACAATATTGCGTCAACGCCAGGTGGAGGCGTGATGATCCTAGCACCGTCTTTTATAAGTAAATAGTAATAGTTTTTTTTCTTTCGGTCAAGGAAACAGATGTTTTTACTGTGTATTGGAAACCAATTTCGAAACAGCAGCCAGAGGACAAAATTAATGGTTTTTATAACCTTCCACGCTACCTTCGCATTGTGTGTGTCTTGAGTAGATAAAGGTACTCATTTTTCTATAAGAGGACCATGGAAGGTACTGGCTCTTGCATTATTTATTGCTTCAAAGACTTGCGTGCAAAAAAAACGCATCTAGTGCACGTCACTGTTACTGTTGTGCTTAGAATCGAGCACTACAAGTGCAACGTGTGTCCATTTGCCCACTACCACCGTCTTCTTTTGTCTAAATCGAACCCATATCGAGTTAGACGTTCAGCAGCACACGAAAACCAAAATAGAAAATGATTTTTTTACTCCTTTGAAAAGAACAAAGCAAACGCACGAGCAGAAGGAAAACAACTACCTTCCTCGATGAATTTCACCTTTCTTCCCAAGAGGAAGCCCTTCAACAGTTTCTAGATTACTTCCTTGTGACTTATGAACTCTTTTATCTTCTTTTTTTTTACAGGTAATAGCAAATCTGTCTGGCGAATCATCACCACGAACATCTGCCACCACCCAAGGACGCAAGATGTATGTAGTAAATCTTCTACGAAATGCCTCCAATCTGACAATTCTAACCGCCGACATGCAGGATGCGGGCATTTACACGTGCGCTGCGGAAAACAAAGCTGGAAAGGTTGAAGCAAGTGTCACTTTGGCTGTGTCACGTCGTCCGCCGGAGGCGCCTCTTGGTGTAAAAATCATTCTCGTGTGCATCCTGATTGCTTTGCTCTTTGTTGTGGGTTCATCGTTCGCTGCCATTTGTTTCTGTTCTTTACGAAAACGAAGGAAGATGCGTCTGTGGAATACGCCAGCGGCCAGAACGGAGAGCTATGAAAAGATCGAAATGAGTGGTCGTGGTAATAATAAGCCACATGACATGCGAACATTTCGTTCGTCACAGAGTGGTGACGAAAATGGCTACTTGGGACATCACAATGAGAATGGTGGTATTGCACTTGTGAATACAGCAGAAGCAAGACGTAATGGAGAGTACCGAAACGTGCCGACTGATGACGATGGTACCGGATATGAGGATAGTGACAATAATGGCTGTACGAGTTTTAGTATACCTCTGCAAGGGCCCAGGAAGGAAGCAAACGGTGGCAATCCACCTCGATGGAAGGGAGCGACATTGAAGAACAGTCCACAAGAGGTTAGGCGGAAAAACTCATCAGGAGCGGATGGGGACTCGGATCTTCATATACCAAGGCTTATTGACATAAGGTAAGTTCGATGTTTCTTATTTTTCTTTCTCCTTTTTTTCCTTGAATCGATTCAATCGATCGAGATTATTAACTTCCCATTGTATTTTACAGTTGCACGCCAGAAGCTGTATCAAGTTCCATATCTAGCCAAGTAGATGCAGCTGCACGCCTTACAGCTGGATACGCATGGTCTGGAAAGAAATCCTCCCCACTGTTAATGAAACCAACAAACGTCGCAACGACCTACATTGGCGACGATGTCAACTCTTCTGTGTTTTGTTCGTCGCGAACGCCCGAAGTCGACTTCTTCGACAGTAAATATCCCGACTTATTAGATTTGTCCAAATACACCACCAACATCTCATCCACACTCCCTACTTCGTCAATTGTGAGTACAACGAGCGCCATTGGAGGTGGCTTGTGTACGTTACCAAGGAAGCTAAAAAACACAGGCAAATATTTTAAGAACTCCTCCGACAGTCAATCGCCGCTGCTGGCAGACAACTCAAGCAAATACGGCAGCAGTACCCTCGGTGACGCCACCTATCTAGGGGACTTTGCTATGGGCAGACGGTTCTCTGCCGAATCCTGTTCCAACTACACAGGCGTTCGAACAACTAGTCAGCGATCAAACAGCTTTCTTAATCTCGTACAAAGTTCCAAGGCAGGCGCAGGTGTTGCAATTAATACCCATCGCCGGAATCCCAGTCTGCCTTCATCTCCGGTGCATGAGGCTACCAGTACGGCTCACCATCAGCGGTCATTTAGCTCAGCAGCTACACCTCTTCTGGACTTCAGTACTCTTACTAGTCGATCAGGTGGTGTTCCTCCACCACAACCAACACAACCACCACAACCACCCTCAACCGTAACTGCCTACGACTATCATGCGGCGCAGCTCGAACGATTCCTCGAAGAATACCGCAACCTCCAAGACCAGTTGTGCAAGATGAAAGAGACTTGCGACACAATTAGAAAAAAGGAAGCACCCCTCCGAGTGTCGATGGGTGGTCATCCGGCTCAGTTTGCCGACCCAATGATGTATAGCCCTGGTCTGGCTAACAGCCAGCTAGGCAGCGATTGTCTAACCCCGCCAAATTCCAAAACAACCATGTTAAAGAGCAAAGCAATCCTACCGGGTCAACCACCAGAACCGCCGCCATATTGGCTGCATCGAAATGTTATGCTAAAGCGTCTCAATGACTCTCAAACAGACATCTTCAAAAGCTAACTCTCGGACAATGATGTCAATTAAGCTCGCCAGGCGAGGTGCGTTTCTCTAAAATAAAACAAATTCTCGGTTAACAATGTTTTCAAAAAACACATTTTCCAAACAGGACAGATTTATATGTATTTATATAAAGAGAGAAAAGTAAACTGAATTTAGTATAAAAAAAACAGAACGAGAAAAAATATCTTTAACCCTTTAAGTCTCTTGGTTTGTTGTATTTTTTCCTGATGCCTCCTTGATAAGGACGACACACAACTATACAGTGATGGTGATGATGAAGTTAACTTAAGTCTTTCTTCGAATCTACACATAATCAACTAGATTAAACAATTATGGAGGGTGAGTTTATACATAAAAACAAAAAATAGTCAAAGAACAAAAAAAAATGTAAGAGAAATTATAAAAGAGATCAATTATAGAAAGAGAAATGCTAAATCAAAGATCGTAAAAATAGTGTAACTATTATTTATAATGTTAGGGAAAATTCAATTAAGCGTATTTAAGTAATTAAATTATAATTAAGAAAAACAGAAAACCTATAGCGAAACCAAATTTAATAAAAGCCAAAAGAGAGCAAGAGAGTTATACATTTTTTGTACATTTTTTGGATATACGAATGCAATTGAAGCGCCCAAAAACAAAATGGAAGGAGGGTGGTTTGTCTATTTTTTTTTTCTGTTTTTTGTTTGCAACGTTTTGCATTCACTTTTTTTAATTCAGTTGTGTTGGGGGCACGAGTACGATAACTTTGGCGACAAAAAATAATAACGGTTTCTGCTAGAGGGGTTCAATACAAGCATTTTTTACTATGGGAGGGGGGGGGGTCTATCTCCCCCCGTTTAGGCGGTAGGGGCAATTTTATAAAAATTGACTTAAAATATAAAAAAAAATATTGTAGAACAACGGAAAAATTTACAGATACAATTTATACTTTTTATAAAAGCCAGAAATTTGCACTTTATAACAAATTTTAAATAAAGTGGTTTCAATTTAAAGTTTTTGAAATAACTGACTTCAAAGTCAAAATTTAGGAAAAAAAATTTGAAAAAATCACTTTGAGTATTATGTTTCTCGTGATTACAAATGCCAATAAAAAAAATTTGATGTAGTTAGTTGCTTTAATAAATTTTTTTATAAAACGCTGTAAACAAATTTTTTCTATGTCTTATAGTTTTTGAGATAATTGAAAAATAGTAAAACTATTGAAGTATGCAATATTTTCAAAAAATTAAGGAAATACGTACAAATTTACGATAATGTTAGGAAATAGACTATTGAAAGTATAAAAATTCATCAGACAGGTGCTTATGTGCAATTAATTTCCGTATGCAACAACTTTTCGCATGGCCCGCTTCGCGGGGCTCATTATTTTAACCCTTTTTCCGCAGGGTTAAGCTGCTCATGCTAAATATGAAAATAGCAATTAATTTCCGTATGCAACAGCTTTCCGCATGGCCCGCTTCGCGGGGCTCATTATTTTAACCCTTTTTCCGCAAGGTTAAGCTGCTCATGCTAAATATGAAAATAGCAATTAATTTCCGTATGCAACAGCTTTCCGCATGGCCCGCTTCGCGGGGCTCATTATTTTAACCCTTTTTCCGCAAGGTTAAGCTGCTCATGCTAAATATGAAAATAGCAATTAATTTCCGTATGCAACAGCTTTCCGCATGGCCCGCTTCGCGGGGCTCATTATTTTAACCCTTTTTCCGCAGGGTTAAGCTGCTCATGCTAAATATGAAAATAGCAATTAATTTCCGTATGCAACAGCTTTCCGCATGGCCCGCTTCGCGGGGCTCATTATTTTAACCCTTTTTCCGCAGGGTTAAGCTGCTCATGCTAAATATGAAAATAGCAATTGTTTTTCTAACTGCAAGTTATTTGATTGAACTGAAAAAAGTTTTGTTGCTATTTTCATATTTAGCATGAGCAGCTTAACCCTGCGGAAAAAGGGTTAAAATAATGAGCCCCCGCGAAGTGGGCCATGCGAAAAGTTGTTGCATACGGAAATTAATTGCACATAAGCACCTGTCTGATGAATTTTTATATTTTCAATAGTCTATTTCCTAACATTATCGTAAATTCGTACAGATTTCCATAATTTTTTGAAAATATTGCATACTTCAATAGTTTTACTATTTTTCAATTATCTAAAAAACTATAAGACATAGAAAGAAGTAGTTTACAGCGTTTGATAAAAAATTTATTAAATCAACTAACTACATCAAATTTTTTTTTATTGGCATTTGTAATCACGAGAATCATAATACTCAAAGTGATTTTTTCAAATTTTTTTTCGTAAATTTTGACTTTGAAGTCAGTTATTTCAAAAACTTTAAATTGAAACCACTTAATTTAAAATTTATTTTAAAGTGCAGATTTCTGGCTTTCATAAAAGATATAATTAGTATCTGTAAGTTTTCCCGTTATCTTACAATATTTTTTTTTAGATTTTAAGTCAATTTTTATAAAATTGCCCCTACCGCCTAAACGGGGGGAGATAGACCCCCCCCCTCCCATAGTAAAAAATGCTTGTATTGAAACCGTTATTATTTTTTGTCGCCAAAGTTATCGTACTCTCCCCGTGTTGGGGAATTATTTCCGTTCATAATAAGAAGAGCATTGAAAGATTTGTTTAAAATTATTGAGAAAGTTATTCAGAGTGCTTATAGGGAATTTTCTTGGTCGTCCTTTCAGGCGTTACGAGCATTGTTATCTTGGAGAGATCACGGCTCTCCCTGTGTGAAAACGTTCAATTTGCTCCTTTGTTGTAAAACAGAGAAAGAGTATCCCTTTGAGAAGAGATAGGCATTCGTTTGCCGCCATCTTGGAAAATGCGATTTTAGCAAATAACTCCTGAATAAATTATGGACATTACGAGCTTCGTCTTTTTCCCCTTAATTTATTCCTTGTAACCAACAACCCTCTAGTGACCCGTGGCGTGATGGTTAGCATGTCTGTCTTTGAACAAAGAAAATCGTGGTTCGAGTCTCAACAGAAGTTTTTTTGACGGCTATCGCCTTTCGGGAGAAATTAGCAAGTCCTCAGTTAGTTGCCATTAAAAGCGCTTTCTTGAATAGCCGTTCGGAATCGACAGAAAAATGAAGGTACCTCCATTCCCTCAAAAGGCAATGTTGCGAAATATGCGCTAGGCCCCGGTCGTCGAACGAAGTTGAGAAATAAAGAGGCTCAAAGCTTAAGCTAAAAAAAGCTTAGCTACGAACGATAATATCAAGATGTTTCCTTGAAAAAAAAAAAAATTATAATAAATAGTCAACAGTCCCTTATTTAAGAAAAGAGAAGCACTTGGGCAGCTTTTTGGTTTAAAAGCAAGTACGAGTAGATGACAATTATTGACTAAAAAAAGTGTCTACAGTCACAAATTTCAGCTAGTTGGGTGATCATTGGGATGTGTTTGACAAAGTTTGGAAAGGCATTGCCAGCAAAACTTTAAAATTCACACATGACAAGTCTTTCGTAAAGGACTCATTGTAGTATTAGAAGCTGTTCTGGAGAAAGAAATGAAGTTTTACTAAATCAAAAGTGAAAATCTAAACTGTCAAAAAAAACTTGAGGCTAGAGTACCACAAGGGATTGATTTCGGTCCTATTTTGTACCATTTATTGAAATTTACACAAAGCAACTCCGTAGATAAATCAACGAACTAAGGTATTACAGCACGAGTGGCTTTTGTACCAAAAGAGACATAATCACGAGAAAGAAACTACATACATGGAACAAGTAACAAATGGTAACAGCTTGACGTTGGGCGTACAGATGGGTCCCCATCTAGCTGCTAACAGAGCTCAATTGGTTCGATTTAGAGTTCATAGACCGTTTATTTAAGATTAGTTACTTGACCACAAAAAAACTGTCGTGATATCGTTCACTGACCGAACTGATAGCTATAAATACAGTAAACGACAAACGAATGGCAAATTGCTTTTGTTAGTGTCAATGATTGGACCAAAATGCAGCGAAAAGCAATGGAAGAGCTTAACTCAGTCCACTTGCAATATTGTGTATGACAACTTTGGATACATTAGCAAAGTTTCTAAAGCATCTTTTTACCTTACTTTTCGTTGGGGGAGGCAATAAGAAATCAAATATTTAACAACAAAAAATATAAATACGGTCAACGATTTGGGACCGATCTCTTTCTTTCTGAATTAGCTCAGTTACCATCAATCGCTGAGTGCAATTCAAATTCATTCTTCGGGAAGAAGTCGTAATGAATTGTAGTCATTGTAAGAAATGAAAATTCGTAAGAAAAGAATTTTTTGATAAGAAGATGAATGGGAAACCGTTTCACTAATAGATTTTTTTATGAACAGTATCAGACAACTCTGTGATACTCTCTTGCCGTTTCCTAGTTAACATTACGTGTCATATATTCATCCATCAAAATACCAAAATACGTACCCACATATTTTCTTCAAAATTCTCTTTCTTACTTAATCACTATTCCGCAATGATAATCCATCTTTGAATGATTTGAAAATATCTTAGAGTTTGGCGTGTCCCAAACGCAGATTAGCAACTTGAAGCAGATCAATGGTTAAGCTTTGATCTTTTCGAGATCACGATGCTCATAACTTCGAAACAGAAGAAAAAGGAGAGATCCTAGCATCAAATTTTTGCCACATATGGCCGATATTCTAAGACTTATCGAATCCCGAAAGGAACACGAAAGTAAAGTCTTTTCGATGCTCATGTAATAGGTGCAATAGTCAATTTTAGTCGGAAAGAAGAAAGCTGAAAGTAACTAATACTAACCCTATCAGCGATCGAGCAAGTGAGTACTACTTTTCATTCAAAATTCGATCTATAATACACAACATCAATCTGCTATTCATTTATCGACTTAATTCGTTCAAATTATAATCAAAGAATGTCAAATTGTGGTACTTATGTAAGTGTTCGATAACGTGAGAAGTAATGCTAAAAGACACATAATTCCGTCACGTATTACTCGATCACTGATAGGTAAACACGCCATAAGACTCGGCGTTTCCTCTAACGATTTCTACAGAATCTGCTAAGATGAGGAGGAGGAAGAGACAGTGCCAAACCTCCTCTGCTCATGATCTGCATTCTCCGTCAAAAGAAAACTACATCTAGGAAAACACTTCCTAAATATTTTCCTAGAAGCAATCCGGGTCCTGATTTATAAACCCTAATTGCACTGAAAGAAACGACGCAAGTTATCCTTTTAACTGTTTGAGTTTTTCGATGTTAAAATCTTTTTCAAAAACATGCCATCAGCTTATGAAGTCGTAAGTAGGTAATGCATTCAGAACATGAAGCTGTTGGAAACAACTGCTGCGGAGTACGTTCAATAAAATACATCACACTTTTCACCAAGAGTATTGCTTAAAAAGGAAAATCGATATTTGCCATCCTTAATCTCTTTTCATCACACATTTTTAAGCTAATAGTAGAGCCTTGAATTGTACAAAAGAGCTTAGTTTGGCTGGAAAGTGGGAAGTGTTCGTCTGGTTCCAATAATGTGGTTATTTGGGTTTGGTAGTACGAAATGGTGCTCTTAGCTCAATCAGTTCGGTTTTTTTAGTTTTTAGTCTACTTAAAGTTTAGGTTTCTCGATGAAATCACCTGATACCAACGTAACCAAGTTGTCCCCCTACGCAACAGCAACATCTTTCGAGCTCCATCAGAATTTTTTTTCGTAACAAGAAGCCATAGAAGATCTTGACATTCTTCTAGTAACATGTTGGATCAATTGTAAATGTTGCCCAGAACCACAGAAACTTCATGCCATGAAAAGCGGTCTATCGATTAGCTGTTTGTATTCTGCAAAAAATTCATTCGCTAAACACGTTATCACTACATTTTCCCACGCTCAAGAAGTAGGCTAGATTATGTTCGTTGCACTGCAAGCCATACTTAAATATGAGCACTAGATCGTGTGGGGCCATTTCCATCTGGATCTGGGGCCGAATCACCGCACACGTTATCGAGTTAGACACTGACTCGTGACTGAATTGTGTGGTTTTGGCATAAATTCTCACGTAATCGAGCACTTTAGCACCACAATTCGACATTCTTTCATTGTATTTTGAACAAATTCAAGTCGATAAATGATCAGCAAACTGATGTTGTGTAATAAAGAACAAGTTATGGAAGAAAAATAGCACTCACTCACTCGATCACTGATGCGGTAATTCAGCCCCTGCACTTTGAGAAGGACAAACCTGTTTCTCCAGGATGATTTTGATATGACTATCGATACAGATTCTCTTAGAAGAGCAAAAGAGTTAAGGATTATGAGTCTTTCGCAAACTTATGGCACCTTATTCCCTCTTTTGAAATTCGAGGTAATGAAGCTAAGTACCTAATTAATGAAATCTTCGTCATTCAGCTTTGCTCAAGTGTCTGGTTCAAATTCAATCAAGAACGTGTTTTTAATTTATTGCGGGTTGTTATGGCTCCAAATCGAAAGGCTTTATATGTGGCAGCAACATATCAAACAATTATCAAATTACAAAAATTAGGCTCTACCTTCAACGTTCCAATATTTTGAAATTATTTAAGTCCTCACTCGTATAATTTCCTCAAAAATGTTTCTTTGTTATATTTGAATTAAATGTTCTGTTAAAAATAAAGCTTAAGTTAATGACAAATGTGATAAACAAAAAATTCAAATTATTTAATTCATTCAAAACCAACCCCTCTGGGCATATTAAGAAGCCACCCTTCTCAAAAAAGACAGCCGTATCTAAGAAACCGAAAATAAGAAAGTTCTGACATATTTCAAACAAGTAACTTGTTGGTTGTGTAAAAATTATAAAAAAAAACTTAAACGTAAAACAAAAATAACTTATAACCTCTCATAATGTAAAATATAAAAAAAAACTAACTATTGTATAAAATCCCATTTCAAATTTTCACTATTTATTAAAAAATAAAAAACAAAAACCAAAGTAAAACCAAAAAAGATCATGTAATAATAAAAATGACAGCAAAAAAAATTGTTTTGTTAATAAAATAAAAATCAAATAAGAATATTCAAAGTTGTAGTGCTTATTTCATCAAAATACGTGACGATGTTTTCTGTTTTGATGTCTGCCAAAGGGACAAAAATAATTGGCATTCAGACGACGCATATGTGCCTTCTGCCTACTCATTTTGCGACCCAAAAAAAAAAACTGAAATGGTGAGTAACTAGCCATTTTTTCTTCTTTTCTTTTGCTTCTAATATATCAGGGTGCACGTGCAAGGATTTTTGAGGAATTTCGGTAATAGCTTTCTTGTCTCAGACAGCAGTGACTCAAAGCAACGTCAGCAGAATAGGGAGTCTCTTAAGAAAAGCCTCCTCATTAACGTTCTTTCCCTTATAATCCTTTAAGACTGCCAAAATCTCCAACGTCTTAGCCAACAAAATAAGTACAATAAAGGTACTGCCGAACGTACAAACATATATTTTCTCGGGACGACAGAAAAGTGCTGAGGATGAGTTCAATTTGCATGACTAATGAGGGTGACCCAGATGGACGCCAATTGCCACTGGTTACTCATTTTTTGATGCTGAACCACGTTCAGTTTTTTGGTTTTTTCTTTATGTACATATTTATATCTGACACGTGCTTTCAAACAAACTGAGACCGACGAGTGACAGTCTATCTTTCAGTGGACGCGTCATAGCGGCGGTGTCCAAATCTACTCATGCTTACTCCTACTCCTGGTCATGTCGGTCATGAACATTCTAATTGTGCAAAAGAGTGAGCTTCCCAATGAATGAGAATCATTTCATTTGAATCGAATTAATCCACACATAAATACAAAGATACCTAAACCAGCAGCACAAGCAAAACGAGGACCAACTGCAGGATTTCCGTTCCGTTTATTTAGTTTAGTTAAATATGGCAGCAAAAAAAGCAACACAGGACCTATACAGGACTTCTTTTTATATTTTTTTTGTCCAATTTGTTCTATTTGGTCCAATTTTTAGTTAAATTTTTGTGAGAAAAAAAATTTAAAAATGTGAAAATCTATTTGTTGCTTGAGGGGCGCGGTAGGAGGCGATGAGGTAGGAACACAAAAAAAAGGAAGAAGGGAAAAAAACGTGAATACGTGTTTGTGGGATTCATTGTGCGGACAATGAGGACAAAATCACAATAGTTTGGCTGTAGAGAGGATTATCTGGCCGTTGTTGGTAAGGAGCTTTACTAATTTGACTAAAAGGCAATGGCAAATAATAACCTATACCAGTATAGTTACCTATGCACATTTGTTGCACCAGCAGAGCAGAGTACTAACCAGCATAGCCTGTGGGGATAAAGAACTCGGCCATAAATCAGTGGAATATTTAAAGGAATTTAAATAAATTGTAGATAGTTGTTGATAGTCTGCTCTTTTTGTTCACTGAAAGGGGATTTCGTCGGTAATAAAACAGGACACAGAATTAAATGGTTGCTTTTGATAGAGTTTAGTTTTTTATTATTTTTTTTGCTTTCCTGGATTTTGCATACAAAAACGCAATTAGGATTTGGGTTTATTCAAATCAAAAAGATTGGTGAAAGCTAAGAGGTGTAAACAAATGGCCATCCAATAGGAGGTTTCGTTTTGATACTAAAAAAAATACATAATTTTTTTATCATGCAATGTTTATTTCATTGTAAAGAGGAAGGAGGGTGTGCCATTTAAAATGATAAACAATGTAAGCAAATGGCCTCAACGTACTATATTCTTTTCAAAAAACTTTTCATCACCAAAACGGTGTAACACCGCATATTTTTTGACTCATACTGTTTTTATACTTGAAAAGCTACTAAAAAGCATTCGTTTCTGTCAAATGATTTGAGATATTTCTAAAAAAATGCGGTGTAACACGAACCAACTCCATTTATTTCCATTCATCATTTAAAATGCGGTGTAGTGGTTATTCAAAAGTGCGGTGTAACACCACCTAAACGAACTACACCGTGGGTGCATTTAGACACGTCCGCGCGCATTAGTGGCTGTATGTCTTTTAGAACTTCACGAATTTCATCTTTGAGGTCTTTAGTCGATTGTACGACTTTATCTTTTACGCGTCTAGCTTCAAGGAGTGGAAAAGATTGTTCATAATTTGGTACTGCAAACTTTTTACTCATTGATATAAGCTATTTGATTTCAAAGGGAAACTTAAACACTTCTACAATCAAAACCCTTTTCCTGGTCGATAGAGCCGTTTCATGCGTTACTTCGTTCAGTAGTTGTAAAGGACTTTGTGAAAACTTGTTGTTATAATGATAAAAAGACCCTTTTTTCCGTAACATGAAATCTTAAGGTCGTAGGAGAAAGCTGTTAAAAACGCAGGAAAGAACTTTTGAAATAGCATCACTGCATCACGCTAATCTTTTACCTCATGCGTTGAACATGAAACGATAAATAAACGCAATTATTAACACAATTTAAGACAATGTAAGAACGGTAGCTGAACCTTGCAGGCTAATCAAGCATTTTGAAGTAAAAGGTGAAGAGAAGAACGACCAATGCATGTCTTGGGAAGAATTTACGGATCACTTTCTTGGAAAATACAAATTCTTTATGAAACAAAAAAGAAATGCCTATAGGATCACATACTTCATAAAGGAAAGAGGTATGAAATCCCTAAACAAAATCAAGTTCCTTGGCATCATCAATGAACCGAAACTAGACGAAGTAGGTAAGCAGATTAATCAGGAGACACATCGATATAAACCATCTTTTTATTGATTTCAAGGACGCGTATGACAGTAATTATAGAGACGAGCTGTACAGAGCCTTTTCCAGTTTCGATATCCCTGCAAAAATTGTACTACTATGCAGGATGATTTTGGAGAATTCACCCTGCTCGGTAGAGAACACACCGAGACCTTTGATGAAACCGGCTTTCGACGAGGCGAGAAACTGTCATGCGATTTCTTCAACATCATACTTAAAAAGATTGTACAAAACTCAAACGTCAACACCAGAGGAACAATCTTTCAAAAGTCTGTACAATTACTCGCCTACGCAGACGATATTGACGTAATGGTAAGAAAAAGCGTGATGTCATGTTGCGAGTATTGAAAAAGAAGCGGCAAAAATGGGTTTGATGGTTAATGAGGGCAAAACGAAGAACAGGGTAAACGCACTAGTAGCCGGACAGTGTTAGTACGGTACGTAGCCGGACACATCGACCATTTTTTGCGATTAATAGATAAATCACACAAAACATTTCACAAACGTCAACAAACATGGGTCCTTCAATGTGTCCTTAACATGCATGCAAAGTTCCAGGTACTCGAAATGCGTATTTTAGGAACTACGCGTCATTTTATTGCTTGGAAGGTGCGGTCTCGTTGTCGATTTAGATAAAAAAAAAAATAGTGGGAACAGTTTTTAGTAGTAAGATAATGAACAAGTAATAGTTAATTTATTGTAATGAAAAGTTATTGGTTTCGTTGGAAATATCATTAACTAAAACAATTTGCAAAAAAAAAACCAAATTTAATAAAATCTTTGCCATTATTTGTGGTGTCCGGGCACTAAATCCAAAATTGAAACGTCTGTAAAGCTAGCATGACAAAGTTAGCAGAATCGCTTCAAGTAAAGTGCAACAATTAGTGCTTATTTAGTGCTAATTTAGTGCCAAAAGCTTAAATTTAGTGCTCTCATAGATTCGTGAAAAATGAGAAAACTGCTAGCTTGATATTAAGCTAGCAGTGTACTCCCTAATACGCCTACATTAACGCGGTACAAGACTAAAGCAATGTATAGGGAATTTAGTGCTAATTAAGTGCTGGCAGAATATGAAAAAGAATTTGGTAAAAAAAATTTTTTTTATTTTTTATCAATTAAAACTGCTAGTTTGATATTAAGCTAGCAGTGTACTCCCTAATACGCCTATATTAACGCGGTACAAGACTAAAGCAATGTATAGGGAATTTAGTGCTAATTAAGTGCTGGCAGAATATGAAAAAGAATTTGGTAAAAAAAAATTTTTTTTTTTTATTTTTTTAACAAATTCTTTATCACATTTTTAAAAAAAAATTTTTTTTTACCAAATTCTTTATCGCATTCTGCCAGCACTAAATTAGCACTAAATTCCCTATAAACTGCTTTTGTCTTATACCGCGTTAATATAGGCGTATTAGGGAGTACACTGCTAGCTTAATATCAAGCTAGCAGTTTTAATTGATAAAAAATAAAAAAAAATTTTTTTACCAAATTCTTTTTCACATTCTGCCAGCACTAAATTAGCACTAAATTCCCTATACATTGCTTTAGTCTTGTACCGCGTTAATGTAGGCGTATTAGGGAGTACACTGCTAGCTTAATATCAAGCTAGCAGTTTTCTCATTTTTCACGAATCTATGAGAGCACTAAATTTAAGCTTTTGGCACTAAATTAGCACTAAATAAGCACTAATTGTTGCACTTTACTTGAAGCGATTCTGCTAACTTTGTCATGCTAGCTTTACAGACGTAAAATTGAATATGTTTTTCAGTACCCAAACATGCTGTCCGGGTACTAACAATGTGCGATTATCATGTATTTTCAGTATCCAGACAGGGCTTGTCTCTTAAAATGATTGTGTCTGGGTACTAAAACAAAGGCGTCCGGGTACTAACGCAAATGGAACTTTTCTGAATTGTTATTTTATTAATTTTAACAATGATCTCTTTGCAATTTACTTGAAAGCCATATTATTGAGAAATGTTTATATTCTTACAATCAATAAAAGTTTCCGCGGTAGCATTTATGGTTACAAAATGGTTTGAAGTCAAAGTTGAGAAAAAAGTTAAGTGTCCGGGTACTAGTGCGTTTACCCTATATTGTCATCAAACAAGGACACATAACATCGACGAATTGGACAAAACGTCACAATAGACAGACATAACTTCGAGGTAGTACAGGACTCCGTCTACCTAGGATCCGCTATAGACACGGAAAACAACATCAGTGCGGAGATCAAACGGAGAACAACTCTTGCTAACCGTTGCTCCTTTGAATTAAGAAGGCAAATGAGAAACAAAACCATCTCTAGAAACACCAAGGTAACCTTTTATAGAACCCTGATCATCCCGGTCTTACTATACCGCGCGGGGGTATGAACCATATCTAGAGCGAAAGAGGAAACCCTTGGTCGTTTCCAAAAAAAGATGAATTATAACTGGTTCCCTGTGAATACAATTACAACATATGAACATAGCTAGATTTCACATCGCGGGACTAAACGGCTGCGACTTGTACATGATGGACATCAACGCTCCTCCTCGGCATTTTTTCGTAAACATATTACAGGGAAGTACCGGAAAGGGAAGACCAAATCTTAAGCGGCAAAATCAAGTCATCAGGGACCTAAACCGACTTAAAGTGCAGGACTGGAGGGAATCTACCGAAATTATACGAAGCGTCTTACCTACTTCACCATAAACATAGAGCTTCTAATAATGATTAAAAGGAAGATTACAATTTAATCTTCAGGAAAATCATGCAGAAATACAGACTCAATCAAAACTTCAAGGAAATAGTCAACACTAAAACATCAAACCTACAGCTTGTACATAAATCGCACCAAACACCGATATGCGATATGAACTTTTCACAAAGCTTATAAAGGAAACCATGACAAGAATCAGCTTACACACGTACGTAGAGTAGTGTACAGAACCAGCAGTCGAGGTAATAGTACCGAATACTGCAACTTTTCATATCTAAGCAACGATCATTACATCAACTAACCACAAATCCGCACATCAAATCAACTGGAAAAACTTAACTCACCTGAAAAATCATTGCGTTTTGAAGAGGATAAAGTAAAGTATTAAAGACAGAAAGACATAGTCTTGAAGCTTCCGAGACGGTGCACATATTAAACAATAACAACAACACTAATAGGCAAACAGGGGCAGCATCACTGCACACGTGATCGGGCAATAAGTGACTGAATTATTTAAGTTTGGCATTACATACTTCTCACGTTATCGTGCACTTTAGTACCAAAATTTGACATTCTTTCATCAGTATTTCAACGAATTGAAATCAATAACTGAAAAACAGGCTTATAATGTGCGATTCAAAGCGAATTTTGAAAGAAAAATGGCACTCCACTCACTCGATCATTGATGTCATAATTCGGCCCCAGGACACAACGAAAATTGCTTCGTCGATGACAAAACAACAAATCATTTTTTTTATAGGTCAAATGTAGTGTTTAATGTCTTATATTTAGTTCCTTTATAAATTTGATATTAACCGTCTCGTTTAGTTCTTCTGTAATCAAGCTCAAATTACACCAAATTTCAATGAAGATTGTGCTCAAAGTTCAAGCTTTATGCTTCACCGTGAGGAAAGTTCTGGAAGTGAATTGTTTTGTTTTTACTAAAAATCTCAGAAGAAAACAGCAAACCCTGTCGGAATAATGGTTAACCTAAAGGCTTTGTTTTTTTTTTATTGCATTGCAACAAGCAACATGACCAAAAAAAGTTGAATGAAAGAAAAACCATTTTTTTGTAAATTCAGGAAAATAAAACAAACAATTTTCTACTTAGTCAACGTAGGTATTTACAACGAGATGCGGGGTAAAAGATTCAGAGAGGAGGCACACACTCCCAGAAAAAGAAAAAAGTTTTCTTTCACAGACAAATTTGTCATCCAACATTTGCGACCATGGAACATCACTTTCTGGGGTAGTAAATTACAAAAAAAAAAATAGATCAATTCGATACAAATACTTTCTACGTTCTACGTTCTCATAAAAACAAAATGTATTTCGGTTAGCTTACCTAGTTAGTTTTTAAAATGATGGTGTCCGACGAATTGTGTATCCAAAATTAATTTTTAAAGATGATAAACTGACCATTTATATAAAAAAAAACACGAAACACTTTTATTTTTGACTTTTAAAGACGATTTCCGAATTTTTTACAAAAAAAAACACACATTTAGAAGGAAGCGGAAATTTGCCAAGCACAAATGAAACACACTTTTGGATAAATACCACAGCTTTGAATAGCAAAACCCCAACAATAAAAAGAAATAGGTAAAACACATTTACAAAAAACACATAAAAACACTTTTTAAGGGAAGACTTGGAACTATACGAAGAATCTAAGACAAGCTCTATTTGCCCTTCTTAAGGAAAAAAACAATTCGCCACTCACGAAAGCCGGCCGCCATTTCGCGCACATAATTTATGAATTGAGAATATTGAAGGAAACTACGATCACGAACGACGATGGTAGGCAGACATACGAAATTTTGGAAAGCAATCGCGAACTGAATTGAATTAAATACAAAGGAACAAATATATTATATTAGAAACACATTACATTGAAAAAAGAAGTAAAAATTGAAAAATTGAAGGTATAGATAGATTTAGGCAATTACTACGAACATTATTTTGGATGCAAAGTGGGGAAAAATTAACACTGAACGATACGATTTTCACACTTTTAATGAAAAACACTCAACTATTTGATACCGTTTTATTTGCAAGGTAGGATAGGAAGAGGAAGAGAACACAAACCCACACTGCGTTGAAATCGTATTCAATGGCCGCCATTTGTGCAATGCTACTCTTCTACTCTTCTACACGACTACTAAAATAATGAATGGAATTTGGCAATAAGCTATTAACTTTTCACAAAACAAAATATTGGAAGGAAGAAAACACTGCACACTACACTTTTCACGACAACCGAATTGGAAGGAGAATGAGACGAAACTGAAAAGAAATTGCAAATGATAAAAATGAACGAGCTTTGATGAGCAGGTGCCGCCGACTTGGAATTGACAGATAGGACCGTTAGAAATGATGACGGAGTTCAACAAAGAAATCAGAGATGATGTCGACTTGGATGCATTCAGAGCGTTTCAACTCGGGTAAAATGATCAGACTATGATCGGAATTGAATCCAGGATTTGAAACTACACTAAATCGAGTATTTAAACTCAAGTTTATTCCATGAGACCGGTTACACGAATGATACAATAAAATAAAATGAGAAGTTGATTGACAAAACCAAACGGATTGTTTTTCAAAAGATGGAAAATGATTGCAAATATTTGGTTGTTTTGCTCATTTTCAGATGAGTGCGACAGAAAACAGCACCTCTTCTTGTTACTAAAATTAAAGGAACTAGAGAGATGCACTGAGTTATTTCAACACAAATCATATATTGTAAATATGAACGAAAGTTATTACGCTTTCCGCACTTTTAACCAGGATCAATGTGTTTCGCGGAAAAGAATCAAAGAGTCAACTGTAGCAAAGTTGGTACCTGACCAAAAGCTGAGAGCGACCAATGGCACTAAGGAATTATTGTCATTTAGTTTAAAATCATTACAAAAATGTAAGAAGCATATATAAAACTTTATTTAAAGCTCCCGCAATATACATTATTCGTCATTGCCCATAAATGGAAAGACTCATACATATAATGAAAGGTGCGTTTTTGACTCAACTCAGCAATCCTCTATCAGTAGGGCACTTTACCTCTGAACACAAAAGTGTATATTAAAAGTAAATTAATAAAGAAGTAGAAGTACTCAGTAGTATTGATGTGCTTTTGTGTTCAGAGGTAAAGATGGGAAGGATCACTAAGTTGCGAGAAAAGGTAACTAATGATATTCAATTGTAGACAAGCACAAATACAAATTGAAATAAAAGACATAAACATTCATTTCATCTCAGAAAACTTTAAGAGAAGTTTAAGCAAACGGGACACAAGTTGATTCATTTATATGATAGTAAATATAGAGAGTCAGGTTGTACCCTCTTTTCCTGTGTACATAACAATAAAGAGCTTAGGAGTAGAAAATATTGAGACACAAACAATTCTTCCTGGTGTTAAAATGTTAATGTCTCATTTGAACTGACGGTCACACCCCGTCATAAAAGACTCATTATTTTTTAACCATTTCACATCAAAGGGTTATGAATTCCCATATAATGTTTAAAACACGGTGCAAGCGTTTAGGAAAATAGGAGAGAACTTAATAGAATGATGTTCATCACGGAAGCTCTCCACTGTGATAGAAGCACTAAAAATCGAATATTCATTTACTTTTAATTTCAAATCAACTGCCAAAAAAAGATTACAATAAGAATTTCCGGTCAAGTGGCAAAATGACACAATTCCTTGCCTCAATTGACTCTCAAGTTCTATTCTGTGATAAGCCTATTTTTGCAATCGACAGGCAATTTTCGAGCAGGCGATTTTCTG
This sequence comes from Melanostoma scalare, assembly GCA_949752695.1. Classification (NCBI taxonomy): domain Eukaryota; kingdom Metazoa; phylum Arthropoda; class Insecta; order Diptera; family Syrphidae; genus Melanostoma; species Melanostoma scalare. The sequence continues at coordinate 9,174,668 of OX456986.1, read as the reverse complement.
CCATTTTCTTGCTGTGCTTTTTCATTTCAATATCAAAATGATTAGGGCCCAATATCCGTTTTAGAATATAATCCCAATATCCTATTTAGACTTGTATAGACCAATCGTCTATCGTCTTTTGTTTGCAAATGCTAGTAACTTTTTTAGATTTTGTGGAACATATTTTTAGTGCCTGAAATATAAACTTCTTCTCCCTCACTTTGACTTTATCCCTCTTAAGACCTTATGAAATTGCTTTCCAAATTGCTTTAAGGAAGCAGTATCTGAAGATTTAATTAAAGCAAAGTAAAACAAAAATAATAAGCCTTATGGCGCAGTTTAGAAGCTAAAGCTTGTCAACTTTAGGAAATTGGACCTTATTTAAGTTAAATTGCTGGTTGAGATGTCAAGTAACATAGAGTCTGCTTCTCTGGTTTGTTTTGGCTTTTGTTCCATTTGCTATGGTTTGTTTCTGAATCAAGATTCACTAAAGTGCTTTTTTAGAGCGAATAATCCATAACTTTTTAGACGATAATCGTATATACGTCTATCAGCGGTAATATCGTCGAAAAAATATTTTACGTAATTTTGCTTTCAGAGCTCGATGGAAGGCGATCTTACAACTCTCTCGCCGATTTTCGATGCATTTTCAGTTTTTGAAAGCGTTTTCTTCCAAGATCTTCAAATTAAGACTTATGCTGGGCTTACATGCATCTGCAACTGCAGAAGTGCAGAAAAGTAAAGCGGGACGGATGAACATCATGAAGCACAAATGTTAAAAAGAGAGGCGAATAGAATTGTGGCTGCAGATTAAAAATTATGGGTGCATGTGAACATGTTCATCTGCACAAAGTTGACTTAAGAATTGTGGAATCCAGACCAATTTTTAATTATTATTTTAGTTTCTGTGTTTCGTTTCAGTAGGTGTATGTTTACTTTGAGCAAATTTTACACTTTTTTTAATCACATAAAGTGATTTATGGGCACAATCGATTAGATTAAAATCAGTTTTTATATGGTTTATTGGAGTCGTAAATGCATTAAATTTGATTCTGTAGTCAAAATTGTTTTTTTGTAAAGTACCTAAATACTTTTGCTATTTTAACTTCGAGGTAAGCTTCGCAAATTTACCATCAGGTAAGCAATCATAATGTGTGTAGGAAATACTCTGTTTTTTAACCTAAACAATTTCTATTTTACTTAAGTTCTTAGACGATCACCGTTCAATCGTCTATCGTTGATTGTGTTGTTAAAAGATTGTAGAAATTTTGTTATAAAATCACTCTCAGCCGTTGTTTGAAGGCAATTTTTCTATCGTCTTACAAATTTGTTGGGTATTTTTTTCAGAATCTTAAACACTTTTTTTTGGTGCAAAAATTTATTTATGCGATCGTAGTCTGAAACGTTACTGAATCTTTGGAGTACAAGGCTAAAATTATTAACAGGCCTACGCAACAAATTTGAAGCGAAAAGTTCAACAGAGTCAACAATGGTTTGAGTTTCACGAGTACTTCAATTATTTACACTGCATTTATCCAAAAAGTTCTGAAATTTGTATTGTTACGGAAACCATAAACTATCATATGGACGCAATGCTTAACCGACTCTGTTGTTGTTTTAAATAATATTATATTTATCTAATGCTTTCAGTATTCAAACATTACAAAAAAACACCGACAACCTAACCCGGTTTATGCATTTTATTGAAGTAGGTATTTTCACTTTCGCTCATTCAAATTGTTTTGTTTTGCAGGACAAATAAGAAAACTTTTTGATATTTATCAATCAAGTTTGAATACCTGCCTGATAAAATGAAAACATTCATAAATTCGTGGTCAAACAAGGCTCGCCAATAAATTTGCTAATGTGATACATGAGCACCCCCTAAATGCTTTCTGCACAATAATTGCGTAGTCCACTTTGTGTTGAACTCTGTCAACATTCCTAACGGTATAACCAAAAGATGTCTGCACTCTGCAGACTGCGGCTGCTCGTAAAATTTTCATTCTCCCTTTTGTCGTCACTCATGTTGCATTCTTTCGATTATTCTCTTGCTTTTTTTTGTTTTGTGAATTTAAATATTTTGATTTTGTATTCATCGAAACTTGCATTTGCTTAACGTAATGTGTATTCTCGATTATTATTTTCTGGAAAAGTCAAATCAGTTCATACAGCAATGTCAGCAATAGCAATTGAAATGGAAAATTCAACAAGTAAATTCCTACATGTACCTACCAAGAAGTACCAACAAACATGGCCGGCCATTTTTTTCAATCAAAAATAATTTCGTTTGAGGTTTGAGCTTCCTGTGCTATGAGAATATTTTCAAAAATATGTATGTATGTATGTAATTTTATTTTAATCTAGTAATATGTATGTATTTACATAGGTCCATCATGTTTATGCGGAATTGTGGATATACGTTTTGCGCGATGTTCTACCGGCGGTGTTTTTCAATTTTGTTATTTTCTTATTTCGGCACTGCTTGCGATTGCGTTATTCAGTTCCATCGGTCGAAATGGTGTTCTGTTAATGACGAAGGTATGTGTTTCGGTGTTTCGATTTCTAAATTGCTCGTTTAATTCTTTTTGCATTAAAGTTAGTAATACAAAGCAGTGCGTGCTGGTGTGCCCCTGTAGTCTTGTGAACTTATCATCTGCCCGGTAATTTCTGTGATCTTTTCCTCATAAGTCAAAGTTCTATCCGTCGGTTCTGAATCGTTTCTAAAAATCATGTGTGCCTGTAATCTTGTAAATAAATCCTTTTCCCGGTGCCGATAATCCATAAATCAAAAGTTTTATTCATTCACGCAACGTACCCGGGTCGTTTCTAAATCCGTGAGTGTTGTTTTCTATCCATCGAAGTATACCTACCGCTCTGAATCGTTTTTAAAAATCCGTGTGTGTTTTGTGGCCCTGTAATCTTGTGAAAAATAAAGGAAAATCCTTTCCCCGGTAATCTGTGTGATCTTTCCCTCATAAGTCAAATGTTCTATCAATCCACGCAACGTACCCGGCTCGTTTCTAAATCCGTGAGTGTTGTATTCCCTGGTCTTATCTTGTGAAATTATCCTCTGCCCGGTAATCCAATACCTGTGATCTTTTCTTCATGAATCAAAAGTTCTGTCCGTCCATATTTAGGGCTCGTTTCTTTAGACATGTCTTGTTAAGAGGCAAAAGTGTGTGTGCTTTAATTTAAAGAAAGAAAATGTCAGTGTTTTTTAATTTGTGCGTGCGTCTGCAATTTGATAAAAGGAATATTTCCAATCCGATTTCTTAGATGTGTTTCGCGTGTTTGTGTGTAAATTTCGTTTTATTTTAATGTTGCCTGTTCATCGCCGTGTTAAATTGAATCGCGCACCGGAAAATTCGAGTCTACCATCAATTGAAACCTTTTCTAGTTGTGTCCATAATCGGGTCATTTTCAATATCGATTATTTGGATCATTCATCATCATACACTCAACACGGGACCAGGTTATTCTTCAATTGGGGGTAAGTTCACTGATAACAATATTCTGAATATATTTTAAGAACTATTTTTTAGTTTTAAGAATCCCTGGGACGAATTCCCAAATAGATCGATCGAATTCCCAAATAGATAGGTGGTCAATAGGTACTTCAACACAGTCAAGCCATAAACGGCTCAGTCCTACGCCGTTGGATAGCAAGTCGTTAGGTGGGTGCACTGGGACAATTATCTCGATTTGTTTATGGAAATGAGTATGGGGTCTTTGGAGATTTTGAAAGTATAAGTTAGCGTATAGTTTCCAAACAAAACCGTTCTTGTTTCTACTAAACTTACCCCCAGCTAACCTAACTCACGTTTAGCTGCGCATTTAGCTTTACAGAACATCGAATCAAGTCTATTAAGGGAAGCGTGTGCAGGCTTGGTAGGTTAATTTTAAATTTATCGTTTCCTTCCACTTGGTCTTGTCCCCAATGGGGAAAACAAATTCATGTCCTGCAAGGCACACCTAACACCTAATTTAAATGAGAACGGCAGTTACTGGAAGTACATTTTTTAATAATTTTTAAGAAAACACAATTAGCTTGTAGGTAGGACTTTTTTGCTTTAATTCAATGAGGAGGACAAAAAAGCAAATAAAATAAGAAGCAGAAAATTAAGGGTGGAAGGAGAAGTCCTCACCCTGAACCCAATGGTTGTTGTTATTTTCATTTGAAGATTAAAAAGTTTTCATTAGCAATCAAGCGTGAACGGTTGCGTTGTACGTATTTTAGCAAAGCGGAAAGTTATGTAAATAAAAATAATTTCAAAAAACAACAACACAACTTGACGATATAATAAAAGATCTGCCAACCTTTAGTTGAACGTCCGCGACCATTGCTTTCGTTTAAGGCCAAGCAGTTTTACAATAATCATAGTTCATAGTCATCGTCATCAACGCCATGTTAACCAGAGCCCAGCCTCATTATGAAGAAAGAAAGAAATAATTGAAAAACGGGAAAATGAATTCAATTTCATTTCTGTTTTCTGTTATATTTTTTCCCCCCCCCTCGACCCCCTCTCTATTTTCCCCCATCCCCATCCAAACACACACCCAAATATGAAGGCTTCGTTCTATTTTTTTTTTTTTTTTGTTTGAATGGGTTGCTGGTCCGTGAAGAGTCAGTGGCAGTGCCTGCGAGACACTACAGCCTCGAAAGAGGCGAATTCATTTATATCCGAGCTTTGAGCCTTCGGTCGTCACACAGTGGCCTCCACTAGCAATAGCAACCCCTTAGCAAGAGGCCATCATTAGTAAGGACATAAATTCCTTTGGTACACGACCGCGTGAAAAATCACCCACCATAAACAGCAGGGGGTAGGAAAAGCCGTATAAGTGGAAAATTGCGCGAAATAAGAGAGAGAGAGGGAAAAAAAATAATAAAAAGAAAGAAAGAAAAAAGAAACCTCAACCGGAGGCCCATTTGTGTTTGAAGTGTGCGCACTTGGTGTATGAAAAAGTAGCGTGACGGAGCTTAAAAAGGACGAAAATGGGGACACAAATAAATGGCAGAGCCAAGGTCGTCATAATCACTGAACCAACTGTGCTATCCATCGACCCACCGACCCATCGACCCACTCCATCCACTCTTTGCTTTACGTAATGCTGTTACTAGGACACTTCAAGCGATAGTGTTATGATGCCGTACTATGCATAGCGGGAGTGCTTGCGCTAGAGTTTTCGGTACACAGACGGCGTTTTGAGTTGTTACAAGCTTCCGGTTTGAAACAAAAAATTGTTCCTTTTTGTAGAAACGACGGTAACATAAGTGCATTTTGTTCTGCAACAATTTTGAAAGGACAAACAGGATTTTCTGTTTCCCGACCAGACACTCTGCACTCTGCTAAGTGCCAACAAAGGAACCCTTAATGGTTTAGCCATTTAAATTGGAACGAGGATATCAAAAACGCCATTTTTGTTTTTCATAACTAAGATGATGCAGTCGTCGAACTGAATGTATTCAAATAAATCGAACGAATTTTACTCAAAGGATTATGCATTTCGAGAGTTAATCAGTGGAAAGTTTCCATTCGCTGCATATCGGGTCTGTCGATGGCAGATTGAAATGCGGACTTGGCATATGGGGATGTGCATATGGCAATGCATACACTATACAGACAATGCTCAGTAAACCTGAATAATCTATTGAAAACCTTTTGGAAAAGATCGATGCATATACTTAAACATATGAGTTTAACTGAAGTCCTTTGGAGTGACTGTAATCGGAGGGACTTCAAAAGTATTTAATAGTTCTCTTTGTGGATTTATTTTAATTTTTATTTTACACTCAAAATGAGCAAGTCGGAGTCTGAGTAATGCTTAATGTTCAATTGAATTGGTGAACACAGCCTAAGTACTATCCTGAGTACCAGCAAAGTGTGGCTATTTTTATTCGATATTTGGAGTTGTTTGCATCTTTAAAGAAAAAAACTATTGAGGCATCCACGAAACAAAAGAATACTGCAAAGGAGAATTGGAAAACGGCTTGGAATGCACGGCACTGAGCGGCAAAGTGGGGAAATTAGATTAGAATTGAAAGCTGAGCGGCATCGTTCTAGTGCTCAGCTTTCAATTGCATTATTTTTGCAGCTCTGCCGCTTTGCCGCTCAGTACGTGGCCGTGCCCCAATCCGATAGTCGGTCTTTTTCTATGTAGGCACTTAAAATACGACCGATCCTTTTGGGCCGAATTTGGTGCTAAGGTTTGTGCATCGCGTTTTTTACTACTCATTGAACTACATCGTTATTTTAGTTCATTTAGTTCACTTCAGCTCAACAGGACACAGCTTCCTATTTCTGAGGTTAAATATTACAGTCGAATTTTTTTCAATACGAAACTCAATTTCTCCACGAAACTCAGTTTCTTTATTTACTGGGTAGATTTCAATTAAGTTCACTCTTGACGCAACTCAGTTCAGGTTTTAAATAAAGTGAACTGCCACCATCTGCTTACGGTAAAGTTTCGGTATTGTGTTATAACATGATTGTCAAGATAGGTTTTTGTAGAGCGCTTTTCAATCATGGATTCCTCGTTTCTGAATGGAGTCCTTGGTGAAACCTCAACTGCAGCTCTAGTTATTGAATTTAACCATGTGCTAAATGTTGACAGGTTAACAGTATCTAAGGTTTGTTTGTGTATGCCTCAGTTAAGGCTAATCGACGCTGGAAGCTTTTCAGTCAGTTCTTGTAGTAGAGATGGGTTTGCAATATGACTCTCAAAATGTTTAGATTCCATTATGGCATGTGTGATTTGTACGTCAAAAGAAAACGTCACGATTGTATCCAGCCTATCAGCTCTTGGAGCGGGCTTGTTACATATCTTAGTAAGCAGAGAATAATATGATAGAGAATATGATGTGTAAAAGTTTATAGCGCACTGATTCTAAGGGCTTACCTTTTAAGCTGCGTTGAAGGCGGATAAAATGTTCGTTATTTGTGTATCCGCATGAGGGTGTAGAATTTTACAGACAACTAATGAAAAGCGGGCGGTCTTCTGGATTGCCGCTGAAGCTAGGTAGCTTAAGGGGTTTAATGCCTTGCTGCTAGCTGCAGAGAATTTATTTTTGGCATATCAAATGTATGAACAGGTAGGGTACCCTCTTCTTCGTCTTGAGAAACTTTAAGATTAGCTGGAGTCTCGATTATCTGTTGGACAGTTTGTGATGCGATTCGTTGCTGATGAATTGTGGGTTTTCTCGCTAGGCCATCGCCTGTGGTTTCTTTTTTACTGACTCTACCCATTTGGACGTTCTTTCCTCTACATCAGATATGTCGAAATCATCACCATTGTCTTCATCCGATTCAAGGTGTTCGAGGATTTGGTACTTTTTTTGTAAATACTCTCGATCTCTTTTTTCTTGAAACAAGTGTTCTTCTTGTAATCTCGTCAGCTGTAGCCGTACAGACTCCGCTGACGATCATGATTTTCTTGTACTCTGAAATTGCGCACTTTTCGACGGAGTACCTTTGTATTTTTCTGCTTTATGGGTACTCTCTGACAGTCTAACACTTTTGACAGATTTGCTATAGCCGTTGATGTTCGCATATCATGCACTTGATTTATTGGCATTGCAGGTTGGCCATGGGGTGAATTAACTGATTTAGTATGACTTGTAGAAATTTTTGCACAATTTGGACAGATCCAGTCTTTGTTTTCTACATCATCACCATGTACATCGGCACATACAAAATGATACCAATGGTCACATTTGGTAAATTGTACCATTTTATCGAACATCGAAGCTATCTTCTCGATCACATTTTTCGCAGTTGAATTGTTGTTTACGTGGGGAAGAGTGAGCTAGTCTTTTCGATTTGAGTGGCGTGGGAAGATGTTTTTGGGCATGGTATAAGCTTACCTTGTGTTCCTTTGGCGACAGCGAGGTTCGGGCTTTGAAACAGCGATCAGTAGAGAAATATTTGTCCAGAGTAAGAAAATTTTAGGATGTTGACGGAGTAATTTTCCATCAAGAAAAAGCTAAAAATTTTGAATTCAAAATTTTCAACTTATTTGACTAAGTTCGTTTAATGTAATTTAATAAGAAAAAGGAAAACTAAAATTTTCGTTTTGTTTCGTAGGGCTGGTTAAATTTTCTCTCCTAACCTCGACGTTTTTCTCATATTTTTATTTTACCATTCATTTTTAGATTTTTGGGTGTGTCAGGGTTGCCAGGTTTGCCTGTTTTTGAAATACCAATGTTAGAACTACTGATTACTGAACTACCCAGATGAGCTGGAGATTCCGAAATGGATCACTTAGTTCAGTGAGAATTTTATTCCTGAAGGCATGTGAGCAGAATTTTGGTTGCTTATACACACTGAGTTGATTTGAACTTAGTTCACTCTTGGCTCAACTCAAATTTAGTTTATTTGCTTGATTGTTACTGATTTTTACTAAAATAAAATTCATCTGAGCTTGCTTTGCTCTTGATACTGCAACTCCTAATACTCCTTGCCTTTGTCATTTACCCCATCTACATACATAAAATCTGTGACTTTATGTTTGTGTAAATCTATTTTCTATGCTTTGAATTTCTTAACGTTCACTTTGATGATTAAATCACATTCACTTGTAACATCTCTTACCACAAGTTGGTTACCAAGATACCACTTCGTTTTCATAGACTTGTCTCAACTCTGTATCTCTACTATCTACCTCCTCATAAATTTCGAATGAAATTTCTTAATTCCATGGCAATAAGAAAAACACAAAAAGAACAAAAAAACACTTTTTGTTGACATTAATGGCAATGGCAATTAAATCGAGCTCATACATTACAACAAAGTTACGTTCCCGCGATAAAGGTTGTATGGGGAGCATCATTATCGCTCTATTGTTTTACTCAACAAAATACCAAGAATCAAGGGGATTATGCAAAGGAATCATGGCTGTATTATTAAAATCTTCTTATCCCGATTCACCAAGGCAAAGAAAGTTTCACATAATATCTAAGAAAGATCCTGCGGCAGGATTCTCCCTCTCCTTCTCTCTCTATACAGAGAAGAAATGTGCAACAGAATTGTAGACGAAGTATGAACACCAAAATAATGTTCTGACATTCTAAGAAGGTAGCTTTGCAAGGTAAGTAAGTTTGAAAGGGAATTTCCAAACAAATGCGAGAAATTAAAATTAAAATTTTATTCTGCACTTGAGCTAAATCAGAAAGTTTGTGTTCGTATAAAGTGTACAGCTTGGTATCATTAACGATGAAAGTCGGTGAGGCAAGAGGATTGTTTAGATTTTAGAAGACACGTCAGGGGTGGAGGGAAGTTAAGACGAGTGGAAGAATATTAGATGAGAGGTGAAGAGAAAATGCAGAGACTGTAGAAGTGATGCTGGTGAAACACTGATTGTCTTCCAAGAACTTGAACTGAAAGAGCTATAGCGATGTGATTGAAACACTGTTTGTTTGGAAATAAATGCGGTAATCAAGTGTTTTCTCGTCTTTTCAACGCTTTTATCAATGGGAATTAAAATTGGTTCAAATAAATGACAAGGTTTTGCGAAAAGTTGAAGCTATTTGAGATAATGGAATCGATAGTGAGGTTGGCACGGTCAAACTTGCTGCACTGTTGTAAGGAATTGAGGAGCATGACTAAATTTCCTATCTCTGAGTAGGTGGTTTCATGAGCAGCGATGAATGTGCGATTTAAATTCTGATTCTTTGACGAATTTCCAGAAATCCTTCACCGAAAAGCCCCAAAACTCGTATAAGAAGGCTCAGCAAAGAGTAACTCATTGATTATATCTTAAAATTCAGATATTTGTCAATTAGGAAATTTAATAATCCGGTCAGAAGCTTCATGTCTATCAAGAGCTTCGTTGGTTTGCCATATCAAGCCAATCTTGTCATCAATAAGTGAAGACCATGTAAAGCAAAGTTGGCCTTTTTGAGGACAACAGCCTTGACGTTTGAATCTCACTTCGTCAAGTCAATGAGTGAAGACCATGTACGACCGAGTTGGCTTTTTTGAAGACAGCAGCCGAGTGTCGTTTTAATTTCAGTAACTTTCTTACACCTAAGTGGTGTGAATTACAGTTCGAGGTGAGCCTGAGCCTCAACCAACATCTTGGGACAACAATTTCGATTTCAGGCGATCTCTCTTCAGTTTTGCACTCTAAGTCAGTTGAGGTCTTCTTCCACCCAAGACGGGGTCTTCACCATCCACGGTTTCCCTGCAATGTGCTTTGGAAAACCCGTCGAGCCGGAACATTGTCCATTCGCTCTGCATGGCCCAACCATCGTAGCCTCGCCTTGCGTACTCTTCTAGCTATGCCCATGTCACGGTACAGCTCATACAGCTCGTTGTTGTATCTTCTCCACACATTGTCCTCGCATACGGGGCCAAAGATCATTCGGAGTATTTTTCTTTCGAGACGACCAAGGGTTTCAGTAACTAGTTAAATTGAATTCGTGGTACTCGTGGCCCCTTGGGGTGATGGTTAGCATGTCTGCTGTTGACCCAGAGGTTCGTGGCTCGAATCCCAACAGAGGCAAAAATGTTTTTCCACGGGTATTACCTTTCACGGGGAATTGGCAAGTCCATGGATAGTAAATTCATTGCCATAAAAAGCGCTTTCTCGATTAGCCGTTCGAACCGGCAGAAAATTGTAGTTCCCCTCCATTCCCTCACAAGGTATGATTGTGAGAAGTGCTCTAGGCCACGGGACTCCCCGCTCTGTTGCGCCACCTTAATTGAACTTCGAAGGCCAAGTAATCTCAGTGACAGGTAGAGACGAGACGGGGTCACAAGAACAGGGAAATATTTATCAGAATATTTTGATTTACGATTAAATATTCTTATCTGACATTCCTGTTTATTGGTTTTTGGACCTTTAATCACCTCTTTTGTTTCATTTCATTCATTGACAGCCAATAACTTTGCCACACTCACCTGCTTGGTCGTACTTATCGATTGGCTATCTTCTAATCCGTTGTATAATCTTCACGTTCTCAATAGCTTCCACACGAGTACTTGACCAACTACAACGATCGCCTAAGATAACACACTTGAAAAAACCCATTGTTTTGAGAGTCACTACAACCTTCAATCGTCTACAATTGAAAATAACTCACACTGATTAGACTGATTAGATAATCAATTTCGCACTCGATGAAAGCTCGATCAAAAATCGTATAAATTCCCTGAAACTTCCAGTACGACGTTCTCATTTATATTTGTTTGTCATTGTGTGCATTAGTTGAAAGGTAGCAATGAAGTCGATTGTTTGTCTTGTGATTTTGCTGACCATGAATGGTCTTTCGATAGCTTTTCCCACTCCAAGTGAACATGATCCTGAACAGGGTGATAACTTTGAGGGTGACATCGTTCTGTCACCCGAACAAGAGATGGGTTTAGCAGGAATAGCTCGTAATGGCTTAATTGCTGAAAAATATCGCTGGCCCAACAGAATTGTCTACTACAAGCTTGCTGAAGGACATTTTGGTAAGCTTTATCAAAGATTTGAGAAAATGTTTTTTAATTCGCTTCGTTACTTAAGATGCGGCTCATCAGAACCACATTCTGCGTGGTATGCAACAACTGGAAGAAGTCTCTTGCATTCGTTTCGCACCAGCTAATGAGACAACAACCGCCTTCATAAATGTGACAGGCTTGCCGACAGGTTGCCATTCGAGTGTAGGTTTCCAACACAAACTACAAGTAGTGAATTTTGAAATTTACGAATTGGACAAAGGTTGCTTCCGATTGGCCACAATTGTCCATGAGTTCCTACACGCTCTTGGATTCTATCACCAACAAAGTGCTTCAAATCGGGATGATTATGTGAAAATCGTAAAGGAAAACATTTTAGACGGCAGAGAGAATAACTTCAACATTTACAACTCAACTGTAGTTGATGACTTCGGCATTGAATACGATTACGGCAGTGTGATGCACTATAGCGCAACAGCCTTTTCCAAAAATGGGGAAAAAACTATTATTCCAATACGTGATGAGACGGCAGAAATTGGACAGAGGAGAGCCATGAGCTCCAAGGATATTTTCAAACTGAATATTATGTATAAATGTGAGATTCAAACAAAGTAAATGGTTAAGTGTGAGGTTGTGTGTAATGTGATAGAATAAAGAACCGCAAGTGATATTTTAAATGAATGAAGTTTTAGCGTGGGGTTTTCTTGTTCAAAACAAGCGAACTTTTCAGTGTCTTTTTGGATTGGAGTTTCTTGGTGTCTACATACCTGAAGGCCCTGTTTTACTTCCAAACTTGTTTCGAGTTTGAGCAATTCGTAAATTGCTACGCTTCATTGACGATCTCAATTTGGACGAAAATGTTGATAGAGAAAAAAGAAAAAAGTTGCTTCATTAAGAACTTTAGGGAAACCTGATAGGCGAAGCTTATAAGTTAGGGCTTGAATCCATAGTCTGTCGTACTTCCTCACATCTAAAAAGTATGCCACGGTGACTGGGTGGATAGGGAAGGTGCTGTCCTGTTGGTTCTCCCTGAAGCAGAAGGGCGGCATACTTTTAATGTTTTTGCTGCCGTACTTCTTCAGCTTTCTCAGTAGTCAACCTGCAAATGGCTTGTTTGACATTGCTGAGTAAGGAGGTAGGCTTGTAATTCGTAGTCTAGTTCTGATCGCCTTTCTTTTTTAGGTTTTTTTCTTTTATGTTAAAGTTGCAGTTGTTGATGCACTTGAAAATAATGGTCACGCAAATCATCACTGACTGTGGCAGTATACTTCCTAGGAACAAATTTCGAATCTCCATCAGGACTTCTTTCGCCTTTAGTTTTGCTGATTATTTCTACGATATTTTCTGGTGTACTTAGAACTGAGCTTTCAACTGAATCACTTGCAGGATTGGTTTCGCTTAAAGATTCTCCCTCTGTGTTGGGCAGTGTGGGGTTTTTAAGTTGATGTTTACTTTTCTTCTTGAAAGGCCGGATCAATCAGATGGATTGGGCAAGGAGCTACGATCATGAGATTCTTAAACCTTTTCCTGTGCTGTTGTAACTTCTCTGGCAATGGTAGCTTTTTTTTTATTCCACAATGGGCGCAATTAGCTTGCAGTCATCAAGTTCCGGTTTCGATCGTATGTGATCTTCCTTGGAATGCAATGTTTTTGTGGTGCTGGTCTTAATTCTGGAACATGAAGTTGACTTTTTTTCAGTTCAAATAAATAAGTAGGGTGGCGCAACAGAGGGAGGAACCCCAGGACCTAGTCCCTAGTGCATTTCTCCCAACCATGCCATGCCTTTGTGGGGGAATGGAGGGGACTTCTTACAATTTTCAGCCGGTTCCGTACAGCTAATCGAAAAAACGCTTTTCATGGCAATAAATTTACTAACGCGAAATGCGATACCCGTGCAAAAACTTTTTTTATTTGGAGGTATTTAAAGTAGGTACTAGCTGCAGCACTTAGACACAATTATCGGTTCATTGTGCTACCAGATAGCAACCTTCTTTTATTTGAGCTTTCCAGATGTTCGGAGAAATGCCAAAAGACGCTGCCAATATTAAGAGCTAAAGTAAGCTGCTCTCACCATGTCTGCGCCGAGTATGTGAAATCTGATACGAGAAAGTGCAGGACATTCACAGAGTACCTACCTGCTCCGCGTTGTCGTCATCCTCTCCACAAGATTCACAGAGTTTTTGCATGCAGATTAAGAAGAACCAAGTCACACGAGCAAATGGTTTAAAAGTCATGGGAAAGTTTTAAATGTTTAAACTTCCTCTAAAACTTCCCCTAAAGCGATTGTTTTATTGAGGAATAAAAATCTGTTGTCGATCGTTCAAAGATTGGTTCTGATAACGAAGAGTTTTTAGTGAGGTAAGAGACCCTCACTACTTGTCATGTCGAATACTGCCAAGAGTCTTGAAGATTTCCTCCTGACAAAAAAAAAAAAAAAAAAACTTAGCCAAGCGCCGATTCAGTTCCTGAGAAAGCTGTCTGAGATCTTTGCCTTGCAAGTTCATCTTCGATCTCATTTCCAGTTATGCCGCGATGGCCTGGAACCCAAATGAGACTCAAAGAATTAAGTCTTCCGACCGCATTCGGAGGGTTCTTGCATTCCTGGATCACTTTCAAAGTAGTATGAGGGTTGAGAACGGCCTCTGTCTGTCTGTGCCTGCAGACGCAAAACCTTCTCCCCATCCAGCCATTGTTTGTAACGTAGCTTACAGCCATTTAGATGTGATGAAGTTGACCTACTTAAAATCAATGTATGTACTTTGTCCTGTAGCCTCTGTCCGATGTTTGAAGCTTTTACTATTTGATGGGGTACTCTTACAACGGCTTCCGGAGCCATTGCTCTTTAGCTTCAAGGTTTTGCACTTGGCTTGAAGTTGCTGGTATCGATCGTTTGTGTTCTTGAATTTTTTTTGATTGTTAGTTGTTTAGTGCATCAATTTCAAGGTTCAAATGTTTCTGTTTGGTTGCAGGAGTTTAATTCTCACTTTCTTCTCTTCTTCAACGTCTCTTTTGAGACTCTCAAAAACTGGGGCCGAATTACAGCACACGTGATCAAGTTATACGTTACTGAATTATTTGTTTTTGTCATAACTTCTCGCGTTATTGAGCACTTTGGTACCACAGTTTGACATTTTTTCGTCAGTATTTGAACGAGTTGAAGTTTACTGATGTTGTCTAATAAGGAGTGAATTTTGAAATGAAAATAGTACTCACTCTCTCGATCACTGATGCGATAATTCGACCCCTGATTTTCCATATTCAATAAAATGTTTCACTTTTTCGTTGCCAAGAAAATGGGCTGGTAAAGCTTTATGCTGTCCTGGACCGTTTCGTGGTCCGTGTCACTGCGTAGAAGAGCTAAAGAATAGTACACCAGTTTTGGAAGTAGCAAAACAAATTTGAATGTTTTCAAAAACAAATTCACTGTTGATGCTGTTCTCGGTACTGTTCGGCAGTGAAGTGACCACAAGTGAGTGCTGAGCGCTGTTTATGTCCGGTTAGTCGATGATCACTTTGCCTACGATGTTCATAATGGTATCCAACTACAGCTGGCAAGCATTGCGTTGAAATTCCCGCTGATGAATCACTGTTTACTTCTCGAGATGATGCCGTTGAGGAGGTGAATGTTTGTTATGGTGGAGTTACACTTGAAGTAGAAAGTAGAAACTCCTGTGCAATGAGATCATACGGTGGTTTTCGACATTATGCCGTTGAAAACTTTTATGTTTGAAGTATAGAGATAAACGCTCAGTTGGATTGAGGGTTTCGTCTTTTCCTACTTTTACGGTAATGACGGTGGTTTCCTTGGTTAGTAAACTTATGATGGTGACGTATTTGAACTCATATTGACATTCCTCTGTGGTTGTTTTTGTTTTTATCTCGCAAGAATGTTCGTAAACTTCCTTCAATTTGAACGCAGACATATTCTCGCACACAGGTAGTCGCAACTTGTTCTAGTCATTGTCAAGTTCTCCACTCCATAATGCCATTTGACTTCGCAACCAGTGCACCCTTTCATTCGTAACCAGGTATTTTAAGTAAACTGTAATAGAAAAACTTGCTTAGTTTAGTTAAAGAGTTGAAGGTTTTTTCTTTAGCGTACTTTGCTTTAAATTTGCTGGTACCTCAATCTGTATCGCTGTCTGCGTAGTGCGTTAGAGTGATGGATTTCTTTCAAGAGAAGATCATTCTTTCTATCATCCCACGGTGTAAGATTTAAACTCCATTTTCCTATGTGTGGTTTGTCGATTTACCCGAAAGACTCACGATTTTCGGTATCGAAGATGGTCCGTTGCCCTGGTGTTGCGGTTTTATAAAGGAACCACTAGGTTTCTAGCCTTTACCAGAGTCTGCTAATTTTCGCGATTTTGTTGAGGAACCATATGACCGGTTTGTGATGACTAGTGACCTTCCTTTAGGCCTTTGAGTTGATTCTTTGAACTTGCTTTTATTGCTACTGAAATATTCGACGTGTAGGGGCTGTTTTTTCTTCCGTTCATGTTCTTCTGGTCACATTCAGCAGTTATTTTTCCTGTCACAAGCCAATATTGACGACTAAAGTTTTGTGACGATGTAACAGCAGTAGATAAATGTGGGCTGTCTGAATAGTTAAGTGGCTGGTGATTTTGGCTGATTTTGATGTAACCGGATGAACAGATGCGAAAACTTGTGTTATTTGACGTTAAATTTATCAACCCATCAGGATATAGATCTTAAGTACCCGGCAAATAGGCATCTTTGCCATCATTTCCCCTTAAATTGCAGTAAAAATTCCGCGCAGTAAAATCCTCCCCTTGATATTCCTTACTATACTGCTGCCTTTGTTTTAAGTTCTTCCCACTTCACAGTGCTAATCCAGTCATACCCCACTTCCGTGAGTTACTTTTGTTCGGTGGTAAAAACAATGTAACACCAAATCTTTGTTTATGTCCTTTTCGCATTTATAAAGCTTCCCGTTTGAGTAGCAAGAGAGCTTAACATTTTATCAATCTCCAGTAAAAAAAATCATAAAATTTCAAGACGAAAGATGCAAAAGCATCTGCCAAATCACTGGCCGCCACAGTATCTATATTTCCCACTTAGTGGGCACATAGGTTTTAATTAAACCCTTCACAGCATCATCCCGTCATTGTATATAAACACAACTATACCATGCGCTAACAAACCTCCTGTGGCTACTATCATAACCCACGTCTCTCTGCCGAATACTTTCAAACTTCTCTTTTACACTTTGTCCGGGGGAAAAACAACCAAAAAACATAGCGGCAATCAGATCTTTTATGCATTTTAATTATCCTCACACGCCCCAAGGACACAAAAGTCAGCTTCGGCTTCAGTGCTACCGATACACACAGCCAACACCAACAGCGTCGTGGTATCACTATCACAGTGTTGTTGTTGTTGCAGGAATTTAAGCACTCAAGTTGCTCCTCTTGCTCTTGCTGGATGATGGCTGTTACTCAAAAACAAATCCTGATGAAAATTCCATTAAGCTGAATATTTAGTCCTGTTGAAAAAAAGGGGACAAGCATCGCACGTGTTTTTTTTTTTTTTTTGCCCCGCATTTCGTCAAGGTTACAAATTTTCAACTCACTCATAACTCTGGTGTAATTGCCCTTGAGCAGGGTTGGTGTGCGAGAAGGCTATAGGGAGGACTGCATCCTCCCCCGCTCCACAAACAACCCTTTTGCAGACAGATGGGAGTTATAAAGTCTGACATAAATCCTCATTAAAATTTGCGCGCACACACAAGAGACGGATTGAATTAAAACGGTTATATGCAGCCCCGCATAAACGGCTTGTTTTTCTCGTATTTGGTCCTCCATTACGACGACTCCGTTTTATTTTTGGTCTTTTTTTTTTTTTTACTTAAAAAAAAAGGCAGAAGAAAGTGTGTTTGTTTTGGCAGGCCGACAACGTTTCTATTATTTATCGGGTTTTGTGTCATGCGATGGCTTGACACCTAACACTTTACAGGTGCGGTGAGGGTAGACTTGAAGTTGACATTCATTTGATTGCTTAGGGCTAGGTAATGGTAGGCTGCGGTTGAATGATGTCTCATTAAAATTATTTTACTTCTTTTTTTTTTGTTTTCTAAACAAAAGCTCATTTTATTGGGGTCACATCCTTTCAAATTTCACCGGTAGCTCTTCTCTCTCTTTTTTGTTTTTTGTCTCTTATTGTGACTGCTGGAGCAGGCATATTGTTTACTGTTGACGTGAATGTGATGAAATTCGGTTTATGGAATGTCCAGCAAGTTAGGAGTACGTACGACTTCAAAATTTTCACAGTTTGTTAATTGGATTAGTTGTCGGAAAACAAAAAAATTGTCGCTCTTCGTTTGAAAAAACCGTGTGTATTACTAACTTGAGGGTCAATTTAGCACTACCACCCTTTTTCCCTCCAATCCGTCAAATCGATCTAAAACAAAAAGTGTACAATTAACTGTCGTTATTTTGTCGTAGGTTATTTTT
Organism: Melanostoma scalare; assembly: GCA_949752695.1. NCBI lineage: Eukaryota > Metazoa > Arthropoda > Insecta > Diptera > Syrphidae > Melanostoma > Melanostoma scalare. The sequence continues at coordinate 9,156,775 of OX456986.1, read as the reverse complement.
TTTTTTTAAAGTAAGGGGAGCATTTAGAAACGTTTAGGTTACATGTGGCTGCCGGTGAACGGAGACCGACACACTTAGACCACAGAGGGTCCATTGTGATACCACTGAAGCGAGAAAAATGATCACCCTCTGGTTTCCATCTAGGGGATTAAAGAGTTGAAACACCAGCTAATCGAACCTGAGCTAACGAGTTGATCACCAGTTACTCAAACCATCCAGAACTTCGTATGAAAAGGGAGAGACTTTTTGGGTCATTAGCTAAATCGCTGGTGTCGTCGAAAAGTAATCACCTAGGTGAGCTTTCCGTTTGTTAACAGTGCAGGGCATGAGCAAAGGACAATCCACCATTGTCTTCTCTTCTTCCTAGTCCTTGCAGCTACTGCAGAAGTCATTTGAGTAGACACCAAGTCTTTTCGCGTGTCTACCCATTAGGCAGTGTTCTTTAAGCACAATTACATATAGTGGACTAATAACATGTTTAAATTATCAAGAGCACTCATCGCTGAGTTTCTGACATTGTTGAAGGCACCTTCTATGTCTAAGAAGGCGACCAGAGTGTACTCTTTCCACTGATTTCCCTTTGTGTATAAGGGTGTTGTGCTGTGGAGATCAGACAGGGTTCAATTTTCTGTCTTCAATGTACGTCTAATACTCTTTCCAGTGTTTTAAGTAGGAAAGATGTCAGACTAACAGGTCTTAAGTGCTTTGGGGTTACGTGAGAGCATTTGCCGGCCTTTTTAATAAAGACCACCTTAGCTTCTCTCCAGGCTTTAGGGATGTAAGCGAACTTGATGAAACTTTTCAAGATGACCATTAAGTTCCTAGTGATCATGTCAGACACATGTTGAAGCTCTGCAGGAATGATTCCATCCGGCGCATAGGTGCTTTGTACGGGTTGAAACTGTTTAAGGCCAAATAATCACGTGGGACAGTTTCGACTTGGAGATTAGACCTTTGCAGGTTTGAAATGTTCGACAAGGGTCGTGGTCCAAGTATTTGATTATTACCAAACTGAGTGATTCCTCATATGAAGTGGTCCGGATGCCATTGGCGTCTTTTAAGGAGCTCGGCATGTTTGGATTAGAAGTTTCTCCAGGAGAATCTTTTGCTTATCCTTAGGTGTTTTTTGGAAATCTTTAAGGAATTTTCGTAGAGATCCCAGTCTTGTGGCTTCTACTATATTTAGCTCTGTTTAAAAGTTTTCCACAATTTTTCTTGAGCTCTCCTTATTCTTTATTCCAGCAGTGTGGCTTCTTCTTTCCTTTTATTGTGGTGAGAGGACAGGAATTTTCCATAATGAGTGGATAAGAGTTTTTGTCTGGGTTAAGAGTTTTTGTCTGATCATTGACAATGGTGTCAAGATCTTCTGTGTTACGTGTAAACTAAGGATTTGTTGGTTGTTTAGAAAGGGGGTCGCGACAAACTATGTTTTTGGATATCTTGTGAACGACAAATTTACGACAGTTAATGGCGTACTTAGTTTTGAGTTGATTTGACCCTTTTATGGGGATGGTACTTTTTTGAAAACATAAAAAGTTGAAAGTTTTTTGTTTTCACGATAATATGTTTATTATATTTTCTTCTGAAACAAATTAGGTATTAGAAGTTTTGGGCAACACTTCGTTAGGGCTTACATTACAAAGACCAGAAACCCAGCGGTCTGTGCAGTGACAGCTTAGAATATCATGGAGCCTCGTCGCTTGTCGTAACTCTTAAGACGCGACAAAAGAAGTAATCACATCTTGACATTTAACATCAATGTGAGTCTAGCCGCAATCGTAACACCTTAATACTTTCCCACAAGTGTGGATTTACAGATTGCAGCGCTTACGCGACTGCAGATCAGCAATGTAGTAGAAGAAAGATCAAACTCGAAGCATTTACTGTCGTAACATGGAAATAGGTTTCGATAAATTTCGTAAAATTTCGAACATTTTGGTACCGGCAGACACTACTTCTGCTCCGTTTGGATCAGCACCCTGGACCGAACAGAAATGTTCGGGTCAGAGCTGCACCAGATTCCAGGAGATAGCAAAATAATGTGACGGATTAGACGAACTTTAAAAGTCGCAATCTTAAACGTTGGAAACATGACTCGTATTAGTTCGAAATGGAAGATGAGATGAGATGAAGGCGAGTGTTATTGCTTGAACTGTAAATGAAGTTCATTGTAACATTTCGTTACAGCTTCCGGCCTTGCGGTACAAAAACTCTAAGTGAAATTAAGTGAGCTCAAATCAACTTCTCTAGTCACTGAAAGAATCTGAAAATAGATTGAAAATTTAAATACAAAGTCAAATGCCATGCCTGTCACTGGCTCCTTTAAAATAAAACCGATGACTTCCACATTGGCAGTTATTATATCAATTAAACTTCAACTTGATACCCAATTTCATTTATTTTAACCACGAACGTTCGTATTTCCTACATAAACGATGACAGCTCAAGGGATCTACTAAAGCAGCAGCACACGTTCACCACTACTATAGCAAACTCATCCCCACCAAAGATTGTTTTTTTTTTTTAATTTTTCCCTACAAAATAAAAATCAGCTTCATTTTGGAGCAAAAGGAGCCAAATAACCAGCCTTAAACAACAGCAGCTGCCGTCATGCAGCATTAACAATCCCAAGCAAATAAATTAAGTAACCATTTGACTACCGCTAAACCACATATACCCGTTGTTGACTGCCCGAAAAGTCAAACATGTCAGTCCCATTTTGTGGTGGTTAATCTTTCAATGGATCCTTTGATCCCAGCCAGCACAAGAGCGGAACCCGGCAATATTTACACATATATTTATGTATGTATGTGGAAAAGCTCAGTGTGGTTTTGCTACCCTATCACCCACCCTACCATCTACTTCACGCTAGTCTGAAACAAACAAAAAAACCAAAGGTTATTACATCCCCCTCCCCTCAGACCCTCAAATGAATTGTTCGTTGTCAATATAAAAACATAAAAAGCCGACAAAAAGAAAACACCACAACAAATAAAATAATCAACTTGTCAGTTAAGAAAACCACTACGATTGCGACCCTCATCGAAGAGCTCCCCCGTAGCTAAGTCCAACATCTCATTGTGGTTCGTTCATCATTATGACCTTTGGTGAAGGAGATTATCCATTGACATTCAAAGTTTACAATGAAATAAAATTGGAAATCTTACATTCTTGCAACTCAAACTCATATACTCTCACACCGACACCCACACTCAAACAAAGCTTATTAATTGTAAATTGTTATTGGTTTGGGTTTAGTTGTTATCACACCAGGGACCGACACTCCAGGGACAACCTATCAAGCAATTTAACCTTGGGTTGATGTGGGTGAGGTTTTCACATAGAGCCAATGCCAACGTAAAGAACTCGCTCGTTGGGTGTTTTGGAATGAGTCGAAGAGGGTTCTTGAGCTTTTGTTATTCTAGTACAAAAGAGAATTCTGTTGGTTGCAGGAAGGAAATTATTGTTCAACCGAGCTCGCTAAACAATTTTTTTATTGTGTTTTGTTTAATTCATGGTTAGAGAACTATTTGAAGTCTTTTAAATGATAAAGTCTTTGTTTTATTGTAGAAGATTGATACTCTTAGGAGTGAAGATTCCTTTGATGGTTAAGTTGAAAATGGTAAGAGGGAAATTCGTGACTTACTTGCTCGTGGATAAAATAGGGGTTCGAAGGAATTGAACAAAAAAAGGCTAAGAGAAGAAGCTGAAATAAAAAAAATGCGACCAGAAAATTACTATAGCTATCGAGTCTAAGGAATGTTGAAACTAAATTTTTTTTTTATAGAAGAGGCTTTTTCTAAGCGCTAGTCTCAGAACGACAGATTGAATCAAATGAAGTGTGAGGAATGAAGTGAACTTGAAAAATCTCCAGAAAACTGAAAAGTTATGGTTTTTACGTAATAAATGATGTCTGCTTGTTTTGTATGAAAGCTGCTAACGAGAAGCTAAAAATATAACAGCAAATAGGAAATTGAAAATAGTCGCACGGAGTCATATCTGGTGAACATAGAGGCTTTGAAATCGTTACAGTATTGTTTTAGGCCAAGAATTCACGAACAACCAACGAAGTGTGAATGGTACCTACATTGTCGTGGTGCAAAGGTCATGAATTTTTTTTCCATAAATCTGGGGGTTTTTTCGGATTGCTTTACGCAAACAGCGTTGAAATTGTAGGTCTTATTGACCGTTTGACATCGCGGCAAGAATTCATGGTGCACTGTGCGATTACTGAAGAACACCTTGACCATAACCTTCACGTTCAAACGCTTCTTTCAACAAAAGAAAATTGCAGTGATCATGAAAACACGTCTAACCATAGAGACTGCCACAGTCAAAGTAATCACTCAATACAACTGAATATTTTATCATACTTCAGGGGTATGAATACCAACATAACAAAACCCCGAAATTTCAAAACCACCGAGATTTTCTGAACACAGTTCGTATAACCACGAAAAAAGTTTAGCTTTCGATGCTAGGCTTTTTCGCTGAATAAACTGTGCATGTGGTGCCGGTAGCGTTTTGGTTAAAGGCTCTGCCAAAGCAAAGCAACGATAAAAATTACAGGATCGTTTCTGCCGCTCTTCAAAAGATCGACGCGACAATGCAATTGTATGAAAACGCTGCGTTTTTTTTTCTCATATGTCGCTGTACAACTTAACTTTCACAACTCCAATTGCCGCGACTACAAAAACGCTTTGGGTTGGGAGGCCCTTAACATGTAGGAAGAAATTCCTTACTTACTTACTTAGGTGGGCATTACAGTTCGGGGTGAACCTAAGCCTCAATCAACTTCTTACGCCAACAATTTCGATTTCGGGCGAGCTTTCTCCAGTTTTACACTCTTAATCGGTGGAGGTCTTCTTCCACTTGATTGTGCCACCTACGACGAAGTCATCCCCTTCCACGATTTCCGTGCATTGTGCTTTCGAAAACTTGTCGAGCCGTAGCGTTGGTCCATCCGCTCTACATGGCCAACCATCGAATCCTCGTGGTTTTTTACTCTCCTAGCTGTGCCCATGTCGCGGTACAGCTGATACACATCATTGTTTGTCCCATCCCGAAATTTTATGGAAAATACCTAAAATAAATTCCCTCACCACTGCCTATAAAAATGTGTTTTTTTGTAATTTTTTTTGGGTGGAAGGAAAGGTAATAAAGTTATAATATTGGAGGAAATTATTTAGCGTTTTTTTTAAGTAGCAAAATGGAAAATTATTATAAAAAAATTTTCAAAAATTACGGCACCACAGCCATTTTCGCGAGGCACGTAGAATTTCTCTGCGGCACGCAGTGTATTCAATAATTTATACAATAAAAAGTTATCGATAACCAATATGATAACATCGATATTTATTAAAACATTGAGTTTTTAAGTTTAGAAAGTTTGGAATTTTTTAAGCTCAATAATTAACGAAAATTCTATACTTTCTTAACTTAAAAGCTCAATATTTCAATAAATATCGATGTAAGCATATTGGTTTTCTAGAACATTTTTGAATTGTTGAATACATTTTTTTTGTAGCCAAAAAGACAATACATAAGATGTTTCTGTTTTTGTTTGATCCAGTCGATCAGAATGGTCGAGTTGTAGTACTTTGTTTTCAGCTACTTGTTGTTTCCAATTTTTAATAATTTATTAATAAAACACAAAATTGAAGAATTGAATTGATTGTTATTTACAAATTTAGACATTTATTCATTCATTGACTGCTTACACATTGAGAAAAAATATCTTATAAACTAGTGGCAAGCTTAAAATATACAAAAGTTAGTAATGTAAATAAAATTTAGTTTAAAGAAAAAATAATTAAATTATAAATTTAGTTTAATTAAAATTATTATTGATCTTTCCTTATTATTATCATAATACTGTTAAACTTCTTGACTTACGAGGTCCTTAATTTTAAGTGACGATATTTAAATTGCTTTGTTGAATTGAATCATGTGTTGTTCAAACACGGTTGTCATTGGATCTTCTATATACGTTGCGTTATGATTAAATTAAAGATGCCCGAGAGTTTTTCCGACGGTAAAAAGTTTAGCTTTGTTGATCTGTTGCAATAAGTTAACATCAGTTTTAGAAAAATAATGAACTTAACTCACGAGCGATCATTTGAACGTATTCCTATTTTGGCTTGACCATTTAATTCAACACGTAACTCTCATAGTAATTTGAGTAAATTACCCTTGAGATTTCCTGGCGTCCACATATAAACTCTTGGTAATAGGCTGTTCTTCCTGTATTCTCGTATACAAGCAATTTAGATTTTCTAAAGTCTACTGTGATATCCCAAATATCACAGTACTTCTTAAACTCTTTTATCATTCTTTGAATCATAGTTGGTGTCTCTGCAAGTATGATGCAGTTTTCATTATAAAAGACAAGTTTTTTATTCACGTTTTGCCAATTGATTCCTCCCGAAAGATAGTCCTCTAAAAAAGCCAAAAGGATTCTTATGCAAAATCTTCTTAAATGAATTCTTTTCGATTGAGAAGATTCAGAGGAATCATCCACGCACTCTTCAGCTGGTAGGTTTAATAATTCCATTAAAGGTTTCGTAGATATTCCAAAGGCCTTAATTTTGGAGAGCAAAACCTTTACGTCCAATGAGTTGAAGACGGGACTATCAAGGGGTATAATGCAAGCAAACAATACATTTTTGGCTTCTAAAAAGCTTTGGGCAATACTTTCAAAGTCACTGTTACAACATATTATGCCTCTGTAAAACATTTCATCTCCTTCTAATGGCTCTGGGAAATCTGCAAGTCCTTTACTGATGACATTCCAAAGCAATTTTTCTATATTTTGAACAAAAATTGTCGTCTCAAGTTTAATATTTTGGCCAAAAAAATACTCGTTTTCTTCAAGAGCAAGTTTATGTAAAAATTGTGTGTCTTTTGATTTTGCAAACATTTTCGATACATTTTCAACATACTTTTTGTTAACCACTTGGCCCATAAACTTTTCAAGAAGTTCTTTTGATTTTTCCGCTTTTTCTTTGTCTTCTTCACTTTGTGTAATCTTTTCAGCGGTTCCTGTATCTTGGAATTGACGGGTGGAAGCAGCAAGTAAATCAGTAAATAAAATTGGAGGATCTTTGGGAAAGCTCAACTGTACTTTGACAACTATTGGATTATGGTCTGATCCCCATTTTTCTGCCATTACCTCAAAATCAATAGCACATTGGTGAAGGTTTCCCTGAACAAAACAAAAATCTATTGTTGAAAAGTTATTCCGTGTAAATTTTCCTTCTTCATCACTCTTTGTTCTCCCATTGAGCAGTGTTAGACCATTCTCTTCACACCATCCAATCAAACTCAATGCATTATTATGGATGGTTTTAGCTCTACAGTTTCTGATTTTTTTCAAAACATCCAAATTTAAACTTGTTGGTACTTCATTAAGGATTTGAGCGTCACCGACCCAAGCATTGAAGTCACCTATGAGCATGACATTCTTGCTTTCTCTGTTTAAACTCATTAGCAAGGATTTAAGTTTGTCGAAATTGTAATTCCATTCGTAAGAAGCAAATTCATAACCATTTATGTACACTGGAACAATAAACGTGAGCCTTGTATTTTCTTCTTTTTTTGATGATATTTTGATAACCCACTGATTCGAAAAGTCCACGAACTCACAATTCATAATTTCGTTTAATTTTTTTTTCAATCCGAACAAATATCCTTTGCGCGGTCTTCCTTCTCCAGGAGTGTATAAAGCTGGTACAAATTTGATTTCGTAGTTTTCATCATCTATTTTAAGCGACTGCTTCATTTCGTTTGTTATTTCATCTTTCATCATGGTTTCAGACAACATAAAAATGTCAACTTTTTCATCTTCGCCTTTCGGTTCAAAATTGAAGCCTTTTTTGATTCGCGCCACTAAACCACGAACATTAAATGCAAATATGCTGATTTCATTTAGTTTGTCTTCTCCTTCTCCTGACATTTTGTGTTCTCAGTTGATTATTTCAAAAAGCATCAGTACGCATACACAACTCACTGATAAAGAAAGATTTATCGCTCGCGTTCCGTTAGTTCGGATTTTCGTTTATGGAAACCAGTGAATAATAGTTATAACTTATATGCTTAAAGTAAAAACTGAGAGTGGTTGCTGCTTTTCACTTTAAATGCTGAACTTGAACTGGAAGTGAAATGAAATGCATTATTCAATGCACTTCTCGTATGACTATTATTGACGATAGCGCTGTCTAATCAGGGTAATACATAACATGCATATCGTGGCTGAACATTAAAGTTATCGCCTTAACTTAGTTAACAAGAAGTTTTCCAATGCATCACAAAACTGTGGGGTGTTGTGACCCGGGAACCCCAACTTTTCCCAAACGCCAATATGATTCATTCAGAACCAACCCCGGTCGCTCAAACAATGAATCATGAAAGAAAACACCAACCAGGCATAATTTTAATTTTCGTTTTTATTGTAGAACAAAGCTTCACGTATGCACGTCACTATGACTCAAGCCATAGGCGCACCTCTATTGCAACGAAAACAGATAAATAAGCAACTGCAATGCAATAGAGTAGTAGTAGTAGTAATTTTTGTTCAGTATTAATAATATTTGCCGTCTGGCAGATTGACAATTATAACTTTTAATTATAAATTTATAAACAGAGTAAGTACTAGTTTAGGTGTAAAAATGCAACTTTACAAAACTTGAACAGTTTGGGTGTATTAACTCCATTCAAATATCTTAAGATAACCTTTTCGAATAAAAAATGCATATCTTCGTGTTTCTCTTAGTCCTGGACACCTTCCAAGAAAATGAAGAGTATCTTCTCTCTCAGCCATATTGCACATTTCACTAGCGATTGGTAGGTGGTAGCTCCTCACGATGCGGTATATAATTTAAACTCAAAAGTTCACCTCTCACCCTATACATGGTTGATATTTCCTCAATGGAGAATTCATCTCTAAAATAATTATTCTCGTTTGAATTGTGATTCAGTTTACTGTAGAGTGTAGATCATCCTGTGCATTGAATCTGCAGCCTCTTCCGCATACTTCACTCTGGATCGATCATCCACTTCGGAAATGAGTTGGTTAAGTGATTGTTTCCATGAATTGAAGTCAATAGGATTTATTTCCACATTAACTTCCTGAGCCACATCGAGCAAATCCTTAAATTATCCAGTTCTCGTGTGTATTGCATGAAGAGCAGCTTTTTTGGGAGATGAATATCAGTCGACCATAAAATAGACGGAGCCTGCGGTAAACTTCGCGAACTGAACCATTGTTTTCGAAATAAATTTGCACGATTTGCAAGCTTTTTTCAGCCTGTTCATGATAAAATGGCAAAAGGAACTGAACATAAATGACATTAGAATGGGCCGATTTGACTACAAGATGTCAGTTTTATTCCTATTTAAAAAACCAACCTCTATAAAAAACACCCCATACAATTAAACAGTTGCATCAAAAGAAAACATCCGAGTACCATGCGAAGTAACAGAAACCCAACATTACTTTTTTTAAAGGAGATTTTGTTATGGTTCGAAACGTGGCTGCTACAGCTGGCACTAGTAAAAAATTTAGTGTATCAAATTTTTACGAATGATCGATACTAGATCTCTTAATACCCGCATACCCGGGTACCCACCCGGGTACCCGGGTACCCGCAATATCGGGTATTACCCGGGTACCAAAGAACCGGGTATTACCCGGATAGCAAAGTACCGGGTACCAGCTTATAGCGTAAAAATAATACGGATGAGGAGTAAAAACACATAAAAACAAAGGAATCTGATGATAGGATTGGTAACCGTGAAATAGCTTAAGTGTTTGCGTTGCATGTTGTGTTGTTATGACAAGCTCGAAAAACTGAAATAAAATTTAACAATTGAATCTTAATATAAAAATGAAAATATCAATTAAGATTTGAGTAACCGGGTACCCGACGCGTTACCCGTGTTACCCGGGTACCCGTCAACTTGGGTAATACCCGCGCTACCCAGGTACCCGGGTACCCGGGTAGTTGTTATGATGGGTATTACCCGGGTAAAATTAAGAGCACTAATCGATACCAATGTTATAAGAGCTGTAGTACTTTTTTTAGCTACATACTTGTTGTTTCCAATTTTTAATATTTTTTTAATAAAACACAAAATTGAATAGACAAGATAGATAGATAGATAAAATAATTTTATTTTCAGTTAAATTTTTACAATAACATGAGTTTGCTGGTTTTCAAAATTTAATTTTACAATATCTTGTTTTAAGTTGTCTGTCAGGTTCAAAAATTAATTTACTTTATAAAAGCAAAGCTAAGTGAGTTCTAACTCCATTCGTTGATTATAAGGCTTCGATATTTAAGTGAGTTTTTCAAAAATTTGTAGAGATTTTGGTGATTTGAGCCACTATTTGAAAACAGTTTGGGACATCAGAGTGTATTAAATTGTTATATTCGTCGTGATATTGTGATTGGAGTGCTTTTCCCACGAAATGAACCCAGGATTTTTCGGAAAGCTTTTTAAGTAGTATATTGTGATATTGATTCCAAATATTAAGTACGGGGCTTCAAAACTGAAGTCCATTTGTGTTTGTTGGAAAAGGCCTGACCATTCCTGGGCCCAATTAATATTTTTCTGAATGACAATGTCAGAAAGAATACGTGGGAGCCGATTACGTGGCATTAACATTACTTTCCGTATGCACGTAGAATGAACTTTCTAAGTTGTAAGGAATGCTTTTGGAAGGCCAGTTTCAATATGAATTTCATAACAAGGTGTGTGGTCTGGCAACCCGAAGCATCTCTTCACGATGAAACGTTGAAGCTTTTCTATTTGAAGGTACTCTTTGAATGCACACACCTGTGCACAATAATGCATTATTGATTTGGCGGCTGCGTCATGCATATTGTATTTAGCAGAGTGTGTAACGAACTTATTTTGAACAAATTTGGACCCTGTCGAATTTATAGAGTTTTATGACGTTGCAAGACGTTTTGACAAGTGTTCGATTACTTATTGTTAAGGCTGCATTGAGATTTCGTATACCTATAATTCGAGCGTTTGTTATCAACCCACTTCATTCTAGGGAACAACTGCATAGAAGCATTTCTATTGTCTCCAGAAGGCTTGATCGTCAAGAACAGTGGCATATGATCTGAGTATGTTTTACATCCTACAGAAAAATTATCTATGATACCGACGCGACGGAGGGTAGCAATATTCAATCACTGATGACCCTCTGCTTGATACAAAGGTACTCTCCATTTTTGTCATTCAAGCATCTACCATTGAGAATAAACGCTCCAATTTCTTGTAAAAACTCAAGGAACGCGTTGCTGTTTCCATCAGCTGTTGAAAAAAATGAAAAAAATGGTGGTTGTGAGGCTACCTGGATATCGATAGAACCCTTCGTTCCTGATCTGACATTGAGATCCCCAAGTAATATAAAATTTTCTGAACCAAGCTCGTCAAAACATTTTTTTATGTTGTCAAATTCTCTCATCCAATTGTTGCAGTTTAAATAGCAAGGCACGAAGTTGACTGCGTAGTTCCAAGAAAAGTTACACGCAGTACCTATAGTAGTTCCGTAGATGTTTAAATTCTGCAAATGATGAGACTAACTCAATATTTTTTCTGTACCCAAACAAACACCCTCCACTTGCTCTTTCAAAATTTTGATTTTTTTTTTGCAATAATCCAGTGTAATTTAAAGCCTTTAAAATATTTTTCATATTTTGTATCTTTTCTAATGTTATAAATGTTTCGTATAAAAAAAAGATTTGAAATTTAGATATAAATTTAAAAAAAATCACACAGTATTAATTTATTTGCCAGACCAGCTACATTATAACATAAAACCTGACAGACATTGGGTTGCTAATTACTCTGAGGGAGTTTTTGAAAATATGAATAATGGTGTTTATGAATAATGGTCTAAGGTGACCGAGGATGTAGACTGTATTTTTGAGAGGAGATTTTCGATAAAGGACTTGTCTTCCAAATTTGTCGACTTAATTATTCCATCGGGGGTAGACTTATATCGTTTGCAACTATTCACTATGAGAGTCCACCGTTTGATTTCAAGTTTTTGAGGCTGTGGTCTGCTTTAGAAAGTCTTCGTTTGACTTGTCTCAGGTGAAACTGTACTGCTCTTTCATTTCCAGTCAGATCTTTGTTGATTGAAATTCGTTTGCCAGCTAGATTCTTTGTCGACGACAGTACAGCATTTACTTCTGTTGAACTAGATAGCTCAAAAACAAAGGCCGTTTTATTCGGGATTTGGATTTCGGGACTGGGATTTCGCTTCTTCTATGTTTTCTGTGCTTAAGCGTGTTACTATGACGTTCATTCTTTTTGTAAACTTTTCTGTTTCTTCTATTTTTTCTTCAATTGAACTTCGCCATCTTTCAATTTCAATACTTCTTCCTTCAGAATTTGGTTTTCTTCTTTTAGGACTGCTATATCATTTTTTATTCCATTGATTCTTCTTTCGTCGCTTCAAGCTTCCTGTCTAAAAGCCTATCCATTTCTCGAATAAGGTCGTCCATTTGTACGGTAAATAACATATCTGTTTTTGGACAAGGTTTATTCGAATTTGAAGTATTTTTGTGATCTGGTGAAGTCTCTGCGATTGATCTTTTCAGTTTTGATGTATCGTTCATGAGCAATGTTTTGAGACACTGTATAAAAATCTTCTTTTATCACACTGAAGTGGTTTGGGGCTAAGTTTTATGGCGCATAGGTTCGTATCTCGACTGCTGTGGTAAAAATCGATTTTGTATATAGAAAACTCTGCCGGTACGTGGCGTCGGCGCTCAAAGGTGTTTGTAATTTTTGTTTGTTTTTTTTTATTGAATTTTAGAGTAAAGCTTAAAGTAATGTGTTTACTCACAATTTCGAAATATAGTTGTTTTTGTGTGTGTGTGAATCTTTGTTGCTGACGTTTTTTATGTCATGCAAGAACCTCTCTGTGCTCCAAATATGTAATTTTTGTCACTTCACCAGATAATTGCAATTTTTGTTTTTCGATTATTAAGCACAGAATAATAGACAAGACCCACTGCCGTGTGCAAAGTCTGCTACCTTCAACCGAATCAATGTGAACCGAAATTTATGATTTAAAACTTGTTGGGTGTAAGACTAAAAAACTTTTCTAAAACCAATCGAGAACACAACCACTCACTTAGCAATTCGCTTACACAAAACTGAATATGAAATAATTAAAACTATAATTCAAAAATAAAACATCGAATAATAAGAAGAATGACTGAAATCTTATTATTTGTCTTTCCTGATTATTATCATAACGTAGTTGTATTTTTTGACGATTTTTTACTGACGATATTTAAATTGGTTTGTGGAATCATGTGTTGTTAAGACACTGTTTTAATTGGATTTCTCATATACTTTGCGTTAAGATTACATTTAGGATGCCCGAAAAACAGAATAGCTTTGTTGTTTTAGAAAAATAATGAACTTAGTTCAAGAGCGAGCAGTTGAACGTATTCATCTTCTGGCTTGTCCATTTAATTCAACACGCAACTGTCATAGTAATTTGAGTAAATTACCCTTGAGACTTCCTGTAGAGCAAGAGCCCGTGAACCCCAGACCTTCGTTATTTTATAAAAGCTGAAAGTTTGTCAGCGCATGCTCCCAGCATAGGTAAAGACAATGGGCCATTATGAAGTTTGGGTTATAGTGGCTTTGGCAGGTAAACGGTACTAAAGGTGTGTAAAATACCGTTCTACTTTCGTCAAATTATAAAGTGTGATTTTTTGGTATTACCTTCAGAATATTATTAAAAATCATGTCGTTCATTGCCAGACACTTAACATAGTGGCAACCCCTTGCCAGACACCCTTAATGTTTATGAAATTAAAATTCTACTTTCGTTATAGTATAAAAGCTGATTTTTATATATAATACTTGGGTAATAGGCTGCTGATGTTTTCTCATTTGCCAGACATTTCTGATAGTTCCAACCCCTTGCCAGACAACCATGTTGTATATCTTAAAAAGAGACTCGTGTTTAGAATGACTTATGCAAATAAACTTTTAGGCACCGATTCATTTAACTAATAGTCTGTGTAAATTTTAAAAACATCTTAAGAAAAGACATTCGATGCTACAACTACCTTGAAGTACTAAAAATTTCAATTTATTCTGTCAAAAAAAAAGCAAATAACATATGTACATAAGTATAAAAAATAAATTGATAGTATTAGATATTATTATTATACATTATTTTATTCATTATCATCATTTTGGTAACTTTCTTCATCACTACAACTCCATTCGATATCGTGGTCTTCTTCTTCGTCAGTTTCTGTAGAAATGAGGATAGAAAATATTGAAAAATAATGTACATATAATGGTTTGAAGTTGTATTTATACCTGAGACAGTTTTTAGTGAATCTTTGATGAAATTTGGCAACTGATCACCTTCGAACCATTTAAAATGGTACTGATTATTTTTGAGAACCCAACCATTATTCTCGGGATGATAAATTGTTGGAATTTGCTGATTTGCATTATTCCAAATGCTAGACACATAGTTGGCTCGCAGAAATTGTTGTAGCAGCTCAGATTTACACGGTGGCAGACTGCTAGCATCAAAATTCCGTAGTTTTTTACGGCTAAACGCTTCATTAATGTCTGAGACCTGATACGCATTAATGAATAGTTGAAGCCGTGCTGCATCAACATCATTTATTGAACCGACATTGTACACCTCGCATATAAACTGTTGAATAATATCAAAAGTGCTTTGCTGTTCATTATTATTTTCAAATAATTCGTTTTTACCGAATTTAATGAAAGCTTTTTGATACTGTTCCGTTTTTTTTAAAATTTGAAAAGGCCTCAATTTTCCCTTTCGGAAAAATGCCGGATTATAATCACAACCTGTGATCGCATGGAATCCTGGCAAGCTCTTGCAAAAAGATTTTCCTAACTTTGTATGTATCTTCGTGAGGTCTACGTATCTTATGTTGTTCCCAGTGCCTATCAGCATCCAAAGAAGTGAATCATCTTGTAGATGGTGCATATGACCAAGCATGATAGCTGCAATGTCAGTGTCAACACTTCTGATCACAATATTCGCTCGATTTGGAATACTGCACGCATGATAAACAATTTTAGTATCAGCCTCTTCATGTTCTGGACATGATAACTCTTCTTCAACCCTTGTTACTATATTGTTAGAAGCATTAACAACAAAAGAATGGCACTGTTTAAAATTTATGTGAATAGTTTTCTTTCCAATAAAAGGTATTATTTCATTACTGGCCCAATGCAAAATGAAAAAATCCACCAATGCTTGTTTAAAATTTGAATTTTTCAATTCTTTCGCAAAATCACTCGGACGTGTTTGATCAGGTCCAAATTTCGTCAAAGATTCACTAAAAACTGTCTCAGGTATAAATACAACTTCAAACCATTATATGTACATTATTTTTCAATATTTTCTATCCTCATTTCTACAGAAACTGACGAAGAAGAAGACCACGATATCGAATGGAGTTGTAGTGATGAAGAAAGTTACCAAAATGATGATAATGAATAAAATAATGTATAATAATAATATCTAATACTATCAATTTATTTTTTATACTTATGTACATATGTTATTTGCTTTTTTTTTGACAGAATAAATTGAAATTTTTAGTACTTCAAGGTAGTTGTAGCATCGAATGTCTTTTCTTAAGATGTTTTTAAAATTTACACAGACTATTAGTTAAATGAATCGGTGCCTAAAAGTTTATTTGCATAAGTCATTCTAAACACGAGTCTCTTTTTAAGATATACAACATGGTTGTCTGGCAAGGGGTTGGAACTATCAGAAATGTCTGGCAAATGAGAAAACATCAGCAGCCTATTACCCAAGTATTATATATAAAAATCAGCTTTTATACTATAACGAAAGTAGAATTTTAATTTCATAAACATTAAGGGTGTCTGGCAAGGGGTTGCCACTATGTTAAGTGTCTGGCAATGAACGACATGATTTTTAATAATATTCTGAAGGTAATACCAAAAAATCACACTTTATAATTTGACGAAAGTAGAACGGTATTTTACACACCTTTAGTACCGTTTACCTGCCAAAGCCACTATAACCCAAACTTCATAATGGCCCATTGTCTTTACCTATGCTGGGAGCATGCGCTGACAAACTTTCAGCTTTTATAAAATAACGAAGGTCTGGGGTTCACGGGCTCTTAGACTACTGGTCTCCATATAAAAGCTTTGGGTAATAAGCTCGTCTTTTGATGTTTTCGTATATTATAAATTCAGATTTTTTCAAGTCTACTGTGATTTCCCACCTATCACAGTACTGCTTAAACTCTTTTGCCATTCTTTGGATCATAGTTGGTGTCTCTGCAAGTATGATGCACTTGTCATTATAAAAGACAAGTTTTTTATTCACGTCTTTCCAACTGATTCCTCCTGGAAGATAGTCCTCTAAAGAAGCCATAAGGATTTTTTGTAAGAATTTTTTTTCCGATTGAGGAGATTTAGGAAAATTAACCACGCTCTCTTCAGCTCTTTGGATTAAAAATTCTGTATGATCTTTCTTAAATATGCCAAAGACACTCGTTTTGAAAAGCAAAGCCTTTTTTTGCAATGAGTTGAAGACGGGTTTATCAAAGTGTACAATGAAAGCGAAAAATACATGTTTGGCTTGTAAATAGCTTTGGGCAATTTTTTCAAAGTCACTATTACTACATATTACGTCTCTGTAAAACATTTCATCTTCTTCTAATAGCTCTGGAAAATCTGCAAGTCCTTTACTGATAACATTTTTAAACAATTTTTCCATATTTTGAACAAAAACTGTCGTCTCAAATTTAATATTTTGGCCAAAGAAATCTTCTTTTTCTTCAAGAGCAAGTTTATGTAAAGCTTGTCTGTCTTGTATTTTTGCAAACATTTTCGATAAATTTTTAATATACTTTTTATAAACCACTTGGCCCATAAACTTTTCAAGAAGTTCTTTTGATTTTTCCGCTTTTTCTTTGTCTTCTTCACTTTCTGTAATATTTTCAGCGGTTCCTGTAGCTTGGAATGGACGAGTGGAAGCAGCAAGTAAATCAGTAAAAAGAATGGGAGAACCTTTGGGAAAGCTCAATTGTGCTTTGACAACCAATGGATGATGGTCTGACCCCCATCTTTCTTCCATTACCTCAAGGTCAGTAGCACATTGGTGAAGGTTTCCCTGCACAAAACATAAATCTAATGTTGAAATGTTTTTGCGTGTAAATTTGCCGTCTTCATCACTTTTTGTCCTCCCATTGAGCAATGTCACACCAATTTCTTTACACCATTTAATAAGGAGTTTTCCGTTGGCATTTTTTTTTATATGTCGGGCATTCCTATGTTCTTTTAAATATTTGTTTCTCTTCTGTTCTTTATTTATTATTTGTTCATTCCCTAAATGAGCATTGAAGTCACCTATGAGTAAAACATTTTGGCCTTTGAAACAAAATACTGTGACTTTCAGTTCTTCAAATTTCTCCCTCCATGATGGTTTCAAATTAATATACACTGGAATGATAAACGTGGGCATTATATTTTTGTCTTCTTTTGATGATATTTTAATGACACAGTGATTAGCTCGCTCAATAAATTTATATTCAAATTTTTTGATTGTATTTCTTTTGCATCCGAATAAATATCCTTCGCTTGATTTTGTTGCAGATGGTATAGCTGGTATACGATGGAGTTTGTATTTTTTTTCCGTTTCTTTAAGCCATTTTGTAATAGTTTTATCTTTGTTTTTATGTGTCACCAAGGTCTCAAACAGCAAAAAAATGTCAACATATTTCTCTTCTTGGGTTTCTTGGGTTTTTTCGTCTTCTTTGTTTTCTTCGCATTTGTATTTAAAATTAAGGCCTTTTTTGATTCGCTTTTCTAGACTATTAACATTAAATGCGAGTATGCTGATTTCATTCGATTTGTCCCCTCTTTCTTCTGACATTTTGTGTTCTCTCAGTTGATTATTTCAAAAAGCATAAGTACACAACTCACTGATAAAGAAAGATTTATCACTCGCGTTCCGTTGTTCGGATTTTCGTTTATGGAAATCAATGAATAATAGTTATAAGCTTAATGTAAAAACTGAGAGTGGTTGCTGCTTTTCACTATAAATGCTGAACTTGAACTGGAGTGCTGAACTTGAAGTGAGTTGCATTATTCAATGCCCTCTCCTATAAGTATTCTTGACGATAGCACTTGTCTAATCCGGATAATACATAACATGCAAAATAAGAAACATGCAATTAAAAGATTTCCTTTCATGTCGCGTCATTTGAGAACAATAGTGGCTGAACATTAAAGTTATCGCCTTAACTTAGTTAACAAGAAGTTTTCCAATGCATCACAAAACTTTGGGGTGTTGTGACCCGGGAACCCCAACTTTTTCCAAACGCCAATATGATTCATTCAGAACCAACTCCGGTTGCTCAATGAATGAATCATGAAAGAAAACACCAACCAGGCATAATTTTCATTCTCGTTTTTATTGTAGAACAAAGCTTCACGTATGCTCGTCACTATGACTCAATTCATAGGCAAGCCTCTATAGCAACGAAAAGAGATAAATAAGCAACTGCAATGCAATAGAGCAGTAGTATTAGTAGTACTTTTTGTTCAATACAAATAATTTGCCGTCTGGCAGATTGACAAACAGAGTAAGTACTAGTTTAGGTGTAAAAATGCAACGTTACAAAACTTTTACAGTTTGGGTATATTAACTCCATTCAAATATCTTAAGATCCCCTCTTCGGATAAAAAATCTACACCAAAGTAATATCTTAGTGTTTCTCTGAGTACCTACTGGATATCTTCCTAGAAAATGAAGAGTATCTTCTCTCTCAGCCACATTGCCCATTTCACAAGCGATTGGTAGCTCCTCAAGATGCGGTGTATAATTTAAACTCAGAAGTTCACCCTCACCCTAAACATGGTTGATATTTCCTCAATGGAGAATTCATCATTCATCATAAAAATAATTACTCTCGTTTAAATTGTGATTCAGTTTACTGTTGAGTGTAGATCATACTGTGCATTGAATCTGCAGCCTCTTCCGCATACTTCACTCTGGATCGATCATCCACTTCGGAAATGAGTTGGTTAAGTGATTGTTTCCATGAACTGAAGTCAATAGGATTTATTTCCACATTAACTTCCTGAGCCAGGTCGAGCAAATCCTTAAACTATCCAGTTCTCGTATAAAGAGCAGCTTTTTTTGGGAGAATTACATCAGTCATACTCAGCACATTCATTATGTAATCCACATGTAGTTTTAATGTTTTAGCAAACATTGTAGAGATGCCTGTCTGCAGCATTATCATATGATTTGGCGAGTTCTTAGGCAGTCGAAAAATTAAAATAGAAGGTGAGTAGTTTTTCTTGAGCTGGATAAAACATTGTTGACTCTGCCACCGCTTCAAACACCTTGTATTTAACACTATGTGCGATGTGTCTGTTGCTCAAAATATCCTTCCTTGCCATGTCAACTGCCGTTTTCGCTTTTGCAAATTTTTCAGAAAGATGTCTGTCCGTTATTAGGTCTTTCGCAAAGTGAACTCCAAGATACGTGTATTCCTTAACAACTTCGATATCCTTATTGTTATAAGTCCATCGTTCCCTTGAGCTGAATGTGCCACCACCATTCTTAAATATCATGACCTTCGACTTTTCCCGTTTAACTACCAGTTTCCATAACGAGAAATAACTACTCAATTTGTTAATCATGAGCTGGAGTGACTCTAGAGAATATGCGAGCATAGCGATATCATCTGCATAAAGTAGAACTTTGATCAGGGGTCCTGCATACTCAATACCTCCAGGAAAAAACCGATAATGTCCTCGATAAAGAGAGCGAATAAGTTCGGGCTGAGGGTACATCCTTGCCTAATGCGTGCTCGAGTTTGGACTAAATCGAATATACTTTCACCATTCCATGCTGCTGCTGGAGTATCCATGTACAGATTCTGTAAAACACGGTCGAGCTTTACTGTCATTCCAAACCCAAAAATATTGAATATTATTGCATTTTTGTCTATTGTATCGAATGCAGCTTTAAAGTCGACAAAAATACGTATAGTTTTTTGATTTTGTGCAAGAACGAGTCCGCTATACTTTTTAGAAGAAATATATGCTCTAAAGTTGATTAACCTGGTCTGAAGCCCGCTTGAAACTGGCTTATTAATTTCCTTTCATCTATCCACGACCTGAGCCTATTTTGGGGGATTGTGAGTGAATATTTTATATGATTCGTTTAAGAATGATATTCCTCTGTAATTTGCAGGATCCATAGTGTCACCTTTTTTAAATACCTATAGAAAGTGAGTGCTGCTATTGAGTATGTCAAGAGCAATGTGCAATACGAAACCTACGAACTGCGATCGATGAAGACACACCCAGAAATACTTAAGTAGGTCACCATACGATCGGCAGCCTATGCATTGCGACAGCGGGCCTTTATCTGTTAGAACAAATAAAGAATTAAGTGAGAACAAACAAAAATCAATATCTTCTCATTTTGACTCTCAGTCACCTGCTCTTCCCTTAGAACAAAAAGGAAGCACGGCAGGAACGCAACAGTGGGTATACCAGAGATGTTGAGTTCGATTGGAAGATCCACGCCCAAGGAGTCAAAATTTTCTCTAAAACCAATTTCGCTTTTAGCGAAAAACTTTTTTTTTTGTCATTGAAGTAGCACAATAAAACAACAAACAAAAATTAACAAATGCAAATGACGCTCTTTCATTATCGTGATTTATTTTTGAAAATTTTACTGAATACAAATATTTTTTTTAAATCTAAGACAAACACAATAGAAGATTTCTTTAAATTTTGTTGACTTAAGTTTATAAAAAATTACTATTTTTCTTATCATTAAATGGAAACAACCTTCATATCTTTATAATAGATTGCAAATATCTTTATCTATTAGGTCGCATCAACTTATTCAATTTCGCTTTATATGCCTAACATCTGAACGCCAGTTCTTCATTAATGCTACTCGCCTATGGAACAACCTGCCTCGTAATATGAGGCGAATTGGAAACTACCGGAGTTTCAAAACGAACTTAGTGGCACATTTAGCCCATAATTCAAATTTCAGACTGAAATTAATTATTTAAGTAAGGTTTCTTACCCAGAGTAATGAATATAAGAATAAAATGATAACAGAATTTCAAAAACAACTTATGAAACAGAAATGTTATTGTAAATAATATTCATATGTACATATATTGGAATGAAATGTTAATTTGAATGTTTTTGATCAAATGTAATTAAAAATAACTCTTAATCGCTTTTAATCAACAAATTGTTTATTATGTTAGCTTAGAATAATTGTAATCTACCACGAGACTTGTATTAGTTTATAAGATATTGTATCTTACAATGCAAGTATGCAAATAAAATAAAATAAATAAAATAAATAAATAAACAATTCTTTATTTTACGATTTTAAATATGAGGGTTTAGAAGCAAAGGTGAAAATCTTCATGGTTGCACGGTTTTAACTAATTTTACCATTTAGTTGTAGGGGTTCAAAGCTATTGATCTGTCAAATTGTCACTTTCAAGTATGACCGTATCCAATGGAAATTTGTGATAAAAAATTAAAAATAAAGAAATAACTAAAACAAACTTGTTTAGTTTATGTCCACTGGAGATTGTCAATTTTATTTTGACCGATACAGGTTATTCACGTTGTTCTCAAAATCAGTAAAAGTTTAGATTGGCAACTTTGTTTCTATAGGTACCCCTCATATGAGGCCTTGAGAGCAAAAATGGCGTAACATAGAATTAAGATAAATGCGCTTAAAGTCTCAAGGAAAAACAAGAGCATTCTACATATTTGTTTCCTTGAAAAGACAAATAAGAATAAAAGCTTTGCGTTAGTCCAAAATGTCTTTAAATTTTATATTTAAGTATTATTTAGCACAAAAGCATTAAATAAAGATTTTTGTGGGCTTAGACCACTTATATTTCTTTTATTTTTGAACTTTTATAGTTAGAATATGGATTACACCAGTTACACCAGAGTTTCACTCATTGAATTTCAACCAGGTTTCCTTGACAACCGTATGAGTTATAAAAAAAAATATTAGGTTTTTGGTTCTCAAAAAATGATATCCTTTCGTGACTTGACTATTTAATTCAACACGGAGCTTTCATAGCAATTTAAGAAAATTACCCTTGAAATTTCCTGGTCTCCAAATATAAATTTTTTGTAAACTTTTTCTCTTCCGATGTTTTCGTATACTAGCAATTTAGATTTTTTAAAGTCTACTGTGATATTCCAACTATCACAGTACTGCTTAAACTCTTTTATCATTCTTTGAATCATAGTTGGTGTCTCTGCAAGTATGACGCAGTTGTCATCATAAAAGACAAGTTTTTTATTCACGTTTTTCCAATTGATTCCTCCCGGAAGATAGTCCTCTAAAGAAGCTATAAGGATTCTTAAAAAATTTTGTCTTGAAGCACTTTTTATGCCTAATGCCCTCATTTTGAAAGGCAAAGCCTTTTCGCCGAATGAGTTGAATGAGGTTTTATCAAAGCGTATAATGCAAGCAAACAATAAATTTTTGGCTTGTAAATAGCTTTGGGTGATACCCTCAAAGTCACCATTACAACATATTACGTTTCTGTAAAACATTTCATCTTCTTCTAATGGCTCTGAGAAATCCACAAGTCCTTTACTGATAACATTCCGAAGCAATTTTTCCATATTTTGAACAAAAATTGTCGTCTCATATTTAATATTTTGGCCAAAGAAATCTATTTTTTTTTCTTCAAGAGCAAGTTCATGTAAAACTTGTGTGTCTTTTATTTTTGCAAACATTTTCGATAAATTTTCAATATACTTTTTGTTGACCACTTGGCCCATAAACTTTTCAAGAAGTTCTTTTGATTTTTCCGCTTTTTCTTTGTCTTCTTCACTTTCTGTAATATTTTCCGCGGTTCCTGTTGCTTCAAATGGACTAGTGGAGGCAGTAAGTAAATCTGTAAATAGAATACCTTTGGGAAAGCTCAATTGCGCTTTGACAACTATTGGATGACGGTCTGACCCAAATTTTTCTTCCATTACCTCAAAGTCAGTAACACATTGGTGAAAGGTGAAGGTTTCCCTGCACAAAACAAAAATCTATTGTTGAAATGTTATTGCGTGTAAACTTTCCGTCTTCATCACTTTTTGTTCTCCCATTGAGCAATGTCACACCAATTTCTTTACACCATTTAATAAGGAGTTTTCCGTTGGCATTTTTTTTTATATGTCGGGCATTCCTATGTTCTCTTAAATATTTGTTTCTCTTCTGTTCTTTATTTATTAATTGTTCATTCCCTAAATGAGCATTGAAGTCACCTATGAGTAAAACATTTTGGCCTTTTAAAAAAGACACTGTGACTTTCAGTTCTTCAAATTTCTCCTTCCATGATGGTGTAAAATTAATATACACTGGAATGATAAATGTGGGCATTGTATTTTTGTCTTTTTTTGATGATATTTTAAGGACAAAATGATTAGCTAGCGGAACCAATTTACATTTAAAATGTTTGGTTGTATTTCTTTTGCATCCGAATAAATATCCTTCGCTTGATTTTGTTGCAGATGGTATAGCTGGTATAGGATAGAGTTTGTATTTTTTTTTGTTTCTTTAAACCATTTTGTAATAATTTCTTCTTTGTTTTTAAGTGTCACCAAGGTCTCAAACAGCAAAAAAATGTCAACGTCTTCAGTTTCTAAGCGTTTAAAATTAAAGTAATTCTTGTCGATTCGCGATTTTAAACTCTGTTCATTGAATGCAAATATGCTGATTTCTTCGTCTTCTTTTTCCTCACTTTCTTCGTCTTCCTCGTCTTCTTCGATGTCTTTGTTTTTTTTCGCTTTTTTCGTCTTCTTCTTCCTCTACGTTTTCTTTGTTTACTTTGTCTTCTTCATCTTTTTCGTCTCCTTCGATTTCTTCGTCTTCTTCTTCTTCGTCATCCTCGCTTTTTTCGTCTTCTTCTTCATCTTCTTCGTCTATTTGCATTGCTTCTTCTTCGTCTTCTTCGCTTTCTGTGTCTTCTTCTTCCTCTACGTTTTCTTTGTTTTCTTCATCTTCTTTGTGTTCTTCTTCATCTTCTTCGATTTCTTCGTCTTCTTCGAGTTCTTCGTCTTCTTCGAATTCTTCGTCTTCTTCGCTTTCTGTGTCTTCTTCGCTTTCTGTGTCTTCTTCGCTTTCTGTGTCTTCTTCGCTTTCTGTGTCTTCTTCGCTTTCTGTGTCTTCTTCTTCTTCTACGTTTTCTTTGTTTTCTTCGTCTTCTTTGTGTTCTTCTTCATCTTCTTCGTCTTCTTCGCTTTCTGTGTCTTCTTCTTCCTCTACGTTTTCTTTGTTTTCTTCGTCTTCTTCGTCTTCTTTGTTTTCTACGCTTTCACCGCTTTTATATTTAAAATTAAAGTCACTTTCGATTCGCGATTTTAAACTCTGTACATTAAATGCAAATAAGCTGATTTCATTTAATTTGTCGCCTCCTTCTCCTGACATTTTGTGTTCTCTCAGTTGACTATTTCAAAAAGCATCAGTACACAATTCACCAGAGAAAGATTTATCACTGGCGTTCCGTAGTTCGGATTTTGGATTATGTAAGCCAATGAATAATAGTTATAAGCTTAAGTAAAAACTGAGAATGGGTTGCTGCTTTTCACTTTAAATGCTGAACTCATTGTTGACGATAGCACTTGTCTAATCCGGTTCAAGTTATCGAAAATTGTTTCGCCTTGTTCACTTAATAGTCTATTGATTATGTCATTTCTTAAGGAACTCGAAATTGAATGGACTTTAATGCATGAATCGATCAATGGGTTAATTTTAAAGAAATTACCGAAAGTGTTATTTAATTATAAAGAGCAAATCGGAGATATGGGTTCTAAGCCATTTTTATTCGTTTTTTCAATATACATATGCAAAATTTTGATGCAATTCCAAGGACGTTTTTAGTAGAGAGTCAAATATTAAAATAATGGCATTTCTTTCTGATTGCGGATAGGTATTGGCAATGCTTCATAAAAAAGAAAGTAAATAAAATTTTCTTTAAAATGCTATATCAGAGAACTTTCTATGTTTGAAATTCACCCAAATATTCAGCCTTATTATGAGTTTCACGTGAACTAATTCCCCTCGAAAAAGATCCGAAGAAAGATGTATTTTTTCGTGAAATGTGAAAACGTTGAGAGCAATGACGGGAAATGGGATGCAAATGAACGTGGTCTTTTTTTCGAAGTGAACTTTCTGAGTCCAAGTGGAATTTTGTTCAGGGGAAACTCATAATAGCTTTTAAAATTCCGGACGAACAAAAATGTTCCGGGCGAAAAGCTGTTCACGTGAAACTCATAATAAGGCTGATTGTCGCTTGAACAAAGACATTTATTGTCTTTTTTCATCCTTTTTATACTGACTGCAGTTTCTTTATATGTAGCCAAGTTGAACCAGACCCTAAGCAACTGTCGTTTCCAATATTTTTGCAAATTATCAAAAAGGAGATATTTTTCGCTTGCACAAATACCACCA
Organism: Melanostoma scalare; assembly: GCA_949752695.1. Taxonomy (NCBI): domain Eukaryota; kingdom Metazoa; phylum Arthropoda; class Insecta; order Diptera; family Syrphidae; genus Melanostoma; species Melanostoma scalare. The sequence goes on along the minus strand of OX456986.1, from coordinate 9,131,226 downwards.
ACACGCGATGCCATCAAACATCATTTTTCAAACTCCAATCAGTTAATGCTCTATGCTTCACCGTATCTGGAAATCGAAAATCTTGATCAGGCTTTCACCGTTCAAGAAGTCATGGACGCAATAGACCGATGCAATCTGCATCCGATGCTTTTTTCGTCGACTTCAAAGCCGGATTTATCTCAATCAACAGGGAAGCACTTTTCTATAAGCTCAGTTGCCTAGGAATATCATCTGAAATGCTAACGCAATAAAATGACTCTACAAAAACAACAAGACGGCGGTATGGGACGGGAACGAAGGGTCTACTTGGTTTCAAACAACGTCTGGAGTTAGGCAAGGCTGCTTATTAAGTCCGCTTTTGTTTTCTTTGTTCCTTGATGATTTGACATCAGTTCTACCAGGTGGTATCAACATTGCCGGCACCAACGTTAAGGCTTTGATGTATGCAACGATATCGTCATATTATCAGAATCTGCAGAAATGTTACAAATGATGATCAGCAAGCCTAACGCTGAATACCAACAAATCAAAAAATATGATTTTCCGAAATGGAACAGGCAGATACGCAGTAAATGAGAAATGGAGGTGGGAACATGTGGACCTGGAGGTTGTAAAAGAGTACAAGTACCTACCTTGGAGTTATCATAACACCACAGCTGTCGTTTAAAAAACACCTGAGCGCTAAGCTGATAGAATCAAAAAAGGCCATAAATTGCAGTTGGAAGGGTGTACTTGTTAAAAATATGTAGCTCCGAGTGCCAAATATAAATTTTTCGAAGCCGTAATTATTTCGGTAATGTGTTATGCTTGCCAATATGAAGAAGTAGAAAAGTTGTTGAGGTACTTTATAAAATAAATTTTCTGGCCCCCGGAAAACACGCCTACGACTGGTGTTTAGCTGTTGTTTATATTCTCACTCAAGATGCACCTCAATTATATTTTAAAAGCTACAGCTTCTCCCTCATCGTCTTCCTGGAACCATTGCAAGGCATCTACTCAACCATAAAGCTCAGTTCTTTACTGAGTGGTAAACTTGGGAGCGGACTCACAGTGTGCAGTTATTGGAAATCGGGACGGAGACTTGGAAACGTAGCTTTGAGGTGCTACTTGCTAAGTTTGAACAGGACAGCTTCTCTAAATTTACGGTTTTGGCGAACCGAAGCGAGACTCGAAGTATGTACAAATGCCTACAACACAATCTTGGATCAAACAATTATTTTGATGATTGCTACAACCTTGATACTATTTCCACTGTATTCAAAACGAGAGGAGAGTTACTGCACCTTAATTATCGACCGTATAGCTCAGAGGAAAACACAGACTGTACTCTCTGTTACCACCGAGTTAGAGTTGCTGCAATCAGAAGACAACACTGGGGAAAAACCTATTAACTGTAGTGAGACCAAGGAAATCCTAAATGGACCGAATTGGAACATTTTAAGCAGTTACGTAAAAACAGCGCTGAGAGGAAAACGAAGCAAAATGTTGATGCAATTCCAAGGACGTTTTTAGTAGAGAGGAAATTTTCCCATCAAAATGCTTCTTTTAAAAAATTATAAAATTTTTTTTAATATTCAATCGAATCGAGAATCGATTTATTATCATTCGGATCCTCTTTAACACTTTCCTGTTCGATGTCTCTGCAGATGCGTATTATCAAATAAAGTAAACGTATATAGTGCGAAAACGATCCATGGTTAACCGAATTAATTGCTCTAATGCTGATGGACAATTATGTAGACCATAAAATGGACTGAGCTTGTTGTAAACTACGCGAACTGAACCATTGTTTTCGAAATAAATTTGCAAGACTTGCAAGCTTTGTTTTTTTGTCAACCTGTTCATGATAAAATGGCAAAACAAACTGAACATAAATGACATTAGATTTAGCCGATTTGACCACTAGGTGTCAGTTTTATCTCTATTCAAAAAATCAACCTCTGAAAAAACACCCGATATCATACTGAAAAAGCATCTCTGATCTGAAAACCAAGCCAGAAAAATTCCCCAGCCGTCGAGATATTTGAGCTCGATACCCCGAATAATCACAAACAATTTTGTGGATACCTGATTATCTTCTTCTTCTTTCTTTTCGACGCTCGAATCATTGTAATCTCGAAGAGGTCGCCACCACTAACTGCCTCACACTAGTTATTCGCTCATGGAGTACATCGTATTTATACTACGTGAATATAATGTTAACAAACTCTGGATCCTCGACCTGTAGACTGCATGTTAAGGCTGTTCTATGCGAAAGAAGTTCAAAATCATACTTCATTTGATACCTCCCACGTTCACTAATTTATATTCATAAATCATCGAATCGATACTTGCAGTCGCAGTTAGCGCAACTTATGTATGGGAAGAGACTCATTACCAGCGCGTGCCAGAAGAAGAAATATAATTTTCAACCAAGAAGACGCTTCTCTTAAAATCAAAAACTTGTTTTGCTAGCATATCAAACGTCACAGCTTGTGCTGGCAAAAGGCATAAATTGGAACTTAATGTCTTCGTTTAGTCAGTGTAGACAAAAAGAAAATTCTCAGATTCAAAATGCATTAGGCGGTGTATAAAATGAACCAGTTTGCCTATAAATACAAACAGTCGATGTGTAGCCACTAACCAAACATTTTGATCCGTCACCAAACAAGTTTTACCTGGTTAATGGCTTCAGGTTCCAATTTAATGATTATTCAGTGAAGGTGTCCGTATTTTAGGAATATCTTCAGAGTCAATGGCATTTCCTATTCATTCTAAAGGGTCTTGCTCACTTTATCGATTGCGCGTATAGTTAACCTTAGAGTGTTCGAATATTTCCATTAATTTTCTTTTGTGGAGACTGAAATGTTTCTCAATTTATACATTTTCTCTATTTTGGTTAGGCCCGCACGCTCTCTCCAGAAATTTCCGTTTCTGTTTAGAAAAACGTAAGACCAGTTAATAGACCTTAAGATTAGAGTTCTGATCCAAACTATGCTCTCTCTTTGTGCATCTTCATTGGGGTATAAAATCAATACACAGAGCAAAACTCTCGTCAGTTTTGTCGCTTTAAGTTCTGTGTTTGGTTCTTTATTTGTTCAATGGCTCCGCGCTGTAGATATTTAATATTGATTCTGTGTATACCTTTGATTTCGGGTAAAACCACTTTCACACCACTCACAAATGATTCATCTTCATCCGAGGTTCAAGACAGGCTATCGAGAGCTCAAGTAGCAATTATCCGCCAACAAACCGATGCTATCATAGCCGATAGTCTGAGTGATCTCAAAGACCGTCTGGATGCACTTGAAAATGTAATAAAAAAAATTATGCAGTCTCCTGTTGATCGTAAACCCGCAAATGAGTCGTGCGAAGATACACATAAAAATTTACCAAACTCAAACGACATGGTTGACGTTCGATTGAAGGGCTTTCAATCGGACATAGAGAAGTACTTTCAACGCATAGACAAAAATAATTTTTTTAAGGAGATCGTAGATGACATCAGAAGCACTCGATTTAAGATTGCCAATGAGAAACTTATTCGATTGGATGATTTGGCTGCGATCGGAAGAATTATTCATGAAGTTTACGCCCATTCGGAGGACAACTTTGGTCTGATTTTGAATTTTTCAGTTGTGGTTTCCGATGAATCACATTCTTTTCAAATTCTACAGTCCTTGCATGAAGAAATGGAAGCTAATGACCACAAAAAACCACTTAAATTGATAATCCTTGCAAGGACTGTCGACAATAAAGTGAAACACAATACAAGTGCATCTGATCTCAGATCGGTGATTGCCTCCCAAATTAAAACATCAGCCACGGTGGAGCTAATTCAGTCCATGAAGTTCGGTGACTTTTCCAGAAACGAGGACATTCGTCATTTATTGGAAGCTCTTTATGACTTCGATCCAATTGTGTCCGATGAAGTGATGCAGAAATTGGTTAATGGAGCTTATGGTATAGTGGAATCCCGTGCTATTCTTGCTCATATCTTTGTCCAGTGTAACACACCACAGGCCATTTTGGGAATCAATAGCATTTTCTGGAAAGTCAAAAACGAAGGACATCTCAATGACAGTGTGCTTGTTCTGGACATCGCCTCTAACTTGAGTGATTTGCGTAAAAAGAAGGACTTCGACGGTATTAGTCAAGATCTGAGGAATTCTTTTGATAAGGTTGTCCAAAGCATTCCATTATGTGCCAGAAACCTATTCTTTGAGCCATCGGTGTGTCTGTGGAATAAAGCGAAAAAGGCATACATCCAAGGAACAAATACGTCTTTCAACTTCGACAAGCAACGACGAAGAGTATTCACTTCGGAACTCGAATCCTCATCCCACATACCCGAGGGAGCTGCTTGGCTTGTAGAGAAAAGTGGTGACAGTATTTTATTCAAAAGCAAAGAGTACACAAATGAATATCTCTATGTGGCTGCCATTGACTACAATCATGAGATGCGTTATGTCTTTACTTGGATCGAAGGTGGTAACAAGGACAAGCAAAGTGCATTCAAAGTTGAATTACTTGATGATGATGTTTGCTTGTTGCAAAATGTCTACTTCAATGAATACATATATGTTTCGGATGTGAAGTACAAAAAGGACAACAACTATTCGTATGTGTTTTCCTGGAAACCAGGCTCAGCAGGTGGAGCAGATTCTGACTTTGTGTGGCAGATTAGAGCTTGTTGAATTAAAGACTGTGAAAGTATGTTTGAGTGTGATTGAATAATTAAAGAATAATCAAAACCATGTGTAGTCTTTTTTTTGTTTTGATCTTACAGGTTTTTGTCGAGACGAGTTTAACTCGCTCTTTCTATGTAAATATTTGTTTAGGTGATGTCGTTGTGGATTTGGATTGTTCTTTTATTTATGTTGTGGTAAGCAGCTATGAGGGGAATTTATTATTTCGATTTGCTTTTGTCACGTTTGTGGGAAGTTAAGATTGTTTTCGGTTTTTTTTTGTATTGTTTTGTGAAATCTGTGATTGAAATGCACCACGTAATCCGAGATCATTAGAAGAAACTGACTATTGTGTGTCTTGTTTAGAATCATGAGTTTTTTTTTGTGTTATGGGCAATTTTGATTGAATCTTTTTCTTAAGTTTTAAGATTTTGTCGATCAGCATGTGATTGCAACGCTTGTCGATCTCTGTGTCCTTTTCTCATGCAATCAATTGCAGTCCAAACATGACGATGTGAATTTTTTCGTTGGTATAAAGCCTTTTAGAATTAATTTTTAAAATTCAAGACCTCTTATATTTGCTCCAAGAGAAGACGAAAGAACATTCGTTAGCCCCGGTTTTTGAGTAGGGTATGTTCCCATACCATTTGCAACTGCAATTACGAACACAGTCTTACAAGCTTGTCGTCTTCTGTTAATGCCTCAAGGTCAGTAGAAGTAGAAAACGAAATCGCCAAGAGTTTTCAAAGTATTAATGTTGAAGTAAACAACATCTATAGTTCGATGATCAAAATAAAAAGATTTCATGAAAAGCGACAACACTGTCGCTATTGTGGCAAAACTTTCGTTATCGCAAGACAAGACTCGTAATTTACGTCAAAAGTAACGTAATCGCTCCAAATCTGTCGTAATCAGAACAAACCTGTAGTTACTGCAACAAAACTGTCGTAATCGTGACAATGTACTATTCCGTGGAAAGCGACAACGCTGTCGCTATCATGGCAAAGCGGTCGTAACCGTAAAAAAACTGTTTTAGTAGCCACAGACAGTCGTTGTGGCGAAGAAACTATCGTATTCGTGACATAAATATCGTATTCGCTACGTCACTATCGTTTTTGCCACAAAACCATCGTTTTGGCAGCAAATTTGTTTCAATCGCGATAAAAATTTCATATTCTCCACAAAACTGTCCTAATTGCGACAGCAATCTCATTGTCGAAGACTGTCGTAATTGCGACAAAGCTAACGCATTTGCAATGAAATTGTCGTAATCAGGCCAAACCTGTAGTTACTGAAACTAAACTTAAACTGTCATAATCGTGACAACGTTATCACTACCATATTTGGAGCAAATTCGACAAAAATGTCATAATTACAACAATGCTGTCGCTAAATCCACAAAAAAATTGTCGTAAACTCACGTCATAATCCCAATAACGCAACGTTTCTTTCGATCACATCAGAAATTTCGTAATTCTGCCAATATTTTAGTGATAGAGGCAAAGTTGCAGAGGTCGCTGTAGATCTGTCCTAATCGCCCCAATACTCTCGTAGTGGCAGTAAGTCTGTCGTAATTGTAATTGCTTTTGTGATTACGTCGTGATTACGACGGAACTGAAGTAATGTCGAATAATATCGTACTCGCGATAGTGCTGTCACTAACGTCACATAAATTTCACATTAACGACAAAAAATTCGTTATCGCGGTAAAGCTGTCGTAAAATCGACAAAACTTTCGTAATTCCAAGAAAACTGTCACGCAAAACTGATGGCGTAATCGTGAATAATTTTCGTCATCGATCCAAAACTGTTGTAGTAGCCACAGACCGTCGTTGTGGCGACAAAAGTATCGTATTCGCGACATAAATATCGTATTCGTGACTAGCTATCGTTTTTTCAACGAAATCATCGTAATTGCCACAAAACAAATGTTGCGGCAGTAAATTTGTCTTAATCGCTTTAAAAATGGGGTACTCGCCGCAAAACTATCCTAATTGCGACAAAAATCTCATAATCGAATTAAGCCTGTCGTAACCATTGCGACCAAGCTCTGACGTTATCGTAACAAAACTTTCATATTTTTCCCAAAATTAGGCACAAAAACAGTTGCAATCAGAACAACGCTGTCGAAATCACGTCAAAATGTTCGTTACTACAACAAAACTGTCGAATGTAAAGCTAGCGTAATGGTGATAACTATGGCTATCGCTCCAAAACTGACACAGTAGCAATAAATACGACATAACTATCGTATTCGCCACGTAAGCATCGTATTTGCCACAAAACCATTGTTTTGACGAACTTGTCTTAATCGCGATAAAAATGTTGTATTCGCGACAAAACTCTGCTAATTACGACAAAACTTTCCTAATCGCGAAAAAACTCTTATAATCGGATTCAATCGCAACCGTCGTAGTCAAAACTTTCGTTTTCACGGCAGTTCTGTTGCTATCCGTGACATAGTAACTATCGTATTTGCACCAAACCTTCTGTGGTAGCCACAAAACTGTAATAACCATCAGAACAACGCTGTCGCAATCACGTCCAAATTAACTTCATCGTCACAAAATGGTCGTAATCACAGTAAAGGTGTCGTACTTCAGACAACCCCATCGTAATCGAGAAAAGGCTGTGGCAATCGCTACTATAAACTTTTTATTTTCAAATCCTCTCGATCAAGTGACGGAATTGCCAAAATTTTGATGAACTTTTCTATCCGGTATCGCGTGCAGTAAAAAGTCGATCATATGTGAAATTTTTACGCATAATTATGTCTCACATGGACTATTCACACCACTTGTAAGTTTTGAACAAGGTTTCCTAATATAAGGGTTCCGCCATGGCTACCCTTGTAGGATCTTATTCTCTTCATGAAATTTTTCATCATCAATTGTGGTTGCTTACCCTCGATAACTTCACGTATTGATTCTTTAAAGTCTTGAATCTATTTTCGGCCACATAAGGTCTAGCTTAAGTTTCACATAGCCTCAAATAAGAAAAGTGTTGAAACAAGACTGGCAATTGACAATGTTTTTTGATGAAACCGCACTGCCTAGAAACATTTCACACATACTGCCATCTTGTTGCAAACAAAGGTAGGTGATTAGGAGGCTTTTCAATAAAAAAAGACCAAATGGGACAATTCTGCGTATTATCTTAGCCTTCGAAATGAGAACTGGCATTTTTATGCGTTTTAAAGGATCCAATCAGAATAGAAATGTTCGATAGGGTTAAGTTCTTACGTTATCTAAGCTTTAAGGCCTAAGTGTTTAACCAAAATTCGGTGTAATGTCGTTTGTAGAACCCAGATCCAAAAACCGATATAAAACTAAGAAACGTGGGTTTTCCTCAACACTGTGATCTGCGAAACCAATATTCTTAATTGTTCTTGAGCGACGTAAACGATTTCGATTCTTCACATCAGTAGCTTGTCCCAGGAGCTCAAATTTGTTTAACGACCATCTGACATGTAATTACAGCTTGAGTCATTTCAACAGTTAAAATGGCGGGCTATTCAAAATGGGAGCCTTTTATTTAGAGACACTTTATGCACATAATTATAAGTTGTCGGTGGTCAACGCCTTTCAAGACTCTTAGTTAGGACCATTTCTCTTAAGGAAACGTTCCCTAACTACCTGCTCCCTTGTTCATACCCGTTCGTGACCAATCTTAGTATTTTGAAGAACTCCCTTCTTCGCAAACTGGTGACTTAGTTTGGGAATCTTCCCTGACTTGAATTCATCTTCAATCATAAACTCAAACGGACCTTCAACCTCTACAATCCAATCCTTCAATGCAACAAATTGCTACATAGAAGCCATCTCTGAAATTTGCGTAGCACTTCGCCAGGACAATCCAAGGGTGTTATTTTTTTTCAATTTCAATTTGACATTCTATTAAATTCTGTCTATTTTCTACTGTCACACAGAAAAAAAAAATGAGAGGAAACATAAAATTTATGTCAAAAGAAATTAAAATTGATCGCCTTCAACACTTTAACAATGATTTCTGTCAATAAAGAAAAATAAAAGTGAAGTCTTGGCATCTCGTTCATTGGAAACAGATTTGCTAATGTAAGACCCTCGTTAGACGTCGCTCGAAAGTTTGTGTGAGGTGTATTAATCGAATTTGTGTATACATTGCGTTTACCAATTACTTAAACTGTCAATCAGAATGGGGATGTGCTTTGGATGGCTCGCTCCCATTCATTACCTGTTTGTGATGGATTGGTTTGCCCACAAGAGAGACCTATTGGCATTGGAATAGGTCGATAATGGAGCATAAAGTTTTTGAAGTCCTGTAATGCATAGGTGCGCATTTTTGTGACTTAAAGCTGTTGTGTGCTGAGAAAATCCATCAAAGATCTGTAACTTGTTTTTCCCTCTCATTCTATTTTCGTGCTGCTACTTTGATATAAATTTGGGGTAGCCCCACCCCATCGCAGACACCCCACCCAACTTCTTCAATTGAAGTTCATTTTCGCTTCGAACTAATTCACAGCACATATTGCTTATCTCAACGTCCTGAAACGACCACATTCGGAAACAGAACCCGAAACTTGATTCTGACTCTTATATCCAGCAAATTGATTCAAATCCCTAACCATAGCCCAATCCTTTCGATATCAGTCCAATCTTAATCCAGAAAAAGGATATAGAAATGATTCCTTTATGTTGAGGTTGTTATTGTTTGCCACAAAGCTGGAAAATTCCTTGAAATCGTCCAACCAGAATCGGTATTCTTTGCAGCTATACAACCGAAAATCATAAACACAATACTTGAGATAAACACAAGCCCATATATACCTTTGAATTGTGTAACCTCCCCAGAAACCTACTTCTCGTAAAATCGCTTTCCAAAATCGATACGATATTTGCTGTTGAAGTTCGAAGAAAAATTAAAAAGAAAGAAAAAAACAAAGATAAAGAAAAAATGCAAGTTAATACCGAAAAGGACTCTACAACAACATCAGCAGCCCTTGCTTACGAAAATCACTTTCGTCCTTGAGAGCGGATGAAAATTATTGCAACCTACATCCGCCCAAATAGCAGCAATTGTGAGTGGTTTTTTGTGTGAGTGAGTATATGTGTTTTTGTGTTGTGTATGGTCGGCCGCCCGCGCGCTCTCTCATCGTATAATTTACGATAAAACCTAATTCGTCTATTTTCTCTTCCGGAATAGAGCCCGGAAGATAGTTTGCAGCACTACGTTGATGTTGTCGGCCCAACAAGGGACAAAGCATAATCTGTTTGTTATTTGCTCGACTGCTGATGATTCTCCTAAATCCCGAACCTGGTGGAAGGGGATTTTTACTAGTTCTAACAATACCCTCTATCCAGCCGGGACTGGGAGGGAGAGAGAGAGATAGAGAGAATGCCTGGACGATATGGTGGCTAAAATTGTTGCTCTTGGCAACAATCTAAGTACCTTACTACATACTAGGGTTTATGATCATATAATCCATATATGCAGGTAGACAGCCAGGCAGGCAGGCAGCAGACGAGCCAACAGCAATCTCCGTTACCTGTTATCCTTTGCAAATTGTATCCTTGTGTGGAGATATAGGTATATTTGAATGTGAATTCCCTGAGTGAGCTATGGATGTGGGGACCGGATATTTGTGTCCCGGCTGGTTTTGTTTCTGGCATGTACCATGTGGGCAGTATACCGATACACCCTTGGTCAGCTCTTATGGTTGGAAAACGGAGGTAGTTTTCCGCCTAGTCATCTATTTCGTCTTCACGCATTATCATGGCTGCCAAGGGAGTTGAAAAGTGATTGACTTAGTTTTTTTATGACAGGATATTTGTTTGTATTATTTGTATAGCACTCGAATAGTAGATTTGAGTTTCTGGCTTAAGCGAGGTAGTTTTAGGCTCGAATCTTAGAAAGATCCAATTGCTTTTCCATGGAGACACGTTTTGCGAAGAATTATCTAATATATTTTACCATGAAAAGGGAATTTTCATTTATCCATTCGTAGCCTACATTCAGTTTTAAGTCTACTCCATTTACTAAAAGTTGTGGTTGAGGGAAACACGCAAGAACCAGGGCCTCTTAGGGCTTTTTGTTACCAATTTTTTTTTGTACCACTTTAGTTTTGATTGAAAAAAGTGTGAAGCAAGCGAGGCTCATGGAAGTGGCTAAAAGGTCGAGCCGTAAAGAGGGATGCATGAGTTTAAGTCCCAGTTAATACCAAAATGATTTTACTTGAATATCGTCTCTGATGAGGAGTTTGCACGTCCTTCATAAGATATGCTGCCATTAAAGGCTGTTAGGAATCTGAAGAAAAATTTAAGGATGAAATTCAATAATGCAGACGTAGCTTCGCGCAAGCATGAATCGTTGCATTCACCACCAAATTAATTAAATAAATAAATAGGGTGGCGCAACAGATCGTAGAGCCCACAGGGCCTAACGTGTTTCTCACAACCATGCCTTGTGGGGGAATGGAGGGGACCTACAATTTTCAGCCGGTTTCAAACGGCTAATCGAAAAAGCGCTTTTCATGGCAATCAGTTTATTAACGGAGGACTTGCCAATTCCTCACGAAAGGCGATACCCGTGGAAAAACATTTTTACCTCTGTTGGGATTAGAACCATAACCTCTGGGTTATGAGGCGGACATGCTAATCATCACACCACGGGTACCACGAACTTGGTTTTGTATTAATTTTATAAAAAGAAGTGGTTTTTCAATGGCAGTGATTTATCAAGCCCAAATCTTTCCCCCATCCTCAACTTACAAAAATATTTTTCTCCCTCAGTTGGCAACCATTCGAGTCAAAAGCTGACCACGAACATATGTGTAACAGAGAATAATCACTTGGCCATGGGGTACTCCTATCCGAATTTGAAACTGAATCGGACGGCTAAGCAATCTCTCGAGTATAGGTGTAAATTTGTTGCCCGTAAAATCTGTCCAATTACGTTTATATGAGAGAGAGAGTAACTGTGCGATGTGAATTTCAGTTGAAAGTTACCTACAACAGGTATCCAGGGCAAGTACAATGAGTGTAATAATTGAAATTAGCAGTCTACTTTGCCTCTGTGTGCAATTCGAGTGTGTTCACACGTCGAATGTTATACTACCTTCCTTTTTCGGTCACCCTGTTAACTGTCATTAAGTAAATTGTTGTTCTTGTTTTACGGTCAGAACTCTGGGCTTCGATAGCAGTACCTAGACTTTGGTTTTGCATAGAAAGCTTATGGAATACCCACTGCACATGGAACAATAATATGTTGTCACACATGTAGTATCGCTACATGCATACTTTGTTCCCATTTCGCTTCAAATTCCATTGCGTGCATGAAACTCTCATAGCATATTATATGAGTTTGGTTAGGATTGGCAACACAAAGGATTATCTTGTGTCCAGGACAATCAACGTATCAAATGAGGTGAATAAGTGATCGGAGGGAAATAGATTGTCAACCATGTAATTGGTTAAAATGGGGCTTGAATAGAAAATTAGCTATTCGGTGCTTTATTTTGTTAGAAAAGTTGGAAGAGTATTTCGTGGAAATGTTGTTTCTAATCCGGTCAGCTAAAGTAAGAAATGAGTGATATCTGTGTTATAAGGACTTATAGAAGTTGCTTTGCTCCAAATCGACTTACCTTATCGAATAAGCTAAATTGTCTTTTGCAGCTAAAAGCCTCTATTAAGAGTTTTTTAAGACTTTATACAAACCATTGACTAGGCCCTAGGACTCGAACTGCAGTAGATCAACATACTGCACCAGCACGCGATTATTCAATGTTAAAAACGAAAAGTTAAACTTTCATTTCATGCTCTGCTGTGAACTTTTAGTCGATAGCTCTCAAACAGGACACTAAATTTAAGTAGATATGATCGTCGAATCATACAATACGATCAACCTGTGAATGAAGATATTTCTGTAATTTTTGATTGAGTTTTTTCTTAAAATGGTTTTCTTATACAAGCTTTATAGAAGCCCTAGCTCGTCAAATAGGAACTAGATGTGCTCGTACCTGCTTCATTATGTATTCGGGAGACTTTTACCAGTTTTTTTCACATTATCCATCGATTACTTGGATTATACAGACTTTTGATGAATCTATGACTTTTGAATAGTCTATGAAAAGTTGTGTACAAGCCTTAAAGAAGCTGTAATTTTTTAAATCTTATAGTGGCGCCATAGTCCAATTTCAACCACGGCCACATTCAACAAACTTCTCCAACCAGCTCGGTCTCTAGCTAGCTGTATATTGCTTCACATACAAAGTTGTTTAAAGTCGTCCACCACCTGTGTGTTCCACCTAAGTCACGGCCTATCTCTCCTGCGACATCCTTCTTGAGTTAGATCTGTAGCACTGTTGTCCGTTCGGTGTGTAATGACCCTGTTATCTTAGCTTGAAACCTTGACTCTTTTGACTAGATCGATATCGCTGTTCGTATAGGTTAGGTTAGGTGGAAGTGGCTGTCAGTCAATGAGTACATTGCCTGACACACTTAGGCCGCAAGGGCCCATTGTGATACCACAGAGATCAGCAAGTTAATCACCTACTGATCTCAGAAACCCGATGTAAGATTAACGAGTTGATCACTTATTAATCTTCCATTACGGGACTAGCCGGTTAATCACCTGCTAGTCGAACCACGTGGAACTTTTAATGTATTTCGAAAGACTTTTAGGGTCTATGTAAGCTAGGTCGCTAGTATCATCGAAGAAGAATTCACCGAGATGAGTTTTCCTCCTATGAAGTAGTGCAGGGCATGAGCAAAGAAGGTGTTCGTATAGTTCTTGGTTGAATTTCCTTTTCCATTGCCTATTTATGCTGATTGGACCAAAGATCAACCGATCCTCTTCAAACGCCCTTCATGTTCTCACCCGCAGATGTCAAAGTGCATGTCTTTAAATCATAAATATGAACCAGCATGATGAGGGTCTTATGAAGTGGAACTTTTGTCGACCGAGGAAGGGTTTTGCTACTGAATCGCTTTCTAAGAGGAGATAAACAGCGATTGGCAGGAGTGTTTTTTCGTTAGTCGTCTCCTGTTTGAATCTGTAGTTGATCATAGGTAGACAAAGGCTTTCTATGGTGATGTTTTGCTCAAGACGTCGACGTTAAATGACTTTTCTTGTAAAAGCACTAGCTTACCTTAATTAACTCTTAAACCTATCTTCTCGGCTTTCGTCTCAAGGCAAACAATCACTTAACTGACATTAGGCTGTATTCTTTCAATTATGTTAATGTGGTCGGCTTATCCGTGTAGTTCGACTCACTTTTAACAAATCGTGCCTCTTGTGTTGATGTATGATTTTACTTACAATTTTTCCAAAAATGATGGTGACATCAATGACAACTCGTCGCCTTCTCTAAATAATTTTTAAACTTCAAATCCTTCCGTGAGGTTCTGTTCGACTATGATGAAACGGAGACAGTTCTCAATTGTCACCTTACACAAACGGTCTAGTTTCGATGAGATGACAAGTAGAGTAAACATTGTTCTGTATAGTAGACGCTCTCGTACGCACTTTTAAATTGATCGGCTTGAACTTCCTGGGTTTTTTACAAGATCTGCCATAGATTGAAAATTTCATCGGTGGCCCGAAGCCACACTAATAACCTATCAAGTTGTTGACTTACGCCTTCAGACATTCACATAGTGCGGCAGACCAAGTGTTGCGGGCGATGATTAGGAAACAAAGCATCTGTAGCTGGTGGAGTTTAGTGGGTCTCTTTTCATGAGGATCGGTCATACAATGCTGTGGTTACATTCAGCGGGTATGCTTTTTTCACATCATATTCTGCACATGAATTGTTGTATGTTCCTAACCAGATCAACTCCTGCTACTTTGAACAGTTCGTCAGCTTAGCCGTCTGCTACAGCAGCTGTCTTGATCTTAAACTTTGATATTGCTATCTTAACCTTTTCTGGGTCGGGTGGGGATATGATTGGTCTACGTCCTAAATTCAATGGAACTGTGTAATTAGCGGGGTTTGTGACGTCATCGCTGTTATATTGATTGGGGAAATGTTCTTTCCATATCCTCAACATCGACTGTCGCTCTACTACGGCTAGATCCTCGGGTGAGTCCTGCTGTGGTATTCCTCTATTTCCTCAAATACGCTTTGCACAGCATGATCTCTCTTCCTATCTTTGAGAAGTTGGGGCCTGTCTCTCTTTTTCTACTCGTAGAGCTCGAGAGCAACTGGAGTCTGTTTTTGCACTTTTGCACGCCACTTTGTGTGCCTTTTGTTTAGCTGCATTTGCTCGCCTAAACTTCTCACCAAAATAGCATTTTCGTTGTGGTGGTCGTGTGAGAATTACAACTTCGGAAATGGCATCTCTGATGGCTGCTTGGCAATGTTGTCACAGGTTTTCTTTACTTGATGCAGGCGGCAAAGTAATTTTAAGGTTGTTATTGGAAACACTATCGTAAAAATACCTCTTGCGATTGTAGCTGTTTCACGTCTTGTGGTTTCGATCGGGATACTTGCTGATGTACCATGGCTACAACGAGGGGGTAGTTCAAGTCAGTGGTTGCCCCTCACAATGTATGGACAGAGAAGTGTCGCGCGTCGATCGCAATGTAGTCAGTTTGGTTGGTGGTTATTTGATTTGGAAATTTCCATGCCTTCTTTTGGATACCGGGATGTGGAAATCGCGTACTTGCTACCGTAACGTCTCGCTCCCCCAAAGAAATCGACCATCTTGAATCCATTGTCGAAGGTGGTGTCGTGCAGGTTGTGTCGTCCGATTATTCAATCAAAAATGTCTTCCTTGTCCTTCTGGGCAATATCTGCAAGAACAATTTTAAAGACACAGCTAGGGTATTGCTCATAGGTTTTGTCAAGGAGCTCCTAGAACCAGTCTTCTATGTCGTTGTCCTTGTCTTCAGTGGGGTGTAAGCGCAAATGAGGCTGATATTTTGTTTTTAACATTCACCAAGTTGAAACTCAAGACTTCCTTCCTGTATCAAGTCCCAATTACAAATCCGAATCCAAATAGACGTTGCTGTGGTTTCCGATAGCAGTCGCTGTAGTAAATATAATCAATTTTTGTTGGTCTGTATTGTCCCATCGCATTTTCTGGATACCGTTTATATTTACTTTACAGCAGTTCAGGGCTTGCAGTAATTATTCGGCTGCACGTTGTGTTTTAAGGGACCTAGCGTTCAAAGTGCAGAGAATCCGTTCAATATCCAACCAGAAAGTCTTTATTAAGGATATGAGTTCGAAAAACAAAAAGCCTGATAGGCTCTACGAGTGTACCTTAGCAGAACCAGCAAAGGCACTGTGCTTCGAGCTAAAAATTGTAATAGAATCTTTAAACACGACGGCTTAAAATTTTCCAAATTTCGATAGAGAGAAGTTAAATTTTAAAAAATCTGGGAGTCCTAATGGTAAGCGCACCATTAAAGAGTGGCTATGACAGCGATTTTAATGACTAGCAATACACAATGCACCCTATTCGTTAAAACACATTTTGCCTATTTATATATCGCTAGGCAATACATGCGTCTCCATACCCAACTTCGCAGAATAAAATTACCAAAAGAACATATTTTCATTGAATTAAAGTAATGGAAGGTGTCGGGATTGAGGCTGTCACAAATGTAATTAATAACAGCCCTTGAAAAGATACAAAGACTAACGATAGATTGTTGAAAAGTAACCAGTGTCCTTATTCTCGAATCTAATGACAGCAATTACTTTATTGATCCTCGGCCACTTAAAAGCTCAAAACATCATTTTCCCATATAAATTTGTTTGTTTTCTGTTTTTGTATAAACAGCAACTGTGGCTCTCAACGCACAGGCAATTATTTAGCTATCATCAAACAAGCCATTCAAAACTCATTAATTTTGTTTACAATGAATATTGCGTCTTTGAGGCCTAAGACAATCGGTGATGAAATGATTGATTCGATGAATTTGATAAATGGAAGCATCAGATGTCCGAAGAAGGAGTGTTTAAATGAAGTATGAAGGAAAAAATTAGTTTTGGTGATTTGCTGTGAATTTCATAGTAGTATACTGACATAAGCCGAAATTTCAATCAAACCTAAGTCTTCAGAAATGTCCCTCCCCTCGCTTTGAATAATTTCCTTCGAGGATCCTTCTGAGGAGAGAGCAATCAAAAGCATTTACAACCATCTAAACTTCTACAAAACGCCTTCCCAGATGAAAACATCTAGAGTCCTCCTCAAGACCTCCTCTCGTTCGCCAATTAGCTATTCAAATCGAAATTTATCAGCAATTTATCACAAAACTCTTGTAGTCCCCTCCGAAATTCACACCAAATTATAATCCTCTGTATAGTTGCATCCATTCAGCAAAATCCATTTATACTGACTTTGCTCATGAATTAACAAATGCAAACCCTCGAGCGCTTCCTTCCTTCCTGGCTGAGCGGTGAGGACGTAGTGTGGGGTTCGGTGTACTCATTTATCATGACGTTCAAAAGTTTTTGAATCTTTTCATAGCTCATTACTTGCAATTGCAATGCGGGTGTCTGGTTGTTGTGTTTGAGAGGGTAACGTCGCCGATGAGGGGGATATAATATAGGACCTGAAGAAAGACATCAAGTAGTTAACTAAAGACAACTTACTTCTCCCCTTTCGCCAAGCCATCCCTCGGCTCAAGTCTTCGTCCGTTGGTTGTCATTATCCAGCATCAGGACCCCTCGGGCTAGGTGGCTGAAGTGCCTTTTAAGCACTTGCAATCCAAAATTGGTGTCAACTCATTTAGTTTATGTACTCCATCTGTACTGCTCCTAGCCTTGTACTAGTGTACATTTTTTGTTTATCTCTCCATCTGTCCATCTCTGAAATGAAACTGGATGACCGACGATGGCTCAGTGCTGGCTTCTCTTTTGTGTAACAAAACAAAACAAAGCAAAGGGTCGACAGAAAAAGGAGAAGAAAATAAAAAACAAGGTGGAAAATAAATAGCCAAGGATATAGAGATAGAAGGAGTTGCAACAGTGGAAATAGCAGCTTGAACCGTCCAAACTTCCAGATCTGTGAACTCTCTTCTTTACTAACATACATTCCGGAGCAATTCAAAACTCAATTAACTTTATACCCAAAGAGCATGTTTTTGGTCCTATCCGGTCCTGATGTTCTGGGTTGGCGTGGTGGCGGCGAGGACGAGGTGTCGGCCAAAGGCTTCACCCTGATGAATGAGTTCAGACATTTTGGAGTATGGGTATGGCAAATGGAAATGTTTTAAGTTTTCAATTTACTTTTAGTTATTGAGTTTTTCAGTAGCCAGCAGCCAGGAGCCAGCACAACCCACAATCGCACATCCCATTACCCTGTTCCTGTGTAGCGGCTGTGTGTTTCCACAGCCTTGTTCTCTCTCTCCCTAACCAAATGTCCTACAATTGTTGGACAGTATGTTAATGTCCTGTAAATGTGGAGAGCATTGAAGCAACACTGCCCAATCCAACCAATTGTTGTCTGTCTACGAACGTATCTTTCAATAGTAAATCGTTTTGGTTTTCCAAAATTGTTGCAGAATACTGCCTCAATTAAATTTTTTTTTATCTGCCGTGTTGGAGTGCTCCTAATAGAGTTTATTTTATTTTTTCCTTTCATTTACATTACAAATTGAAACCAGATGAAGGGAATCGATTAAAAGTTTGGCAATTCAATTTTTGGATATTCACAACTAAAGTTTTCAGTTGAGGTGAGTGTATATTCGTTTCTAGTTGGTGCTTAAGTTAAACAAGAGTTTTCAAGAGAATTTTGCATGGCATAGGTGGTGCTGTAGGCGGTAGTTGAAAATATAGAAACATATTCCATGATTGGTATTTCGTAAGACAATAAACAACCAGAGTTAAACAATAAATTGTGAAGTACCTAAGGGTACCAAGGTCTCAACACATGAATTGAGTCTGATTTAGTTAAATGTTTGAAAGTGAAATCTAATTTACTGGGGCATTCTTTCATTGGATTTGAGATAAATCGAGTAGCTGTCAGAAGTTCTTGAGTTTCTAAATCTTGAGCCATTGAAAGTTCGAGTTAGCAGGGCAAGAGTAAGAAAATAGTTTTACTAACATTAGATAAACTTGAAGGTTTTGAGAGGAGATGTCTTTGAAGAAAAAGTTTCATCAGGTCTATTGTTAACTTTGTTTCTTAGGTTGCAACTTGCTAAGTATTTTCTAAAATCTTATGACAAAATTTCCATTGCGACGTATTGCGAATTCTGCGTTAGATTCTATATGAAAACAGCTGTAGTGAAGCAGGCTTCTTCGTTTTAACTAGGAGTTTCTGCTTGCACTATTTTCGTCGTTTGAGAACATTCGGGAGTATTTGCGAAATTTTGAAAATTGCGTTGTAAATATTTACTTAGAAAAATCAAATCACCTGCGCACATACGTGACACAGTTGTTAGTAAGAAGTTGTTACTCGTCAACGTAATTTCTTGTTTTTCTTCTATTTTTTTTTGATCGTCGTACATAATTACAAATTTATACTCAAAAATATTCACGTAAGTCTGCGGAACTTCGTGGAACTTTGAAAATATTTGCGAAAGTTGGGTTGAATTAGTTTTTTTTTTTTTTTTCGTAAAGTTCTTTTCCGAAATTATGTGGACATTTGCGGTATTTGTTTTTTGTTGGAGACCTACAGAAATATGCAGGTGTTGGCAAACATTTCTAAAAATTTGCGAAAATTCGCAGATGTTTGTGTTCATTTATGAGCATTTGCGCAGCTTTGCGAACATTAATTGAATTTTGTGGTCATTTGATGAACGGAAATTGCTAGTGGACTTGGCAAATTTTTGTGAACATTGACGAAATTCATTGCTCATTGGTGGATGGTTGCGAATACTAGCGATAACCTTTGCGGGCGCTGGGGAATATTCGTTTACATTATGTGGAATATAATCATGGTTTGAAAACTACATTGTGATACATTTCAGAGACATGGCACTTTTTGGACATTGCTGAATACTTGCGAGTATTCGTGCTGAGCTTTGCGGACGCTGGCGAAAATTCGCAGAAATTCTTGGCATTCGGTGAAGATTCGCTTAACTTTGCGGACATATATGGTGGTTCAGAGACATTTGCGTTAAACTTTGAACACTGGTCTATGGTTGCGAATATTTGCTTTGATTTTTTGTGGTCATTTTTGGGATTATTTGCTGAAATTTGCAGATTTCGTTATAGATCCGGTTTTCTTTATGCTCATTTAAAGTCGTTTAGAGTCAATGGCGAAACTTTTTGGACACTAGTCTATGAATGAGAATATTGGTTTTTTTTTTTGACATATTTGCGAATATTTACGGAAATTTGTGGAATTCGGTGGAGATCCGTTTAGCTTTATGCTCATTTGAAGTCGTTCAGGGTTAATGGCGAATCTTTTTAGACATTGGACGAAAGTTGCGAATATTTGCTCAATATTTTGCATTTGGACATTCGTGGACACTTGCGAATATTTGGGCTTAATTTTGAAGACGCTGGCGAATATTCGTGGAATTGGGGGAAGATTCGCTAAGCTTTGGAGGCATTTGTGGTTGTTCGGAGACTTTTGTGTTGCTCTTTAAACACTAGTCTATGGTTGTGAATATGTATTCGCTTTGATTTTTGTGGACATTTTTGCGAATATTCGCAGAAATTCGTAGAATTCAATGGAGATCCGGTTTGCCCTATGCTCATTTGAGGTCGTTCAGGGTCAATGACGAAAGTCTTTGAACACTGGTCTATGGTTGCGAATATTCGCTTTGATTTTCGTGGACATTTTTGGGAATATTTGCGGAAATTTGTGAAATTCGGTGGAGATTCCCTAAGCTTTATGCTCATTTAAAGTTGTTCAGGGTCAATGGCAAAACTTTTTGAACCTTGGACGATAGATAGTTCCGAATATTCGCACTGATCTTTGTGGACACTAACGAAAATTCGCAAAAATTCGTGGAATCCATTTCAGATTCGTTAAACTTTGCGGTCGTTTGGAGTCGTTCGTGTAAATTGGCGAAACTCTTTAGACATTCGTCCACAGTTGTGAATATTTTGCGAACATTTATAGATATTTGCAATGACTTAGTGAGCTTTGAGTATATTGGTTGATGTTCACAGACATTTGTTGTACTTGGTTGATGTTCACGGACATTTGTGGCCGTTTTCGAATATTGGCGGAACTCTTTGAATTTTGTTAGATTTTTGTATTCGTGCTGGTCTTTCAGAACGTTGGTGAATATACGCGAAAATTCGTGCAATTCGATGTAGATCGGCATAACTTTGCGGTGGTTGTTCGGGGACATTGGCGGAAAAGTTGTGAATATTTCCATGAAATTTCGCTTACTTTTGTAGATATTCACGAACACTTATTGAATTTCGCACACATTGGAGATATAAAAGAACATTTGTGGAATTCCACTCAGATTTGTGGAATTTTGCAGACACCTGTTTCGTACATTGGTGGAACTTCGCAGGTCTTTTTGAATATTCGCGTTTAATTTTAAGAGAATTGGCTTGCTCATATTATAAATTTTTGGAATTCTGCAAGGCAAATGGGTCAGACACCTTCTGTCCAATTACCCAATCTACCAACTTTACCTTCCAGATTAATTTTTCACATTTTTAATTGAGATGCATCAAAATCATCAACCGAAGCAACAGGAAACGCATAAAACCAATCAACCTAAACTTTATTCGATACTTGAGAAATTCTTCTTTAGCCGGATACGATTTCTAGCCATGTCAGTGAACTACAGCTCATGGTGATGCTCTTTCTGTTGGTACATTGTTTTTATGAAAGCTGAGCTTACACAACACATTTGTGCAATGCGTAGTATGTGTAGGCTTTTGTCTTTGCCAATCTAGGGCTGATGCAGAAAACGTGGACCAACCATTGGTCTTGTTTATGCAAAAATCAAAGGTGCTACTAGCTCGAGAGTAACCTCGCTAAGGTGTATTAACTTCACTGACTAGACGAACTATCTACGCGACGCCTTTAGACAGCAGTGAGTAATGACCTCGCTTAAAAATATACCCCGATTGGGTGACCCATCAACAAGTCGTTAAAGACAATAACAAAAGAGCACGAAAGCTTACAAATCTTTTACTAGTAATTAAATTTGCACGTCCCCTGATCCTGATCGTAAAATTATTACTACAAACAATCTCAAGTCGACCATGGCAAATCTATTGAAGTTGACCTAATCCATATTTGCCTCTTAACATCTGCACAAGGACTATGAACTAACTCGAACGATTCACAATAATAAAAGATGTTAATGCTCTCTTGACTTAAATCGCATCTAACTGCTTCCGTTTTCACCAATCGACTACCTTTTTTTATACCTACTGCAAAAAAAAACACCAAAGTCCTTCTTATCCCTATTAAACAGAAATCTCAGAATAATTCTGTTTAAAATTCATACTTTTACAGTGCACATTGGACAAGTTTTCCTTCAACGCAGTTCCTTCACAGAAGGTGCATGCTGCAGCTGCACGCTATTACTAGATTTCTCTGTTAAAACTCAATAATTCCTTTCAAACTCCTTTTGCATTCAAGTGAAAATAAAAGATTTGAGAAAAAAAATCATTTTTTAACACACAACGGAAACGGACTCAACTCCACACAAAAAGGAACGCTAAACGGATCATTTGGAATAATAATCAGGGATTTGAATAGTTCTATGATTGGCTTCGTGTTGAACTAAAAGTTCAAGTGGGCGTGGCTCCTTGCAAAAGAGCGAAAATTAATTTGAGTTGTGCTTTTAAACATTTTTTCTTCTATTTTTTTTCTTTTTTTTCTTCTACTTCTTGCCTTCTCTCATAATTGATCCCACCAAATGGCGGGTCGAGAGAGCGAGCAAACACAGAAAGCAAAAACTCTACTTCTACGATAAAGTGTAGAAAATATTTTTTTTTTTTATTATTTTTCCGGAAGAACTATAAATATGCGAAGCACATTCGCTTACCCACTATAACAAACGAGTGGGTTATTTGTGTGGGAGGGGGAGGGGGTGGGGGTTGAGCCCTGCAGCAGGGCTACTTTTAAAGTCAGAACGATGCGAATAATTCTAACTCATTTGAAAGTTTTAAACAACTCGAGTGTCGAAAACGCTCTTGGAAGGGAGAACGTATGTTTTCCTCAAGTGGCAACTGATTGGGTCCTTTTGTGAGGAAATTTAAAAGTTGGAAATTTTGCAACATAACTTGGAGAGAAAGTATGACGATGACGAGAGTACTCTTGTCGCCATCATCGTGCCGACAATGATGTGTAATTTCCATTTTGCCCCCTCACACGCACGCAAAACACTAACATACTCAACAGATTGCCAAGTTCGATAATATGTGAACCCTAGCGAGGACCACAGTTGCTGAGATAAAAACGACTACTGAATTGTAAAGATAAAATCATGGGCACGGGCAATGACGAATACGACTCACGAACAGTGTAAACTAAATTTTCGGTGCCGTA
Organism: Melanostoma scalare; assembly: GCA_949752695.1. Classification (NCBI taxonomy): domain Eukaryota; kingdom Metazoa; phylum Arthropoda; class Insecta; order Diptera; family Syrphidae; genus Melanostoma; species Melanostoma scalare. The sequence goes on along the minus strand of OX456986.1, from coordinate 9,108,155 downwards.
AAGTTTTTCTTTGGAATAATGGAAAGTTCGTATGTGTTCCAAATAAGGCAAGTGTAGAGGCATTGTAATTGAGTTTCGTGCAGCAGGAAGACGACTTTGCTTGATGAAAGGCTTGAATAAAACCTCATGAAGAGGATTTGTGTCTGAAGTGAGTTCGTTCATAGAAAGGTCTCCAAATGTTGCGATATGGTAGAGCTAACAAGAGGCGCCACAGTTTTGTATTGAGCTAAACTCGAAAATACAGTCTAATCAACCGATAATTGAAAAATTGATGAATGAACGTATGAATGAATGGATGAATAAATAAAAGAATGGGTGAATGAATGATTGAATGTATTAGTGTATGAATGAATGAAAGAATGAATGAATGAAAGAATGAATGGATGAATGAATGAACTATTGAAAAGATGGTTGAATGAAAGAACGAATGATTGAATGAATGGATGAATGAATGAATGAATGACTGAATGAATGAACAATGAAATGTATGATTAAATGAATGAATGAATGAAATGAATGATTAAATGAATAATGAATCGATGAATGAATAAATAAATGAATGAACACACAAATAAATGAATGAATAATCGAATCATTAAGGCTATGAATATGCCAATAACTGAATGAACGGAGGAACGAGTAAACGAGTGAATAAGTGAATTAGAGTACGGCCACGCACTGAGCGACAAAACAACTAAATTAAAAAAAAATTGAAAGCTGGATGCACAATGAACTTTCAATTTTGTTAGGTGAATGAGTGAATCAATAAGTCAGTGAATGAGTGACTGAGTGATTGAACTAATCAACGAATGAGTGAACTAAAGAACTAGTGAATTGGTAATTGGAACAGGAAAGAGTAGAGTATGTGGCCTTGCCCTTAATGAATTAGTGAATCACTGATTGATTGAATTAGTGAAAGAGTGAATCAATAAATCAGTAAGTGAGTGACTAAGTGAATAAGCCAATCGGTAAATGAGTGTATTAAAGAATTAGTGAATGAGTAACGTAACGCAAAGGTGCGTCCACACTATGCCGACCGGCATACGGGCCCATTTCATTCGGTTCGAATTCGGTTCGGCTTTCGGTAAGGAGGAGGGCCGATCGGGACTTCCACACTAAGTTGGTATTGCCGATTGGCATGTGCCGATTGATGCCGCTCGGCATAGTGTGGACGCACCTTAAAAGTTGAGTTTCTCCACATGGGTGTAAACTATGTGCTTTTGATGTCCAAACTAAAATATTTCAATAAGACCGTTCCAATCTCCGTATGTGTGTTGCTGATGTGAAGCTGATGAGCGTTAAATTCTCTGATCACGTCACGTCACATTAGTGTTATATGACGGTAACGTAACGCCTAAAAGTTCATAGATTACAATTGAGCCTTTAACCCTAAGCTTTTCAATTACTAGTGAGTTCCATAAACTCACGTTACTATACGTTTTCTATCGCCTTACGATTCACTCGCATTTAAGTTTGGTATTAGAGCCTGCGGTCAGATACTATGCCTATCTACTGTGTTCCATTCTTTAACTTCCCCTCAGTACATATTTTTACTGGGATTTGGTCCCTCACGTATTTCCCCAGATCTTAGCTTCCGTACTTCCAAAGAAGTACCTTAAAAAAATTAGCTTTTATCTAAAACGTCGTACATTGCCTTGAAAACACAACGATCTCTTATTTAACACAAAAATCGTTTATTCCCCAACGAAGTCGTCATAAAATCTTAAACTGCTTAACCTTCAAATTCTCTCCTTAATGCGAGTTCATCCAATTCCCCAAAGTTGATGTCCTCAGGGCAATAGAAACTCACCACACTCAAGAGCTATACTGTAGTCAACAAAACAGCTAATCGCTTACCCTTAAACCAAAAAAAGGACAAGGTACTTAAGTCTTTCTTGTCAACCTTTTCCATGTTCAAGCCTTACACCTCCATCGGATAAACATTTCCATTTTGTTTGTTTCCGCGGGCGGGCGTGCTTCTTCCTAACCATCTAATCTATAATTTGGTTTCCGTTTCCGAATACAAAACAAGATGACAAAATTTACCTTCTTTTGTTGATTTTCCAAAACTAAAGCTAAAACAAAAATCAAACCAATTTGTCTCGAGGGAGTCCTTTGAGCGCCAACAACACAAAGTTAACAAATAAAACAGTAGAGAACCCAGAGAATTTCAAGGACGTGCACACAACAAAATGAAATAATCAAATCCATTCCTGGAACCAGGGACAATATAGCCTTCATACATACGTCTTCTCATCAGTGTGGTGCCAGAATGATAAGGGCCTTTTCCTTTTGAATAGTAAAAAGAATTTCCATAGAATTAAAAAAGAGAAAAACAAAAAGAAATCAAGAAACAACAAACAATAAAAAAAGAAGAAGACACCGTTACAAGTTTTGTTTTGTGCCGAGTTTGTTGCTTACGAATTACGAAACGATACACTATAGCTTCCCACCAAGGTACCTCGAGAAATTTACATAAACGAACACCAGCTATTCTATTTGAAATTGCCTATAGCCAAATCAATATTCGTTCATTTCCAATCCTTATTCAGCCAACAGGACTCAAGACACAGAAGGCAAAACGATAACCAAGCAATTTCGATAAAAAAAATAACACACACAAGGCAATCGTTTCCAGGTTTTTTTTTTCTCCGGTATCCTAGAAAAGTTTTGTGGGGCTCTTAAAGAAATAGAAACAAGAGCACTCCCTGGGAAACGACTTCAAGAGGGCTTTTCAGTCAAATTCAGTCATCAAATAGATGATAAACTTGTTCGTTGTAATGAATACAAGATTATTTTTAGAGGATGTCATGGGACAGAGACACAAGGAAGCTTTCTCATGTTGTTTCTCTCATTTGAAGTTACGATGGGGTTGTCTGGTTGCTTTGGTAAATGCTTGTCAACGCCCAAGTAGCATCACAGTGGAAGATATTTCTTGAGAGCGAAACATTACATTTGTTTAAATAAAATGAACACTAAACTAAATATACAAACACCGAGTATAGAAAGGATGAAATTGGGCAACAGCAAGCGAAGTGAAACAACAAACACGGCCTGCTCCCTGCGATGTACGAGTATGAAGGGGAAGAGGATGAAATCTGCAAACATAGATATTTGGATTGTAAAGGAAAGAAATGGTACTGTCTGTCAGTTGAAAGTGTTTCCCATGGAGAATGTGAGATAGTAACTGTAACTGCTTGGGGTTATGAGAAAAAATCTAAAAATTGAGCCTATGTTGGGATGAAACAGTTTTGGGAATATCGAAGTGATAAAATCATTTAGTTAGACTGTCCATAAGGGACAGGCCATTTAATTGGAAACACGACACACTGTAGCCAGATTTGATTGGAGATGTTCTGAAATTGGTATAAATTCCAATATATAGAGATACAGAGTGCTAAGCTAAATTAAAGTTAAGAGGGACAACGAAATGAAACCAAAGTTATGATCGTCAGAACAAGTTTTGGGAACGTTAAAATGGTTGTGTTCCATTTTTGAAGGAGACATTTGTTTACTTTGCAGCAGCAAAACCAAACTTGATTGTAATTTTATCCAATAAACTCTCTCTTAAATTGCACTAGTTGTTACGTTACGTTACGTAACCTTGATGACACCCTAAAATTATACAAATTGCACCGTGATTAAGAGACCCAGACTTTTTTTTTATGAATTTTGCATTTGCCCTAGACATCTGCTGGTTCGTATTTTTATTTTAAAGTAATACTGATCTCGTTTAGGTTACGTAACGTAATTGTTTCCAAACTTAACGTACCTGTGGCGCAACGTAGCATATCGGTGATGTCATTCAAAATTAAGTAGTTATGTCGTTCTCATTGAAATGACGAGGGCCTCAGGGTCAATGTGAGCAGTAAGCACGTAATGTGACGTAATCTTGTTAACTTACTCCAATCATTTTCGCTATAACTTGAATTTTTTTAATTTTAATGATATGTAATTATTAAACAACGTAACGTATCTGTGACGATAACGTGAAATGTAACAATCGTGTCAATATACACAACTCAGTGGAATTTTTACGAGACGTAGTTGTTTCGAATCGTAACGTACCGGTGATACAACTTATGTTGTTTATGCAATTATTTGCGCCTAAAGATCAATATAAAGAGATTTTATTTTTTCGTTACGTAACGTAGTCATGTAAAGATACACTACGTGTAGGTTACATAACGTAATCCTTACTATACTTATCGTATCTCTGACCCAACTGAGTTATGGCGTTCAAATTTAAATAGCAAATGAGGTGTCTCATTGAAATGGTGATGACCCTAGGAACAATATGAAAGGATAGTTTGTATCGTAACGTAGGCGCGTTACTCCTCTCTGTCAGTATTTTTTAATGGGAGACGTTGAAAAACTAAGGATTTAATGATTAATTGCTGTACTGACCAGTGACCATCCATCTTTGCTCATTTATAGTGTTATGTTATCATGTTCTCTCCAAAGTATAGTGATGAGAGTGGTCTCACTGACAAGCTAAATGACTGTGCGGTAAAAAATAATGTGTGACGTAGGCTTAACGTTATCATATAAATCACCACCGCTGGCAAAGTGAGGTGTGTTGCGTAGGCTTGTATTCATATGGTAAGTAAGTACCTACATTGTTCAGCAAGGCATAGTTGTGATGCTTTCAAATTAAAGGCTTTGCTATTGAAACAATATGTCTTCAACTTTGAATACCATTGTCAGAATTTTTTGTACCTCTCTGAAGGACAATTCTGAAGGTCCCCAAAGACGATGAATAAAAAAAAAAGCTAGACAAAGAATTGAAAATGACAAAAACATCCAGCAGCCCCAAAACCCCCTGGGTGTCATAAATAATAACAAATATTCTACAAAAGCAGGAAAGACTAGACCAAAATATAGATACACCACACCAAAACCCGTGTGGTCTACTCGGTGCTTTTGCGAAGAAATTGCATCACAGACAGACGGTCACATTATCTTAGTTTTTATTTTTATTATTTTTCCAACAGTTTTGTTATATTTTTGTTTTTTTATTTTTATTTCACTCGTACTTTTCCTGTCGAGTGGTTTTCTTTCTTCCATGCCATTGCTTATATTTCGTCCAAAAGAAGATAAACGAAAAATAAGAAGAAGCAGTGCGGTGAGTCAATGGTATCACTTGCAAGTGTATATCGTTTTTGGCAGGATAGAAAAATTCTTACCGCATACTTTATACTCTCTCGACATGAACCAAGAATAGAATGCCATAGTGTCCTGAAGTTGATGGTAATGCCATGGCAACATGGATAAAAGAAAGAAAAAGTGTTATGAAAAGAACTTGAAACTTAAAAGAGAGAATATATAGAGCTTCTTAGGTGGTGGTGGTGGTTCTTTTAAGTTACATTTCTCATTCACAGATCTAAGTTGCTGCTGATGGCAATAATGTATAATGCATCCGCTAACAGAACAGTTTCTAGTGTTTGTTTGACACCAAGAATAATCGCTTTGCCTTGGCTCTAGATGGCTACTTTGAAGACATCAGAATAATTAGATAATTGTTTGAGCACCAATGTAAGAGAAGAGCTGTTGTAGGTCGTTGAGTATTATACTACCGTGAATGTGTATGGATAAAAATTTATTATTTGATTCTTTTGTAAACGAATATAAAAATATTGAAAATTGCATGGGGTGTTGTCATATCGTCTTGTGAGAGCTCCTTGCAGTGATGTTGGATCTTATGACGGCTCCATAGTCGACGAAGAATAGTTGATCGACTTTTTTATGCTATACTTAATCTTTCAGCATGTAGGCAAGAGCAAAAGATTCTTCATTGGGTGTACATTTACTGTCGCTTAGAATCCTCGTGATGGTCGCTCTGCGTGTCATTCAGGCACAAATGAGTGAACTATCACGGCAAATAAGTGAGCAGGCGCGTAGGGTGGACTTGATCTACCGTGCAGTGCCGTCGCTTGCGCAATTTTTAGGTTAACGGGCGCGCTGCCGGAGAGGCCTTTTAAGATCCTAGCCGTGAATGTGAATTCGCTAGTTAGGATAGAACGACGAACCAACTTCCTTGAGTTGTTAAAAGACCAACGTCCTGATGTATGTATGATTAGCGAAACTAGGCTAAATCAGCATCACAAACTGACGGATAACAATTACATTATCATAAGGAGGGACCGACCCAACTCGACTCTCGCGGGTGGGGTTGCGATCTTCTTACGTAAGGGCATTGCTCATAAAGTAATATATAGCGGTGAAGTACGTCGATTCCGGTTGCTGGAAACGTGTATCATATGCATCCCTCTCCAACAGGGGAGGCGGTTGTATGTGGTCGCGCTCTATGCACCGCCGGAAGCTTCTCAAACCTCATGTTTTGTAACAGAGCTAGAAACGCTTTTTCGATGTCTGAATCTGAATTCGGATGAAAACTATTTCCTTTTGGCCGGTGATTACAATGCTAAACACCAAGATTGGGGAAATCAATTATCCAATCCAAGGGGGACCCAGCTATTCAATTGGCTGGGGCTCCACAGCATTGAGTGTAAAGTCGATCTGCTGGCTACTGACAGGCCCTCGTATCCTCGAAGTGGCTCTTATTTGGATCTATTGCTTCTAGACTCAAGACTGAAACTGACCGACGACATTCTTCGACGGACGAAAAATTGTTTGACGACGGTTGAGTACGACAGTGACAACTGTGGACTCGCCGCAGTCATAATGCTTCCGAACAACCTTGTGGAACTGGAGGAGTACGTGCCGACGCACTCTTACAACTACGGTAAGACACGTTGGCCGCGCTTTTCCGGTGCCGTATCAAGGGAACTTCGTTCGAACGGTATTGCGCCGCCATGCAACAGGAATCTGTCGAACGTTGAGATCGATGGGTACCTGCAACGTATGGAGGATGCAATCCGTAGCACAATGGACAGAACAATTCCTAAATATAGGCAACATGACTCTACGAACATGTACAGAAACGCGACAATAGACGCACTTTACAAACAAAAAAGTAGACTCCTGTCGAGACTCAAACTCTTGCACAGGAGGTTTACTGACCGACACGATTTGGAGATTAGAACTCTGAAGTCACAGATCAAAAATCTCCAACAGCTAATTAAAGAAAATTACAGAATCTCTATATCGCTTTTCTGGAACAACAAAATTCGGGCTGTACAATCCAACAACCCGAGTATGTTTCCGGAAATAAATAAAATTTTTAGGAGAAAAGATCAAAGTGACCTTCAGGCTGTTAAACTCCAAAGGACGACAGAAAACAAAAACTTACTTTTGACAGTAGGGATAGATCCGGATGAGGCCATCTTGGATGATGACCACTTTATAGTGGAAGATGCTCAGGAGAAGGTAGAGACGGTGGGTGCTGTTTTCGAGCGAGTATATAAGGTGAATGAGTGCATTCGCCCGAATTACAACCTTGAGAATAGAGCCTTCGTTGGACACTTCTATCTTAGAGACGAGATCTCGCATTGGCGATCCGAGAATCCTGGTTTCACTAGGTTCAATGACGACCGACTTGCAAATGCAGTCATCGCCCAGCGAAACGGGGATAACACCCTGTTCGTTTCTAAGATGGACCTCTTGGACATCTTTCACAGAATAAAGAAAAAGAAGTCAGCAGGTGTCGACGGCATACCCAATGTTGTGCTGCGAAACCTCCCTTCGGAAGCGGTGGACATTTACACCACGTTGTTCAACAATGCGCTGAATAATGCATATTATCCAGTGCGTTGGAAGACGGCAGTGGTCCATCCTCTCCTTAAAAAAGGTAAGGATGGTTCCAATCCAGCAAATCTCCGGTCAATTAGTCTTCTTCCGAGTATCAGCAAAGTATTCGAGAAAGTTCTCAATAGAGCTCTGTCCACATGGGCTGAGGACAGACATATTATTCCAGAAAATCAGTTTGGTTTTAAGGCAGGCCATGATACCACACATGCCGCGTCTAAACTAGTATCAGATATTCAATGGAACAAAGCTAAAAATCAGTGTACGGGTGCATGTCTGGTTGACTTGGAGAAGGCTTTCGATACCGTTTGGTTAGACGGTCTTTTCTATAAGTTGATCAGATATGGCATGAGTAAACCACTGCTATATATTCTTAATGACATGCTTCATGGTAGAATGTTTGTTGTGAAAAGTTGCAATAAAACTTCTACCAGAACTTTTAAAATACAGAATGGTCTGCAACAAGGAGCGGTGAATTCGCCTATTTTGTTTAGCATTTTCACCGGCGATCTAATTGGTTCCCTTCACCATGCCATAGCGTACGCCGACGACCTAATAGCGTACAGAACAGGTCCAAAGATCGAGGTCATCAGAATACTCTTGCAGCGTGACTTCGATAAGATTCAGCAATATTGCGATGACTGGAAGTTGAAAATCAACTTCCAGAAATCGGAAACAATTGTGTTTAGAACCTCGTTGGCTCGGGCCTCAAGGGATACGAGAAAGAACTGGCGAAAGCTGGTGATCGTTGATCTATATGGCCACCCACTGCCAAGCAAAGTAGTAGTCAAGTACCTGGGCATCTGGCTAGATCAGTATCTATATTTTAACAAACATATGGATGCTGCTCTGGCCAGGGCTAGAGGAGCTTTTGCTCTGACAAGGCGACTGTTTCACAGCAGTCAGCTTGATAGCAGAGTGAAGGTGATTTGCTACATGGCCCTCATAAGGCCAATGATTGTCTATGGGTGCCCTGTATGGTTCAATGTTACAGCGTCTCAGATGGAAAAGATTCGGGTGTTTGAGAGACAGTGTCTGCGTACCTGTCTTGGATTGCACAGAACACCAGAGTCGGAGTACAGAAAATATTATCCTAATGAGGTCCTTTACAACGGGGCTCAAATAAACAGAATCGACAACTTCTTGATAAAACTGACTCGGGGTCATACTGCAAGGGCGATGTCTTCGAACAATTGCCTGATATTTGGGGCTTACTACCCCAACATAGAATATATGGAGAGAACACGTTTCAGTGGCTTTGTCCCACCGGAGGCTTTCCTCTATTTTGACATGATAGGTTTGATACAGGACAGATTGGCGGTTCCGTTAATCTACCACGTCTGCCGTAAGTCCGTAGAACGACGGCTCCTTTACAACCGGGACGTCGCCGCAGTAGGCGGAGAAGTTGAAGAGCTCCTCCGGTACAGTAGGGCGGTTTCAGATCGCGATCGACGGGACGTTATCAAAACGTCGAATATGTTCTGGTGGTTGTGTGAGCAACAAAATGTAAATGTTATGGATAGCGAGTCGCCTATGGCTGGCTTACAAAGGTTTAGTGTGTAAGACTTAGGGTATAGGGGGTAGGCATAGTGGCAACCAAAAAAATAAATTATAAAAACCAAAAAAAAAAAAAAATTATAAAAATTAAAGCGGCGTCGAAAATCAAAAAAAAATTGTAAAAAATCAAAATCAAAAAAAATGTAAAAATTTCTGTGCGTCCCCAAAAATCAAAAAAAAAAAAAAAAAATAGAAAAAGTACAAAAACCCAAAAAAAAAATTATAAAACACAAAAAACAAAAAAAAAAAAAAAAAATTAAAAAGCTACTATGGCTGCTCTAGTCTTAAGTAGTTTTAATTAGTTTTAAGTAGTTTTAATTAGTCTAAGTAGTTTTAAGAAAAACATAAAATGGATCTAAAAAGCTAAGTTTTTTAAAAAATTTTCTTAGCTCTAATACTAGTTATAGTTAGAAATATATATTAGATCATTAGGCCGAAAGGCATTAGAAATAAGTTATTGTATAATTTAGAGTACTCGCCTAGGGTCAGTAAGTTAATTAAGGTATTATGTAAGCTAGTTTAAACATTTTTGTTAGCATGTAAGTAGTTATAAGTGATACACAATAAAAAATGAATTTAAAACTAAACTAAACTAAGAATCCTTCAGTGAATCCTTCAGCGGGCCATCTTGCCTTCCTCACTGATCCTTCATACATATCCTCCATTCGCCTTATTCCCTGTTAATTTTTAAATAGTTTTTCCTTTTTGAGGAACTCAATTGGATTATAAATTCATTTTGTTTTCACTAAAAAATGATTACCGAACGTTCGAAGTCTACACTTCCTCAATTACATTGTGAATACATAAGTCTCTATCAGCTTGCGTTTTAATCCATTAAATCTCTTGGTCTTTTGTTTAAAGCTTTTGTTAACATACACACAACATACATACTAAGCTATGTACATCAGTAATGAAGTGCTTGTGTTTCTACGTAAATCCTTATTGGATACATTTCCCTCTCACACACTATAAATCCTTTAAAGCTCACCTAAGTAGCAACCACAATAAATTTTAAGTTCCTTTCTTCAGCAAATGCAAATAGCTCAAGGATAAGAAATATTTTCAAGACAAAGCACCTGATCCACTGCCATGGCCATGATAGAATAAATAAATGGAACTCAAAGAAAAAGACACGAATTCCATCTGCCACTGCAACTCGTCACTGTCTTCACTTATTTTTTTATTTTTTTTTTGTCTATATTCCTTCATCGTCGCATCCATTTGCTAGAGTATTTGTCTTTCTATTTAAGGTGAAGTTCAAAGAAGTGGAAAACAATATCTACAATAATAGAAGTTTTTATTTTAGAAAAACAGAGCAGGCCTCTCTCAGATACATTTTATCAAGCTACAATGGATAAGGAAAAAAAACAGTGTGACTGAAAGAAAGGTAGAAGACCAAATCGAAAAGAACCAAATGAATTAAAATTTGAAAAACGAAGAAACTAACAAAGATGCCACAAGATGAAGGTCGAAGCAACACTCAAGTTGCTTAGCAAACGACACAAAAGAATGCCGCTGACATCAAGGTAAATCGGGTTAAGGTCAGGGATAGAAAGAGAGAGAGTCTTTCAGGAACTACAAATAGGAAAAACTAGGTTAAAGATAAAGGAGTAACAAAGGAGTAACTAGAGCATGAGAAAAATAGTTCTCTTAAAATACATCGACTGAGTGCGAGATGTAGACTTTTATGTTGTTTTTGAAGTTACAATCACGAACTTTTGCGAAATTTTTTAGATTTTTGCTGATTTTTGGGGGCAGTTTTAAACCTTTGCGAATATTTAGTGGTACCCGTGGTGTAATGGATAGCATGTCCGCCTGTTAATCCAGAGGTTCGAGTTCGAATCCCAACAGAGGCAAAAATGTTTTTTCCACGGGTATCGCCTTTCGCGAGGAATTGGCAATTCCTCCGTTAGTATTCACTGCCATGAAAAGCGCTTTCTCGATTAGCCGTTCGGAACCGGCAGAAAATTGTAGGTCCCCTCCATTCCCCCACAAGGCATGGTTGTGAGAAATGCGCTAGGCCCAGGGGCTCCTTGCTCTGTAGCGCCACCCTATTTATTTATTTTTTGAATATTGAGCCGTTCTGCGAACTTTTGCAGACGATTGTGATATTTAGCGATATTTTTCTAACTCTGAGAACTTTTGTAGAACTGTACTGGACTTTTGTGAGACTATCGTACAGTTGCGTGATTTTCGAACACTTCTTAACTTTTGCGAACCAACTCAGATTTTTGCGGATTGTAGGTTCTGACATTATTTTGTGAATTTTTGCGGAACTTTGCTATAAAGTTCGGACTTTAGCAGAACTGTTCGCACAATCGCCGGACTTTGCAGACTTTTGCTGTTAGTTGTGGTTTTTGCAGATATTTGTATGCAATATTGGACTTTTGTTGAAATATATACGAAAACTGCGAAATATTTCGAATTTCTCCATAGTTTTCTGTCATTGTTAGAATTTTACAAGCTTTTGGAAATGACTGTGGAGTTGTGACTCTTTTTTGCGAACTTCGTATATGCGAACTTTGTTTTCTTTAATGAAGTTTTGTAGAACTTTGCCGCCAGTTGTGGATTCTTTGTGGACTCTTATAAATTTTTGTGAATTTCTTATTCTCTTTTGAGGCTTTCGCTTCAACTGAATAATTTTTGCAAAAAATTCCAGACTTTTGTTAGTTCTCCTGAAGTTTTGCAAAAAATTGCGAGACTTTGCGATGCATTGCTTTGTTTCACTTATATTTTTGTAATTTCCGGATACGAAGTTAAAGCTGATATTTGAATCAGAAGATTGAAAGTTTTTTTACTACCGTTTGAGAAATATTGTGAGGTTTTCCGTTTTATTTGCGGAGCTTTGCGGACAGTTGCAAATTTTTCTAAATGTTCGTGTACATTTGCATAGTTTTTGAGAACTTTTGTCATGCTTCATATAGCCTGGACAGTTGTCTTTTATTTTGATAGGTATTTGATTTTAAGTTAATAATTTAGTCTGGCTTAAGAATCAGGTCAAATGATACAAAGAGCATGGTCATTTTGAGTATTTCAATAACCAAAAATCCAAACGGTGTATTTTCGATCTTCATTGATGGCTAAATGGGAAAATAACATCGATGAGCACTAGCAACACCTTACAAATGGATCTGATGATGACTTGGCGGTCTTGAAATGCTATCAGCCATTACATATTTGTCTTGAATGTTGTGTTGTTTTGATTAGCTTGAAAGAGTTAAGTACGTACAGCGCCCTTCATTCACATTCATTTTTCTATCAATTGCTCTTGGTTCCATTGTTCTCTTTTCATTTTCTGGGGCATAAAACATCTGTTTACATGTACAAAAACGAAATCGTACAAAAAACCCCACGGCCCAAGATCGACCTTTAGAAATTGTATTCCATTCTGCCTGGACTGCTCATCCGATTTCGATTCTCTAAATAATGATTCCTTTGATGAAGGTTCTGTAGATTATTGAAATAACTTCCTCCTCGTAAGTCATACAATATTCAGTTTTATGAACGAATTTGAGCAAGGCAACATTATTTTCTATATCACCTATGGGAGATACTGCGTGTGTTTCTTTGGTAGGATCATATTTGTGTAAAGAATATCATCACACACTGATTCCGGAAATGTGTATTTTGCTGAATAATAAACGAATGACAGCTCAGCGAATGCACACCACATTATGTATACATTTGGTTTCCTCAAAATGCTCATTCATGTTATGCGGTGTGAGATATAACACTGAACTGTATTGCATGTGCCAAGAATTTAAAATCAGAAATTTCATTGGAATGGTTCCAGGACTTTAAGTTTTAGACGAAATATGGCTGCGAAAATCGTGTTAAGAAAATGTTTTCTTTAAATTTTTTCTAAGAATAGTGGTGTTCAAAACGGAGAAAGTTAGTAGAGTACAGACAAAGGTAAGCACATGTACTAGTTTTACATACATTGGGGCAAAAATATTATTGAGTGTAAGGACCGAGGAAAAACGTTGGTCCTTATGCAGTGATGGTGTTTGGTTATTTGACCACAGGTGTGTGTAGCTGAGCTTAATGGATTTTAACAAGGTGTTTTAATAAGGTTGTGACAAACGCAATATCTTTGGTACCATTTTGGGGCATATCCACCTGCGGAAGCGAACAAATACCAGCCACAACACAAAATATTTTTCAATTGACCCAAAATCCTCTCCAGACAGTCATTAGTGAACTTCGCTGGGTTAAAACTGTGTTCATTGTTGTCTCTTCGTGGAAAAAACTTTACAAATAGAGGTGAGAACACTGACCGTCGAAGTAGCAACTTTATATTTTATTACTCGTTTTTTTTCATTTCCCTAAATTTTTTAATAACTGTTGCCGAATTACCGCATACGTGATCGAGTAATACGTGACTGAATTATGTGCTTTTGGCAATACTTCTCTCGTTATCGAGCACTTTAGTACCAAAATTTGACATTCTTTCATCAGGATTTGAACGAATCTATGTTGATAAATGAACAGCAGACGAAAGTTGTGTAATATTGTGTAGCGAATTTTTAAAAAGTACTCACTCACTCGATCACTGATGCGGTAATTCGACCCCTGACTTTCTGCTGATACACATCGCTCGTGCTTGGTTTGTTTAAGAAGTCTTTCTTTATTGATGGTGGGCATATTTTGCTGTTGATAGGTTTTCGTCCTTTCATTCATTATATGGATCTTGAGCATAGTCAGTAGGCCGTATTTAAGTAGTTGTTTATCGTCTTCCTTTATGCATTATGTAGTCGTATAAGTAGTCGTTCTCTTCTTTCATTTGTGGATAGTGCGTACAAGTATCCCATATTCAAGTACTCAACTTCCTCTCACAACCATTGCCTTTGCGAGGGAATGGAGGCGACCTACAATTTTCTGTCGATTCTGAACGGCTAATTGAGAAAGCGCTTTTCATGGCAATGAATTTACTATCGGAGGACTTACCAATTCCTCGCGAAAGACGATACACCCGTGAAAAAATATTTTTGCCTCTGCTGCGATTCGAACCTCGAACCTCTGGGTTAGCAGGTTGACATGCCAACCATCACGCCACGGGTTAGATCGTTACTCTGAATTAAAAAAATAAAAATGAAGAGGCTTGCACAATAGAGCGAGGAGCCCGGGACCTAGCGCATTTCTCACAACCATTTCCTTCGTTAGGGAATGGAGGGGACCTACAATTTTCTGTCGATTCTGAAACGGCGTTGTATGCTCTCCGTTCTGGCAATGCGCACTTGTTGGAAAGGTGAGCAGACTTGACAAGCGTATTCAAGAAGCTGACAATTAAATGATATGTAAAGGGATCTGGTTACGTAGGAGTCTGCAAATTCTTTGGACCATTGTTTCACAAAGCCAAGTGTTGAATTTGCCTTATGGATTATATCGTCGATATGCTTGAGAAAATTCAGCTCACCGTCGCCTCCCAGTTAATAGGCAGACGGGTACCACTCTGAATCAGTGATGCCAGATACTCAAAGCGAAATATCCTTTTAATAGTAACAGAACGGCCGCAACTACGTTCGTTCAACCCCAATTGCCGCTGACTAGCTAACACTACGGTTGATTTGTCGCAAATGCAGTCGATCACCTGCATTGACTAGCTGCAATTACAATAAATCAGCTGCAATTGTGGTCGATCACTGACAATTGTGGCTAATCAGCTGCAATATTTTACTTGTGCTGTTGTGGTCGATTGTCGTTAGAGGAAGACTCAGGGATAAGGTGATTAGCCAAAATCCAGTTAATGAGCGTATAATGACCATCCGCATCAGGGCTAAATTCGCCAACATTAGCCTAATATGCGCCCATGCCCCCACAGAAGTGAAAGACGACAATTCCAAAGACTGTTTCTACGAGCTCCTCGAAGAAACATATGAGCAGTGCCCTAGACACGACGTGAAAATCGTTCTTGGCAATTTTAACGCAAAACTAGGGAAGGAGGACATTGGAAATACAATCGGTAAGCATAGCCTCCACGACAAAACCTCCGAAAACGGACTGAGGCTGATCGATTTTGCTGCGGGGCTAAATCTTGTTGTAAGTAGTACACGCTTCCCGCATCTCAAAATTCATAAAGGTACATGGCGATCCTCAGATCAATTAACCGTCAACCAAATTGACCATGTTGCGATCGACGCAAGGCACTCTTCCAGTGTGTTAGATGTCCGAACTTTCCGAGGGGCCAACTTTGACTCGGACCACTACCTTGTTGTAGCCAAGGTACGAATGAGGATATCTTGTTCACGACCAGCACGAACTAACGCTGTGAAGAGATATGACGTCGGAAAGCTACAATCGCAAGAGATTGCCAATGCCTTTTCCAATCGAGTGTCCCTTCAATTATCCTTGAATCCCATGCCGCCAGCACTAAGCATTGAAGACCAGTGGCAGCAATGCCAAGAAGCCATCAGAACTACTGCCTCTGAGGTTCTGGGTTTCATTCGGCCACCAAAACGAAACCCATGGTTCGATGAAGAATGCAGGCAGGCAAATGCAGCCAAACAAAAAGCACGACAAATGCTGATGCAACAACAAACAAGAGCTGCTTACGATCAGTATAACGAAATCTACAAGGAGAAAAGAATTGAAGAACACCGACTTCTCAAAAAGAAAAAGAAGCAACATGAGAAGCGCTCGTTTGAGGAAAAAGAGGGGTGCCATGATAAGAACGAAATTCGGAAGTTTTACGAAAAGGTAAAAAGATCCTGCCAGGGTGGCGAACCCCGAACTCAAGCCTGTAAAGACCAGCAGGGAAACATAGTTATAGAGTCACAGTCGCTACTGAGGATCTGGAAAGATCATTTCTGCAGACTGCTTAACGGTGATGAAGACACAAATTCCGCTGTCAGGCAGATTGCCCCATTCAGCTTGGACGACGATCAAGAATGCCGTCCTCCCGACCTAGAGGAAGTTAAGCTTGCCATTGGCAAACTTAAATCAAATAAAACTGCAGGTGCAGATGGCCTTGATGCCGAACTCTTCAAGGCAGCTGGAGACCAGTTGGAAAGGAGCATGCACCAGCTGATCTGCATGATATGGTCGGAAGAAAGCATGCCCGATGAATGGAACCTCAGTATCGTATGCCCGATCCTAAAGAAGGGAGACCCTCACAATTGCGCCAATTACAGAGGGATAAGCCTCCTTAACGTCGCTTATAAGATCTTGTCTGCTGTAATATGTGAACGTCTGAAACCCCACGTCAACAACTTGATAGGTCCTTATCAATGTGGTTTTAGGCCCAAAAAGTCTACAATAGACCAAATTTTCACATTACGGCAGATCTTGAATAAAAAACGGAGAATATAATATCGATATTCACCATCTTTTTATCGATTTCAAGGTCGCGTATGACAGCATTTACAGAGACGAGCTGTATAGAGCCATGTTCAGTTTCGGCATCCCTGCAAAACTCGTACGACTATCCAGGATGACTTTGGAGAATTCACGCTGCTCCGTCAAGGTCGGTAAAGAACTCACCGAGACCTTTGATGTCGAAAAAGACTTTCGACGAGGCGATAAACTGTCATTCGATTTCTTCAACATCATACTTGAACAGATTGTAAGAAACTCAAACGTCAACACCAGAGGAACAATCTTTCAAAAGTCTGTACAATTACTCGCCTACGCAGACGATATTGACGTAATGGGAAGAAAAAAGCGTGATTTCATAGGTGCTTTTGCGGGTATTGAAACAGAAGCGGCAAAAATGATGGTTTGATGGTTAATGAGGGCAAAACGAAGTAAATGTTGTCATCAAACAAGGACACAGAACATCGACGAATTGAACAAAACGTCACAATAGACAGCCATAACTTCGAGGTAGTACAGGACTTCGTCTACCTGGGATCCGCTGTAGACACGGACAACAACATCAGTGCGGAGATCAAACGGAGAATAACTCTTGGCAACCGTTGCTTCTTTGGGTTAAGAAGGCAATTGAGAAACAAAACCCTCTCTAGAAAAACCAAGGTGACCTTGTATAAGACCTTAATCATCCCAGTCCTGCTGTACGGCGCGGAAGCATGGACCTTATCGAAAGCGGATGAGGAAAACCTTGGTCGTTTCGAAAGAAAAATTCTCCGAATGATCTTTGTACCCATATGCGAAGACAATGTGTGGAGAAGAAGATACAACAACGAGCTGTATGAGCTGTACCGCGACATGGGCATAGCCAGAAAAGTACACATCGCGAGGCTACGATGGTTGGGTCATGTAGAGCGGATGGACCCAAACGCTCCGGCTCGACGGGTTTTCGAAAGCACATTGCAGGGAAATCGCGGAAGGGGAAGACCTCTTCTTAGGTGGCGCAGTCAAGTGGATGAAGACCTCAACCGACTAGGAGTGCGAAACTGGAGAGAGCTCGCCCGAAATCGAGATCGTTATAGAAGGATGTTGGTTGAGGCCCAGGTTCAACCCGAACTGTAATGCCCACCTAAGTAAGTAAGTAAGTAAGCTGTTGTGGTCGATACCAGCGATCTTAGCTCAGCGTTGTCCAAGAGCATCACTAGTTGTTCAGAGGGCTCAGCAACATTACTTCTACAAAGTGATACTTGCTGCGCTTATAAACTTTTGTCAGTGAAATAAAAATAAAAAAATAAAAAGACTAAACTCTGCCGTCCAAGTGTAAGATGAACATGAACGCAAAGAATATTAAATATTTCTTAATTTTCAATGTCGAAGCTTTTGAGTAGCTTGATAAAAGAAGTTTCTACAAACCCAATAACAATAATTTGGGGTAGTCCACCTAACACGTTATTTCTACTGCGAGCTCTTAAAATCAACTTGCATGCAGATTTTCTATTAAATCCTTGTTTTAATTTCCTTGCCTGCTTTGCAATTTCTTGGACCCTTCTTAGGATAGAAAAGAACCACTTTACCTATTTAATTTTTAACAGCACAAAAGTTGATACTTTACGTATGCCTAACAAAATAAAGCCGATTCCTTGCCACCTCTGTTAACGCTCGGCTGCCGCATAAGAAATTCTCAATTAAATAAAAGCTTTTTGCTACAGTTGGCAATGAAATCCTTTTATTGTGATCTCATAAAACCTGAAATAGATGTACCAACAATGCGAAAAAGTGTACATCGGTATCGTTGGCTTGGTCAGACGACAACATCTATTGATTGTCTCCTTTTGTGCCTGTGTACCGATTTTTTTTTTTGTCAAAGTGGTTTAGGGCCTAACAAAATGAGGCATTTATTCCTTAATAATTTTCCCCAAAAACAATTATATCAAATATTTATCCAAATCGCTAGATAATTTATTCCACAAGCATGCTAAACCAATAAATCATTTTTCCTCCCTTCGGTCGTATGGTCTCCTTTGAGAGAGCAGCAGACGTTCGAATTCTTATTGTTGGACAGAGCAGATGGAATGTTAATTTGAATTCATCGGATTTACAGATAAGCCTTATTCCTTCCATTCCATCAGCTAACGGTGATGTTGATTGGCATCCAGTCCACTCTGTCATTAAAGTTAAACTCACCCCTTCGGTTTTGGTGTCTCTACACCAGTTGATTGAATTTCCATGCCTCCATCTCAAGTGAATATTTGATTGGATTTTGAGTGAAGAATTTCAAACTTGTCCTGATAAACTCAATCGCTAAGTGAGGGGTAGGGCTTTTTTTCTATTTTGTAAAACAATTTCTCAAGTTAATTACTTAAACAATGGTACATGGGAAATTGATTTTTTTGCCTATTTCCCATTTAGAGGAGATAGGAAGAAAGTGTGGTCTTAAATACTTAGTACAAGGACCTCCTCAGTTTTTATATAGAGTCGCCGAAAAAAGAAAACACAGTTCTTCGTGCAATCGATTGGTGTAATGTGTGCGAGTTTTTAATTAAACTCAAGATAAAGTTTACGGGAAATATGCAAAAAATAACCACAAACGAAAAATTCAAGTGAAAATGAAAAATGAATAAATTCATGGATGGTGGAGGATGCGGATGCCAAGGACACAAACCACCCAATAAATTCATTCTGGCAATGAATTAATTTAAAACTCAGTCAGAGGCAACAATGCAATTCGAACGAATAACCTTTGTTGTGTGTGTACGACCGGATGCCCGAGTTTTCCGTTAGTGATTTATTCGGTACAAGTGCTCCTTGGAATGAAGAGTCTATATTGGTTGAAGAGAGCTTCGAAGATGCTCATAGATGAAAGTACCATTGAGGAACAATATTGTTATTTGTTGAATACGGTGGTGGGGGGTTTTTTTTTTTGGGGGGGTCAGGAGGGGTTGTTATTGGAAATGGAAATAATAAACAAATTTTTTTTTACCAATGGTTCATCGATTTAGTGATGTAGGTGATGTATTTTTTTCCTTTTTTTTTTTTGGGCGATAGACCTCGAGCTCAAGTGGTTCCTAAAAGCTTTATTACACTAATTGATTCGGATTTGGCCTGCAATGGCATCATTAATCTTTCGAGTGTACCGCCATTAGATTGTAAAGTAAAGTAACGACCATTGAGGGCCACTTGACAAGAATTCCTTATTTAGGTTCGTATACTCGTACTTAAACGAGATGAGACAAGAATTAAGGACGACTTGAGTTGATTTTTATTTCGTTTCCTTTCTTTTTTATTTTCATGTGGGGGTTGGACTGGTTGGACTAAATTATCCTCTTTTGCCTGGAAAACAAAATTTATAACATGTACCTAAGATAAGTGAAAGTGATTTAGGTACCAACTGCTTAGCACGTATAATTCTTTCCAAAAATTTAGTGTTATTTGTCATTTAGGGTTACTGACGTGATTACTTTTTGGAAAAAAAGAATCTAACCCAAGCTAAGCCTTAGAATTGTGTTTTCGTTTTGAATTTGTCGGCGCAAAACTCATAAGTTCTAGTATTTTGCTTTACATTTCGAAGTACTGTAACGGAGCGTTACAACAACTGTAGCGGATTGTTACATGAATTGCAACGGAGCTTTACAAGAATTGCAGCGGAGCGTTACAAGAGTCGAAGCAAAGCGTTACAATAATTGCAGGGGAGCGTTGCAAGAATCGTAACGGAGCGTTACAGTCAATGAAATTTAAAGCTGTGATTGATAATGTAAGTTCCCAGCTGAAGTATGTAGCTGCCGAATTTTGCCGCTTTGCCACTAGTACGTGTACGGCACGCAATGAAATTTGCCTTCTATTTTCTAGTTGAAGACTGAATATAAGCATCATAGAAAGCGAAATCCATAAAATTAGATACTTTCTTCCGTTGCATAAAATGTTAACACCGAAGGCTTTACAGATGTTTCTAAGACCGAAGATGTGGTTGGGTTTGGGGTGTACGTAGACAGATTAAACGTCTAAACCAAGCCACTGCAGCTTGTTCCAAGTGGAAGCTATGGCGGCCTAAAAGAAAACGTGACATCCTCAATGAATATCTGCGTCTTCTCAGACAGCCAAGTAGCCCTCAAATCACTCCGGGCTGTTTCCGCCAACTCAGTTACTGCCCTCAATTCTCGATTGTCTCTTATGAAAATGGCTGAACAGTTCAACATTCACCTTTTTTTGGATACCGAGGCACATAGACATCTGAGGAAACGGCAAAGCCAATGAACTCAAAAGAAATGGAACCGGTATACCGATTTCAACCAGCACGCTGAACATTGGTATACCAGTCGCTATATGCAAACTCATGCTGAAGCAAGATGCCATAGATAAAACAAACAGCAGCTGGACACACCACTACTTATCTGGTGACAAAACAGATCTGAAACGCACAAAACACTTGCTGTCCATAAGCAGATTACACGTTGGCTTCGTAATCGCTATCATTACCGGGTATTTTCTTATAAGCCATTGCCTCGTAGACACGACACAAGATTCGGTATGACATCATTTTTCATTTCATTTAATTTATTTAGCATTTAGATTAACATGGTACTTCAAAATTGATATCTTTTAAATAAGCATCGAAAATAAGACATCATACGACTTCTGCAGAAGCTGTTTAGACGAGGAGAAGGAAGAAGATACCATCCCACACCTCCTCTGTTCATCTCTTGCACCCTCCATTTTAAAAAAGAAAACTGCATCTAGTAGACTACTTCTTCGATAAATAGAAGCGGTCTGATGAACGCAGACCAGCTTCCCCTCTATCGCTTGGTTGTAGCGGTCTTCCAACGGTATATAGAAACCGTGCTTCATTTCGTTGTGACTTTTCTGACAGTGGATGCAATTTTTTACAGTTTCTGATATTTCCTTACGCATTTCTGACCACACGTAACGTTCCTGGATGAGTCAAAAGGTTTATCTCTTTCCTGGGGGCGATGCATGAACTGCAACTGTTGAACGATGAAATCTCGGAGTTTTTTTTGGAATTGGAACTATAATTCGAATTCTTGGAATTTCTTCGTTCATCTGTTCCTTCTGAACGACCGCAACATCTGTGTACAAATCACCTCGGATATTTTGGATAATGCTTCAGCACTTGTTTTTTTTATTTTTCTTTGTCACCGATTTGTTTCAAGTCAGAGCTGATGTACTGAGAAATCAACTCGATGTGCTGAAATGTTGAATAGGAGCTTTAAATGGTTCCGAAATAGAAATGTGATTTGCCTATGATCAGTCTCAAAGTTCCCCTGTTCAAGCATGTGCCACACATAAATCAATCCTTCGTAGATCGCCAACAGTTTGCGGTCAGGCGCTTTATTTTTTTACGAACTTGCGGGCTTTTCGCAGATTCAGAAAATTTATCATAGTCAGAGCCCATTTAAGTTCTTTAGCCAGCTTGCGACTTACTGATTTCCAAAACGATCTTTGTCGTCCTGTCGAGTATGTTAATCAATCTGGTGACCAAGAAATCAATGTCAATGTCCACATTTTGAAGGGTTGAATTTAAGACGGTTATCTTTCTTGAAGGCGCTAGAAAATGAGTATTAGGTGCTGTTCTTGTTCTTGGGCCCAGGTTCCATAACTTTTCAGACGATTATCGTTCAATCGTCTATCGTAGATTGCATCGTCAAAAGATGGTTTTAGTGGTTGGTGGAAAGCTATTTTACTGTCGTCTTACAAATATTGGCAACTTTTTCAGGGTCTTAAACACGTTTTTTCACTGCCTAAAATTCAGACGATAGTCGTTTAAAACCATACAGAATCCGGCCCCTGTTTGTTTTTGGATGTCTCGTCGATGTCGTTCATGTAAGAAAAAGCAAAGTCTTCAAAACCCCTAAAAACAACGTGTAGGTGTCACTAATATCGCTGGGACATTTGAACGTCATGAGGATCCACGGTGCCAAAGCCTTCATGAAAGTGAATTTACGATTCACACTTGACATACTCGTTTACTGGACCACTTCATTTCAAAAACCTACTCCATGTTTTGAAACATTTTGGTTTTGAACAGTCTTAGAACACAATAAACAAACCTCAGACTAAGAGCACAGCTTTCTTTAGGTATGCATTTCAATTCCTTTTTTTTATTATCAAACTCTTCACAACACTCCACCGTATAAACATACAAAATTCTGATGAAACATGTGTACCAACACTTCGTAAAACAGGCACTCCAACTTCACATTTGCATTTTACTCACTCATTCTTCCAAACAACCAAAAACACTTCATTTAATTGATGTTTTTTCAAAACACTCACTCACGTATATTCGTAGCCAGTGGCAGCACAGTAGCAACAGCAGAAGCAGCAGGAGCAGCAACAACTGCATCTGCATAATCCACTAAAATTCGTTGTTGACATTTAATGTCCGCACAGTTCTAAAGCTCCAACCATGAAAATTAAAATATATTTGCCTCGGACAAGTTGTTTGTTTGGAGAGTAATCTTTCACCCCCCCCCCCCCCCTGGCTCCCGCGGAGCATCTGTATTATGGATGAAAATGTATAGACGCATGGTCATCAGGACAAAACAGACATACTCTCATATTTGTGCATAAATTGAAGATACACAACTTCGTCCATTTGCGCCTGTCTAATCGTAATGAAATGTACACACCACCAAACAACCCAAATGACCACACCCCAAATTGAATCCACACTAAGACCACAAATATTTTGTTAAGGGTGTTGAGCTGATTTGAGTGACGCCGCGAATGTATTAACAAGGTCCAGACTCTGCTGTTCCGCAGTTGCCCCATGAACAGACCACAGAAAGTGTGTGTTACGAACTACCATAACATCCACTTTTGCGAATAATTGTCACTGGACCGCAGCAGCCGCCCAGCGGCGCGGTGAGCGGTGGCGATATGGTTGCCTGTCGCCAACCAATGACAAAGGTCACTACTTTTCACTTTGCTTTATCCGCCGCCGCCGCGTAAAAGAGTAATAAAGAGGGTCAACTGTGAGTATGTAAATTTCTGCGATATGGCCCAGAATGAAAGTGCAGAATCTCGCTGCTGGAGCTGGATTCTCGCATGTCCATGTCCATGTCCAGCCGCCAGACTGGAAGCCTTACAAATATTTTGTGGTGGACTTTATTGTGAATGAGCTCTATCAAAACAGTTCACATTATAATTTTGTTTATAAATTCCAGTGAAATTAAAATCAGTGATGGGAATTACGGTCATTGGGAATGTTGCGCTTGATGAAGTTTATTGTATGGTTTGGGTGTAGTTTGTTGCTGGTACTGGGGTTGAGTTTGCTTCCCCGGTGGTCTGGCCTGGTGTCCTGGTTACAGGCAAATGTAATTTTGTGGAGTTGTTTTGCAATTTACAGACTTTTTTTTTGTTCAGATTAAAAATGTATACTTACCATGAACACACACAGTGCAACTGGGTTACTGCATGGTTACTTTTTAATTAAATATTGAATTTTAACTACAAAAGCTTTATTCATAGTAAAGCTCACTTTTTTGTTATGACAATGGAATATTTTCTCTCAGAAAAACTTGAAATATTTTCAAGATAGAAACTCGAAAGCTTGGGCAGTTAAGGAACACTGGGGGACGGAAATTCTTTTCGAACCAATTGATAAGAGATGTTGATTGTGAAGTGGGGATCCAGTAAATTTGAAGCTAATTTTGAATGGAAGCTGTCTTTAAGGCATATTTTTTTAGTTGATGAACTTATTATATGTCTTTTTTATCTCTGGTGAAGTCTGAAATGGCATTTGCTATACTGTTTTTCAATTGCTTGCCTATAGCTTCACCGAAAGTAAAAAGAATTTTCAAACCAAATGCTGTCTTCTTGCTGGAGATGAGCCACTGCGTTAGCTTGGCCAATAGCTTTCTTTACGTCTTAAAAAAGATAACGTTAAAAATTGCTATCGGACCAGAGTCGCCGTTGTGTTCTGAACAGAAGATAAGGTTTGAAACTGCTGTCGGGCCAGTTTCAGATACTTGTTGCGTTAGCTTGGCCAATAGCATGCCGCTGTGTCCTGAACAGAAGATTGAAGCTGCTGTCGGGCCAGGGTCAGCCACAATTTGGTGCCAAATGCACCGAAGGTTTACTAACGCTTCACATTGAAAATCCAACCTATCCATGAAGTACCAACAGAAACGTTTCATTGCGTCTTCAGCGTGTGAAAGGCTTTAAACTTTGGCTTAAGAAGGAGTTGTACTTATCGGGCGTTGCAGTTGCTAAACCTTACCTGTGGTGGGGGGATATCAATCGCACAAAATAAAACCAAAATAAAAGATCAGTGTTTGCTGGTGTTCAATCTTTGTCGAACTCAAAAGAACATTTATTTTACTTGAATTTACTTAATCAGCATAATTTGCCATAAAACTGACATTTACTGATGAAAAGAAAATGAAGATGAAAAGAAGATTAGGTTAGAAGTTTCTGTTGGACCAGAATCAGACATCTTTGGACCATTTTTTTTATCGCGTGCACCGATTGAATGTTCGCATAGAATTCTAAATCTAACTCATCCATGAAGTACCCACAGAAACCTTCCTTTAGTCTCCAGGGTGTGAAACGTTACATACTTTGACTTAACAGAGAGTTGTGCTTATCCTGCGCTTCAGTCTTTTTCCTAATCTAAACAACTCACCGAAAACTCACATTTGCCGAGACACTAACAAGCTTCTGTTGGAAAAAATATTTTCTATTCGCCGATGAGCATTAGGAAACCCCAGTGAAATTAAAATTCAATTCAATTCACGATCACTGAAGAGATCAGAGTATGCCAATTAGAATAATCAGCCTTCACTTGTCCTCTTTGGATTTAAAAGCGCTCAAGTAAATTACAGGTCTCCCAATAAATCATCCTCTGAAATGTTGAAACACTGCCAATTTCATCTGGCCAACTGAATGCGGACGAAAAGGAACACCACTCACACTCTCATCTGTCTCAAAAATCGTCATCCATCCATTTTACTTTATCACTCTTGAACATTTGTCATCATTTCTGTGCGTTTCCTGATGGGCGACTGTGTCTAGTTTCCTGCTTTCAGTTAATATGCAAATTTCATTTGCCAATCCCTTCCAGTCTGTCCCAGAGGATATTACGATATGGCAACCGGAAGTTGAAAGATATACCCTAAAGGCGCATTGCCCACAGTAGCAGGAGCAGTTATCATATCTTCAGGCCAATTATAAACAACAATTAGCCACTTCGATCGATAACAGACATTGGCACTCGCCAGTAAAGAATATTTATGTAGTAGTAGAGTATACAGTCGTAGTGTTTCCAACATCGACCACCAATGATCCAGCGAATGATTCATTGAGAGCCAGGTGAAGGCACACAGGACACCACTGATGTAATAAATTTCTTTTCAACTCATAATTTGTACTTCGCCTGTTCGCCCGCACACAAATTCAATTTCACTCATCTGTCTGGAATTACTATAGCCAGAGAGTGCATAGAGAACAACTCCATAACCAAACCTAATCTACCCTTAGGTGTTTCTGGGATATTTGACGCTTGCCTGCCTTTCGTAACTATCTATTGCAATGCTCTGGTTACTGGCAAGGTTTATGTTCATGTCGAACAAATCACGATAAAACAGAATTTAATTTCAACCACTGTCCGCCCACCACATCACAGTCGTAACCCATCTAGAGCCATTCATAAATCTACTCACTGTACAGTGTCCATCATGCTTCGTCCTTGGGTAGTGGTCCTTTGGAGAGTGGGGCTCTGAACAATTTATACGTCGACCAAATGTAGGATCATCATCATCATCATCATCATCATCGTCTTCAGAAGGGATATTTGTCATATTTTTACTAACAAAATATATAAATTCCGAATGTGAATAACCTTGCAACTATAAATGTATGCAGTACATTCTCTGCTCTCCCTCTCTGTGCCCCGCTAGCTGTATTGACTTGGCTATCCTATAGCCATCGTCAAACGATGATGACAAAGTACGTTTATGAATTTGTATTTTTGAATAACAAATTTATCCGATTTAACGATTGATTTCGTTTTATTGGTTCATAATCAAAAATTCAGGATTTGAAATACGTTTTAAGAGGATGACTTTGGAGAGAGAGGATGCCAAGTGAATTCAAATGGCGAAAAACGTCAGAAAAATATTTTAATAAATTCTCTATCTAGTCGGGTGGATTTTTGTTGTTGAATGGGTTGCCAAGGTCTTTTTTGTTTGTGTCGAGAGATTTTTTAATAGTGAATCAAACTTTTGCGCAGTTGACTATTGAAATTCGAGTGTTAGCATTAGGATTGGGTTCATGGGAGTTTGGTTAGGCTAAGGTGGCTGTCGGGAAAATGACCGACACTTTTTTAGACCAAGAAAAGGCCCAAGAAATTCTGAGGAATTCCCTCTTATTTAAACCATTTTGAGCTTTCTATAAAGCGGTGAAGACTATGAATGTCTATGTTTCTGAGATCACTTGGATCGTCGAAAAAGTATTCTCCCAAGAATGTTTTACGTCTCGGAGAGAGGGCTGGGCAGGTACAAAGAAGATGTGGAATTCCTCTTCTTCCTCGTCCATGCAGCTTCCCCACAAAAATCGTTCGATGAGACTTGCGGCGTGTCTACCTATGAGGCAGTGTCCGATAATGACACCAATTACGGAGCTAAAGTGAAATCTGCTTAAGGATAACAAACTTTTAGTGCGTTTTAAATCTAGCTTTGGCCAGATTTTTTGGTAGCCATGCTCGTCGTGGTATTTGTCCATCTATTATTAGTTATCTTTATAGCTTCTTGCTTCAGCATAAGTTTACACGTAGATATAGGCATGCCAAATGTAGTTTTGCTTGGTGACATTGGCATGAGGGTTCCTTTACAGGCGAGTTCATCGGCTTTGCAGTGTCCTAGAATGTTTCTATGCCCGGGCACCCCCCAAAGGAGGTGAATGTTAAACTGTTCCGTCATCTCCATTATAGACGATCGATAGTCGCGGGTGGTTAACGAGTTTGTAGAAACTTTATCAAGTGATTTAAGTGCTGTTTGACTATCCGGAAAATACGGATATTGGTTGAAGATATCATGTTTTCTCTGAGCCACGATAGAACCTCTTTGATCGCCAGGATTTCCGCTTGGAACACCCTACAATGGCTAGGGAGTCTAAAGGATGGACTAATATTTAGTTCTTTGGAGTACATACCGTCTCCTACTCCGTCCTCAGTTTTTGAGCCGTCTCGTCTGTGTAACAATGAATTGAATCATTCATGATCATCTTCCACTGATCAAAAGAGATCGTGCCATCTGCGTTGCTCTTGTCAATTATGGCTACTATGGTTTTGTTCTTTAGCACTTCGCTAAAGGACAAATCTTTTTTGGTGGATTTGCTGGTGTGCACCTTTGTTCGCTTAGGTTCCGGGATCATTCCTTCACAGGATCGATTTCGTTTTGACGTGGAATCGCTAGTGGGGATTTTGGCAATACTACTCTTAGCCCAAGTGAGTTTAGCGTCCGCATCAGAAGCCCGTTTGCTTATTGGTGTTTCATCAATAACCTTGACGAGCCTCCTTGCATTCTCTACGATTTGGGGGTGGAAGATTCCTTTCCTTACTGGGAGCAGAACATATTTCAATGCCACTCCCTCTTTCACCACTTTCATGCTCGTAAGTGAGTTAGAACAGACCCCTCCGTGCACGCAGGAAGATGAGGTTGGGTTGTGGGATTGGGAGTGCAACAGAGATTCACTGCTGCACAATCAATTCAACGGACACCAGTTTCCGCATTTGATGAAATGCTGACGTGGCAAATAGAGGGCTCACAGTAATTCACGCTTCCCCTTTGCTCGCCGAGTGCAGTTCCACCAAAGTTGGAGGTCGTTTACTACCAGTGGAGGTGTTTGCACCTTTCTTTGATTGTGGCGTCTAGAATTGAAGATGTTCCACCTTCCCCGAATGGTTTTTCAACCCTTCCAATGAGTGTGGTCGACCCACAATCCCTACCGCTTTTCGTTTCATGTTTTTCACTATCGTTAGTAAAATTTGTCACTGGCGACTTATCCTCTTTCGAGGCCATCCATATCCCCGTCCGTTTTTTATTTCTTTTTATTAACTTTCTTTCCATTGTTTTTTTTTTTTTCATTTTCAAATTTTCTAACATTGAGGTTATTTTGAGTTACTTTAGTTTGAGAGGATTCCACAGCTGGATTGTTGGAGAACCTTTCGTAAGCACCCTCACCACGTCAAGGTAAATTCATGGAGGGTGAAAAATTCATGGGAGTTATGACGAGCCATATTTTTTAAGACCAAAACTACAAAAGTCGTTAGAAGAAGAGCCAAAATCACAGATCTCCCATTTATCTGCTTCACACTTGCTATTCTTCCAAAGGTTATATTGCAGCAATTCGGGGAATTAATCTCTAAGGTAATGCGTGAAAAACCTCACTATTTGTAAAGATATCCATAAACTGTCTACATTCTGTAAGGCTGGTTGTGATAATTCAGCTTTGCTTATAAAAAGAAATTCGGCTGGCGCATCAGAGAGGGGAGCCCCGGTATCTAGCGCATTTCTCACAACCATTCCTTGTAAGGGAATAGACGAGACTCACAACTTTCGGCCTATTCCGAACGGTTAATCAAGAAAGCACTTTTCATGGCAATTAATTTACTATCGGTAGACTTAAAAATTTCTCCTGAGAATCGATACCCGTGAAAGAACTTTTTTTTTATACTGGGACTCGAACCACGAACCTCCTGCGTAACAGGCAGACATGCTAGCCATCACGCCACGAGTAGCACAGCCTTGGTTCCATGAGAATCAAGTCGTTACTTTTAGGCTTGAAAGTCAAGACTATTCTCTTTATTTCTCAGACAATTAACCATTGCCAGTATACATAACACAAGAGAGAAGAAAATGAAACCTTTATTGAAACATTCAAAAACCGGTTTTGCTATAAATAAGAACAGAAAAAAATGGCAACCTGGCAACCCTTTTAATCCAATTCAAAGCCATTTGACATTATTTGCAAGTGTTTAAGTTATTCTTTCAAATAACTTAAGGATTTCCGCATTTCTTATCCTTTCCTTCTTCCAGAATCACTATCTCCCACATTACCCCCGCACACACAACCCCCAAACCTCACTACCATAACATTGCTTCATTGAAATACTATATTTCCTCCCCCCTTTCAGAGCTTGGAATTGGCAGATTATTTTTATAGCCAATTGTTCGAAATCTGTGTATGAATTGAAAGGATTTAACGCGAAATACACAATTCCAATGGGATATCAAAGTGAATCTATTCTGTGTCGAGGGTAGGGCAAAAAAAAAATGTTTGTTGTATTTTAGCCGGGATAAAAGGAACTATCGCTGTGCTATGTTATAAAAGGCTCGCAAAACAAAACTAGGGTGCGGGTGGTGTGATAGTAAAAACGTTTTTGAAATTTAGGTTATGGCTCATCATATTCAATCCTTTTATGCCCTTTTAGTTGGAATCGCTCTGCTCCCTCTTTTCGGTCTTGAATTTTATAGCTTCATTATTTTGAAGCGATGAACATTTGTCTACTCAACTCGCAGAGGGCAATGCGAAAGCCGACATCCTTCCAAAGACAACACAAAAAGGGTGGAACAGAGAAAAAATATATATTTGCTACGCCCCAACACAACATATCTATTATATGGTAATCACTCCTTCCAATCTCGTTCTATTTTTTTTTTCCTTCTTCTTATTATTAAAAAATGTATGCATGATTTACTTAATTTTTTTTCTGTGTAGGCAAGGAGCTGAAAAGGAAAAAATCCAGAGGGACTCGGCATGTGTGAGTAGGGACAACAGAAAAACGAATAGAATGTTAAAATTCCCGACGATGGTCGTAAGAGTTTATCGGTTAGGTTTTCTTTGATTTTTTTTTTAAACTCACAGAAGAAGCTTCTTAAGATGCAAGATAGAAATAAGTGATGTGTGTGTGGTGTATGGTGTGCCCTTACAGAGGATGTTAAATTTCAAAAATTGGTCTGAATTGTCATGAATCAAAAGCCATAGAATCGATAAGCCAGATATTCACAATCTTGTTAATAAATTTGGGAAATTTTATTGGCTTTCGGTTGGATGAAGGGATGAATGTAGATTAAGTGAAATAGAATATAAATATTTGGAAATTGAATTTTTACCAACTAGAAAATAAAATAACAACTACAATAGATCATATGTTGGTAGTGTTCAGAAAGGACTAAAATTTGAATATGCGATGGAAAGATTTGAAAATGTCGAATGGAAATTTATATGGTCTCTGATGTGATAAATTACAAGTGAAAGAGTAGATTTAGACCCAATTTCACCGTTTTCAAATGGATACCATATGTCATACTGACTATTTATGCAAAACCAAACAGAAGAGGCCTGTGGAGAGTCCCCTGAGGTAGGTCTGTTTGCTTGGAATCTCAAGGGATGCAGATTTTTTGGTCATATACGTTGACATAGCTTCTGATAGGGGGAAGAACCCGTCAAAGATGAAACAATATGGGGTACCCCAAACTGTGCAGATACTGCAACGAACAGGGAGAATTTCCCTATCACCTCTTAGGTGGCTGCGAAGCTCACCAAAGGAAGATGTACCTATTGTCATACTACGTAGAAGAGAGGGAGCTAAAACTGCATGAAGTACTTTAAATTAGGGAACACCATTTAAGAAGAAGGGGTGCAATGGATCTACATGGTCGAGGTATAATGTAGAACCCCAAGTCATTCATTCATTCAATCCCCCACTGTGAAGCGAATAAGTGTGAGAGTTGTGATCTCTTCAAGATCACCATGCTGCGGAGTCATAAGGGAAGAAAAAGAAGCAGAAAGAAGATGACTTCTTACACTTAACTACGTCATCTAGTACTTAATTAATCTAGTCGTTTTTTAGGTCCTTTAAAATACAAAAAAAATACCACCCAGAGAACGGACACCCCGGGTAATCAAAAGAGCGTCATCGTTGCCATGACTCGCCCTGAAAGTTTGAATTTATTAACAAAATCACTGCAGTAGAGGATCCTTAATGTTCAATGGTATGAGCATATACGGCATTTCCCCATTACCATTAACCCTTGATGGCAAAGTTGAGATTTTCCGAAAACACACATACACGACAACAACCAATACCGCCACATTATGGAAAACATTTTGAAAACTTCTTAACTGAATTGACACCTCCATTACGAGAAAAGTTTTCAAACACAGTGCCAACAGCATTAAAGTCAGCTAAATTCGGAGGCATGGTGTCGCGAACCATAATGAGGTTTCTTACGCCATCTCTAGCCACTGCCAACCATGTGAGTGAAGTTTAATTTAGTTTGGCATATAAAGATTCATGTGGGGGGACCGCCCAAGCTGTGTGCGCTATACACCATCACCCCAGTATACTAGCAACAACTGCAACAAGACCGTTAATGTCATTCCACCTTCTTGCGTGGTGTAATATTGTACGAAATAGGTTAGTGGATACTACGCCACAAATATTAGAGGTAAAAGTAATTTACTGAGCTTTTAAAAGAACAAGAAGGCGAGGAACTAGAGCAAACTTAACTAGGATACAAAGAGTAGAAAGGAAAAATAGTTAAAAAAAAATAAAAAGAAGAGAAAATAATAATAATAATAATAAGGACGCGAAAGGATGAAAATAAAGAACGCATCACCACACTCACCTCCCGAGCTGTTAACCATAGCGCATCTGTTCGGATTTCTGAATGGTAGTCGGTGGCTGGAGCAGTGTAATGAAGTGGCTTTAGGGTACTCCTGGAATTGAAGTGCACCCTTCATCTAAACATATTTGAAGGTAGAGTAATTTATTAAAATTTATAACTCTATACCTTCTATGCATTGGTGAGAGAGAGTGCTGCGTTTAGTTTAGTTTGGGTTTTTAGTTTATATATATGGACGAACGTGATGAAATTGTGAAATGCACTAGCTTTCATAATTTATAATTTGGGATGAGTGGAATGGGTAGACGGTAAGGCGCGGCGAAATTGATATGACAAAGAAGATAGTGATGATGAGGTTGATGATGATTATGATGGTGCACTTGGCAGCAGTCTCAGTTGGGCATTTAACTATGTAGCCGTTGGCAGGTATGGAAGTTGCAATAAATTATAAGCGAACAGGTATTCCTTGCGCAGAAATAATATTTAAAAAGCCCTGTAGAAAGTGTTTGGATTGGACAAGTCATCACGTTCTTCTGTAGAGGGATTATTTCTTTTGCATTGGTGGAATTTGCTTTCAATGGAGCTCATTTACACCCTTATATGATCTATAATATCCTTACAAGTATTGTTACGTGAAGCCACTCGATCAATTTTGCTTAAAAATTGTATACCTATCGATCTATTGATGCTCAGATTTACAGATTTTTAATGATGCCACGTTTGTGCTTATGTGTATCACAGTAACGTTAAGTCATAGTGAAATTACAATTGTTCACGTTAAATGGTCCCTTACACAGTTGATCCTTACGTTTTTATCTTTTCTATGTAATAACTACTTTCATAACTATGTAACTGTGTTTTTATAATTTTTTTATTTTTATTTACTTTTGGCGAAATGTTTTACTCACCCTAAGGAAGTATCCATACTTCCCCGTGTGCCGGACTCTCCAAGGTGTACTGAGCTTGGCATACCGGCTAAAACTCCAAAAGTTTCTCGCTTATCTTCCCCTCGGGACCACTTGCGCATTTCTTCGAGGTGGCAGGTTCTAGTTCCTCAACTAGCTCTTCTTGTTTCTTTGTTTTGAGGATATGCGTCAGATACATCCTTATTCGCCTCCAACTCTCCTCGTCTCTCAGCATCTCCTGGATGATATTATTCGGGCTGAGCTCTCCGATAAGTCTATTTATTTCCTGACGGGGAGATTCACATCTACTACACTCGAACACTGTATGATAAGCGTCGTCTGTCAGCGAATCTCCGTATTGGCACGAAGGGCTTCTTCTTTTTCCAATTTTATGTAGGAAAGCGTTGAAATACCCGTGTCCGCCTCCACGCCGATTTCTGCTTTCTTTTCATATATGTATCATATTTGTGTTGCGTGGAGGTCAATTGGTACGACACCTGCAACTACAAGAACTGCTGGCTCTGTGCAGACACTGTGCGGTACTCGCTCGCTATTTGCAAGGCACCGCGCCTCTGTACCGATGC
The DNA here is from genome assembly GCA_949752695.1 of Melanostoma scalare. Classification (NCBI taxonomy): domain Eukaryota; kingdom Metazoa; phylum Arthropoda; class Insecta; order Diptera; family Syrphidae; genus Melanostoma; species Melanostoma scalare. The sequence goes on along the minus strand of OX456986.1, from coordinate 9,074,453 downwards.
TAGATGTTTCCGGTACTTTTCCTGTTTTAGTACTTCAGCCCAAATCTAGCTTCCGTACAGCAGAATTGAATGCCAGAAGAAGTCTCCGTTTGCTTGCGGATGGTACACCTATACATTTGCCATCAACCTAGATAGCTGGCTTGTAACCTTCGATGCGCGTTCAGCAGACGTTTGTATCTGGTCCCAAAAGCTCAGTTTCGTGTCTAGCCTTATTCTCAAATATTTAACCACGTTTTTGCTTTTTATAAGTTCGGTACCGATGTGGAAGTCGATAACCGTGGGAATTTGTTTTTTTTTGTTAGAATCACTTCTTCAGTCTTCTCAGTAGCCAGCGACAGTCCATGTTCCTCCATCCAGGAATTTGTCCTTCGCACCACTTGGTTCATTTCCATACAGAAAATGTCATCGTAGGAGATGTTCCAGAGGTCTGGTCCAATGATAGATCCCTGTGCTACTCCAGCTGTAATATCTTTTCGTATCATTCCTTCAGTGGTTTGGTAGATAAGTTCTCGTTCTTTGAGAACTTTTATCATCCGTAAGAGATACTCTGGAATTGTATTTTGATTGGCATGATAACGTTAACGTTACGTAAGGTATTTTTTTTTGCTATTGATTTAGTGGTTCAGCGTTGTGAGTGGTTAAAGTAAATTTGTCAACCTTTAGGATTCCCTCAATGGAACTAGTATGTGGCAATGGTTTTGTGTGGTGGGGTCTCGGTTGATGCTCATTTCTGTTTGTTCGTGTTCGTGTCTGTTGGTGGTTCGACTGGTGGTCCTTTTTATTGCTTATGCATAGGCCAGGGTTTTTTTTTTAATTGTTGAGTTGTAGCTTTGTTACAGATCATCAAAAATCTTGCTTTTACCATTTCATATTTGTAGTGACACGAAGCGTAACTTCCAAATAACGTAACGTGATTTATACAATTAATCCTCAAGAGCTTAGCTTTCAATGAAACTACTCTTTGTTCATGGAATCATAAAGTAAAGTTAAGTTGGAAGTATGTGCCTTACATTGTTTGTCTTTATTGTTCGGCTGAGCTTTGAAATTCGGTAACGTTATTCAACATCATTGCGTAAAGGTTACGTTACAGGATAATTTATACGATTGAATCCGCAACGTTTAGCTGTTGAGTATACTTCTGATTGCTCTCACTTCTTATGTTTAGTGAAGAGGTTATGTTGCTTTACAACAACGAACGCAACGTTACCAGTACTTTTGTGATACCCTAACCTTACGTAAGTAATACGACAATTAATTAAGTTCTGTCCTTCAAATTTTTGAGGGTATCTTTCATTTCCCCGAATTACATGATTACGCTACTTCAATATAACGTTACGTCTCGCCCGTCTAATTAACTGAGCTTTCAAAATGTGCTGTGCTGTGAATAAATATTTGCCTGACCTTGAAAGTCGATAAAGTCAAAAATACATTGCGTTAAAAACAGGTTGCCTTTGTGGCTTCAAATATCAACCCCTTACGTTTTTAGATATTGAATTGACGTTACAATCAATTGAACGTTTAATGTTCGTAGGATATGATTTTGTTGTTGTTTTGTACTGTCAAAGCGAGCACAAGTCCAACGAAACCGAAATTGTTCAACGAAACCTGGGTCACGTTACGTTGTCTTGTACACGAACCAATGTTACATCAAAGTCAAAGCGACATTGTGATAGAATTTACTGATTTCCTATGATTGAACTCATCATAAACATCAAGCGAAATGGAACCTAACGCGACGTTGTAATTCAGGCATTATTCTTCTTAAACTTCTCAACACGAAAAAAAGAAATTCTTTTTTTATTCGTAAACCGGAACCGCAAGGACTCACAAGAAACTGGGATTTTAAGTGGAAACAGTGCTTCACTCTTTAAGAAGTAAGTGTGCATTCTTAAATCGTTCCAATAAAAAGGAAAAGGAACATCCGCCGTTAACTCATTGTTTCACGAACACACACCCTCACTGCACAGTCTCTCCTTTCTACATGAAAACATAAACAAAACAAAAGAAAAAATAGTGCAACAGCACCGTCTGTCTAAGGGAGCACCCACAACACATATAAGTACTTCGTGGAAACAGAGAGGATATCTTAAATTATTAACATTAATCGCTGCTGCAGAATGCAAACAAGCACGGTATTCCTTACTAAAAATGCAAATGGATGAATGTCTTTCATATACATACATAGTAGTATAGTATCTCTTCATGTAATAATGCATCATCGCTAACGACAACACAATGTATAAGGATCTCTGGGTAAATTATTTAACAGCACACACACACATGCTTCCTTGTACTTAGATTTACAAAGTTAAAGTGCTCGGCTTTGGTTATATGTGTGGGTTTTCCTTTTTTTAACTTGGCTCCCTTTTTCACTTTGAAAAGTGTGCCAGAGATGCGCCTTGAACAGATTTTTGTTTTATTTCTCAGAACTCATGTGCTTACATGATGTTAACACATTTAAAAGGGGGGATGCCTCAATGAGAGAGAGGGCAACGATATGTTACATGCAACACGCTTATGAAAGTAATTGATGCGATTAACAACTCTTAATGGGAGTAATTTTCGTTGTTGACGTATGGGCTTCAAATCACTGTCGTTTTTATCGGTATTGTTGTGGGCGTATTTTGATAGCTCGCCAATAATAAAACATCGAAACAAATATCCAATAACATGACAGTGCATATAACCCTCGTTCGTTCGCTCGGTTTTCATCACATCAACCGAAATAAGAAAATTGTCTTCAATTTTATAGCCTCACAACAATAAATAAGGCTCAGTGGGAATTTAAGGACTTTGTCTTCTTTATTACCCCCCAAGCCACTCGTAGGGAAAATTCTTTTTTTTTTTTTTATTATTATTATTATTTCTCAGTCCCAATCAGTGAATTGGTTTCTTTCTCTTTTGGCGTAAGCACAATAAACACCATGCCTAGCGCTTTCATTCTTTGTTTAGTGTATACGAATAGGATTGCAAGGACTTTTACCCGCATCAGAATGTGTGTATATCCTGCTTTAAAAGGGGTCGTGCTGTCAGAGCTTAAAGTTTATAAAGGAAGCAGTTGCTTTATAGATATAGGGCGTGCCAAGGATACCATTTCTTGAGTAATTTCCGAAAACACTAAATGCCGCTAGGCAAACACAATTGCGACCCCCTAAAACGAAAATTGATTAACCATCGAGGAATGTAATTATATGCGCTCGCTGAATAAGCAAAATAATTCATTCGCCCTGGAGGTAAGACAATACACAGTGATTCAAGTAGCTATATAGAGATGGAGATTGACTATGTAGATGGAGACAAAACTAAAGCAATTGGGGTCATCATCTTAAGTTGACTTGAATGTGATGCTAAACACAGATGGAAAGTGGAGCATCGTTTGTTAGTTTTTTATCCGATGACATTTGTATACCTAAACTCGATTGTGATTGACGAGCAAATATCAATTAATCGTCGATTGCGTTTTATTTTTTGTTTTATTTTTCAAAGACAAAAGTTATTTGAAACAAGACGAACTGTTTGAAAGTTAATTACGAAGTTGCATTGAAGTGAATTATTTCAGGTTCGCTTCTTTCCCTTACCAATTGCATCGGCAAAAGCAGAACTGCAACAAGCTACTATCCGAAAACTTTTGTCATAGGCATAAAAAATGGAGGATACAATAAAACTGCAATGCTGACCTATCACATTCCATAAATGCTGATAAAAAGTGAAGATATAAAAATTCCATCAGTGGATTTCGAACTTACAGGTTGAGTAGTTGCGATGTTAACATAAAATATTGTTGAATCCTTCAGACAATGGCGAAAGGGATAACCATCCCGAGGAAGGGGCCCGATTCTGCTGTTCGTCCAAGTTCCACTCTATCAGCACAAGTATTAGGTAAGACATTAGCAAGTGTTACGTTTCACAATCAGAATGACAATTAGGACATTTATTTATTCTTGAGTGGTTAAGGACGAGAGTGCGCTTTAATGATTTTTTGGCTAAAATTCTGCGTTACTTACTTTTTTCTGTTTTAGGTTTTAAAAATACCAGCTGGAGCACTCAGACCTAAATACCGGCCCATTGTACTACCAGTAAGCAACGTTCTATTTGTTATAGCTTTCCAGATGTTCGGAGAAAAGCCAAAAGACGCTGCCATGATAAGGAGCCTAAGTTACCAGCTCTCACCATGTCTGCGCCGAGTACCTGTAACCTCATGCGTGAAAAAGCAGGACATTCACAGAGGAAGTGCTCTGCGGTGTCCTCATCTTCTCCACAAGATTCACAGAATGTGGTATCACTTAAGCCTATAACACATTTAAATGCTTGGCAAAAGAGAAGTGCCCGCGGGCAACGCCAATAAGCTTTCTACAGTCTTTTCTGCTACGAGCTAGCAAAAATGTTGCAGTCTTCTTACTAACGTTGGGGAGCATGCGCTTGGTTTGTCTGCATCCAATGGAGGCATGCCATCTACGGTTGTGCTCTTCACAGATCCAATCGTTGATTGAAGCCCTCACTGAGGACGCTGGCAGACCTAGCGAAGGTTCAGGTCCTGAGAAAGCTGTCTGAGATCCCTGCCTAGCAAGTTCATCGGCGATCTCATTTCCAGTTATGCCGTGATGGCCCGGAACCCAAATGAGACTCAAGGAATTTAATTTTCCGACCGCATTCAGAGAGCTCTTGCATTCCTGGATCACTTTCGAAGTGGTTAGAGGGTTGAGAAGGGCCTTAAGCACAGCTTGGATGTCGCTGCAAACACAGATACTTCTCCCCGTCCATCCATTTTTCGTTACGTGGCTCAAGGCCATTAGGATAGCATAAGCCTCCGCTTGGAAAACGGATGCGTATGATCCCAAAGATGAGTGCAGTCGTATGTTGCTGCTGCTTGCGAGCTCCTCAAAGCTCCAGTGCGAATTGTGCCAGAGACCACATCTCTTTAAACGAGAAATGGTCTTGAGAGTACAACTTATGATGTAGGTATCAAGGAGAGGAAGATTCAACAGTGCGTCGAGAGCAGCTCCTGGTGTGGTGGGGAAGGCCCCAGTAACACCAAGACAAATTGTTAATTACGTTACTTACTTACTTAGGTGGGCATTACAGTTCGGGGTGTACCTGGGCCTCAACCAACATCCTTCTATAACGACTTCGATTTCGGGCGAGCTCTCTCCAGTTTTGTACTCTTAGTCGGTTGAGGTCTTCTTCCACTTAACCGCGCCACCTAAGACGTTGTCTTACCCTTCCACGACTTCCCTGCAATGTGCGTTCGAAAACTCGAGTCGGAGCTTTTGGGTCCATCCGCTCTACATGGCCCAGCCATCGTAGCCTTGCGATATGTACTCTTCTAGTTATGGGTTTCCTCATCCGCTTTCGTTAAAGTCCAGTTTCTTATACAGTGTTATCTGGTTTTCTGGAGAGGGTTTTGTTTCTCAATTGCCTTCAGCAATGGTTGGCAAGAGTTATTCTCCGTTTGATCTCTGCACTGGTGTTGTTTTCCGTGTCTATAGCGGATCCTAGGTAGACGAAGTCCTGTACTACCTCGAAGTTATGTCTGTCTATTGTGACGTTTTGTCCAATTCGTCGATGTTTTGTGCCCTTGTTTAATGACAACGTAAACTTCGTTTTATCCTCATTAACCATTAAACCCATTTTTGCCGTTTCTGTTTGAATATTCGCAAAAGCACCTATGATATCAATCTTCCTTCTTCTCATTACCATTGTACCTATATAGAAACTATAGTATTATTATGTAGACTTTTTGACTGGTAGCGAACCTATTTTATCCGGTCCAACTTAGCAGATTCCGTTCCAAGCCATTTGTTTCACCATTGTGTGTAGAGAAGCGAATGCTGCACCACCGTGCTCCTCCGGTCCAAAGCATTGTTAAATCGTGTTTTGAACTTACTATAGTTTCTATATACAATGTCATTACATAAATATCGTCTGCGTAGGCGAGAAATTGACAGAAAACTCACTTAGAATTGCTTTTCTGACTACAGCAACGATTTAGCTGCCAAAGACCCTTAAAATCTCTCTCTTTTCATACGAAGTTCTGAATGGTTTCTCTAACAGGTGATTAACTTTTTAGTCCAAGTTCGATTAGAGGGTGATCAACTCCCTAATCCCCTAGATCTGGTCCAGAGGGTGAACATTGTTCACTGAACAATCTTGTGGTCTCAGTGGTATCACAATGGACCCTCTGTGGTCTAAGTGTGTCGGTCTCCGTATTCTGGCAGTCACATCTGAGCTAACATTACCTAACCTGTATAAGCTGTAACTGATTGAGTGAATTTGTAGTGACTTAAATGCTTAAGACTACGATGTTGGACTTTCGCTGCTTTAAAAATTAATTATTTACTATTTTTCTGGATTTTAGTACACGAGCACATATGATTCTAACGATAGAAGTTTTGCCTTTGCTCTTCCAACTTACTCCTGTAAGCACATGTAACTCATAATTAAAGAGGAGCTCGTTTTAACACAAACGCATACGGAGTGGAATAAATTTCTACATACAACAGTCCCATGGAAAAGCGAATCTTTGTCTTGTCTGAGAAAAAACTCATGTTTTCTGAAAAGATTTTATGTCGAAAAGACATGATAAACTTGCAAAAATGGAAAAAGGTCTGCCCATTTCGCCTGAATTGCAAGTATCGACATATCAATCGCTACATACAAATTGGTGTGTAAGCAGGACGCATACACAAAAACCAACCTGGCTCAAAGTGCATCTTAACCAATTACATGGCTCAATAGAAGACATTAGTGTGACCCTTGTCATTTGGGTGACACTGTCTTATAGTCATAGAGAATTTTTGGACCAGATATGTGGAAGAAAGGGAGAAGCACGTCATTTATTATCTTCTCTGTTCTTACTCCTTACTTGGAAGGCTTAAATTTCTTTCTTCTCATTTGAAGTTTCTTATGCAAAAGCCACATCGGTGAATGTAAATGTAAGTTGGGTTCAACAAAGTCTAAATGCAGTCTTCAGAAATGCTGGTGACGTCTTCTTTGATCTTAGAGAAATCCACAACAACTCTCTTTGAGGTCCTCCAAACAGCCCCTAAATAAGCTAATAAGCTTATAAAATGAATGCAACCGGGAACATCAAACAATAAACTAAAGGCTAAGCCTCAGGATTGTGGAAAAAGATTTATTGGAGAATTGTCTGGCTGATTTAAAATAAATTTGGTTCTAGTTGAAATTATTCCATACCTTCTCATGCCTAAGGAAATATCAAAATCATATCTTCAAAAAACAGTGAACTGAACTTATTTTCTTCAAAATGGCCTCACCCAAGGAAGAAAATGAAACAAAAAGAAAAATTAGAAAAAGACACACTCACACACAAACATACATACAAATGAAATGAAAAACAATCAAAAATCTCTCTTTCCAGTTGGATCTCTTGGGGATCTTCGGTAATTGCCACCGACCGCCACAAGCTGAAAGTTTCTTTAAAACTCTCAACTTTTGTGAACATAAATACATGTGAAGCCATAACTCTCAACTGGTCTTACACCAACAAGCAAATTTTCTTGCTGTGGTCGGTGCGGCACTTTCGAAACTTGGTCTTCTCTTCACTGCACTGCAATGCAATATAAATATATAGAATAATCTATACGTAACTATAAACGATTCGCCCGTTTTCTGCAGCCAGCCACCTAACTCTCATCCCTTTTGATCCGGTGGTAGTGCTTCGGTTTGTTCTTCCCGGCACATGAAGAAAAATTGCTCTAAAAGAGAACACAAAAGCTGAATGAAAAAGACAAAGAAAATTAAAGAAAAAAGAAAAAAGGAGACCAATAATTGATAATTAATTGATTTTATGATTCATTGAATGGAGCCGATCCCTTTAAACGGCCAACAAACGACCAGCCAATTAATATAATAACTTTTAATTATTTATTGCACTTTTGTGTTGCATGGTTCAGGATGGAAGGAGCACGCCATCGCCACTACCACAGTTACCACGAGCTGTCTTCGGTAGCAGTGTATCTATAGCATTACACTGATAAAAGGGTAAGGACAGGAGGTAGACCATGCCCCGCCGCATTCTCACACACGACCAACGATTTGATAGATTTTGATTTCGTGGAGAAAGTTGCAAAAATGTTTTCTTTTTCTTTGTTTTGTTTTTTGTTTTCTTACTCTGGAAGAATATGTGAACTTGCGTTTTATTTTTGCTTTAAATTTAAAAGGATGTGGGGCTGTGATTGGCGTGAGAATGTTTCTTGGTAGGTGGTCAATAACTAGGCCTGGATGGGGGGAAAAGGATGACCTACGCTCTCCTACGCAAACAAAAACAAAAAAACTGCACAAAAATCACATGCGGCGGTGAGTGACTCAAGAAATTGTCAGATTTTATTTTTACGAAGGACTCAAATTTTGGATTTTTCAATATTATGAATATTGTCAGTTTCACACTACTGATCCGCTTGTGGGTTTATCGGTGTTAACCTCAGAACGCCTCAGTGGTACCCGTGGCGTGATGGTTAGCATGTTCACCTGCTAACCCAGAGGTTCGAGGTTCGAATCCCAGCAGAGGCAAAAATGTTTTTCCACGGGTATCGCCTTTCGCGAGGAATTGGCAAGTCCTCCGTTAGTAAATTCATTGCCATGAAAAGCGCTTTCTCGATTAGCCGTTCGTAACCGAGCAGAAAATTGTAGGTCCCCTCCATTGCCTCAGAAAGGCATGGTTGTAAGAAATGCGCTAGGCCCAACGCATTTTTATTTATAGAACGCGTCGCTATAAAATTAATTCAAATACTATCCACAAATGAGTTTTCCAGTGGAACAAGTGGAATGTATTCTTTTCTATTGCCTGATTGTAAGAAGTTGTCATATTTGAGTGATCAAATTGGAAGACAACTCTAAAGCTCTTCCAATTTGATCACTAAAACCAACTCTTGACTGCAAAATGCTTGATTCCATGCAGTACAGCTTATAAAGGTACAGTACAAGAAAAAAAACTTCATTTATTTTTATCACAATAAGCTTTAAATTTTGACAAATTATCAACTTCTTCTCAACAACAGGATGTCGCCATCAGCTGGATCTCATATGCCATCCGCGTGATAGCATAAACTCAATTGTAAGTTCAGAGATTGTCTGAAAGTGTCCCCCCTTTAGTTCAACAACAAAATAAAGGGAAAAAAAAATTGTTCAAAACAAAGTATAAACATTTTATGGCATGGCATGGCAAATGGTACACATACGATGCCGACCACATCACAACACTATGCCACTCATTGGTAACACCCTGCAAAGGCTAGCCGAGGGCATGGATGACATGCAATTTGACGGCGACAATTTTCGCTGTATGTTCATAATGACACAACACCACACATCACACACACACTGACTATCTCACACTAGAAACACACATACACAAACATCACCACACCATATATAGCAAAACGATGAGAGGAAATTGCTTTTGTCAGGAAAGTGACAAGGATATGTGAGGGCGTCGGAATGAACGTTGCCCGTCACCACTTGATTAGATGGTTTCAATGGAGAAATCCAAAGGAGTATTCATCTTGATGGCGAATATAAGGCAACGAAAAATTCCCCCGCCCCAAAAAAAAGGAACAGAAAACAAAAAAAAAAACTAATTTAACTTAAAATTTAAGTGGAAAACCCTTTTTCTTAATTATGCCCTCCGGTTTGATTTAACACACAAAAAGCACCAAAAGTTGTAACTGTAACGTTGGCATCATTACATCGAGCTTTCTGTGTGTAATGTTGTGGCCTTGTGGGTCATTAAGTGTATAGTAGCTTCAATTTGAGTTAGTTTAAAAAAGTTTCATCCGAAATAAGTTTAAGTTTTTTCTTTTTACGAATAATTTACTTCGGGTGGCTGGGGTAGAACTAAACTCGAAGTTCTTGCTCGCCATAGCTGCTCATGAAAAATTAGTTCTGTAAGGAGGAAAAAAAGCAGGACGATCCTTTCGCAAAATATTCATGGGATTAAATATATGTAAGTAAATTGAAGTCAATGTGTTATGTGAGTTCGTGTTTTGTTGATGTGCATTCATTTTTCTTAACTACATTTCTGATTAGCAGAAAAACGGTGCCGTGAAATAAGGTCGAAGGCAATAAGGCCGAATCGGCCTTGTTACCTTTTTTGGGAAATAAGGCCGAAAACAACAACAAAAATATTTTTCTACCTTATTTCCTATTGAAAAGGTAATAATGTCGAAAAAAAAACGAAAATATTTGACAAAAATAAGAATGCCAAAAGTTGAGAAATAAAGTCGAAATCCGTTGAGTAATAAAATCGAATTTAATTTCTGTTGGATAAAGAAGAAAGAAATTATGGGGCCGCTTTGCTTCTCCGCTACGGGACTGGGGGGTTGAAATTTTTTTACAGGTTTGGGGGGGGGGGGCGTTTATTAGTTTTGTGGTTAGTGCGCGGGATCGGCGCGGTGTAAGCGCGAAGTCAGCGTGAAGTCGGCGCGGCTGTTATTAGTTTTGTGGTTAGAAAATTAAACTAAATTAAATTAAATTAAATTAATTCGCGCGAATTTTAAGCTATTATTAGTTTTGTGGTTAGAAATTCATAAAAAAGTTTAATTTTCTAACCACAAAACTAATAACAGCCGCGCCGCGCCGACCTCGTGCCGACTTCACGCTGACTTCGCGCTTACACCGCGCCGATCCCGCGCCGACCCTGCGCAGACTCCGCCCCGGCCGCGCGTCGCACCGGGACGCCCCCTTTCCCTCCCTCCTCCCTCATCGCACGGACGAAAAGTTCAACTCCTTAAATCCAATGTTCCTCAGAACATTTCTGTTTCTACCAAAAGTAAATGCCTTTATAAACAATGATTGTAAAATATTAAACAAAGAAATAAAGTCGAATTCTACTGAGAAATAAAGTCGAAAGCTATTTTCGACAAATTTAGTGCCACAATGGTTTTCGACCTTATTTCCCAAAATTGGTAATAAGGTCGAAAGGAAAATTCGACCTTATTTCCCAATTTTTGGGAAATAAGGTCGATTCGGCCTTATTGCCTTCGACCTTATTTCACGGCACCCAGAAAAACCACAGAAGTTAGAAACAAGACAGATGTAGAATTTTTTTTGAAAGTTTTAGTCCAAAACCAATCAGATGCCGGAACATCGTCCTTCAAAGGACATGCAACGCCTTTTAAAAATCTTTTGGATTTATATCACTATATTCAAAGCGACTACGGCGGATCACTAAGAAGAGTTTTAATTCCTTCGGGGTCATCGCTTATAACGCCGAATAGGAAGAATATGATACAGACTGACTTCGCTGACTTTCTTTCCTTACTAATTTGGGCATTTTACCTAAGTGGCCCTGGGGGAATCAACCGACTACCCCACCGGCGGATCACTAAAGGATAGATCAGATGAGTGGAAGAGTTGTAAAGCCTTTGAGATCAAGGAAGAGGGAGAAGGCACTAAGTGACTTTACTGACCTTACTTTCCTTACTTAGGTGGGCATTACAGTTCATTTGAACCTAGGCATCAATCAACGTCTTTCGCTAACAATTTCGGTTTCTGGGTGAGACTTTTCCACTTGATTACGCCACCAAAGGCTTGGTCTTCCCCTTCCGCGACTTTCCTGCAATGTGCTTTCGAAAAGCCGTTGAGCCTGAACGTTGGTGTCTTTCCATCTACATGTCCCAGGTCCCCGCCATCATAGTCTCGCGATGCCTTCTCTTCTAGCTATGCCCATGCCGCGTCTCAGCGTGTACAGTTCGTTGTTGAATTTTTTCCTCCACACATTGTCTTCGCATACGGGATCGATGATCATTCGAAGTTTTTTCCTTTCGAAACGATCTAGAGTTTCTTCATAACAGGAATGCGAAGATCAAGGTTTTATAAATGTTTGAATAAATAAATTAATAGAACGCGTCGACAGAGCGGGGAGACCGGCACCTATCACATTTCTCACTTTGTGAGGGATGGAAGGGCCTACAACTTTTTGACGATTCTTCTTCTTCTTCTTTCCATTTCTGGTGTTACGAGTAGTGATCTTGAAGCGATCACAACTCTCCCACTTTTCTGCTTCACACTAGTGATCCGCCTGTGGGGTACGCCGCGTTGACCTCAGAAAGCGTCGGCAAGCCTCCCGGTTTTGGATTGTTCCATGTCTGAGGCCAACCAAATGCTGCTGTTTTTGCATTTGCTTGTACCAGGAGTGTTTTGGCCTGCCTTTTCTTTTTCGTCGCGAATTTGTTGAAACGTTGTACGATATTGCCTTTTGGACGGGGTTCTGCGGATCTCTCCTTTGAACATGACAATACCAACTGAGCCGGTCGTGCTGAATTTTGTCCAAGATGGTACTTTTGACATGCGAACTCCTAATCGAGGAAGGTCTTTTCATGGCAATCAAATCACTATCTGAGGACATGCCGATCTTTTACGAAAGGAAGATTGGATTTGAACCTCGAAAACCTTCCATGTAACAGCCAGACATTCAACGCCATCTAGCAGAGTCGTACGAGTTTTGCAAATATTCCAAAACTGCAAAGCTGCGTCTGTACAGCTTGTCTCTGTAAATACAGTTGTAGACTGCATTCAAAGCGATAAGGAGATGAAGATAATGTGGAAAATTGGTCGATAAGGGAAGACTGTTCCTCTATAATTGGCGCCATTGTGAAGGTCTCCCCTTCTTAGGATCTATGTACCAGATCCTTTTCAACTAATCTCCAGCTGCCTTGAGATGTTCGCCGTCAAGACCAACTGTACCTGATATTCTATTTGGTTAAAGGTTACATATGGCTGGTCCTAAGAGGCTTGAAGTCTAGGTTTTCAACCCTGGCATGGCCTTTTTACCTTTTGGTATTATGACTTCTCTCAAACGAGCGTTTCTTGTTTGTTTCTTTTGCCCTTTAAGTGTTCTTCCCTTTTCTTTTCTCACTTTACTGATCACACGCAGCCTTGGTTTCTCTTTTGTATCGACATTTTTTGTGTTTGTGTTTGGCTACATTTGTCTGCCTTCTTCATCGAACCATGTGTTTTGTTTTCAGGGTCGAGTGAAACTCAGAACATCAGAAGCGGCTGATGGCTTGTTGGCATTGCTTCCACTGGTCATAGGCGGCATTTTCGTACCTTAGCTACAACGAGGTAGTGGTCTAAGTTGGTCCCTCGGAAAGTTCGGACTTACAACACTGAAAGAGTGTCATATAACCCTCTCAACATGGTCAATTCGGTTCACGGTTGATTGATCTAGAGATCGCCATGTGCCTTTGTAAATTTTGAGATGTGGAAGACGTGTGCTACTGACTTAACTGACACTTGTTTCTCTCAACAGACATAGTAGTTCAGTCTAACGCGTTGTCATGTCTGCTTTCACTTATCGCGGCTACAAAATTATGTACAGGACATCAACATTCAGCTCAATACATGCGCTGAGTCCACCATGCCTTCATTAAGAAGACAATCTAGGCTCATATGGCAACGAGAGTGGAATACTTTCAAATTTTTTTTTTAAATAAAACGCTCTTTTAATATTAAGACTTTTTAAGAGTCCACATTGCATTGTCTTATTTGGGGGAAAAGATAGAACATTAGGTGGAACAAAAAAGGGAAAACAGAAAAAACTTGTGCCACACCACAAAAAATGACTCGATTGTGGGGCACTGATAAACTTAAAGGCAGTAAAAAGGAGATATTCCAGATATAGAAGGGCACGGAGAACAGTAATTGAGACTTATTCAACAGTCAATAGATTCCAATCGCAATCAATTTCTTATTCACAAAGTTCCTGGAGCTGGTTGCAAGTTGACTGAAGCAGCAGATTGTAAGTGTCCTGGTAATGGCGCAACGTGAACAGCACCCCGAGTCTTGGCCACATAAGTTCCCTCAGCTGCGACAACAACTGGAGCTGGGTGTGCAACAGCTGCAACTGGAGCTTGAACGACTACAGGAATTGGAGACTGAGCAACGGTCACAGCAGCTGGAAGGCCTTGAACAGGAATGGCATTTGGCACTTGAATAGCAACACTTGACGGTAGTCCTTGAATGACTGATCCTTGAATGGCTACTGAACCACCGGGAACTGCAACGGCACCAATTGGTCCTGAAACAGCCAATAGTGGACCGGCATGACCCAAACCAATGACTGATGATTGTGCATTGAATACCAAAGCAAGCACGACTACGGTGAATACGGCGAACTGGAATGAAAAGATTTTTAGTTTATAATAAGGACTTTCTTAGAATGGGGAGTCAAATGACGCACCTTCATGTTGCTGGGTTTCTTTGGAGTTTATTGACTACGTCAGTTGTTGTACACTGTGCTACGATTGAATCGTTACTGATACCCACCACTGGTTACAATAGAAGTTTTTATAGTTAAATTCTTGTTGTGGGGTCCATTGAACTGGTGTATGCAGATGATGTAAGAATATAAAACCGTTGTTTTGTTATTGTATGTCCCCCCATTCGATTAATTGATATAATAACTAGGTTAGTCGCTTTGAGGAAAAGATTATGCGAACCAGTGGCTGGTATTCAATGTCAGCCAGTAAAAACCACAAACCTACTGCGTGCGAGTCTTTGAACAACTGCAACCGGCTTCTGGTCAGAGAAGTGGTCAAATACGACTCGTGGAAGTGACGTGGGCTATAATCTGATGCAACAGTTTGAAGAATTTCTCGCACAAAGTAGGAAAAGCTGTATGATGGAATGGAATGCTATGTAGTGTCAACTTACTGGCGTTAACCACATTCAGGGGGTGTTACTCCAACGAGTCTTGTTATTCCCATGCAAAACATCGACCAAAAAATTTGTTTTGCAAACTCTACTGGCTTTGGAATAAGTGGGCATGGGTTCTCCCTATGATCTTCAGTCAGATGGGTAGGAGTTGCCCTAAATAACCCAAATTAACACTGTCGATCTTATGCGAAAACTTCATTATACTTTGGTAAAGATGAATTTGAGCGAGTGGAGGAGGTCAGTCAATCCACTCTTGCGTTCAGGAATTTTAGGCCAATTTTTTTATGGTTTTTATCTCTACTACTACTTAGACAAGATGTATACTCCTACTTAGACAAGATGCTTCGAGGATAACAAACACTAGGTGGACTGAGAGTAATAACTGCCTTGCAAACCAAAAAAGTTTGGCCTTGTGTAGACTCAAAGCGTTCAAAGAGTTTGTTAGCCCTGAACCGCCTGTACCTAGGTTCTTACGGGACACTGACACGCCAAAAGACTTGGTGTGTTTTCCAATGATTTCTGCAGAAGCTGCATAAACTAAGAAGAGGAAGAAACCGTTCCACACCTTCTTTGCTCATGGCCTGCACTACTTCATAGGAGGAAAACTCATCTCGGTGAATTCTTCTTCGGTGATACTAGCGACTTAGCTTACATAGACCCTAAAAGTCTTTCGAAATACAATAAAAGTTCTGCGTGGAAGATGGAAGATAAATGGGTTATCACTGATCAAACTCGTTAATCTTACATCGGGTTTCTGAGATCAGTGGGTGATTAACTTGCTGATCTCTGTGGTATCACAATGAGCCCTTGCGGCCTAAGTTTGTCAGGCATTGTACTCATTGGCTGACAGCCACTTCCACCTTACCTAACATAACCTCTTATGGTTTTACCAACTGAACAATCTCAGAACCGTTTCGGCTCTACAAAGATTCACTTTTGAGATGTTGGTAAAAGGGACCCACTTTGTGACCATTCTTGGATGCACGCACTAGTAAATGAGGAAGGGATTGAAATTCCTTACCGAAGATCTCATCCCACCTCCAAGGCCTTCGGGATGTGGAGATATCTGACTTAGTCCACGTCATAGGAACCTTTTTTTAAGAGAACCAGCGCTTTTCGTTTAATTCAAGAATAACCTCTGGAGTGGTTCCTTAAGCATTTCGAACCTGAAACTGAATTAATTGTGTACCAAGCCGTGAAATGTAACGCACTTTGCATCTGATCAGCTAATTAAGAACACAATCCTGTGTCGATACAATCTTCTGCTCTAAAGCACCATGTTTCGAACGAGTATTGCCAAATCACGAACACTCGCCTGGACATAAGGCAATCTCGTGGGGCTTTCAACTTTTCTCCACGCAAAAAAAAAAAAAAAAGAAAAACAATCCGACTGCCATTAATCATTATCCATTAAGGGCGAGAAGAGAATTGCGTTGGCTATGGTATAAATCTCTCAAATAAATTTGCAACAGAGAATGTGAAATATTCGAATTCGTTTCATTCTAATTCATTTCAATTCATCAGCTCTTTTCCGGAATCACTTCCAGATCATTAGAGACACTCATTCCGTTTTCAATTTCGAGAGAACTTCATTACAGAATCCAGAGTGAGTAGGGAGGAGTGAAATGGACAAAGTTTACGTATTAATTTCAATCGATGGATATATATTTTGTTTGTAAAGCTATGCAAATGATCCCCTTTATCGATTTTTCCCCCAAACCAATAATAAGCTTCCAGTTTGTTTTCGTTTTACTTTTATTTCTATCCCATTGTCCCACATGCATCACCAGTTTGTTTTTACTTCTATTCTTTTACATGCGCTGAGTTACTGTTACACTTCTCCTATTCGTGTTTCTTAACACCAAACAGTAGTTCACAGACCTCTGTGACAATAGCATTTGTGTTGTGAGTGTCGCCTCGTTCCTATGAACCATAAACTCAACAATGGAATGGCAAATCCTCATTTTCCGGTCGTCCCCATAGGCTTGCATAAATCACGCCGCCGCCGTTTATCTAATTGACAGGATTGAATCACAACTGCCATGTCGGTATGAATATTCAATTCATAAATGTCAATCGACGTGCCTCGGAGCGATTTGCCAAACGCGCGTTTCCTCGCTTTGACAACAAATCGTTTTGTATCCCGTTTGTCATCATAATTTCACCGGATCGAGGTAGAACTGCAGCGCTTTTGTCTGCAGGGTAGATGAATGGATTATGATTCAGTTCTAGACTAGCAGCAAGCTTGGCCTGCCGTTCCTATATTGTGGTTGAGCTTGGGCGCCTGGGAATCTTCTTCTTTTTTTTTTTTTTTTTTTGTTATATACATACTCGTATATTCCCTCTATAGAACAGCAATCTCTTGAAATCGCAGCAAGCATTGTGATGTGGCGGTGCGGTGTGGCTCATATATAGTACAAAAAAAGGACACGATATTCAATATGCAAATGGAGTGCGTTAGGTATGTGGAAACAGAAGGAAGGAAGCACCCGCAGCAGCAGCTGTAGACGAACATAGACATTTTTCCGTTGAGAATTTTCGAAATAAATGATTGAAAAGGAAATTTTCCCGGAGTGATAGAAGTAGAGTAGATCTGGGAAAGAAGAAAAAAGGAGAAAATATATGACCGAAAGGCTTGTTCTAAGGAAGCCTTTGACGTATGAATGATGGAAGGTTAAATACTGTGAGAATTGCGGATGATTTGTGTTTGAATGTCAAATAGTCGTATAGGATCTATGAGAGCTCAGTCAGAAGTAGAGAGATCAAAGAAAGCTCATAACATTGAAGAGGAATAAGATTTTCATTGAATGCCTCTCGGCTGTAACCTTCTGTTTCCAATGAATGAAACTAAATCAATAGATTTTGCTTCCTAGTGATTTCGAGAGTCTTATGTTTGTGTTTTTGGTCTTTTGTACAATACCGACAGTGACAGTTACGGTTGAAGAGAAAATTGCATGGAAAAAATTGGTTATGAAGGTTTCTTTAGTTGTGAAAGAATTTTTCATTGCTTGCCTTTTAAAGTACATTGGAAATGGTTGACCAAAGACCGAGAATTATGAGGAACTTCATTTTCTGTTCAAAGTAGCGAAGACACAAGATCTATTGTCTTCTTATTTATCTGGGGAGGTATTTTATATGCCCCTCCATGTTGATATGTGAATCTTGTTGCAATGAGGTTATTTCGAGTCTCTGTCATCAATAAAACAAAAAAAAAAATTTACCATTTTGGAATAAGAGTTCCATTACCGTTTGATAAATGAAAGCAATAAACAAAGAGGGCCTTAATGTCAACCTTGGAGTAGTCCAGGATGGTCATTTATGGAAGAGAAAATGGTGCAATCTACATAAAAGCTAACTCATTAAATCCTGATAATCTATGAATACACGCCCCAAAAATTTTGCCTCAGGTCGAAAGTTTAAAATAATAGCCCTTTTAGACGGTCAGTTCTCAGTTCAGTTATCAGTTCAGTGTGTAAATAGACGTTAGTTCGATGTTCAGTTGAGCTTTTTTTTTAATTGCGAAAAAACAAAATCAGAAAGATAACTGAAAACTGATGGGAATTTCATTAGTTATCAGTTCAGTTTTCAGTTCAGTTATCAGTTAATTTTTAAGCATTTAGACATCAGTTTAACTGAAAGCTCAAATGAAATGAAAACTGAAATGATCGTCTAAAAGGGCCTTAATGGAGTTATTACCCATTCAAATGCCGACCTGTTAACACTTCTTGTATTGCTATGATTATGATAACGTTACGTCGTTTTTTCTACCGATCCTAAGAGACTTAGCTGTACAGCAAGGAAAGCTATTTTAGACTGACATTCTTAAGCTTTGATTAATAAATTCTCTTATTCAATATGTATTATCTCTGGTGTTTTTGTAGTGATATTGTTACGTAACATTGTCTACGTTGCTTTAAGTGGTTCATTATTGAGTAATTATCTACGATCAATTTCTTAAATGTTCCATCAAACGATTCTTATTGTATTTTTATTTATTGACCTGGTTACGTTACGTCACAATCAGGAAAACTCACAATTTTGTTACGTTACACAAATAACATTCTGTTTTCCTACGAAAAACTGAGGAACTTGTTCACTGAACTCCATAGTAAAATTATTTCTGGACACAAGCTCACTAATGATTGAGAACAAGTAGTTTCTTTTTTAGCCTTTCGAAGATACTGCTCCCATTTTTTATTGAAATTATAACTCTACGTATCCAGTGCCTTACTTAACGAGCTCATTTCTATTTAAATTCAAACTATAATGCCTACTCAGTCATAACCACACTTTGGCTACGGTCTCGTTACGTACATTCGCTTTGAGTAATCTTTGTGTTTGTTTCCTCCTTTTTCATTTTTGTGAGGTGTCAAAAAGCCCCAGAGCTCAACAAGCCTGAACAGTTTGCTTTGAGTTGCAGCCACGTTAGGTTATCTAGTTCACGAACCAATGCAATGTCGATACAAAAGCAACATTGCATTGGGAGGTGTTGATTTCTTAATGTTAAGTTCAAACACATCAGGCGAAACCGAAACTAAAGAATGATTGTGCCTTAAGCATGAGTCTTTCATTCTGTTTGGTTTTTTTTTTTTAGTTAAAATTTTTTCGTTTTTTCATTGCCAAGGTGTCAATTTTCGACCAATCAAAATGTTCGTAGGTCATTGTATAGAAAATATGCTCAAGAATATTCAGTTTCTATTTGAAGTCGATCGGTCTCTTTAAGTTATAATGCCAGCAATTTTGAAAAATGTCGTTTCCAGAAAAATGCGTTTAAGGTTTCGCGGCTTATAACTGTGAACGTTCGCTCCTTGGAACACTGCCATTCAAAAACTTTTTAAGATACGAGCTTGCCGCTTTCATAGGATATTTTTGAAAGTAAAGCCCCTTAAGTTTGTTTGCTATTACGTTACGTATTGTGATGACTTCAGGCTTTGTTCCTGAACCACTACCACGCGATCGCTTTTTGTTCGCTTTGAATAAATATTACGTTTTGTTGTTTTTTTATCGTTAAAACGAGCAAAAGTTCAACTAAACCGAACTTTTTGCTTTGATTTTGAGTCACGTTACGTTACAAATCAATGTAACTTCGAAATCGAAGTAACATTGTGATCGGATGTTTTGATTTCCTTTAAACGTTCGGCGAAACCAAAGCTAAAGCGGCTTTGTGCTTCAGGCATAAATTATACTCAGAGGCATAACAAATTTGCATCTAATATGCTCACTAAGTATAAATAACTTAAGTCCGTCCATAACTCAGATCTTTGATCAATCAAAGTTACACTTATTTAAAACTTGGTACTCATATCTATTTCTTTATAAGCAGCTACAAGAAGTTCTGCTTTAAAGTCTTGTTCAACACCGGTAGTTAATTACAACATAAATTTATCGAAAATTGCAAATACGCAACTACACCCATGCGACTGTGTTTCTCTGGAAATCTATTTTGATCAATGGAACTAGAGTGGTTTGATGTAGTTTTACTATTTGCGCAGCAGTTCAGACCATTTTTAAACGTGAAGTTGAATACCGGTTTGGTAGGAAAACCTCGTCATCGCATCGTTTGCTAGTAGATGCAATGTGCAAGTAAAGAGTGACTTGCCACTAAAAAGAGCATGTTTCTTCAGTTCAATAAACCTAAACAAGAAAAGGAGAGGAAAGAAGGGAGAGGAATTTGGATAGTGTAAGGTAGGGATTAGGATAAGGTAGGATTTAGGAATCGAACACACTCAGGAAACGGAAAAGGGAACAACCAGAAAAAAAGACTAGGAAACAGAAAAGGAAAGGGACCAAAACAAGGATGGGAAAGGTGAGTATGAACGATAGGAGAGGAAACTATAGGAAGGGAAGGAATGCACATAGAGAGGAGACCTGGCACGCTTGCGGAGCACGGCTTAGCTCGCCGGATGTTGTTGGGTCTTGCCTCCTCTACTGTACCTCGCCTCGCAACAAAACATAAATCGTGCCTAATATCGAAATCCACCACAAATTAACACAAAGTACCCCTCACGTTGGGCCCTGCTGTTGGTAGTGCAGGTCGGCCTGTTCCCATCCTCAACCTCAAACCCAATCGGCCTTTTCGTTTAGATTCCCCTTGAAAACCTCAAACTGTCAGAACTCAAACACCATCACATCACACCTCACCACGTCACCGCACGCTCACACCCCACTAAAAATGGTATCTACCACGCCATCTGTATTAATTCTCATTTAATAGTTTTCATAGAAATCATTAGCGATTTGGTTGTAGCTACGCTTAGAATTTCAAGCAAAGCAGTTGTCAAAGTACCCATAAGATAATATTTTTCGCATATTTTTAGTGATAACTTTCTTATTATCACTTTATTAGGAAAATTTGTAAGAGAAAATATTATAGAAAATTTGATGCTTTACTTAAAATGGCCAGTAAAATTTATTGTTAGATCTACGGTTCTCAAAATATTGAGGATCATCCACTTTGCGAAATGGCGCCCAACTTGGGACATCCATCACGATAGTTGATTTCTTTTTAATAATAAATAGCAACAGAGCGCGGAGCCCCTGGTCCCAGCACATTTCTCACAACCATGCCTTGTGAGGGAATGGAGGGGACCTACAATTTTCTGCCGGTTCCGAACGGCTAATTGAGAAAGATCTTTTCATGGCAATGAATTTACTAACGGAGGACATGCCAATTCGTCGCGAAAGGCGATACCCGTGGAAAAACATTTTTGCCTCTGCTGGGATTTGAACCTCGAACCTCTGGGTTAGCAGGTGAACATGCTACCCATCACGCCACGGGTACCACTGATTTCTTTTTATTGACACTTATTTTGCGTTATAGCAATATTCTCGTAACTCGTACAAGCAGATATATGGGTTTCCAAGCTCAATGTGCGTGTTTCAACCATCTAATGTTTCACTGCAGTAAATATAAAGCGAGCAGAGGCCTTCTTAGGGCCTTATTAAGGCCATTCAGGGACTGCACTCTTAGCTGCTGCTGAAGTTATTGCTACGTAGTGATGTTTCCGTCGATTGTATTTATAATAACTTCTTTGCGACAGGCCTCATACTGCCTTAAACTATTGGAAAAAAGTTCGCGCTTCCAATAGTTTCATTAGCTTTGACAGGTCGTCAACGAAAGACCTGAACTCTCAATTATAAAACCTTTCGCGTCCGTATTTACCTGAGCAAAACATTGTGACAAGAAAAAATACTATACTATTCATACCAATTACAAAAACATACTGTCGTGTCAATTATGGCAACTCAAACACTCCTCCACTTAGACAAACGTTCAACTCACTTACACCTTAAGCAATCTCACATGGCATTCATTAATTAAATTGAATTAAGACATCATCGTACGTTCCATGAGTTCAACACTCATATACCACCAGTAAGCTCTTACCACTCACTTCTAATGTATGTACCCCTCCACAGAAACCAGCATCAAACACATCCATTTCTACTGTCATCAACGGATGCTTGGGGAAAAAATAGATTTAAAAAAAGGAAAAAACTAAGAAAACAAACACAAGAAAAAAACCCTCCTTCAACTCACACAATAAACTTAGAACAGTTAAGTATCCCATTGCATGTGGAGTGGATTAATGTAAGTCCGACATGCGACCTCCTAGCTCTTGCAATAATTTATATGAAAGTGCATCCAGCACAGGACATTTTGCTGCCTCCACTTTCTACTTCTTACTGGCCACACATTTCCGTTTTGAATTGTGCTCAAAAGGATTCCGGACACACACAGTAAATATATCCTTCTCATCGTAGCAGTGAATAGCACTTGCATACTATAAGCCCAGTAGAGAGCATAAGAGTGGAAAATCGAAGTGCTTCTTTGGGTTTTGCGGCTTACTTGAAAGTCCAGTCCACTTAACCAGACGCCCGCAAACTAGAGGCAAAGATCGTTTACCTACAATAGAGGGTGTTTCTTTTTTAAGATGAGGGAATATTTTAAAAGTTGTAAGGGATGTTTTTTTTTTATCATAGCTGAAGGTATGGTTTTTGATTTTTATTTTTTTTATTTGAGGAGTTCTTCTTAAAATCCTCGAAACTTCACACTCACTTCAGGAGGATCTCGAACCTTAAATGAGATAAGCGGTTTGAATTTCAGTTGCGCTTTCGTAAAAAGTATGAAGAGAACTGGACCAAGTTTTGACCCCTGTGGTACACCATGAGAACAGACCCTTTCTTGACTCAGTGAACTTATAACTTTCACTTTAAAAGTTCTTCCTTTGAGGTAGCTCTCCATCCATTCCCATAGTGTGCCTCTGATGCAAATTTTATAGAGCACATCAAGCAGCTTTTTGTGACTCAACGTATCAAATGCTTCGCTGAAGTCGACGAACTGAAGAACACGTGATGATTTTTGTTGAGGCTCATGTTTACACGCTTGCGGAATTCCCCAAGGATGTTTCCTGTACTTTTTTGGATTTCATTCTTCTTTTGGGCTGTGAAACGGAAAACAGCTTAGCTGTCACCTAAACTTCTCACGTGAGTGTTACCAGCAGCCGCATTTTATTAAGGGATGGACAGTTTTTTGCCCTAAGTAAAACGGGTGTTTTTGAACCAAAAAGAGCAGCTAAGCCCGTAGTGTAATGGTTACAATGTCTACCTGTTAAATAAATGGTTCGAGGAAAACAAAAAAATCACATTGCTTATTGAAAAACCATTTCAATACCCAAATCACATCAACACACCCTGTATAATGCTATTGGAAAACAAATTAGTCGGGAACTATCATTGATTTCATGATTATTTCTCCACATGAAGATTCATAAGGTGTAATCAAAGCCGTTCAATAAAAGCCTTGCATTCCTACATGGTGTATAGGCGGATAATCCTCCTCGACCAAAGGAACTAATTAAAGGTCCAAGGTCCTTAATTAAGCGTGGCGATTATTGCCAATTCATTGAGGTCTTTTTGTAAGTGCGGTTGGAAAAGAGAGAAAGACGACGAAGTAGACTACCCCGTCCACTGCCACCAACCACCCCCCTCTACTACAACTCCCATCAAATAACCATCTCTGTTTGTGTTAATTTGAAGGGCGTTTATGCTCAATTACCCAGGCACCTAGATAAGCAGCTAAAACGATGAAGACGACCGCCCGGCTATGAAGTGAGTTTTCAAAGGAAACTTTCCACCAAGGCACTGTTAATCGCTGGCAGTCGTTTCCTTTTCCTTTTACTTTTTTTTTTTCTTCTCTTGCGTGTGTTTTATATTCCTGTCTTGGTCAGTCATAGGAAGGAAATAGAGAAATTAAAAAAAAAAAAATGCCACGAAAAGAAGCTGTAAATCCTTGTGGGCATTAAGGATTTTCCCTCACGTAGTTTTATCACTTTCCTGTGGCTCTCACTTCCTCTTTTTGTTTATCGTTCTCCTGCCTCGCCCGGTGGGAATTGTTCCGATTTTCTTAGAATGATGTTACTTTTTTTTTTGTTTAAATTTTATTTTGGAACTCGCCTTTTTCGTTGTGAGAAAACGTTTTCATTTTTTTTCTTTGGGTTTTCTTTTTGGATAAAACTTTGGCATGATTGTGCTTTTTGCACAGGTATATCTCCGCTCTCTTAAGATTGTGATGGAAATTTGTCGCGAAAGCGAATTTTCGTGTGTTCAACGGGACCGCACAAAAAGAAAAAGTTTTTTTTTTGTTCTTGTTCTTAAAAAATGAGCATTTTTTTAGTTAAGCTTCTAACAGAGTGAAAAAGAAGTTTTTTAATTTGTTTCTTCTCTTTTTTTTTTTTGCTCTTGCGTCTTTTACAAATTCAGGGAAAATCGGGTGCAAAACTTGGGAGTTTTCGTAAGATAAAGTTTTGTTACTTTCTTGTTGTGTGTGTTGTCTCGTGGTGGTAATACATTCTTTGGTTTGAATGAAAAAGAAAAGAAAGAAACTCAAAAAACAAAATGCCGAAGAAGACATTTTGAACAAACGCAATCCGGAAATGATTGTCGTTGTGTATTTTGAAAGTTGTGCTGCGATTCAATTTTTAAGGAATTCTACAATGCAACGAATGACAAAGAGTGTCTTTTGTTCTTTTTGGGAGGTAGAGGTATTGTTGTGGACTTATTTCATTAACTTGAAGAGGCTTTGGCTTTGTTTTATAAAAAAAAATTTGTACATTATGTTTGAGGAACTTATGTATGCTGTCTTATCTGACTCCGACGCATTCTCTAACATCTTAAGGTTATTGGGTTCGAGAATGCTCGAAGCTTAAGCTTGACTGAAAAAAGTCTTGGCCGGAACAAGTTCTAGTGCTAGTCACTAGGCAATCCTGTTGATTGGCATTCTCACGGGCCACAAATCATTGGGTACCCACATGATGAGAGGCATTAGCACATCCGACTTATGTAGAGGATGCCAAGACGAAGAGGCAGAGAAAGGATCATTCCACTTCCTCTGTGAGTGTCCTAGCTTAGCCCACACACAAAAAAGCCCTCTGAGAATACTTCTTCGACGAACTGGGTGACATCTCTAACCTTCCATTGAACAGCATCCTAAAATTTACTCAGGGCTCCAAATGGTTCAGTGGGGGCTCTCCACCCCAATAACCCAGCCACCAGCCCAACCCTCTACCTCTCCTACAAATTCCGAATCCTCTGTTTTTCCGGGGATCACAATGGATCCTTGAGATCCGGGTGAGGTGCTGCCACTTGTGGCTGCACCCCACATCCAACCTAACCTAACCTAGTCACTAGGCAAGTAAAAGCTGTTCACAGAATTCTTGGCAGCAAGCATATGACTGTAAGTGTGTATCTTTTTCTGTCTCTGTCTCTGTCTCTGTCTTTATCTCTTTCTCTGTCTCTGTCTCTCTCTGTATCTGTCTCTGTCTCTGTCTCTGTCTCTGTCTCTGTCTCTGTCTCTGTCTCTGTCTCTGTCTCTGTCTCTGTCTCTGTCTCTGTCTCTGTCTCTGTCTCTGTCTCTGTCTCTGTCTCTGTCTCTGTCTCTGTCTCTGTCTCTGTCTCTGTCTCTGTCTCTGTCTCTGTCTCTGTCTCTGTCTCTGTCTCTGTCTCTGTCTCTGTCTCTGTATCTGTCTCTGTCTCTGTCTCTGTCTCTGTCTCTGTCTCTGTCTCTGTCTCTGTCTCTGTCTCTGTCTCTGTCTCTGTCTCTGTCTCTGTCTTTGTCTCTGTCTCTGTCTCTGTCTCTTTCTCTGTCACTGCCTCTGCCTCTGCATCTGCCTCTGCCTCTGCCTCTGCCTCTGCCTCTGCCTCTGCCTCTGCCTCTGCCTCTGCCTCTGCCTCTGCCTCTGCCTCTGCCTCTGCCTCTGCCTCTGCCTCTGCCTCTGCCTCTGCCTCTGCCTCTAAAATTCCACTGCCATAAAAGGTGCTGTCTCCCTTCGCAAGTTTTTTAGCCCATCCTATTCCTCACTGTGCTCGTCCCCTGGTCTCCCCGAGCCTTGCTGTGCTGCCCAATTTTTTATACATTTTTCTATGTATTGGGAGCACTACAGTGCAACGACTTCATCCAAAGAAAAATGTTAACGACTACCATAAAACTAACAACCGCACCTACACCTTTACAACTGATGTTTTATTTTTTTTATTTTTTTATTCAAACGAAAACCTTCGGTCACAAGAATGAAAAAAAAAAATAAAAATTAACCTTGCTCGCTGATGGTTTCCTTTACAAACTCTTCAACACTAAGCTCTCTCGGTCTTTTTGGTCTTAAGTGCTCTCCTTACTGCCATATCCTTTGGGTGTAACATTTTCTTTGAGCACTTATCTCGAGGTCAATTTTGATGGATTGTGTGGTTTACACAAAGCAGTACTTCAATTGTTGAAAAGCTGAAACAGTCTTGTAAGACAAAGCCCTTTTATCTTTTGTGCCATTCATTAAGCAAAATCGATAGCTAAAGTTTAAAGAAAATTGATTTTCCTTCACAGTCCTTGAAGATCCCTTTGATATCATTGTTACACATATTTGAACATAAATTTTAGGTGGTAC
This sequence comes from Melanostoma scalare, assembly GCA_949752695.1. Taxonomy (NCBI): domain Eukaryota; kingdom Metazoa; phylum Arthropoda; class Insecta; order Diptera; family Syrphidae; genus Melanostoma; species Melanostoma scalare. The sequence goes on along the minus strand of OX456986.1, from coordinate 9,047,844 downwards.
TTGTTTGTGTTGTGAACATTTGTGGTACATTGAACGCGATTGCATCGAACATGGGAATTTGTGGATAATAAGTTGCGTTTTCTTATTCACTTAGGAGCAACTACTTTTGACCAGATTTTTAATTACTTTATTAATTAAATTTGTTATTTGTGTCTTTGCATTGATTTGCATCATTTGCTCATTGATTTGTAATGACGATGAATAAAAGCTGTCCTTTGTGACTTTTCCTATTTAAACTCCAATGCAACTGGCAAAAGAATGCCTGCGGTGCTTATCTGTACTTCCAAGACTTATTAATAATGCGATTCTTTCTTTGCCCAGAGGGCAAAGGTTTCAGGAAGTACCAACTGTTAATTGAACATACATTCCGTTGTAAACGAATGATAAATAAATCATAAGAACCCTCTTCGCGTAACCCCCACAAACAAACCAAACAAACCCCACAAATTACGTAAGACAGCGTAGCGTGTCTGTTTTAACCCAATTGCAGAGGAACTACTAATCAAAGACCAAGCAACAAACCATCTAAGTATGTATTTAGCTCCTTGCCTTATATGGAATTACAACAGTGTCTTGCAATTCCTCAGTTGGATTTCATAAGGTAAAGTCATTAGAATCACTTCACAGCATATCTGACCTTAGAAGCACGGGAAACTATATCCAACCTTACTCTTGATTTCATTTGAAAAAAATTTTTCGCTTGCTACCTGCTTGACGGCAATTGCAATGAATTAAAATCTCATCTGGCGCTTTAAAAAGTGTTGGCGGTTTGTCAAGTCCCACTCTTGCCGCAATGAGCAAAGTCGAAGCAAACAGCCCGTCAATACGAACCACCATCAAGTGGCTACGATAATCTTTCAAACTGGAATTCCATATACTGGAGCATGCTGTGAAGTCGTCAATTGCCAGCATACAACAGACACACTCGCAGACACGCCCAATTAACTCGGTGCAATTAATGACATAAAATAATAATAAATATTACATTGGTATTGACAAGTTGTTTGCATTATTGTTAGACAGCCTCCACAAATGTGGTCTATCTTCTGGCATTGAATATTTATGGAATGCACTCGGTTGACATACGACCAAGACGAACGACGCGACGGACTAACCCATTTTTAGACTCTTTGGCACAAGAATCTGACTATAAAACTTCTGGCAGATCCCTTGGTTGGCATCAGAAACGATTTATTCGTAGCATAGTCAAGACCTTAGAAAGTCAAGAAATACCAAAATATTAGCATCATGAAGGTAAGTTTGTTCTGTTTGAATATTTGGAAGAGTCTTTTTTCATAAAGCTGTTTTCTTGTTAGTTCGCCGTATTCGCAGTAGTCGTGCTTGCTTTGGCCCTTGGTGCACAGTCTTCTGTGATCTTGGGAGCTCCTGGTCCCTTGTTGACCGTATCTGATCCAGCTGGTATTGTGACAGTTCCTGGAGCTGTTTCTCTTCAAGCTGCTTCAGGAGTTGTTTCTCTTCAAGCTGTTCCTGGTGCTATTTCCCTACATACTGCCCCAGCAGTCGCTATTGCTCCAGCTGTTGCTCCAGTCGTTGTCGGTGCTGAGGGAACCTATGTTGCCAAGACTCGTGGTGCTGTTCACGTTGCTCCATTGCCAGGACATTTACAATCTGCAGCTTCAGTGAACTTGCAGCCAGCTCCAGGAACTCTTTAAGAACTTCACACCTGTACACACACCACCAAATTTGATCTTCAAAGGCTTTTTTTCTCTCTTGATTCCTCTTCTCGTCTTTTTTCCCTTTCTATCTGAAAATTTAATGAGAATAGAAAAAATAAAAAAACACCGAAGCCACTCGTGAAGGTTGAGTGGGGAAACAAATTGTTTTGGGGGCCTCCAGTCAGTGATTTTTAGGAACAATACATTGTTGTAGCTATCAAATAGTGTTTAGTATAGTAGTTTCTTTTTCTGTAAAATAAAAAAATGCTGAATTTATTGATTTGATGTGCTCTGCTTTTTTTTTCGGCGTTACGAGTTATCTCGATGGGTTCATAGCTCTCCTACTTTGTCTGCTTTACGCTAATGATCTGTCTTTGGGGAAGCCAGTATTTGTGTCCATTAAAGCCAATCGTAAGGTTTCAATCAATCGATAGGAAACCGATGAGATTTTTTTTATCTTATTTGTGTTGCAAAAATCGGATTTGCTGGAACCTCCTTAGTCATAAAATCAACTGAGCAGTGAAAAATGAATACCGAAAAAGTGAATGACGAATGGTAATTCAGACCTCTTGTTTCTCTTTCATTTCTTCATCGTCATCCTCGTCCTCATCCTCATCCTCATCCTCATCCTCATCCTCATCCTCATCCTCATCCTCATCCTCATCCTCATCCTCATCCTCATCCTCATCCTCATCCTCATCCTCATCCTCATCCTCATCCTCATCCTCATCCTCATCCTCATCCTCATCCTCATCCTCATCCTCATCCTCATCCTCATCCTCATCCTCATCCTCATCCTCATCCTCATCCTCATCCTCATCCTCATCCTCATCCTCATCCTCATCCTCATCCTCATCCTCATCCTCATCCTCATCCTCATCCTCATCCTCATCCTCATCCTCATCCTCATCCTCATCCTCATCCTCATCCTCATCATCATCCTCATCCTCATCCTCATCCTCATCCTCATCCTCATCCTCATCCTCATTCTCATCCTCTTCCTCCTCTTCCTCTTCCTCATCCTCATCCTCATCCTCATTCTCATCCTCTTCCTAGTCTTCTTCTTCCTCTTCCTCTTCCTCTTCCTTTTCCTCTTCCTCTTCCTCTTCCTCTTCCTCTTCCTCTTCTTCTTCTTCTTCTTCTTCTTCTTCTTCTTCTTCTTCTTCTTCTTCTTCTTCTTCTTCTTCTTCTTCTTCCTCTTCCTCTTCCTCTTCCTCTTCCCCTTCCTCTTCCTCTTCCTCTTCCTCTTCCTCTTCCTCTTCCTCTTCCTCTTCCTCTTCCTCTTCCTCTTCCTCTTCCTCTTCCTCTTCCTCTTCCTCTTCCTCTTCCTCTTCCTCTTCCTCTTCCTCTTCCTCTTCCTCTTCCTCTTCCTCTTCCTCTTCCTCTTCCTCTTCCTCTTCCTCTTCCTCTTCCTCTTCCTCTTCCTCTTCCTCTTCCTCTTCCTCTTCCTCTTCCTCTTCCTCTTCCTCTTCCTCTTCCTCTTCCTCTTCCTCTTCCTCTTCCTCTTCCTCTTCCTCTTCCTCTTCCTCTTCCTCTTCCTCACCCTCTTCGTCTTCCTCATCCTCTTCGTCTTCCTCATCCTCTTCATCTTCCTCTTCCTCTTCCTCTTCCGCTCTCCCTCCGTGGATTGGATCTTCAATCTTCAACTATCTTCGTACTCAACAACTAATTTTTACTCACAAACTTACACGACCACAACCACAAAACATATCAAACTAGGAAACGCACAAAGCCAATTTGCCTCCCATACCATCCATCCACACTTTGTTAAGAAAAAAAAATTAATTTATCTAGTCCCTAATTCCACATCCACATTAGTCATTTCACTTCCTTTTTAAGTATTATCCCTTCCTTTGTGCCATTGTACCATTCCACAACTCTCTTCGTTGCTAGCTCTTCCATTTTGTGGCTTTAGCCAACGGTTAATTAATTTAAATTTACACAAATAATCTCACTTAAAATGGACCCCGGATCCGGACAAACAAAAATAATAACCCTGGCATTAGTTGAGGTAATAACTACACCTCTTAAGATAATTACCATTACACAGTGAGAGACAACTACATCATCCTTAATTTTAGTTTTTCTTTGTCCTTTTTTCCTTTTTATTTTTTATTTTTTATTTTTTTATTTGGTGCGTCTCATGCTCGTTTTTGTGGACCAGATTATATCCCTTTTTCAGGCTTAGAAGTGCATCAAGGGATGGTAAATAATAAACTTAAAAAAAATGAATGTCCTTCCGTCTTTTTAGTTAGTTTGTGAGAGCTTTGTGTTTGAATTTCGTTATGTCTGCATATTTGCGTAAACCTGAGTAATCCGTGGCGCTACAACCGGATTTTGTTTGGGATAATAGATGACAATGCACATCCCTATGAATATAAGTACATACCAGACTTTATACCTACCTACCTACCAACTCACACAAAGTGGGAATCTAACACCTTAAATTTTACGGACGGCTAAGCTACATTTTGAGCTGTCCTTTGTGTAAAATGCATGGCTGAATAAAAATCGATTCCATTTTGTTTTGTACGAACGTTTTCGGTTCGTTTACAAAACTTTACCCTTTTTGTATGTATGGTTGTAGGGTGAGCCTTAATTTTTCATCAGGAAACGCTGGTATGTTTTATGAGAGAGCAAAAAAACAAAAAAAGAAACTACAACTTTTAGTTGTTCAATGGGTGGGGGTGCGAGTTGCGAGCGAGTCTATGAGGTGGTTGGTGCTGTTGGTTTTGGTCTCCTAATTATTAACCCATTTTTTGAACAGGGTTGGAGTGGAAATATTGTTTGTAATGAAGGCATATTTCAACACTCTTTTTAATTATTTCCACTAGACAAAAGTTGTGTATGGACTACTGAGCGTGTAAAAATATTTTGCGAGTTGCAAAGAAACTAAACTAAAATATAAAAACTAACAACTGATCCTAAGTAGGGCTTGGCCGTTTGTATTGGAATTGGAGCAAAGTACAATTTTTTTGTAGTGATATTTAGTTTCATGGATGTTATGGAATTTCAGCATTGCCGGAAAATAAAAGTGTAACACTTGTGAATAGCAAATAACAAACAACTCACTTATTAAACATTTTTATCACCTATTGGTCGAAAATATGACTTTTTATTAGAAGTGAGTTGCTAGCTGGCCTGCGGGCTGGGAAGTACTTTGAAATCCAATATACATAAGTATTGTGTTTGAGTGGTATTTTTTAACATAGAAAAACTCGCTATAGGGTCAAGAGGATGCCGGTTTGGTCGTTACAAAATGAAAATAGTAAGGTAGTCCAATTTTTTTGGTTGCGTCGCCATGTTTGGTTTGCTACCATATTAAATTATTCTTTTTGTATTAAAATAACAGTGTTGGAGCTCAATTTGTCTTCGTTTTTTCCTTTAAGGCTGCTGCGAGCCTTGCGATCTCAAAGAATTTACAGGTCTCTTACTTTTCTGCTTTCTGCTAGTGATTCTCGAATGGGATTTTTATGATTTTTTAAATAAATCTTACAATTTTGCTGCTTTTTCTTTTAACATGCTTCATTTTGTGTTTTCTTTTAAGACACCTATGTTGACCAGTGGTGTAAGCTGCTACAAACTTGTTGGTAAGTTTTTTCATGTGTTGTGATTGTCTTTCGTACTTTTTTCCCTCGATTGTTACGCTTAGCAAGGAAGGGCTGTAAGATGTCCCTTCTTGTCACTGCACAGTGTAAGTATCTAGCTCATAATTAGGACGAAGTAGGACTAAAACACATCTTGGTAGCGTTGAAGTGATAGGTAGTCAGTATACAAAATTTGGTACATCTTTGTTTACATGATGCTAATAGTGACATCTATATGAAGGCCTAGCCCAAATTTTTGGGATAAAGCGATTAATGTTTTATCTTGTTTGTTGTTGTCAACAAGGAAGATACTTTTGTATGAGCGGAAAACAACATTTATAGGGTTTCACAAACTCATAGCTTTAGAACCTATTCAATAAATTGAAGCTGCAAAGATACCTGCCAGGATATTTTATCACGCACTATACGAAGATCTAAAATTTACATGATGCTTGACTTGTAAGGAACAAAATTCTAATTTCTAAAAAAAAAAATTAAAAGTGTTCCACCACTAAGCTTAGTTCAAACAAATCCAGGTTTATTCGAAGACTTAAAAACGCTTGGACTGATTTTCATTAATTTTGATTCATTGCATTTGTTTCCGTCCGGAGTTACTAATAAAAATACGTGATTTTGACGGAAATGGAAACGGGAACTTTGCAACTACTGGACCGATTTGACGTTACATTATCTTTCAATAGCATAGACCTTATTTCATTCGCAGTTGAACGGGAAATGGAGAATGAAAAACTTTCAGGCAAATTTCAGCTTATCCCAGCTGATATTTTTGATAATTTTTGGTTTTTGAATATGTGACAGTTTGTTAACTGAATGAAGCCTTTTCATTGAATTTCACAAAGGCTACTTTAAAATATTTTGATATACGAGTATAAAACTTAAAACCATTTCGAACAGCGTGGCATCAGACTTGAACTAGATCATCGCTAAACAGCTGATTTGACTTAACTTTTGGAAGTCTCTTGAATTGGTCAAATTTGAAGAAATTATGAATGAAATTATTGAAAACAAGTGCAGTGCAGTAAGCCCCACGGGAATAATACAGTTGGCTTTCACTTCTTTTTTTGTTGGAAGTAAGATAAACTCAGGTTTTTTCTTTGCGAATTGGCATTAAGAAGAAGAAAGTATGCCCGATGAATAGAACCTCAGTATCGTATGCCCGATTCTTTAAGAGGGAAACCCTCACAATTGCGCCAATTATAGAGGAATAAGCCTCCTCAACGTCGCTTATAAGATCTTGTCTGCTATAATATGTGGACGAAGCTGAAGCCCCACGTCAACAACTTGATAGGTCCTTATCAATGTGGTTTATACCCAAAAAGTCTACAATAGACCAAATTTTCACATTACGGCAGATCTTGGAAAAAACCCGAGAATATAATATCGATATTCGATATACACCACCTCTTTATCGATTTCAAGGCCGCGTATGACAGTATTTGCAGAGACGAGCTGTACAGAGCCCTGTCTAGTTTCGGCATCCCTGCAAAACTCGTACGACTATGCAGGATGACTTTGAAGAATTCACGCTGCTCCGTCAAGGTCGGTAGAGAACTCACCGAGACCCTTGATGTCGAAAAGACTTTCGACAAAGCGATAAACTCGATTTCTTCAACATCATACTTGAAAAGATTTTACAAAACTCAAACGACAACAACAGAGGAACAATCTTTCAATAGTCTCTACATTTACTCGCCAACGCAGACGATATTGACGTAATGGGAAGAAAAAGCGTGATGTCATAGGTGCTTTTGCGGGTATTGAAACAGAAGCGGCAAAAATGTTTGATGGTTGATTAGAGCAAAACGAAGTATATTTTGTCATCAAACAAGGACACAGAATATCGACGAATCGGACAAAACGTCACAACAGACAGACAAAACTTCGAACTAGTACAGGACTTCGCCTACCTAGGATCCGCTAGTGTCTTTAGCGGAAAACAACATCAGTGCGGAGATTAAACGGAGAATAACTCTTGCCAACCTTTGCTTCTTTCGGTTAAGAAGGCAATTGAGAAACAAAACCCTCTCCAGAAAAACCAAGGTAACCCTTATAAGACCTTGATCATTCCAGTCCTACTTTACGCCGCGGAAGCATGGGCCTTATCGAAAGCGGATTAGGAAGCCCCTTGGTCGTTTTGAAAGAAAAATACTCCGAATGATCTTTGGTCCCGTATGCGAAAACGATGTGTGGAGAAGAAGATACAACAGCGAACTGTATGAGCTGTTACGAGACATGGGCATAACCAGAAGAGTACGCATGGCGACGCTACGATGGCTGAACCATGTAGAGCGAATGAACCCAAACGCTTTGATTCGACGAGTTTTTGAAAGCTCATTGCAGGGAAGTCGTGGAAGGGGAAGGCCTCGTCTTAGGTGGTGCAATCAAGTGGAAGAAGACCTCATAAAACTGGAGAGAGCTCGCCCGAAGTCGAAATTGCTGGCGTAAGACGTTTGATGAGGTTCAGGTTCACCCGAACTGTAATGCATGTAATAAACGTAAAAATTTTCGCAGAGATGTATGGACGTGTGGTGTAAAAATAAAAATTCATTCAAATTTTGAATTTCGCGAAAATTTTCCTAGTATAATTTTTTTTTTTTTTTTTAGTGAGCCATTTTTTAAGTAATTTTGTCACACTTCTTAGAAAATTGAGAAAGTCTAGTCCTAAAACTTCACTACAGGAACTCGATATTCTGCCCTAGCGAGGTATCCGTTCGGAGAGGAAAATTCTCCGATTTTGTACGATTCGGAGGTTTTTGCTTTGAAGTATTCTTCCAAGCAGCTTTTTGAAATTTTTCTCCTATATTATTTCAACACACAAGGCCAACTGCATTGAAGAACGATCAAATTGCTTTATTTGTGAAATTTCTAACAGCTTATTGCAATAGTTCTTGCGATTTCGTCCGACGTTACGGACAATTTTCCGCTCCAAACGGATACCTCGCTAGGGCCGATTGTTTTTCATTCAAATCGTTGTTTGTGAACTGTCGGTGTGTAAGCTAAAGACATCGGATAGCCCACAAAGTAGACGAAAGAGTAAAGTTAAATCGGGCACTTGAAGATTATTTTCTCAAAAAGAAAATGGCTTGAATACTTTTTTAAACCAAGAAATCTTTATGACCAACATTGAAAGTTAGAGCATGCCTATTAGGAGTTTGTGCAAAGAGCTTACATAAATAAGTCCGGTGTCAAAATAAAGCCAAAAATTAGTACATCCAGTATGTGATATCTTATGAAACTAAGGCTAAACTACAGTACACGTTATCGAGTAATACGTGACGGAAACGGGAATTCGCTTTATAGAGCAATCTATTTCCATAATTTAATACTCTCCCCTCATTAACTGAGTGGAATTACCTTAGACAGACGGGTATTCGATCGATATTGTGTAATTAAGCATGAATTTTAAACGAACAATGTCACTCACTCACTCACTCACTCGATCGCAGATGCCGTAATTCGGGCCTTGGTATGCCTTGCAGGTTTCAACACCTGTAGAAGTATGATCTTTTTAAAACTTCTCAAATATGGCTTTCAAGTGAAGACTATTAGTGGGCTGCCTATGATAAATCTTGTCTGACTTTAGATATTAGCAAAAGAACTCTAAGATTGTTCCTTTCATTTTAAAATTTGACCAAATCTGCGAGTCGTGAAGACCTACCAACAAATCTTTCTTTTATGATTTCGCTAAGTTGACTATTTCTCGAGCATGATTGTTACAATTATAGCATCTGTTAGTAACTTCGCTACATGATCTTCATCTTCATTTCAGACGACCATGGTTCAATCGTCAAGGTTCTCTCCAAAAGACTATTTCATGTAGCTCCATTATCACCGGTTAAACGATTGCTATTGTAGAATTGTCTCATTAATTTTGGTGACTTTTGTGGATTTTAAAAATACATTATTCCCAGTGCATGTTGACGATGATCATTTTAACATTCAGCATCTTTTCGTTTTCATTTCTTATCATCGAGTCTTAAAGCTAGGCTTTGTTCTTGATCCGACCGTTGTTTGTTTTGAGAGTCGGGCTTTTCAATATAAAAAATCTACTCTCCAGTGGCTTAACTAAAAAAGTGCTGCTTATACTTTCTCGGGGATTTCCCATTGTCTTAAGGCCTAAAAACTTATCAACACTTAAACTTTGAATGAATTCCAATCAGCCTAACCCCTTGAACCTCAATAAAAGCAAATCGTTATCCAAAATTATTTGAGAAGGCCCCCTATCTCGATTTATGGCACATTTTCAAAACTAAAACTCATAGATTTACACTCGAGGATATAGTTCACTTTGATGAAGGCCAGGATAATGAAAATTCATCGATGTCCATGACCGCAATTCCAATGAATATAAACTCATTTAAATTTCTGAAATTTGATACCGTGCTCCACGAATCTATAGACCACACACAATCATCTTCACAATTTAACCTTCAAATGAAAAACAAAACAAATAAAAAAAAATAGCACCGAATTGAGATCAAACTAAAATCACATTGTGCCGCATACGCCCCCATATTCCGATATTGTGTAGGTGTATGAAAGTAACAGTTCAGCTCCTGGAACAATGCCAGCAATTTACAAAATTTTTGAGAAAAGTTTATCTGCAACTTTTTGGAGAGTCCGTGTATGTGGCGAAAAAACTTTAAAGTCTCTTCCTCCATTTCGCCTAGAGACGACCACGAAAAGCCGAAGGGGGTTTTTTGTACTCAAATAGTCATCTCAACATTGCGGCTTGGAGGATACTAATGTTTTCATTGTGAACAACTTGCTCTTTTATCGTTATGACGAGGGTTCCATAATTTTTGGATGAATAAGCACTTTAGTCCTTCTCTTGTAATAATTTTAGTTTCTACGTTGTTCGTTTAGGTTTTAGCGGTCAAGGATTTGTGCACATGACACTCGTACAATTTACTGAGAAGCATGAACTGTGTAGAACGCAAATGTAATTTTTGAAAATGCGTTGTCTTTTCACTCCACTCTTTCGAATCCCTTCTTCAATAGACTTTCCATTTGCTTTTGCATAATTTCATTATGAATTGATTGTGGCACCTTTTAATATCAATCATTGTTTCTCTTTCAACCAGAAACAAAGGACCTTTCACTTCCTGTTTCCTGAAGCAGGAAGCAAGTGAGTTTTGACGTCTGGCGGCATATTCGATCCTTTCTCGTGTCGGCAACAATATCTAATGTCGGCGTGGATTAAGAAGCGACAGGCATTATAGTAGATTGTACTTGCGGCTCTTGCTTTTCTTTACCTTTTTCTGTAGACACAAATGAAAGGGAGAGAAAGAGACAAACAGAGGAGGATCTCTTTCACCGGAAACGCATGTCGCTTCAAAGATGATTATATTGATAAATGTACTCTGAATGGATGTTTGTTTATCATCCACAAAAGCAAATTCCAACTCTAGGCTCATAAAGGACATTACGTGATTATTTTTTTTTATCTCACAGGGTGCGTAAGGCTTTGGCCTTATTTTCATGTCCTTGTGCGAATCTCTCCGTGTGGGGTGGATCACAATTCTCTCTTATTTGTCTGAAGTTTCCGTTGGTTAATTTTGGATTATTGTTGGATAATAGCAACATTTTGTTCAAATGTTTTTGTAATAAATATGGAAAAAAAAAAAAAAACACACAAGTTTGTGCGAAGAACGCGTCAGATGTCCTGTAATCGATTTTGTCGGGTTTCATTAGTTTTCATGACGCGTTTGTCAGTGCGTTGATGTGCGTGCCTACTAAATCTAAGAACATTATGGGAGACAAAAAAAAATTCTTAAATCTCTCCTAATGCCATTAAGTGTCACATTAAAGCAATGAAAGAAAAAATAAAAACAAACGGATAACTAGTAGGGGATGTGTCCTCGAATTGACTGATGACTTTTTGGCAAATATATATTTCAGTCGGATGTAATGACCCAGTAATAAAAAGAGACAGTTGATGGCGCACATGAGGGAGACATAAAAAAATTAATTCCAATTATAATTGCTCCTGATGGTGGGATTATGGACATACTACTGCCAACAGCTGAGTAGACATTTTTGTTCCTTTCGCATTGATGAATGTAGGAATGGTCATTAGAGTCTGGGGATACGAAGTCATTCACAGGAAATTTTAAGTCAGTTACTTCTTATTCTGGAAATCTTCTTCGATTTGAAAATGTTCCCTTATTGAAATGGGGATATGGAGATCAGCCTATCTAATCTCTTGCTATTTTAAAGAAAAACCAACCTTTACAATCAAAATGGGAGACTACAGTGGTCTTTAGATGGACCCTACATTTCATATTTGACTTGATAGCCATGAGGATGCTTTTTTAAAATTCAGTGAAAAATTTTTTAAGCCCCCAGTCCATTTTAGACTTAATTTAAACACAGGCTTTCAAAGGCCTTATCATAACATCAGTTTATGCATCAGCTATGGTTAAGTGACTCAAACCCATTGATACGACATGCTGAGCTTTCGCTCGCTAGAATTGTCTAAGCAATGGATAAGGAAAAAAGAAACTAGAAAATTTGTAGTTTATCTTTGCTTTTGTTAGGTTAGTTGATGGATTGAAGTTTGATCATATTACCTTTGCGTTTAGATCAATATGCCTTTGAAAGCAAAAATGAAAGATGTTTTGGAGTACCAAGTTATTCTTGTGGTGCTCGTGGTACGGCTTAATGGTTAGCATGTCTGCCTGTTACGTGGAATTTCAAAGTTAGAATATCGGTAAAATCCAATTCGTTTTCCACGGGTATCGCCTTTAGTTAGGAATAAGCAATTCCGGCGGTAGCATTTTCACTAACATGAAAAGCGATTGATCGATAAGCCGTCCGGAGTTGGCAAAAAATTGTAGATCCCCTTCAATGCCCACAAGTTATAGTTGAGAAAAGCTCGCTAGCCCTCGGGGCTTCCCGCTATTCATTTACTTAAGTCATCCTGAAGCTTCGTAAGTATGAGCTATCTTTTTTCAGATATGTCGGACAGGTCTTCTAGATTCTAGAACATCCTCGAAGATAATGTAGGTATTCCTCGGATCCCGTTTTTTGGATGATAGAATGCTGGACTGGGGAACAGGAGAAATATCTTGGGGCCGTCTCAATCTCCTAATCCCTTGCACCAAACCTTAAAGCTGAGCTTTATTTTATGCAGTAGCCCAGGATACTGTGTCCGATAGTGATGCTCTCGATGGTAGCACAGAGTGCTGCGTCCGGTAGTGATGCTCTCATTCTTTTGCCGATAGGAGTTTTCTTTTTATAAGAAAATTCAATCAATTTTTTATGCTCTGCGAAGATTTCTTTATTGTTTTCATAAAATAACTTTTTCAGTTCAAATCATTCCAACTACAATATTTAAACATTCTAAGAAATAAACACTTTTGCAAGTTCCCAGTTATTCTGAAAATGAATAAATCAATTTTTGTACTTGGCGGAGAGTTCCTGTAGGTTCTAGAATATCCTCGAGAAAATGATCTGCTAAGATCCCGTTTCTTAGATGAAAGAATGCTGGGCTGTGGAGTAGAGGTTTGGGGGTCGTCAATGCTGATCTCAGTTTTGTGTTAGTACATTTTTATTTTTAATATTTTGCGCGCACTCAAGGGGCTAAATGTTAATTGAACGCAGTCCGAACGTTCGGCAAATACGAAATAATTTAAAAGGCGATACCAATGTACATTTGTCTTAAATTTCTGAAAATTGTGAAGAAAGTGCAAGGCTTAGATGGGTAATTCCATTCACATTCGTATTGTACGACTAGAAAAATAATCTCAAAAAAAAAAAAAAAAAAACAAAACGAAACATTGCACACTGCAGCAATGTACCCAAGAGATACAAAACAAATGACGCGGTTGTGCTTACAGATGGTCCCCCATCTAACCACCAACAGAGCCCAACTCTACTTAATTATTGTGTTCTAAATGCGATGCATTTCGAGTGATAAGGCCGTTGTCATCTCTGTATTTCACAGTACTTCCAACTGGGCTCAAGGGTAATCTGAATGACATTCCTAGGGTTGCGAGTATCACGGTTGAATAGTTTGAAGGGGCGAATGCTTTTGACCATCTCACTAGAATTTTTTCTAAAAAAAAAAAAAAACAATAAAATAAGGAGAGAGAGCAAGAAGTCATTATGACGATGATCAAATGACGTTGATGTTTCAATGACGCTTTTCTTCGAAATCATTTAAAAGGATCTTTTCTGAGTACTGCCCAAAATATTCAAGTAAGTTGATGGAGTAAGTTCCTTAAAATGGAAGTTAAGCTTCATCTTATAACTAACATAAGCCTTGAAGATAGCAGCCAGTTGAAAAGGGAAGAAACATTTTATAACATCATCGAAAGAAGCATTTTTAGTGCTTTATGATTGTTTTACAAGACATTGTTATTAATCCACATATCGACATTTGAGAGCTTTAACTATGTAGGCAGAATATGAATTACGCGAATGGATCCATAAAAATATCAGAATGATAGCAAAACGACCGCCAAAAGGTGTGGTAAATGGCAGCTAGTATCATGAAACGTAATCGCAACATAACGAGGGATTATTGAGAGTATCGTTATTTGCAATATGGGGCCGTAAAGTTAGACTGAAGAAAGACCTCTTCCTCATCAGTGTGACACTCTTTGTTTATTGAATCGTGGCAATAGTTTCCAGGCTATTGTCACAAACGTTCAAGCGTTGGTCGTTATTTGACTGTAAAGTTCTTTTGGCTTAGATCTGGCCAAGAGCGGGTTTCTTGAAATTCATAAGCTTTTTCGTTTCCCGGGACACGACTGTGCTCGAATTCTTTGTTGAGCACCAAGAATCCTCAGCCCTGCGAGGGTGATGATGATAAGATTTGATTTGAATCCAATTTTTTTTTTTTTTTTTTATAATTAACGCGCACATCAAGGGGTTATGACTACCCTTATAATGCCATTAAACACAGTGCGAGTATTTAGGAAAATAGGAGAGGATTTGAAAGGAGACATCGATGCACGTTGCTTTTGAACCTTTGTGAATCGTAATGCAGGGGAAACACAGAGCCAGTTAGAGCATTCCACATTCGGGTGGTGCGACTAAAATATGAATCTCTATACTTGCCCGAAGTTGGGCTCAAGGCAGAACTGATGAGCATTCCTAGCGAGGCGGGTGTTGCGGCTAAATTGTTTCAAGGGAGGAATGCAGCTGGCTATTTCACTAGAGCACTGTTTGTGGAAAAAGCGATAAAAAAGAGAGAGACAGGTGACGTTTCGACGATGTCCAAGAGAATCAATCGATTCTACGATTGAACTATCACCTATCAATCTTAACGCTCTATTTTGTATCCTATCAAGTAGGCGCAAAGATGTTTGAGAAGCACCTGACCAGATATGAGAGTTATACTCCAGTTTTGGGCGGATGAAGGCCTTATAAATTGTAGCCAGATCAGAAGGGGTGAAGAACTTCCTGCATCGTCTCAAGAAACCTAAGCATTTAGCAGCGTTTTTGGCGACTTCAAATATGTGGTCGTTCCAACGAAGATCATCGTTTACACACATACCAAGTACTGACAGCTTTTCGGTTTCTTCGATGCAGGTACCATTCATGGATAATGGCAATGGGGGAATGTTAAGCTTAAACGACAAGAGACAGCATTGAGTTTTCGAAGCATTGAATTCTACTCGGTTCATAAGACCCCATGCAACAATGCTGTCAAGGTCAGAATTCAATGAGCAATGAGCAATGGCAGAGATCGTCAGTTGGTTGGTCTTGGGAGCCTATAAAATCGCCAAAACCTTTATGAGTTTGTAACAAAGTGTAAAATTAATCATCAATCTAATAGTTTATGGTTGGTTTCTTTGTCGTTCTTTAAAATTTCGTAACGAATGGCTTTGTGAAAATTTTGACATTTTCCGTACAAACACTATCACGCAATTATGACTGCGAAATTAAGCATGGCTTGTTTGGTTGTGCCTGCCCTGATCCTTTCGCAAAGTTTAGCTTTGATTCATGCTAAGGTCGATGGCTATTAAAGGTGATTTACCTTTGCCCTAACTCTCAAGCTTAACCCTTAAAATAATCCACCAAAGACGCTCAGTAAAAAGAACATTTCTAAAAAAACATAGGTACAACAGAATAGAAACCAATACTTCCTTAAATACTATGCCGGATTGACAGATCTTTATCAAAAATTATCTTAAAGTTTTATTTGCAAAGCGCCACCTATGAGTATGTGTTAGTCAATTTTGTTTACATTTACTAACCCGAGTTGAGTTTGTCAAAATTTATGGCAGTAACAAACTATTTTTGATTTGAGCTTCACTAATTTTGATAAATCAATCGAAATGGGAACAATAACAAAGGAAAACTATTAAACTGTTATCAATTACAATTTGGATTTATAGCTTTTTGTCTAAATTTGATTTGTTGGCTTTTCCGTCTATTGACGTCTCTGGCACAATGGCTGTTCGATTTGAACTTTGTATTGGCCTCAACCGGGGGCATAAAACTAACCAAAGTAAGGAATGTTAAGTACACCGGTGACAAGAAAGTCAAGGGGCTGCGTGGTTCCCGTCTTAAGAAAACTCAAACACGTCATTTAACAGATTCATGCGGGATCTTGTTCACAAGGTGGTCGGCCATGCTTCTTATGAGAAGAGAACCATGGAATTGGTGAAAGTGTCCAAGGACAAGCGTGCTTTGAAATTATTGAAGTGATGATTGGGTACACACATTCGCGCCAAGAGGAAGCGTGAAGATTTTTCCAACATCCTCACTCAAATGAGGAAGACTCAAGCCCATCCTAAGTAAATTTTTTTTTGAAACAGTAACGTAAAGTAAAAGAGTTAATACCCAAACAGACTTTTTAGAACTTAGAACTTTGAAGAGAAAAAAAAGCCATTCGACTATGCAGTCTTTTTTTGGTATAATACTTGAAAGGGTAGTGGTACCCGTGGCTTGATGATTAGCATCTCTGCTGTTAGCCCAGATGTTCGTGGCTCGAATCACAACAAAGGATGTTTTTCCACGGGTATCGCATTTCGCAAGGAATTGGCAAGCCCTCCGTTAGTAAATTCGTTGCCATGAAAAGAGCTTTCTCGAGTACCTTTCCTTTCGGAACCGGCAGAAAATTGTAGGCCCTCTCCATTCCCTCACAAGGCATGGTTATGAGAAAAGCGCTAGGCACTTGGGCTCCTCGCTCTGTTGCCCCACCCAATTTATTTATTTTACTTGAAAGGACTGTATCAAAATAAAACGCCAACAAACTGTCCACAAACCTTCTAGAAACCTTCAGCAAACCGTCCACAAACTGTCCAAAAACTGTTGTTGGAAATCAAGGACAGGTAACAATGATTGACAAAACGTCATCAACAGCTTTGTCTTGCCCTGACATGAAAGATAATATTAACGTGAATATTAAAGTCTCAACAATTGCTGTTTGTTTGTGTGAAGTAGGCAGTTAACAAATAAATCTTAAAAAATAACAGTAAAACTATAAGAACTTGAAAAACACAACCCTAATGTATCACGGAGAAGCATAGGCTTTTTCTAAAACAGATCAGGCAAACCAAGATTGTTTTGAATGAAAAATGAGTCAACTTTTGTCCCTTTGACGTGCTCGATGTATCGAGACGCAAGCCTGCCGATTCGTGTGTGCCTGTGTCACAATTTTCAAGTTACGGTCAGCCGTTTTGCAACTCATTTATCAGAACAGTCATGTTTATCAGGCTGTTAGTTTAGTCGAATTTTTAACATGGTTTCCTTAAATTGGTACCCGTGGCGTGATGGTTAGCATGTCCATCTGCCAACCCAGAGGTTTGAGGTTCGAATCACAGCAGAGGCAAAAATGTTTCTCTACGGGTATCGCCTTTCGCGAGGAATTGGCAAGTCCTCCGATAGTAAATTCATTGCCATGAAAAGCGCTTTCTCAATTAGCCGTTCGGAACCGGCAGACAATTTTAGGTCCCCTCCATTCCCTCACAAGGCATGGTTGTGAGAAATGCGCTAGGCCCAGGGGCTCCTCGCTCTGTTGCCACCCTAATTATTTATTTATTCTTCAAATTTCACACGAAATTGTGCTCAGAAATTAGTTGCTAGTAAGTTTACTGTTAACCTAGCTACAAATGACGAATATGCTAGCCGAACATGCTCGTTTACCTTATCCCACAGACAAGTGAAGTGCAAGTAGTTCCGCCCAAAGTTCCATAGCTAAATTCATTTCTTGTGGAACCAACACTCGAAAAACAACAAATCCCTCAAAAATGAGGGTTGGTCGTGAGCATGGCCCTATAAACGACGACTCAAAATCTTTCTAAAAAAACGAACATGTTCGTGGTTTCTGGCTAGCGAGCAGGGTCTCTTAGTAATCGTGTTTGAATTTTTTAAATCGATCCAGTATTTTTTGAACTCCCGTTCTCGTGGGCACACTCGAATAAAATATTAGCATTTTAGCAATGAAAGAAATTTTGAATTTTGTCCACCAGCTTAGAGTTTTTTGTTCCCGTGGGAATTTAGGGATAAAATATTCAGCATTCTAATGCAAAGAGAGGAAATTGTGCCAAAAGAATTATAACTTTAAGTAACGACCACTACACCATGTCGTTTTTAGGCTGTCGGTGCACGCGCACGCATCGTATAAATTTCTACTCTCATAATTTGTTTCAAGCTCTCCATTAGAAGTATAGCTTCAAAAAATGTTGATTTTAAAATATTATACTTAGATCTTTTTTTGGATTATGCTGAATTTGACGAACTTTGGCAATTGTGCCAGTTTCTATCGTAAAGTCTTGCACAACACTTTAACTCTAATTTGACACCAAATTACGTACATCTCATTTTTAATAGAACCCCTTTAAAACTCATTTAACTTGTTCGATAAGAATTCGCTTATCAAACACTTGTTTGAGTTTTCAAGTGCCAATTAGATCGATAAAATCGTCCGATGGTTTAGTCACCTAAATCATTTTCAATGCGACGGAAGTTGGTTATCATGTTGGCTTATCAAGAAAAAAGCTTTTGCAGCAAAAAACTCGCATTCGGATTGAAAACAAATTTTCTCATTGAGTTGTCGGTCAGTCATTTTGTTAAGCTTAGCTACGAGCGTTTTGTTTTAGTTGGAATTGTGTATACAGTTTTCTTGAAATGCTTTTGACGTTTTTGATTTTTGGACTTTTAACAGTTCATTCGTTGCATGGATATCCAAGTTGTAGCCTTGTTGAAAACCCTGAGGAAATAGCCGGTCTCTTTGAAGGCGACATGGATCTCACAGATGAACAGTTTTCAGGGCTGCGTTCCCGAAATGGATTAATCTCAAGGACTAAACGATGGCCAAACAAATTGGTTATCTACAAAATTAGTTCAGACTTTGGTTTGTGTCTTCGAATATATGTGTGTGTGTTTGTTTCTTAGCTAAAAGTTTTTTTTTGTTTTGTTTTTTAAGATCCTGCACATAAGCTTCACATTCAAAAAGCCATCAAAATAATTGAACGTGAAACTTGTTTACAATTTAAGGAGGCAGGCAAAGACGACAAGTACTACATCAACATTACCGCTCATAACGATGGTTGTCATTCTGCTGTTGGTTATCACAAGTCTGTCCAGAGTATGAACTTGCAAATCTTTCCCCTCAACGAAGGATGCTTCAGAACTGGATCGATTTTACATGAGTTACTTCACACACTGGGCTTTTATCACCAACAAAGTGCATCGGATCGTGATAACTACATTACCGTTGTAGAAGAAAACATAAAGCCTGGAATGGAATATAATTTTGTTCAGCAAGGCACAACAGAAAACTTTGGCATTAGCTACGACTATGACAGTGTTCTGCATTATAGTAGTGTGGCGTTTTCGAAAAACGGTAAGAAAACAATTATAACGAGTGATCCAAATGCAGAAATAGGGCAAAGAATCGGCCTCAGCAAAAAGGATGTGGATAAAATAAATACTATGTACTTGTGCCCAATGCAGACTTAGCATGATACCATTTCATGCACAAACAAAAATGAAGACGGAGTTGCGCTGTTTAAGGTGGGAAAGTGAGTCATTAATGTACTTGATGCAGACAACAGGACCATAACTAGTTTAAAATTGCAACGGAAAAGAGGCAATAAAGTCATTAATTAACAGTATTGTATTCAATTTAATTACCTTTCTGACGAGTGCTTTCAATTGATCGATTCGACTGTGACTATTCTAGTTTTGAAGTGGTTTTGTATTAGTTGACAAAATGTTAGCATGTGAGATAAGGGTCCAGGGTCATTATTTCTCTTTCTGTGTATGTTTAAACCAACACACGGTTCTGTTCAAAACACGTTTCAATGTTGCTCTTATGAAGGAGAAAAATCTCTGTTGATGATAAGAGTGATGATCATTGAACGATCATCATTTGTGTGGTAAAGTCTTTCTATTTTTGTTAAGGAGCTGAAGATCGACTGATAATTTTACCTTTCTATTAAATAGTCATTCAATGTCTTAAGCACTCAGACTCATGCTCCACCAGGGCTTCATCCCAAGCTAGAATCAAATCAGGTCAATTCCAGTGTTTCAGATATCGTGCTAAATGTGCACTTTAGTGAAATGTCATAGACACCTAGCTGTATGAAGAAATCAAGGTTAATATGCGGAAACCATTTGCGGGTTGTTACAAAATTTTTGATAAAATTAACGATCAAAGATTATCTAAAAATATAAGCTTATCAGGCTTCCTTAAGGTGTGCTGAACTAGCAAAGTCATTTACCTACTTTATTTGATTGGTGGAATTGATTAGGTAGCCGTTGTATTCACAAATGAGTAGCCATTGTGTTGGTCTAAAATTTGGGGGAATCGTTGTTATCTAGAAAATTTGAGAGCAGAGAGATTTTGATTTTGTCAATGGCTACAATACTGAACCTTAGTCGAAGTCGTGAGCGTAGTGGGCCCAACTTTTAATCAAGTTTGTAAAATTTCTTCGGCCCTACTTTTCTAGGAAAGCTGACATCTGTGAAGTTGGAGAACGTTGGTCGTAGAAAAAAGAGTGTGTTCTTTTCGGGCAGCGTACTACGTGCTTCACTCATTTCATGGTCGTCAAAATCGTCCAACCGAGAGGATTATTCGCATTGTGGTTCTGACTTCTTTGGTTCAGTAAACGATCGACAAAAACCCATACGACGACAAAACGCAAGATCTGTCAAAAAGTCACATCTGTCCTTGAGAGTGTGCAGACGGTTTGGAGGCAGTCGATTTCGTGTGGCTTACAAGAGCTGGTCTTGTCGCAGACCACAACTTGGCGAATTTTTCGTCGTGATTTGGGCCCAAAATATTAATAAATAAAAAATAGGGTGGCGCAACAAAGCGGGGAGCCCCAGGGCGTAGTTCATTTCTCACAACCCTGCTTTGTGAGAGATTGACTTGGGCCTGCACTCATACAAAACGAATAGAACGACCATAGACCACGACGCACGTGTGTTCAATGAATGGACTCTGGAGCAGTTGGCAACTGACCTCATAATTTAATCGAAAAATCCCGAGTCTCATTTCTGGATGATTGGGTACGAAAGCAATACGCAAGAGATCCTAGAGCGTCCAATGCATTCCGATAAAATCATTGGTGTGAATTTTTCACTGGGCATCATCGCTTCATAATTCTTTGAGAACGATTTTGACAATCTCTTTTGGTCAAAGATTAACAACTTCTTTGGGCCTAAATTGGATGATCTGACCACCAACGACATGTGTTCAACCGGATGTCCGCCGATATACGTGCCCACACAGCTCATTCCACATTGGATGTTCTGAACGAGAGATTTCAGGACGCTGGCATTTCACGTGGAGATGATTCGAGCTGGACATCGAGATCGTGCGATTAGACTTTTGTTTATGAAGCTTACTTATGTGTGTCGCAAGTGTAGGCGAATAATCCACAAACTGCAGCGGTCCTCAAAGCCAACACAATCCATACAACCGATCAATTTCTGCATGATTTATGGGCCAGAGATTTTACATTGCGGATGCGTTTCACACAGAAAAAAAAGCTTTTAATGTAGACTGTCAAGAAACCATTTCCTTCGTAGAAAAAACAAAAAATACCCGAAAAGTTATTCTAAGAGCCTTATTTTTTAATTCCACTGCACAAATTTACCCTAATCTTGTCAAACTCTACAGAAATAAAACAGGGTCCGCGAAATAAAATTTTTTTTTTTCAAAAACAGGGCGTAAAACATCGAGTGTAGATTCGGCTGTGTTGCACGTAGCAACGTAGCCCCGTCGTGTTGAAACCAAAAAAATTCGTTCAACATGGCCCGATAACGATTGCCATTGACTGTATTGACTCTGGACCAAAATCCGCACCAAACAGTGACTCGTTTTGGGTGTATCGACTTTTCAATGTATGCATGCGGGTTTTCTGTGCCCCAAATGCGACAATTTGCTTGTTTACCAAGATCAAAATAAGCTTCATCTGAAAAGATTTTTTTGGCAAAATCGGCATCGGATTTTCAAAGTAATGTCGCAATATTTCCCAGCGTTGTTCAAGCGTATAAAATAAAAATAAATAAATAGGGTGACGCTACAGAGCAAGGAGCCCCTGGGCCTAGCGCGTTTCTCACAACCATGCCTTGTGCGGGAATGGAGGGGACCTACAATTTTTTGCCGGTTCCGAACGGCTTATCGAGAAAGCACTTTTCATGGCAATGAATACTAACGGAGGACTTGCCAATTCCTCGAGAAAGGCGATACCCGAGAAAAAACGTTTTTGCCTCTGTTGGGATTCGAACCACGAACCTCTGTATTAACAGGCGGACATGCTATCCATCACGCCACGGGTACCACTCAAGCGTATTCATAACCATATTCGTTCAGCGGAAGGATACACCTAATTATCTGTCAAATCAGACATAAAGCTAAGTGTTACCACTACAGAATAAGCACTAGTTGAAAAAAAAGTTAGATTCTTTTTGACCCTAAAAATATGCAAGTTTAAATGAAATAACACAAAAGAGTGAATGAAAAGGAATTGTGCGAGGTACAACATCAAGTAGCATGAGTAACTTTCGGCAAGAAAATAAAGGCTGTTTTTTTAGACGTGTGGTTTTCAGGAAGATATAAGACTCATTTAATTTAATGTTGTGGACAAAATTTTGGCTTTATTATAAAGATTAGGGTGTGCATTTTATGTTCTTAAAAGCTGAAAAGAGCTCTCTCGATACCGAGATTGTTGGCAAAAGATGTTGGCTGAGTGCTGGGCTCTTTTAGAGAAACGCACTGGCATTTCTCTAACTCGATTGATTTTGCTTTCTTTTTTCTTCTTGTGGTTTTTAGTTTTATCATTTGTTGACCCTTTTTTACAATAAAACAATAAAGAAATTTTGAGAGTCCAAAGATTGGAAGTAAATCAAAACCTTCAGGTATATGTCAATTCTAAAAGACACTGAAAAGTTCACTAATGTTGAACAAGAAAACCTACGCTAAGACTTCAGTCAGTTGAAATATCACTTGTGGTTCTTTATTCTATCACTTTTCACACAACCTCACAAGTAACTATACAGGGTATCCTGGAAGGTATACTACTTTGTTTTGCCGCCATTTTGATAAACATTAGTCTTTACAGTTCATATTTGGCAGTTGTTAAGTAGACACGTGGCAAATTGATTATGGAAAAATATTCGATAAACCAATGTGTTTTATTCGTTAAAACATTTTATTCCGATTTTCATGAAAAAATCATAAAATCATAAAAATCAAGGCACATTTTCATTTGAATGGATATGTGAATAAATAGAATAGTCGGTTGTGGGCAATAGAAACCCCTCAAATTATTCATCAGTCACCTTTGCACCCATCAAAAGTTACAGTCTGGTGTGAAATTTGGTCAGGAGGAATCATTGGACGTTACTTCTTTGAAAATGAAAATGGCACAGCATACCAGTAACTGTGAATGGGGAGCGGTATCGTGATATGATTGAAAACTTTTCAACGCCTCAACTACATGCTTTGCGCTTGATTAACATGTGGTATCAACAAGACAGTGCCACATCGCATACAGCTAGGATTACAATGGAATTAATGCGAGACCTCTTTCCACAACAAGTTATTTTAAAAAATGTTAATGTTGATTGGCCTCCTCGGTCGACTGATTTGACTGCTCCGGACTACTTTTTGTGGGGATATCTGAAAAGAAAGGTTTATGCAAACAAACCAGAAACGCTTGAGCAACACAAACAAAATATTCGTGATGAAATTAATGAAATACCGCGTGAAATGTGTGTGAATTTACTTTGTTTGAGTCTCACATTCGTACATCATATTCAGTTTGTAAATATCCTTAGAGCTTAGGCCTCTCCTTTGTCCAATTTTTGCCGTCTCATCACGTATTGGAATAATAGTTTTTTCACCATTTTTTGAAAAGGCTGTTGAGTCATAGTGCATCACACTGCCGTAATCGTATTCAATGCCGAAGTCAGTTGTGTCGTGAATTTCGAAGTTATGCTCTTTGCCCTCTGAAATGTTATCCGTTACGATTTTCACATAATCATCTCGATTTGAAGCACTTTGTTGGTGATAGAATCCAAGAGCATGTAGGAACTCATGGACAATTGAGCCCAATCGGAAACAACCTTTGTCCAATTCTTTATTTTTAAAATTTACTACTTGTTGTTTGTTTTGGAAGCCTACGCTCGAATAGCAACCTGTTGGAAAACCTGTGATAATTATGAAGGGTAGTCTCATCAGCTGGTGCGAAACGAATGCAAGAGATTTCTTCCAGTTGTTGCATACCTCGTAGAATGTGTCTCTTATGAGCCGCATCTAAAGCAACGATATGAATTTAAAAAACATTTTCACAAATCTTTGATAAAGCTTACCGAAATGTCCTTTAGCAAACTTGTAGTAGACAATTTTGTTGGGCCAGCGATATTTTTCAGCAATTATCCCATTACGAGCTACTCCTGCTAAATTCATCGCTTGTTCAGGTGACAGAACGATGTCACCCTCGAAGTAATCACCCTGCTCAGGATCATGTTCACTTGGAGTGGGAAAAGCTTTTGAAAGACCATTCATGGTCAGCAAAATCACAAGACAAACAATCGACTTCATTGTTACCTTTCAACTAATGCACAGAATTACAAAGTTTCAGGGAATTTATACGACTTTTGATCGAGCTTTTTTCTTAGGGAATACAGAGTAGAGTGCAAAATTGGGTTTTTTTAAAGTGTGTTTTCTTATGAGATCGTTGCAGATGGTCAAGTACTCTTGTGGAAGCTATTGAGATTAGAAGATAGCCAATCGATAAGTACCCCCAAGCAGGTAAGTGTGGCAAAATTATTGGCTGCCAATTAATGAAATGTTACAAAAAACTGATGTGATGAGAGGTTCAAAATCAACAAGCAAGAATGTCAAATAAGAATATTATTTTTCTAATATTTAGTAATAAATCAAAAAAAAAAAAAAAAAAAAAAGGGTGGCGCAACAGAGCGAGGAGCCCCTGGGCCTAACGCATTTTTCACAACCATGCCTTGTGAGGGAATGGAGGGACCTACAATTTTCTGCCGGTTCCGAACGGCTAATTGAGAAAGCGCTTTTCATGACAATGAATTTCCTAACGGAAGACTTGCCAATTCCTCGCGAAAGGCGATACCCGTGGAAAAACATTTTTGCCTCTGCTGGGATTCGAACCTCGAACCTCTGGGTTAGCAGGTCTGCATGCTAACCATCACACCACGGGTACCACCAATAAATACCAATAAATCAAAATATTCTGATAAATATTTGCCTGTTCTTGTGACCCCGTCTCGTCTCTACCTGTCACTGAGACTACTTGACCTTTCAAGGCTTTCAAAAACCTAATGCCACCTGCTCGTAATTGATGGTACATTCGTAGAGAGTGGTTTTTGTTTTCTAAGTTCCTTGTTAAAAAATTAAACTGTCTCAGCATCAGCTTCTTTTGCCCAAGCATGCTGTAAAAAACTGCTTAAGCACCTTAAGACTTCTGGCAGTGTAAGACATTGGATCTGTCAACAAGGACCTCTCACCACCCTTGAGTCTATTGTTTGATGGAATAAGCTTTCACGTAAATACATTTCTTAATCCATTTTTGCCAAATTTAAAAAACAATATTTCTTGGCTGCCTTGGGCCTTTCCTAACCCTTCGGGTGCTTCTATCCACGCACTGCTGAATCCTTCTTCCCTTGAGACCTAACATCATATGATGTATTCTCAAGACAATTTACGGTTCAAAAAGAAGTGGGAAGTGGTCTTTGGCACATTTCGCACTGGAGCTTTAAGGATATTGCAATCGGCAATCTCTTGACTCACATCTAAGGGATATGCCGTGCGCTGCTCAAATTGAGGCATACACGCATGATCAACTATCCTTCACTTCAGGAATAGTTCACTCCAAAACCTAAACTATGGCACCGTAGATGACTGCCTGACTGTCTTACAGTACTGTTGTGACAACAATATGAATGAATTCGGAATCACAATTCAAATAAACGATGAGAACTCAAATATGAAAACGCATTCCCAGAATCATATTTCAACAACTGAACAACGAGTTCAACAGCACCGATGCACGAACGCAGGTCATATCAAATTTATCAATTCTCACAAATTGCACTTTCTGTCTACTAGGCAATTTGATTTTGTGTACATATTATTTCCTAAGCTAAACTAAGTTACGCGTAAGCGTTTAATTAGTATAAAAGAAGAATATTATTTGAATAAAGAACACTTGCAGTTAGAACGGCAATCAAACCAGTGTTTTTCTCATTAAGTTCTCCCCACCAGCGGTAAAGAACGGTTTGCTAAAGTTATTGAGTGCATGCTATTAATATCCCCCCACCAGTGGTAAGGTGTTAATAGTAGGTCCTCAACATATGGTCCTTCGAGAAAAAATTTAGAATCAGTGAAAAGTGTTTAAAAAAAAAAAAAAAAAAAAAGTTAAGAACGAGAAAAGAAGACGTTTAGAACGAGTGAACGATAATAACGAGTTAAGAACGGGAAAAGAAGACGTTTAGAACGAGTGAACGATAATAACGAGTTGAGAACGAGAAAAGAAGACAGGTGAACGAAAAACAACGAGTAAAGGCGAAACAACAAAAAGTGAGAATGGATACTTTCGACGAACTTATCCAGAAGCAGAAAGAAACTGTTGAATGGATAAAGAAGGTATCGGAAAAGTATACGAAAGAACCAAAAGTCAGGCGGACACGTAATTTCATTCAAGAACGACTGGATGATCTGGGATTTCATTGGAAGGACTTCCAAGAAAGGCATACGGCAATAACGGAACACACGGATTACAGTAAAGCACATCCATATGTTCAATCAAAATATATTGAACAAGTGGAAAAGACAGTGCTGGAAATAAAAAATAAGCTCAACATTAAAATGAAGGAGCTTGATGAAGAAGAAAAACGAATGATTGCAGCTGCAAGCCAGGCACAATCAAGAAACGATAGGTACGAGCCAAACGAGGAACAAAAGAAGAGAATCAAACGGCAAGAAGCACAAAAGCAAGCGTTCTTCCGATCATTGGAACGTATGGACCAAGCGGGGCAGGTTTCCAAAGCCTATTATTCACAAAAGATGGCAGTCATAAGCAACTTGTGGGAGATCATTACCAAAACCCATAACGACATCATTGAGCACGCAGATGATGATGCTTACTACGCGGAGCTGTTAAGAGACCATGAAGAAATCGAGCAAATTTACGAAAACATAATGGTAAAGCTCCAAGAAAACATTGACGATTTGCTAAAGAACGATAAAAGTGAACCAACCTCCAACAATTTCCCAAAACAAAAGGAGCTGAAGTTGCCAACCATCAAAATACCAGCTTTTGACGGGGATTACAAAAAATGGAAATCATTTATTGATCTTTTCCAACAAACCATCGACAAAAATGAAAATTTAGGTAATGTACAAAAACTACATTACCTTAAAACGAATCTGACGGGAGAAGCAGCAAAAATGATTCAACATCTCCAGATAATTGACACCAACTATACTATGGCGCGCGACATGCTGATAAATAGGTATGAAAACACCAGACTACTAGTAAATGCACAACTACAGGCTTTACTTAATCAACGCGACTGTCCATTCGAGTCAGCAGAACACCTGAGGCGATTACACGACACTACAGCAGAATGCGTCAATGCATTGAAAGGTTTAACAATTGATACTGGAACCTGGGACCCAATGGTAGTCTTCATAGTTTCACAAAAATTGGACAACGAAACCAGAAAAGCATACGAGCAATCGTTAAGCAACCCTAAAGATCTACAGGGTCTTGACGAGTTTCTGAAATTCCTAGAAAATAAATTTAACGCACTCGAAAACTTAGAAGGAAGAAAAAACAAAGGAGAAAACACGAAAGAGCTGAAACAACCTAATTACGCTCAAAAATCACAGTACAGAAAGCCAATGAACAGAAGTTACCATGCTGTCGCCACGCCATGTTGTAGGTTATGCAAAGGACCTCACTGGTTGCATGTCTGCAACAAATTTGTTACGATGCCGACCACACAGAGACAAGAAGTTGTTAAGAGGGAAAAATTGTGCAGAAATTGTTTTAAGAGTGAACACAACACAGCAATGTGTACATCTTTCAAAACGTGCCAAATCTGCAGGGGGCAGCATCACACGCTTCTTCACGCTGCAGAGGTAGGAAGAAATATGCAATCACAACAATCAAATTTTGCGGATACAATTCAAAACACGGTGCTTTTGGCCACAGCCTTAATAAAAACAAATTGGAATGGTGGAGAATTCGTTCTGAGAGCTTTAGTTGACCAAGGCTCTCAGTCATCTTTTATCACGGAAGATGCAGTGCAACGGCTGCAACTAAAGAAGAGGAAAACATTTGCATCAGTGACTGGTTTGGGTTCAACTAAAGCTGGAACTGCGACAAGTAAAGTGGAACTGCAAATAAAATCGATATATCCTTCGACATTTCAAACATGGGCAACATTCCTTGTACTTCCGAAGCTAACAAAAGTACAACCGGACAAGTCGTTCATTGAGAAAAGATGGGACCACATTGAACATCTTTCTTTAGCCGACCCGTCATACAACAAAAGAGCAGCAATAGATGTATTAATTGGAGCAGACGTTTTTCAAGACATAATTATCGACGGAGTAATTAAAGGCAACCCTGGCTCTCCGATAGCTCAAAACACGAAGCTAGGTTGGATATTATCTGGAAGTATCAATCAAACTAGCAACAACGAATCATCAACCTGTCATATTACAAATGTTGAGCTCAATGACCAACTTAAGCTGTTTTGGGAAACAGAGGAGATACAAGAAAAAACTAATTTGACGATGGAAGAACTGAGATGCGAAGAGATATTCATGGACACACATAAAAGGGAACCATCTGGAAGATACGTTGTTAGACTGCCATTCAAGGAAGGTGCAGCAGAACTAGGTGAATCGAAGAAAAGAGCTTTAGCCCGCTTTCTTCAAACAGAGAAGAGGTTCTCACGAGATAAACAGTTGCATGAAGATTACAATGCCTTCTTGCAAGAATACATTGAGCTCGGTCATATGGAATTAGTAGATACCTCTATAAGCACCAGAAAAAATGAAGTATACTATCTCCCACATCAAGCAGTAATAAGACCGGAAAGTTCAACAACAAAACTTAGAGTTGTTTTTGACGCATCTTCAAAAACCAGTTCAGGGCTAAGCCTCAACGATAAAATGCTGACAGGTCCCATAATACAAAATGATCTGTATAGCATAATAACCAGATGGAGGAAACATAAAATTGTATTCCGGGCAGACATTGAGAAAATGTACAGGCAAATACTTGTTGCTCAAGAAGATCAGGATTACCAACGAATACTATGGAGAGAAAAGCCAACACAAAAAATTAAGGAATACAGACTGAAAACCGTAACGTACGGAACGTCCTCCGCTCCGTTTTTGGCTACAAGGGTTCTTCATCAATTAGCGTTGGATGAAGAAGAAAAATTTGAACTTGCATCAAAACTTACTCGTGAAGATTTTTATGTCGATGACTTGTTATCGGGAGCAGATACAATAAAAGATGCGCAAAAAGCCTGTACACAGCTAACGCAACTAATGACAAGTGGTGGATTTAAACTTAGAAAATGGTCCGCTAATTCAGAAACTATATTAAAAAACATTGCAACCGAAGACCAAGACCAAGGGAGATTTAAATTAAATGCATACGATCCTGTCAAAACCTTAGGCATATACTGGCGCCCAGAATCTGATACATTTGAGTTTAAAACACATCTAGAAACAGCCAACGAAAAAATAACGAAAAGAATTATTGTATCAGAAACAGCAAGACTTTTTGATCCGTTGGGTTGGCTAACCCCTATTATCATAAAAGCCAAAATAGTGCAGCAAGAGCTTTGGAAGGAAGAGAGAGAATGGGACGAAATACTACCTGAAGAAATCATAAGCAGTTGGAAAAAATTCAAAAACGAGTTGAGTTGCATAGAAAACATAAAGATACCACGATGGAATCAGTTCGAAAGGAAGCACCGAGTTGAACTGCACGGGTTTTGTGACGCATCAGAGAGAGCGTTTGCTGCAGTTATTTATACAAGGGTGATAACAGAGGCTGGAACTGTTCATGTAAATGTATTGTGCGCAAAATCAAAAGTTGCACCGATTAAAAAAGTTTCAATACCAAGGCTGGAACTATGTGGAGCAGTATTGCTAGCAAAATTGATTAAAAAGACGGTGGTGGCGCTTTCAATAGATGAATTAGAAGTACACGCGTGGACCGACTCGAAGATTACTCTTGCATGGTTGAATGGAAATCCATTTAAATGGAAAAATTACGTCGCGAATAGAGTCGAAACTATACTGAAAGTAATAGATTCAACAAAATGGCATCACGTTAGTGGTAATGAAAACCCAGCAGATTGTGCTTCGAGAGGTATAAACCCATCACAGCTTAAAGATCATCTTCTTTGGTGGAATGGTCCGAAGTGGCTCTCTCATGCAGAAGTATTATACAATGATAACAACATACACAGTACCGACCTAGAAATTAAAAAGGTCAACATTTGTGCGATGATGAGCGTACAAGAAAATAAACAAGATTTAATAGGACAAATGACAACACGACACAGTTCGCTCAAACGTCTCACAAGAATTCTTGCATACTGCGAACGATTTCTGTACAACGTGAAATCGCACAGCCAAAACAGGAGATCGGGACCCTTATCGAGTGATGAAATAGAAAGTGCGAACAAACTTCTAATAAGAAACACCCAAAATACACATTTTGGTTCTGAAATGAAAGGTCTTAAAGCTGGAAAAGATGTAGAAAAGAAGAGCAAATTACGATGCCTTGTTCCATTTATTGACGAAGACGGAATTATTCGAGTTACAGGAAGACTGACGGAAGCTAAACTTTCTGAGTTACAAAAACATCCTATTATAATTCCACACAAAAGTGATCTTACCACGCTTCTCATTGACGACGCTCACAAATCAACATTACACGGAGGAAGCCAGTTAACACATTCCTATATACGACAGCGTTACTGGGTTATCAATGGGTCCAGTGCAGTTAAGCAACGGCTTCACGGATGTACTATCTGTTTCGGACATAAATCAGATAGAAGCAAACAATTGATGGGAAACCTTCCTCAACCAAGGGTAAATCGAAGCAGGCCTTTCCTACACACCGGTGTCGACTATGCTGGACCAATAGACATCAGAATGTCAAAGGGAAGAGGCAACAAATCATACAAGGGATACGTTGCAATTTTCATATGCCTAGCAACAAAGGCTATACATATTGAAGTTGTGAGCGATCTAACGGCGAACGCATTCATCGCAGCTTTCAAAAGACTCTGTGGGCGAAGAGGTCATGTCGCGCATCTGTATAGTGACAACGGAACAAATTTTGTGTCTGCAAACAAAATTCTCCAACTAAACGTGAAAGCCCAAGAGAAGTACAATCAAGACATGTCAAATATGCTCATGTCTTGTAGTACGGAGTGGCATTTTATACCCCCTGGAGCCCCTCATTTTGGTGGGTTGTGGGAGGCGGGAGTGAAATCGATAAAGTATCATTTAAAAAGAACCATCGGAGAGCACAAACTTACATTTGAAGAACTAGCAACATTATTAACGCAAATCGAGGCGTGTCTTAATTCACGGCCACTTTATCCACTCTCAAACGATCCAGACGATCCAGATGTACTGACGGCAGGACACTTCTTAATCGGGGCAGCCCTACTAGCACCACCGGAAAAACATAGACTTGACGAGAAAGAAGCGTTACTGACAAGATGGCAGCTATTGGAACGGATGCAACAACAATTTTGGAAAAAATGGAGCCAAAGTTACTTGACAACCCTTCAACAAAGACTGAAATGGACGCAGAAGACTAGGAATCTGAGTCCTGGTAACATTGTACTGCTGAAAGATGACAACCTTCCACCAACAAGGTGGTCTTTGGGTATAATTGAGGAAACCCATGCGGGAGACGATGATTTGGTACGAGTTGTGTCTGTAAGGACAAAAAATAAAATCTATAAAAGACCGATATGCAAACTGTGTCCTCTACCAATTATCGATAGTAAAAATGATGAAGAAGAAAAGGAAGTGAGACAAGTCAATACATCCACCAACCGCTCACATAAAATTCTTTCTTTGTGCACATTGTTTGCCTTTCTCAACATAGTTGGCTCCACTCCAATCCCCCACGATGTCGAGATAATTCCATTTCAAACACACCCTGGAATATACTTCGAAGATGTGGGACAGGCAAATTTGATTTCGAGCTCATGGAAGACAATTGTGTTCTTCAATTTAACAACCTATTGGCAAGAGTTTGAAAACTACAAAAAACTTGTGTCGCAAATGGAAAAAATCTGCTCATCTAGTGACTTAAAAGATTTCAAATCGGTTATGTGTGAGGGAATGCTGCACCAGTTTCAATATCAAATTCAACAAATACAGCGTAACAATGACATCTTATTACATGCAAACGAAGATTCAACACGACGTCAAAAACTATCACCGTTTGACTTCATTGGAACAATTACTAATGAACTATTTGGAATTCTGGACCAAAGATTTGCTAAAGGTTATGAGCAAACAATTGAAGCTGTCAAGGAAAATGAAAGCCACCTATTAAATCTAATGAAGAACCAGACAACCATAGTTGATTCTACTGTCAACATCTTTAAGAAAGAACAAACGGAAAATAAGAAACAAATACAGCTCCTAAGTTCGATTGTTTCGAAACTTGAAGATGAAACCGGAAAATATGAGGACATGAAGATATTTTCGTCGAATGCGGTAAATGCGATACTTATTATGATAAATTATAAAGCAACTCAGAGCATATTGTTGGATATCTTGCTGTCCACTCACACTGGAAGAATTCATCCACTTATACTTTCGGTACAACAATTTAAGGATGAACTTACGAAAATTCATGAAAATATTCCAAAATCTTTAATGATTCCTGGAGAGCGACATCATGAATCGATCCTGCAACTATACAAAATTCTAAGTGTAAGGGCTAGAGTGACCAATAGCAACATTATAATTGAGATAAGCCTTCCACTGCTGTACAATGAAGAGTTCAAGTTGTACAGAGTATTGCCAGTTCCAACCGAACACAACGGGAACCTAACAAGCATCATTCCATCATCGGAATATTTAATGGTTAATCTACAAGCTAACCATTTCTATCCACTCAACAAAGACGAATTTTCAAAATGCAAACTGAGGCCCTCGGACATCATATGGTGCACACTTCAACATCCATTATACACAACTGGTGCTGCAGTTAGTGACTGTGAAATGAACATAATTCAACACAAACCAATTATGGGTTCATGTAATACAAAGGACATACCAGCAAGGTTATACTGGATTGAAATGCATCAACCGAATTCATGGATTTACAGTACTCCCGACCTGGTTACAGTAAACATGAACTGTGATTTTAACACGGTAACCATAACTTTGCAAGGCAGTGGTATGTTAAAGTTGCCAGCAAGATGCATTGTACATGATCAGACCATGACTGTTGTGGGAAAACAAACAATGACAAGCAAACTGAGATCGTCGCTTTTACCATCATTCAACCTTTCTGAGCAGTTAATATCGTTTAACGTCAAAAAAGAGAAACAATCTGTCTTACCAACGAACGCTTCATTGGACATTTCTGCATTAGAAGACTCAATAAAGCTGCAAAAAAGTCAAGAATACATACTGAACGAGATAAGCACTCATCGAATTCACCAATACTCACTGCTTGGAGTCAATGCTTTCGTATCATTGCAATCATCTTGATCGTAATTTTTGTAATCAGACGAAAAGGAGCACAACAGCCTACGCCACCAGCAACAGCTATACCAATGAGATCCTTTAATAAGCGACGAACCAGCCAAGCTTCCTTTAAAGACATGGATTTTTGCGTATCATCAATCTGAGGGGCCCAGCATGTTGTGACAACAATATGAATGAATTCGGAATCACAATTCAAATAAACGATGACAACTCAAATATGAAAACGCATTCCCAGAATCATATTTCAACAACTGAACAACGAGTTCAACAGCACCGATGCACGAACGCAGGTCATATCAAATTTATCAATTCTCACAAATTGCACTTTCTGTCTACTAGGCAATTTGATTTTGTGTACATATTATTTCCTAAGCTAAACTAAGTTACGCGTAAGCGTTTAATTAGTATAAAAGAAGAATATTATTTGAATAAAGAACACTTGCAGTTAGAACGGCAATCAAACCAGTGTTTTTCTCATTAAGTTCTCCCCACCAGCGGTAAAGAACGGTTTGCTAAAGTTATTGAGTGCATGCTATTAATATCCCCCCACCAGTGGTAAGGTGTTAATAGTAGGTCCTCAACAAGTACAGACACTCGGTGGAGATTCCCTATTTCATTTTATCTATTTATCTGTCTCTCTATTCTATTTTATTTTATTTTATTTTCTTTTTTTCTTACTCTTACTTACTGTCTCTGTCTCTGTCTCTCTCGCTCCTCCTCTCTCTCTCTCTCTCCCTTTCTGTCTCTGTCTCTCTCGCTCCTCCTATCTCTCTCTCTCTCTCCCTTTCTGTCTCTGTCTCTCTCGCTCCTCCTCTCTCTCTCTCTCTCCCTTTCTGTCTCTGTCTCTGTCTCTGTCTCTGTCTCTGTCTCTGTCTCTGTCTCTGTCTCTGTCTCTGTCTCTGTCTCTGTCTCTGTCTCTGTCTCTGTCTCTGTCTCTGTATCTGTATCTGTATCTGTATCTGTCTCTGTCTGTCTCTGTCTCTGTCTCTGTCTCTGTCTCTGTCTCTGTCTCTGTCTCTGTCTCTGTCTCTGTATCTGTCTCTGTCTGTCTCTGTCTCTGTCTCTGTCTCTGTCTCTGTCTCTGTCTCTGTCTCTGTCTCTGTCTCTGTCTCTGTCTCTGTCTCTGTCTCTGTCTCTGTCTCTGTCTCTGTCTCTGTCTCTGTCTCTGTCTCTGTCTCTGTCTCTGTCTCTGTCTCTGTCTCTGTCTCTGTCTCTGTCTGTCTCTGTCTCTGTCTCTGTCTCTGTCTCTGTCTCTGTCTCTGTCTCTGTCTCTGTCTCTGTCTCTGTCTCTGTCTCTGTCTCTGTCTCTGTCTCTGTCTCTGTCTCTGTCTCTGTCTCTGTCTCTGTCTCTGTCTCTGTCTCTGTCTCTGTCTCTGTCTCTGTCTCTGTCTCTCTCTCTCTCTCTGTCTCTCTCTCTCTCTCTCTCTCTCTCTCTCTCTCTCTTTCTCTCTCTCCCCCTCTTGTCTCTTTTTCTCTCTCTCTCTTTATGTTTATCTCGCTTTCTTTCATATTCTCTGTTGTCCTTTCATTCGATTCATGTTTCTTTCATCGGAATAATCTTTCTCTATCTTATCCTCTCTCTCTCCCGTTCTTTCTTTCTCTATTTCGTTCTCTTCTCCTCTTCGAAAATCAAAAACAGGGCCTTGCCATATAATCAAATAATTAATAGCTATACACATCCACTCCTCTCTGCCTCCATATAAACACTTTTCTGTCGTTCTATTAACAACATTCCCAAAATCTTCTTCCAGAAACTCCAATCAGCACTACATTCCACATGAACGCCATAATTGCGCTTACAATTTGCAACATAAATTAACAATTTCTACAAAGTGTAAGTCTCAAAACATAAATGTTTGATAAATTAAAACAAAACATTGCCGTCAAAAGTAAGTATGTAAAGGATTTCCTTCAAATGCATCCCTGGCACCACACATAGTGCCACCGAAATGTCAAAGTATTATGGCAAACCACTGGGAACACAGCGCTGGCTGGTTGCATTCCCACATAAATCACAAAACTATACAAACTCCAT
Source organism: Melanostoma scalare (assembly GCA_949752695.1). Taxonomy (NCBI): domain Eukaryota; kingdom Metazoa; phylum Arthropoda; class Insecta; order Diptera; family Syrphidae; genus Melanostoma; species Melanostoma scalare. Next base: position 9,012,297 of record OX456986.1, on the reverse strand, counting down.
TTAAACTTTTAACCTCCAACTGTCAAATGAATATCACAAATGGAGGCAGGGCAGGGATGCCATCCCATCCACTCAATTCATACTCAGAGTTCTTGTACAGTGCATATTCATATACATATACGACTATTCATGGTCCATTGTCGTAGTCATTAGCTGTGCAAAATGCTGGTGATAGTGGTGATGGCCCCGACTTTATATGCATCTGAATGGTTTGTACGGATTGCTAACTTCTCTGTTCGAAATGCTGTCTTATTCGCTGCCGAGACCGCGCTTTCGTATTTGAGAGGCGGAACTTTCAACTTACAGTCGCAGTCGTTCAAAGTGCAAAAGTCATCGTCTAATATTTTTGGATATTTTACTCGCCCAATCTCGAAATGCCTTGTCATATGTGGATGATAGTGTTTCCCAACTAAAAGATAACTTCTCCCACTCAAACCACCCCGTCAATGCAATTCGAAAAACTCAATTAAACCCTAAAATCCAATAAAATTTCCAGACCTTGTATATCTTTGTCCCTCCATCTCTCACACACACACTCTCGCTCTCTCTTTCTCTTTGCCTATCACTTTCTTCAATATACTCTGCGGACATTTGAACATTTGATGCGATTTTCAATTTACAATCGGTCTCTCCTAGTCCCAAAGAGAAACGGAACTGGGACAATAACAAAGGATGACCGTTCTAACCAAAACCAACAACCATTTTCTTTTTGACATGTCAGATAATAAATTTATTTATTCGTTGTTGTTTTTTTTTTCGGTGTGTTTTCGTTGGTTGGTCGTCGCCGGTCTGTTTTTGCATCGTTGTCCCTCGTTCTGTGGTGTTCTTCGATGCATCTGCAAATATCTTTGGAGAACAGTTCAAGCAAATGAATGGAACGCGGGCGGTTGAGGACAGAAACAATGAATGTGTATCTCTGCATCTCTAGGAATCTTCCGATTTCAAAGCCAGTGTCTGTAATGGTTGCCAGGTTGGCAGATAGTTCCACATTTTTTCAACTGGAATATAAAGGAAGCTTTACTCTATTTTAAATATTCTGTCAAATTGAGGCCGCTGCGCATCCGCTGTCACTTCGATATTCCCGACAAAGAAACAAATTCTAAAACATTTGAAATCAGTAACTTATGAGCCCATACTCTGAAAATCCGATCCATCCACCTGCCTTCAAGTTCACAAACCAGGTGTATAAGTGTCGCTCTTAAATTTTTACTTGACTTTTCTTCTGTTGGATTTTTACCAAAAAAATGAAATGTTTAAAATAATCGCACTGTGGCAACTAGCAGCCAGCCCCAACTATATACAACCATGTCATCTGTGTGAAAAGGGGTTTTTAGCGCCTCGAGCCGTTGGTGGTACAATATTTTTGAAATTTATGGACCCTGGCAAATCTATGGGCAAAGAAAAACTCTCGTCGTTTTCATATGCGCAGTTTTGCAGAAAAATTTATGTCAAGTCATTATGGTATTCGGTTTGGTCTTGCTTTTTGAATATAGCTGCACGGCTGTTCTACTACTTAAGTACTTTGTATCGCATATAGCACCAGACTAGGAGGCAATATGCAGTTTTGTCTAAAAATTCATGATGCCATAGATTTCATAGAAACGCTTTTGGAACATTGTGGGCTGATTTATTGGTGATTACTTAGACTGCAAATCAAATTGCGGGTAAGAAATTCACTACTTGAAGCCAGTGTCCGTTCTCGGGCATGTTTAAGTGATACATATACGAAATTTACGATTTGAAGTGGAAAAGAGCTGAGTGCTTGAGGTAATTGGAGAAATTCAAATGATTCATAAATTGTAATGATTAATTGTTGTGACCTTTCGACTATAGGCCTGCAAACCAGTTGTTGTTTTATTCCTTTCGTCCAGCATTGGTGTATCCCAGTGCACTTTCAAGTTTTATTCTTTATTGAGCCCTAATATTCTGGAATATAATTTTCTGTCCGCTCTTTTGCAGTGTCATCACTTCATGGACAGGTGCATTTGGTGGATTCAGCTTCTTCTTGTGAAAAGCTTGAAGTAAAAAGCTTTTAAATTTATATTTTTAGTTAAATAAAACAACAAAACAAAACATTAATTGCGGCTTGAAAGAAGTTGAGGACTCTCAAAAAAACTCCAACCAAAGAGGCCAATTGTGGCATTTGGTGTGGCTCATCACACCTCGAGCTGTAACGGGAATTGTTCTGAATATTTTGTTTATATCCACACAGGCAAGGGCAGATTTATATTCCATCAGATACCTACACAAATTCCCATGCTCGATTGATTTATGCTCGTTACCGCTTTAATTCCAATTATTCTCATTTTGTTAAAATAAATTTTGTTTTTTTGTTGCAACGCAACCTCGAACATCATTACTGAAAATGATTCATCGTATGAACACTTGTCCTTTGGGGCGAAACGAAAGGTTTGTTCACACTGGTCTATATCAGTTTGGCCTCAATTGGAATATAATTGGCCTCTATGGGACCATATCGTTGAGTGTTTGCTCACTTGAAACACTGATGATCTAAAAAAAAAGAGGGAAAACAAATTACATGCGAGAGGAAGAGAAAGAGGAGAGGCAGAGGTAAAGGAGGTTGGATAAATGTAAGTAAATAAAATTGTAATAACATTTTATTTTCAATTAAAATGAGGTTTACCATCTCACCAACGAGCCATGGCAACATACAAAACAAACCACAACACACACACACACAGACACTCGCTATTGCATACATATTCACTGGCAGAAGGAGTGTTTGTAATAATTGCTTAAGGGAATAATGTCCTCCCATCTCTCTGCCCACGGGAATGGGGTTACTTTTAATGTGAATGTGAATTTAAACTGACCACTTGTATCATGAAGTAGGGATAATGGATAATGATATAAAATAAGTGTTTCATGATAAATGGACATGGATATTTGCAAAAATTATTTTCAATTTTATTTATAGACAAAAAAAATTAACACACACGGACAGCTGTAGGTAGATATAACAGAAAAACAGTTCGAAATTTGGTTAAATAAAAATGGAAGCTTGATTTATTTGAACGCGTAATGAGGATGTGTGATTCGTTGTTCTGTCTTTGCTGTTTTGTTGGGACTTTAATTCTGGGTAAGGGCTGGAAAAATATATTCAATTTTTTTAAAATTAACAGTAATTGGAATTTCCTGCTCAAATATTCAATGATATTTTTATGGAAAATGCGTTCTATGTATTTTTTTAAACACAGTCGAAGGAAATCTGAAGTAGGTGTCTTGAAATATTTGAGTTTCTTTTATTCATTCTCAAATGTACTTAATTTACTTTCAATAGTTGGTTTTTAAAAACTTATTATTTACTTATTTACTTAGTTTTGGAGTACAGTTCGGGGTGGCCCAGGGCCTCAGCTAATATCTTTCGGCAACAATTCCGATTACGCTCTCTCTCGGTTGTGGTTCTGTTCTAAAGGGTGTTTTTTTTTATAGACATGTGGCTTTCAAAAAGAAATAAATGCATGGCCTGGTTAGGTTAGGTTGGGTTGGGTTGTTAGGTTGGATAGGGAGTGCAGCCGCAAATGGCAGAATCTCACTCGGATCTCAAGAATCCATTGTGTTCCCCGGATAAAAGAGGATGAGGAGACAGAGGAGAGGGGTGGCAGAAGATTGAATTTGTGACTGGAACCATTTCGAGCTCTTGATGAATTTAAGGATGCTGTTAAGTGGGAGGTTAGACTTGTAAAAACAAAATGAAAAGTTCAATTGACCTTCACTCCTTATGCGTTTCGCCCAGGTACAAACAATGGGCTCATCAGTTAGATGTTGTTTGTACCTTTCTAAGGTTGTCGAAGAAGTATTCTCCGAGGGCTTTTTTCTTATTATGGGCCAAGCTGGGACACTCACAGAGGAAGTGAAATGACTCTTCTCTGCCTCTTCGTCTTAGCATCCCCTTCATAAGTCTGATGTGATGGGTTAGGTTAAAGTGGCTGTCAGCCCGGCTAACTCACTTAGGACCGTTGAGGCCATTGTAGATCCACGGGGAATCTAATGTATCCTCATCTTAATTGAACCATTTTGAGCTTACATTGAAGCGGGAGAGATGCAGGGCTTCGATGTGAGTAAGATCACTAGGGTCATTAAAGAATCAATAGGTGTATCCTACGTTTGTGAACTAAAGCGGGGCATGAACAGAGAAGGTGGGAAATAGTTTTCTCGTCCTCCTCATCCATACAGTTTCTGCAAAAATCGTTTGAGGCGACTTAGCCTTGCGTCATGTCTTCCAATAAAACAATATCCTGTGATAACACCTATCATCACACTAATGTGTTTTCTTTTGAGAGAGATCATGCTGTTCGATCGCTTAAAATCTAACTTCAGCCAGATTTGTTTGGTTGCGTTACGTTAAACTTGGCCATCTCAGATTAGAGCAGGAGTTTGTATGTAGCGATTGGTATGCCGATACTCTCCGTTTTCGGTAAGAAGGGCAGAAGTGTTCCGTTTTTGTCGAGTTCATCTTCTTTGCAGTTTCCTGGTATGTTCTCCATGCCCCGGTACCCAGCACAGGTGAATGTTAAACTGCTCTGGCATTTCCTTACTTAAGGGCTAGAATAGAGTTGAAGGAATTTGATGCCAGGGATTTGATGACCGCCTGACTGTCTAAGAAGATACAAATATCCTTTTTGTCTATCATGTTTTCGTTGAGCCAAGACAGAGCTTTGCTGATTGCCATTACTTCCGCTTGGAACACGCTTTAATGATCTAGAAGACGAAGCGAGATGTTCAATTTAATTTCGCCTGAATAGACACCACAACCTACTCTTTCATTTGTTTTGAAACGTGCGTATAAAAATGGACAAATTCGTTTTCCAAGAATGATTGGTTGTCCCAATCTGTTCTGGATGGAATAATCGCCCGGAAATTTGTGTTAAATTCAAGTTTAGGTGTGGTGTAGTCTTTTTTTAGCTTGGGGATTCCGAATTTCTTTAGAATGTCGTCATGACCAATATTGTTGTTGACCCACTGTGAGACTTCTTGTAATCGATTACCCGATCTTGCAGTTGTTTGTTTGTTGTAGATTTCAAGTGAGACTAGGTGAAACAGGATGTCCAGTGCCGCTGAAGGAGTTGTGCGTAAGGCATTTCACGATTAATTGCTTTATCTAGTGCAGCCCACCATACTGTAGCACTATAAGTGAGGATAGGTCTGATGACCGAGATGTAAAGCCATTGTGTGAAGCGGGTTTTAAGACACCACATGTTTTCTATGACTTTTTTTCCTGTAGCTTTTTCACTCTTTCTTGTATGTTTGGCTTCCAACTTAGCTTTCTATCTAAAACTAGACCCAGGAATTTAGCTTCATTGGAGAAACTTAGTTGTGTGCCGTTAATGAATAAGGGATCAACGTCCGGAATTTTGTATTTCTGGAGAAGAGTACCAGTTCAGTTCAAAATAATCGTACCTGGAACTGTGTTTCTTAACATTTTAAGGATCTTCATACTCACGCATATATCATACGCTGATTATAGAAAACAGGAACTTTCACCTTAATTTCAATCCTTTGGAAAATGATCCAAAAAAGATGCGTTCTAGTGAAGTTTGACGAGTTGGGCAAAATTATTTAAGCTTAATGTGAGTTGTAATTCAATTATCTAAACTGATATCTGATTTGGAACTTCAAGCCTATACAAAGGCTCAGCGAATTCTTAAGTAAGCTAAAAAGCCGTTCTGCCTAGAAAGAGCTTGTTCTTCCGCAAATAAATTTGTAATTAACTCACTCTTCTTTTTCTTCTTTTTTAAAGATTTCACGAATCTAAAACTTATTAGCGCAACACTAGTGACCCACCCGTGGTGAATGACGTGTTAACCTCAGGAACCGTGGGCAAGTAGCCCGGTTTTTGATTGTTTCATGTTTAAGGTTAAATCCTGATGTCGTAGCCTCGTAGCACTTGCTTGTAACAGGAGTATTTTGGTCTGATGAATTGACACTTCCTAAATATTTTATTTTGGAATAAAATGGTCTGTTCTTGTTTTGGGATTACCCGTGTAATTCAGATGAATAAAGAGAGAGAGTAAACCATTTCTCATTTTCTTTGTTTAGCTGAAAGGCGTTCTCATTTTTTTAGTGAACGTAGGCCCTTGTTAGCTTACTCATCTCTCTTACTTCATTGGAAGCTCCCAAAGATGTTTCATTTTTTTTTTTTGTAGAGAAGGTTAATAGTCACTTCTGTTCTAACTGAAGTTTTATTTTTTTTCTTTACAGGTTCATTGAATGTTTGCGTTATTAAAGGTAAGTGTTTTTTTTATAAAATGTTCTTCATCTGTTTGGTATTTGTTGAAAAATGAAAGAATAACAATTTTGACTGGTTATCTATTCCCTTACAATACGACGACATAGTTTCACTTTAGAGTGTGGGTTGAAGGAGGACACTCATTAAATGAATGGTTAAAGAATACATTTTTGGTTTTGTTATTTGTAAAGTATGAGCTTCAGAAACATAAATGAAGGGTACCCTTGAGCTCATTATGGTTTTCTGTAGCTATTTTATTAAGGAATAAAAATGTTATAAAGTTTTTTCTCTCGTGATCGGTGATGTTCTCTAGATTCTGTAGGCTTCTAAGCTAGCTCTAATAGTTGTCCATGTGAGGAGCATTTGCAATTTCTGCTTATACTCTCTGCCTAAAAAATCTATATCTAAACATAAAGCCAAGGCCTATTGAAGACATAAAGTTGATTGTAGTAAATTAGTTTTCCATTTCCACTACTACTTTGAGTAGCATGGTGTCGCTCCTTTTTTTTTTTTTTAAATGGTCTTGTGAATTGCACATGCTTCTGATATCTTTCCCAGGAGAGCTGTTCCTGGAACACCTACTTAAAAGTTGTTCTCATGGTCCTAAGTATTTTTTTTAATTATCTGTCTCTGTCCCCTATATCTCGAACGTGTTTGTCTCTCTGTGTTGAGACTCAATCTTAAATGTTAACTCAAAAGAGTCACTTCCAAAATGTACACAGAGACTTATTTGTTTTTGCGTTTTTGAAGCATTGATAGTGGTGCGCTTTTGTAAGAAATTTGCATTTGCAATAATTAAGTTTTGTGTTAAATAAATAAATAGGGTGACACAACAGAGCGAGGAGCCTTAGACCCTAGCGCATTTCTCGCAATCATGCCTAGTAAGGGAATGGGGGGGAACTACAATTTTCTGCCGGTTCCAAAGGGCTGATCGAGAAAGCTCTTTTCATGGCCATGAATTTACTAACGGATTACTTCCCAGTTCCTCACGAAAGATGATGACGTGGTTAAACATTTTTGCCTCATTCGAACCACGAACCTCTGGGTTAACAGGTAGAAATGCCAACCATCACACCACATGTACCATCGACTTTATCTCGGGTTGTGGTTAAAATAAAGTCGATTCTTTTTGCATTAAAAGGAAAACATTCATTTGTGCTGTTTGAGTCTTTTAGAATCTAGTCTCTGAAGGAATTCCCACAAATAACAACATTTGCGACGATAATGAATAAAAGTGGTCCTATATGGCTACCCTGCGGTGTTCCATAACTAGTACTAAAATGTTTGGAAATAAAACTTCAAATCTTAGCTTGCTTAGATCTTTTCGTTTAATAAGTAAAGTTCTTGTCAGTGATTTTGCTGCAGAAGCAATAGAACTAAATGAAATGAATCCAATGGCCGCCCGGCGTAGTTTGCACGCACCGAAGATCTCAATGCACGGAGAAAATGAATCAAAAGTGCAGTGGATGAAAGGTTTCAATTCCCATTTTTCTGTTCACATTCCCAGTTTCATCTGAACATCGTCTTCGATGATGAAAAATTCGTTTTACTCTAATTGACTAAAAATAAATAAGGTGGCGCAACAGAGTGTAGAGCCCCGTGTTCTGGTGAAGGAATAGAAGTGACTTCCAATTTTTTGCCGATTCCGAACGGCTAATCGAGAATGTTCTTTTCATGACATGAAATCACTAACGGAAATTAGCCAATTCCTCTCGAAAGGCGATATCCAATGAAAACGTTTCTAGGATTCAAACCTGGAGCCTTCCATGTTATAGGCAGACAAGCTCATCATTAAACCTCGGGTGCCATATTTGGTAGACATTGTCGGCTCCGATGCCTACGCATGCACCAGAACAGTTCCTTATTCCTCCTAGGACATGGCTAAGATGCGTAAGTGAAGTATCCCACCTTATTAGGTTGGTGAGACAAATGAGACTAACTACCATGAGTAGTGAGAGACACTTTACAAATGCCAGTAATGGAAACAGCCGTAAGATGAAGTCTGTACATCCATTGGCTAAAGCATAGATCCCCACCACATCAAGAAATAGAACAAAAAATTAATTCTATTCCACAAGGATATAACCCTTCAGTATTTCCTTTCAAATCAGCTATGATGTTTTTATTTCTTATATTTCGTGTTATTCAAAATGTCTTTTTCAATAAAAAAAAGAAAGGGAAATCATAACCTCCCACAAGCAATCTCTTAAAAACGAAAAAAAGTGAAAAAAAAAGATAAAAAAGAAGAAAGCACCAAACTGAGAACTGCACGTTTAAACTTCACCTTCAAATGCCAAAGGAATCGACAAATAAATTTAATGGACCACATTAACCTCTGTGCCGGTAACCATATTCCTTAGAATCTGTTATAGTAAAACCAAATACCCATAAACTCATCACATTGATGTGCGCTTCCGATTTTATTCATTCGCATCAAGGTGAAATCCTTAACCAAGATATAATCACAACAAGAGCACCACTTAAAGTCGTAACAAATCAATCCCTTCCATTTGCAGTGACGCCCATCATCTATTACCTTGCCACGGGGCAGGTCCTTCTATACCTGGTGCTTGGATGCCTGATCCTAAGTTACTATGCATCACTCGAAGAAGACGGTAAGAAAAAAAAGTAAATTTCACAAAACCGAAAGCAGAAGAAGGACGTCAACGACGACGCAACGACGACGACGACTATGACGACGACTACGTTGAACACCGAACACAACTTGAAGGACGAGGTATCTTAACCCAAATTGAGACATCTATTCAGAAAGCAATTTGCAAAATGAAGTAGTTCCCTGCCAGCATGAATGAAGAAGTTTGGTGCGGAACCATCTTCACATCTTCACATCTTCGTCATCCCCCTGCTAGTCGACCTGAATTCGAAATTACTCTTTTGTAAATAAATATGAGCACACATAGAGCTACCCTGCCTCAACGCCCGCCTCCACCCGCTCTCTCGCCCCCTATCACTGAACACAAATAACAACTAAGCACTATTTTAGTTAGGCGGAATGTAAGGCGAGTAGTATTTTGTATTTATTTTCATCCAGAAAGCGATGGATAGCATCAGCATCTTCACAACATCCTTCAACATTCCACAATGTAGAAGTAGAAAAAAAAGAAGAAATCATTAGAACTGAAATGTTGTAGTATGTGCCTACCTCACCTACCTACCCACCTTTTCTGAATACTCATTTCTTTTCGGAGCCAATTGAGTGATGTAGTGTGTTATACTTGATGTCATTTCAAGCGTATCGAGTGGAAATTTCCTCTCAAGGACTTTAAGTTTGGTCACAGGGAAGGTATGTTGGGGCATCTGATGCATTTATCCATTCGGAATGTGCAAGCAAGGACACTCAGTGCTATGCCAGTTCATTGAGCAGAGCAACAAACAAGCCCTTTTATCATCAAATCGACATCGAAGCAGCCTTTTTTCGTCCTTTTCAGTTGAATAATAATTTGGAGACTCTTCTAATCATTTCATTTTAGCAAAGCCCCACCTTTATTTAACTAGACTTTTTCAAGTTCAGTTAATAAGAATCTGCGGCTCTTTCGTTTTCGCTTTTGGGATGAATCCCATTAAACGATAATTTGTATTAAGGACACGTTTCAAGTGTTAACCATCTCGCAAAGGATTAGGGACGAACTTCATTATTTTAACTGTCATGACATTTTTTTTTTTCGTCGCTCTCTCTCGTCTTCTGCTCGTGACACTGTCAGTGTTTCGGATTAAATTATTGATAAAGAAGAACAGGCTCAGGCAGATTTTTATTATGAGTTTGCTTGTGTGCTGCCTGTGCGTGTGTGCGAATAAAATCAAGCTATCTCTCTGTAGAACGTCTTTTTATTCATTTTAATTATGACAAACGGTTTTGCTTATCTCCAAAGATGGACAGGATGTTAGATTAGATGGAAATGTGGAGATGGAGATGGAGATGGATGAGGTGGAGATGATGAAGGAATTTGGTTGAAAGATTGACAGTGAATTTCTAGATTGTTCGTGTCGAGGACTCGAAGGTTGTTCCAGTGAACTACTACTACATATAAATGAGAGAAAGTTCTAACGATGGGTTGTTATGAGAATGTTCTGCAATATGTGAGGAAATGGCCATCATAAGGAAAGTGGTACTCAAAATTATATGAAAAAACGTGCGACAAATCCACAGCAGACCCACACATGTACACACGGTGCGTCACACATATGCATGAATTATGGACTTGCTGGTGTGAGACTAGAGTCCAACCAGCTATGTTTAATGTTTATGTGTAGATACATAGGAGGTATGTGTTCAAAGTGCCGAGACTGGCTAGTTTTTGCTACTGAGTTTTCCAAACCGTTTCTATGAAGAATCTAAGTGATCTACAATCTTACACCGTTTCCGAAGTGCTAAGTGAGAAAGCAATTGAAAGATTGTTCTACCGCAGTAGTCAAATGGTAATTCTAATCGTTTGCACTATCTTATCATCCAATAAACTCTGATTAACAAAAATCATTTCGAGAGGGAGCGAGATAGATAGGTATATGGATATGTCTTAGATTTTGTACATCTACAAATACGAATAGAGAGAGAGAGATAGAAATAAATTGAGAGAGATAGACAGCGATAGCGATGGATAGAGGGAAAAGAGATGAAGAGATAGAAATACTTACTTATTTACTTTAGTAGGTATTAAAGTTCGGGGTGAACTTGGGCCTCAACCAACATCTTACGCCAACAATTTCGATTTCGGGCGAGCTCTCTCCAGTTTTGCACTCTAAGTCGTTTGAGGTCTTCTTTCACTTGGTTGGGCCACCTAAGACGGGGTCTGCCCCTTCCGCGATTGCCCTGCATTGTGATTTCGCAAAGCTCGTCGAGCCGGAGCGTTTGGGTCCATACGCTCTAAGTGGCCCAACCATCGTAGCCTCGCGGTGCGTTGTATTCTGGCTATGCCCATGTCGCGGTACAGCTAATACAGCTTACTGTTGTATATTCTTCTAAACACATTGTCTTCGCACTAGGGACCAAAATTAAATTGGAAAATTTTTCTTTCCAAACGACTAAGGGTTTCCTCATCACCTTCCGATAAGGTCCAGGCTTCCGCGCCGTAAAGCAGGACTGGGATGATCAAACTCTTATACTTGGTTTACTTGGTTTTTCTGGAGAGGGTTAGAAATAGAGATGAATAAAGAAAGTTGGAGATGAATGTGGAGGGAAGAAACAAAGAGAAAAGAGAGGCAGGCGGATCTGTTGTTGAAAAGGTATAAAAGTCAATAGAATCACAAAATAAAGTGCCTGCCTGTAAACTGGAATTTCCAGGTTCGAATCCCAGAAACATCCTATTGTTTTTCCTCGAGTATCGCTTTGTGCGATTTATTTGCGAATTCAGTAAATACACTGCCCTGAAAAACTCTTTCTCACGTAGATTTTCGGAATTGACAAACAATGTGTAAGTTCCTGAAATAAATTTGTCCCTCAGGCTTATCGGGCTATGTAGTGCAACCCTATTTATTTATTTACTTATTTGATTTTATAATGAAAGTTCGTTCAAAAGAAAAAATATGATTAAAGAAGTATCAGGTGCAAAGAGTAGAAGTAGTAGTAGGATATAAAGGAGAAGGACAAGACGTCACGTGGTTTGACGGGACTGCTCAGTTCATCGTATTAGAGTGGATCTTGCCTCATCGTCAGCAGGATACCGTATCCATCGCATAGCCCCAGGCGCAACAGAGCGAAAAGCTCCAAAGCCTAGCGCATTTCCCATAACCATACCTTGTGAGCGAATGGAGGGGACCTACAATTTTCTGCCAGTTCCGAACGGCTATCCGAGAAAGTGCTTTTTCATGACAATGAATTTACTATCAGAAGACTTGCTAATTCCTCGCGAAAGGCGATATCCGTGGAAAAAAACTTTTTTGTCTCTTTTGGGATTCCAACCACGAACCTGTGGGTTAACTGGCAGACATGCTAACCATCACGCCACGGGTACCAAATACTGACGTTTTTAAAGAAGACATGGTGATAAGAATTTCAAACAAAATGGCCACCATCGTATGCAGTAGAAGCATCAATCTTATACCTCTAGAGCGAGAAAATAATACAGTTTACCAATTCTTTCTCAAAACTGAGAAAAACAGATGGTTAACTTTTTTAAACTCATCGTGTTACGAGGCACCGATGGCCAGACATTTCAAATAAGAAGGCAAGACTCTGACTATGAACTCGACCACGTCATCGGTCCCAACGCTCGTTTTCAATGACTCTCCGTATGTCAGCTCCATCAATAAAGCTAATTTGCTAGCAGCTCGATTTGCTGCAAACTCAACACTACCTGATAGCATATTGGCTCCACCTGAGCTTGAGTCTGTAGATTCTAGGATGAAGCTGATTTTTTTTCGAACTCGCTCGGTTGCGAGAGTCCTCAAAGATCTCAATATACATAAATCCGCTGGTCCTGATGGTATCCCCGCCGTTATTCTGAAGAGGTGTCCTTCTACGCTGGCAAAACCACTGCGTAAACTTTTCCATCTTTCCTATTCTGCTGGGATTTTTCCGAGCAGATGGAAAACTGCATTTGTCCAGCCGGTCCCTAAAAAAGGCGAATCTTCCTCCCCTTCCAAATACCGTCTAATTCCAACACTTACGTCCCTTCTTTCCAAGGTCATGGAAAAGTTGATAAACCGTCAACTTATGAAATATCTTGAAGAACGAAAGCTTCTTAATGACCGTCAGTACGGCTTTCGTGGCAATCGTTCCACTGGTGATTTGATGGCTTATCTCGCCGAAAAGTGGAACGAATCTTTACATTGTTTTGGAGAATGTAAGATTATTGCGCTTGATATTTCTAAGGTATTTGATAGAGTTTGGCATCAGGCTCGCATTTTCGATAAAAGAAAATGCGTGCTTTTGGTATCGACGAGTCTCTTCTTCGTTGGATTAGAAACAACATTTCCGACCGTTCAATACAAGTTGTATTGGATGGCTTCAAGTCTGATACCCATTTCATAAATGCTGGTGTGCCCCAGGGCTTCGTTTTGTCTCCGACTCTCTTCCTCATTTTTATAAATGATCTCTTGTCTGAAACTTCTAATCCTCTCAACTGTTTTGCTGACAACTCGACCCTCAGATTTTCATATTCGTTTCCAAATTCACGTCCCTGCTCTTCTGATGTGGAACTGGAACGGTTGCGTATGATAAGCTCGTTGAATTCTGACCTTGACAGCATTGTTACATGGGGTCATAAGAACCGAGTAGAATTCAATGCTTCGAAAACTCAATGCTGTCTCTTGTCGTTGAAGCTTTTCTACGTACCTGCATCCAAGAAACCGAAAAGCTGTCAGTACTGGGTATGTGTGTAAACGATGATCTTCGTTGGAATGACCACATATTTGAAGTCGCCAAAAACGCTGCTAAATGCTTAGGTTTCTTAAGACGATGCAGGAAGCTCTTCACCCCTTCTGATCTGGCTACAATTTAGAAGGCCTTCATCCGCCCTAAACTGGAGTATAGCTCCCATAACTGGTCAGGTGCTTCACTAATATCTTTGCGCCTACTTTATAGGGTACAAAACAAAGCGTTAAGATTGATAGGTGATAGTTCAATAACAGAATCCATTGATTCTCTTGATCATCGTGGAAACGCAGGAATGCTCATCAGTTTTACCTTGAGCCCAACTTCGGTCGTGCAGTCAAGTATAGAGATTCATTTTTTAGTCGTACCACCCGAATGTGGAATGCTCTACCTGACTGTTTTTCCCCTGCATTACGATTTGTAAGGGTTTAAAAGCAACGTGCATCGGTGTCTCCTTCGAAATCCCCTCCTATTTTCCTAAATACTCGCACTGTGTTTTACAACATTATAAGGGTATTCATAACCCCTTGATGTGCGCGTTAATTATAAAAAAAAAAAGACTTTTAGTCTGCAACTCGTTTCGGTATGGTTAAGAAAAATTTGTAAATTCGAATGTGGTCCCATTCTTTATAAGGATAAGAAAAATAATTTGATACTTTTTAGTCCGATGTAAAAACACCCTTCATTAATTTTTTTTTTAATTTGTTGTTGAGTTTTGCACTTCAAGGGTTTAAATGTTGTGACCATTTTACCAGAACTTGTTCTCATAGTTGAGATAGATTAAGATGGAAAACATTTTGAAATCCACATAGAATTCATGTGCACATAAAATGAATCAAACATTGTATCTTAAAACTATTAGTTGGATCAGTTATCTGCATCGAAATAAACTTTTCTAACTTCTTCTTTTCATTTCCGGCGTTACGAGTTGTGATTTTGAAGCGATCACAACTCTCCCACTTTTCTGCTTCACACTAGTGATCCGCCTGTGGAGTACTTTTCTAACTGTTTGTCAAAAAAAGAGCTTAAATATCTTTCCGAAGAACTAAAACTGTTTATTTTTTGTTCTTTTTTAGGACATTCTCAATTTTATCCTATGAAGAACTTACTTTCTTTGTCCAATTTATATTCCACCAGTGCCAGTGGTGCCACGAGAGACCCACCTCGGACCATTTCTTTTTTTACTCTTTATGAATGTCGTAACTGTCTGATAGTTCATTAATTGATTTTATTCTTTGACTGCTGATGATCTGAATTTCTTTTTATGTATTGAGTTTTTAAAAACTTTACAATTTCTTTCTTATTGTCAACGCCTGGCAATCTGATGAAGTTCTCGAAGACCCAAATTATATAAATTTCGATATACTAAAAACCCAAAGTCGAGTACAATCTAATCGGCTCCAGGTCTTCGAGACCTTTTCGAATGCTGGTATTGATCCGTTGATCCGTTCGTAAGATATCTTGCCACAAAAAGCTAATTTTCACATCAATAATCGTCTAAAAATCTTTATTATAACAAAAAAAATTATTTAAACATTAAAAATTGTCGAAGAAAAATTTCTTGATGGACCTTAAAGCGTCAAAGTCAGATGAAAACTCAATTTGCTTACCGAAAAAATAACTTCCAGCAAAGCCAGTTTTTGGCTTGCTTCATAAAGATTCTTCACTTTTTTTCTTAGAGCAATAAATATTTTGAGAAAAAAAAACCTCTTATTATTATTTAAATTCGTCATTTGGTCACTAATTTTTGCCTTGGTTTCTTTAGAACTGAGGAACAGAGATAAAGACCAGGGTCAATAATTTTTGAAACAAAAAAAAAATTATAGTAGAATGAAACAAATTGGAAAAGGTAGAAAATAAATCAAAAGAAAAAGGAAAAATAAATTACGGGCGATCTGAGGTCGGGAAGGGGGAGGGGGGGAGTATTTAAGGGTAAAAATTGGTTAATCTCGATTTCCGGTAAAACGGCAAGTCTTAGGAAAAAAATTACAGTGAAAACATACCTTTGTATATTCCAAACATACAGTAATTTTTTTGATTTAAAATATTTATTTTTTCAGCTTATTTTGACAAAATATCGAAAAATCACCCTAATTTTCAATCGAAAAATCTCACGTCAAAATATCCACTTTTTTAAAAAAATTGGTGTGTTTCTTATTCGTTGCTCTACTTTCAGATGGTTAAAAAAAAATATACATTACTATGGTAAATGTTCTCAGAAAATGCAAAAAATGAAAAAACCCAAATCCGAATAAATTTTTTTTTTTTTTTTTGATTTTTTGTATTTTGTAATTTTTTTTTTGTTTTTTGTATTTTGTAATTTTTTTTTTGGGTTTTTGTATTATATATATATATTTTTTATTTTTTTTTATTTTGTTTTTTTTTTTTTTTGTCAATAATCTTCATATTTATCAATGCTTTATATTGCATTTAAATTACTTCTCCATTAGTTTGTTTCTTTGATGGCATTTCTTCATCATTTGATTCGACAAAACGTCCCGATTCTAGTGGATCTTCGAAATCTTCGAGACCATCACCATCTTCGTCTCCAATATTATTTCCGGTTTGCATTAGTTCTTCATCCACAATTTCATCCGAATCATCAATTTCCTCGTAGGTTTTTTCTTCTACATTGGAGCATGTTTCAGAACCATGACAATTTGAGCATAAATTTGTGCATTGCAAACCATGTTTTCGGCAGCCACATTTTGAACTGTTACATCCAGTTTCACAGCTGCAGCAAATAGTTTTAAGCAATATTTCGGGAATTAATTCCTTGTCTGTAAATTTGGGCATAATGCCGCGTTGATGTTGCTTCCAGCCCCAACATGTTGCTGTCAGTTCGTTACCCAGCCAAGTCTGAAGCTGATAATATGCCCTGTAACAATGTTGTTCTGCTGCACCTTCTGTGGGTGGGAGATTGGCCAATATGAAAGAAGATTTAATTCTTGCCAATTGATATTTTTGAAATCTTAATTGGTTCAGTGTTATATCATTTTTACATTTATAAATAGATTTGATTAATTGTAATCCATTTTTTTTTTACATGTTCTTTGTTCGCATCTTTTTTATAAAAAATATTGGCCAAAGTTAACACAATTTTATCGGCTAATAAAGAGTTGACGATACTTTTCTTTCCTTTTCCGGCAAAACCAGATGTTGTATCGCAACCAGAACAACAATGGAGAAATGCAACGATATTTTTTAAGGATTCATATTTGAAACTATTAGATGTGAAAAATAGATCTTTTATAGTACCAGAACCTGGCTTGAGAAAATGAATATCATGTTTGTTAGAATTTAATTGATTTAAAAGGACCAACAGATCAATATCTTGACCCACAACAATGATAGTTTTATTAGTATCTCTAGCAATTTCTATCGAGGTCTTAATAATGTCAGCATCAGCATCTTCTTCTGCTTGTTTGCAGGAAAATCCTTGTGACTGTAATCTTTTTACTAGCGTTTTTATTATTCTGTCCTTGTTTTTCTCGTTAGATAAAAATTTTTCTTGCGAAAATGGTATTTTTGTTTGGTTTTGATAATCGAACTCTCGAATATTGTCTGAGGTTTTTCTACGATTACGTTCTCCTCTTTTAGTTGAATTAGCTGCTGGTGCTGTTGTCACAGTAACTAATTTTTCAATTTCGGGGTACCCATCTAAAACGATAAAAGCTGCTTGCTGCGAAATGTTTTTGTACATAGCTCAAATATTTATTAATGATCTCTTCCACCGTTTCATTTTTCTGCCAAATTACTTTGTGTAGTAAAAATCCACTGTCGACGACATGCACAATGCATATGTGGTTGTTCATCATAGTAGTATATTTCGATTAGCAATTTTTTTGTTAATCAGTATAACATGAAATCTTACGTTTTTCTAGTAATTAAAGTGTAAATTTTAAATTTCTTAAAAATAAAAAAAAAATTATTCGGATTTGGGTTTTTTCATTTTTTGCATTTTCTGAGAACATTTACCATAGTAATGTATATTTTTTTTTAACCATCTGAAAGTAGAGCAACGAATAAGAAACACACCAATTTTTTTAAAAAAGCAGATATTTTGACGTGAGATTTTTCGATTGAAAATTAGGGTGATTTTTCGATATTTTGTCAAAATAAGCTGAAAATAAATATTTTAAATCAAAAAAATTACTGTATGTTTGGAATATACAAAGGTATGTTTTCACTAAATTTCGTGAAAAAATAAGTTTTTTTGCAAAAGATAAAAATAAAAAACCAAAAACTCAGTTATTCGAATTTTTCACATACATTTTGAGGTTATGTGAAAAAAGTGTCTTTACAAAAGTTTTAGATCTTTTAATACCTACAACTTTGCTATTTAACTTTTTTTCCTAAGACTTGCAGTTTTACCGGAAATCGAGATTAACCAATTTTCACCCTTAAATACTCCCCCCCCTCCCCCTTCCCGACCTCAGATCGCCCGTAATTTATTTTTCTTTTTTTTTTTTCTGATTTATTCTCTACCTTTTCCAAAAGGTTTCATTCTACTATAATTTTTTTTCTTTTTTGACCATTTTAAAAATTATCGACCCTGGTCTAATAGATTAGCATGTGGAAGATTACTACCGTCCTTCTAAGGCCACTGCGGTGTCCGACTATCTATCGCAGAGCAGAGGGTTTTCAAAAAACAAAGTAACCAAGTAAGAAGCACCTTCTTTCCTCATAAAATTTTATCGAATTAGAAACCATCTGCTCTGGTTGCTGCTTTAGCTAGCAGAATTAATAAATTAATTTATTTATCAGAGCTTTTCCTTGCAGTCGTTCTTGTGAAAGCCTTAAACACTCGTTCCTATCCCAGTTCAAAGATCCTCGTCAATTTGGATTATAAATAGGTGAAAATAAGTTCAAATACAGTGTTTTCCATGCATGCCACAAAGTGGAATGATTTAATTCTAAATCTGATATGCTCAAGATAGTCGATAAAGCTCCAATCGACAGAATATATCCTTGAGCGGTATCAGAATTCAAACTGAACATTCCGAACAAATGAAAAAATAAAAAGAAAAAGAAATGAATAACTCGAATGTATAGAAACCTGAACTTTTCCAATAACGATTATTGAAATGTTCTCAGCATAGTTCCATTGCTTTTCCTTTGGAGAAGCATTAATTCCACTCGTTTAACTATTCAAGTTCTGCTGCAGTTCTCGAACTTCTTTCTGAATAGAATCGTGTTCAATTGGAGAATATCTTTCAATGAATCGGTGAAGTTCTCTAAATGTTTCTTCTTTTACACACATCACTTTTTAGCGGCAAGTAGGAAAGAAAATATTTCCTTTTTTTATTGAAAAACTTATTTCACATAACGTCGTCAGGAGAGGGGGAATTTGTATTTGAATTGAAGAAGCTCCTTTGTGGGTGTTGTGATAATTTGAAAAATATGATTGTCTTTTTACACTTAGAAGTCTAGCAACGTCTGTTCGGGATGTCGTGATCTGAATGTAGACATCACCCATTGACAAAGTTGCAATGAATTTTTCTCAACTTTAATCTCCATGGCTAATTACTTCTTGTAATTCAATTAAAACAAGGCAATTGAGAACAGTTAAAGAGAGGGAATGGGAGTTGCTAAATTGAAAAATGGAAAATAGAGTGGTGTTTTTAAGGACTTGTCTTCAAATGATTCCCAATGCGATTGCCATCTTAGGGCTACCAGATGCAAATTACAAAGAATTTCCATCTACTTTTCTACTATTATTCTATCAGTGACAACGAAGACCTAGACGGGGCATGGAAACGGAATCATCGTTTACTATCTTCTCGACCATCTCCTTTGCTCTTCGGTTGTTCCAATGAATTAAAAAAAAAAAAAAGCTTGTACATTTGAATAGCTTGGCAACCCTTGTTATCCTGCGACAGCAATGAGAACTTTTGACTTATGCAACGAGGAGCAAACAAACAAACACAAAAAAAAAAGAAACAAAATCAAGATTAAGAGGTTAAATTGGCGCTTAAAAACGGTTTCTTCTTCGTGTCCATGTACCTGAAACATCCAACAGGACGAACTAAGAGATTGTTTCTCCTCTCATGGTGTATGAGGGAAGTGACAAGTTATAATCCAGATCAAAATATCCGCTCTGCGAAACACGTTGTCAGTGAATAGCATGACCATCCGTGTTCACACCTAGCTGGTAGATGTTATGCTACACTACCAGCATCGGAATTTGTCCTTGGGGCGTATTTCCATTTCCTCGTTGTCATCATCATCGTTTGCTGGTTCACGGAATTGAAATTGAAGCATGCAATTACAGTATTTTTTATTGAATTAAAAATGACGCCGGGGAGGAATCCAATTGAAAATGTTCGTTTGGATAGAAGGTTGGCGCCCAACTGGGAATCCAACAATGCCAACACCACACCACCATCACCGAGCCGTGGTAATGTCTTCGTTGGTCGTTCCTTTCATTTCAAGTGTAGTTCAACATTTGACGTTTTATTATGATTTTTTTTTTTTCGTCGCATATACTTTTTTTTTGTTGCTCTAATTTTATTATGCTGAAGTTCTCTCGGTGTAATTTGTGTAACGACAGCTTTAGGTGTTAGGAATTTAATTTTATTGCTGCATAAGACGAAAAGAGAGTGAAGGTAGGGTACACACTGTTTTTCACCACTTACGACGACACGGGCAAAACTATATGATGACGACCAAAACGATGTTGATGGTGGTGACGAGATAGTGACGATGATGATAATGATGATGGTGATGGTGATGATGACTACGACGATAATCGCCAACGAAGTCCTTGTTGCTTTAAATGTACGGTATAAGAGTTTTTCGTCCTCAAATGGTCCTAAGAGGACAAAGCAACTAGTCATTGTTGCAGGCAGAGCTAAGGATAGCAATGACGATGATGATTTCATGGATGATGCTGGAGCAGAGAGAAAGAGAATAAAGTTTCAGATTTTAATCGGGATGTAACAATAATGGTTTCTTGTTCGTATTATCTGCAGGATAATAATTGGTTTGTTTGAAATTAACAAGGTGATTTCGGATGCAGCTTACCAGATGTTGATTTTTTGTGTTAAAACTTTATTGCCTGTTTACGGACTTTGACAAGAAACTTTTGTTGTTGAGCAACAAAAGCGGAGACTCAGAAAATTTATTTTTGGAAGTAAAAGGTAAAATTTGAATCTTTCTTGCTTCCTAATCCTTTCGACTCATTAATTGTGGTTGGGAATATCCCGATCTCAATTAGGGGAGAAAAGTTCCAACAATCTGACCTAGATTAGGTGGCAGCTAGACTAATTTCTTAGGATAAGCATATTAAGTGTAAAAGGCTTCGAAGGGTTTTAATAAGAAATGTAAACGAATAGAGTTTTTTGTGAATTGAAAATTTGACGAAAAATCGGTTGGACTTGAGTGAATCGTCTTGAATGTGTAAATGTTTGAATGAACTCATGGCATAATGTCTTATCCTTTGAGGAAGCCCGTGTTTTTTTAAGCGATTTAAAAATTCGTCCAGATTTTGAAAACAGTAGCATGACACAGTTGGTATCGATACCATGATTTATTGATGAGTCAATTCACATGTGTGATGCGAAGATGTACTCTGCTACTGATCAAGCGCCATACAATGGACCAGATTTTCGTTTTCTGACTTGTTAACTTGGTGCTACTAACTTGGTTTGGTCTTGTCTTCGTAAAGGACATAAATATACGGCTGAAAAAATGTTCTAGTTTCTCGGGTATCCTAAACAGTTTGTTATTTTTAAGCTCATGATTAGTTTGAGTTCTTCTGTTTATTTAGAAAAATTAGCAATCTCGTCTAATTCCGGCTTTGAGCAGTCAAATGAAAAGAGATAGCGGACTAATTCAAGGCTTTGCACATCAAATCCTTATTGATTGATCGAGTACAACACCTCGATAGAAGGCAAAGCTCGTAAACTGTTTACTTCAACTTTGGATTAGGTATTTAGAGCTGTAGAAATGAGCAGCCTTAGCAGCATCGTAATGCAAGTGTGATGGAATGATGTTCAAAGTCTTACATGATATTCAAAATGGCCGCCAGTCTTCACTTCAGCTGACTGTTTTTTTCCTTTTTGTTTCGATGCGGCTTTGAACTTTAAAAAAAACTTCTAGGCGTAAAGCAAGTCTCTTTGGGCCACGACCACGACATGCATTGAGTTGTTAAACAACGAGTGACTTTCCTACCTATTTTGAATGAGATGTGGCCGCTTACAGAGAGGACTTTCGTTTGAATCTTATCGCTTGAGCCACTTTACAAAAAACATGATGTTTGGTTGATAAATCTGGTTCCTCTTTGGTTGATTCTTCAATCAAATGGCTTGGTCAATCATTATTTGAAGTAATTGTGTCAAGTGCGTTTTTTTGGTCACAATGAGCAACTGAGTACTTAACTGACTGAGCATTGAGTGGATTCGCGACGAGCGATTGAGTGATAAGCAACTAAGGTGACTACTTAACTATCCTTACAAGTGGTTTTTGAACGATGAAGAATTAGTGATTATAACGATGGAAATTGAGTATTCAGTGATGAGAAAACAGCGAAGAGAAACCGGTGATAAGGAATCAGCAACGAAGGATTTGGGCTATGGAATCAGCTATGAGAATTCATTGATGAGAAATCAGCGACATGGAGTCAGCCATGAAGATTCGCACCAAAGAATCAACGATAAAAAATTAGTGATGAAGAATCAGCGTTGAGGATTCGGTGGTGAGTTCTCAGCAATGAGGGACCGGACCAGGGATAAGGAATCAGCAATGAAAAAGCAGCCATGAAGATTTGCATCAAAGAATCCACAATGAAAAATCAGTGATGATTCAGCGATGAGATTTCAGCAATGATTAACCAGGAATAAAGAATCATCAATAAAAAAAAACAGCGACACGGAAGCATCAGTGGTGAAAAGTCAGTGACGAAAAATCAGTGATGAAGAGTCATGTGTGGACTGTGTGATGAGATCTCAGCAATGATCAACCAGGAATAAGAAATCAGCTATGAAGAATCAGCGACGTAGAATCAGCGATGAAAAATCCTTGATAAAGAGTCGTTTGCGAGTTCATTGATGAGATCTCAGCAATGAGACACAAGAAATAAGGAATGAGCAATGAAAAATTAGTGATATGGAAGAATCAGCGATGAAAAATAAGCGATGAATAAGCAATGAAAAACCACGAAGAAGAAATCAGCAATGAAGAATCAGTGGCTTGGAATCAGCGATAAAAAATTAGGGACGTAGAATCAGCGGTGAAGAATAAGCGATGAGGGAAAATCAGCGATGAAGAATAGATAAGCGCTGAGGAATCATTGATGATGAATCAGCGATGAGATATAAGTTATAAATCGATGTGTTATCAGATATGAGAAGTCAATGGTGAGGCCCGTGATGATGATGAGGAGTGAGCTTGAAGTAGTCCCCATTCTCTTTTGAGTCAAACTTTCAATGGTATTCTCAAGAGGAGTCAGATTCTGGCTGTGCTTTCAGCTCTTTCAGCAACGAGTGTACTCAACCTGATTTGAGAAAACTCTGGAGTCGCATCACCATTTCCTTCAAAGAATTTGCAAAGAAGTAAACTATGCATGTTTAGCAGTATGAAAACAAGCAGTCTTACAAGAGATACGAACAATTTTGAGAGATCATCGTGAGCAACTGTTTCATCTCTCATTATCAGAAACATCTGAAACAGACAGAAACCATCGATAAAAGTCTTCACTTAGGACCAAAAACTGGTGCATGCGCTGAAAAAAGGTCTAAAACGATATTCATCCTTATCAGCGCAATCTTCTTCTTTCCATTTCCGGCGTTACGAGTAGTGATCTAGAAGCGATCACAACTCTCCCACTTTTCTGCTTCACACTAGTGATCCGCCTGTGGGGTACGCCGCCTTATCAGCGCAATAGATGGGCGAATTCCTAAACCCAATCCTTCCACAAATTATGCAAAGCAAACAGTTTTTAAAAGCCGGCAGAAATATCCCTTCAAAGCAGAATGTCACAAAACATAGCAGATTACTTTTTTACCGCAATTGTAAGTGAATTTGTGCGTCTATCAAAAAACACTTGCGAACTTTTGATTGCATTGCAGATGTTGTTTTGGGTTTTTTCTTCCTTAGAAAGGCTTGCGTTTAGGAACTCGCCCAATGACTTAATTTAGACTTTTCTGATAATTGAGTAGACAACATTCCCACTGTTCTTCGCAACTTCTTGATCAAAGTGAACCTCTCTGTATTCAAACTGAATCTGCCTACGGAGATTGGAATATCCATCTCTGTCTCGAAATCTACAAAATCGTTTTTGGAAATATTTTGAAGTTATATTCAGGTAGCGTCAGCTTTCAAATGATACCTGCTACATATGATGTGTACGAACTGAGCCCAAAAATGGTCTTTCTTCGATCTCTAATCTGAACCACTATTGAACTAAATGGGAAAGAAGTTTGTTGCAGAGTCTCATTACATTGCATCCGACTACGCAAATGCTCATACGTCTTGGCTTCAATACGATCCTTGGATGCTCTCTGGAGGAATGGTTTGCTCTTCAAATAAATCATTCAAGTCGGTGGGGTTCAAGTCTTTTTCTTATCATTAATTTCCCGTAGGTAAAATATCGTTCTTGTCTACTTAAATTCAGGGTAAGTTCTGTGACAAGGGTGACTCACTCTAAATACACACCCGCTAGTAAACAGTCCCGAGCAGCTAGAACTAATATCAGAGCTAAAATTGATAACGAACAAAGTTGTATGCCACATAAGACCGTAGTGCGATAGTAGCAAAACACTACACTTCAACCTTCAAATTCGCTTAGAGGTCACATCGTAGAAGTGCATTCGATTTAGTGCATAGGCTTGTTTAGATTATTTCCAGATATAATATCAGCACTTTTCTACAAACGAAAGATATCAACGTTTGATTACCCTTAATGAATGGTATCAAACAAGTCAAAACTTTTTATAAGTTTTGTTTTTGGTTGCAAGTATACTAAAGCACACGTACGTAGCTGATTCCTTATCGTAATGGAAATCAAAAACATTTCACAGCTCATAGAAGAGCAGTACGAAAGGTATGACAAAATGGAAAAACTTCAAAAATTCTTCGAAGAAAATCCAACCGCACAACAGGGAGACATTTCCGCCCGCAAAGAATTGCTTTCAAAACGCTACAAAAAGTTTTGTGAAGTGCATTCCGAAATCAACAGAATGGTTCAACAGCTGCAAATCGACACTAGCTATGAAAAGTACTTCGTGGAAAGTCTGCCAATCCAGTGCGATTTACTTTGTCTGTCAGTGAAGGGAAATCTCTCAAAGGACCAACCTGCCTCAGAAGCGATACCAAAGAAGAAACAAGTTAAAACTGAAGTCAAAAAGAAGCTACCAATTGGACCAACATTTTCGGGTAAGTTCACAGAGTGGCTAAGATTTGAAAGTTTATTCTCCTCCCGGGTTCATTCAAACCCGGACCTTAACAATGCTCAAAAGTTGAGATACTTGAAATTGGCTTTACCAAAAGAACTTCTTGAGCTACTTCACAATCTGCTCGCCTCTGACGATGGGGCAAATTACAATGAAGCATGGAAGAAGCTCAAAAGCCTGTACAACAAGAGAGATATCATTGACTTGTTTTTGAAAGAGCTCTTGTGCCAACCGAAGTTGAATGGGTCAAATGAAAGTATTTCACAATTCTTGAAAACAACTAAAAGCTGCTTAAATGAACTGCGGGACATGGGTGTAAACACAGAAAATTGGGACGTGCTGCTGATTCATGTCTTTGTACAAAAATTGGATGAAGTTACAGAAACCGAGTGGAATGAGTTACATAGCTGCAGTAAAACGCCAGAACTGACGAAATTTTTTGACTTCCTTCAAATGAAAATTGGAAAACCGACAAACAAAAGTTTGACCAATTGCAATCTCAAAAATCTACGGACTTCATACAAAGTCACTTGTATTTGCTGCGGAGAGGATCATCGGTTGTGGAATTGTGAAAAGTTCGTATCATTCAGTGTCGAACGACGACAGAAATTTGCCAACGACACTTTACTTTGCGTGCGTTGTCTTTCAAAGAAGCACACTGCATTAGATTGTTGGAAAAGTTATAACTGTATTATTTGCAACAAAAACACTCATCACTTTTTGCTTCATAAAAGCAAGTTTCAGCCATCTTAACCGTTGGCGGCCATATTTGATGGTTCTGAATTAGCCTAGACACACACCCAACTTGCACTAATTTGAATTTGTTTTATTGTTTTGTTAATTAATTACGCTAATAAATATGAAATGTATAGTCAAAGTTTGTTTGTTTTCCGCCTTTATTAATTTCATTGTCATGAATAGAGCTTTCTCGATTAGCTGTTCGGAACCGGCAGGAAATTGAAGGTGCCCACAATTCCCTGACAAAACCATGGTTGTGAGAAATACGCTAGGCCCCGCTCTGTTGCACTACCTTATGCATTTTTGTTCTAGTAATTCCACCTATATCTCAGCTGTCACAACCCTCAACGTACATGTGGGCATTCGTACTCCGGTAAGAATATCCTTGCAAACTTGGCTGACCTTTTCGAGATTATTATTTCTATTCAAGCCACATTTACCCACTCACATCAATCTACAGCATGTAGCAGTACCCTTTTCCCACCCAAGGCCACAACCGCATTACCAGTTACACCTCACTCCACAATCTGATGCCTTCGCAATAAGAGTTGTATCCTCTATGGAATAAATCTGTCTCCCCAATCCAATCCTCGAAATAGAAGAAAATGATGAAAAACGAAAGAATACAACAAAAAAAAAAGCGAAGGAAATAATAAAAAAGAGAAACTCTTTCGCAAAATTCACTTTCGAAGTAAATCAGCTGAAAGCTTTGGCGGCTTTTAGCCAAAATTGAAACAGAGACCAACCCCAAGGACCAGCCCCATATTCTGTCTGATGGCAGTAATCTCTTTCATTCACTGCCATAAATAAGTTCAATACTCTGCAACCTCCTCCACCCCAACATAAAACCTCATCGCAGAATCAGGTAAAGATATACAGTAACATAACCAAGCAAAAGGAAAAAGAAAAAAAAAGAAAGCCGCGTTTACTCCTGCTTTTCCACCCCATAGATCAGTCACACAGTCATGCTCGTGTTTTATATGGATAAAGACTTAGGGATTAGCAGAAGGATTACGTTCTGGTCAAAAACGTTACCACTCTCCTGTGTGTAGCTCTTAAACTGATTCTAAGTCAGAACTCGCAACAACTTGGTGTGGTCCTTGTTGGCTGGGCTGGAATATATACACTTATAAGTCTGTGGGCTCTTCACTTGGAAAAATATTGATTCTGCCAAAGATTTATGATCCTTGTGGTGAAATATTGTTTGTGCCAATATGTACGTACACCCCGTTTGATGCCTGGCAAAACACACAGTTATCCTTTGGTGTGGATAGACTCTTTCTCTGTGTGTAGATGTCGATGTCGATGTTCGTTTGAAAGTGCAGACCGCAGGAAAAGCCTTTCCATTCGTGGGTAAATATGAAGGGACCAAACATTGAAATCCTTGAAGTACACAAGTTAGAAAAATGAAAGAATTATTATTGGAAAAACGTAATATGGTGCGGATGGATGTTGGTTCAATACATCCATACATTATATACTCGAAGCATGTCCCTTTTGTGTGGCTAAATCGTATACAATGTAGAAGGCAGAAGATTGCAATGCGAAATATAAGCCTTCAGAGCTTATGGATTGATTTTGGGAGTTATGGTTCAGCAAGGTCGTTTCGGGTGGGATATATGGATGGAGGAGTAGGGACCTTGACTGTTGTGTACGTAAATACATATATTTTTCATTTAATGCTTGCTTAGATTGATGAGACCTTAACACGCAGTTCGATGTGGAGGATGTATACGTATATCTTATACCATCGACCTTAATCCTGCCCAAGCACTGGGGCTTGCCGTTCGCTTTAAAATGTTGCCCAAGCCTTTAGGGTGCAAGACATTGGAAATCGTTTTCATTTTTGTATCGGGATTTTCGAAGACATATAAGAAGAGTTGATCGTTTCATGAATATGATGAAACTTTAGCTGGGTTCCACTGTTTTTCGAGTAAAAAGTAATCTGAGTTGTTTTTCGAAAAGGATTTTTTGGAGCAGGAAAGAGGAAATTTAAAAGAATGGAATTCATCGGATTAGCTGGCATATATAGAACTTTAAATAACTTTGCAAGGATCAGATAAAAATCTTGAATTCGATCCACTAAGAGGACCTGACCTTAGGAGACACACAGAAGTCTTGAGATATATCTCCAAATTGTTTACACAACTGAGAGCAGGCAGCAAGAAGCATAGGGGTTTTTAGTTGTTGTGTAAGGTTAACTCAATAAATCATGGTTCTAACACAAATGATTAAGGGTTTTCGTCGGAACGTTTCTGCGAGAAAACGAGAGGTCTCGACTTAAAAAGATCTTGAAATGAACAACGTTTTCTTCCGAGAGGCTTGTTGTTTGGTGTCTGGGGCTAATTGATGAATTCGTGGACGTAATATACCTTTATAGATATTCACCTTAGCAAATCCACCATAAAACCAGACGTCTCCTGTCAAAAGGATTTAATATGTATGATCCAAGCGAGCACACAAAAGACAAACTACACCAGAATTTAAAAACTCCTTTTAAGACCGATAAGAGTAGCAAATCAACAAGAAGAAATAGTAAGATGGAGGGCGGCCGTGGTGCAGTGGTAGAGTGTTTAATAGATAGACCGGACGCGTGGGTTCGAATCCCGTTCTGGGCATCTACTTTTCTTTCAGCCTCCCAGTTTCACATGGAGGTCTGAGTTCTCCAGATTAGCATATAAGCCTCTTAAAAAACAAAAAAACAAAAAAAAAAATTTAACTAACTTGCGAAGAACGCCGTTGACGCCGAAAGCATAGCGCTAGAAAGTTCGGTACCCGAAACAACAACCACTCAAGAAAAAGTATTGAACTCGATACTCGATATCTTTTGTGCATCAGGCGTTACAAAGTTAATGAGCTTGTCAGTGAGCGGTGTGGAGTAAGAACTCTTCAAATGAAATAGATGGGACATAGAAATAACTAAGGTATTCGAGGAAAAATACGCCAAGGAAATGCACGGTTTTATGCGTGAATACTCTGTCATTCTGTTGTTTGCAGCTACCCTGCATCTTGTGAATTCAATGTCAACTTCAAAACTGTGAAATTAATAAAGAGGAATTCAAAGGGGCTTAATGGACTACAATTATTTTTTATAGTTATTCCTGATTGCACGCGGAATGCTAACCTGTTGGGCTTGATGATTGCCTGACCTCGGGTCAGCGAGGAATGTGTTTTTTTTTCGTCGTTTGTTGTAGTGGTACCCGTGGCGTGATGGTTAGCATGTCTGCCTGTTAACCCGGAGTTTCGTGATTCGAATCCCAAGAAAAGCAAAAATGTTTTTCCACGGGTATCGTCTTCTGCGAGGAATTGACAAGTCTCGATGAGCTGTTCGGAACCGGCAGAAAATTGTAAGTCCTCTTCATTCCCTCACAAGGCATGGTTGTGGGAAATGCGCTAGGCCCTGAGCTCCTCGCTCTGTTGCGCCACCGTAGTTATTTATTTATTTAGATTGTGGTAAAGGACACCTCACCCAGACGTTATATTGCCACAAAGTAACGATTGTTATGATACTCGTATCTACTGCTCTAGTTGTCAGGCGGTTGCTTCTTCTTATCCGGCCATCGTGCAGTAGTGTGTAGATCCAGCTAGGTTTTCCTCTCCCAGTCTTGCGGCTTGACTGGGCAACTTTTGTGCCGCCGTGAACCATAGAGGAAAGCAGTACTGGGTCGAATGAGCTACTTGTACAGGAGGGAATTTGGTTTCTGACCTAATCTTTTCTACTTTCGTAAGGTGGAAGCGGTTGGAGGAAAATCTGGCTGTAATTGACATTAAACCCTTTTATATTGAACTCTACTCTAAAGACCTTCAAAACATAACATACAAAGTCGTGTTTCCTCTTCTTTTGTGGTTTTCAACTGTCAACTCAACTGGGACGCCTCTTATAAGATGATCGTCAAAGTAACGTACAAGAAAAATTTGCCAAAATGTATGACACGATAGTTGTCGTTAGGTTACATGAAGCAAGCTTTTGACGATATTGGATAATCGAATGTGCGATAATCGTCCTTAAAGTGTCGCAATATGTGCCTGGGTATTTGACGTTGTGTTCGACTCCGTGTGTTGCACTTCAGACATTCCTCAAGTAACACTGGGTGGTGCCTTGGAGTATGTATGCCTGTTACATGAGAATTCGCGGTTTGAATTCCAGAAACATCCATTTGTTTTTCCATGAGTATCGCTTTTCGCGAGCCAATTTTTCCTTGCCATGAAAAGATCCTAGCAGTTCGACGAAAATTTGTAAGTCCCTTCCATTCCTCACCTAGGTATGGTTGTTGAGATATATGCCCTAAGCTTTGAAGCTCCGAGCGCTCATGGGTGCTAACGTATTATTTTTTTTTGTTTATTTTTAAGTTACGAGAAGTATAAATATAAGATGATCTTCGTTTTTCTACACTTGACCGTTCCCCCGGTTCTGCTTTTACTTTAGATTTTAAGATTGCTGTGAAGCTGCCAATATCCGTAAAATTGTTTCATGGCGGTCTTAACTCTTCTGGCAACAAACAGACTTGGAGAACGTGAGTCATCGGCGACTGTTGAGAAAATATGCAACAGAGGATTGGTGGCCATACAGGGAGAGGGCGTTGTCGTCTTGGAATTTCGGAGGCAGGAGCAGTGTTGAATGTCTTTTCCGAATTCTCGAACTCTCGGACTGTAAAAATGTCTTTGTAAAATGATTTTTAGCTGCCTTGTTAAAAGCTTTGTATTTGCTGTTTTTCATTTGAAGGAGTAGTGGAAGTTGTGATTTAATTGAAATTGTGAGTGCTTTAATTGAAAAATTATCCTTAATAGCGGTAGTTTTTTACGGCATGTCGTCCAAAGGGTGGTTTCTACTCAGGATTTCCTAAATGTCTTGGATTTCTTCTGTGATGTCTGAAAGCTTATTAAAGGGCTCGCTAGTGTTGAAATCTCCGGTTTGCTGCAATATTTGAGTGAATCCACTGCCGTGTTGCCCTGAAAGTCAAGAGCCCAAAGTGGACTTATCATCCTGCTCTTCGTCTGAAAAAACCTACTCAAGAGTTGCGGTGCCTACTCGTGTTGGTGTTTTCCGTATCTATTATCCTGTACACATTTCAAGGTTTCTCTGGCTTTGGTTTTATTTCTTTAAGTCTCTTCTGGAAGAGCATGATGTTTTGGTGGTTATTCGCGTTCCTGAGAACATAATGCTCGCTGGAGTAGCCCTGGTCTTTCCTAATCTTGGTGTGTTGTTTTTGAGTTCTTTGAATACTTGATTCGTATTCGACAACAATATTCATCTAGGAATGGCTTAGACATCAAGACCGAAAAGCAACTTCTGTTCAACTTCAACATTTGATTGAAAAGTCTGTCCTTTTTTACTCACAAAATCTCTTATTTCTTAAACTGAATAATAATTGCGTGCCGTTGTCCTTTCTCCCCATTTATTCGCTTTAATGTAAATACCAGCTAAAAAAGGGTTGTCGCAATTTCAACCCTACCTACCTCTTTGTTTCATTTAATTCGATTTACTTAAATTATAGAAATTATACAAAAGCCGGTCATGCCTTCCAGTCCATATGGAAATGGTAAAAGCATTAAAATGAACATTAAATTTTAAATCAGCTGCCAGGTATTTACTCTGAATATCGTGCCTTCAATTTGAGTAGAAGAGACGAAGGCAAAGGACATTTCATTAAAATTGATAAAATATTTTCCCAACTGCTGTGCCAGGCCTATACGTCAACTCAACTGACACCAGAGATCGCATCAGTGCTATTATATGTATAGAGAGAGGCGACCTCTATCCGAAATGCCTTCACATCATAATATTTACAAAATTTCCTCTGAATATACACAATCCATATAAACAATGTAAAATTAATTCGCTCCGCAACTGGTCTGTTTGTATCTCTCGATTGAGCAGGATATCTGAAGGGAATCTTGAAATTATGTAAATTTTTTGAATAATTGAATTTCGTATCTGTTTGTAAAATCCTGTGACACAAAAGCCTCAATATTTCTGCCTCTCTCTTTCTCTGTCTGTCTGTCTCTGCCTTTCTGTGTATCATTCATTTTGCGTATAGCTTCTGTTCCCTTATGACTAAGCGCGCTAGGCTGTTGTGAGTTGTTTTCTCTATTAACATATTGATAGGACGATATTGATCCTAGTGATGGAAGACCTATCACAATCACACACACACATGGATATACCAACACAGGGGATATCCAATTTAGTGCCACCTGAGTGGACTTCGTTTTATTGATTCTGATGTGTGCGGATGGAAAGGAAACTAAGTTGAGTGCAGTCAGGTGTGTGTGTGAGTGTGTGTTGAGAATCGAGATGAACAATTCAAGCGTCAATTGCATAGTTTGACATTTCTGATAAAGTGTGTTGTGCTTATGGTCCTTCGGAAGGACTTTTCAAATTGTTGTTCCTTAATGTGCTATCTAAGATGTGCGAATAATCGTGTTTTACAATTTTGTCACCTGTATCCTTATTGCCCAACAGGAAATATCAGAGAGGAAGGTCATTCTACTGATATAATATTTACACAGCTTCACAATAATTGTTATTGTTGTGAGTGTGTGTGTGTGTGAATGTTCGTTTGACCTGTAATGAGTGCAGATTGTTGCCTTGAAACGATTATCTTGTTCAATGGAATGAATGCATTAATTTTACCACTATCATCGGATTGCATCAACAGCCACCAATAATAACAACAACAAAACAAGGACTCAATATAATACGATTGCAACTGGTTAACAAAAAGGTAACATGACAGGGACACACGCTTTCCTGATCCTGAATAGAACTCCATTTGGCCATTACCTCTGGTAATAAATTATGTTAAAATAACGGAAGGAAAAGGATCGAAATAAAACAGTGGCACAGAAGGAACAAGTGAGGGGGTGGGAGGTCATCCAGTTGGATTAATTTATCGAAATCAAATCATCCATGGAAAAGCAATTGCCATCTGTTTCCTTTATAGAAACACACAAAACAGTTTCTAAGAAAAAATAACGTCCCACATGAGAAGTTGATTTTGTTCTCGCACTAAAATTTATATGAAATTTAAAAAAATGGACACATAACTCGCATAAATGCTGTAGAGAATCTTCTTTCTTTTGGAAGCTTCGTTATATTCCTGTGGGTTTTGAGTTAATGAGCATCCTTCCATCGTTACACACAGTCATGTTGGCATGAGTGAACTTATTTCTCAGGAACATTACAGTTTGCTGCTCTTAGAATTGCCAAGTATATGGGGCCCTATTATACAACCTTGTGGAACTCTTGGTTACGTGTGGATGGAGCAAAAAATAGTTCTTATCACAAAGCTTAGGAAATATAATTTCCTTCCTTCCACTATTCGTCTGATATAAATCACATGAGTCACCCGGAATACGCTGATATCGAGATGAATAGACTGAAACATTTTGTCAGCAAAATTAGCTTGGGTTAGTAATATGAGCAATTTGTCGTTTGGCTTAAAACGTTGTGAAAAGTTTCACAAGGTGAGGGGTTAAAGGTTATACCTATAGGTCCTTGCAAACACACTGCAAAGTCACCAGAGCATTTGGCAGTATTAAAAAAAATTGATTGTCTGAGGAAATCTCATGCTCAAACCTTGAAGTGTATCCATACTATGCTGAGAGAAAGCGACAATGCAGTTTTCATCATTAACTTAGAATGACGCACTCGCCCGTATTGATGGCCTCGACGTTGAGGTCATCCAATCGCTTACAAATGCAATGGCGAAACTGAACATAGTCGAAGTTCGGAGACAAATGCTTTCTAAAAGCGTTCTGTGCTGTGGAGATGTTGGCCCTGCTGTTTTCGCTACCGACCAACTAAAATGATAAAAAAGAATTAGCTCACAGAGCAACTACGGCAGAGAGAAGCCAACCAGCTTACCGATTTCAAGGGTGGACAGTTCACGTTTACATTTCAACGCGGTGCAAATTCTCCCCAAGGCGTCACACAGCCATCCGTTTCAAAGACTTCTGCTGAGGAATTAAAGAAGATGGTCACTGTGTATGTTATTCAGGCACAAGTGATAAATGACAAGTTAGTAGGCGACCGGGATGGATCTTGTCTACCGTACAGTGCTCATGATACGTTTATTCGGCAGCCAATCTTCGGCGTTTCCACTCAAGAGGTGCAATTTAAACATCGGTGGCCCTGAATGTTTCAAGCCGAACCTATCATCTCACGGTGGGTTTGTTGACATTTTTTGACGTTTGTTCGACTGCCAAATTTTCCACTCAAGGGGAATGATTTGGACATCGGTGGCCTTGATTGTTTCAAACCAAACCTGGGTATTCCATAAAAGAATTACCCAAAAACTTGTTAACTTACTTTTGGCTTGTGTACTTCGGGGCAACATCTTAATCTGTCCTTACGCTAGAATCAGGTACTCCAAGTGGTAAGTCGCTTCAATTCCGGAGAAATTCGTCTTTGGTATTTTCAACACGGTTAAGCCGCGAATTGCTACTTAAATAAATCTAAGTAAATCTTAAACGGATCTAGGAACGAGTCAGGCCTTCAACCTGGAGGCCACTGTAGACATCGATATTTCAAGGGTGTGCACTCAATTCTGCGCATGTGATTCAAGAAAACTACTCCGACAACTCGGTAGAGAAATGAGACTGGCCAAAATTACAAAGCTAGTGAACCATTTCTTGAGAAGTTTAACTCGTTGAGACTATAAAAGGTGCAGGGTTCTTGCAGCCATTCGCCTCTATCGAGGTAAGCGTCGCGTCGGCGTCGGAGCGGAATTCTCTCCGATTTCCTTCAATTCGCAGACATTTTGCTACGTGGTAGGTCTCCGACAGGCCGATCTGACGTCCTCCGGGTTTTTGTTTTGGGAATGTAATGAGTTGCCGCAATTGTGAAAAATTTCTTGCGATGACAACTACTTCGAAGCATAATTGAAACTCCGAAAATGGATGCGTTGCGGAGAAAACTCCGCTCCGACGACGGTTACCTCGATAGGGCTGATTATTATTTGACAGAAAGGAAAATATGTCACCACCGTAAAATAAATTAAAAATGATTTTACACT
Source organism: Melanostoma scalare (assembly GCA_949752695.1). Classification (NCBI taxonomy): domain Eukaryota; kingdom Metazoa; phylum Arthropoda; class Insecta; order Diptera; family Syrphidae; genus Melanostoma; species Melanostoma scalare. The sequence continues at coordinate 8,977,569 of OX456986.1, read as the reverse complement.
GTCAGTGGTGGGTGTGGGACGCATTGTGTACTTCAGCTCCTAAACGGAAAAGTGACCTTTTTTTGAATCGTTTTATTCTCGGTTTCTTTGATGTGGTCATGAGAATCCTTGCTTTCGATTCCTCTTATGAAGGATCTGGTTTTTCTAATACTGTCTTTGTTTGCTTGTTTCTTTTATTCAGCAGTTCAAGACTTTTGAACATTCGGACAATCTTTTTCTTTATTTACAGTCACCCTGATAAAAAAAATTGACTGACTGTTACATGGGAGGTTCGAGGTTCTAATCCCAGCAACATTAAATAAAACGTCTTTCACTGTTGTCGCCATTCGCAAGGAATTCGTAGGTCCTCCGAGAGTCTTTTTTTTCTTTTATTGTACAGGAGAAGGAAGGAAAGCGGTTGTAATTTCACATCAAGTCTTAAGGTCAGCGATCAGATGAAACTGGGAGACTGAAAGAAAAGTGGATGCTCGACCCGAAAATTGTGCCCGTGGTGTAAATTACATTACACACTGCAGGGCCTTTTTTCTTTTATGTCACATTTGGAAGGAAAGTGGTTGTAATTTCACTTGTAGTCTCAAGGGCAACTTTCAGATGAAACTGGGTGACTGGAGGATTGATGGCGATGAAAAGTTGATGCCCCAACCGAGATTCGAACCCACTCATCCGGCATCGACCAAACGCTGTACCAGTGCATCACTGCCGCTTTTCTCTCGATTACATCCAATTAATTTATCCTACAAAATTGTTTTAGCCTTGCCTGTTGCTAAAAGTTTAAGTACAACAACCCGTTCCTCAGTAGGTACCACTCATCTTGCAAAAAAGCTTCGTTAAAATTCATCAAACATCGGTACGTTCTAATCTAAGACTTTTGATTTGAAATATGAAGTTTGGAGGCTTTCCCATTTTTGTAACGGGTCTCAGCCACAATGACAGGCCGGCCTCCTGTGCATGGAAAAGGAAGCAGAAGCTTCCCTTACATAAGTCGACAATTATTTTTCCTTTTCGTCAACCCGTTTGATAATTTTTTGATGCGAATGTGAAGTTGTGTTTTTATATGCGAGAGCGAATAGAATATGTTTCATCGGCCACCCTCTGTGGGCAATAAATCAGTGAAAAACTGTTGATCACCAGCCGCCTGTTGTTGGCCATACAGTACGCAGCAATACAGGATATCCAGCAAAAAGAACCAACTACAAAAAAGGACAACAACAAAGATGTATGAAGTCATGGAAAACATATTTCAAAATATGTACAAAAGGGATCCCCAAGGTTCTTTATCATTTATATAGAACACAGTGGTCTCTGTTGCTTATATCTCCTCAGTCCCTTTTCTCACACTATCTCGCTCATTTTTTTTTGTTTATTTGGCAGCACAGAGGTCACAAACTTTCACCAAACAAATTCAATAAAGAGTTATGTACACAAAAAAAAGTTGTTTTTTTAACTTTTTGCTGTTGTTTCCCCTCTACCGTGCTTCGCATCGGTCGGTCGTTCGTCTGTTTGGATTTATTTGATTCGGCCAAAGAATAATAATAAATAAAAAAAAACTTTATATATTATCAAAAAAAGAGCATTTTTACCCTTTATGTGTCACCCACGCGCCAGACTTTGGCACGGCCGACATAAATCCACACCATAGTATAGGCAGCAAGTCCCAATGGGCATCTTTCGTTTGTGACTTAATAGCCGAAAGTTTGGTAAACAACACACTGCCAGGGTGTTGAATTATTGACAGAATACCAAAGTTTCCGTTTTTATTTTTTTTATTTTTGTTTAAATAATATTTTCGCAAGCTTCGAATATAAAGGCTCGGGGACACTATCATATCGTAAATTCTAAATGCGCACAATGTGCGTGCTTTAACTGTCAGTTCGGACTGATGATATGTTAGGCCGGGATGGAATGAGAATCAGTGATAATCGATACTGGGCGTGATGGAGGGTGCTTAAGAAGATGATAATTTTATGGTCATTCAGCTGTAGGTACGCAATAAATTGAGGCAAATCGTGAATGGCCTAGGGCTGGACGTAGTCGGACGTAGCCGGACGGGCCATTTGCAAAAGAAGGTTTATTAATTTTCTGCTTCAGATGAAGCAATAAATTTTTTTGTTTGTTTTTTTTTTTTGCAGCAGTAAAAGGTATTTAATGAGTGAATTTGGCTCTGATGATTGATGTAGTCTGGGGTTAGCAGTGGCAAAGGGCCTCGAAATGATAAATTTTATCTTTTTTTTCTCAATTCTCCCTGACCACTCGTCTCCATTGTGAGGCAGTTAATCATTGAGACGATATCTCTCTCGGTTTATTATTCTTTTAAGCAGGCAGAAATTGTTTAAGGATTTATGCAAACTTAACCTTTGTTTGGGTCTTTACTTAGGTGAAATGAATTGCCGTTTATGGTTTGTTTATTTTGACAAATTTATGAAAATTTACAAATGTAATATATCGAAGGATAGAACAAAAAAAGGGTAGATAATTTATTAGTGGGGGGGTTTTGGAGGTGAAGAACTGGTAAGTTTAATAGGTATGAATGCTGTTAAGTAGCTTTTAATGTTCTTTTCAGATTGAAGAAATTTTTTCAAATAACCGCAAAACTTTTTAGGATAGGTTAAATAATTCCTTGACAATCGTTTTTCATATGACACTTTGCAGAACTTATTTAAAACCTTCTAAAGTAGCTTTTGTTCATAGGTCGTTGAAAATCTCCCTTTTAAGGGAGGTAGAATGTGTGATTCCAAAGTAAATCTTTTCTGGCGCATTCAACCGGCGCGGCGTTCTAAACGCTAGAAAAATGCATTTAATGCTTTCTACTGTTTTGAATTAGTTGTTGACGAAAGTAAACCACACATAATATTTTCGTCTATCATTCGAAGTTTATTCCATACTGTATTCAATTCGTATTTGGGTAAAAGAGAAAGAAACTTATTATTCCATTGAAATGAAATAATTGGAGCAATTGGAAACGTACTCTTAAATTGTTCTTAAAAAGAGTGTATTAAGAACTCTTCGGTACATGCAGTTGGCCCCTCTTTTTTGGTCCCTTTTGGGTCTTGTCGACTTCTTAACGATTGGTTAAGGCGTGAAAACTCTTATAAAATTGACACTTTAAGTACTAGATAAGAGGCAAATGTGTTGCTTGGGTAGGAGTGGGGAGCCCCCACTGAATCATTTTAAGCTTGCCCAAGTTAGAGACAGCTTCAATGTCCCTGTAAGTTCTTTCTATCTGCAAAGCCTTTGAAGAACGGCTTTGAGTTTATAATTTTGTTTTTTAAGAGGTTTTGATTATTGAATATCCGACAAGGTAGATATTTAAAAAATAGTAAATACCACAGAGCTCACTTTTCTGGAACTAACAATCGAAATTCTCTATTGTGGGGCAATATTTTCATAAGCAAACCATGAATTGCTTGAGGTGTTTGTCAAATTTATTGAGTTAAAGACCGGGTTGTTGGGAATGAGGAACCTCACTTAACCATTTGAAATATTGGAACGGTGAATGAGAATGCTGTCAAGTGGAAAGATTGAAATGAGACCTAGTTCTTCGAAGAAGTATTTCTCGAGAGGGTGGGCCAATCTCGGACACGCACAGAGGAAGTGGAATGATCCTTCCTCTGACTCTTCGTCTTGGAGTTCTCTACATAAATCGGCTGTAGTTATGAGTTCGTCATGTGGGCCCAATCCAATCATTTGGCCATTGATACTGCCAGTCAACTGAGGTTTTATAGGTTGGATTAGAAATTCTGTTTTTTTTTCTTCGAAATGTCTGGCCATAGGTGTCTGGAAACCCGGCAAATTTCTAAAGACGACCTCCTATCATTGGCAGTTCAGTTTTTACAAAATTTCGTTGTTTTTTTTTTTACTCTAGTGGCTTGAGTAGAGAAGTTATTGGTCACCTTATCCACCATTTCATTGCGAGTTTAATTTGGGTACCAGGACAACGTGACTCCTGGTAACCAATTTAAACTACGGTGTTCAGTGTGCTGAGCAGTCTTTAGTTACTGCGACAGTTTCTACTAATTTGGGTTTTGTGATTATGCATGCTATAGCTTTTATGACCACCGCGCCGGGCTATGATGTTTTTATTGATCCGTTTTTGGGTAGTTTGATGTTTTGCGGCTTCACAGACTGCAAGCACTTCTGCTTGAAAGAAACTGCACAAGTTTGGGAGGTTTACTGATCTACTAATGGTAGGATAAAGTGAGAAGAAGCCTGACGCTAGATCATCATCCGTCTTGGAACCTTCTGTGACGACGGAGACATGATTTGATTTGGAACCCAGTTTTTCTCCCAGCATTTCAATGTCGGTATGTTTGTTTAGGCCAATGGGTTGAAATCGGCATTTGTTCGGATGTAGTCCGATTGAATATCAATATGGGTATGATACATGGATCATGGTAGTTCTGTGGCCTGATAGACCTACTCTCCAATCATTAGATTTTTTGAGTGCAATGCGCTTTTTGGGCGCCTTCCGGCCATAAGGGGTTCATTGTTTCTATGTCTGAAAGACTTAATATGAGTGTTTAATTAATTAAATGGGATACAATATGAGAGTTCAGGTAATAGAGCTGATTCAAGCGAAAGGGAATCGTCTGAACAAGGGGCTATGAAGGCGAGAACATGACCAATGTTAGCTTGGCAAGCTTTTAAACGTGTTAGGCCTAACGCATATTAACGCAGTTATACCGCATTGTGTGAATCCTGTAGAAAGGATGATGACACCGCGGTGCACTTTATCTATAAATGTATTCTTGCATTTTCTCGAATCAGGGGCCGAATTTAATTATTGTTTTTGGCATCACTTCTCACTTTACGGAGCACTTTAGTACTACAATTTGACATGCTTTCATCGGCATTTGAACAAATTGAAGTCGGTAAATGAAAAGTAGACTGATGTGCAATATAGAACGAATTTTGAAAGAAAAATAATACTCACTCTCGATCACTGATGCGGTAATTCGGCCCCATTTTACAGATGCTCGGTGCAGACGTGATGAGAACTGGTACCCCGGGCTCCTTACCTTGCAAGCGCCCTCTGGCTTTTCTACAAACATCTGGAAAGTCATAAGAAAAGAAGGTTTGCTATGTGGTAGTACAACGGACGTGTTCAGGTCTGAGTGGTCAAGCCAGTATTTTTAAAACTGTAGACAGAAAAAAATATTGGGGTGAGTAAGCGCAACATTTTGGTGACATAAGGGGTTTTTCTTTTTTAGTTCCGAATAGATAAGTGAAACGTCAAAAACGTAAAAGTATTTCTTTTCTAGTTCAGCAACATCTGAACGCTCAAAATGCTTTTCTTTTTTCTTCAGAACACTACGCGAGCGCACTCTACGTGCTCGAAATAAAATGACGGGGCATCTAGAGCAAGAGTCTGAGCGCAGCTCACTGAACACGCTCAGTTCAGAACACGTTCACGCTGTTCGTTCTCAGTTCAGTTCACTGTTCCGAACCAGAAAAGAAAAACCCCAATAAACAACTATTAACTGCCACAAAGTCGCACTATGTATGTGGAATGCTTTACCCGACTCTGTTTTTCCCCCACATTACGATTCACAAAAGTTGAAAAACAACGTGCATCGGTGCCTCCTATTAAATCTTCTTTTTCTTTCCTAAATGCTCGCACTCTGTTCTATGACATTATAAGAGGTTGTACCCCCTTGATTTAAGTGTTGATTTAAAAAAAAAAACTATTTTTTTTTTTGCTTTGCAAAACGAGTCAAGATTGCAATTTTGTGATCTTGTGTTTGGCTCAAAATACGAAATTCAGGGTATCTATTTTTTCATTGTTCGATCACTTGATGTTAAGAGATCGAAAACTCTGTTGACTCTGTTTAAAATTGATATCCATTTCAAAAGACTTTTTTAATCCTCACACGTCGGGGACTTTGCTTTATTCTGTCCCAATGTGTGCGGCGTCCACAACATACATCAAGCACTTACAAAACTTAGTATTGAGCATTGAGGAGCAATGAGGAAGACATAGTAAACGCTTGTCCAACGACATTCAAGGCATAGTTTACGAAGAAAATGCACCCGTGCTTAAATTTATTCGCACTTGTGTACCTACCTACCTATTTATTAAAATGCACTGATTACAGTCGGTAAGAACCTTTTTCTATCAAATTGAATCAGTAAGATTTTATATTATTTGAACAAGAATTCCTAGCTGTACCTACGCCCTCATAAAAATTCAAGTTGATTTTGTCGCATTTTTCCCTCTGAAAAGAAAAGTTTATTTGTATTACAGCCAGCATCCCCACTTTTTCAGTCAAAATACAACATCCATACCAGTCACAAATAAAGTAAACAATACATACCAACGAAAGCAAACACACTAAAAGGAAGAAAAAACTTAGATTGACCAAAATGATGAAAGGACCCTCATCGACTGCACCATTTATGGCACCAGACGACATTTTAACCCCGATTCTGTACAGCGGACATCTTGCGTTTCTCTTTATATTGCGTCTTGTTGCATTGCCTTTGAATAAAAATTTCATAAATAGACTCGAGGGTGTAGGGTGCCGCTTGCCCCAGAAGAATAAAGCAGTAAAAAGGAAAAATAAAACGTCCTTCACATGCGTATATGATATTTATATTTCTCAAAAGATATTTTTAACATATAAAAGAAAGTTGTTCACAATTATACCAGAGGCATAGTGTAGCGGCGGCAAAACTTTACACATTTTAATTAATTGGCCGCATCTGGCACACAACGTGTGTACGAAGGATCTTCTTAGCATATTTTGTTTTTGTTTTTTTTATTCATTTCAAGACCTTTCCCTCTTTCAAATTGTGAAATTGATATGCATGTGCATGTTCTTGTTGAAGAGTGTCATGTGTGGAACTGAAGACGCCTATGAACTCCAAAGGCATAGAGTGAACATCGTCATCATTGAATTAAAGTTATTCTAAGTGACACACAACCGCTGCGTGCTAAAAAATAAAGTGATACAAGGTCAATGATGAGCAGCAGAAAAAAATTCTTGAAAATTAGTTCAAAGTTTACTTGTGTTCATTATTTTCTACAATTTTGACCAATCCCGGATATGGTTCTCTGTTGTTTTTTTTTTTCATTGCAATTGAGGTCCAAAGCGTCCTTTTCATGTTGCTATTGAGTGCAACAAAGAGTAGCCTTCCCGTGATTTATAGAATATGAGGATGGCTAATGTCGATTTCCTTTCACCCATTTGCAGTCCACTGCAGTCGCTACTAAATTCGATTCTTTTTTGGGTATTTAGAATATTGAAAAAGTAGCAATTTTTTTATTATCAATGTATGTGTGCCCAACTGACTGATAAAGGAAAACAATCACCAAAGAACAAAACAATTACATTCATATTGTCTATCACACAATTTTTATATTTTTTTTCACCAATTTTTTTCCAAATTCACAACTAAATACAAAACATTTTTGGGTTCCTTTAATTTTTTTTCATAAACTGATGATTTGTTTGACGTTTTCAATTTGTCAAAAATGGTTGTATGTGTGAAAATCGGTGTGCAAATCCGTCTCAAAAAAGAGATCGACTGCAGTCGATTTTTTTTCCTCCTAAATGAATTCCATTCAAACAAAAAATTTACTGCAGTCTACTGCAGTCGATTTTTTCGTTGAAAGGAATTCGACATAATTCACAATTGAACATTAACGCAAGGCGTAAATGTGATGACTGAAAAGTCTAGCGAAATAATAAGATGAGCAGTGGAAGTGGTAGTAGGAGTAGTAGAGTATAATGGTGCGTCCACAAAATGTCGACCGGAAATTGGATTCACTTCATTTGGTTCGGTTATCGAGTCGGCTTATGGTAAAGAGGGAGGCCAATCGCGACTTGCACGCTAATTTGGCATTGCCGATTGGTCTCATTCGGCATAGTGTGTTGTGTACGCATTTCAAGACGAGGGGATCTTAGTGCACTTCTCTCAGTCATAACTTGTGAAAAATGAAGGGGACTTTTACAACTTTTGCCGATTCCGAGCAGTTGAGTAACGAAGCGCTTTTCACATCAGTGAAACAACTTTTGGATCACCAGCCATTTCCTTGTGATACCCATGGGAAAGGAATCATGCAGACATGGTAGCCATTTCCTAACTGCAAGCACACTTCATATTCTTGAGTTTAATTCTCATCGTCCCTCAAATACCAGAACAAATAAGTGGAGTCAAAATTTGTTTGTTCGTTAAGAAAGAAAATTCGCTTTTGTTATTGGTGTTGGGCTAAGTTTGCGGAAATGTAGTTAGTAAGTAATGCAGTCCCACACATCAAATGATTCTTTTCTTTATGTGGTCAAAATGTTCGATTTCCATTTATTTTTGTGTGAAAGTCCTTAATCGTGCCACAACATTGGCAAAACCAACAACCTGAATTCCATTCGAAACTCGAAAAATTCATCGGCAGCAGGTCTTGACCTTACCCTATATTCACAGCGAAGGTAATGAGAGTAAAGTTGCCCTTTGCCTGAAACACCTTCATTTTTTTCTTGCTTAAGTCAAAGCTTGCGTCTTTTTTGAACGAAAGGCTATATCCTGCTGCAAATAACTTTTATCATTTCTTTTATTTGTACTTTTGACTTTGAATGAAGTTTTCCACGTTCTGCACCCGAAACTATCAAATGCACTAAGGCGCCAGTTTTTAATTATGAAAAATTGCCGTTTCGTAATACTTTATTTGGCAAGCTTTGCCATTCTATTTGCTAGGAATAAGCTCGTTCCATAACTTGTAAAGCTCCTTTTTGGAAGATTTTATGTCTAGATGGCGTTCTACTTTTAAAAGTTCAGAAAAAGGAGCTTGATAAACTATACCTTAAGCTCATGAACAATAAAGCATAAAGTTTATTTTAAATTTTCATACATAAACCCTGAAAAAATATTTGCTTAACTATAATCGATAATAAGGAACACGTGTAACGCGCGTAGTCTGTGTAAGATTACCATTCGGTAAAATAACTGTCAAATTTGTATGGTAAATATTTTACACAGACTTGAAAAGACTACGCTACGAGTTCGATGTGTCAACTGAGACGTAAGCTTACACAAACGTCAAATAAACAAAACAAATATGTAGATTGGCGCAAAAGAGTGCGGAGCCGCGGAGCGTAACGTAGCTTGTGAGGAATGAAGGAGACCTACGATTTGTTGCCTAATCTGAACGGCTAATTGAGATAGCGCTTTTCATGGCAATGAGTTGACTACCGGAGGGCTTAACAATTCCTCGCAAAAGGCAGTACGAGTTTGTTTTCTTTCCTGTTGGGATTTGAACCTTGAACCTTCCACATAATAGACAGACATGCTGGTCATTAGGCCACGAGTCCCGCAAACGTCAACAACAGCACAAATAGTTAAAATTTTGACGTTCGACTAGCAGCTTTTCAAGAAACGTTTCGCATGCGCTTGTATTTTTACACTTAATGTAAGCTTACTGCAAAGCATGAATACCCTTGATCTAGAATTATCTTCTTCTTCTTCTTTTTCTTTTCCGGCTCTACGAGCATCGTGATCTCAGGGGCATTATGGCTCTTTCATTTCTCTGCTTCATATTAGTGATCCACCCTTATAATACCTCCCGTTGACCCCAGAAAGCTTCTGCAAGCCTTCCGGCTCTGGATTGTTTCATTTCTAAAGCCAATGAAATGTGGGTTTCTTTGCCTTTGTTTAGCGAAAGACGATACCTGCTTATAGCAAAAGAATTAGATGTTTGTGAAATTGACACCTCGAACATCAGCGTAATAGACAGACATTCTAACTATCACCCCACCGGGGTACCCCTAAGGGTCCCCTGGCTGTTGCGACGCACACTATGCCAACTAAATAGTCGGTTTGCTTGAGTTGGTAATCGTGAATCCCATCAAACTTATTTATCGGCCGATACCAAATCGTTGTAGTATGCTGAATTGCATACATCTTCATACTGATTATAAGCCCGACCAAACTATTGGCTGATAGAAAGCTTGTGATTTACGGGGACCCTAACGAGTATCGTATAAAACTGGTATCGCATAGAACTTGTTAAAAATTATTTAAAATTTCTGCAAAAATGAACCACTTCCTTATGTTCTCTCGCAGACGGCAGAGGACGGACAAATTACCACGTCACTGATCGAGTGAGTAAGTGACATTATGCTTTCGACATAATGCACACTGTACTAGTCCGCTGTCCATTTATCGAATCAAATTTGTTCGATTATTGATGAGCAAACGTCAAGTAAAAGTACTAGATTGATCCAGAACGCCAAAGTAAATGCCAAACTCAACGTAATTCAGTCACGTATTACTCGATAACGAGAGCGGTCATTCGGCCTCTGACTATCTATCAACTAACAGTTTTAGCTAAAATGCGAGTTTACATCTCAAAAGGGTTTAAGACCACGACCGAACTATCCGCTGATAAAAATTCTGTGGTCTAAGAAATTTTGAAGATCTGGCAGTCAAAAATTTGAAAAGTGTTAACAATCGTCATCCTACTCCCTAAATAAACAAAACCGTTTGAAAAAGCAACAGAAAAGTATAACATTCCCGATTGAAAGCTGTTCTCAAGCTGTCGCTCCAATTATCAAAAGGCTACTCACCCATACAACAACATTCATTTATGTCATTGACAAGAAAGAGTCCTTATCACATTGCCGTTTCATATGTCACTTTATCTATTGATAGCCCCCATACAGTTCTATAAAACTGCGCTACAGAAATTACAACCCCCATGCCCCATCAACATCTACCAAGAAGTGTGTGTATACACTCTAGTGGCCTGCCATTAAAGCTTCATATCAACCCCTATCCGCATGCGTCAACTCTCATAAAAGGAAATCCCCTCAAAAGAAGAAACCCACACAGTCAAACATCACCTAAGCTCACTTCATTCACCCAACACGAAAACTTTTTCCATATTTCCAAATCGATTTTCAAGAAAAACTTCACAGATTCGCCTTCGGTTTGTGGGCAAAACGCGAGTAAACGCTTTCATCTCTACGTGTGTTGTTCTGCCTTAGTGAAAACTTATGAAAAAAATTTTACCAATTCACCCAAAAAAAATTGTTACTTATTCAATTGGTTCCACAACTCAATAATAAATCATAAAGTGAGCATAACCAACTGCAATGGAAAAAGTATCCTAGTGCTGTAGTTTTTCTTATTTTAGTTTGAAAAACGAATAAAATAGTTTTTCACCTCCGAGAAAAGTGAGTTTTTTTGTTTTTTTTTTCTTCTCTTGTTCCCGAGAGTGGTGTTTCGTTATCGAGAAAATTTTTTTTCCATTCTATTGATTTTAGTTTTATCCCCCACGAAAGTACGAAATTATTTTCTTTTCTTTTTAAATTTTAAATTTGGTGTTAAATTTTATTGTATTCGCATATTTCTATAACCTACCAATATCGTCAAAGAAAAAAAAAATCAACATTTTTACAGAGAAAAATAAAAAGCTCATCAAAAATGTCGGTCCGAGAAAATAACTGAATCCCCAACCACTCCGTGACGTCGCAGGATAATTTTGCAGATACATTTAATTTACATTCAAAGAAGTAATTTAAATAGATTTAGAAAAGAAAAGGGATTAATATAACCAGCCATTAAGACTAAATTAAAGTTTACCAAGGCAAACACAACGGATCCTGAAAATTCCACTTCAGTTGGTGTTTTCGTATTAGGTAAGCGATTTTTGTAATGCTCTCTTTTTCAGGATTTATGTGTACATTTATGTGGGTACTGGGTACATATATATTTTTGTATGAAATCTGTAGTTTTTCTCATCTTCCATGCTGTAATGTGATGCTAGAAAAATCTTACATATTTCGCAGCAGAAACTAGAATCAATAGTTTTTATCTAAAAGAGAAACTTCCTTGGCAAAAAAATAGAGAATTTGCTTTTTTTTGCCATCAGCAGCCCCCCTCTTAACCTTTGATGTACTTTTATCGTGACATGATAGAAGAAGAAAAAGAAGAAGAAGACGACGAAAAAGAAGAAACAAACTTGAAGGAGGTGGAAACTGGTGTAAGGGAATTAGAGAAACAAGGGAGATAGTCATAGACTCGAAATGTGTGAAAAAGGGCTGCGGGGAAGGTAGTGGTGCTTTTTTCTCAGAAAGGGGTGATTGGAAAATGAGCTTTCCATACAAAAACCTAACCTAACTTCGATCAAATGAACGATTTTTCCTTGTTTTGCTTAGTAAACTACTTTTGGGAATTTACTTTTCATTGAAGTAGAAAAAAAATAAGCAGCACTGGGTGATTTTGTATTTTCTCATTGAAAATTTGAAGAAGAAAATAAAGAGCGAGTATGGATAGCACCTACCTGCCCCACCATGTGTCAAGCTGTAATCTGACACTTGAAAAGATTTCACTATTTGAAACAGGCAACATCGTAATCCTCGTTTTGGCCACGTTAGTATCGATATTAATCGATTGAGTTGTGGTCATTAGAACAAAAATTTATATACTTTTTACTATCTGCACAGTTATGTATAAGAATCTGATTTTTTTTGTGTATAAATTTAATTTAACAAAATTGAGCATGCCCGTGAGGGATGGGATAGTTTTTATTGATGCGGGTTGGATTGCAAAAAGAGGATTTAAATAAGCAGGTTCTTCGGATAGCTCGGTTTATTGGTCAGCAGAAAATTTCGATAAATTTTGATGCGCATATTGTGATAAATATTCAATGGCAAGTAACTTAAATTCAGATCAGTCAATATTTGCTGTCTCAACCCTTTCGTATGAGGTTTTGGTGGGCCGACAAATGCAATCAGACTTTTAAATTCTTAGAATATATTAAAGTCTTGCGTAATAGCCTACCATTCATCGACATCATGTAGTAAAGAAATGCCTTTGTGAGTCGGCGTGACAGTTGCTTCCTACTGCGTAACTATGATTGACAAAAATTGGGGAAAATGATTTTCCCCAAAAATTTGACTATGCACCTGTTTTTTTGATTGTCGTAAAGTTGTCTTTTCAAAACGATGAAAACGATGTTTTCGTCACAAATCGATTTTTTTACATTTGACCTAGAAAAGTATTTTACAAAATGTGTTGTGAAGTTCTAAGATAAAAGGACATTAAGTTTTCTAGTTATTCCATGAACACCTTCAAATGCCCCTATGTACTGCTTTTTTTCTTTTCCATTCAAAAACCTGGAACCAGAGAAGTTACACAAATCTTTTCTGATGTAAGGCCATTAGTCACCTTAATCTAGGCCAGCCGTGTAATGAGATGTGCCGAATGTTTTTTTTTTTATTCATTACTGAGATGTGAGTTAAATATTGAATGGTTGATGTTGGAATCTCTTAAGAACTTGTTGGGTGGTTACTAAAACTCTCAGTTACTGGTTTGTTGTTAAATACACGTGTATTTTCATAGCGTGTATTTATATTTATATGTGGTGCACATATCAAAGTATTTACACGTGCAGGCGTGTAGTTTGAAAAGAAAATGAATAATTAACCGGTTCCTACATGATATCTCTTCTCAGTCCCAATTGAGTTGTGTCCCGATTCCCTTGAAATATAAAAACAATTACACGTGCGATCGCACTTAATGTGAGCGTGTAATAATAAATACACGATCAATTCAAAATACACGTGTAATACGTGAATGCGTTTGCTCAACTCGCTAAATCATGGAACGATGGGCCAGGAAAGGTAATCAAACAAACAAAAAAAGAAGTCAATCTGAGGTGAATTTTTTGATTCCAAGTTCTTTTGGAGAGCTACTCTTGTCTTAAGATTGAATTTGTTTGCAGTCTCATTAGGAATGCTTCTTTCAAATGTCATCGGACAGTTTTGAAATGTGCTTTTCTATGCAAATAAAAGGATTTTCTGTTGTTGGTCTTCAAGGAGCTCATGTTTTTTGCCAGGCTTTGCTTTGTTATACTCTCTTCTCTACTTGTTATGACTTTAAGCTTTAACCAGTTCTAACTTTGGCTTTAAGTTTGGTGTTCATCGAGTAGTTTTAACTTAAAAAGAAAACTAATGCGGGGCAACATATTATTGAGCACTAGAGTCTAGCGCATTGCATTTCCGTCAAACATACCTTGTGAGGAAATGGAAAGGACCTACAATTTTTTCCCGACACCAAACAGTTAAAAAGAAATCGATTTTCATTGCATTAAATTACAACGGAGAACTTTCCAATTCCTCACGAAGAGCGATAACCAGTGGAAAAACATTTTTCTCCTTGATGTTCCTGAAGCACGAACCTCAACGTACCAGACACACTAAACGACCACAACAGTAGTTTGAACTTGCGATTCGATGACAATGTATTGCCTTAAAATGGTCAGTCAAAATCGAGACTGAAGCAATTTCTTGTGTTTCTTTTTTCGGAAAAGGGAAGTATTTAGGTTGGGAAAAGAATATTAGGATTCATTCTGGTGGTATTTTGAAAGTAGAATACGTAGTTTTCGTTTTTCAGATTTCTGGTGGAATACCAAAGGAATCCATTCTTGGGCCTCAGCTTTTTTCATTCAATGCAAAAAATTGACCTTATAATTTTATTTCAATGAGTCTATGTTTGCTATTGACATCTAGTTAACATATTCAACGAATTGGCTTATTTCAGGACTTGTTTTAATCTTCAGAGAAGACGCTTTCATCAAACAATACATACATTGCTCTGCAGGTGCGATCAAGTCATGTATCTAAGTTAACATTTATCGCCAATTCCCTTTTCGAAACAGAATGCAATATGCTCCAGAATCAAAACCCATCATTGGGTGCATCTTAACACACCAGTGATTTGTAATTCCATGCGTGTAATGATTTATTCTTTCAAGTATGACTCCAACGCGGTCAATCGTATTTTTGGATTGGACGCTAAGTGGCATGTTTTTTTTTTTGTGAATCATGAGATGGTATTTTGACTATGCAAATTCAGCCACTAGCCTACTTCACAAGTTAGTATAAAAACGCCATTTAGAAACCTCATTGTAAAGTGCTGCTTCTTAAAAAAAAAACTTAGTAGTTTTAAAGCACATGGTCAGCACAATTCCACTTAGGAGTTTTGATCGGTTTCAAAATGGTACCCGTGGCGTGATGGTAAGAATGTCTGTCTGTTAACCTAGAGGTTCATGGTTCGAATACCAACAGAGGAAAAAATGTTTTTCCGCGGGTGTCTCCTTTCGCCTCCTATCGTAAATTCATTGCCATAAAAAGCGGTTTCTCGATTAGCCGTTCGGAACCGGCATTAAATTGTTGGTCCCCTTCATTCCCTCACCTGGCAATGGTTGTGACAAATGCGCTAGGCCCTGGAGCTCCTCACTCTTTTGCGCCGCCCTACTTATTTATTATTATATTTTTTAATTCTATTTGAATTGGGCTTAAAGGACTCTGCTGAGAAAGTTGGTTGTGTTTTTTTCTAGACTATTTTCTGTTTGGTTTGTACGGAAAAGGGTTTTCCAGAATCGTAAGAAAATAGACGTTCTGAGCCGGAACCAGCTGAAGAATCTTTTTGTCAAATCAACCCAGTAGATTTTCTAGGCTCTAAGATGATTAGAGACTTGTATACATAGTCTCTCTGTTTCGTTGCTTTACTACTAAGGTGCAAAGCAACAGTGAATGTCAACAGCGATTCTTCGGTTGTTATCTGAGATGATTTTGTTTGTGAGCTTAGAGCTCATACTCCCAAAGTTTCAACCTATTTTGAAATTATATCTCTTAATTTTGACGTTCTGACTGAGTTGTCGATGTGGAGTCCCCATTCTTGATATCACATACTGCGTTTTGTTCATAAGCATAAGCATAAGTTTATTTGTTCGCAGTCTCCATTTAAATACTTTTTAATACTCCCGTCAAAAAACTCTCTATGCTTTTCTTATAATTTTCGTATCATCGGTTTAATCAAGTTGATGATCGAACATTTGAAAATTTTCATATAACTGCTTCATGAATAGATATTGAAAAACATGATAGCGCTACACCCTGTCTTAAAGGTTTTTCCAAAGTGGTTTTATAGTTGCTGTTGACGCGACAACTTCAAAGAATGGATATGGCGATGTCTTTCTTGTTGCGTGCGTTTGTGAATTTGTCGGTGCCGCATCTACAAAAACGCTTTGTTTTGGAAAAGCCTTTCCCGACATCGCAGGGGTCAGTGAATGAATTTCTTGCGGATTTCAAGGGGTCAGAGAGATTCACATCAAGTTTAATAAAACAGGTTTGGTAGTCATGTGAAGATTAAGTAGGTACTTGCTCAATAGGCCATTTCTGTTTCTGCATTTTAGGGTTTCACTTCTCCGAGAAGTTTCAAATCGGGATTGTAAGATTGTGAGAGTTCTCGATATTTAAATTCATTGTAAAATATCGAGATTTTCCGATTTCGATGTGTTTATTTTAAGGTGAAAAAATCCACAATATTGGAGCTAAAGTGTTATAAGGTTATCTGTGAAAACAACATTATATTCAGAGTATGAGAGTGCTTTTACCAAAACATTCACAACCACAACACCATCAGGTAACTTCCCATTTCAATCATCAAAAAAAAAAAAAAGCGAAAAGAAGAGGACTGAACACGCAACCTTGAAGAACTCCAGGGTATGTAGCAAAAAGTTTGTTATCTCTCTGCCGTTTCAAGCTAACTTTGAAGTGTTAGTAGCTAATTTTTAAATCGTTAAAATTGCTCTATTATTTATTATTATTATAATTGCTAAATTATTAGAAGCTCTTTTGAAAACTAGTTTCTTTTTACAGTATCGCTGCTTGAAAATCGACACGTAAAAACCATAAAGCTTCTTGAAAGCAAAATCGGATTTTGACTCTTCCAATAATTGCTTTCGGCATAAACTTCAAAGTTTCCCATTTGCTTCTACGTTCTTAAGAACTATTCGGAAACGGAATTTGGGGCATTCAAACACTTTTATTGGAGCATCAAGTTACATGGTAGGCCTCCAGTACTACAGCGTCCTTGAAAGTACATTCCACCCATAAAGGTGATCTGTAATACAGAATTTGAATGGAAATTTTTCTCAGACTATTGTCGATAAGGGCTGTATCGGACTTTCTTCAAAATTCAACACTTATTTTTCGAGATTGTCTATCTTAAAATCTTCGAGCACTAGCAACATACCAAAAGGACGAACGCTGTTCGCTTTTCCATTTACACTTTTTGCTTTCTACTCACTTTTGTAAATTGCCCAGCCCAGGCCTTCCGCTATTCCTAAGCTAATTCAAATGATCTTATTAGTTTATGCTGTTTAAACGTGTGAAATTGCAATTTTGCAATTTTGACCCTAGTACAGGTCGCATTCACAAAAAAGTCACGTTTAAACAGAATAATGTGTTTGGTTATTTAGGCAACTATATATTAGGTAGTGAAATCTATCAACAAAAGAAAGTGTACATAAAGTGAAACACGCAAAAACCACTAAAAGGATTGAACCTTTTAACCATGCACTGTGCATTTAAGACATTCTCTAAGAACATTGTCATATTTATGCTCCCCTTGGAGTGATGTGTGCAAGATTAAAAATAATAATAAAACGAAAAAAACACCAAGGACCAAGAAAAACACTTATCAGCGTGCGACTATATTAGGTATGCACAATAAAATAAAAGCTAACGCAAAATGTCACGTTCTTAATGGTTGATTTTATTTTATGAGTAGACGGGTGGTGGTTTTTTTTTTTTTAGTTTATTTTTAGTTCCATACTCTTTGGTATGAGAGGGTGTAACTGAATACTAAAAAGTTTGCTGTCCTTCGTTTGTAAAAGTGGGTTACTTACATTACACACGATATTTAGGTATGCGCGCTGTTGTGACTTGTAAGAGGTCATGGAATTGTTGGCGACTGGTGTGGGTGGGAGTTTAATAATCATTAATATTTGCAATAACAAAAAAATGTGGCTGTTTCCAATTAGTACTAAAGACGACCACATGCATCGAAATTGTTGCAATTATTGGAAATACAAAATAAAGTTTATCGAAGTGGCTAGACGCAGTGTGACTGTACCTTTTGTGGCAACTTTATTATTCGAATGCGAATAAAGGTGTGTGTAGAGGAGAATGTATGTGATATCTTTTTATGGGTTTATAGAAAAGGTAAGATGTGACAAGAGAATGAAAAACTCAAGTCATATAAACTGAAATGATTTTTTGGTTCACTTGCTTCGATGAGTCGAGGTTGCACACACAGTGTGATATTGTAATATTGCAGTTGTACCCAAATTCAAGAAGAAATACTAGTTTAAAATAAAAAAGATTTATAAAAATAATCCTGAAATCAGAAAAATATTTAGTGACGAATCAGTTCAACACAAGGAATTGTTTATATTTATTTAAGATAATGCGTCTCGAGAATGAATGAGTCACAATAATTCACTTTAATATCATGAAATTAAATGTTGAAATTGTTGCTGCTCTTCATATTTGAAAATGGCATGACTCGTGCAATTTGTGGAATACGAATTCAATTGGTTCAATTAAGGGGTTCATATGACTCCTAAGGTTTGTTTAACACGAGTTCAATTGAGTCAATTTAGGGATTCATAAGACTCCTACGGTTTTTGGAACACGAATTCAATTGAGTCAATTTAGTTGCTCATACGAGTCCTACTATTTGTGGAACACGAATTCAATTCAGTCAAAGGAGATTTGTGGAACACGAATTCAATTGAGTCAATTCAGGGGTGTATTCGACTCCTTCGGTTTGTGGAAAACGAATTCAATTGAGTCAATTCAGGGGTTCATTCGACTCTATCGGTTTGTGGAAAACGAATTCAATTGAGTCAATTTAGGGGTTCATACGACTCCAACTATTTGTGGAACACGAATTCAATTGAGTCAATTCAGGGGCTCATTCGACTCCTTCGGTTTGTAGAACACGTATTCAATAGAGTCAATTTAGGGGCTTACGTGAATTAAGTGAGTAAAAAAAGTTACAAAAACGCTCGTTAAAATGGGCCCACCATGAGTTCGAACCTTTCGTGCTACACGAACTTATTGTTGGTTCCGTACTTTCTCCTAAAATGATTCGGTTGAGTTTTGTTAGAGGAACAAGGCATCGAAAATACTGATATTGAAATAATTTAAATAAAATAAATATGGTGGCGCAAAAGGGCGAGGACCCCTGGGGCCCAGCGCATTTCTCACAACTATTACTTGTGAAGAATGAATATTGAAATAAGTAGAAAACGAAATGGAAGCATGTGACAAAAATAAGCTCTGAGCTTTTAGTTGGTTTCGGAAACGGAATGATTGATATTCTTCTTTTTTCATTTGAGTAAAATCTGTATGTGATACTTGGTGAAACTAGGCGAAGTCTGACTGACAAGATAGATGTGTTCCATCCGATTTTTTTTTTGTCAGAACGGAGAAGCACAGCACATATTAATGAGAAACATTAATGGGGCTGGAACAGATGACTCATATTTCGGTCAGTGTTATTGTCAAGAAAAACAGCTGTGAAAAAAAAAACAACCTTCAGTTGTTCTCTTTCTGATATAAACTCAGTTCGATTTTTAACTTAGTTCCAGCAAAAAAATAGATACTATTTTCCTAATCCATTTTTTTATGTGCTTTGAGACTTCTTCACAATTCAAAAAAAAATTACGTGCCTTAGGTGAACAGTTCGTCTGTCAGTTTTCACCAGTCTGATCTTCTTCAAAAGAAAATTTTGAGATAAACTTGTTCTACACTGCCCTGTGCTAGACGCAAGAGAGAAAAAAAATAAAAAAAACTTTTATTTAAACAATTAAAAGCTTATCTTGTTTGTTTGAAACAATTTAGATCAAGGTCATTGAACGCTGCTGATATATCTTCAAACGAATGAGTTCGTTCTACACGAATTCACATATATACGATTTAACCTCAGAAATGACTTGTGTGAGGCCTTGGTCGGTGCATATAGACAATTCTATTTTTTTCTTTGAATTAAAGGAGTTCTAACACAAAGGTTTCCGTGGCCTGGTATTAGAATGTTCGAGGTTGAAATACCAGAACTGTCCTATCTTTTTTTTTCGCGGGAATCGCATAACCTCTTGCTTGCAATCCGAGAATAATTTGGGGACCAGGAACATAATGTTTGGTCTCCACCATTCCTAAAATGTTATTGCTGAGAGAAATTCGTGTGACTCAGCTCTCTCCGAGTTTGTTGTTCGCACCAATTTTTTCGTTTTACCTCAAGTCATGGCTTATATAGAGACCGGACTATTTTTGGAGTATGTAAGCGACGTGACGTGTGAGTGGTGCTCTTTGAAGCGATTTTCATTCACAATGATACCGTGCGTATTATTTTACTTGTGATTTTGGGAACTGTAGGGCAAGTTACGCATTTGCGTAAAATATTTTGATATAACAATCAAACTTGGCGTTATAATGGAATTAAAATGAGTCCATCAATTTTGTCTCCTTGTTTATGTGTAGAGACTTATAGCCTGAACGACTTAACCAATTTTCTTCGAAATGTTTTCCTAAAGTTTTTTTTCGTCAGCTGTGGAGCTAAGGATCTTATAACGCTTGAGTTGTATTGTAACTAATCTACTAGTGGCTTGCTAGCCAATTGGAGTAACTCTTAATATAAATTTGTACAAATGTAGGTACATCTTTTTTTCCTTTTTGGCGTTCAAAACAGAACGGTCTCACAGAGATCACAACTCTCTCACTTATTTGCTTCAAGCCTTTTCGAAAGGACGATTACATATTCAGGCTCACAATTTTGCTAGCAAAAAATAAAATTTCTTTTTAATTTTTCGAAAAGTTTTATTTGCCAGAGCAACATTATGATACTTGCGGCTTGAACTCTAATTTTTGTGCTTCACAGTCTTGATTCTAAACTTAAAATCAGATGGCACGCAAAATGGATCGCAGGGGGAATTTCGATAGAATAATTTCTACGCAATAATGAAAGGCATTCCTCGAGTTGTATTCCTTTGTGGCATTCCAGACGAGTATTCCTTACAGCACTTTTTAATTAGTGGGGGAGAATATCTTTACATTGTTGTTGTGTTTTTTTTTATTTGTTTCTTCAAAAATTACGCATTAACGATGAACACGTTTAAACCAGAATACTCATCTGACATGGCCCTGGAGAGTAGTGAAATATTTTTTTTTGGAAATTTTTAAAATGTGGGAGTACGAGACGTTTTTTTTTAGATGCCGTGATTCTTAACTTTGAATAAAACACAGTCAAATGAGCTTGTAATTGAATTAATTTGACAGATATAATTTTATGCCATTAATGATTTATGGTTTGTTATTCTCGTGGTGTAAAAACATGTCTACCTGTTACATTGGATTGGATCAAGAATTATTTTTTGTACTTATGAGTTTTCCCAATGCTATTAGCAATTGGTTAGTCCTTCGACAGTAATTTCACTGCCACTAGAGGGGCTTTCTCGATTAGCCGTTCATAATCGGCAAAAATTGTAAGTTCCCTCCTTTCCCGCACAAGGTATGGTTAAGAAAAATAGGCCTTCTCATAACCCAACAAAAAAAAAATATTCAGCGGTGTTAATTCGTCCGATCTTCTCACAGGTTTAAACTCGAAACTATGTTAAAAAAATTTGTGTCAACAGTGATTTTGTTTCGGTACGGACAGTTTACTGAACGTACGCAGTGCCCAGTGGTCATGCGTCTTCAATTCTTCCACGACGAAATGTTAATGCGAACTTAGCATAAATCAGCTCTGATGAAATTATTGCCGGATTAAAAACCAAACGTCTAAAGAAACTACCCTTTATATAAAAATACATACTTCATTTATTTCGGTCTACAACATCTTCAAACTTCTTTCCTTAACTCCCTTTTTACAAAAAAAAAAAAAAATAATAAACAGTGTCGTAAAAAATTATTTGTAGTCCTTTTAATATATGCAAACCCCACAGGTGGTTCATTTTTAGTATCTTAACTCTAGAGGGTTGTGAACTTTTCGAAATCAATACAATAAAAGAAGAAAAAGAAAAACCTAGTTGCCTACATATGGGTACCTAGACCTATTAAAATAATTCTAGAAATGATCAACTAATTCCCACCCCTAATGACACCGGGGATGAATCAGCATTTATACGACTATAAAGCCTCAGGGGACATATTGTACTTACAAGCCAATTTTTGTTACGAGCCCAATTCGGTTCTGTTGCTTTTTGTGTTGAATTTTACTAAACCAGACACACGTATCTAGCAACTTCCTGTACCTTGCATTCGTATTGCTAAGGCTTGACTGATTTTGACAATTTGGTGATCAAATATCCGCAGACGGACTCAATTGCTTTGTGGCTTTTGTTTAAAACATGACATGATCGTGTGCCTTCCTTAAAGTAAATGATTTCTACGAATGTTTTGGAGGTAAAGTAAAATTGTTCGCCACTCATGCCCGATCAAAGCAATGGAATAAAATTTAAATTGTTTTATATATTCAAGCCATACAATTACTTTTCATTAAACTTCTTTTTCCATCGATCTCGTATACCGCTTTGTGATGTGATTGGTTTGGTTACTACATTGCATGTAACAGATCCTTTCTTTGGTAGGCAATACATTCCTTAGTGAAACTGTGCCTACTGAAGTGAAGTTTATTTTTTTTAATTGAAAATGACTTACTTTCTATCCACTAAAATTTGTAACTTTACCCTACCACTACCTGACACACATGGGTGAAAGCCATAAAATAAGATATCAATTCAAAATTGTCAAGCTTGCATGGCAATGAATGCAACTTATTTTCCATCGATCTCGTAAACATTCCTGGTATGATGGATCAGGTTTTAAATATTGAAGCCGTATAATTAGTTTCTGGTAAACTTCTCTTCTTTTGATCTCATAGACACCTTCCTCGAGTGAGAGATCAGCAAGCCATACCTATAATTAGTTTTTATTAAACTTTTTCTTTGGCGATGTCGTATACACCTTTCTGATGTGATTAACCAGGTTTTGCATATTCAAGCCATACAATTAGTTTTTATTAAACTGAAACTTCTCCGTCGATCTCGTATACACATCTCGTCTAGCATCACGAAGGTGTTGTTGAGGATTAGGTGCCTGCCTCTAGTTGTGCTCTGCTCTGATTCTAAAGGAAGTACATTTTCAATTTTCAATAACAACGGTTTAATATTTTGATTGATCAAAACCTAAAGAAAAAGTCAAAGATCCAAGACAAAAATTCAGAACTTCACAAAGGATCCCTAGACTAACGCCATTTTAATTTTAAGCCTGTGGATTCTCCAGATATCGTTGAAAACTGCTAACAATGTCTTTTCCAAAATGGTGTCAAAATGAGAACAAAACACTCTCCAAGTCTATTCTCTAGGTATGTTATCATCGCTGTTCGAAAAACGTACTTAATACTCATTTTGGTAGGCCACTCCATACTTAGTTAAGTTAATTGGTGTTAAAGCTGTTACAAAGCTAGGTTCCTTACTCCATAGTCTGTTTGGTAGCGTCTCATTAAACAGAACCTTGAAAACATAGTTTTAGAGAGAGCCAACGGATTCAGTGACGTCAGTAATTCCTCACCATCTGAGCCGCTGGGCATTTTACCAGGATTTTAAATGGAAACCCAAATCTCCAGTTGTAAGTAGTTTGTTCGAGTTTTTAAATTGATTTTCACTTGGAATTAAAAGTAATGAGTTATCAAAAGCTGCACGTACACATTTATCTTCTTCCCAACCCTCATAAGGTCACAAATTTTATTTGCAAAAAAGAACACATCAAAATCATGCAGAGTTAATGCCGATTGTGGAAAGAAGAGTTACAACTTTAAAGTATATGCATTGGACTTGGACCACACAACCATTTACCTAGAAACACACTTGGCTTTGGCATCATCCTCTTAACTCTTCACTGGGATTGTGTAACTCTTGGAATACATTCAAATGATGACGAACCTTTTATTATTTTCTTCTCAATTCCTCTCAAAGTCATGGGAATACTTTTTTTTTTTAATTGAGGAATTGGAAATTGTGTGCTAGCAGGACAACATGCCATTACTGTTAAAAATTATCCCATTTGGTTAATTTTCACATAATTCCGTCTCATCCGAACAGAAAAGCTCAATTTCCGCTCTCTCTTGAAGCTTTTTCACCTACTGACACAGAGACAAGCATTATACATGTGTATGTAGAAGAATATCAACCGAGTTCCACACACTCCTTGCATCGTCCTTTATTGACCTTTTTTTTATTTGCACGCTTACAAGAATTGTTGGAATTGATTATTTATTATAATTTTCGCCTTTTCCCCTTACAACTGTGCTTTAGAACTGTGAGCATAAGTGAATAAGGATATACACATTTTTTCGATGTCAATCTGGTGACTATTTGTCTGGTGCTGTTAGAACCAGAACCAGAACTCTGAATGAAAAATTGGCAAAAGGAACTGTAAGTTGCCTTGCAATGCGACACAGTTTACCATTACCATCCTTACACACACAGACACAAAAGAAAAAAGAAAAAAAAGGATGTGAACAATTTCTGTACACACGTTGAGTTGATTGGGGAAATTTATTTTTATTGAAGTTTTCCTCTCGGGCTGTGTCGAATCAACGACGGCGACGCGACATCAACGAAGACACGATGCTAAGCTTCAGTCCTTCAGTTTCAGATTTCAGTGTGTTGACTGTTGACTGATTTGCCTTGGGTTTTTTTTTTTTTGAGAATATTTGTCTTCTCGAGTTTTGGGTTTTTGGAAAATTGGTTGTTTGAGTTTGTGAAGAAATCGTGGAATCGTGATTTTATCCCCTGGGATAAGCAAATTTGGAGTTCGTCAACAGTGTGTGTCTGCGTATTAAAAAGTTCCTCAGTTTAATAATAATCAAGTTTGCAGATTTTTATGGTTACCTCCGATCCTACGCCTACCATCACTTTGTGTGGTTGAAAATACAACAATACACGTAAGCTTTCGATAATGTGAATTGTGTAGTTTTTTATTTACAGTAATCAATTCGATGTGGCTGTGGTATGTGGGTCGTGTTGGTATTGGGGAAGTGAATGAATGGAAGTGGGGGTGGAGTGTCAATTAATTTACTTGATTTTATAGAAAATTCCTTGTCAGCGTAATGTGAAACCTCACAGAAATAAATACATACATATGGCGTTGTGGACATTTTATGAAAAGTAACAATAAAGTGATTTATGGGAGCGATACTTGGTACACTTGCCCTTCAGAAAGTTAGCAAGTTGTTTTATTAATTGAAGATTTCTCAAATAAAAACAAAAAAAAGAAGAATCAACTTGACAGCTAATTCGAAACGAAATCTTAAGTCGCAAGCTTTCATTTTTGTCACGAGCCCCTGCCCTCTCTTGGGGCTGATGATGAGTGTCAGTTATAAAAAATGGAGATTTATCAAGTGTTTCAACTTCTGTCTCAATGTCAGTTGTCATTAAGTTGAATGACATTAGAACTTGCGAATAGATTTGCATGTTTTCACTTAAAATAGATTGAGTCACTGAATTGAACAACTACGCATTAAATACAAATCTGGCCACATCGTGAAGTTTGGGGTTACGTCACTTTGATTTTGCATTTACTCGTAGTAATAGGGAAAGTTTTAGTTTAGTTACGAAATAAGGACGAATCAATGCCGTAAAATAATTGACTTTGAGCAAAGGAAAGACCGGTAGCAGAGTTGAATTATGAATATGATTTAAATGCTAATCAAACATAAGTAATGCAATATGACGATGTAAAATTTATCGAAAAAACATTTTAAAATAAGAATCGTCTATTTCCGAATCAGGTTGGGAGCATGGGATTAACCAACCACGTTGAGTCCAGATCCAAAACAACCAAAAGGCTGGGATAACACTGTTGACGATCATAGGAAACGAAAAAATGGCCTTCATGTGGAACGTTGTCAGCATTGGCCAATTATAAGGGAATCCCAAAAGGATCTGGGCTGGGGTTAACATTCCAACCACGAAACCCTTTATGGTTCTGAAACGACCAACAGCCTCGGATAACAGTAATGATTACTGAGTTGACGACCCAAGCAAACGAACAAAGAACGAAGACTTTCGGGTCTGCACGTGGAACGTAAGATCCCTTAACAGATTAAGTGCAGCTGTAGAATCAGCGGAGCCTGATTTCCTGCAAATCAGACATAACACCCATCCAAGAAGTGCGATGGAATGGGTGGGACATGAAGAAGAGGAAAAACTGTGACATCTACTATGGCGTCTGCTATAAACAACAGAAACAACGGTGGTTGGGGTTCCGATTTGTCGTTAGGGTAAACGCAGGTATAAATGAGCGTTTAATGACCATCCGCACCAGGGCTAAACTCGCCAACATTATCCTAATATCCGCCCACGACCCCACAAAAGAGGAGGATGAGAACTCCAAAGATTGTTTCTAGGAGCTCCTCGAAGAAAAATATGAACAGCGCCGTTGACATGATGTGAAAAACGTTCTTGGCGATTTTAACGCAAAACTAAAGAAGGAAGACATCTTTGGAAATACAATCGATAAGCATAGCCTCCATGACAAAACCTCCGAAAACGGAATCAGGGTGACAAACAAACAGCCAGCAGCCTCGGATAACAATAATTATGAATTCAACGTTGACGGCCCAAGCTAGTGAAAAACGGACAAAGACCTCCGCATCTGCTCGCTGTAGAATTAGCGGACGCTCTGGGCTGCTACAATGCAGACATAACTGCCATTCTCAAAAGTGCGATGGAATGGACCGGACATAAGAAAGAAGACGAAAAACATCCAAAAACGAACTGACGCAAATCGATACTGCTGTGGGGCTAAATCTTGTTGTAAGTAGTACAAGCTTCCCGCATCTCAAAATTCATAAAGGTACATGGCGATCCCCAGATCAATCTACCATCAACCAAATTGACCATGTTGCGATCGACGCAAGGCACTCTTCCCGTGTGATAGAGGTCCGAACTTTCCAAGAGACCAACTTTGACTCGGACCACTACCTTGTTGTAGCCAAGGTACGAATGAGGATATCCTGATCAAGACTAGCGCGAACCAACGCTGTGAAGAGATATGACGCCAGAAAGCTACAATCGCAAGAGATTGCCAATGCCTTTTCCAATCAAGTGGCCCTCCAACTATCCTTGAATCTTATGCCGTATTAAGCATTGAAGACCAGTGGCAGCAATGCCAAGAAGTCATCAGAACCGCTGCCTCTGAGATTCTGGGTTTCACTCGGCCCCCAAAACGAAACCCATGGTTCGATGAAGAATGAAGGCAGACAAATGCAGCCAAACAAAAAGCACGGAAAATGCTGATGCGAAAACGAACGAGGGCTGCTTACGATCAGTATAACGAGATTTACAAGGAGAAAAGAAGGGAGGAACACTGACTTCTCAAAAAGAAAAAGAAGCAGCATGAGAAACGCTCGTTTGAGGAAATTGAGAGTTGCCATGACAGGAACGATATTCGGAAGTCTTACCAAAAGGTAAAAAGATCCTGCCAGGGTGGCTAGCCCCGAACTCAAGCCTGTAAAGACCAGCAGGGAAACATAGTAGGAAAGTCACAGTCGCTACTGAAAATCTGGAAACATTACTTCGGCAGGCTGCTTAACGCCGATGAAGACATTGATTCCGCTGTCAGGCAGAACCCCACGTTCAACTTGGACGATGATCAATAATGCCGTCCTCCCGACCTAGAAGAAGTTAAGCTTGCCATATGCAAACTTAAATCAAGTGCAGATGGCCGAACTTTTCAAGGCAACTGGAGATCAATTCGAAAGGAGCATACACCTGTTGATTTCGATGCTATGGTCGGAAGAAAGCATGTCCGATGAATGGAACCTCATTATTGTATGCCCGATCCTAAGGAGGGATAAGCCTCCTTAACGTCGCTTATAAGATCTTGTCTGCTGTAATATGTGAACGTCTAAAACCCCACGTCAACAACTTGATAGGTCCTTATCAATATGGTTTTGCACCAGAAAATTCCACAATCGACCAAATTTTCACATTATGGCAAATCTTGGAAAAACCCGAGAATATAATATCGATGTACACCATCTTTTTATCGATTCCAAGGCCGCGTGTTGTACAGAGACGAGCTGTACAGAGCCATCTCTAGTTTCGTCATCCCTGCAAAATTCGTACGACTATGCAGGATGACTTTTGAGAATTCACGCTGCTCCGTCAAGGTCGGTAGAGAACTCACCGAGACCTTTGATGTTGAAATCGATTTCTTCAACATCATACTTGAAAAGATTGTGCAAAACTAAAACATCAACACCATAATAGGCGTTTAGGTCACGTCCACGCACTGAGGGACAAGGCGGTAGAGCGTCGAAATTAGATCAAAACTGAAAGCTGATTGGTGCCTTTCTACCCTCATACAGACGATTTTGACGAATTGGGAATAAGCAAGCGTGATTTAGTTAGGTGCAAAGAACTTAGGACCAAGTGCTGAAACTTGTGGGACACGATTTTGTATAATTACCTAGTGAGAGTTTACATCTAATGTCTTCCTAAAATATTTAACTGTATTTTCAAAATTAAATACAGTTCCCTGTTTTCTGATTGCTTTCTTAGAGACTGCGAAACATATAGCACATCAGAGATAGAAATGCGCAAAATCCTACTATACAGATTAATGATGGTTAACTCTCTTAGACGTAAATAGGACCTCTATTTCATCAAAGAATGTGTGTTGGTTGAAGTACAACGATTGAGACTTCTCACACAATCAAGGAGGGGTTGTTTTTCGAGGCGCAGAATACTATTCATTATTCATTCATTCTCTCCTGTTAATTAGCTTTTCTTTTTCTGTTCTCAACTTATTTTCAGAAAACTCTAGTGACTGGCTTACCTTCTATCAATTCTTTTGAATCGAAGTTTTAAAAAAGCGTAGTCCGTAATGTGCACATTTTCCTTACCACTTCATGCAGTGTTTCTGAAGAACATCTTGAATCCTCAAAATTCATTACAAAAGCTCAAATGAAAAGAACTACAAAATAAAAAGGTTTTTTTTATTAAAATAAACTACAACTCTTTAATAAGGACAAGTTGTCCAGGATAAATTCAAAGTGTACAACCAACAGTTACCAAAATTTGTTTTTTTATTTAAAATCATTCGTATCGGCCTTTATGGAGTAGAAAGTGATGATCGGGTTGACTACAAATCTGACATTTGAACGCCTTCCAGCAATCAATTGCAATATGATTCGATGCAAGACACCGCACGCACACATTTTTCTTCTCATCGACAAATTGACGCCTTTTCTCGACACTCAATGCAAAGAACTTATCACACTGCCATAAACTGTGTTGCTTTTCGCAACACACACATGTAGTTTTATTGAAGAATTCTTCAGAATTTGGTTCGGATTGCAGCTTAGATTGCGGATGTTTCAATTTTAGAAATTCGAACAGCTGACTTAGCTTTGGAATTTCATCATCAGACGAAAAAGATTTAATCCACTCAGCTTTTGTGCTTTCATCCAATTTTTGGACCAATGTATGAACAAGCAACATATCCCAATTTTCAGTGTTCACTTTCATTTCTCGAAGTCCTTCCATACAACTTTGAGTTGTCTCCAGGAGTTTTTCAATACTCTCATTAGACCCGTTCACTTCAGGTTGCAATAAAAGTTTTTTAAAAAGTGATTTGACGACAATGTTCTTGTTGAAAATGTTTTCCAACTTTTCCCAAGCTTCATTGTAGCTTGATTCGTCATTAGTACTGTTGGTTGGTTTAATTTTTTTAAAAACTTCCTCAGTCACGGCTAATTTTAGGTAGTTTAACTTTTGTTTGCTGGTGAAAGTTGCTTTCGAGTGCACATAGAAAAGAAATTTGTTGCGAAATTTGGGCCACTCAGTGAACTCACCCGAAAATTTGTGTGAAGAAATTTCAGGTATTTTTTCATCCTCCACATGTTTCTGTTTGTCTTTGGAAGGTGGCTCTGAAGCAGATGGTTTCATCGCCGCCTTGTCTTCTGGAAGATCAAGCTCGTCTCTTAGCGAATAGTAAAGCAATTCGCTTTGAATTGCCAAATCCTCTTTAAAGTATTTTTCATTGCTTGTATCGATCTGCTCCTTATGCACAATCCTATCGATTTCGTCATTTGTAGCACAAAACTTCTCATAGTTGTTGAAGAGTAACTTCATTCGTGAGGTTCTGTCATTTTGACAAGTGGTTGGTTTTGCTTTGCAAAATTCTTGAAGTCTTACCATTTTGGCGAATGTTTGATTTTGCTTTTCAAAGAGCTCTTTTAGGCTTTTGTTATTCATTGCAAAAAGAAATTTAGTAAAGCCTTGAATGAAGAAGAAACTATAAACTGACTTATTCAACTGCAAAAAGATTCTGAACTGACTATTTCATTGTAATAAAGTTGTAAAAAAAATTTATAAGAAAAGTATGAATTTCTTGAATGTGAAGAGTGTACTGATACCTTATCACCAGATTGCACTTTATCAATGCAATTTTAAAACTATAAACTTGTTGACTTCGACCCATTACTAGATGAGTGGAAAAGCTGTAAAAGTTTTGTTGAATCAATCGGAAAGTTAGATAAAAATTTGTCGAGTATGTTTTGTATTACTCACGGCCACTCGAATAGAAACTACGTATTTTCTTTTTGATATAAAATGACTAAGCTCTTTTCTTCAGTGAGATTTTATTTTTATATATGCACGAAAAAAATATGAAATCAGCGTCATCTGACCTTTTGTTTAGTTGGCATTGGAGGCATTTACTTTTTTAGTCACTACGTAGTGAACTCTTCTGATTCTGGTTAGAAACAACTACGAAACGAGTAGAAATTTCCCCTCCGACGTAGTGTAAAAATTTTAGCTACAGAAATAGTTTGACGTTTGATAAAAATGAAAATAGTCGTTCATTATTTAAATAATTTTTATCAAATTGAAGGCAGTGAAAACCCAAGATATTTAAAGTTCCCAAAACACAAAAGTTTCTTGTTCTTTGTGCGTTTATTTTGACAGCTCAGGGTTGACTACGTTTGTAGTGCAATTTTACTCTCACAAAGCTAGATGAAATTTCGGCTACGTAGTGACTATAAAAGTGAATGCTCCCATTGTCAAGTTCAAAGGGGAGATCCAGAGAACCCCGTCAAAAAGGCAATGTGGTATATAACGTTGAGACACGATCGGGGAGGAATGAATAGAAATTGAAAAGCTTATGCCGACGCATTCTTATAGGTCAACGAAGCGAGCAGATAATGTGAAGCAGTTAAGTGTGAGAACTGTAATCCATTTGAGATCATGATGCTCGTAACACCAAAAAGGAGGGTGAAGAAGATGTCAGAAAGCAAGCATCAGTTCAGTCTTGTTGAATTTTCTTATAAGGGATGAAAGTTTTGTTATGTTTACGTAACGTTTGTCAAACAAAGCACTCAAAAATAATGCAGTTCTGTGGGAGAATATACAAAGTTTGTAAAACTGATCTTTTAGTAATTTTCAAAATCGATGGTGATGGATTTTTAACTTTTGTGTCTTTATATTTCATACTATTTATTTACCTGACACTGCATTTTATGTTTTAGGATAATTTTCCTTCTAAAAAGGAGTCTGTCGTTTCAATTCATCTGTAGTCCGTTCCTTTATTCTTGGATGTTACGCGATATAACATCGGGTAACATTATGTCGTTCCTAAATGCAAAAAAGTTACAAAATGTAACATCGATGTCGTCGCAATGTTGAACTGTCAGAATGTTACGTTTCGTAACTTTTTCCAACTCATCTCTGGGACTTGAGTGTCGATGTTGATCTGTCAAACCCCTCTAGAATTGTTGTTGCTCAGATTTCTTTTGGTTTTTTTTTTCATTAATCTTTCAAAATTCTGTAAGCAGTTATTGATTTTCAATCTTGTTCATTTCAGAATTCTTTTTTCTTCATCAAAAACGAGTTTCTTTTAGCTGGTTCTATATTTTAAGAAATACTTTATTCTTATTTTTGGCAGACCAACAAAGTGTAACATCGAGTCGTTTCTAAATACAATCATGATTTTGTAACAAAGTCAAACATACACAACAACAACAATGATTTTGACACTACAGCATCGCGTAACATCGAAGCCATAAAAGAACGCCCTACTGTCATAGTCGTCTACCATTGGTCATCTGTCATCTTTCATCTTTTATCTTTCATCTTTTATCTGTCTCTTTTCTCCTGTCTTCTGTTTTCTGTTTTTTGGTTAACATATCTTGTCTTCTTTTTTATGTTTTATATCTTTTATCATCTGTCATCTGTCTTCTGTTTTCTGTCTTTCGTTTTGGCTTCTATCTTCTGTCTTCTGCTTTCTGTCTTCTGTCTTCTATCTTTTGTGGTTTGTTTTTTGTCTTCTGCCTTCTGTTTTCTGTTCTCTGTCTTTTGTCTTCTGTCTTTTGTCTGCTGTCTGCTGTCTTCTGTCCTCTGTCTTTTGTATTTTGTCTTTTGTCTTTTGTCTTTTGTCTTTTGTCTTTTGTCTTTTGTCTTTTGTCTTGTGTCTTGTGTCTTTTGTCTTTTGTCTTCTGTCATTTGTATTCTGTATTCTGTTTTCCGCTTTACATATCTTGCCTTCTCTTTTTGTTTTACATCTTTTGTCTTCTGTCATCTGTCATCTAAAGTCTTTCATCTGTCAACTGTCTTTTGTTTTCTGTCTTCTTTCTTTGTTCTCTCTTTTGTCTTCTGTTTTCTATCTCCTGCCTGCTGTTTTCTGTCTTCTGCCTCCCGTCGGTTTCTGTTTCACATCTTTAGTCTTTTGTCATCTGTCATCTGTCATCTGTCATCTATCATCTCCCATCTATTCTCTGTATATTGCTATCTGGCTTTTGCACAAACCCAAAGTTGTTATTATGAACTCCTACTTGATTTTTTCTATTATTGTTGTTTAGCAGCATAAGATTTTATATCGTGAAGTTTTTCGAATTGAGTACTCCTGTATAGACACAACACACAAAGATTCTCGTGACTTTTTTGTTATATCGCTTTCCATTGGTTTCACTCGAGGAAGTACTCATTTTAAAAACCAAAGGAACACCCAAATAGTTTTTTGTTCAGTTTAACGTAATTGGCTTTGTGTGAGTGAAACACCTATAGCTCTTAAAAAATATTCCTTGAAGAAAATTTCCTTTTTGACATTTGAGTAAAATGTATTAGTGTTTCTTGAGTCGATTTTCACTTCAAATCGAGAAGCGGCTGTCACTCCTCATAGTCATGAGCAGCGATCTTTTTACACCAATGGAATGGTTTGAGAATGCAATGGAGAGCAAAATTAGAAAATACGAGCGATAAGGAACTGCATTTTACCTTTTAGTATAAGAATAACATATGTGTACTGTAAACAACACTGGACTGATTCAAAAAAAAAATTCTATACAGACTTCCTTTTGGGGAATAACGAAATACTCATTTATATTTTACCAGGAAACTATTGACTTTAAGTTGAGAATCTCATTAAGTCATTAATCAGCTATCACTTTCACCACCAACGTGGTCGCCATTGGCATTTTTCCCGGTAACTTTCTGTTTACCATTTCACACCCGTTTGAAGACGAGCTTTTTTGTGTTTGGTTGAGGATTCCTTCATCATATGTTTTGTATGCTGCTCAAATATATTGATTAAGAGCTCTCTCGCTTTCGTGGAACCTTATTCGCGGAGCAAGAAGGCAACTTCAATACCTTTAAAAAAAAGGGAAACATTGTGTCTCTAATTTGGGGTATAATTAGTGAAACGAAAACATTGCTCGGTTCTAGGACAATCAGATTCCAAAGACAGCAGATTGTGTTTTGCCTCTTTTTTTTTTTTAATGGACCATTTCATAAGTTTTCTTCTTCCTCTCCATAATAAATTAATTTTTTATGGATTCTCCCAGCGTCCGTTGTGATGGAAATTATGATGCACTTTTGAATAACAAGCTACCAAGCAAAATAAGTTCAGAAAAACACCTACACCTGTGGCCCCATTTCTTGTGCTTGTTTTTATTTGGAATGCAGGAAGAAATAGGATGACGAAAATTCCTCGCCTACAAATTCTCCCGACGACATAGTGACATAGAATGATGTAGATATCTGGATACAAGCTGCCATGAGGAAACGACCAGTAGAAGCCGTAGAAAGTTTTCCGGGTAGTGCAGAAAGTTTTCCGTTTGCAGGGAGTCATCGAACGTCATTCAAGCTAAGCTTTTGTAATTTTGATTAGCATTTCGATCATAAAACAATCTGACCGACCCACCGACCCGACGACGACGCGACGTATGTCTTCCAAACAAAATCAAACTTTTCCCTTACCAAACAAAGGATTGAATCGAACCGACAAAGTTCAATAAAACCACAGACGGAATCTTTTTAAGCACAGCAAAACTCTTTGTTCCAATAAAATTGAGATTTTTCCAAACTCCCTCTCTCCTGTTCGTATTTTCTCAATGTTCCGCATTTGTTGTCGCCCTTGTTGCCTTTTGAAGTCCTAAATGGTACTGGAGCATGTCTCGAAATGAGCATTTTATGTTATTCACCTTCTTAATGCCTACAAAGCAGATAGACAGGCTACTTTCACTTTGTGTCATTGTCTGCGCCTGATTTGCTTAATAGGCCAACTCCAAAAAACATTATCAGAACAGCCAGATTTCCCTTCTGGCAGACAAAATATATTTTTTTTCATTTTTAGCTTGCAAAACTAGAGATAACCCTATTCTTTTTTTTCCCAGCTCTAATTAGTCCTTTTTTTTGCTCTTTAAATAGATTCACATCATCCCTTCTATCGGTACGCAAAAATAAAAGTATTGACGTAGGGCTATGGCATGGGATATAATAAAATATGACTCTGATGAGTCCTATTTCATGCTTAGAATTAAATTACTCTCTTTAGTGCTGGTATAATGCAAAGCACGCGAAAGGCATTCGGCAAGGGTAAACCCGTCATTGACGTCAGGCAACAGGCATTTGGTGTCCTACTCTCCAGCTGTAAATGTGCGAGAATATGGGCAGTCGGCAGTGGGTGTGGGAATGTGTATTTAGGAATTTAGTTCTTATTTCCGATGGAAAAAGAAGAGTTTTCTTTTTTTTGTGTTATGGTCAGGTAAGGGTGTGGCCTTAGAGTATAGAAAAGTGTAAGAGTAACATTAAGCAGCAAGCAGATTGAGTGACAAGTCTTTTTATGTATATTTCCTTCCTTTGCACTTAGAGGGTTTTTCGTGCGTAACTTGAAGACGAGCTTTGTCATTAATATCGAACGATTATTTGAGTTTTTTTGTTTATTAAAGGTTTTTGTTTTTGATAGCCTACAAGCTTATGCATGCACCTCTCTGTCTGGCAGCAGTATTGAAAGTTGTTGGGATAGTTGCAGGATTTTTCATTGTAAACGATTGGGAAAAATAACTCTTTAGAGATAAGGAGCTTAGCTATGAATCATAAACACTGAGCTACTGGCTATTGTCACGAGCTTCTGAAGCATGTTCGTAAGTCCTTGTGAGTTTTCTTGTTGGAAATTTCTTAAAGAGTTGCATTATAAGTTCCTGATTCGCATTTACACCAATGAGAGTGTGGAAACTCTAGCACCATAAAATAAAAAAGTAAAAACTTCAACGCAACGCGATAGGAAGCACCAGATTTTCCCTCTTTCTCTCTCGACCATTACCTATTATGAGGAATGAGGGTGCCCTTCAGCCTTATGAGAATGGAATTGAGAAGCTGCTTTTCATTGCAGAGGAGTCATTCTCAGAGGACTTCTCGATTCCTCCCTCATGAAAGGCGTTTGAACCCCGGGCTCTCACGTAATAAACAGACATGGTAACCATTACGCCACTGCCACGACTTTAGCTGTCTAAACGTGTTTCACTGCCAAAGAGTCTTTGAAGTAACAATACATAATAATGTCAAGACTACACCTTCTATTGCAATCTAATCATGAAACTAAAAAAAAAAAAAAACGGCCAACTGTCACCTTGTTTTATTAAGTAAAGGTTGTTTTCTTAGCTAAGTAGGAAGTTTCGATGGTTGTTGTCTATGGTTTGTCAGTTGAGAATGTCGAACTGTGTTGACATTTCTGTTCAGCAAAGTTTTGTAATTTATTATGAATCCTCTAAGCCAGAAAACATAGCTTCCAAATTGTGAAAATTTCCTTAAAAAACTGTTCTCTAAGTTTATAGAGCATTTCCTCCATTTTAATAATCGGTTGCGGCTTAGTGAGCAAGCAATACGAGGAGTTTTTTTTTTTTTTTTTTTTTGTTCTTTTCGATTCAAAACCATTTTCAAGACACAGAAATGTGCGTTTGGTGCTGTTTAGACGCAGACGGCATCATCCTGATGGTCCTGAATTATCTCGTAATGAGGAAGAACCTGGCGTTACGGTAAATGGCGAGGGCTATCGCGCTAAGATGAATGATTTTTATGTTCATAAATTAATCAGTTAAACATCGACGATATTTTGTTCCAACAAGACAGAATTTGCCTTCCAATTCTATTTCCAGAAGTAGTTCTTTTAATTAGCCCCTTCGTTCGTGCGACTTGACGCCTCTCGATTTTTAATTCACTAATTTGTAAATCAGTAATCACCTAATCAGTAATCACCGTAAGCTGAACCTTTCTTTGTCCTCTCACAGTGATTCATAGTCCTTAAAGTAAATTTCGGAATGATTGGAAATGATCCACAGCTATGGAAGCCATGAAAATCTTACCCGAAGTTCAACCTTTCTTTGGCCTTTCCCAGTGATTCATAGTCTTGAACGTAAATCTTGGAATGTTTAGAAATGATCCACTCCCGGAAGTCAACACCTCATCTCCGTACTGCGAAGACGAATAGAGATGCCTCTCGAATCTCATTCAAAGCTCTTTCTATGATTTCCCATTTATCAACTATCTCAAAAACAATCAATCCAATTATCCACGATTGGTTTTCCTCACATTTCTTTAGAAACATGCCGGGTTTCCAGAAACCTTTAGCCCGATATTTCCAAGAAAAAAACAGAATTTCTGCTCCAACTTAGCAGGCCTCGGCTTTCTCTGTTGATTGGCATCCTCACGGGCCACAACTTGTTGGATACTCACATGATGGTACTGGGCTTTAGCAAATCCGACTTATGTAGAGGATGCCAAGACGAAGAGGTCGAGGAAGGATTATTCGACTTCCTTTGTGAGTGTCCTAACTTGACCTACACTAGGAAAAAACCTTCGGAGAATACTTCTTCGACGAAATGGGTGACATCTCTGCATCCTGAAATTTACTCAGAACTCCAAATGGTTTCGTGAAGGTTCCCAACCATAATAACCATAACAACCCTCTACCTCTCCTATCTTCCCACTTCTTCATCCTCTGTTTCCCGGGGGGAGCACAAGGGATTCTTGAGGTCCGAGTGAGGTGCTGCCACATGTGGTTGCACCACCCCCCCCCCTCCCCCCATCTAACCTAACCTAACACCTTACCAAACCTGACTTATCAAAAGTAGGTATGTCTTAATGGTCTTATCAAAAGAGTACAACTGCAAAACATAAATTGAATCACAGCGACGCTAGTGTACCTACTTCTAAAGAACCCATTGCCCTCTTAACTACTTTCTCAAGAAATCGGCACAAGTTCAATTGACATTTTTCGTCCATGTTTCGTAGGTGCTTCACCTGGGGTGTTCTTATAATGCGTCGTAGGCTCCGATTTTTCAAAAAGTGTGGACAAGTTTTTCTAACATAGGAAACTTCTCAACATTAAGTAGAAGTAGGTACTTAAGTTTTCGCCTTGGCTTTGACTAAGTAGGTATTCAACATCAAACACTCTCACACGTCAAAGTACCCTGGTGTTTGACGTGTGAGAGTGTTTGATGTTGTATACCTACTTAGTCAAAAAAGATTTTCCAAATCGCAGCCTTTGTATAGGGCAAGCTCTAGTGGCAATCGCCTTTTCCTAAATAGAAATAAGAAATACCCAGTTCAAGCCAACTTCTCATATTTCAGTACGACACAAACACTTAATTCAGTCAGAGCCCTTGGCCACTGAGACCTGTAAAACCATTACCAGTTCAAGTGGTGAACGTTTCCTGCCTAATTAAATAATATGCATCCGAAATAAACATTTCCACAGGAAACTGGTACTAAAACGTTCGGCCAGAATTACCCATTCTCATACCTTTCCACCCTTCTACTGAAAAATTCACTGAGTAGGGTGAGTTGTAAGTAAATGTTGAAGTAATTTTTGAAATTTCATAGTCTCGTTGTGAGGGTTTTTCAGGTCTCAACTTCTTTCCTTGTGCATAGGTAAATAAATCGTGAGTGAAAAAAGGGAATGTTTTCAAGTACGTTTGTTATAAAACTGATGTACTAAATTCCATGGTCTGGCTGCTTCGTTATCAAATAATCTTTTACATAAAACTCGATATATGTACGTAGACTTGCAGAAACATAGATGGGGGTAGGTACCTATGTCTGTCATGAACATCCGACATAACGAGACAGTTAAGCTTATTCTCTGCTATAAGCCCGGGTGTGTATCTGTGAGTTTTGGCCAAATTCGTCATAGCAATTTATGCAAAATTTTGATTAATTTGTACACGAGCAGCGCTGGTACGTCGCATTAACGTCATGCAAATCACAGCAATTGGCTTTGAATTCCCGAAACGCACAATTCGGTGAGTCTCCTTATTAAAAAGCCTGTCAACCTCATGCAAAAATTCTTCACTCAAGGCATTGAAAGTTTTCAGCTGCATTTCGTGCAAATCCCGTAAATGTTCTCAAATGCGAGAAAACACGGGAATGCAAATAAGCTGTCGGCAGTGTAGTGAACCAAACCTAGAAACAAAATCTGCCACACACTCCATTTGCTTTTTTTTTTTTTTTTTTTGCAATAAAAGCTTCAACAACTGCTGGTCTGACTCAGGCATATTTACCATGCGGATCGCAATACCCTCGAAACAGTTATCATTTGCAAGGAGAGTAAAAAGAAAACTTTCAAATGATAGTTGGGGCGACAAAAACGTCGTACTACTCTCTTTTGTCTAACAAGCAGCTAATAAATCGGATTAAATTTCTCTGTAAATAGAAAAAAAGGTACTGACTTTGATTTCGTTTCACGTTTCACGTAATTTTTTCATAAGCTCCGCAACAAACTACCCCTGACGTTCTAGTTTTGTTTTTTATCCTCAATTTTGCGATGCGAGAGTGTGCCCATCTGGGATGAGTAATTAAATTGGCATTGAATATACAGTTGGAGGTCTGCTTCGAAGTAGGTATGCAAATGTATGATATTCTACCATCAAACTAGGCATGGATACATACTACACATACCTGCAGAAGCAATGGAATTAGGAACAAAAAATCTATGGGAGGAAATTCTTCATCCACTTTGACAAGCAGTATACGTGACGGTCTCGGGACTTTAAATAAATTTAATTCGTTGAATGCTTTTTCATATACAAGTGTTTAGAAGTAGGTACTTTTCAGTTTGCGAATATCTCGTACACTTCCTTGAAAAAAGTCTCCTCTCATTTCCGTTTTTTTTTTATGACCAATGTGTTTCCTTTTCTAACTTTATCAAAAAAAAAAAAACGAGTTCTTAAAGAGAGTTTTTCATTTTTTTAGAACATAATTCTAATTTAAAATTGTTATGGCGTCATTGCGATAAAAATAAACTTTGTCTCTCTGTCCATTTAGTTTGCTTCAAGTGTATCTACATAGTGATTCAGCCCCCATATATGAAATAAGGACATACATACACATAGAAGAGGTTTTCTGTCGCCAAAAATCTTCCGTTTGTCTTGTTCGAAATGGATCAGAGTTTTCTCGTGGGATACTCAAAACGTTGTTTTTCTTTTTAGGATGCTTTGAAAAAGGATGAAAGGAAAAGGTCCTTCGTTGTACACTACGAACAACACACACAGCCACTTGATTTATTGCATTCGAAATAGAAAAAAAATCGAGGCGTGACTGCGGTATTTTTTGTCTGTTTTCGTCTGATATTGTCTTTTATTAGCTAATGACCTGTTAATAGAATTTATTTGATATCGAATCCTTTATATTTTGGAGTCATTGGAGAGTCAAATTGAATGGAATCGTGTTTGCGTTCGTCGTTCTTGTTGTATTTCTGGAGACATTGGCGAAACTTAGTCTATAGGGCTTTGGTTGATAAATGGCTAAACAAGTGTTGAAAAAATTCAATATCCTTTGAAATCTCAGCTGTCGAAGCCTTAAAACAGAACTGTCAGAGCTTTTGTAGAGCGTATACTTCTTTGACTAGCACATTGAGTTTCGAACTCATTGCCTTTGACAAATAGAACTTTCGACCGTTTTCTTTAGATAGATATATTATTTTCGCTCAGAGTTTATAAAAATGGCGGTGACCTCAGGTTTTACATTCAGAGATTTGGTTATTACTACCTTTCTACTGTACAATTATCTTTTAACATTTGAATAAAGAAAAAGGAATTTATAAGCTTTTGAAGTTTTCTTTAGCAATTCTTTGATTTTTGATAGTTTGGCGTTCGCCAAACGGTTGAATGATGAACGTGCTTAAGTTTTTTGCGTGGTGGGCTCAGAAGTAAAGGGTGTTTTTTAGAGGTAAAGAACTTCGAATTGAAATGAAAAGTAAGAAAATCGTTTTGATGTCCATCAATTTGGTTTTATTGGAGGGATAATTTTATGCTATTAATGACTTAAAGTATGCGGCTGCTGCGGCTGGCTCGAATGAAGCCAAGTTTAGAGGTCCAATTTTCAACCACTTTTTGCATTTAAGGTCGTATGTCGGCAATAACGCCACGAATGTTGGCTTCCATGTCCCCTAACGTTTCTGGTTTGTTGACATAGACGAGCGACTTCACATATCCCAAAAGAAAATAATCCAATGGTGTCAAATTACACGATTTTGGTGGCCAATCGACAGGTCCATGCCGCGAAATTATGAGCTCATCTAATGTTTCCTTCAATAAATCGATTGTGATGTGCGCTGTGTGGCATGTAGCGCCGCCGCCGTCTTGTGGGAACTACATCTCATCCACATTCATGTCATCCAATTCGGGAACAAAATAGTAGGTTATCATGGCTCTATACCGGTCTCCATTAACGGTAACAGGCTCACCATCACCATCATTTCGGAAGAAGTATGACCCAATGACTTGACCAGCCCAAAGAGCACACCAAACAGTTAGTTTTTGTGGATTTATTTGCGTCTCAAGGTACTCATTTGGATTCTCTTCACTTCAAATGCGGAAATTTTGCTTGTTGGCGCAAAAATTATCCTCATCACTGAACAAAATTTTCCGATGAAAATCAGCATCGAGGATGGAGGTCAATCTTATTTTCGGCCCATAAATCAAAATCAAAATGCACAAGCTGAATCTTTTAAAATCGTAAGCCAACATCTTTGCGCAAAATCTTCCATAAAGACAAAGCTCCAATCGCTGTGCACGGTGGCAAAACGACTCATTCCGGTCCTCTTCAACACTTTGCACAACAGCGGCAATTGTTTTTTCGATGCGTACTGTTCGACGTCTCTGCGGATGCGTAAAATAAACATAGTGCGAAAACGATCCATGGCTAACCAAATTAATTTCTCTGATGGACGAATATGTCGACCATAAAATGTACGCAGCTTGCGGTAAACTTTGCGAACTGAACCATTCTTTTCGAAATAAATTTGCATAGTTTGCAAGTGTTGACTTGTTCGTGATGAAATGGCAAACCAAACTGAACATAAATGACATTAGAGCTGGCCAATTCGACCACAAGATGTCAGTTTTATGCTTATTCGAAAAACCAACCTATAAAAAAACACCCGATACTACGGCAGTCACTAGACTAGAGCCGTTCACACTGTACAATTAGTTGGACAGACTTTGGCTTGAACCCTCAGACGACCGCTTGACCAACTTGTTGGAAGATTTTCAAATATTTTTGAAAACTTTGAAGTTTGATGTAGCGGAGGAACATATGACATAAAGTTGAACGACAAGCTTGATAGTCTGAACGCAAACTATATCCGGCCATCCAACATCTGTCAAACGAAGTCTGTCCAACTTATTGTATAGTGTGTACTCGGCTACTAACTTTGATTAAAAATGTAATGGGCTACAGTAGTCGCGTCTTACAAGCGCAGAATCGTTGCAGTGAAATTCTGCGCAGCGAAACGACTGATCGGGCGTGTCAAATAAAATTTAAGGAATATAACAAAATTAATTTAAAAATTCTGGGAACGTGATAAAGCGTTGTTCCAACTTACGATAAAGAATGGCGCGGACAAAGCTTGCAGTTCAAGTTATAAAAAACGTTTGAATTCTATTTTTATAAAAACTTAAAGAGACAGATTGGTATTGGTTTACCGCAGGGAGGTAAATTTGACACTTAAAATTTGTCTCAAACGAGTCTTTACGTAGCGTGTTCTGTATACTGCGGCTGACGGAACCATTGCTGAAAAGTCTGGTTCAATTAATAGAAAATATAGAAGTTGCTTAGATGAGGAGGAGGAGGAGACAATCCCACACCTCCTCCGCATCTAGGAAAATATTTTCTTGATGATCCAAGCGATCTGGCACACACAGATCCCCTGCATATCCTTCGCTTTATTAAAAGCTCCAAATGGTTTTGTTAAGTGAGGTACTCCCTCGCATAATACTTATGGTATCACAATGGACCTAATATTGGTCTAAGTGTGTCAGTTTGTTTTCCTGACAGCCATT
Organism: Melanostoma scalare; assembly: GCA_949752695.1. Taxonomy (NCBI): domain Eukaryota; kingdom Metazoa; phylum Arthropoda; class Insecta; order Diptera; family Syrphidae; genus Melanostoma; species Melanostoma scalare. Next base: position 8,935,104 of record OX456986.1, on the reverse strand, counting down.
TAAACCTAACCTAACCTAACCTAATAGAAAATATTAGACAGTGATTTTTGAATAGATGAATGGTTTAGTGGTCAGAAACATTTTTGAAATACCCTCTTATTTTCTTTAAAATACTCAGCCCAACATTTTCTTTTCCCATTCAGACGACGACTCATTTAACATTTTCCCTAATAAATAAATAACCTGGAAACTTGTCAGTTTATGGTTACTAAGCTAGCATACTTCAAAAAATAAAATCTGGTAAGGTTTCTCTAAGTTCAAGTATTTCTTTACCGCAAAAAAACTCAGTTCTTTCTTCCTCGTTGATATTATCAAAAGTAATAGAACAAGCATTAAATAAAGACATACTATACATGCATAAGGACCTTAATATTCCTAAGCTAAGGTACACAGAAAAGAAGTACAGCACTTTTGCTATTGAATATGATTTTGCTAAAAATATGTTTCAAATTAATTTCCAAAAGCATTGCCATTTGGATCGAAAACACCCTGCATTCCCCCAACAGGATTCGGTTTAATAATTCAGGTTGAGCGCAACTGTCAAAAGCACAGGTATCAATCAAATTTTATTATTCGAAGCTTAAAATTGGCTTTTAATAAAAAAAAAAAAAAATTATATGTATTTGCCAAGTCATCAATTTGTCGTCAATGTCAAGCGATTTGAAGTACTTACACATGTCAGCTGATTATTTTTGCAGATGAGTCAGCAATGATTGATGTTCCGGACGATTGGAGACACAGCTGACATAAGGCCTTAGCTTATATTTCATAGAAGGGAAAGCCGAAAAATAAGTGCAAGTTGTGAAAGTCCATAAATGCAGTAAAACGTATCCAAAAGCAATTCCTGCATTCCTGGGAACATGCAATTTCATGTTTCACCACACTCAAAAGGAGTTTTTTCCGAGATAAACTGAAATTTGAAAAACACGAAGTACTGCATCTAAATTACAGTCTCAAAGTGGACACAAGTTCAAGAGTCTTTATCGGTTAGCGCCATCTGTTCAAGGGACTTCATGTGGCAAATTTAACCAATTTAATTTATTCATTGCAGAGCAGCTAAGGTACACATACTACACAACAAAAGGACTAAAAAGGCAATTTTGCTATCACGTAAATTAGTCAAACGTAATAAACGTTTGTTCGCTTTGCTCTTTCAACACCTACCACACCATCGATTCACTCTCGCACATACAATTGATTTATATTTAGTAAACCATTCGTAGTATAATCACATAACAGCCTGTGGTCTTTTAACCCCATCAATCTGTCTGGGTAAATGGAAAAGTTTTTACCACATGCCCCCCATGTGTAATGACTGCGAGCCACACTGCCACACATCACATTCAGATACCCAACATGTAAAGTATAAGTATATAAAAATAAAGGCTTAAGATACAAATACTGGACAAATTATCCATCCACTGACTAAGTTATCCATCGCTGTTGAATGAAATATACAAAACGAGAAACCCAGTGAGGTCACTGCTTCCTGTGTGTGGGCTTTGAAAGCTTTGTGTGCCCATTTTGCGTTGACATTGAATGGAATCTTTGAAACACCATTCGCTGTGTGAGTCAACCATGAGATACAAGTGTGATTATAGTCTAGTCTTTTGTTTTAAAGGATGTTGATGGATTGCGTTATACGCTGTAAATCGTGATTAATGGTCACTGGCAGTCAGACACATCATTTCTACCAAACATTAAGTGTGAAAAATTCTCCATATAGAAGAGAAAACATAGCTGGGTGATCTCAGAAGACATTCCTTGTACACGTGATTGATAGTGGTGAAACTTTGATTTTCATAGAGTCATTCAAACTACTCATACATCAAAATGGCACTTAAAGATTATTATTTTTCTATTGCCAAGAACAGGAAACAAATGTTTACTTAAATCAACTGATAATTGTAACACCAGGAAAAGAAGATAAGAAACTATTTTTATAAAACTTACAAGCGCAAAGACGACATTTGGACATACAAATTTACGGATATGCAGTGCTCGCGGGCTAGAAAACGATGGAGAAATTTTAAGTGAAAAAAATATCGATGAACAGAACATAAGAACAAAGTATTTTCTTCAAACCATTTTCGATTTTTGTGTTTCTATAGATTGTTGATTCAAAATTAATGAATAAAACTTCAACCTCAATAGTCTGTCGATGGCGAACGACTTAGATCATTCTGCGTGGGAGATCATCACTTTCATCATTAAATCAACAGATACAAAAGGACGAGACTTTGAATGATAATAAAGTAAGGGAAAAAACTCTCTTGTGTTCTTTGTCCTTTGTTAACAACATAAAGAACTCGACCATGTCATTGCTTGCCTTCAATGACTCTCCATATGTCAACCCAATCGACAAAACCAATTTGCAGGCAGCTCAATTTGTTGCCAACTTGACACTTCCTAACTGTTCATTGGCTCCGCCTTGTCACTATAAATTCTACAATGAAGCAGATATTTTTTCCGCTGGTTTTGATGGTATCCCTTCCATTGCTCTGAAGAGATATTCTTCTATGCTGACAAATAAACTAGGCAAGCTTTTCTTTCTATCCCATTCTTCTAGACTCTTCCCGAGTAGATGGAAAACTGCAAATTGCCCAGCCCGTTCTTAAAAAGGGGCAAATTTTCCTCCTTTTCCAATTATACCGTCCAACTGCACTAACGTCCCTTCTTTCCAAGGTCATGGAAACGTTGATAAACCGTCAGCTCATGAAATATCTTGAAGAACGAAACCTTCTTAAGACAATGACAGTCAGTAGGGTTTTTGTACCAAGGAATCCACTAGTGATTTTTCGGCAAATCTGAAAGAAAAGTGGAACCGATCTTTACAACGTTTCGAGAAAGTAAGATTATTGCGTTTGATATTTCATAGAGTTTGGCATCAGGCTCTCTTACCAAAATTTCGATCAGTATCATCTTCGTTGGATAAGAAACATCTTTTACGACCGTTCGATACAAGTTGTGTTGAATGTTGATATTCACCTTATAAATGCTGGTGTACCTCAGGGCTCCGTTTTGTCTCCGACTCTCTTCCTTCTGTTCATTAATGATATCTTATCTGAAACTTCTAATCCTTGCATTTCTGGATCGTTTTCAAAGTAAAGAGGGTTGAGGATTGAGCACAGCTTAAAATAAATGCTTTTCGTCTTCGGTTGGAAGACCAGTTGATATGTGCTTAATGAGGCGTGCATTCGTGTCGTCATCACTCTCCACAAAGGAACCAAGGGTAGGAAGATTCAGCGGTGCGTCGAGAGCAGCACCGGGAGTGCTGCGGAAGGTCGCAATACAGGCAAAGCATATTTTTCTTTAAAATTTGGCGAACGAGGCAATATCCTATTTACGAGCTTATTTCTCCAAATAGCTGACGAATGGGAGATGATTGGCCTAATCAGAGTTGTAATGGTCCATATGACCCTTTTCGGTGCCAAAGACCTTGCATTGCCAGAAGACTGTCGGCGCCTTAGCAGGTTTTGACTCGGCATGTTTAGATAGACGGGAGAAGCTTGTTATCTAGGATTACGTTTAAGTGAAGGTTTAAGTGTATGTTAGGCCAAAGCAGTCAATTTTATACAATAACCTCGGACACCGCCCTGTTACGTTGGAGTTCGAAGTTCCAGTCCCAAAAGCAGCCAACTGTTTTTAAATGTGTTTCGCCTTTTACAATGATCTGACAAGTTCTTCGAACATAACTACTTTACCATGAAAAGCTCTGGTTCACTTAGCCGTTGGTTAGGTCCCTTCCATTCTCCACAAGATGTGGGTAAGAGAAGTACGCTAGGTCCAGAGGCTGCCCGTTTTTTTTTTTTTTTTTTATAATTTACGCGCACTTCAAGGGTTTGTGACTACCCTTATAATGTTATAGAACACAGTGCGGGTGTTAGGAAATTAGGAAAGGATAAGAAAGGAGATACCGATGCACATCACTCTTGAACTTCTGTACATTATATTGCGTGGGGAAAATTGAGTTGGGTAAAGCATTCCACATTCGGGTTGAGCGGCTAAAATATGAATCTCTATACTTAACTGTACGCCCGAAGTTGGGCTGAAGGGAGAACTGATGAGCATTCCTTGCGAGGCGGGTATTGCGGTTAAATTGTTTCAGAGGAGGAATGCAACTGGCTATTTCACTAGAGCACTGTTTGTAAAAGAAGCGATAAAAAAGAGTGAGGCAAGTTACATTTCGACGATGTTCAAGAGAATCAATCTATTCTACAATTGAACTATCACCTATCAATCTCAACGCTCTGATTTCTTTCTGTTGTTCAATTCTGTTTTTTTTTTTTTATATTTTAGTTAACTTATAATTGGGTAAGGTAGAAACCGAAAATACTACAAACTACTACATGATTAAATACAAATAAGCAGCATAGTTGTGTCAGATGCTTGGAGTCTTAAGCAGTCAGTTTGTTTTTCTTGTGTCACACAAGTTGTGTGCAAAAGTTGAAAAATTAAAAAGTTTAAAGCTTTTTTGTACCACTTTTTAGAGCTTGGTCGAATCAGCCCAACACTGGTCGAACTTGCCCAGCTAAAGAGGGTGTCAAGATAATCTTCATTTGCGATGTTTTAATATTAAAATGAACAAACTTAATCGTTCACAACAAATGTGTCATCCAGTTTGTCAATTACTACTCAGTGTTTAAAGGAGGAAAAAAACTACAACGAAAGAAAATCCCAGCAATACCACACGTAACCTATTTTAATCTAAAGAAAGAAAATAACCACGACCAACCCTTTCCTGCTTGTGATACTTCTTTTGGCCACAATAAATCACCACCTACATAAACGTTCTCTCATATAGAATGAAATAGAAGATAGAACAAACAAGGATTGCAACTAGGGCAAGTCATATAGTCAATCTATAGGGAGGTTTACCGTTAACCGTACATATTTACGTACCTTATATAAACCTGAAACGGGATTCGTGCCAGAAATCGATTTCTGAGCGGGGATGACAAAACAATGATTGAGTACCACACAATAGAAGAAGTAGGCAACGAGGGGTAGGTATGGCTGGCATTTTGAAAAAACTAGAAAATATTTCTAAAGAACGTGCACTGCAAAACTTGGATGTGAGTTATAATAAGGACAATTACGTTAAGTGGTGAACGCGTATTTTTTACCTCTTCTACTTCATTATTTTGAATGATAGTCTGTCCTTTGGGGTGCGTTTGTGTTCTCCAAGCGTAGAGAGAAGACATTTACTCAACTTCCGCATAAGAAAATGGATGGTAATTTTTTTTTTCTTCTCTTTTACAGTAAAGACTTTAGTGGGAGTATAGGTAGAAGGTCCTGGCTGTTGTTGTTGCGAAAATATTGCCTCAAGTATGGAAGGGTTTTAGTTTACATATTCTATCTTGCTTAGATTTGTCGGTGTCTTTAGTTTGATGAAACCCAAATAGCTTGTTGGTTTTACAGCCAACGAAACGTTTCGATTACCCTTACTCATATTCAAGCAATTTTCCAATTTACTAGGATCCTTTTAAACGCCTTTGTCAGTCTCACCTGAGGAAAGATTTTAATTAGATTCTCATAGATAGAAACCCTATGCTTTTTTAAACATGCCTCTATAAACAAAGCAACCCAAACTCAAATTACAAATTAAGTCCTCTTAAGAATGAGTTTTTTTGTATTTCTTTTTACCAGAAAGTGTAAATGTATGTGTATAATGTTAATGCACATAGAATAGAGGACCTTCGATTTAATGTAAGCAACGTGCCTTGAATACAATAGAAGATCCTTACCAACAACAATTGAATTTAAAATTGCCCCAGAAGAAGGCCAACCAAAATGAAGCCATTTTAGTGTTTTGCAAGAGAGCTAAACTTAAACTTGAAGGAGGTATCCACTTTACTCTTCATCAAAATAACCTTTTAGAATTGTGCTTGGTGGAAATTCTTGCCGCAAAATGTTCGTGATGGCTTAACTATACTTATGTTTGGCTGGTTGGGTTCCATGTTTTGCATGTGAAGAGAGTGTGTGGCGTCGCGTCGAGTAGATTGTTTTTAGAAAAAACAAATTTAATTTTTTCTTGGATGATGGGGAAATCAGTAGGACAGGAATGCAGATTTTGTGTGCACACATGTTCGCTATACTTGTATGTACCTTCTCATTTTAAAGATGAGATAGACATTTTATCATTCAAAGTTTTCGACCGCAACAGAGAAGATGACAACAGAAGTACAGCCAAGGACAGTTTTGAGTCATGATAGGACAAGTTTGATTAACTAAAACTATCCCAACTGAACATCGTCATTTGTGCCGGGCTGACAATGCGTCGTTAACGTTGGGCGTTAGCGAAACGAAAAACGTTGGAACGTCGCTGTTGTCTCGTTACATCAATACGGAAAGCCCCATCAGATGGTCACAGTGTTTGTGGGCAACGACTTTTTACTATTCTATATTAAGTTATTGATTGACACATCTTTGTGGTAGATTTTCATGTGGGTTAAATAGATCTAGCTCTTCCTTCCTTCCTTCCTTCGTGATATAAAAGGTATTTGCAGTTCTCCCATTTATCTTTTCTCGCTAATGATCCGCCCATGGTGTGTAGCGCTGTCTTTAGAAAGCGTTGGCAAGTCTACCGGTTTTGGATAACCAAATGCAGATGTCGTTGTATATTTTTTCGCCTCATTTTGCTTCTTCGCGATCGTGTCTGAAAGGTTTATGATATTGCCTTTTTGTCTTGGTTCTCTGGATCTCTCCTTTGACAATACCTACCGGCCGGTCGTTTTCTATTTTGTTCCCAAGATGATTTTCATTGATAAAAAGGCTTCCACGGATCTTGATACTTATGATATGATCAATGGATCTTGATCTGATGTGAATCTGGCTCGCAGCTGTTTTTCACTACTCTTACCATTTACAGCGGTACGACTTTCGTGAACTGAAAGTTCAACAACTCTCCCTCTTGTCTGCTTCACAGAAATGGAGTACGTCGGTCGCCTTGATCTCGGAAAGCGTCTGAAAGTCTCTCTGTTTTGGTTAGTTCCATGTATGAGTCCACCTAAATGCCGATGTCGTTGCATTTGTTTTTTGTTTGTAGTACTGAAAGTGTTTTGGCTTTTTTACTTTTTTCCCCGATCGTGTTAGAATTTTTTGTGATACTGTCGTTCTTACAGAGTTCTCCGAATCTCATATTCTGTTTGCTCCAAGAAAATAGTATATATTTTTTTTGTTCATGCCATGGCTCCCACGCATCTTTGCAACTCTAAATCTCACGAAAATCTGACTTCCTAAGTTTTGCCGTTTTATTTTGTTGAAACCCAATATTCGATTGGATGAAGCTACAATTTCGGGGAAAAGAACAGACCTCTACTTACTAATACTGGAAAACCAATATTCTTATCCCCTTTGTTTTCCTTAGCGCATCACCCCCTTGTTTGTTCATAAAGAGATTCATCGTCCATGTTCATTCTGTCTGAGCAGCTGCATCAGTCTTATGAAATAATTTTTCTTTAAAATTCTAAGTCATTCGCTTTATTCCCACAAATGCTTTTAATTTCACCTTCAGACAACTAATTAAGAATAGGGCCCACTCAAAAAGGCTCATATCACAACTTATTATTGAAATGAAAATTTGGTATAAAAAGATTTTCCCAATGACGTTGTAATGTTACGAACTTGTGCTTAAGGTTGGTATAATTGTTCCGATTCCCCCTCATTTGAACTAAAATTTTAGCACCGTGTAACGAAGTCTGAAATCTAAAACCAACAAATGGTACCAGTCAAGCAACACACTCCACATGAACAATAATCGGATATTATTCACGTCACACTGATATTTTTATTCATTCACTTAAAACTCACATGCAGTATGTGCAGGTGGCTCTTTAAACCACTCTGGAAAATAAGAGAAATTGAAGTTTGTCCGAACACATTATCCAAAACTGGAATGCAAAAACAGGCTGAGAGGAAGGTTCTGCGCATCTGCACAGAACTTGGCAACAATCCGATTCTTAGTAAAACCAACAGCAATAAAACACTCTATGAAGAAGCGAGGATAATCCCTATAGGGAATTAATTGGTGCAATCTGGATGACTCTTACTGGAAAACCTGGTCAATCATCCAAAAGAGCATAGCCGAAGAAGACAGACACCCGCACCTGAGATACATCGATGCTATGATCGAAATAGACGACTACACAATCAACAACGATGAAGCAACTACCTTCTAAGCTCAGGCAGCGTCATCCCACCACCATGGCTAGTTGTCCCACTCTTGGACAATGAGAGACAAATTCTCCTACTAGCCTTTCAAAAATTCTTGTTGATTTGTCAGCGATTGAACTTTTGATACCAGTATTTGACTGCCGATTTTCCAGCGATAAAGGGTATTGTTTTGCGAGCTATTGAGCTTTGAATTGCCAGCAGTTGAGCTGTTGAAGCCTGTATTGACGGTTGACTTGCTAAAATGTGGCTGTAGACTTGCCACCAGCAGTCATAAAAGTCATTAGTGTCGGATGTTTTGTTTTTTTTTTCTAGAAGTTGATTTTTCGAATAGGAATAAAACTGACATTTTGTGCTCTAATGTCATTCATGTTCAGTTTGGTTTGCCATTTCATCACGAACAAGTCAACACTTGCAAATTGTGCAAATTTATTTCGAAAAGAATGGTTCAGTTCGCGAAGTTTACCGCAAGCTCCGTCCATTTTATGGTCAACATAATCGTCCATCAGAGCAATTAATTCGGTTAACCAGGGACTGTTTTCGCACTACTTTTACTTCACATGTGATAATACGCATCCGCAAAAACGTCGAACAGTGCGCACCGAAGAAACAATTGCCGCTGTAGAGCAAAATGTTGAAGAGGACCCGAATGAATCGATTCGCCACCGTGGACTGCAATTAGAGCTTTGTCCATCAACTTTGTGGAAGATTTTGCGCAAAGATCTTGGCTTACAACCTTACAAGATCCAGCTTGTGCGAGAGCTAAAGCCGCGAGACCATGTAATGCTGGGTGATTTTGGTGTATGGGCCGAATATGAGATTGCCGATGCTGTTTTCATCACAAAATTATGTTCAGTGATGAGGCTCATTGTTATGGTTGAATGGTTACGTCAACTAGCAAAATTTCCGCACTTGGAGTGAAGAGAATCCACATGAGTACCTTGAAACGCCCTTACATTCACACAAAACTGACTGTTTGGTGTGGTCATTGGGCTGCTGGAGTCATTGGGCAATACTTCTTCCGAAATGATGCTGGCGAGCCAGTTACCGTTAAAAGAGACCGGTATAGAGCCATGATAACCGACTATTTGGTTCCCGAATTAGATGGCTTTAATGTGGATGAGATGTGGTTCCAACAAGACGGCGCTGCATGTCACACAGGGCACGTAACAATCAATTTATTGTTGGAAACATTTGATGAGCGCATAATTTGGCGGAATGGATTTGCCAATTGACCACCAAGATCGTATGATTTGACATCATCGGATTATTTTCTTTGGTTAATTCGCTCGTCTACGTCAACAAACCAGAAACGTTAGGTGGCTTGACTTGGTTCGTGGTGTTATTGCTGACATACGTCCTCAAATGCTAGAAAAAGTGGTTGAAAATTGGACCTATAGACTTGGCTTTATTCGATTTATTCGAAATCATATTTAAACATTAATGGCATAAAACTATCCTTCCAATAAACTCAAATTTATGGACAATAAATCGATTTTCTTGTGTTTTATTTCAATTTGAAGTTCGATACCACTAAAAAAACACCCTGTATATGGACCAGTAAATATTGTTGTACTAGTTTTAAGCTAAATTAATTTGTTGAACCTTATCGACCGAAGCTTGACATGTTTTCCGCGGACAGCCCATAATCATCAAAAATAGAACCAAGCAATGGGTTCCTCTTACGCTTAAGATGGGCGTGTATTGGAACTCTGGATGCAAGCTTCTGAATCATTTTTCTACGAATGACGTTGCTAGCAGTTGTGTAGGTAGCGGGGAGCTATCTGTTTCATTGTGTTATAAGCTTTTAAGCAAAACTTTTGGTTTGGAAATATCAACCGATGTCGTAGTTGTATAGCAATGAAATATACTCGAAGTTCCATGTTAAGGCTCATAAGCTGAACTTTAGGTTCTGAATCAGTATGTTATTGTATAGTCATGTTGTCGTTTAATCGTAGATAGCAAGCAGTTCAATGCACCATAAAACAAATCTAATAAAAGATCACGTAAGGTGAAGTCATGCAGAATTGGGGCCATCTGAATCTGAAAGCGTTCTGTAACACTTTATAACAATTTGTTTTGGTGGCGTAGTCGTGCAGTCAATCACGTTACAAACTCTTATGCAGAACACTTAGATCTTAATCCGTTCATAATGGCGTATCTAAGCAACCATGCAATTAACTAGAAGGTCCCTGAAACAATTCGTTACAAACTTTCAGTTCAATTGCAAGGTTTTGAACAAGGCGTAGTTGTGCAGTAATGAAGTGAAGTTATTTAGACATGGACTGGACGAAGATATCCCTTAAACAATTTGTTACAAGCTTTTAAGCTGAATGCAAGATTTTAAGACAGAGAGTGATGGCGTAGCCGTGCAACAATAGAAGCAACTCGAAGTTCACTGTTGCACTTCGTTACAAGCTCTTGGGGTAAGGTAAACGTAGGGCTCTGAAACGGTACGTGCCGTTATTAAAATGACAAACCACGAACAATACATTATTTGATGTCCTAGTTGTACAGTCAATGAAGTAACTGGGAGTTATGTGTTACATTGCGTTACATTACATAAAATAAAATATATTGGGTTGCGCAACAGAGCTTGGAGCCCAAGGGGCTAACACATTTCTCACAACCATGCTTTGCGTGGGAATGGAGGGGGCCTACAATTTTTTTGCTGGTCCCGAACGGCTAATCGAGAAAGCGCTTTTCATGGCAATGAATTTACTAACGAAGGACTTGTCAGTTCTTCGCGAAAGGCGATACCCGTGAAAAAACATTTTTGCCTCTGTTGGTATCCGAACCACGAACCTCAGGGTTAACAGGCGGGCATGCTAACCATCAGCACCACGGGTACATTACACTTAAAGTTATTAAACATTAAAGCCAGGAATATCAAACATGGATACCGATCAATATCGTGTCAATATTTTCACAAACTCCATAAGTGTTCTACAGCTATCACTTTCACCTTCCCACAATTTAAAATTCTTTAATGGTTCCATCAAGCGCACACTGCCTAATTATATGAATAATTTCATGACCTGAAACATATTTCAGGGAACTCATTTCTGCATGATTGTGTATAGCGTGTTTTCATTAGCGTCATGCTGTCCAACAGAAATAACCTTGAGCTTATCGAAAACATTGTTCATAGGTCAGTTTGATTATTCAAAACAAACAAATCCTCTGGGAGCTTGGTGTTTTATATTTTTTCATGGTTATTTCCGAATTTATTAAAAAGCTTATCTGTGCGTTAGTTGTCTTTTGAATGCCAATTAGGTTGGAACAAAATCAGAACTTTTCTGTTTCTGTAATGAACTCTCGGGATTAAATGTTTTTCTCACTAATTGGAGGTATCTTAATTGATTGAATTTTATTGTAAGTAATTGGAAAGCACAAATGCAATTCAATTCGATTTGCACTTTAGCTTGACTTTGTGAAACGATATGGTTCAGAGGATTATGCTTCAATTTATCTTTGGTTGATAAGAAATGGGAGAGAACAAAGTCTTGAATTTTACTATAAATATCATGAGTGAAACTGAGTTTAATCTGATGTTTTGTTTTATTCCAGACTAAAAAATGGCACCAAATACCCAAGCTGAAGAGCCATCTGTGCCGCAGGCACCGCCAGTTGGCGAAGATCTGAAAACAGAGGATACAACGGCAAAAAGCGTCTTTAGGGAATTGCAAACAACTATAGCTTCAAAAATTACCACAACACTTGCTGCGGAAGGTAAGCATTTAGCTTTAGAAAAATTAACATAAAACAAGAGAGGAAAAGAATTCCCATTTCGGTAATAACCAAATGCCTTTTAATAAATTAGAACCAGAAGGACCGACAACGACTGCCGTACCGTTTGAGGAAAAAGTCGAAAAGGTTGGCAAAGAAGCTGTCGAAATCACAGAGAAACTAGCACACAAGGTTGGAATTCCAACATGGGGCGTAGTGGCGATAATAATCGCCGTTTGTCTTGTCGTCCTTGGCCTTGTTTTCTTCTGCGTACGAAGATTCCTTAAAAAACGACGAACCAAAGATGGTAAGGGTAAGAAGGGGGTCGATATGAAATCGGTCCAACTTCTAGGCTCTGCGTACAAAGAAAAAGTAAGTATCACGCCGCCATTATTGCCTAAGTAGTTATTGGGTTCTGGTATGTCATAGGTTCAGCCTGATATGGAGGAATTGACGGAGAATGCTGAAGAACAAGACGACGGCGAGAGCAAGCAGAGTGAAGTAAAATTAGGAAGATTAAATTTCAAGGTAAGTCCAATGGACTAAACAACATCACACAAGAGTCGAGTGTGAGGAGATGATATAGAGGAGAGATGAGTCTGCAGAACAAGAACAAACAAAACAACACGACAGAACACATAGTGTCCTCTGGTTTTTTTTTTTTAATGATGTTTTTACGGAACGTGACAACGTTTGTTGGTTAATAAAAGTGTGGTCGAGTCTCGAGTATTTCTTCAAAAATAGTGTGCCCCATGGTTGTGAAGGTCTTCATTTGCCATTGAAACTGTTCCCTATTTTCAAAAAAAAAGTGTTTTCTTTGGAAACAATCGATGTGAGATTGAACACGACCAAGAAAGTGATAAGAAGATCGAGTTGGTATTTCGATTGTATGCTATAGAATTGGTGCTGGCTTATATATAAAAGGGCAGGTTTTTTTGAGTCCTACACGAATGCTTTAAAGAATACGTTTCATCGCATGGGAGGGTGTTGGAATATGCCGCTGCAAAAATGATCGCCCTGGAATTGGAAACGACGAAGCTTCTAAACTGCTTCAAACTCACCTACAAAACATTTTTTTGAGTTCTTCTACTTCTTCCTTTTTCCGGTTTTATGACCGTGATCGTGATTTTCAGTGGATCACAGCTTTCTCACTCAACTATTAGGTTGAATCACATTTACAAATTAAGTTAAGTTTAAGCAGAAAATAAAAAGCACGTCTACTGCTTCTAGTCGCTTTGTCAGCTTTGTCAGCTTCCAGCTGTCATTGTTGGGTGCGTTCCTGAAGACGGCTGTTGTAGCGCGTTCATGTTGGTGTTGCTACAAGGCTCCCCACAACACTTTACTTTGTATGAATGCTGTTGACGCTCTAGCACTGCATAATGTCCTGAATAGGCGGGTTCACAAGGATCGCTGTACGCCGCGTCGTCGTTTCGAATGTAAAAATGTGACTCTGTTATAAGTTCCTTTGAGAAAAACACTGGTTTAGAGGTGTGACTGGAGTATGCTAGTGCTATCTTCTGAAAAGCATCCTTCAGATCTTAGATGAAACTGATCGAATCCTTGGGTACTGAGTCCTTCTCAAAAATATCTCATGGGAGACGTAATTCGTTGCCGAACACATGAGCTGGGTAGGTGTGGTTCCAGACTCATTCACCTTTGACCGAAATCCGAGGAGAACAACTGGTAGTGAAGCAACCCAATTATTCGAACTGTGTGCTATAAGCGATAATTGCTATGCCAACGCTCCACCAACCCGTTGGTTTGAGGGTGATAAGTCGTGGTGTGATCCCGTTTACAACCCAATAATTGTGAGAGGCGATGGAACAAGGCGGATTCAAATTGTCGGCCTTAGTCTGTTGTAAATCGTTGCGGGCGACCACCCAAATGAAGAGAAAAGCGTTTTCGCTTGACTCGTTTGTGCCTACAGATGACTGGGATTTTAAGCCGCTGTTGTTCTCAAACGACGCGACGTCAAAGCAAAACTTCTGGTTGCATGTTGCTCAACATTGCATCTTTTAGTGTTATTACAATTTGTAAAATAAGTGAAGAAAAATTTCGAGTTCATTGTTTTTCATCCGCATAAGCAGATATTTTACTTGGTGAAAATTCATTTTTGGAGTCAGTTTTTCGTGAACTTGTTGTGAACGTGCCGTAATGGTCTGATTATTTGGGAGTTCGAGGCTGGAATCCCAGAATCATCCACTGTTGGAGTTATCACATTGAAATGGAAAAAGCATTCTTTCTCCCTAAGCCTCTTAATTTTTACTCGGTAAATAAGTTTTCCATTTTTGCTTATGTTATTGAAAGCAAGTGTGTACAATATGTGTGGTATGTAAACCCTTGAACTCACAAAGTATAGATAAATAAAGTCAATACTGAAAATTCAATTTCTGATAACACTCGCTTTCAAATCGCTAACTCAAAAAGAAACTGCTGTGTAAATATTATCCGGATTGGACAAGTGCTATCGTCAACAATACTCATAAGAGTTGCATTCAATAATGCAACTCATATCATTGCCAGTTCAAGTTCAGCATTTGAAGTGAAAAGCAGCAACAACTCTCAGCTTTAAGTTTAAGCTTCTAACTATTATTCACTAGTTTACATAATACAAACGGAACGCGAGTGATAAATCTTTCTTTATCATTGAGTTGTACTGCTGTGTGAAAGAAAAAATTGAAAGAGCACAAAATGTCAGGAAAAGGAGGGGACAAATTAAATGAAATCAGCATACTTGCATTTAATGTACGGGGTTTAAATAAACGAACGAAAAAAAAGTTTAATTTGGAAATTGAAGAAGGAGAAGAAAACAAAGAAAACGAAAAACCCCAAAAAACCCAAGAAGAAAAATATGTTGACATTTTTTTGCTGTTTGAGACCTTCTTTGTGACAGATGAAGGAAAACATGAAGATTTTAAAAAATGGCTTAAAAAAACGGAAGAAACTTACGAACTCCATCGCATACCAGCTATACCATCTGCACGAACAGCAAGTCAAGGATATTTATTCGGATACAAAAAAAATACAATCAAAAATTTTGAATATAAATTTATTGAGCAAGCAAATCATTGGGTCATTAAAATATCATCAAAAAAAGACAAAAATACAATGCCCACGTTTATCATTCCAGTGTACATTAATTTTACACCATCATGGGAGGAGAAATTCGAAGAACTGAAAGTCACAGTGTCTTGTTTAAAAGACCAAAATTTTATGCTCATAGGTGACTTCAATGCTCATTTAGGGAATGAACAAATTCTAAATGAAAACGCTCTTCTTTTAAACAAAGATTTAAAAGAAAATAGGAAAGCACAACATATAGACAAAAATCCCCACGGAAAACTTCTTTTAAACAAAAATTTAAAAGAAAATAGGACTGCACAACATAAAAAGAAGCCAAATCGAAAAGGAAAACAGCTAATTAAATGGTGTAAAGAAATTGGTGTAACATTGCTCAATGGGAGAACAAATAGTGATATAGAAGGAAAGTTTACACGCGGAAAATCAACATTAGATTTTTGTTTTGTTCATGGAAACCTTCACCAATGTGTTACTGACTTTGAGGTAATGGAAGAAGATTGGGGGTCGGACCATCATCCAATAGTTGCCAAAGCACAATTGAGCTTTCCCAAAGGTACTCACATTCTATTTACAGATTTACTTGCTGCTTCCACTCGTCCATTCGAAGCTACAGGAACCGCTGAAAACAATACACAAAGTGAAGAAGACAAAGAAAAAGCGGAAAAATCAAAAGAACTTGTTAAAAAGTTTATGGCCCAAATGGTTTGCAAAAAGTATATTGAAAATTTATCGAAAATGTTTGCAAAAATAAAAGACAAACAAGTTTTACATGAACTTGTAGAAGAAAACTGGTATTTCTTTGGCCAAAATATTGAAATTGAGACGACAATTTTTGTTCAAAATATTGAAAAACTACTTAGGGAGGTTATCAGGAACGGACTTCCAGGTTTCCAAGAGCCATTTGAAGAATATTCCGAGGTATACACCGACATACTAACACCTTGTTATGAATTTGAACGTATTGCCAAAAACTTTTTAGAAAACAAAAATGTATTGTTTGCTTGCGTTGTACACTACAATGAACTTGTCCTCAAATTATTGAAAAATGATGATTTAATTTTCAAATGGACTGCCTATGGCATATTTTCGAAAAGTGAAAGAAAAGAAATTTTCAAAACAACTAGAAAGCCCGGGCATGATTCATCTATTCCTCTTCAATCTCGTCAAGTGAAAAAAACACTCTATCAAAGAATGCTTATGGCTCTGTTAAAGGACTATCTTCCGGGAGGAATCAATTATAAAAACAAGACTGTAAAACTTGTCTTTTATAATGACGACCACTGCGTCGTTCTTGCAGAGACATCAACTATGATTCAGCGAATGGTAAAAGAGTTTAAGCAGTACTTTGATTGTTGGGATATCACAGTAGACTTGAAAACATTTGAATTGAAAGTATACGATAACACCGGAAAACGACCTTATTACCCAAGGCTTATATATGGAGACCAGACAATTTCAAGGTTTATGTACTCAAATTACTATGAAAGTTGCGTTAGATGCATTGTTCAAGCCAAAACAGAACAACAAAGCTAAACTGCATTCTAAATTTAATCATAACGCAACGTACAACAACACATGATTCAACAAAGCAATTTAAATATATATTAAATATAAATAAATAAATAATAAGGAAAAATAATTATAAAATTTTAATCATTCTTCTTATTGTTTCGATATTTTATTTTTGAATTATAATTATAACTATTTCATATTCAATTTTGTGTTTTACAAAAAAAAAATTATTAAAAATTAGAAACAACAAGTGCCTAGCTAAAAGTAAAGTAGGTACTTCAACAAAAATATTATTTATTTAAAAAAAAAATTAAAAATAAGATCACATTTTTTCAGTGTACTTAAATATTTTGCATACATACATATGTACATACCAGGTGCAGCGTGTCTAGATTTGAAAAAAAAATTTGTTATTAGTATAAAACTAAAAAATGTCGAAAATAAATCACGATAATGACAGAGCGTCATTTGCATTTGTAGTTCGAATTTAAGTTTGTTATTTTATTGTGTTATTTAAATAAAAAAAAAAAGTTTTTCCCTCAAAGCGAAATTGGTTTTATAGATGATTTTGATTCCTTGAGCGTGGATCTTCCAATCGAACTTAACATCTCTGGTATATCAGCAAAGTTTTGCCTTGTATTGGAAAACTTCATGTCAATCAAAAATCAATGAGAAAATGAAATATCGTTTACTTAGTTAGGTGAACAAAAGCGAAACGGTTTTTGATAACATTTTCGATTTCTCCAATTTTCAATCTAAGTTGGTTGGCATCCCTTCCATTTGATTACGCCACCTAGAAAGAGATCTGCCCCTACCACAACTTTCTTGCAGTGAGCTTTCGAGAACTTGGCGAGCCAAGGCGTTGGTGTCCAATCGTCCATCCGCTTTTAAATGCCCCTACCATATCAATGCGTGTGCACTGTGCACTTCTATCTACACTGTTTAGGCGGAGGAGAAGGGAAACCGATGCCTACTTGCAGGGATGGAAGTTAATCTGAGTTAGCTGCACAAATAAGTAGACTAACCCCCACCACGATTTAGTAGAAGTCCTCGTCATCATTATCACTCTCAGAGTTTGACCTCAGAAGGTCATCCTCGCTGAACGACGTCGACGCCGAGTCGGAGAATACGATGAAATCAGGGGCATTTAAGTAGGATGTACTGGGTTTGATTGCGTTCGCTTCAGTAGAGGTAGTGTTAGGCGTGTCTATTTCCATGAATGGAGGGTCGACGTGCTCAGCAGATTCCTCCACTAAAAACACACTTGGGATGTGTGGAGATGAAGTGATGTTATATTCTTCATCTTTTTTGTATATTTTCAAGGCAATGTTGGACCACCCGAACCGAATCACGCGTTTTGTGTCAGCCAGGGAAGCAAGAGAATCCCTATTGATGACCTTAATAGCCGACCTTTACAGTCCGGCTCTTCTAGCTTCGGGACTTTCAAGTCATGGATGGGAAAGGCTGGATTGCCAAACTGAACCATTTTCATGATGGTTTCTTTGCAGAAGAGTTCTGCTGGTAGTCTGGTGCGATCCCTAGGTCTGCAAGGGATTTCATCCTTCGACCTCGAGTTGAGCACCAGGCCAGAGTCCCTCTAACCTGCTGACCGCGAGCTTGTACAGATGACACGATCTTTTTCCATCAAAAGTGTATAACTTAAAGCGTCCTTGGTATCAACCTGCTTCCTCAAAGATCGCAGGTTCCCCTGGGTTTCTTTATCGTTAGAGTCCTGTAGGAGGCTTGGAGTTTGTTCATGATAGTCGAATTCAATCGCGCCATCGGCGTTACTCTTGTCAATAACTGCGACAATGGTCTTGTCCTTCAGTGCGTCACTGTAGGAGATGTCCTTCTTGGTGCTGAGGGTGCTTGACTTATGCTCCTTACAAGTAAGGAAAAAATTGCAACTGAGGAGCGTTTTTAGTGAGATAATGGTTTATGTTATGGACTAAAATTACTCCAAACATAATACTCTTTATTAGACTTATTTAAGTCAAAAAACAAAAAGTATAAGCAAATGCACTCTGCCCTTGACACTTTCAGACACAACTTTAATTTAAAATTATTTGTTTAAACGGATTAATGATTACTCCCCCATATGCATACTCTCCTTCAAGGAATGACATCAGACTCCATTATATTTTGCAAATTGTTTATCAAGCCAGCACCAACCTTCGCACACAATACCCTCACAAAGAGAAAAGTACACCCCACAATGCCCGTGTACTCGTACATCTCAGTTAAGTTAAATAAAAATTTCTCATGGTCCTTCCATTGTGTTTATTCGTACAACCGTATCCCAACCCACTATTTGTCTTCTTATCACATTTGCTTCAAGCAAACCATTCGCTTCCTTGTTATAAATGACTTTTCGAGAGCTTTTACGAAATGCTTCTCCCAGTTTCATCTTCCAGCATCTGTGAAAAATCGATACAATTCATTTCATGGGATGTTGTTGGGGGAATGGGCGAATAGGGGAATTTCAACAGGGACAACTATCTCAAAAAACCATCACCCACTCACATTACTCACCATCATTCCACACACATTTTATTTTGAATTTGCAAACAAAAGAGAGAACAAAAAAAAATAATTCTATCAACGATAAATCTTCCAACAGCTTGAATACGACTTTAATTCAAATAGCTTAGCTGTAACAGTCATCCAGGCGGAGGATCTGCCTGCCCTTGACATGGGCGGTACATCAGATCCTTACGTCAAATGTTACCTGCTACCGGACAAAAAGAAAAAATTCGAAACCAAAGTCCATCGTAAGACATTGAGTCCTGTCTTTAATGAAACCTTTACTTTTAAGGTGAGTCTTTGTCTTTTGTCTTTTGTTATTGTAATTTTCAAACGATTCCTTATTTGTAAAACAGAGTTTACCTTATGCCGATGCCATGAACAAGACCCTTGTATTTGCGATCTTCGATTTCGATCGTTTCTCCAAACACGACCAAATTGGCGAAGTCAAGGTACCACTATGTACGATCGACTTGGCGCAAACTATCGAGGAATGGCGTGACCTGATCAGCGTCGAAGGCGAAGGTGGACAGGTATGTACAAAACGAATTTCAACCCATTATATTTACAATTATTATATTTTATTTATTTATTTACAAAAAATTAAAACAAACAAAAAAAAAATTCAAAAATAATTATTTTCAACAAATACAAGGTCAAAAGTCAAATACAAAAAAGAAAAAAAAACACAAACTATCTATCGATATTTTTTGAATGCGAGAGAAATATACTTTTTGAAAAGAATAATCAAATAGAAAAGAAAACTATATCCACACCCAGTTCAAAAAGCTGTTCAATCGAGACTTTTTTTTCAACAAAACAAAATCAACACAAATTTCCTTGTTTACAACAACAATTACCACGCACAATTTTTTCAGTTTTTTATATACAAAAAAAAAGAGAGAGAATTTTTTTACTTTTTGTTTTTGTACCTATAACAGTTGCATAATTCAAAAGTAATTAAATGTTAATATTTAAAATAATTTACAAAAAAAAAATGTGGGCGGGTATTTTTCTACAGAGACTTACTGAAAATATTTCCTATTTTTCTTTTTCCCCCTCACTTTGTTTCGACCCTTCGTAGAAGGTAAATACAAGAATAAAACACAACAACAACTACTACTACTACTTAACTACTTCTGTAATAATAAAAACAAGGTCAGAGATTTTCATTTCATTTTCATTTTTTCTCGTAATACTAATCTTATTCAAAAAAAAAAAAATAAAAAAAACATTTCTTCTTTTGATTTGTTAAAAAAGCAGAGCATTTTCACAAAACAGTGATTTTTGGTATAGTTTACTATTGGATATAATATTTATTTTTTTAATATACCTTCAAGCTGATTGATTGGATGATGCTATACAAAGATTTTGTTTTCGTAAAAGTTTTTTCTTTTGTTGTTTCAATTGGAGTTTTTTTTTTTTTAGTTCTAATTTTAAAGAAGTTTAGATATTTAGCGATCATTAAGCGACTGTTTTTTTTATATTTATATACTAAATAAGTAATAAATGCACCATTTTGTTTGGTTTACGTTTGGTATTATACAACACAAAATATAACTGAGGGTCTTATAGATAGTTTATAGAAATAAAATGCAGACACAGTTGAGTGAGATGAGTTGAGTCGATTCATTGAGATTGAAATTCTTTGTGTGGTTGCGATCGAGGTATAACGTTTGTTCTCTTAATGTCTGTGATACACATCTGGGGTTTGTAAGCTGTAACACAAAACTACAAGTACATGTAATATAAGTGTAAATAATTTTAGTAACACATAGCTACAAGTTTGCTTAATCTTTTACAAATGTAAAGGCCATAGTCCTACAAGTCGCTCGTGACTTGTAGACTTGTAGCTTTGTGTCACAGAACCCTAGTATAGATACCATGGTGAGCACATGTGTTTCCGGTTATACTTCGGTAATGCCAGCCATCATTCTAAGCTTTATTGCGCGCTATAGTTGTATATTTTAGGGAAACAGCGCCATTGCCTTCGAGTGGACATTTGCGGGAAGCCATTATATGCATACTAAGATATGTGTCACGGGTCTAAGAGATTTCAAAAGTTCGTTTAACTTTAAAAAAAAAACTTTGCTTTTGAAGGACTTACTTTTGTAAATACCTCTCTTAATTAGAACTTGCCGGTAGCAGCTATTTTTTCTTCTAATTATTATTTAATTCTTCTAGAAAATTTTGAAAGGAAAACATTTCATCATGTGTCGCGTCGCCGTCGCTTCGTCGGTACCAGTTAAAGTGAGGAATATATGGTGCAATGGTGTGGATCGCATACGATCGAATTAGGTTTTCATTCGACACATGAGTTCGACCATCGAATGATGGAATGAATCGTCAGTTTTGACATTTCTTTCACTTTGTTGTTTTGTATTTGTCACAACTGACATTAGACTTTGAAGATCGTGAACTTCCAAAACAAAAACAAAAAAGATGATTTTCGAGGGAATAATTTATTCGTTGAAATGTGGATTGTATGTGGAACGAGGTTGAAGATTGGCAGTTCGCACCAACTAGATTTTTGTTCGTGACGAATGAATTTCTATACAAAATTTTTTTTTAATTTTTATCTTTTAAAAATAGAAGCTTATGTAAAAGCTGATTTTCACTTATTTTCATCAAATTTAATTGGGCGGATAGGTAACTGTCGTAAGCGCAGCGAATGTGTGTATTACCACCGAGGTAAGGTAACTCCATAGCCCCCTCTAACTACTTCGAAAATGATCCAGGAATGCAAGAGCTCTCTGAATGCGGTCGGAAGACTAAATTCTCTGAGTCTCGTTTGGGTTCCAGGCCATCACGGCATAGCTGGAAATGAAATCGCCGATGCACTTGCGGGGCAAGAATCTCAAACAGCTTTTCAGGACCTGAACCGCCGCTAGTTCTGCCAGGGTCCTCAGGCTTCAATCAGCGATTAGATCGTTCAAGAGCACAACCGTAGATAACATGTCTCTATTGGACGCAGTAAGACCAAACCTATGCTCTTCAACGTTGATAAGAAGACTGCAACATTTTTGATATCCCGTAGCAGAAAAGAATGTAGAAAGTTTAATGGCGTTGCAACGGAGTACTTCTTTTTTGCCAAACACTTAAACGTGTTAGGCTTAAATGATACCACTGTCTGTGAATTTTGTGGAGAAGATGAGGACAACGCGGAGCACTTCCTCTGTGAATGTCCTGCTTTTTCTCGTACGAGGTTACTGATAATCGGCGCAAACATGGTGAGCTGGTAACTTAAACTCCTTATCATGGCAGCGTCTTTGGCTTCTCTACGAACATCTGGAAAGCTATAGCAAAAGAAGGTTGCTATTTGGCTGTACAATGGACCGGTCTAAGTCCTCCAGCTGGGACTTTAAAAACCTCCAACAGATAAAAAAAAAACTCCATAGCCGACTATGGCCACATGACGATATTGGTCGTAGTTGATATCCGAGGAATAGCGAGTATTTTGTATTTTGAAATACTGTAAATTTTAGTGTATTGCTTTGCAATATTGATCGTTCACCTTATCCCGCAGACGGCGGACAAATTTGGCGAGCATTCATTTCTGAAGTTCCTCCAAAGTGTTAGCATGTGCAATAAAGAGGCGCAAGTAAGAGAGCTCATGGTAGTTTAATAGCAAACAAACAAGAAATCGCTCGCCAACAGCGAGTGGCTCGAGAAAAACATGGTCAACACGAACAAGTTCGGCGAGCATTTTCGTTGTTTCTGGTTAAGCTAGCCCTAAACGACGAACATGCTCGTCGAACATGCTCGTGCCCGACGTATTTTCGTCGTGTAGGGGCTGGTTCGCGAGCAGCTCGAAAACCACTCGCTGTTGGCGAAAAATTTTCGCGAGCAAACCTGTTTTTTGCTATGAAGCAATCTTCATTTTTGCTGTGATTGTCGTCGTGTGCATATCGCAGATTAAGTAAAATGACAACAGTCAGCCACGATTTTATAGAAGAATTCACATATTTGCGCTGTGTAGAATCAGCACGAACATTCAGCAAATGTGTTCGCCGTGTAGGGGATAATCCAAACGAGCCTGTTCGGCGAGCATGTTCGTCGTTTAGGGCTAGCTTTAGCTTAATCGGCACATGTCGATCGGCAATACTGTATAAGTGTGTGGATCCCGATCGTCCTTCCTACCAACCGATATTCGACTCAACTTTAAAACGAATGGAATGGATCCGATTGCCGTCCGGAATGGTGTAGACGCACCATAACTAAGCGTTTGCTTCAGTGGAAGGCTATGACCATGTTTTTTGAGATTTTTTTTAATTCTTTCGGTGTTCAACTGGAGGTATGTAGCTTTCTTTTTTTGTTTATATTTTACTTTCAGACATTAAGAGACTTTGAATACGCCTATATGAGGGTGTCCCTTATTTTCTCCTTCTTTGGTTTTGCTTCTTTCACAAATTGCAGTATTGATTAAAAGCACCGTTTGAGGTTATTTGACAAAATCTTTGAAAATCTTTTAGAAGGTGCACTGATTAATGCTTAAAATTCGCTGATCGACAGGTGTGTAAAAATATTTTTGGGTTGCCCTCATGGTAAGTGAAGTTTCGCTTACAAAAAGGGCAAAGAGTTTTGAATAAAAATACAAATACTTTGATGTTGCGATCATAGAAAGAATAATAAATCATAATGTTGACTAGAGTATGAGAGCAGAATCACAGATGTACGAGTATATATCTACCATCTATTGAGTTGCCTTTTGGTTTTTGTTCTTCCCCGGGCATTCTTTGTTGAGAAGCTGTGCTTTTTTTATATGGTTTGTATTTTTGGACACTGATCTTCGATACTTTAAAACTTTTTTAAGAACATTTGATAAAAAAGGTGAAGGATGTTTGTTGATATTGTTGGTTTTCGACCTCATATCGCTTCAAACTAAAATGAATAGGTAGTTCTACGGTACTCGCTCGGTTGTTGAGCAAAACCCAAGTCAATGATGGCAAGAGTATAGTGACTTACGTAAATCCCAAGGTGATTTCACATTTTATCATTGTGATGCCTGTTGCGTAATTGGCATCATATCTGCCTGTTTCGCGAGAGGTTCGTAGTTCAAATCCCAACTGAAAAAAAAGTTTTTCCACGGGTATCGCCTCTCGCGAAGAAGCCTCTGATAATAAATTAACTGCCATGAAAGGCGCTTTCTTGATTAGCCGTTCGGAGTCGGCAGAAATTTGTAGGTCCCTTCTATTCCCTCGTGGTTATGAAAATTGCACCACTCTATGATGTATGTATGTATGAAATGCTTTCAACCCTAGGCGCTGTTGCGCCACCCTGTCGAAGAACACAATTGTTACAAGAATAAACAATGAATTCGGAATCGCATCTCAAAAAATGGTCTGCATTTTACAACTAGCTTAGGACTTATGTACCTACTTACAGTCACTCATGCATATTTCTTAATCACACACACAAGCAAACAGTTGTTGAGTTTTCTTTTTTACTACTTATATCAAATAGAATTTATAATAAAAAAAAAAAGTTTTTTTGACGCATCCCTCTTGTGGCCTTTGGAACGTTTGAGTTTTATGGAAACAGTTTGTTCAGAAAACAGATTTAAATTATTTCAATTATTACCAAGTTTTCTTTTTCAGTAAAATTTTCTTAGAAGTTGCACACAATTTTCTTATGCTCTGCTAGAAGTGAAATGATCGCTAAAAACCATTTTATAATTTTATGTTTACGAAAATTCAAAAACTGCATTCTTTATAAAAAAATATAAAAAAAAACTTATATATAACTCAATTCCAATTCGACTCACTTAAGTACATATCAGCGCTAAACATTTGGTTTTTCTTCAACAAATTTAGTTCATTATTTGTTATCTTATTCGACACACTTAAATCAATAATAAATTATAACCACCACCACCACCACCACCACCACCACCACCCACCACCACACGTTGTGTTCAATTTGAGTTTATATATAGTTAATAAACCCCTTTGTAGACTGTTGACAATTTTATATGTTTCACAACGATATACAGTAAATCAGATTCGACTAAACAAAATTACTTATCAAAATTCAAAATTCAAATAAAAAATAAAAAGAGAAAACACACAACTATTCAACCAGAACATAGTCACATTATTACACTAAATGTAAATTTAGTTAAAATTATTTTCTATAATTTTCTTTATTTTCGTTTTAATTTTTATTTCCCCCCACCTGTCAATCATTTTTAACTTCTGCTGTGCTTACGCCTGTGAATGGTTGTGTCTTCCATACATAAACTAATTGAAAACCTATCAGAAAAAAAAAATTAAAACAATAATTTCCAAAAAAAAAAAATCGCATTTTGTAAAAAATACAACAAACTACTATTCTATTTCAAAAATCAAAAAATATATCAACATGCATGCTTCGCTTAAAAATGAACATTTTTACTTAAATACCATTTTCCTTATCTCGAAAACATGTATAACATTTAAATATTAATCCTCTTTCAAATCATTATTCTTCAATTTATGTATCAAAAAATTAAATCAATAAATTTATATTTAATTTTTAAATCAAATTTTAATCTATTAATTTGTTTTTTTAATATTTAATTTTTTTTATCGCTAACGAAACAAATTATCAATCAATCCATATCTATTGCCAAAATTACCAATCAAAATTCTATCTCGCAAATCTAATTCATCCACGTAAGTATATTATGAAATTTGAAAAAAGAAAAAAAATTATTCGTATTCATTACTGTGCTTGTATATCTAAATTCGTGTTTTTTGTTTTTTGTTTTTCTTTAAGATGGTGTATTTCATGTTTGAGATGTTGCTTGTTTTTGTTGTAAACTTAGAATTAAATGAAATTGAAATCAAAACAATTTGAAATTGTCTCTAAGTTATGTACTGTATATGCTTGAATTGTCATTCTGCTTTTGACTTGCATTCTTATTACTAATATTATTAATATCGAAAAAGTTTTCCGGTAGGGAAATGAGTTAACTTCAGTTTAAAAAATAGAAAGGGAATGGAGCTGCATTAAAATTGAAATCTGAAAGTCTCTTTAATTTGTACCAAATGTTTTCATGCCCTACACTCGAGTATGAGCTTATTTGTTTATTAATTTTTAGCAGAAGTAAACAATTGAAGTTCGGATGAGTCCACACGACCGAGCACACTGGGATGAAATTAGGGATTTGGTGTTTACAAAATTTTTAAACGTCGCGTCGTTTTATCGAAATTGAAAAAATGAGTAATTGTCAGCAGGCTGTTGTCTTCCAAAAATTATTTTATTTGCTTCACATGTGGCAGATCTACTCCTTTTTTTTTATTTCCTTCGTTATGTACCAACTTTTTTTTCTACTTCGATTGTTTTGTTATCAAAATCTCATTCCAACAATGAGAACAAGAGAGGCGAATTCCAAGAAGATGTTGGTATAAAATTCATAAAATATGACGCCATGGTTAAACACGGCACGGAACTTCCAATGGCAGTAGATTGCATTTTAGAGCAGAGTTTCTATAAAAATAGCTTTTCGAAATTAAAAATCATTAAATCTTCCTTTTATTTAGCCTGAACTTAATCGAAATACATCAAAAGCTTCAAATAAAAGAGAAATTGTTTTTCTTACTACTCTACGAAAGACAAATTTGTAACTACACCTCTCATTTTTCGACAGCAAGTTTTAAAAAGTTAACACACGTCAAAGTTTTTTGACTAAAAAAGTATTTTACTAAACTACTTTCTGTCGTTTTTCCATTATCTGCTATATTTCTTGTAAATCTACAGGGTGTTTTTTAGACTTTAGCTTTATTATAAAAATAAGGATTTGCCATTATGTTTTAAAAATGATTTCGAGCTAGTGACCCCCGCAGTTGGCTCTAATAAATTCCAGTCGATGGGCCCAATTTTCGATCTCTTTTTGCTTCATTTGAAGCCGTATGTCAGCAATAACGCGCCGAATATTCTCTTGCTAGGCATCAATCGTCTCGGGCTAATCTGCATAGACTAGTGTTTTCATATTTTAACCCCACATAAGATAGTCCAGCGATGTTAAATCGTCCGATCTTGGAGGTAACTCACAGATTTAAGTATTTAAAGAGTTTAAGAGTATGTGAAAATCGGCGTTAGCAGTGATTTCGTTTCGGGACCATTTAACGAACATACGCTGTGCCCAGTGCTCGTGTGGCTTCAGTTCTTATTCTTCTACGATTAAATGGAAAAACAAATTTGAGCATAAATCAAGTGGCAGCCAGTGGCGACCAGTTTCGAAAAAAGTATTGCTAGATTGAAAACCACAAATCTAAAAAAACACTATTTAATTAATTTTTTTTAGCATTTTGTCACATTTCTTGATGTTGGCATTTTCATCTGTGTCTTAGTCTTTTGCAAAGCAAGGCAATTCAATTTTTAATGTTGAGCTGCCTTTGAAAATGGAATAATCTTTTACTTCATTTATGATCAGTTTGAACTGAAAGAAGAGTTTAAACGTCACAATGTTACCATTTTAAACCAAAAGTAGAAGTTTTAACTTCACAATGTGACCACTCTTATCAAACTGCCGAGTTTAAACTTTAAACCAGTTTAAACCGAAAAAAGAGTTTAAACATCACAATGTGACCAGTCTTATCAATGTTTTGAGTTTAAACTTCACACCAGTTTAAACCCATTAAACTTCACAGTGTGGCCAGTTTAAACTTCGCAATGTGACCAGTTTAACCCAAGAGTAAAGTTCAAACTTCACAGTTAGACCAGTATTAATCAAAAGTAGAGTTCAAACTCACAAAATGAAGTTTAAACTCTGTATTTGGTTTAAACTTGAGTATAAATTGAGTTTGACAATTAGTTCGGCTTCATAGATAGTGCTCCGTTGAACATTGAACGGAGTTTATTTTAACCGATGGTATTCTACTGTTTGAACTAGAGATCAGTATTTAGAATTTTTTGTCATTTTCGATTAAATGAAATGTTCATCCATTGGCTTTTCGACAATAACGTGCAGGTTTTTCGAGTCCCAGATGCTGCCATTCAATTTCGTTTGCCATCGAGATGAAAATGTCCTCATTGGAAAAGATGTTTATCGTTCAAAATTGTTGTCCAATTCAAGCCACTTTGAGCCCCAAACTGCGAAGCGATAATGAACGGATGGTCGGGTTCAATAAAATGCTGTGTCAGTTGCACCTTGTAGGCGAAGAATCCGAGATCTTTGCTAAGTATTCTCTTGAGACTAGTGCGTGAGTTCGATCGAGATCGATGGCGAGTTGATGTTCGTGGATTGAGTCTCACACTTTTGTCTATACAGCAGCCAAGTTCTCGTCTGTGATCACCGTGGGTAGACGATGGCCATGAGTGTTGACCACCGGAATGACAGTCTTTTTGCACAAACTTGTGTGCAGCAGACACGGTGGGTGCTTCATATCGGCAAAAAACTCTTTTTAATTAACGCACTGTATGGTCTACTCAGCACCAGCTTTGGAAATAAGTTTTCAATATTTCCCGACGTTATTCAAGCGCAAGGCGTCCTCGTTCTGCAGATGTATGATACTGACTTTCTGTCAAAATTTTGAGCCGGGAAAGGAAAGCACGCTCTTGATCTGCAGTTTCTTTGAACCCCAATTTTTTAGACAGATTCTTGTCTGGCGCTGTGGTGCCCGTGACGGAATGGTTATCATGTCTGCCTGTTACGCGGGAGTTTCGTGGCTCGAATCCCAACAGAAAACAAAAAATGTTGTTCCACAAGTATCGTCTATTGGTAGGTCCTTCGGCGGAAAATTGTATGTCGCTTCTATTCCCTCACAAGGCATGACTGTGAGAAATTAGCTAGGTCCCAGTGCTACCCTCTGTGTTGCGCCATCCTATTTATTTTATTTTTCTGGTCTGTTAGATTCCCTTTAAGTGAAAGTCATTTAGACACGATCGCGAAAAAACAAAAAGAAAGGCAAACGAAAGCATCGTCATTGTTCTTACAATCAAATGCAACGACAGCTGCATTCGGTTGGCTTCAGACATGGAACAATCCAAAACAGGGAAGTTTGCAAACTTGTTGGATCAATAGTCTGAGGAGGCAGTTAATGTAGTTGAATGTTCAGTATTCAGTTTAAGTAGCATGACTTTTATTTTCTATAAATATCCTTAAAAATGTGCTTGTTTTTTTATTTATGTTATCCTTTTGGTGAATTGTATCTGAGGTTAACTCCATCCCTGCTGCGATTTATTTTATTAACTTTAAGTCAGTCAAATTTAATTAACTACTGTAATGTCTAACAGAGCTTCGATAAAACGTGGACAATACTTATTAATCATAACAACAAGTAAATTTTCTTCAAACTTTCATTTATTTAACTTAGACTTAGTTTGAATATAATATTTGTACATTTTTTTTATTTTTTGTATGTAAATCTTTGGACAGGTTAACACAAAATTATATAATTTTCACACAATTGGACAGAAGCGAAAACCAGCCAAGGGTTTAAAAACTAAAATTCCTTGAGAAAAGGGGCTGTAAGTTTCTTAATTGAATTTTTTACTGTGCCAGAATTTTGTTTTGAACATTTGAGAGATTGTAATCTGAAGGACTATCAATGTGGTTTTTAAAAGAAAAACTTCTTCCGTTCTTCAATTTTAATAAATCGAATTATCTAAAGTTTGTTGACTATCATTAATGGTAGTTGTTTAGATGGATAATTCTTCCGTCATATTTTTGCATTTGTGTTTTGCGGTACAGAAAAAAAAAAGAGGGAGAAAATGTCGTCGTCCGTATAGAAAAACCAGGACTAATAACAGAAGTCGTAACCAAAAAATTTACATTAAAATCAGATGCGTGTTTTTTAAGATCTCCAACAAACAATTAGACAGATAACAGCAAAAACTCATTGCATTTAAGGAATTTAATTACGACTTCCTCGCCGAAACACAGACTTATCTGCCTTCTAAAGAACGGTTAAATTTTAAGTGACGAAATTGGTTTTGTATCAAACACAAATTATTCAGGAAACTATTGTCTTTTCTTTTGATTATGATAATATTGGTATATATTTTAACTATGTATGTATGGAACAAAATGTCGGCCAAATGGCTGCCGCGACCTCTGCAGCACATCTCTGTCGGTCCAAATTTTCAAAGACGCTGAGGCATAACTGAGGTTCTATGCCTTTAATGTGCCGAATTATATCATCCTTTAGCTCTTGAATTTTCGCTGGCTTATCGACGTACACCTTTTCTTTTAAATAACCCCAAAGAAAGAAGTCCAACGGCGGCCAAGATCTTGGCGGCCAATTAACATCGCCACAACGTGAGATCGGCCATCTGTCGCGCGAAAGAGCCATTGTTTCATTAGCTGTGTGGCGAGTGGCACCGTCCTGTTGAAACCACAAATCGTCCACATCCCTGTCTTCCCATTCGAGCTTTAAAATGCTCCTTTGTCATCTCACAGTAACTGCCTGCCCAGCCTCATTTTGGAATAATACGGAATAATACGATGATGCCGGCAGCCCATAAACCGCACCAAACAGTCACTCTTGGTTTCTTGACAATCACTCTTGGATTTATCATTCGCTCGAATGCGGCAATTTTCCTTATTAGCGAATCCACTGAGGTGAAAATGTGCCTCATCACTGAAGATGATTTTCTTCGAAAATCGATCATCCACTGTTGCCATTTCTTGCCACCATTCTAGCCTCTGGTTCTTTCCTTGCTTCAAATTGAGTTAGTCTGGAATTGAGAAATGTCTCAAATTCGCGTTTGCCTTGTAAATTACACCTTGCAGCCTTCAATATTAAAAACACCTTATTTACCAACGGCCAAGAAGTATGTTCAAAACTTCTTTTGCAAAAAAGAAAAAAATTTCTATACGTGTGCTAACCATAAGCTCTCCGAAAACTTTGAAAACATACAAAATTGTTAAGGCTTACTGCGAAACAATGTTCCTATAGCCGTGTTTTAGTAGAAATTTTATAGTCATCTTCACTAACGAGTCTCAATAAAACGCTGTACTCACTAATGCAACTTTATTCCATAAACTCCATTTACCAGCCGTCTCTGTTGTTCACTTCTGAACACTGACTTATTTTTGTTCAATAATATCGTTGTTCTCTAATCGTTGTTGTTTTCCCATGTGCGCTGTTTTGCGATGTTTTGCAAACGTGAGTATAGATAGATTCCCAATAAAACACGGCTTATGTTTCACTTCCTTTTACACATTATGCTTGAGGTGCCTGTTGTTAATAACAACCATCTTTTCATTCATGTATTGAAAATTTTGGAACATGCCTCGCTAGTAAAACTACCCGATCTACATCAGTGGTTATTTAGTTTATAAATAAAAAAGGATTTCATCTCCGTTCAGAATTGAAATTTCTGAGAAAGATCACAAGGAACTTACCGCCCTCTCAGACCTTTTCACAAAATAAAATTTCGCTTTTTTACTCTTTTTCCTCATAATTTTTCATATTTTTTGCTAAAAAACTTGTAAAAAAAACTTAAACTTAATATTATGGATGCTAAATAGAGCTTTAATACATTTTTTTCCTTACCAAACAAACTTATCATATAGAAAATCTAATTTAACTTCACATAATTCATAATTCTATTTCTTAGTTTAAAATAAAATAAAATAAAAACAAACGATTAATATTTAGTCTTACATTTTTATCTACACACACAACAATCCCAATGAAATGGATCTTGACATGGAAGTAACTAAAGAAATTTGACAAATTATTTCCTTTTATTTCCTTACACAACAAAAAAACCAAAGAATCTTTGTTTGCAAAATAAAAAAACAAATTGGTTAGCATTCGAGAAAACACATAAATTATTTAATAATGGAGCTGGTTTGAGCTGGGTGTTTAGTGTTTAATATGAGGTAATACATAATATACATAAAGTAGGTACAGTGATAAACATTTTTGGTTTCTGTTCCACTCAAGACATTACGTTTACGTACCACCAAAACCAAATGATTAAAAATAATTTCCCTTTTAAATATAATAAACAAAAATATATATATATACTAAAATATTTTAAATTTAGTTAATTTAAGTTTTATTTTTTCAATCGAAGCTCTAAAACGTTCAGTAAAAAATGCAACAGGCCTTTTATGATTTCAATTAATGGTTTTAGTTCTGGAATTTTTAATTTAAGTTTTTGCGTTAATGATCGATGTTTACTTGCAAAAGTAGTCAATGTGTAATGAAGTACATCAAATATATATTTGTATTATTGTTTATGTTAAATTAGCGTTGATTGGTATAATGATACTTAAACAAAATGCTTAAGAACTAAATAAGTTTTTTGTGTTATTTAATATTGGTTTTAACAAACATCAATGTGGCGTATATTAAACTAATCCCTTTTGTACAACTCATTTTTTCGTATTTCGCATTACATAGGCTTGTGGGTAGGCAGCTGGAAGTTAAGTCATAGCCAAAAAAATCTGTTCCAAAAGATTTGACTCCAATAAACTAACGTACTGTCTCAAAACTGCAAAATATAGATCAAAATACGAACTTCGACATGAAGGTACCTTCTACCTCAGTAAGAAGAAACTGAAACAGCTCTAAAAAAAAGAAGTCCATCTTTTTTTAAGATAAGAACCTTTCCTTAAATTGGTTTTCACTCTCCCGAATTCTCCATAAAAAAGGGGCAGCAAATCACATGAACTTCTATTTGTAGGGACGCGACGTGAGCGGTGAAATCGAACATAACCCAATAACTTTAAGTTTTCTTTCTTATCTGCAAAAATAACCTTAAGGTCAAAGAGTTTAACTATAATGAAACTAACTCATCATCATAAAAGCCAGTAATCCCACAACTCCATAATTTTTAAACCCCAAACTTCACCATAATCCGAAGTCTCATCACCCGAATGTGGAATGCTTTACCTGACACTGTTTTTCCCCCACATTACGACTCACAAAAATTCTAAAGCAATGTGCATCGGTGTCTCCTATAAAATCCTCTCCTATTTTCTTAAATGCTCGCACTGTGTTAACATCATAATTATAAAAAAAAAAGCCCTAAGAGGCCATTACCTTCATGTCAGGACCCCATATATGGCAGTGGCGACGAGATTTGAACGAAACGAACACTGTTATCCTGGACCTTTGACAGATCCCGAAATAGCTTTGTTGCTCATTGTTGTTCATTTGGCCATGAAAAGTGCTTTCTCGATTAGATATTCGGAATCGGTAGAACATTGTAGGTCCCCTCCATTTCCTCACAAGGCATGGTTGTGAGAAATGCGCTAGGACTTGAGGCTCTCAGCTCTGTTGCCCCACCTAATATATTAGCAATGTGGTGCTTAGAAACTACGAAAGGATTATGTACCTATGAAATTTTTGAGGTTGTGGTGCTGAAAAATTTCGTGGTTGTAACTTTAAACCCCCATTTGAAAAACATCTTTGAGTTTTCCTGAAAAATGAATTGTTTTTATGCAAACCTTTGAAAACTCATTTCTTTTCACTTTAAGATTTTGAAGTTTATGAGAGGCTGAGTTCCGCATTCTTGATTTCCGATGTATATCTACTAAAAAAATACGGTGTATTTCCATTTGTGAATGTGGAATGTCTTACCAAACTGTTAACCATAGAAGGATGTAGCCCACCTATTATAATCCCTATCAAGTAAACTAATTAGAATGACGCGGTGGGTTATTGCCATGACCAACTGATCCTTGCAACTGCAGCACTGTCCGAAGGTAAGGAGCAAGTTTGAGTTTACCCTATTGCCCTATTTTTTGTTGTTGTGGCAGCGGAGAAAACGCTGTTGGCAAAATTTCTACCGCTCGACTATAAATGTATGGAAAAGCTGAGTTTTTTCTGTCGCGCAAATGTGGGTATTCTCATAAGTCTGTATAATTTTATTTTGACAACTTAATTTGCCGCTGTCGCTACTACAAAATCGCTTTGATGTGGGTTATCCTTTATATCCACTGCTGCAGCTGCAAAACAGTAGCCTTTTAAGCCATTGTCTTACCTTAGCTTGAATAAGGATTCAATTAGTAGGAAGGGTTTATTCCAACGATCTTGATAATTTTTCAAATTTGTCATCGCCAAAATTCTTGTCCAAAAACCCTTTATTTTGGAGGACGACAGTGATGCGAGACGAATAAATACCGGATCAATGCAGCTACTCAAGATTTTCCTTGTAACCAATTTGAAATGCTTGAAAAGTGCTCAGACTCAGAGGTTCCGACTTCTTCACTGTAGAAGGGGCTCTCATAGCGCAGGAGAGCAGAGGACAGAGTACCGTGCACAGGAGAGCAGAGGACACACCTACACGGGTAAGTGTGTCCTCTGCTCTCCTGTGCTATGAGAGCCCCTTCTACAGTGAAGAAGTCGAAACCTCTGTCTACTGTTACTCTATCGAAATTCGACTTCTGTTTGCTTTCTAATAAAGAGAAACTATCCTCAGTGATGACCTCATCTATCTCTCGCTGTCAAATCGTATGTCAAGATTTAGATATTTAGTCAATGGATAGAAATCGGAGAACCCACCCAGGCTTTTATATTGAATTTTGTCATTTTCTATTTTGGCTATAATGTTGCAGTACCTAGATTAGATTAGATTGCGGGTTGAGTTTGCTCAGCTGTGGGCACTGCGGTGTCTGAATGAAGCCTCTTGTGCCAACCCATGTGAGGTTTCGTGGCAGTTCACCTGCTCCTGAGTTGAACCAGAAATTAGCAATCTTCTAGGGGGATGATATCATAGTCAAGTATGTATCTGCTTTCTAAGGTGGAAAAGTGCTAGCAATTCCGCAATAATACGAGTATGCAGAGATGTTCCTTCATTCAGTACCTAACTCAAGGAAGAATTGTATGTCAAAGTCCTAGAGACCCTGAATAGCATCTTAAATTAATTTTTATGTCTTTCTATTTTGCTATAACGATTCAGGTTTTAACTCAGAGAAGAGTTGCATTACTGTAGAAATCTTGAATGGACTCAATACTTTTCTGATGAACAAAATGACGATAGGAACAAAGAAAAATTTGCTTTCCACTGAGACAACTAACACCACCGATCCGAAAACCCCTTCAAGTTGCCGCCCTAAGTTTAAATCTTATTAAAAACTTCCTCGCTGTAAGTACGAGTGCCTGTCTATACGCCACATTTTTGTTTCTTTTTTGATTGTATACTTTTAATATAACAACTAAATAAGTGGAATTGATTTGATTTGATTTATGTTCTATGCCCTCGATAAAAATATTTTAAAAGCTTTAACCAAATAAAGTCCAAAATCTGTTCAATGTTTGAAACACAAATTTGTTTTTGTTGTCCTCGTTCTCCCACTCTCCGCTGGTGTTCGTTCACAAAAAAAGGGGTGATTCCTGTTCATTCCAACGACAAAAAAAAAAACAAACCCACTATATTATACTTTTGGTGTTTGGCAACCAACCCTTTTGTTACCAAAACAATAAAAAAACAGTAATTGTACGCCTCCCTTAATTTAAATGTTGTGAACTTCTGACTGTTGTCAAAAAGCAAATGTGTAAACAAACAATTTTATGGAGTAGCTAAACTAATTGTTTTGTAGAAATAAATGTCCAGCAATATATTAAATTAAATTTTAAAATCAATTTAACAAAATTTTTCTAATTAATTTGTGTTAATTTTTTTCCCTCCAATAACTAAAAATAGGAAAAGCTTGGCGACATCTGCTTCTCTCTGCGCTATGTACCAACTGCTGGAAAACTCACTGTCGTCATACTGGAGGCTAAGAACTTGAAAAAGATGGACGTCGGTGGATTGTCTGGTAAAAATTTTAGTCGCCAAATCGACTTGAAATCAATCGATCCACGTGCAACTTCTATCGTCCGTCATAATTCCATTGCGTGGATTGAATTTTTCAAGTCGATTCGAGATGTTTACTATCTTAAGCATTTTACATTAACATTATTTCTTTTTTGTTTAATTTGTTTTAATATAACACAAGCAAATAAATATTTACGTCTAATTATCTCTTTGGCACAAGAAACGGTCTTCTTTAGTCAATCGGTGAAATAAGTAACAACAAAATGATATTTTATATCAAGTCTCTAGAAACGAA
The DNA here is from genome assembly GCA_949752695.1 of Melanostoma scalare. Taxonomy (NCBI): domain Eukaryota; kingdom Metazoa; phylum Arthropoda; class Insecta; order Diptera; family Syrphidae; genus Melanostoma; species Melanostoma scalare. The sequence goes on along the minus strand of OX456986.1, from coordinate 8,899,091 downwards.
AATGAATAAAATTTTTCTGTGATATTTTCATACGAGCAACACTTGGCAAAATGAGCATTTTAATGACTTGCCCATTTTTTTGTAAAGTAAGAGTAACGTCTAACAGATTCAATTTTTTTAAAAAATCAACATTTTTTTCGACTTATTTCTAACATACATTTTATATATGCTTGCTCTTTTGATTTAGAACTATGACTATTCAACTATTGCGCTACAAAGTATTGTTTGTGTAATTTCTTTCCTTAATTTATTTTTCTTATAATCGCTGAAGACATTTTCGCATTGTATTTTATTATTAAAAAACAAAAATGTTAGCTGCGGATGCATGTACAATGTACGTGTACATGTGTGTGCTCTCGATAGTCGCCTAAGTTTAGTCTTAAGAAGAAGGTCTTTACAAATGCCATCAATATATAAGAAGTGTTGCCTGTGAAAATATCAATCAAAGCTCTTCTAAGCTTTTACAAACAAACTCTAAATTTTCAATAAAAAAAAATACAAAAACTTATGATTTTATCTTTTATTTTTAATCATTAATTTCACTTTGGTTTTAATTATTATTTTAATTTTAGTTTTGTAGAACTTAAAGAAAAACCCGCGTTTGTTGTTGAAATATTCAAAAGAAACTATCAAGATTTTCAAAATTTATACTTCGATTCTTTTTGTGGATTTTTAAATAAATTTTCGAGAATAGGTGTGTGTAGTGTAAATGCTCAATGAGTATTTGGCCACCAGGTGCTTTCCATTATAAATACATTTTAGAGACAGTAATTTTACACAGGATTCTTCTCAGATTGGCAATGAATACTTTGACGGCAGATGTTACCCGTTTTACTGAGGTAAATCTTCGTACCTAGAACGTACAATGAGATGATAAATTGATGGCAATTAGGGAACAACTGAACAGTCTAGGAAATACTTAACCATGTTGTTTCAAGTTGGACGTAATAATGGAGAAATAATTTATTGAAGCCAAATCGCATTCACGTATACATTTTTCAAATTTTCTGCCCGATTCTGTTCAAAAGTGCTGAGAACCAAATCACAATTTGAGTGTTGAGTGGAAAGTTTTGACTTGACTGGAACATTGTGACGTGTAAGTTGTTAGGTATCAGTGATGTCGGAGAGAATTGGGGTGTTGAACTAAAAGTTAACTACCCAGGAGGGAGTGTATTAATCTATAGCGTTTGAAATTAAGTCTGTTGGCGCTTTCAATTTCTCCTTTATTAAAATCGAAACGAATTAATTTCGAGTTGTTCAGGAACAGCGAAAAAGTCCTTGTTGGATTAAGATGAAGATCGAAATTAAAAATGACGATCTGTTTTATTGATACACTGAAATAACTGCTTTAAACGGGCTGCAAGGATCAACAAATCTCCAAAACCTTTGTAATTGTGTACTAACAAATTTTTTATCACCAATTCGTATATGTGATGGCCAGTAGCGTAATGGCTACCATGTCTGCCGTTTGCGTCGGAGATTCGAGGTTCGAATATCTTTTTCGGGTTCGGGTATCTCTTTCCGCAAGGAATTGGCAAGCTATTTCATGTCATGAAAACCACCTTCTCGATAAGCCGCTCGGAATCGGTAAAAATTGTAGGTCCCTTTCATTCCCTCGCAAGGCCGGGTTGAGGAAAATCGGCATTTAGCATTAGCAAATTGATCGCCCAGAAATGAGTTGGATGAGATAAGTCTAAGATAAGTCTATCAAACATGAAACTCATGACACGTAAAGAAAATACATTCTAGAGAAACTTTTTGCTAGTGCGCCCTTGTTCTGACTTAATTTGACTGAAAATTGAGGTCCTTAAAGAAAAGATATTCACAATTTAATAAAATTGGGTAAAGTATCATCATTTGACCTATTTTTTTCAATAAAAGCTTTTAGAACTATTCTGGGCAAATATACAATAAAACTTTCGGACTACCAGTTCTATTCAGTGACTTGTCAAAAGTAAAAACTTTTAAGTGCCCTTCTCCCAATTCCTTAAAGAAAGCCATTAAAAGATTTTGAAATCAAAACTAATAAAATCTGAGCTGTTTGACCTCAAACTTATTTAAAAATAATATTCCATCGCATTCAATCAAATTTATTAAAAGCTAACAACAATTTAAAGCACAATGGGAAAAGATAGCCCTGAAGTATGCAACACCAAACGACCAAACCAAACCATTCCTCGCCAACGAAAAAGAAGAAAATTTCACTTAACTACCAGGCAACCAGAAATTCCAACAGCTACCAGCAGGTATACCCAAAATAGCAAAAGCGCGCCAGTATTTTCTATTTCCTTATTTCCCTCTCTTCACCCCATTCGCCATGGCACAAAAATATTTCCTCATTTTTACGAAAACAAAGCAAAACCAATGCTAAACTGGGCTTCTGACCGACCACGGTACCAGGCGCACAGAAATGTTCAGGAGGTAGCAGCAGGTAGCTGCATAGCATTCATTTCAAAGCAGAAATCAAAAGAGAGAAAGCTGTTTGACTGGTGTGAAATGAGGGTGACCAGATGCTCTCTTTAAAAAAGAAAAGTTTTTTGTTAAGCGAACAAAGTTTAAGAAAAGTATGTACATATCAATTGAATTCACTGTTTCTGAATCAACAACACACATATTTGTTTTTTTTCCTTTTTCACTTTAATGTAATGGATTATATAAACATCTTTACTTATGTAAAGATTCCTTTGCTTATGTAAAGATTCCTATTGATGTCCTCTTTTCATTAGGAAGTAATCTGGTCACCCTATGGAAAATGGACCGCCTCCCATTCGAAATAGGAAAGCCAATGGGGTCATGGCAAGATCTTTACACTTGTTCCGTACGCTGATTGGTCGAATTCAGTTCTTTGTTGCTTTTATAGAGAAATAACTCCCCCACTGTCTCTAATCGTTTGCTTTCTGCTGCTTTCTGAACATTGCTGTGCGCCTGGTATCATAGAAAAATTTTACTATTGAAATTTAAGTTTCGCTGTTTTCACAATGTGTGCCAGCGACTTCGTCCGCAAGAATTGGCATAACTTTTTTATTTATCAACCGATTTACATGAAATAAAAACTAAATGTTAAGTGAAGCTTACCACAATATTTAACTGAAAACCCCATCTAGATAGGATTAGCCGTTTCTGAGATTAGCGTGCACAAACAAACTGTTACCTTTTTATTATATGTATAGATCAAACAGCTAAGGTTTTAAATTTTTATTGCAAAATGCGACCTTTTTTAACGTTTTCATCAAGAAACAAGAAAGAGGATTGTTCTAAAAACTTAATGACCGGCCTTGCATATTCAAATGAGTTAGTAAAATGTTGATGTTTTAACAAAATACTCAATTGTAATACGAATTGTCTTGCTCCTTGGCCGCTTCGATTTACTCGACGTGTTTGCCTACATTGAAAACATTTTTAAAAACAATGAATCGAACCTAAGGTCCTGAAATTTTTATAGATTGAAGCAAAACAACTTCGAAAACGTGACTTGAATTCTATTAGAATTCTATTTGCAGAGCGGAATGAATATGGGCTTTTTTCTTCTGGTCAAACATTGTTTTGTAATGCTAAATTGTCTTGGGTAAATAGTTCACCACTATTCGTTCCCTGAAATATCATCTTACAATCTCAGAAGGATAGAAATTTCTCTGCGCATCTTTTTGAAATGTACAAAACTCCTTGGCCTCAGAAAGCGTTAACATAGAAGGTGAGATCAGGCTTCTGAAAAGGCTGGAAAATACTTACCTTCAAAGGCTCACACATTTCAGCTCTTGTTAAATAGCAAGAGCACAGATTTAAGTCCTTACTTAGAATAATTGGTAATACTTAGTCACCACATCCTCAGAGCTGAGTAAACTTACCCTGCCGCAACAATCTACAAACTTCAAATTAGTAAAAGGTTACGTTTTGAAGTGGGAGAATATAGCTTTGAAGTATGCAACACCAAACGATCAACCAAACCATTAATCGCCAACGAAAAAAGAAAAAAATTGCTTTTAAATACCAGGCAACCATAAATTCCATCAGCAAACAGCAGGTATACCCACAATAGTAATAGCGCGCCAGTATTTTCTTATTTCTCTTTATCCTATTTGCAAAAACAAAAACACATTCCCTCATTTTTATAAAAACAAAGCAAAAGCAATGCTAAACTGGGCTTCTGACCGAACACAGTACCAGGCGCACAGAAAATCAGCAACCAGCAGCTATACCCACAGAAGTAATAGCGCGCCAGATGTTCAATTTTCTCATTTTCCTACATCTTATTCGCAATAATACAAGAACAGGTTTATCTGGTTTTGCTAGTCAAACCATTGTTGCCACATTTCTCTAGCAAAATCAAGACAAACCTGTTTTTTGTGTTATTACGAATGAGGTGAAGAGAAATAAAGAAAAAGAACATCTGGCGCGCAGTTGCTTTTGCTCCATACTCCATAGAAATGTGAGCATACCTGCTGGTTGCTGATTTTCTGCTCGCCTGGTATCGTCTGAGGCAAAAACCCCAGTTTGGCATTATTTTTGATGTTTATGAATAAACAACACCAGTCTACCACAAAACCATGGAATATGTTTAGACACATGTTGACATTGATCGCTGCCTATCAACATGTATACAATTGTATTGTATTATTGTAGGTACATGTTTCTTATGTTTTCTAAAGATGGTTGCTCTTCTCCTTACCTTCTCGTTGTTGTATACTAAAAGTGTATATTGTTTCTGCCATGCCGAATTAAGCTTTCGTATTTTAATGAAAAAGACATTCAAAAATCTTACTGAATTTTTGCAAACGGAGTTAGTATTTTTCAAATTAACACAGCTAAGATTTTAGATTTTGATTTCAAAATGTCACCTTTTTAACGTTTTCCTCAAGTAAGAGGATTGTTCTAAAAGCTTCATACCCTACCTGTGTGTTCAAAATGAGTTAGTAAAATCTTGATGTTTCAACAAAAAACATAGCTAATACAAATTTAGTTGCACCTTGAGCGCTTCGATTTGAAATGTACAAAACTCCCTGGCCTGAAAAAAGGGGTACTTAGAAGGTGAGATCATGCTTTTGTAAAGGTTGAAAAATACTTACCTACAAAGGCTCACCCATTTCAGCTATCTGTTAAATAGCAAGAGCACTGATTTAAGTCCTTAGGATAATTGGTACTACCTCGTCACCACATCCCAAGAGCTGAGTAAACTTACCCTGCCGCAACAATCTTCAAACTTCAAATTAGTAAAAGATTACGTTTTGAAAACTTATAAACATTTATTTTATTTCTTCTCAGACGTATGTAGTTTGGAATGGTCGAAAATACGAGCTGAGTCAGCCGACCTAGAATTCTCCCTCGAAAACGTGGCTAGCTCCTATGCTTAAGAAAGTTGCTGTCTGGTAGATCAATGAATTTAGGTTATCCAGGCTCCAGTTATTAGTTATGGACGTCCAACTGAAAAAAATATGCGTTAGACAAAGGGTGGTAAAGAGTCAACTATACCGATATTGAAAAAAAGTCATAAAGTCATGGAGGATCATAGAATAAATAAATAAATAAAAATAAAATAAATAATGTTTACATTGGCTTAGAAATATAAAATTCACATCACACATATCAATGTTGTGAATTTTATAAGTGTCGGTACAATCCGACCAAAAATTTGCGTCTTAGAAGGGTACGATACGACAGCATCTAATCTAACTGATGAGCCCACTGTCGTGCCTGGGCGAAACGCTAATTTTCGGAGTTGCGGTCAATGGATCTCTAGATCCGCAATGTCTATGGCTTTTTTTCAAAATCTAGTTCAACTCCTGGTAAAAAACAATAACAAAAATTTTTTTTTTCGTATTGTTTAATATTTTTACATTTATTTATACCGAAATGATTTAATGGTACAAAGTCACTTGCCAATTAGAAAAATGAAAGAAATATTTTCAAATCCACAACCAGGATCGGTCGAGGATCGGTGTATAACTACTGAGGAAACCGCTGTTACTGGTCTGTTGTTCAGTGCCTCTCTTAGATATTGACAGTGTAAATTTAATTTAGCTGTTCCTTAGTTCAGTCTCAAAGGCATTGATTTCTTCTGTAGTTCGTCAAGAATGTCTTGTCAATGTTGTTAATGTCTTGTGGAGGAGCAAAGACATTAATATCAACAACTAAAACTAGTGATGTGACCCAGTGGCGTTGACTTCTTGAATCTCTTGAAAAGGGATACCCACTGATGTGGCAGCGGTGGCATTTATATCAAATATTAGAAGTCAATATGAGTAACCAAGCAGTAATGCGCAGCAGGGACTTTTCCAACTCCTAGTGAGCAATACACTGGCCACTAGAGCACCTTGAGCAGTATAAAATAGATACTGTTCTGATCATAACTATAAACGTTTTTGAATACTTCCACAAACTGCAGTACATACATGTATATAGTTTCTTTTTGAGTTCAAAATGAAAAAACAACTTGTCGAGCATTGTTGTCACACCTTTCGATTGGTTTAAGTCAACTTTCTTATCTTCCCACTTAGTAAGATTATTAGCCAAATTAAATAAAGTTCAATTGCAATTGATGTAATGCATCTAGCTGATTAGCTATCAGCACTTTCTTTCCCATTTTCAACATTTTTTTCGCTGTCTTCCAACGTTGTCTTGTCTGACAAGTTTAGTTCAGTTTTTTCTTGCAATCGAATAAGTTTAGGATTTGTATTCTTTTTTCTTCTTTTTATGCCATGGAAAATGAAACTATAATCCAACTCACTCAAAAGCAGAAATTTATATACGGTAGACTTCTTAGAGAGCGCACACTATTGGACGTACTTCCACCGACACGAGAATCTGAAAGACGATTTAGAAAATTGCTTCTGGACGCTTGCTTTGAGGAATTTTCGGAAGTAAATAAAGTCATTGATGACAAGGTGAAAAATGAGAAACTAGATAAACAAACCCTAATGTATTTCAAGGGGTCATTGTACCTTAAGGGTATACTGCTTTATGAATCAGTGGCGGCCGGGCTTTCAGAGGTTATTAAAGAAAAATCAACTGTTCCGGAGATAACTTTCAGGGACGAGCTGGAAATCGACAAAAATGATCAGTTACTTGAAATTTTTTTAAAAAAATTTTCGGGCGATTTGACTGATTGGCCTGATTTTCGTAGCAAATATGTGTCCTATGTGCACTTGAAACCAGACTTAACCAACAAGCAAAAGTTGAAGTATCTACACTCGGTATTAAGCGAGAAAATCCTTAATGAAATCAAACCTACCTCCAGTTCTGGCGACGAATTAGGGTACAATGAAGCTTGGGAAAAGTTGGAAAACATGTTTAACAAGAACATTGTCACTGAATTTTTTATAAAACAAATTCTTTTTCAACCAGACGTGAATGGGTCGAAAAAAAGTATTTTAACACTCCTAGCTACAACGAAACTATGTTTGGAAGGCTTGCGGAAAATGGAAGTCAGCACTGATAACTGGGATTTGTTGTTAATTCCTACCTTGGTCCATAAATTGGACGAAGCAACAAAAGCTGAATGGACTAAGTCTTGTTCGTCGGATGAGAGTCCAGTGCTCAGTAAACTATTTGAATTTCTTGAATTGAGATATCTGAATCCAAACGGAGAATCTGACGAAAGAACACGAACGGTTTTTGAATGAGTAAGGGTGATTGTATTTGCTGCGGAAGGCAACACGGTTTATATGAACAGTTCATTTCATATGGTTACGAGAAACGACTGCAATTTGTTAAAAAAAAGTAGTGCGTATGCATGCGTTGTCTTGCATCGAACCACATTGCAACTGGCTGCCGGAAGCCATCAATGATGATTAACTGCACCAAATCCTTTTTGCTTTTCTTAGTCTTTCTGTGACACTGAACAAGTTACCGTTTTTTTACTGTGACAATATTTATTAAACAATTAAAAAAAAAAAACAAATAAAAACTGCATTTTTGGTGTTTTTTCCCTTTTTGGAGTTAAGTATTTTTAAGCTAGCTTTTTTTATTGAGGTGTTATGGATCCTGTTCAATGAAAGTGAAGATTTTTGTCTCTGCTCTCTCGACACTTTGAAAAATGGTTGAGAAAAATTTCTTTGTCATTTTTTTTTTTTTTGGAAAGACTAGGCTTTTCATTCATAGGCTGAAGCACTGATACCAGTCATCACATCGGTCTGTTGTTCTACCATAGTAGCAACCTTCCCTTTTTAACAGAGCAGTCTATTCTACCATCGGGTTCTTCGATGGGAACTTGAGGACGATTATTCCACACGCATGTTTACGGAGGGGGCCGCTATCTTTGGTTTAATATTGGTTTAAAACTTCTCTAACGACGCTGTCGCTTGCCCCTGCATGTTGGTATAGGCTAAAGATTTTTTTCTTCCTTTTTCGGCGGTACGAGCATCGTAATCAGGGGACCAAGGGATCACAGCTCTCCCACTTAATTGCTTCGCAGTGATTCACCCGTAAGTAAAGTTGTATTAACATCAGATGGCGTGGGCAAGCCTCTCGGTCTAAGATTGTTCCATATCTGAACCCGACCAAGTGCAGAGTGTTTTACTCTGTCAGCCTTCCTTTTTTTTCATTCGCAATTGTGTCTGAACTTTTACCTTTTTGACGGGGTTCTTTGGATCTTTCATTTGAACATGACAACAACGATTAAGCCCGTCATGCTCTATTCTTCACCGGAAGCTACGCTGCGCTGGTACTTCTAATCAAGTTTACACTTGGCGCAGATAATAGTTAGAGTTAGTGCCCTCTGCCATAGGCTTCTTACCATGGCAGCGTCTGCAGGTCTTTCTGCGAACATCTGAAAAAGGTATAGCAAAAGAAATTTGCTGTCTGGAAGACCAATGAAACACCGGTATTAAGGTTTAAATGCTTCAGTTAGTATTTAAGAACTCACAACAGAAAAAAATGGGCGTTAGAAAGAAGGTAGTAAAGAGTCAACTATACCGATATGTTTTAATGGTACAAAGTGACTTGCCAATTAGAAAAATGAAAACAATATTTTCAAATCCACAACCAGAATCGTATCGTCATTTGTTTGAAATTTGAAACTTTAACTTTAATTATAATAATTTACATTTAATTTTATTTAGTTTTTTAATTCTAATTCTCTTACCAATTTGAAAAGTAAATTCTAACGTAAATTGATTTTGCAAATGAAATTAAATTTTTTCCTAACCATAACGTAAATGAGTAAAAATGAAACAGAAAAAAAAAATGGTAAAAACAAAATTTCGCAGAACAAAAAAAAAATTAAGTAAATTCGACAGAAAAAACATATTTTTGTTTTCTTTTTTTCTATTTTATAGATCCATATGTGAAAATTGCTATCATGCAAAATGGAAAACGTTTGAAAAAGAAGAAGACAAGTATCAAAAAATGCACCCTCAACCCTTACTACAATGAGTCGTTCTCATTTGAAGTTCCATTTGAACAAATACAAGTATGCGAGAATGTATTATACTATCCTATAACTAAATATTACTGTTTAATTTAAAAAAAAAGATCCGTTATATTTTGTATTGAATTACAAAACAAACCAAACAAAACTATCAAATAACCCAAACCAAACCTCAAACTCAACTCAAAATTCAACTCTTACCTTACAACAAACACAAATAAATAAAAAAAATGGTTTCCACAACCACCCTCAAATAAATACAACTACTTCTACTACTCTAGTACTTAAATACTAACTATCCATACCTACTACTACAGACACATGATAAAACTTTTCTCAAAATAAACGAAACTCTTTAAAAATCAAAAAACAAACAACAAAAAAAAAAAAAGAAGAAATAAGAAAAACACCCCCAATGATTTTGATGTATGAACACTCCCTTCTGCCATATCACCTATCAGCATAAATGTTTTTTGTTGTATTTTTGTTGTAAGCAATTGAGCCAAAAAAAAAAAAAAACAATTAAATAAGTACAAGCTGAGCCGTTGCACACAGTTTATAAAAACATAAATGTTATTCCATCAATGAGTTTAACTTTGTAAATAATATTTTAAATTGAATATTTGATCTGAGTACTTTCGAATACTTGATGTGTTGCGATGTTGTTTTGGATTCACACTTAAGTGCGCCCTTAAATTTTATGTTGTCCGCACCACTATCCCCCTGCCCCTCAGCCCCCCAGCCCCCCTGTGAATGCAAACGGCTCGTAGAAATGTTTTATTTGGTTTCCCAGTATAAATTTTATTAGTGATGCAAAATAACCAACCAAAATTAACACTCCATCTTTGGTTTGATTTTAATTGATGTTTATTGTTAATTTATTTGTTTATGTTTTTATGTTTAATTTCTATGAACTTGTTTATCGCTGTTAGCTTTGCCAATAAGTGTATATTTTTCTTATTTGAAGTTGTGCTTTTAAAATATGATCTCTGTTTCGTTTCCCCTTGTTGTGGGACTTTTGTCTTGAGAATATTGATACTGGCGGGCGCACCGTAGCCGGTCTACGGTTTCCAGACTTTTCGTAAGGCAATAATACCCTATGAACCACTGTCAAAATTCAATCAACGAAATTCTGCTCCTGTTGGGCTGGAAAAATCTTGGCCAGCTACCAATGACTTATACTCTCAATAGTTGACATGAGTCGTCAACGATGATAGTTTACAGTATCGATAGGCATTTCCCCATCGCTTTATTGCTCTGAACCATTTTTGATGTCTGATGTCATTTCAGTTCGGCTCTTTTTTTATTGATTATGAAAACACTTGAGTCTGTGTGTAAGCCTTTAAAGTGCCCTTGTTCTTTGGTAAACAATCACAAAAGTCTTTTTGAACGAACACTTAATTCGTGTTATATAATTAGCTATGTCTTAAGCAAATAGTTTTTGAGTACTTATGTGACCATAAGTCAGGTTTTCCATTTCTTTTTTTACTTTTAATGTCTTTTGAAGAATTCGAAGAGAAGCACTTGTGAAATTGAAAGCTTTCGTTCTCATTTGTGGATAGTATAAAATTATATATAAAACCCCTGTGCTAGGGATATCCTTTATTGAGTATTTTTGCATATATCGCATCCACCAACAGTGCTCTAATCTGGCCTCAACCTATGACGTGCCTTTACCCAAAAACTTCAATATTGTACTCATCTGACCTCAGACATCATAATTCATAACTCATACATGAGAAGTTCAAATACGAGTCTTTGAACTCATTTGGCGTGAATTTCCTGACCAGTCATGCAATGTTTATTTTCACTCATTCGGTTGATGTGGTGGTAGCTGTATCTCCGTTCATGAAATCTTTACACTCGAAAAGCTTATCAACTCAATTGCAGACCTATTTTCCGACAGAATATGTTTCGTATCACACAGCACGAATGTGAATTACTTTCAATTACAAAGTCGATTTGATTTAAAAGTGTTTAAAACTACTGATCATCGATCTCTTTTTTAAGAACACTTCCCTGCCACTCGCAGACGCTTCAGCAGAAATTAACGATCACTCCAATCCTGTAACTCAATGCGAGCTAATGAATAAATTAGAGAAGTATGGAAATAGCTTGTGAACAGAACAGTTCGTCGAACACCGTTGGCTTATGACACTTTTTTTAAGGAGAATGAATTTTTTTAATTGCCAGTTCGATGCTCACTTAATCTCGCAATTGATTTAATTTTTTTTTCTTAATTTCTGAATCAGCTTCAGGCATTTGACATTCCCTTATTATTGACCCAGTTGAATATGCTTTTTTCTCAACAAATATTTAAACTCAACTTCAATTCCTTTCGTTTTTTCACACCAGAAAATAAATTTATTTTTTGAAACTACCAACATAAAATCTCTGAACGATATGGGATGTCTGACTATGGTTTCGTTTTTAAAAGTTTTTCATAATTTTTAAGTTAAATTCAGCACCAATGTATGAAGCTTGTTTCGTTGCATTGATTGGGAAAATATTAGGTGGCGTACCCTACAGGCGGATCACTAGTGTGAAGCAGAAAAGTGGGAGAGTTGTGATCGCTTCAAGATCACTACTCGTAACGCCGGAAATGAAAAGAAGAAGATTGGGAAAATATTAGCTTTGGATTCTGAAAGAAGTAGAAACCGTGTAAAAACCAACCAAAGTTTCCAATACAATTGCTAGCTTACTAAGGTGGACGTTCATCTTTTGTTGGTCCTGTACTTCAATCAACTGACCTCGCCACGGCGCCACTAGCCAACGCAACGGCTTCGATTTCTAAAGTGAGTTGTCTCTATTTTTGCACTCTTAGGTGGTTGATGTCCCTTTCCAAATGATTGCGCCACCTAAAACGAGGTTTTCCTCTGCAGCGATCTCCCTGTGGTGAAAAAGACTAGAGAACTTAGCTGGAGCTTAGGTGATTGATGTCCCTTACCAAATCGTAGTCCCACCTAAGGCGAGGTTTTCCTCTTCTGCTATCTCCCTCTGGTGGAAAAAAAACTAGAGAAGTTAGCTGTAGCTTTGATGTCTTTTCACTCTGCTCGTCCTTACTATCGTTAACTGACAATCCGTTGGCCTTCAAGCTCTGCGGATGTCGCCGAACAGTATTTTTAAGTCTTAGTTTTCCGGCATCGTTCCTCCAAGGACGGGGCCCAAATCATTTGTATTTTTCTTTCCCAACGACCGAAAGTCTCTCCATCCGTTTGAGATAAAGTCTATATATTTCTGCGTCATATTGCAAGACCTCGTTTCATTTCTGCTCTCTCATCCCAAAGAAACAGCGATTGGAAAAGTAATCCTGTCTGATTTATACTGTCTTTGATTTTGATTTCGCCTCTGGTGGTATTTTTCGTCTTTATAGCAGAGCCTAGGCAAATCAAGTCCTATACGACCTGGAACTTGTGACAGTCTACTTTGGGGTTTTGTCCAACACCTCCATTTTCTATGTCCTTGTTCGCTGAAAGCATTTTCTTTGTTTTGTTCAAATTGTGTTTTGTTTTGTCAAAGTTTCGTACAACCTTTTAGAGCATAATTTTAAAAGAATTAGATAACAGTTAATTAAACTAAAAGGTCAACCCATTCTTACGCAGCCCCACAACACGAATATCAAATACTCTACTCTACTTATGCCAATTTTCATAAAAAATATACACTTAACTAGCTAAGGATTATGTTTAAATAAAAAGCTGCCTTGTTTTGAGTAAATTAGAATTTGATCTATGTTTTGTTATTTTCGTTTTGGAATTGTAGAAGTTCAATGTGACCTTAACCTTGAATTAACCAAAGCCTCACGTTTCTCTTCTGTTTTGCTTATGAACAACGAAAAAAAAAAATACAAAATAAATCAAATTAAAATAAACATTTATATTTTTATAACCTCTTATCAACTAGCAATATAAACCAAAATAAAGATAAAATACTCTCGGCAATGTTCTTCTCACCAAGTAGGTTTAAACACAAAGCAAATTTTTGCATAACAAAAAAAAATGGACCCGCTTTGAATGCCTTGCCAGTTTAGAAATCAAATACTACTAAAAAAAAAAAAATCACCTCCAAAAATAGGTTTAACAGAAAATCATTCAATATGGTTGCCATCCTTCACAATAAGACTGTCTGTCTCTCTGTCTCTCTCACTCTTTCTCTTCCTATCTCTCTTTCTCTTCAATCTGTTACAATCTGCATCGCCTTTGTAAACATTCAATTCAATATGTTTTTTTTGTCAATCGGTACGGCGTCAAAATTAACCACCCCGGGTTCATTATTTTGACACTGTCTTCTGATTTGGATACAACTGTATAGATACACACATCAAAATCTCTCTACGCAAGGATTTCGATGTCAAGCTACTCATTATGTGTGTACTATACCCCGGACGTCAACCATAAATATCGCTTTATGCTAAATTTTTTTAAAACAATTCAACCGTATATCCTTGAAGATAACATCCCTAGAATCCTTAAACAAACATCAGTTAACCGAATAATGTCCAAAAGATTACTCGCATTTCAAACAAAACATAAACACACACACCAATACACACACAACTGATATCACTCCCTCCAGTATAGAATGACTTCATGAATATTTATTTTAAAAAAAAAGGCGATGACACCAACGTAATCACCCAACAGCATTTTATCGAAACTCCAAATCCAAAAGCAAACCATTTATATACAAAATTTGACTTAACAAAAAAAAAAAAGAAATAAAAAATTAATAAAAAAAAAATAACTAAAAATATATACAATAGGATTGAATATTATACATTTTCGTCTACCAGTATTTAATGAACAATTGCTGTTTGTTATGTGTTCATATTGTCATCACCGAAAGAACATCCTCATCATTTATATACATGAATTTTCCTCACAAAAATATACATTTCATTCATCTTTCTCATACTCATCATAAATGACATTCACTATACTCGATATAAATGCTTACAAATAACATTTTTAGTATTTTGTGTAAATATATTTAAAACAATAAAAGTAATAAAGTACTAAAGTGTGCACATGTAGTCGAATCCTGCAAGCTGCGTAGTAAACACAGATACCCCATAGCATTGCATGCGATTCAGTCACCAAAAATTATTTTACCGCAAGGATTAGCTTAAATGTTTACCTTAATTCCATTTTCTCCTAATTTCCTTGAAAATTTAAAAAAATTATATTTAAAGAACAAAATGTTATTATCTTTTTTTTCTTCTTCTTTCAGCAATATTCGTCTTTGAAGATGGTTTTCGGATTTATTTGTGTCACTGTGTTGAGCCGGAACTCTTAATTTTTTCCTCTTCTTAGACACAAAACGAAAGCCACTATTACTTTGAAGAAGTAACAATGCCATGGAAATTGTGCCCCTATGTTCGCATTTTCGTTCTATTATTGTGCTCCGTTTTTGCTTTCATAATATCCTTTTAAGGGAATTATAACGGAAGTCTTTTGTGTTGTTTCCATTGCTTTGTGACTCTTTTTTCTAATCAAATTAAGTTAAGTGCAAGGACAGCTTCTTTGTGATAGCTGAAGAAATGTTATTCAGCCACGACAAGAGGTAGTTAAATGTGTTTGCAGCTATCTACAGTAAAAACTCTTTCGCAACCTTTCTGTTTTAGAGTAACCAAAGAAAAAAAAAGTCTAATCACTACAACACGAAAAGCTATCAGAGAAAAGTAGATGAGTACATCAGTTATGTTGGATTACCCTCGAGTGAAACATGATTGATTATACGAATTTTAATCTTCACAAGGAAAAGAAAAGCCAGAAGAAACTGCAATGATAATTCGATGAACGCCACTTAGCTGCACCGAAAGTTTGTTGCTATGAATTCACCACTTTCGCAGAATTCACTGTAGATTCCTTCGCTTGTAACAACCGATTTCAGACCTAAGCAATGGCTTAGGATGTAGCTACTGATTCCAAAATGACTTGAGATCCAACTATTTCTTCATTTTTTTCGCTACCTAGGTGCTACATCTTACTGAGGCTTGCTCTTTCACAAATCAAACGCCTGCCACATAAACCATTACTTAAGGTTCTGAGAAAATGGTGTGAAATCTTTGGCCGGAAAGCTCATCTGCGGTTTTCTTTTTCTGTGGCGAAACCAATAAAATATTCAGTGAATTCAGACTTTCCATAGCATTCAAAGAACTCGTTAGCAGATGTCTACTGCTTGAATATTTTCTGTTTTTCGATCTAAAGTACATTTGTTTTATTGGAGTTATGGATAGGGTATAGAAAAAAATTAATAGTCGTCACTTATGAAGGAGAAGTATTTTCTCCAGCAAGGATATTCATTTCTTCGACTTTCCAATAATGGTTAAGTTTTTGTTTTTGAATGAATCGCATAGTCTTTCTTTGGCTATTCCTCATTGCTTTTCAAATCGTCGAACCATATTGGCGGATCATTAGTGTTAGTGGGATAGTTGTGATCCTTTCGAGATTTACTAAATTGTCCTCTGAGTCATGTCACCCCTCACTTAGTGAGTTGATTGAAAGACTCCTTAAAAGTCCAATAAATTCAACACTGGGAGAGGCTTCTACCAAAGAGGTGTAAGTAGAGGCACTCCGCAAGGTGGAGTCCTCTCTCCTTTTCTCTGGAATTTGGTGGTAAATGAACTACTGATAAACCTGGAGGACGATTGCTGCAGGGTCATTGCTTATGCAGACGATGTTGCCATTGCAGTCACAGGAAAATCATCCTAGCACATTAAAAGAACTGCTTCAAAATGCTCTTTACAAACTTTCAAAATGGACCAGTAAGTGTGGACTTGGAATAAATCCTCACAAGTCGGAACTGGTACTCTTCTCTAGAAAATACAATATTCCACACATAGACCCCCCTTTCATAAATGGCATACAACTTAATTCCTCCAATGAGTCTAAATTTCTGGGTCTAGTTTTAGATAGAAAGCTGATTTGGAAGCCAAACATACAAGAAAGAGTAAAAAAGCTACTGTAACACTCTTTTCATGTAAAAAAGCCATAGTATAATAAACAAGTGGCGTTTTCAACCCCGAATCACACATTGGCTTTAAATATCTCGCTTCATCTTCCAGATCGTTGTAGCGTGTTCTAAGCCGAGGTGATGGCAATCAGCGAAGTTTTCTTCTGGCCAAGAGAAAACATGATATCTAAAAAGGATATATGCATCTTCTCAGACAGCCAGGCGGCCATTAAACCCCTGGCATCAAATTCCTTCAACTCTATTCTAGCCCTTAGATGCCAATCATTTCTCAGGGCAGTTTAACATTCACCTGTGCTGGGTGCCGGGGCATAGAGACGTACCAAGAAACTGCAAAGCAGATGAGCTCGTCCCTTTCTGGCGAGCTGATGGATCACTTCTGCCCTTCTCACCGAAAACGGAGAGTATCGGGATACCAATTGCTACATAAAAACGCTTGCTCAAGCAGGACGCATACAAGAAAACTAATCTGAGATGGTCAAGTATTTTAACGTGTAACGCAATAAAACAGATCTGGCCAAAGCTAGATCTTGAACGGTCGAATGGCTTGATCTCTCTCAAAAGAAAGCACATCAGTGCGACGAAAGGTCATTACAGGACATTGTTTTATTGGAAGACATGCGGCAAGGCTAGGAAGTCGTCTCAGACGATGAAGCTGTATGGATAAGGAGGAGGAAACTATTTCCCACCTACTCTGTTCATGCCCAGCTTTAGCTCACAAATGTAGGATACACCTAGGTTTGTTTTTCTTTAATAACCCTAGTGATCTTGCTCACATCGACGCTCTGCAACTTTTTCGCTTTATGTAGCTCAAAATGGGATACATTAGGATAAGGATACATTGTATCCATTGGGATGACACTTAGTGTGCGACTTCAACCTAACCTAACCTAACCTAACCTAATCATGTCACCCCGGATTTATTTTCATAGTACAGCTAGTGTCCCTTTTACTTGCAACCTTTTTGGTTCGCATTGGAACACTTGGATTTGCGAAAACTCAAGAGCATCAGTACACAATCTAAGGATCCTATAAATTTCCAAATCGAGTGTGAAAATGTCTTTATAACCGAAACCAATGTTATGAAAGACCACCTAGGACACTGGACACTTTGAAGTTTCAGATATCGGACGGACTAACGATCCTTTTTTGAAAATTCATGTTTTTAGATCTGGGGCCGGATTCCGTAACGTTTTAGACGACCATCGTCTGAATTTTAGGCAGAAAAAACGACTTTAAGACCCTGTAGTACCGGTCAGCTGTCAGTGAGTTCCTAACGCCTGCTACTTGTTCTGTAACTATCGCTTCTATAAAATTTAGCGGGATTAGGCCAAAACTGGAAGGAAATCCTACTAAATTCATAGAACTATTTTCAGTTTGTCGACGTTTTTTAACGATGCGTACTGTACTGGTTCTTTAAAATCAGGTACGGCTACAGAACTTCATAGCAAACTCTGAAAGGCTTTAAGTTGAGGGTATGTGGAATGATGTAAAATAAAAATTTCCTAACTTTCTCTAATCGTAAGCGTAGCTTGTTAATAAACTCCTGTGCCATTTTTGTTTTTGGTGACGCCGATATGTTTTTAACTTCTAGAGACTGGAACACTTTGGCAGAACTCACTCTGGTAGAACTCAATATAAAACGAATATTGCCGGACGTAAGATTTTTCTTTTTATTTTGTGTAATAAAGAAAGGTTCTGTGATGTGATCTTTCGAATAAATCGGGTAAACATTTAAGCTACATCCTTCAAAAATAAATTCAGCCCTCTCTCCAATCCCTTGCCCCAAAAAATAAAATGCCAAACAATTTCCCTCCAACCTAAACGCAACGTAAAAAAAATTCGTTTAGTTTGAAATGTAGTTGATTTAAAATATAAACATTTATTTTGAAGTATTTCTTTAGATAAAGCAAATAAATATTAAATGTTATATTTTATGTGTACCGCTTTTCTTTGTTGCCTACATAAAGCGTCTCCCCTCAACAAAAAAAAGTTATGTTTGTATGTTTCTATACACACAACCCCCTCAATTTATGAAATGAAATGTGGCCGTATGACTCTTCGTCCACTTTCATTTCATTTGGATAAATTTTTCATTTTTTGATTTTGTTTTATAACATAAATGTTTCGTGAAGATGTAATTCTTCAATTGTTGATTACTTGTTTGTTAATTAATCATGCTCTTTTTTATTTACAAAAAAAAAACAACAACTATATTACCTTGAATTAGAAAATTCAACTTGTCGTCACTGTTGTGGATTACGATCGTATTGGTACATCTGAGCCAATTGGACGATGCATTCTGGGATGCGCTGCAACTGGCACTGAATTACGGCATTGGTCTGATATGTTGGCATCACCGCGACGGCCAATCGCTCAATGGCACACACTTAAGGATCCTGAGGAGACCGATGCTCAACTAGCTGCAATGAAATAAGCAGCTTAAAAAAAGAAATAAATATAAAAAAAATATAGGAAATGATGAGATGATGTAATTAAAGTTGAATGAGAATTATTAAATTAAACGTGAAGACATCAACGGAACAGGTAGATTAATGGCTTTGTGTTGTGTGTGGGTGTTGTACATTAATATTTGTCTGTTGTTGTGTATAACCTTAGTCTTATTGATTTTAGATGTTAGTTAGTTAGAAAGTTGAAAAATTGAATTCAAACGAATGTTCTTATTAAGTATCTATTTAAAATCTTTAAAAATAAGCTGCGCTAGTCGATTTAGTCGGATTGTCTTAAATTTAAGCAGTTGAATATGGCGCATAGAATATCCTTATCTAAACATATTTAAGAGGTAAATAACAACTGGATATGAATACCTAAATTGGGATTCATGGTATACCCGTGAAGTACCCGTGGTGTTATAGTTGACCTGTCGGATTATTACGTGAGAGGTCAGGTTAAATTCCTAGTATGCAATTTCGAGGGAGTCTCCTTTCACGAGGAATAGGCGAGTCCTTTGGAAGTAATACCTCCATGAATATTTGTTTTTCGCACCTTGTCCTTCGAAACCGGCAGAAAATCGTAGGACCCTTTATTCCTCATACGAATATGGTCAAGAAGAGTTCATTAGGCGCTCTTTTTCTTGGTCCATCTTAATTTCAATAATTTGTTTGTTTTTGTGGTGAACGTGGCGTAGTAGTTCAAACCTTGGACTAAAGTGCTGCACCTTTTTCAACAGAAGCTATTAAAGAGAAGGTTTCAAATGCTGCATTTTGTGTGGTTGTAGTAAAACTAGTTAAACACCAACCCCACCAACTATTGAATCTTCGTTATGGTTTCAGGTTTAATTGTTTTCTTACGAAAGGAATTGTTGTTTTGTGCTTGGGTCCTAATTAATAAAAACAGAACCTCACCTTTGCAGACTTCCTCTACAGATCGCTTCTATTATTTTGCATGCATTCCGTTTCCACTTTTAGAATGACAATTGGATGGGCAAGTAATCAATGAAAGTAAAAATATGAACTCAAATAAAAGTTTCATGACAAAAATGCTTGAGAAATAAAGAAGCTAACTTCTAAACGAGGCTAGACTCGACTTGATTATTTGGAGAAATACTAAGATGTTCCGTCAAAGGATTGATTAAAATCCTTTAAATAAACGCCATTGCTAGGTTAGATAATGTCTCTAAAAGATTTGTAGAAGGAGAGTCATAACGTGAAAAGAAATTTTATAGACCTTTTTTTCTTTATTCTGCAATATCAATTTTAAGGAATAACGCTTTTTACCCGAGCATCAGTTCGGGTGCAAAGGAAATCATTCGGTAACTCATAAGTTCATATACAGGCTTTTGATTATGTCCTAAAAAAGAGGGGATAAAGGAACTCAAAAGAGGAATGATTTTTATTGCAGGAATCAGTTAAGAAAGGAAAAATTTCATAGTGCTATTGAATCTAGAGGGTGAAAATCGCAGATGGGCTAAAAAGTCGCCCCTATTAGTATTTTCAATGTAACGATGCAAAGCTTCGATACATTTTAAGAGGCATTTTTTGTAGAGAACTAAATTTCCAATCGAAGTGTTCCATTCAAATAATAAGGACAAATTGTGTGTTTAGAAAACATTAAAATCTTACTTACTAACTTAGGTGGGCATTACAGTTCGGGGTGAACCTGGACCTAAATTAACATCATTTTATAACGACCTCGATTTCGGCCGAGCTCTGTCCCTCCAGTTTTGCACTGTAAGTCGGTTTAGGTCTTCTTCCACTTGATTGCGCCACATAAGACGAGGTCTTCCCTTTCTATGCTTTGGAATACCCGACGAGCTGGAGCGTTTGGGTTCATCCGCTCAGCCATCTTAGTTTCGCGATGCGTACTCTTCTAACTAGCTATGACCATGTCACGGTACAGCTCATACAGCTCGTTGTTGTACCTTCTTCTCCATACATCGTCTTCACGTCCGGGACCAAAGTTCATTCGGAGATTTTTTCTTTCGAAACGACCAACCAACGGCAACGGTTTCCTCATCCGCTTTCGTTAAGGTCCATACTTCCGTGCCGTAAAGCAGGACTCTTATAAAGGGTTACCTTGGTTTTTCTGGAGAAGGTTATGTTTCTCAATTGCCTTCTTAACCCAAAGAAGCAACGGTTGGCATGAGTTATTCCCAGTTTTATCACCGCACTGATGTTGTTTTTCTTGTCTATAGCGGATCCTAGGTAGACGAAGTCCTCTACTACTTCGAAGTTTTGTCTGTCTATTGTGACGTTTTGTCCAATTTGTCGATGTTCTGTGTCCTTGTTTGATGACAGCATATACTTCGTTTCGCCTTCATTAACCATCAAACCCATTTTTTCCGGTTCTGTTTCAATACTCGCAAAAGCACCTATGACATCACGCTTTTTTCTTACCATTACGTCAATATCGTCTGCCTAGGCGAGTAATTGTACAGACTTTTGAAAGATTGTTTCTCTGGTGTTGACGTTTGAGTTTTGTACAATCTTTTCAAGTATGATGTTGAAGAAATCGAATGAGAGTTTGTAGCCTTGTCTAAAGCCTTTTTCGACATCAAAGGTCTTTTCTAGGTCGAGATTTGTGTTGATAAAGTTTGAAACTTATCAAAATACTCAATCATAAGTATTTGACTCACCCAAAAACCATATTTTAGTCTGAAACAAGATGAATTTGGCCATGTGTGAACTCGAAACGTTCAAAGAGCTTATTGAATCTAAGTCGTCTGTACTATAGGTGTCCTTACAGAACACTGCCTGATAGGTAGACAATCCAAAGGACTTGATGTCTACTCAAATGACTTCTGCAGAAGCAGCATGGACGAGGAGGAAAAGGAGACAATCCAACATCTCCTTTTCTCATGCCCTGCACTTGCTAACAGACGGAAAGCTCACCGAGGTGTTTACTTTTTCGACGACACCAAAGATTTATCTAATAAAGACCCTAAAAGTTTCTCCCTTTTCGTACGGTGATCAACTCGTTAGTCCAGGTTTGATTAGAGGGTGTTTTAACTCTTCAATTGCATAGATAGGAACAAGAGGGTGATCAATCTTCTGGTATCAGTATCAGTGTTATCACAATGAACCCGCTGTGGTCTAAGTGTGTCAGTGTCTGTATACCTGGAGCCACATCCAACCTAACCTAAAAACAATTTTGTGTATTCCATTGCTTTTTTAAAGTGAGACCAAGAGAAATCGAAGTCAGTATGTTTCAACACCGATTTTTATGTCGCTCCATACCTCACTTTTCCATGAGCAAAAATTAACGTCAAAATTTTATCCTCCTACATTCATCATACTAACGGGTGATTTTTTAAGAGGTTTAGAACTTTTTTTTTTTTAAAAACACAAAAAATTCGAAAAAATTAATGAAATATTTATTTGAATCGATAGTTTGAACCTTGCAATTTAATGTTTAAAGATAATTTCATGCAAATGTTGACCGCGGCTGCGTCTCAGGTAGCCCATCCGCTGAGTCCAATTTTGGCATACTCTTTCACACATATCGGCCGGTATCTCACGAATGAATGCATGGATGTTGGCTTCCACTGCGTCAATCGAAGCGGGCTTGTCCCTATAGACATTAGCCTTGACATACCCCCACATACCCCCACATTTTGATAGTAAAATTCAATAATTTGCAAGCGTTGTTCATTTGTAAGACGATCCATGGTTAAATTGCAAACCAAACTGAAGCTGTTTGACAGTGACACAAGGTACTAAACACACGTCAGCTGTCAAAACCAGTGTTGCCAAAACCAAACCAGCTAAAAAATCACCCGTTAGTATCGAAATTCGACTAAAATATCTTATGTCTCTTATAAGACGCAATATTTGGTTTAATTTTGTACGGCTCTTTTAACATGTCTTTAGTCGAGCTATCAAATAAACCCTCAGAAGTTATAAGTTATAATCCGTATCAATAGTGCAGTACTAAAATGTTCAGCTTAAATCAATTTGAGTTCCAGTTTCAACAGCTAGCTTAAAAGAGTGTTAAAATAAGGACCA
The DNA here is from genome assembly GCA_949752695.1 of Melanostoma scalare. Lineage (NCBI taxonomy): Eukaryota > Metazoa > Arthropoda > Insecta > Diptera > Syrphidae > Melanostoma > Melanostoma scalare. The sequence goes on along the minus strand of OX456986.1, from coordinate 8,876,294 downwards.
GTCCACCCGACAGAATGAAAAACATTCGTTTGAATTCAAAAACTCAAAATAAATTCACAAAACATTTTTTTAACCACAAAATACATATTAAGTTTTACCAGATACACAAGAAATCAAAACCGAAGCAACAAGAGAATCTCACGAAAAGCTGATTATCATCACATCAAAAAACCAGCAATCCACAAAGAAATCACAATACAAAATCATCATTCCAATCAAATCAATCAACAAAATCACAAAGAGAAGTGTTTCCTCATCTCTTCTGTCCCGAAGTAAGATTAGAATGCAACTTCAACAAAAAACAACAAAATCATTCCCAGATGAAACTCCTAGAGGTTACATTTTAAGTCTCAAAAACATTCAACTTAAATATATAACAACAACAAAAAAGTATTTATTATTATTGTATTTTAATAATATATTTTAAAAGATCAAAAGAAAAATCTTCGTTCAATATACAAGCAAGAAAACTGAAGTGCAAACTGTTTTAGATTTGCTACACAAAAAAAAAAACATTAAAACTTTAAAACAAAAAACTTTAACTCTTTTCCAACAAAAAAATGATGAATCGACTAACATGTTTGCAGTTATTATTATTATTATGATTAAAATTATTATTACTACGACTGTTTATGATTAAAACCAACCCCAGAAAACAAACCTATTACCATTATCTCTCTATTTATGCAAAAAACAAAAAGTTCAGAGTTGATTGAGAATTTAAAATTGAAACAAAAAAAAAATCGTAACAAAATCATAGTGCAAACAAAAAAAAAAGACATTAAAATCAACTTAATTGCATTAAACTCGCAAACAAATTTGTTAAGAAAAAAGACAAACAAAAACAAACCAAAAAAAAAATAATATAAAAGAGTTAATTCCATTGTGAATTTAATTTTCATTTACAGTTATAATGTTAAATTTAAATTATATTCCAAGCAAACAAAATGAACAACAAAAAATATTTATTAACTAAACTTAAGTAATTATAAATAAAAAAAGAAGAAAATCTAACAAAAAAAGTAATAAACTGTTATGTAAATTTCATTAATAATTGTGTAAGTATAAATTTAAATTAAATTCAAATGTAAAAATTAGCAAAACCAAAACAAAACAAATACTAATATTATTATAAAAAAAATAAAATAAAGTTTAACTTTATCCGTGATTTACTGAATATATAAATATCATTTTACTAAGTTTAATTTCTTTAAAAAAAAAAAACAAAAACTTAAATATTTGTTTGTTAAACATGTAATTATTACAAAATATAGTAATAAATTGCTTACTCTCATACTCCGTCTTGGTATTGTTCTATTAAAATGTTCAAATTTGAAAAAGTATCCTTTAAATTCGTAAAAAAAAAGAAAAATAATCAATTCGTTAACTGAACTCGAAGAAGAGATGAACTTATAAATGTGTATTTATTATTTTTTAGAATGAATGAAAAGGTATGCTTTTACATTTCGGTTTTATTTTCTTCTTAAAGCGGTGCAAAATGTACTCAAGCGATAAAAATAATAGGTTTCATTAATTTAAGTTCGTTTTTCAATTCTTTTCTTTTAATCTTTTCAAAATTTTAATCTTAGGCGCTCATTATGAACAGCGAATCGAATGTTGGACTGAAATCAATAACCTTCTGTCTTTCTCATTCTCTTCTTTAACTTTAAACGTAAAAACATGTATTGACTTTCATGTAGATGTTTTTTCTTAATTCCATTATGTTGCTATAAACTTGAAGAATCTTGGCTTCTTCTCGAACGTTCTTTTCACTACTCATAATAAGGGCCTAGTTCTTTTCATAAAACATTATCCTAAGCAACTTAAGGCCCGTGTTACGAGTGGCGAATTGAACTTTCGACTGACATCGAATACGAATATAATTGCAAGGTTTGTTTATATCGGTATTAGAGAAATTAGATATAAAAGCTAAGCAGATATTGTTTCTTGGCGTTCAGAGTTTAATATTGAAGACGCCCCCTTTGTCTATGCATTACGTCAATGCATTACGTTTTTCAGAAAATCTATTTATTTTTTTCGGTTGGAAATACGAAAAATTAAATTTTGATGAATGCGCCCAATGAAAGAAGGTTAACGACAACAATAGATGCTTTTTTGTCGCAAACTCAGCAATTCTGTAATCAGCTCAGTAATGGATTTTACCACTAAACACAAAAACAAGTCAATGCTGAGCACCTTTAGCGCATTATGATTTGTTTTTATGTTCAGTGGAAAAGTACACTACTGAGCTGATCATAGACTTGCTATTTGCGACTAATGTCGCTGGCTAAGACTTCCTATAATAGTCGAATGCTCGATTCAAGCCGACAGTTCGATTTTATACTCATAATAAGAACATAAAACTAGGAGAAACCACGATATGCTGGAAAAAATGCTTAGTTTTTACAGAATGTCCCGGGTCAAAACTCATTAGGTACCCACATGATAGTCATTATCACATTCAAGTTATTTAGTGGTTGCCACAACAAGGAGGCAGAGGAAAGGTCATTCCACCTCCTCTATGAGTGTCCAAGCTTGGCCCTTACCAAGAATACAGCCCTCCCATAATACATCTTCAATTAACTGGGTGAAATCTTCTCAAACTTGTCACTGAGCAGCATCGTAAAATGCATGTAAGTGTTCCAAATGGTTATGTGAGGCTCCTCAATCCCAATTATCCAGTCACTCTTTCCCACTTGTTCTTCTTTCTCCTTAACAACTTATCATTTGTTATTCCGGAGAGCACATTGAATCCTTTGTGATCTGACTGAAGTGTTGCTGCTTGCGGCTCCACCCCATTATCCCTAACCTATCCATCATTCAAAGAATAACCATTAGGTGACATGTACCAGTTGTATTTAATTTGTTCTTTTTCAACGGTTAGAAACGACTGATGTTCAACGGCTTTTTAATTACATTCGAAATAAGAAGAAACGCATATGAAAGAAAAAAAGCAAGGAGCGTTTGGGAGTTTCGAAATCAACTGTTGAACCAAAAAGAAGTCGTTGTGTTATTCAGTGAACTCCACTCGGCGGCCGCTCAAGTTGTGCCGCTCCACCCTTCTTTTTTTATGAGCAGGAGGTCTCAGCATATACACTTATCTTAATATTTCTTTTCCATGTGTGTCGTTTGAGCTTGCTCTATACGAACCGATGACTATGTACTCAGTATAAACACAGTGTATACTATCCAATTTTCCATTGAAAGACATAGATAGGAGAGTATCTTTGTACAACAGGGGCAGATCACTAGTGTGAAGCAGATACGTGGGAGAGCTGTGATACCTTCGAGGCCACGATGCTCGTAACGCCCAAAAAGTAAGAAAAACGAAAAGATAATGATTGAGTATATTTAAAATGGGAGTACCTCCAGTATGAGTATTTACCAAATAGCTAAATTTTACTCGCTATCTATAACAAAGGATATGTAAGACTCATCCTTACACATAAACTTCTGTTCAAGACCCTAAGTTCCCTATAGTCCTTAAAATATACTCAGTTTCCAATGAGTTGTTTCAAAAAAATAACAAAAGAGTACATTTTACGTTCGAAATGTTGTAAAAAAATAAAAAAATCCTTATTCTGAATGTGTGATCTTTGAGTTTATATAATTTTTTAATCCAAACAAAAATATTTTATATGTATGTATTTTAAAATATAAAATAATGAAATATTAAGAACAATAATAGCTATTACTTATTTATAAAAAAAAACTTAAATATTATACACAATAATAAATGCTATATATATAAATATATATATACATATATATGTATACATAAAATCAGCCCTACCTTAGACAAAATGACAAAATAAATTATTATATTGCAAACCAAACAAAAAAGAAATTAACATAAAATTTATATATAAAAATATATAAACAAAAAAAAGTAATTAGATGTTTTGTCATGTATAAATATTATTACTAAATTACGTTTAGTTAAAGCAAAGAAAAAAAAAAACAAGAAGAAGAAAAGTAACGTTTATAATAAAGATAATATACGACACGAGAAACTAAAAGTATGTAAAATATATTTCACCAAAGATAAATGGGATAGAGTTTATTGAATGTAAATTAAAAAAAAAACAAACAAATATAATACAGAGTATATGCATAAACTAAACAAATAAACTATTTAAATTCATAAAAGTTTTTGATTTATTATAATTTTTTGCTTTAAACTTTTCTTATCTCAGAACTCTTCTTTTTCTTTTTCAACTCTTTCTTTTCGTTTAATGTCATTTGTTCACCTTAGTAAATAGGAAACATAAAACTCATGAAAGACAATTCGATCCGCAACTATGAATTTGTACACAAAACAAAAAACATAAATAATAAAATGCATTAACATTTAGTTCCAAAATATTCAAATTGAACTTAACAAAAAGAAAGGAAACAAAAGACTTCGTTCAACAAGAAAATCAAGACATGCAAATCTAATTGTCAAACTCAACGCTAACGACCAAAGAAATAAACAGAACTTTAAGCTAATTTTACTTTTCATTTCCTTATTTAATCTTCAACTCTCATATCAGATTATTAAAGAAAAAAGTATTGTTCATATAGGTAGGAAATGTAGAAAAAAAGGATATATTCAGAGTCATCCGTAGAGAACAAAACAAAATACATAATACCATGCACCATAAATTTAAGGATGACCATAACGTTATTGCTAACAACGATGCTTTATTTTATTTTTAATTCTCACCTTTTTCATTTTAAAACTGATTTAATTTCTTAAGGAAAAGCAGGAAAGCTAGAGGAAAAAATAAAACATAAACATAGCAAAGCAATTAGAAAATGTTAGAATAGTAAATAACCACAGCACTTTTGATGGCATATAGATACTCCAAGGAGTAAATTTTTCACACAGAGATAACAGCAGGATTATTGAGAATTTATAAAACCCTACCAATCCCACGGAATAAAGAATATTAATCATGTAAACAAATTAAAGTAGATAAATAAAAATTGAAATCATTTTTCGCCGAACAGACAGAAAAATAGTAATAGAAAAGTAGGAATGGGTGTAGCAAATATTTTATACGAAAGAAGATTCCTTGAATATACTCTACACGTTAGGTTTTTGTTTGTGTCTCTTTGTTTTGTTATACTTTTTGTTTTTACGAAGCCGAAGATCAGATACGTATATGGAAGGGAAAGCACAAACTTTAGATAAGAAACAAAATAATATTTGCGCGTAAGAAAACAAAAGAAGCACCCTTTTCGGAGGAAAACAAACATGTTGCCATGAAAACACTCGCACTTAGAATGGATTACATAGAAAAGCATAATACACAACACACACATACAATGTTAAAATAGTCACTTCTTTTGAATTCATTTCTATTACTTTTATTTTTTCATTACATCATTACAAAATAAACCTATTAAATTCTTCGAGAACTCATCCCTTAATTCTATGATACCAACCTACCCACTGGTTTTGAATATGGTATGTAAGAAAAAAGAAACAGAAATATATATTAAATACATTTGAACATTTTCCTCAACAAAACAAGATGTATTATTATTGAACATATATATATATATTATATATTAAAACAATAAACTTATATAGGTCTATTAGATGTATTTAATAAAAACAAGCAGAAACTTTTATTTTGATCGTTTTACAGTTTTTAATTTGCCTATTGTGTCGGGAGTTATTTTATGATATAAATATTAAATTAATACGAAATATTACTTAACAGACATACGTAGGTGTAAATGAAGAACTAATAATATACGAACAAAGAAAAAAAAACACAACAAGAACAACAACAACAAAATTTAAATTATACAACAAAGAAAAAGAAATAAAAACTGTAACAATGAGGAGAAAAAGAAGAAGAATTAAACAAAAATATATATTATTTAATAATAATACAACTGCAAATATAAAATAATATTAATATTTAAACAAAAAAAAAAAGAGAAAACAAAACCAAATAAAAACAAAAACATTGAGCAAGTGAAGACATTATTATAAATGAAAAGAAATAAATCTCTGTTATCGATTTAAAGGTGTTCTTTTTTCATACGAAGAAAACCATGTGCTGGATAGTTTCCCTGCTCTTACTGAAGGAGATGGTGTCTGATGGTTAACGTGTATGTCTGTTACGTGTGATAGCAGGGGAGCCCAAGTAGGGATTTTGCGCGTCAGAAAATCATAGGGGGAGAAACCTTGCACCCTGTAAATTACTCCTACCATATATGAACCCTTTATGTCAGATTAGTAAAAAAAATCGATCCTCCCAAGTGCGTCAGATTAAGAGATGGTGAGTTAAAGGGGGGTAACGTATTTAAATTAGGTTTTTTAATGAATGCCTAATATTATGAGTTTTGGAAAAATATGGGAGACATCGGGTTGAGATGGCTCACGATTCTCATCTCCAAACTTATAAGAGGTGACAGTTTGCCTAATCAATGGAGGGAAAGTTTTCTCCTTCCAATATACAAGGGAAAGGGAGATACCAGAAGCTGTGACAACTATCGTTCGATCAAGTTGATGTCCCACACTATGAAGATCGTTGAGCGGGTCTTGGATAGCCGACTGCGGAAAATAATAAGGCTTTCTGATGACCAATGCGGGTTTGTCGCGGGTAAGTCAACTACAGACGCAATCCAAAGTATAAGGATCATTATGGAAAAACACCGAGATGCCTTAGAGGATTTGCATATTGTGTTGGTTGACTTCGAAAAAGCATATATATGATATGGGTGGCCCTCAGACACCGAGGAGTTCCTGAAGCCTATGTGCGAATAATTATGGACATGTACGATGGAGCAGTTACAAAAGTGAGATGCCCAGCTGGAGTCACCGAAGAATTCCAAATAACAGTAGGTGTACATCAGGGAAGTGTCTTGAGTCCACTGCTCTTTATTGCTGTTCTGGATTATTTGCTCGAAGGAAAAGTAACGGACAATAAAGTACAACAATTATTCTTTGCTGACGATGGAGCCATCATAAGCGAGGATCCTACATCCCTGCAACGAGCACTTGACGTTTGGATTGATGTTCTGGAAGGAAATGGGTACCGTATTAGCGCAAAAAAGACTGAATACCTGTGCTGCCCTTTTTCTGATCCAGACAAGCCTATTCCAGACATTTATTTGAATGGAAATGTGCTTCCCAAGTGTGAAAAGTTTAAATATCTGGGATCTATGATCAATAGTGAAGCAACTTGTGATGACGACATCAATCATCGAGTAAGCGTAGGGTGGATGAAGTGGCGAGAAAACTCCGCTATCTTCTGTGATCGAAAAATGCCCCCTAAGCTGAAGGGAAGACTCTACACAGCAGTTGTCCGTCCAGCTCTGACATACGGTTCACAATGTTGGACAATGTACAAAAAGTATGAGAGCAAATTGACGGCAGCCGAAATGAAGATGCTTCGGATGACAGCAGGAATAACAAAGCTTGATCGAATTAGAAGTACTAAGATCCGTGGAAGCCTTCATGTCAAAAGTACCATCTTGGACAAAATTCAGCACGACCGGCTCAGTTGGTATTGTCATGTTCAAAGGAGAGATCCGCAGAACCCCGTCCAAAAGGCAATATCGTACAACGTTTCAACAAATTCGCGACGAATAAGAAAAGGCAGGCCAAAACACTCCTGGTACAAGCAAATGCAAAAACAGCAGCATTTGGTTGGCCTCAGACATGGAACAATCCAAAACCGGGAGGCTTGCCGACGCTTTCTGAGGTCAACGCGGCGTACCCCACAGGCGGATCACTAGTGTGAAGCAGAAAAGTGGGAGAGTTGTGATCGCTTCAAGATCACTACTCGTAACGCCGGAAATGAAGAAGAAGAAGACTTGTCAATCCACGTGAAGAATCATAGCCGTGGAAAACTGATTGGTCCATTGCCGTACCTGGGCGAAACGCGAATTTAGGAGTTGAGGGGATCTTCACGATCTTAAACATGTCTTCTAAGAAATGTATTTCTTTTTAGATTTTTATTTTTAAACTAACCATTACCACTTGCACCACTACTCTATTTTCTGCATGGTGGTATTTTGGTCGTCAAGGCTTCCACAGTACTTCTTATACCAGCAAACTTTGCTACTGTGGCTGTAATAGGTAGCATAATCATGATCTAAGCTGCTGCCAACTTATTCTTATAATTTTTACATTTACAAGATTGGGCGCCTTCAAAAACCTATCGGATAGGCTGTTATGGATACCCCTAATCTTAGCTGAAGTTTCTGCGCACGAAAAAAATAAACAGAATTAAATTTTCTATCAGATGATCACTTGGATAGAAAGGTATACCAAAAATTCTCGGATAGGTATACTTTCGTGTTCTCTGCCTTGTCTTCCAGCAGATCAGGTAGTCAAGGACTATAATAAAGAGCAAATGTTTTAAGCCGCTTGTACGCTAAGGACACCTATTGTGGTTTGGAATACTTCAGTGACTCCAAATGGAGGGTAGTTTTAAATCACAATTTCTTATAGATTCATATGTAGTCACAGATGAAGGTGTTATATGCAACCAATTTGGTAACAAATTATAAACTTTAAGGGCTGATAAGTGATAACTCAAGTTTTTAAAAATGTCGCTAAATACATTCAGCTTCTCATATTCGTTTCCAAATTCATGTCCCTGCTCTTCGGACATGGAAATGGAACGGTTGCGTATGCTTAGGCCTTCTAAAACGATGCAGACAATTTTTTACTCTCAGATTTGGCTACAATTTATAATGCCTACATGCACCAAAGCGAACATATTTGCGTTTACTTGATAATAGGATACAAAACAGCGTTGAGATTGATAGGTGTTAGTTCAATGGTAGAATCGATTGATTCTCTTGACCTTCGTCGAAATGTTACTTGCCTCACTCTTTTTTATCGCTTCTTTTACACACAGTGCTCTAGTGAAATAGCCAGCTGCATTTGTCCCCTGAAACAATTTAGCCGCAATATCCGCCTCCCAAGGAATGCACTTCAGTTGTCCCTCCAACCCAACTTCGGTCGTACAGTTAAGTAAAGAGATTCATATTTTACCAGCTCACCCGGATGTGGAATGCTTTACCCAACTCAATTTTCCCCACGCAATATAATGTACAGAAATTCAAGTATAATGTGCATCGACATCTCCTTTCTTATCCTTTGCTTATTTCGTAACACCCGCACTGTGTTCTATAACATCATAAGGGTATTCACAACCCTTTGAAGTGCAACAAGCAATTCTCTAAGAAATGACTATGTCTTATATACTTCTGACTGATCCCATAAGCAATGGCCTACAAATTGTGAGACAACTGTTTGATCAAATAATATTTATCGCAATTTAGTATAAGAGAGATACTTTGCAACTTTGATTGAAGGTAACTTCCCCCATTGCTTAGACAGATTATCACCTTTTCGAAGATGAGAAAACCCTGCTTATGGAGAGGAGATATGGTGTTCCGTCGGCTTTTTGGTCGCTTTAGTTTCGAAACAATAAAGTAACATTAACTTTCTCAATGTTTCGCCAAGGGTTGCTGCCTTTTTCAGGGGAACTTTATTTAAGCACAAAATACAAATACTTTCGAATAAAGAAATTAATAACAAATTCCCAAAAGGTACACTCACTCAAAAGAAGTAGGCAGCAGCTCCTGCCCTTCGATTTTCACAAAAAAAGAAATAATTTCTTTCTCAGGAAGTAAATTATATCTTATGACCTTGTTTCAATACCAATGAATGCAAAATTGCACGACAAACGTTGTCAATTCTGAACAGTCAAAATAAGCACACAAAAAACAAGAAACATTTGTGTTTTGGGAACTTTAAATAATATTACCTTTTAAACTAAATAACTTTGATTACATATCTCTTCACTGCCTTCAATTTGATAAGAATTATTTAAATACTGAACAAGTATTCTCATTTTGCTATTTGTAACCTTTCGCACGTTTACCCAACAGCTGATTCTCAAACATCAAACTTAACTTTTTAGGTAAAATTTTTACACTACGTCGGAGGGGAAATTTCTGCTCGTGTTCTAGTTGTTTCTAACCAATCAGAAAAGTTCACTAGGTAGTGACTAAAAAGTAAACCACCCAATGTTTAGTTAAGGGAATGATAAGATAAGGAAGAAAACAATTAAAAAAATGTTTAAACGCATATAAGTCAACTTGAACTTGCATTTGTCTTAAGTATCTGATTAATTTTCGTATCGATTTTCTTGTCGTCACTTTTATTTTCTGTATAAAATAACTAAGAACATCATTTGCACTTTAGATTGCAACCTAACGGCGAGAAAGGTAAGTGTTGCACATTGTTTGAATTCTATTCAAACTTTAATAAAATAATTTTTCAAGTAGTACATATTATGCATCTTACGATGACTCAACACGACATATTGGATTTAACAATAATGGAACAAGAGCAGAGGTTCTTAAAAATGAAAAAACTCCAGGCCAAATGGGAAAAGAAGAAGCCAACAGAAGCTTTCTCATTGAAGCAAGCAGTCACTGATCGTTTGGAGATCCTTTCTCGCAACTATAATGAACTCTGCAAAGTAGATTTTAAAATTAAAATGATGGCTAGGAACAACTCCACAGTTAATGAAGTTTATGAGAACTACATTGAAAAAAATCTTCCTGGCGAATGTGATTTGCTTTATACGACTTTAAGGAAGAAACTGCTGCTAATGCAAGAAGTCGATTTATCTGTTTTAGAGGAAAAACAATCGATAGTGGAAGACGTGAAAGAAAATTCAACAGATACTGCTTCGGGAACAAGGGCAAGGTATCCTCGATTTTCTGGTAAGTTAACGCAATGGCCGTCATTTAAAGAAGAATACAACAAATTGGTTCATTTGAACCCTACACTTACCGATTTGCAAAAGCTTAGCATTCTGAAAACTGTTGTGCCAGCTTCAATGCTTAAGAGAGCTTCATTTTTACTGGATTCTGAATCGAGCTACGAGGATATCTGGAAAAACTTTGAAAATATATTTAAGAAAAGCGATATCATCGAGTCGCTCCTTATAAAACTTCTACAACCTTCTTGTCGTGAAACTTCGATGGAGGGCATTTCAAATAACTTGGAAATAGCCGAAAGCTGCTTGAGGGAACTACAAGCTATGAATGTTAACATGGAAAACTGGGATTCTTTTCTGATACACGCAATGATGTTTAAAATAAACAAGACCATACAAACCGAGTGGATCGAGTCCCGAATGTCTGATGAAACTCCACCACGTATCAGTGATTGGTTTGTGTTTGTCAAATCAAAACTTCCCGCTGATTTTCGATCTTCTATGAGCAATTTAAATTCATACGAAAATACAATGATTTATAAGTGCGCATATTGCAAGGAAAATCATAAAATTACGGAGTGTAAGCAATTTAGATCATTGCCTGTTAGCGAAAGGTGTAAAGTTGTTCAGATAAGAGCCATTTGTACGCGTTGCCTTAGGCCAAGTCACGTACTTGCTGATTGCTATAGTCATTACTTTTGTAAATTCTGCCAAAGCAAGGATCATCACTTTTTACTTCATAAGAAAGCATTAAACTAACTTTGTTTACAAATGAGAAATTGTTTGTGGTTTCAGAACTTAAAATAAAATAATGTATTTCTGTTTGTTAAATGATATAAAATAAATTGGACTTATCAATTTCTGGTGTATGGAAGTTTTGGTTTTTTTTTTTTTGTCGAAATGGATGTTTCTAAGCTTCCACTCAACAAAGTTAAGTAGATACGTTCCAGAGCAGTCAGTCGTATCAGAGCTACCTCTCAATGGACCAATGACAACATTGGTGACTCAATAATTCTGAACTTGGTCTGATCAATCCCATGTCATTCCGACTACATCATTCCCCAATTGGTCTTTTAAAAGGTTCAAGTCTCTATTCCGCTGGGAACAATCTGGGAAGACGACAAATTCTTGAGAGATGATTCAATTAATTTCTATACAGATAGTTCAAAAACTTTAGAAAGGGTTGGTTGTGGGGTGTATTTATAGACACACTAATCGTAAGTCTCTCATTCCGCCTTACAAACCACTATAGCGTGTTCCCAGCGGAAATTCTGGCCTCAAGGAGGTCTTATCGTTGCTAAAAGAAAATTTGATATCCTTAGTGAATATCCGTATATTCTCAGACAGTCAAGCAGCCCTCAATTCAATCGGCGCTGTTTCTACCAACTCACCCTAATTGTCGCCTATCTCTCATGGCGATGGCTGAACAGTTCCAATATTCGCCTTTTTTGGGTGGCACAGAGATATCCGATGAACTCGCCAGAAATGGAACCAGTTTACCGATCTCAAGCAGCAGGTTGAACATTGGTATACCAATTGCTACATGCAAACTCATGCTAAAGCAAGATGCCATGGATAAAACAAACAACAGAAGCAATAATACGAATTTTTATGTGGCAACTAAACATGTATGCCCAAAATTAAATCAAAAACGCACAAGACACTTGCTATTCATAAGCAGAGTGCACCTTGGCTCCGTAATTGGCGTCATTACCGGACATTGCCTCATAGATAGACACATTACAAGACTCAGAGTTCCATCACACGATTTCAGCAGAAGCTACTTAGACGAGGAGGAATTAGAAACAATTCACTGCACTCTCCCTTAGAAGAAAACTGCATCTAGGAGAATATTTCCTCGAGCATTCAAACGATCTGGTGAACACATATATCCTTCACCTCTATCGCTTTATCAAATGCTCAAAATGGTATGGTTAATTCAGGGAGTACCCTCACACACTTCTGAAGGTATCAAAACGGATCTAATATTGGTCTAAGTGTATAATTTGTTTTTCTGACAGATATTTGAACCCTACCTAACCTAAACAGATTAATTTAATGATCTTTACACAGGGTTGACCCTAGTTTCCTTGATAGCTTTTGTTAGCTTTCAAAAAAAATTACCTAGGTTTGTGGTTCTCAAAAAACGATAACCTACGAAGTCACCATATTCTTCCCTGTCAACAAAAACCTATTACAACTTTAGGGGAAATGGAGGGCAAATCCAGGGCTGCAATGAACAAACCTAATATCAAATCTAGCAGGTATATGAAACTATGTGAGATTTAAGATTTGAGTATGGTGTGGGTCAATATTTTGTTTGCAGAGTTCTGCTGTGTAATAATCTTTTTTTGAACTTAGCACAACAAATTTAAAATAATAATCAATTTAAATTCCTTTTGACGGTTGACAGATTAAACTAGATTAAGGACGGATTGAGTTAGCGCAGCTCAGGGAACTGCGATGTCTGAATGAAACCTATTGTGCCAACCCATGTGAGGTTTCAGGACAGTTCTCCAGCTCCTGAGTTGAACCAGAAGTTAGCAATCTTCTGTGGATGAATGAGTGTGAGTTTATCTAGGGGGATAGTCTCGATAGTCGAGTGTTTGCTTTCTAAGGCGGAAAAGTGTGCTGGACATTCCGTAATAATGTGCAGAGATGTTTCTTCATTTTCGAGGCATAGTCTACAGATGGGGTCCGCTACTAGCCTCATTTGGTGAAGATGTTTCTTTAAAAAACAGTGGCCGGTTAGTAGTCCTGTACAAATTTTCAGGGGTTTCCTATCTCAATAGGAAGTAGAAATTTTGATGTTTTTTAATATAAAAAAAATAAATAGGGTGTCGCTACAGAGCAAGGAGCCCCTAAGCCTAGCGCATTTCTCACAACCATGCCTTGTGGGGGAATGGAGTGGTCCTACAATTCTCTGCCGGTTCCGAATGGCTAATCGAGAAAGCGCTTTTCATGGCAATGAATACTAACGGAGGACTTGCCAATTCCTCGCGAAAGGCGATACCCGTGGAAAAAACATTTTTGCCTCTTTTGGGATTCGAACTCGAACCTCTGGATTAACAGGCGGACATGCTTTTTTAATATATTCTGGCAAAAAGAGTTTTGAACAGGTTTGGCCAGATGAGTTACGCCAAGCTTGATTTGATTCTTCCAGTAAGATGTTCTTGGCGGTGTTTTTGAAGGTGTTTTTATTTAAACCGCAGAAGGGTTCAGGACTGACGAATGGCTTAAATTCGCTGTCTTTAGCTATAAGATGTCTGCCTCCTCGTTACCATCATAGCCTTTGTGTGCTGGGATCCAGTGGAGGATTACAGCGTTTTTCCTTGCTAGTTCAGAGAGTGACATGACTGTCTCTTGGACTAGTTTGGATCTTATGACAGATGAGCTTAAAGCCCTTAGTGCAGTTTGACTGTCTGAGAAAATGAATAGGTTTGTTCGTTTAAGCCCTAGAATCGCCCTGGGGTCGCCAAAAAGCGTTTTTTGAGAAACCTAAAGTCACCCTGAATGTTGAATCAAGTGTTTTTTGAGCCCTAGGGTTGACCTGGGGTTTCCCTCAACTTTCCAACTTTTCAACGTTTTGACAGTGCTGATTTGAGGGCTGTCAAATGGCATGTATTTTTTTTGTGTGGTGATTTGTGGTTTAGCGTTTTTTGAGGACTGGAAAACCTGGGTCAACCCTGGGGAAAGTTCAAAAAACGGACCTCATATTGTTTTTTTTTTTCGTGCTCGATGAACATATTATTCTCGAACATTCGTTAATGGCAAAGACTTCAGCTTGGAAAATGGACGAGTGACTACCCAGACTTACTGAAAAATTCGTTCTGGGAGAGTCACTGAAAATGCCGGAACCTGTACCAGTTTCCATTGTTGAGCCGTCTGTATACCAGGCCATACCTTGCCGTAAAGGATGAGGCTCTGTATTCTCCCAGTCTTCCTTAGGGGGGATGACAATGCAGAAGTTGAGTTTGAAGTTGTACATGAGAATAATAGCATCCAAGCACATACTAATGGTATTAAGTTTCTCTAGACTGTCCATAATCGACCAATGTCCTTTCGGGTTTTGATATTGTTTTATGTGTCCTTGATGGAAGAGACGGTGTGTCGTCAGTCTTGCTTCCATTTTTATGTAGAGGTGACTTGGTGGTAGTCCTACAATGATTTTTAGAGAGTATGTTGGAGTTGTACGCATGCATCCAGTACTGCATGTTGTTGCCAATCTTCGAATCTTTTCTAGTTTTTGGATTGCTGTTGTTTCTTTTGTTTTTGGTCAGAACAAATGTTTTTGAATGTTTGCGTTATTTTAAAGTAGATCTCTCAACCAAATGCGAGTAGTAATGTGGCGTTTTTTGGATTTACTCTTTTTTCAGTGAAACATGGAAAATGGAAAGATAGTAAATCTTTTAAAAAAGGAGTACCTAACTATTTTCGTTAGTGAAAAACCTTATAAAAATGTTAGCCATTTAAAAAACCGTTTCACAGCTCCATTTTCTCTTTATACTCTTAATACTAAAACATACATTCAGGCGCATCTCTTTTTAAAATTGTAACGGATGTTCTTTTTACTGACATCTAGTTTCCAATAGAAAAAAATATATATATGAGAACTTCGACTCTCGCTACTGTGTGGAATGTGGAATCTATTTCTTCTGACAGATGAAAGTACAAATCTTGTGTACAATTTTCATCAAAAGATTCAAAAGAAAAGACAACCCGGAAAAACTAGAGGAAAGATAACATTTGCAGAAAAATTTTCATCACTCGAATAACAACAACTCATTTAACTTTCTGAATGTCTGAAGTACGTAGAAAAGTTATTCAGCTCTACAAGCAGGTGCGTACATAAGTCAATGAAATATCAGATTTAATTTTGTCAACAAGAAGCATCCATTTTCTTTCACTTTAGTTGCAATTTCTTGGTCGTGAATATCCCGGCGGAGCCGACAAATTTCGTCAACAATGCCATGATGCATTCATTAAGAATAAGGATGTTCAAGACCCAAAGCAAATAATGGCTTTAGTTGCTAAAGGTCGTTATGTTGCAAAAGAGTTGGAGGCACTTTATTCTCTGAAGAAATACCGAGCAATGAAGCAGCGCTATCAGAAAAATTAAACAAAACAATGCCCGAATATTCATCTTGGACTTCTAAGCAATTTTACCATTTGTTTCCTTGAAAGTTATTTCTACGGCGAAATTGGCGTCTGGCGTCTTCTCTCAAACGTACATAGGTGTCCAACGACTTTGTTTTGTTTTTAATTGTTTGTTTGTTTTTTTATACGTTTCATATAATTTTCCTTGATGAAATGCAAAGGTCAAATAAATATAAATAAATAGCTATGTAGTCACTCCAAGACTGATTGAAGCTTTGTATTCTTTTTTCTAATTTGTAGCAGACGCCTCTGCTGTAAGTTCTATGTTGGTCTTTTGTTTACGAACTACGAGCAAAAAAACCTTATTGGTTGAGGTAGGTCAATTCATTGGTTACGTCACATCTATAGTTAGAGAGGCTAAGAAATAAAAACAATGTACCTATTTTCATGTTGAAATCAATGTTGCTTATTGAAGCGGCTGCTAATACAAAAAATTCACAATTGCGGGCTACGAATGCCAAATAGAATTGGCTTGTAACATCTTCATAATGAATGTTTTGCAATAGATATTTAGAATTTTACTGCCGTTGCGTTAGCTATTCGCTTGCATAAGCTGGCGACTATGAGCCGCTGGTAAGAAGTGGCTGGCAAGCTGCCCTGTGTAACCCGTGCTAAGGAGGTTGAGAATTAAAAAAAAAATCGTCTACGCTAAAAGTAGACGATGTACCCTAAACGGTAGACGATCGCTGGGTTAAGAAGGGAATTGAGAAACAAAACCCTCTCCACAAAAACCAAGGTAAACTCTGTATAAGGCCTTGATCATCCCTGTCCTGCTTTACGGCGCGGAAGCATGTCTCTTATCGAAAGCGTATGAAGTAACCCTTGGTCGTTTCGAAAGAAAAATTCTCCGCATGATCTTTGGTCCCGTATGCAAAGACAGCGTGTTGAGAAGAAGATACAACAACGAGCTGTACTGCGGCATGGGCATAACCAGAAGAGTACGCATGACGCATCGCGAGGCTACGATGGTTGAGACATGTAGAGTGGATGGACCCGAAAGCTCCGGCTCGACAAGTTTTCGACATTGCAGGGAAATCGCGGAAGGGGAAGGACTTCATCTTAGGTGGCACAATCAAGTGGAAGAAGACCTCAACCGACTTAGAATGCCAAACTGGAGAGAGCTCGCCCGAAATCGAAGTTGTTTTAGAAGGATGTTGGTTGAGGCCCAGGGTCACCCCGAACTGTAATGCCCTTAGTAAGTAAGTAAGGTCTAGGTACTACGAAATTGTAACGACGTGCATTGTGATAGGGGCCAATACAGCTACACACACTACGGTGTTTGTTCTTTCAAAGTCTGCTTCTATTTTTAGTAAAACTCAAAAGTTAGAGTACTCCCATTGCAAATAAATTTAGATGCCAATTGGTTCTTTTTGTAGCTATTCGCTGGCATAAGCTGGCGACTATGAGCCGCTGCTTGCTGCTGTTACTCCCAGCCCCTGGTAAGATGTGACTGGCAAGCAGCTCTGTGTGACCCGTGCTTAGAAGAAGGTGGACAATCTACCCTAAACAGTATACGATCGACCCTAAAAGGTAGACGATCGACCCCAAAAGGTAGACGATTGACCCTAAACGGTAGACAATCTACCCTAAAAGGAATAAAAACAACAAGGAAGATGATCAACCCTAAAAGGCAGAAGACATCCCTTAAAAGGCAGACGATATACTTTAAAAGATAGACGATCTACAGAAAAAGGTGAACGAATTACAAAACAAGAGGAGAATTTTATGAAAGAGAAAGAATAATGTGGAGGATTCAAAGAAAAAAGGATATCTTCTTAAGAGAAACTGAGATAATGTAAAGAAACATGGTGTTGTACATTGAAGTAGTCTGAGACTCCTCTGCCGGCTGATATCAACTTCAATACTCACTTTATCTATAAGAAGTTTCTGCCTTTACACACCTCCTGAAAACTAAAACAAAAACACTAGTTGACTAAAGCTCTCAGTGATGAAGGGTTCAAAATCTTATTTTTAACAAAATTCAGTTCGTTTCAACACTTCCAGTTAATTAACACTTATTTTTTCCTTTTCTTGTTTCTGAATGCCGACAAAGAAAAGAAATCTCTTTAAAGAAGAATGTAGTAGATTGCTTTCTTTGCGCAATTGTAAGGGAATTTGTGCAACTGTCAAAAAATACTTGCACACTCTGGCAATGCAGGTGCAGCTGTTATTTTGGGTTTTTTTTTTTTGCTAGCATGGGATTATATTTTCAAACTTTTAAAAGTTCATCGATCTCGACATAAAAGGCTTCGAAATTTAAAAATATACTTTGGGAGAAATAATTTTACTCGAAGTTGAGAAAGGGTGTATTCTTTAAAAATTTCAACAGATTATGACCAAAACTCATTATTCTGCCTTCTAGTTATGCAGATTATGTTGCCTTTCCTTAACCTTGTAGATCACATGAATCTACTCGATGATCTTATCAGAAAGTGTTCCCGTTTCCTTAGTGAATTCTTAACATCTACTCAAACCTTGATGATCATGAGGAGCACCCTTTTTTGTATTTAAATTTTAACAATTTTAATTTATTTCTTAAAACAATGCATACAAAGCTTGTAAAAAAAATTCGAATTAAAGGTGTTACAAGCAAACGTTTTAAACTATTTCTAATAAATTGATATCACATATAGAACTCCAATTTACGCATACAACATTTTAACAACAATCAAATATAACAAATACGTATACCCTCTTCCAAAACGGAAGTGTCTTTCTACAATTATTGAGAATCTATCCGAACTCAAAGCCCAAAACATGTTCGACTCCATAGTCGAATAATCGAAAATCGTCCAAATATATTTCATAGAGCCTTCGAATAGCACCAATGGGCAAGGGATCAAAATATTCACGCAGATGATTTTTAGTTCCTGATGATTTGTGTCCCGTTGGGAATGTTAGATTATTGTCACCGGTTAAGTACAATGCCAGTGCCGAGTCATCAAGTAGAGTTTCATATTTGCCTGCAAAGGAAAAAAAATCAAGAAAAGGAAGAATTAGGACTGAGTTAGTTGAATTTTCTTACCAATGACATTGTATTTGATGACACATGGATGGCAAAGCTTCGAAATCGGTTCCCAATGTTCGTTGAAGGATTGATTGAACAGACTAACATCGGGTGTCATTAAATACTGAACGAATTCTCCAAAAGTAACATCATCACCATTCTCGATTGATTCGTTTGTTGGATTAACTCGAAATGCTTTAACAATTTGTCTACCCACTCGGGTTTGGAAATATTTTGCACTTGATGAGGTTGCTTCTAGTTTGTTTCGGTAGGCTGACAATAGTCTTTCGAATGGATGACGAACTAAAACAAAACGTGTATATTCCGATAGAACAGCATTACGTTCTTCGTCGTTAAGAGAACTTAGTTTCTTGAAGACGCCAGGAGCGTGCGCCATTGAAGCTGGGATCTGTAGTGGATCAGTTCCATTCTGCCAGCTACCGGTGAGTATCATAAGGACTCGCTTCCAGTTTGTGCAGGCTACCTGAAAGGGAAACAAATAGGAAAGAGTATTATTACCGAAAGTGTATATACGCTATATAGGGTGGACCATTAAAACCTTAGGGATGTTTTTGGTAGTGATAAAAAAAAAACACACACAAACAAATTAAGTGCTATGAAATGATATTCGTTTATTTTGAACCGCGCAAGGTTGAACATGAATTTACTGATAGTTTTCTTTGGTGTTTATTCACAAACCGCTAAAGGTTTAAATGGCACAATCTATAATATTCGCAAATTCAATTTTTTCTCTCTATTTATTCAAATACCAAGAAATTTTTAGTTTTTAGCTAAAATGATAGACATTCAGAGTGTTTAAAAAGAATCTTCTTAACCGAGAAAAAGAAACGAGGAAGTAAAGAGCACTCTCGTATATTTACCCAAAGTAAACATTTCCGAATTAAACCGATGGTCTGTTTATTTCGACGTTCGCTTTTAGAACGATTCTTAGATTTGTTTATCATTTTCAATTAAAAGAAGGCTGTTGATTTAAAGAGAAGGTGCATAGAAAGAACAAAAACTTTGTATACCCAATTGCGGTTGATTAATAACTTAGACGGTGCAAAATGTTTTATATTTCTATTTACCTACAAAATAAAAGAAAAACTTAAACTCTAGTTTCGCATTTTTTTCGTATGAGTCAGAAGTTAACATATAACCCAAAAAAGAAGAAATGGAAACTCAATCGGGAATCTGATCCTTTACATGATTGGCGCTTGTGTGTGAGGCGCAAGCAAGATCGAAATTGGCAAATTGATGACTCATTGTTAAATAAGTTCGAGAATAAGAAAAGAAAACTGTTGATTAGACAAAGTATTTTTACGCCAAGAACAGACAATAGGGAGTGAATTTAGGACCAGTGTAGTGAAAATAATCATTTTGGCTGATTTCATCATTATTGTTTTTCCTGATACATTCTTTAAAAAATCTTTGAAAACAGAAAAGCCCTTTTTATTTGATCTGCTCGAACTTTTCTTTGCTAAGACGAGGTGGGATGGACATATTACCTTTTTTGAGTCCAGTCCCTGAACTGTTTTTATGGGTTTACTTTGACCCCGGAAAAATAGTTCTTAACTAAGGCTTAAGGTTGCATTAAACAATTGGCCTTGAGAATATTTTTCACGAGTCCAGTAGGAAAGTTGAACAGTAAAAAATTGTAGATAGACAAATGAGTAAAAAAATAATTTTTGAGACGCTGTTTGTAAATTCATTGAGTTTTTGCGTGTAGGCCATTGCGTCTCCCTTATTAAGTTTTTTTTTTTTACTGACAAAGCTTTTTCTCTGTTGGAGGTTTTTAAAATACCAGCTGGAGCACTCAACCCTGAATACCGCTCCAAAAAAGAAGTGCCCGCTGGCAACGCCAATAAGCTTACTACAGTCTTTTCTGCAACGAAATAGCAAAAATGTTGCAGTCTTCTTATTTACGTTGGGGAGCATACGTTTAGTCTGTCTGCATCCAATGGACGGTTGTGCTCTTGACAGATCCAATAGTTGATTGAAGCCCTCACTGAGGACGCTGGCAGATCTATAGACGGTTCAGGTCCTGAGAAAGCTGCTTGAGATCCTTGCCTAGCAAGTTCATCAGCGATCTCATTTTCAGTTATGCCGTGATGGCCTGAAACCCAAATGAAACTCAAGGAATTTAGTCTTCTGACCGCATTCAGAGATCTCTTGCATTCCTGGATCACATTCGAAGTAGTTAGAGGGTGGAGAAGGGCCCTAAGCCTAGCTTGGCTGTCACTGCAAACACAGACTGACAAAGCTTAACCAATGGGTAACGTGTTAGGCTACGATCTGCGTTAAGCCACAACAGTCCACGCTATTGGCCTGGTCACAAAATCAAAAGCTGTCTAAAAATATCCGAGAATTTTTGGTATGCTTTCTATCCAAGTGATCAGCTGATAGAAAATTGCCTTTTATTTCTTTTCATGTAGGATTATAATGAAATTTCTGCAGACCAAATCAGTCTGCAGAAATTTCAGTATCAGCGTTATTTAACTTGCAAGGAAAGACGAAAAAAATTAAGTTCGAATATTTTTGCAACGATATTTCGAATGTTTTTATATTTTTTAAATGATAAATTTTTTTTTTTTTTTTTTCTTAACTGTTTTGTCGATCGAGTTCACCTTTTCACATGCCTCAAAATGAACTACAATCGGTTGATTCGGTTATAGGATACCGTACGACAAATCAAATTCTTACTCTGTGAATATCTTAGAAACCACTCCTCATTCGATCAACTCCAAAGCCAAATCAGTCTTTCAAATGTTGTAAAACTGAGCACAATCGAGTGATTCGTTCTAAAGATTTCTTGTGACAAAGAAATTAGTAACTTTCACCGGAAAATTAAAAGAAATTATCTGCATTATCGCTAAATATCGCTGTACGAGTTATTTTCCAAAATAGGAAAATATATCTGGCAAATGGCCAAATGGCCATTGGAGGTTCCAGACGACTTAAAACCGAATTTCGTCTATCAACGAACGATATGAGCATAAGAAAATGTAAACATAAACTTTAATAGCGGATTTCATTTCCTTTTTTATTAACAATCGTAAAGTCTTTTTAGCCCGCGCTCTGTTTGGCCGTGATTTGAAACCTTTTTTTTATAAAAATAGCAGGCAGCCATGAAAAGCGGTTTCTCGTTTAGCCTTTCAAAACCGACAGAAAATTGTAGGGAATTTAGCCCTCACAAGGCATATGGTGGTGAGAAATGTCCTAGGCCCCGGGCATCGCCGCTCTGTTGCGATTAAGTTTTAAGGTCCCGGCAAACCACAAACTTTCTATCGGCCGATAGTTTGATCGGTCTTATAATCAGTATGAGGATGTATGCAAGTCCGCATACTACAACAATTTGGTATCGGCCGATAAATAAGCTTGATTCTCAACTGCGTTTAAACTAAACTATCGGCCGACTGCTATATCAATAGAGATGGAGCTCCTCGTAAGCGCGCACACCGACCGATTGTTTATTCGGCCGATGGTTCATTTCGCTCCGAGTTTTGGCGCCGGATGGCCCTGCACATTTTTTTTTCTATTATGGCGCTGCCCAATTCTACTGAATCGGTAGCCAACTGTTGTCTAGTCTGCGCATTCACCACCAACACAACGACTTAGTTGGCGTAGTGTACGCGCTAACAGCCCAACCCGACCGAACTATCAGGCGATAGAAAGTTTGTAGTTTGCAGGGGCCCTTAACGAGACCATGTTATAACATTCAAAATATGATTGCCTGAAAACTTTCGCTATGGCAACACAATTTATGAAACTGCGACAAAAATAAATTCGGCTAAAGTGAGTCGAGAAGAAAACATATCTTTTGTGCTTTTGAACTAGTTAATCATATGTCCGTTGTCCAAGTTGCTACTCTACAAGTTTCTCAGAAATATGGAGATTTGCTGTAAGGCTGACAAAGATCAAATGGCTGATATGACATACTAACAAGGCAAACAAAACAAATAACATTTGGTCACAATCAGCGCTCAACTTATAAACGGTCCATTTCCATTTTATTTTGTGTGAAATGTTGGTTTGTCTAAAAGAAATTACTCATACGCCACAGTGTCCAAGTTCAATTAATGGTCGTTCGTTGAGCTATATTTTCCTAGAAAGAGAATCGTGGAAAAACTAGGTCAAACTTGGGTCAAGTTCAACGAATGAAATTTGAAAAGAGGGGTCATTATTTCGGTTTTCCACTTTCGAAAAATCGATTTTTTCCCAATCTTACTGTTAACATTTAAAAATATATCCTTAAAGCTTAAACCGATCCAGGCAAACTACTTTAATTTACTGTCTTACTAATCTCCTGTCCTCAAACTTTTACAGCTGCGATCGTTAAACTGTAAACGCGTTTTTTTCTACACTTTTTCACTACTACTTTTTCAAAGTCCGTGTTCACAACCATTTAAAGAATACGTTATCGATTTGTTTGATTTCTAAACATAAAATACCTGCCCCCTACGATTAGTTATTTTTTTACATTAAGAATGTTCCCTACTGACAAAATGGCGGAATTTTTTATGCAAAATAACAGTTTACACTTTACATGGCCACAAAAAGTTTTAAACGAAATTAAAAATTTATCGATTTGATCATAATTTAATGGTTTTTTCATTTTTGATTATTTCCGGACAAATTACAGTGAAGCGCAATGTTTTTTCCCCGAGGCGTTCTTATAGGGAAGCTCTGTTATGCCTCAATATTTTTGCATGATGAAATTATACAACATAGTTACAAATATGATCAATATTTTACAAAAGTGCTATCAATGCCTCAAATTAAAATTAAGCTCAAGCTCAGACTTTCAAGGAACTTGTTTTGAAAAGCCTACACAAATATACGTTTTCAATGACCGAAATTCATCAACAAAGAACTCAAATTAAAAAATGCTTTGATCTGATTGTAGTCTTAAAGCATGATTGGGTTTTTAATTCACCAAAAAGAACCATTACCACACCGAGACCGAGATTTCTAGAACAGATAACTGCTCTACTTTGTACATGAGCATGAATACTTGTTTGTATATCAACCAAGGCATTTTTCCCATTAGTCATTGTTGGAATTTATAAATCGATGTAACTATGAGACTATTTACACATAAAATTCTTCAAAGTAAACAGATAACTGTCTTCCAAGGAACCAGGTGAGTCATGTGTCTCTCGGATTATTCAACTTTGATTTTATTGAAAATTACACCACCATTATCTCCATTCTTATGCCACCTTTTTGTCCCAACTTATCATAACTTCTAAGCGCTGCACCATTCCTATTTTGTATATTGAATTGAATTTTCTTTCAATCCAGCAAACTAAACACCTCCCAAGTGCAAGCGGAAAGTACGTTTTCAAGTACTTTCTCTTGATGGCCGATCTTGAGATGAAATCAAAAGTGCATCACTTATTACTTGGTCGGGGACGGCACGAACAACATTCAACTTTCACGAAAGCCATACAGAATCCAAAGCTACAACACAACATAAGAAGGAAACTTGTCATACCCCATTGCCATTCGCCACCAGCCATCAACTCCTAGATATAAACAAATTCCATCCCAAGGCGGATCGACTGCCTTGGTGTAATGCAAATGAGGTCGGCACCACAGATCATTCGATCTTTAAAATCACCCAACACGTGTTGTGTTAGAACGAATACTCAATCTGATGAGTAGAATGACTGCGACAACTAATATTTTGTGTTGTAATGGACTTGTGTTTTGATAGCTTTGCCCATCTATTCATGTGGTCTTTCTCAGTGACATCTGATTTTTCAGACAACAAACAATTTTGCTCGGCACTTATTTTTTTATGTAATAATCATCATACGATAAACGCACACACTCACTGTGACTGCGGAACAACACACAAACTACACTGATTGACACCTGGAAAAACGGAAAATAGCACTTCACTTACGATATGTTAAGTTGTTGTATGTAGATACGTGTATTCGTTCTCGGGTATATCGAACGAGTGTAATGAGAATCGTGCAAACGCTCATCAAGAAAAAGTGCCTTTAAAGGCTAATAATAGAGGAGGGCTTTCAATGGACAAAGGTTGATTGACTTTGTGATTGTTATTGTCGGGTGTTGTGTGATTACGAGGCAGAGATATGTCAGCAATTGTTTTTTTACACTCAATCAAATTTTGAATGCTATAGTAACTCTGCCTCTCCGGCGGTAGATAAAAAGATAATTTTATAGAAACGTCTTAGAGTTAAAGACCCATAATTGAAAAACATGTACCAATGTAGTTAAAGTGAGATTTATCCTATAATACCTAGGTTGTAATTCTTAATTTAAAAAAAATTGGTTGATTTGGATTCTATGACAGTTTACAGATCAACAATATGTCGACGATTCTTCCCCGAATTTCGAAATGAAGTGTTTCTTCGACTTTCTAGTTTATTAGCAAAAGGCCAGACAGGAAGTTAAAGCAGACTTAAAACAAACAAGCAATTGGCTAAATGTTTTGGATTTTGGCAGGTGGTTTTCTTCAAATGCATGTAAAAGTGCAGAAATGAGTTTAAGTTTGAAAGCCTAGACATTAAGTCCATAAAATGTAAATGAGGTTGTTATGTCAGTGGTATTTAAAAAAAACCCTAAGTTTCACAAGAAGTTTAAAAGACATAAAATATCGAATGCTCCAAAATTTTCTTTTTACGAAGTTAAATTAGAAAACAATGCAATTTTCTTAAAAAAGACTAATTTAATAAAGGCAATTTTTTTTAGAGGTATAGAACTTCGAAAATCGTTTTAATGTCCAACAATTTGGCTTTATTGGAAGGATAATTTCATGCCATTAATGTTTAAATATGATTTCGGGCAGGTGGCCGCCGCGGCTGGATCGAATAAAGCCAAGTCTAGAGGTCCAATTTTCAACCAGTTTTTCGAGCATTTGAGGTCGTATGTCTGCAATAACGCCACGAATGTTGACTTCCAAGCCCACAAACGTTTCTGGTTTGTTGACGTAGACGAGCGACTTCACAAATCCCAAAAGAAAATAATCCAATGGTGTTAAATCACACGATCTTGATGGCCAATTGACAGGTCCATTCCGCAAAACTATGAGCTCATCGAATGTTTCCTTCAATAAATCGATTGTGAGTTGCGCTGTGTGGCATGTAGCGCCGTCTTTTTAGAAACACATCTCATCCACATTCATGCCATCCAATTCGGAAACAAAATATAGTCGGTTATCATGGCTCTATACCGGTCTACTCGCCAGCATCATTTCGAAAGAAGTATGGCCCAATGACTCCACCAGCCCATAGAGCACACCAAACAGTCAGTTTTTGTAGATGTAATGGAGTCTCAAGGTACTCATATCGATTCTCTTCACTCCAAATGCGGCAATTTCGCTTGAAGACGTAACCTTTCAACCAAAAATGAGTCTCATCACTGAACAAAATTTTACGATGAAAATAAGCATCGAGATCAATCTCATTTTCGGCCTATACACGGCAAATCACGACGCATTACATCATAATCTCGCGGCTTTAATTCTTGCACAAGCTGGATCTTGTAAGAACGTAAGCCAAGATCTTTACCTAAAATCTTCCATAAAGTTGATGGACAAAGCTCCAATTGCTGTGCACGGTGGCGAATGGGTTCATGCGGGTCCTCTTCAACACTTTGCTCTACACTTTGTTCGACGTCTCTGCGGATGCGTATTATCACATAAAGTAAACGAAGTGCGAAAACGATCCATGGTTAACCGAATTAATTGCTCTGATGGACGATTATGTCGACCATAAAATGGACGAAGGTTGCGGTAAACTTCGTGAACTTAAGCATTATTTTCGAAATAAATTTGCACGACTTGCAAGCGTTGTTCTTTTGTCAACCTGTTTATGATGAAATGGCAAACCAAACTGAACATAAATTACATTAGAATTGGTCGATTTAACCACAAGATGTCAGTTTTTTCCTTATTCGAAAAACCAACTCCTAAAAAAAACACCCAATAGAATTCATTTCTTTATCACACAATTACGTGGAAAAATTAAGACTTTTTAGATATTTAAAGGGGCGGCAATATCTCTGATCTTGAAAAGATCCTTGCTCTTACACTTGCCTGCTCCATTACTTTTCCGTTAATTATGTAAAATACTAAATAACTTCACTACTCACACGTATGTCAATCCCAAGTTATTGACAATTTTATTTGTGATGAGTGTTTTTCAATCTTTGCTGAAAAAAGGACAAACGGTAACGAAAAAAAGGCAAAGGTATCGTTTAGTAACAGAAAAACAGGATGTATTACATGCAAGCCCAAAATAGTCTACTTTGTTGCTTTTTGTTCCTATACATTTCGCTTCATTTGAAGGAATTTCTAATTTTTTGCATGCTTCTAAAATGAACAGAAGCTATTTTTAAATAAACAAAATAAACAATTTGGCGAACGCTTGTTGTGGACGCGGCATTGGTTTGTGTTGTGACCTCAAAGAACTTGATACTTATAACAAGTACATTCATTCAGCACGTTCCAACACCTCATTTTAGATATATTTTTACGTAAGCCATTGAAGCAACCAAACTGAGAAACAAACATCCTATCTTTCTTGTTCTTAAACTATCATTTGTGTACTTAAATAGAGAGGACTCTTCTTTAAGCGGTGGTAGAATCCATAAGCTGGTGGTGTGGAGTACATTCGGATAATTCCTATTTAACATCATCAAAGCCTTTACAGATTGAATGATGCATTAAAACTATAATCTAATCTTATACACGATCGACGAGCACGAAAGTAGTGTGCCCCATCGGCAGTCTCTCAAGACGTTTTATTTCCCAAGGAACATTACTCGCGATTGTGAACATCCTTCGAAATAAATTTCCCACGGAACAAATGTTGAATTATCAAATATAAATGTTTTTGCACTTACATTGCTGTGTTTCTTCCTATCTCCCTGCAAAAGTTAATGCGAAGCAAAACAAGTAAAATGAGAGATCAATTGCCCATGGGAGATTCATTCACGATCGTTTTAAATTCCGCACGGAACATTCGAGCATCATTGCCGATACCAATTTTTCGAATATGGGAAATGTTTCCAGGGAAATTTTGTTCACGACAGAGCCCATCGTTAGAGAAAGCTCCTTTACAACCAAAAAGCGTAAATAGGAAGGAATGAAATCTAGACTATCGTCAGTTAATTCGAAGATTTGCAGCACTTTTAGAATGAGTTTCTTAATTGTTAACAATGTTTTCCTTGATTGAATCCATAGAAAGCTCCTCCCGGTTGAGTGGAACAAGAAATCAATTCTTTTTTGAGACAAATCCAGCAAATATTTTCCAAGTAGACACCATCCCTTAAATCGACAAAACTCTGTTAACTATCAAGAGAACCAGCTAGATTTATTCCCACAGAAATTCACTTTGAATTTCACAAATGAAATCACTGTCACATGTGCCTACTTAGATTTCGTAAGAAATTAAATATGAAGTCATATAAACACTGCCCCCCTTCCGAAATTCTATAAACTTATTTCGCTTCCACACTTCCTATTCCCATCATTCTAGGAAAATTAATAGAAACAGAAAAAAAAAACAGATTTCATAAAGAGATCATGGATCCAAGTACCAAGAAACAACATTCCACCAACACATGTGCTTTCGAAAAAAAAGAACCCTCAAACAATTTTGCTATATAACCAACTAGTACCCGGGCAATTACCCTCAGTTCAATGCGCCACATACATTTTGCACAGAAGCCAACAAAATAAAACCAAGTTTTTAAATACGAACCATGCATAAATTTTAAATCGACGGAGGCTCTCCTGACATGATTAATAAAAAAAATAAAAAAAACTTCAAAACAAACGCAACATGGGCAGCATAAACTGCTGACAAGAAAAAAAAAAATCTATGAAAACGCACAACACATGGGCTCACAGCTCCACACACTGCTCATTGTCGTCATCAAAGTTAAACATATATATTGAGACCCCAACGTCCCCTTTGGACGTTGTAGTTAGCAACTCCGTCCAACGGAAATGGAGCACAGTGAAAAAAAAGTAACAAACAGACACACAAGAGACTTAAAGACGAAGATAAATTCATTAAAAGGTTCACTTTTGATTGACACCGATTATAATTCACTATACAAAATTATGAATACCCTACTCACCTTCGGCACATAGCAGTACATGAATTTATGTTCCGAATCAACAATCATATGTTCCATTTGCTCTTCGGTGAGATCCTCGACTGTTTGTGTATTGTATCCCATGGTTTCACACATTTTTTGCATATATTCCTGGCGTTGAATGTTTATTGTCTGAGTCAACTCCAGACCATGCTTGGTGATCTTCACATTATTATTGTCGCCATCCTCGAAGCACAACACTGTGATGGCCAGCGTCACTATTAGGATTACTACACTTGTAATCCCTGTGCGTAGTATCATCGTTTTAAGGCAAGTCGTATGTCGTCTGGAAGAAGGAGCCGAATCGAGAGAACATCAAAGTACACGGTTAACATTGATATGCGGGTTTTGGGGGACGCGCTAGCTACGTTGCCTCTGACGACCAAAGTAGTTTTCACGCTTTACGAATCGAAGCACCGACTTGTGACCGACACCGAAGTCATTTAACAACTGACGACCGTCTGTGTCGGGCAGTGGTTTTGCACTCGATGCCAGCTCTTTGTCTGTTACTTTACTAAGGCAGTAGGCTCTCCAGAGAAAACGCCATGACGGGTTACGGCAATGAGGCCTTCCTGATCGAGATGCAGCAATCAAGGCACCATCGCTTACTCGTGGAGGTGTGTCGGCAGAGCTTTTTATATCGAGTGTTATTTTTTTGCGATCCGAAAGTGCTTTTCGACGTTGAAGCGAATTCACTGTGCGTTCAATAGCTCTCTTCAGGTTTGCTATGGTAGGATCCGGTTGCGGAAGCTACGAAAAGAGAAAAAGAGAGAAAATGATAAATTGAGGCGCGAGCACTCAGACATGAAAAAATAAATAAATAAATTGGAGTATCTTGCGGGACATTTGATGCTCAAAGGCATAAGTATCCATGAACTTGAAATCCGCGATCATTTCAGTTTGCTTACCCTAAAGGCCTTGAAGAGATTTATTTAAAAAGATAAAACAGTTCTGTTTCGTCATAAATACGCCAATTGCTTGTGGATTAAACTCCATTTCATAATCAAACAAGGTTGCTGGTAGCAATTGAATCAAGAACATTATGCCGGTGGGCATTATTGGTCTTCCTTGGTTACCAATTTATTTTAATAAAAACGCTTTATACACTCATTGATCGCTTGTGTAAAGACATTTTACTTAAGCTTTTATTGTGACTTTATTAATCACAAAGTTGTTCTTTATCAAAGGCACATTCATCGATAAGGGAAACACTAAGAAGCCAATTTAAAGAAGGGGATAGAAAAGAAGAAATTGATTGGTAAAAATATTGTGTAATATTTTTGTTAAAGCTTTTGTTGATCTCTTAATCATCAAAAGATAAAGAAGTTTGAAACTAAAGTGGAACTTCGACAAAGCAAAGGAAATGCACTGAAAATGAGTATTTAAACATAAAGCGTCATAATTTGTTCAATCAATAGAACTACATTTATTTGTTACTTGCAGTATCTATTGAAGAAAAATAAATGCCCTGGTAATTTCTTTGCACATTTCTTATGGCCACATAAAGTTTTGACTTTCATATACATGGTGAGTGATTAAAAAATGCCAACTATCAAAGACATAAGATACATAATCTGTGTTTGAAAGCGCATTAACGAACGTCGAATATACGCAGCAGAGTGGGCATTTGCGCTGTTCGTCAAATGTTAAACATAAGGAAGTGCGATTTAAATCACACCACACGTGTGCGATTCCGTTTTCTTATCAAAACAGGTTTAAGCGCATTAAGTTGTTATGGCTGTATGGAGTCGGGGGGTTCCATTTTTATTAAAATTGGGACTTAAGATTTTCAGATTTTTCTGTACAATTTTATTCTGAGTTGGAGTTTATACAAACAGAGCTTTCGATCTACAAAACTGGAGTGCCACATGGATCTGTTGATAGTCCCCTTTTGTTTTTAAATAAATAAAAATAAATAGAGTGGCTCAACAGAGCGTGGAGCCCTAGGGCCCAACGCATTTATCACGACAGAATGGGTAATCGAGAAAGAGCTTTTCATGGCAATGAATTAATTAACGGAGGACTTGCCAATTCCTCGCGAAAGGCGATACTCCCGGAAAAACATTTTGCCTCCTTTGGGATTAAAACCACAAACCTCTGTGTTAACAGGCAGACATGCTAACCATCACACCACGGTTACCTTTTGTTTTAACTTTTTATAAATATGTAAGGGGTCCTTTATTTCGTGGTTTCCAGCACCTGTCAAACTTAGATCTCATTTGAAGTGTCAGAATTCGTTCGTTCGTTCATTGAACTTTACCCAGGGTTGACCCAGGTGTCTTGATAACCCAGTAAGTTGTCAAAAAACATGGGTTTTAAGTTGCCAATAAACGTTAAACCACAAAATCACCACACATCCCTGTCGTTTGAAGAAAAATGCATGCCATTTCACCACCCTGTTCATTGCTTGAACTCGTTCCAATAAAAACCTAGTCCTTCTTCAGGGCTCAAAAAACAAACAGTTTGGAATTTGGGGCGAGTTTAAGTTTTTCAAAATACACTTTGTGGCGACCACAAGGTAACCCCAGGGCTTCAACGAACAAGCCTTATATTAGTTAGTTCGTTGAACTTTCCCCAGGGTTGACCCAGGTTTTCTTGACAACCCTATAAGTTGCCAAAAAAACCTTTTTCCAGTCCTCAAAAAACGCTAAACCACAAATCACCACACATCCCTGTCATTAAAAAAAAAATACATGCCATTTGACAGCCCTCAAATCGCCACAGCAAAAAGCTAGGGCGAGTTTGGGGAAAACCAATGGCAAACCTATGGCTCAAAAAACACTCAATTTGACATTCAGGGCGAATTTAGGTTTCTCAAAAAACGCTTTGTGGCGACCCTAGGGCAACCCCAGGGCTTCAACGAACAAACCTAATGAAGGCTTTTATCAATCAAAACAACGCCTTAAAATTATTAAACCTAACTACAAAAGTGATGATTCAAACGTAACCGCTTTTCGCACATTATGCGATGAGTATGATCGTCATAGCCGATCGATACCCAAGCAATTGATATAATTGTGAAGAAATCGCATAAAAGTGGAAGTGTAACTGATGACATAAAGTCTGTACATCATGTTAATGCACAATCAGTCGAAAGTATTGCTGCTGCAAGTGGAATTGTTGCTGCTGATCGAATTTTTCTACTTCTCGGTGTTCGCAGCAATTGAATGTGTCGTACACCTCTCTATATGACGTGTATTGCCTTTGTTTTTGAATCTCCATCTTTATAAAGTTCAAATAACGCAGCAATTGAAACCTGCTGACCATTACTATGTCTTTATTGCGTGAGAAATTTTCTGGTTACGTAAGAGTTCCATGTTTGGACCAACAAGATCGTGCTATTTGACAACGTTTTTTCTGTGAGACCGTATCTACGCGAATAGTCTCCGAACTCTAGACGGATTAAAACCAACACTGCTCAAGTTATGGCAGAGATACCGCCAGAATACTGCAATTTTCGAGGCAGCTACTTGAATGATATTGTTTAATACACTAACAGCACTAAACACTAAAAGGTCACAGCGTTGTCACCTGCTGAGAATCAAATCACAAATTGAGTGTTGAGTGGAAAGTTGTGACTTAGCTGGAACGTTGTGACTTCTGAGGTATCACTGATGTCTGAAAGAGTCGGGCTGTTAATTGCAAAATCAAAGCTTTGAAAGAAAATATTATCAAAATGTACTGCTGTGTGAGCTGTAAAGCTAAATAAAGATCACACAGCAGTACATTTTTTACAAAATTTTCTTTCATTTTAAAGCTTTGGCTTTGCCATCAACATGCCGATTTTGAGATCGAAAAATGAATGGCCGTTCACTTAAAAGACAAAAACATACTATGTATTTGTTGCCATTATTTTCATTGTTGACTAAACAAACTGATTCCTTTTTGCGCTCATTCATTTAACAGACACACAGATTCATACTATGCCTAGCTTTAAACAAATGTTTCTGCCCACGGTTCTAAAATCCATCATCAACCTTTAAATTCAACATCGATTCCTAAATCCATTCATCAAAAATTTATTTGAAGCCCAAAGCTGAGATTAAAACGTTAACATAAGCGAAAGTTCAAGGAAAAACGATTAACATAAACAAACAAATACACGCGTCAACATTGCTTCTTCTATTAATTCATTCGAGTTGCTATTTCACAAAACAAAGTCCATTGTGTAGTCCAATTCATATAGAATTAGAATCAATTAAAGCCTTGCGTTCCAATCGATACCAATCATTTCGAAATAAATATTTAGGACACACTCCTATTGATGATTCGAAAAAATAAACAAAAATATGTGTGTTGCCATTTAATAAACAATTTTACCGAAAAGCGGCTAGGTTTGTAGTTAGTTTAGTAATTTTAAGATATATTCTTCATTTTCATGTCAATATACGATCATCCCAAGTTAGAAACCTTTCGTGTACCTCATACCCACACGATACTCTGAATTTTAGAGACATTTTTCTTAACGTGCTTTGACTTTGGCTTTCGCAAAGGTTAACAATCCTGTTTAATTGTTTTTTCGTGAGCTTTGTCATTTAATTGAAGACCATACTCATGGTTGTGTTATTAAAGTAATATTTGTAGTAACTTAATGTTTTTCTATTCCAGGTAATTTAATTTAATGGTTTTTAAGGGAAAATGTTTATGTAAGCTCGCATGTCGGTCGTGTAAGTAAATTCGATAAGAAATTCCGGTTTTTACGAAAATGGACATATTAACAATGGAAAGTTTTATCAAATGAAAATTTCGCTTTAGTCTCTATGAAAAGAATTAGCTGTTGGGGAAGATCTTCCTATTTATTTCTTATCACACATGCTATTTTTATTTTTCTGTCAGTTTTTTTTGCTTCTATTTTCTGTTTGTGATTTGTGCACAAGGAGATTATTGTGTTCCTTATCTCCGCTCAACCGTATGATTTTTTACAAAAAAAAATCACACAAAGTTTGTCTATTAGACAAACGACATAAGATTCGATCTTGCAAAGCAAATTCAAAATCACAATCAGCTTATGCTGTTACGCTACTTTATTGTGCGCAGCAAAAGTGAGTTTCAAATGAAAAATCTTTTATGACTTCGCATCATAAATGACTGATTTATTGGCTTGCTTGTATGGTAACGCTTCAATTAAGAAGAAAAGAAAACATTTTAACAGTCACTTATCTTATCTCATCGTTTTGTTTAATTTATTGAACGAGGCTATAAAAAGTGTGACCCTTGACATGTTTGATTTCCAACACAAGGCGATTATCTAAGCAAATTAACTTGCAATGATCATAATGGCTAATAGGAAATACCATTCGTTCAAAACGCAATAGGGAATAAGATAGAATTGTTCTTAACATTTTAATGCTTGATTTGTGTCATGACACTAATCGCGACAACGCTTAATTTGAAGGTTGTACCTAATGCTGCCGCGCTGTTTGTTTGTTTTCAATGAAAATTTAAAACAATTATGGGAAACGAGTTGTGTTGAAAACTGAGTTTTCTCACTGGAATGCTGAATGACACTCTGTTTACTTACTTTGATATGTGTGCACATTTAGCAAGGAATCTTAAACATGTTTATTTCAATGCTGATCGAGTTCCTCTTGCCTGATTAAGTCGATGTCACTTAAACGCCCGGGCGGTAAGTAGTTGAACTTCAGTCAGTCAACATCGCTCCAAATAACGACGCGACGATTGGTATTTTTCACGCGTACTTATTGCAGAAATTGAAAGATAGGTTCGTTGAGAAGAAAAAAACAGCAGAGTACTATTAAACCAGAGGTTAGAAAAGATTTGAAACTGAAAAGCCAAGATTGCGATTTTTTTGTTTCGGTTTCTTGCCCATTTCTTTAGAAATTCGTTGTTAGCAAAACGTTTTTATGCAAACATAATGTCTTCATTATTCTTACAAAGATAAAAACTCGATCTTCTTTATTACTTTTTTCAGTTGCAGTTCTTGAGAGCTTCGAAGTACATAAAAATTCATCTTATTATGAATCTTGCGTGCATTTTTAGATCGTAATAGCAGTGATTCCTATGGGGGAAGGGACTCTAAGCATTTGCGTTCTCATTTCAAGGGAGTACGAAGTCCACTTCCCAGAAACATCCAATTGTTTAACACAGGTATCGAATAAGCTAAAATTTGGCAAAGGCCTACGGGAAAAATAACGCGCTTTCTAGCTTAGATGTTCGGAATCAGAAAAAAATTGCGGTCGTCTTAAGTTTATAACACTTGAAGACTAAATGTTGCCCAACAATTTGTGACATTAAAGTTAAAAAAATATCGTGAAACCGAGACTGGGAGGGCAAAATAGGCAACCCCAGTGGATTAATACATTAAATATATGTGTAGAGCTACAGCAAAAATAATTTCGACAAGCTCAGAGGGAAAAGGCGAAAGAAAGCTTGACTCAGAGCTCTCTAGCCCTATTTTCCAAAAAAAAAGATGCTCAGAAGCATGTTATTATTATTATTATTATTACATTTTATTAACAAGTATGTAATTAAAATTACATGGTAATATAAATAAAAGTAGGGAGCCTAGCTGCTAGGACTATTGGCTCTGCTTATGATAAGTATTTATAATTTTAAGTTCAGGGTTGTTATTATTTTATTAACATTTTCGATATTTGTAGTGTTTGGAATTTTTAGTACATCATAAATTGAGGTATCTTTTAAAATTGATGAAAAGAGTTGTTTGGATATTTGACAGTTCTCGAGTATATGGGTTATATTCAGCGTTGTGTTACAGGTGCTGCAGATCGGTGGATTTGTTTTAGTTAGGAGGTGTTCGTGGGTTGTTAGCGTGTGACCGAGTCGTAGGCGGATGAAGTTAGTTATTTTGTGTTTTGAGATGTTTGTGGGGTATTGGGGTTGAATTTTTTCTGCGTTTACTTTCTTGTAATGGTGGTGGTAAAGTTCCCATTCTGTTAGTTGCTTGCTTCTCCATGATTTATTTATTTTCTTTTTGAGATCCTTTTTTGTGAAGGTGTTGAATTTATAGACTGGAGCATTTTTGGCAGAGGTTGCGGCTTTATCAGCTTCTTCGTTTCCTCGTATATTGGTATGGCCAGGGATCCACATTAATTTTAATTTTGTTGGTTTTATTGTTATTTTGTTTCTTATAGCGGAAACGATATCCGAGTTATTGTTCGGGTTTTTGATTGCGTTGATAACTGATATGCTATCTGAACATATGATATACTTGTCGTTGGAGTTCATTGTCAGTTTTGTTGCTTGTAGGATAGCGAAAGCCTCAGCGGTGAAGATCGATGCGAAATCGGGGAGTATGCCTACGTTCAGGAGATGGCCGTCTTCCGATGTGATGGCAAACGATGTGTTGTATTCAGATTTGGATCCGTCTGTGAACATAAACTTCCAGCCTTTATTTTTAAGCTCTGAAGAGATGCTTAGGAATAAAGTTTGGTATACGGTATTGCACGTGTTTGTTTTATTGTATTGGGCTAAGTTAAGTATCAACGAGTCTGGCTTTATTTTCCAAGGTGGTTGTGTTGAAGCGATTTTTTTTGGTATTTTTGTTGGTATTTCCATTTCTAGGGCACTGTCGAGGATTTTGCTTATCACAGATGTCATTCGTTTTCTTCCTTTGTGGCTTTTGGTTCGTTGGATGTCTTTGTCGATGATTGAGTTTGTTGAGAATACAATTTTCGCAATAAGATTTGTAATGGTTTGTTGGTAACGTTGTTCGATCGAGGGGAGGCCTGCTTCTGCGAGGATGTTTTTCAATGGTGTTGTTGTAAAGGCATTGAGGCTTCTTCTAGCTGCTTGGTGGTAAGTTGGTTTTATTATCTGTAATGTTGTTTTTGGAGCATTGCCGTATATGTAAAGTCCGTAATCGATTTTGCTTAGCACTAACGTTTTTGTGAGGTATGAAAGAGTGTTAACATGGACATGGCTTTTATTACTAGATAGGTATTTAATTATATTCAGTCTAGCAACTAGGTTTTTTTTCAATTCTAAACAATGTTGTTTCCATTTATATTTGTTGTTAAATATTAAACCTAAGATCTTAAGGTTATTAACATTTTCTATTTCTACGTTGTTTATTTTTAGTACAATGTCAGGACAGTGGGTTTTTCTGCATATATGCAATATTTTACATTTTTGTAATGAGAGTTTTGATCCTGAGGCAAGAGACCATTCAAGAATATCATTAATAACGTTATCAAAGAGGGTTTTACATTTATTCATGTCGTTAAGTTTACTTAATATATATATGTCGTCTGCGTAGAAACAAACGTCTAAATGCTTATAGTTATTAGTTATGGATGCAATCTCATCAAAAGCTATTATAAATAGGACTACTGACAGCGGCGATCCTTGAGGAATGCCGTTTTGTAAAGAGAATGTTGCTGAGTAGAAATTGTTAGATTTTGTGCAGAATTTTCTGTTGGTGAGAAAGGCTCTTACAAATCTAAACATCTTTATGCCAATACCCCATGTTTTTAATTTTTTTAGTACGATGTGCCGACCGATTCTGTCGAAGGCTTTTTCGAAGTCGAGTGATAGTATTGAGACATGATTTCTTGATGATAATGCTCTTGATATGAAGTAATCTAGGTGGAGATGTGCATCCACGCATCCTCGATTTGATTTGAACGCTAGTTGGTTGGGAGATAATAATTTTTTTTCTTCAGCAAGCCACATCAGACGTTTTGCGATTATTTTTTCCAACGTTTTGGATGTGCAGGGTATAAGTGATATGGGGCGGTATCCATCGATTAGTTTCTTGTCTTTGTTAGGCTTTGGTATGGGAAGTAGAGTAGCTGTTTTCCAGCTTTGTGGTATTACTGCTGTGTTGAAGATGTTGTTGTAATTCCGGACATGAGAGCCAACGAATCAAAGTTGTTTGACGATCCGAGCAGTAAACGAACTGAATGAACGGTCGGATGCAGAACTAATGTCCGTGACATAATGATTAGCATGTCTGCCTATTACGGGGTGGAAACCCAACAGAAAACAAAAATTGTTTTTTGACAGGTATCGCTTTTTGCTAGGAATTGGCAAAGAGCTTTCTCGATTCAAAAATTTTAAGTCCTCTCCATTCCTCACTAGGTTTGGTTGTGAGAAATGAGTTATGCCCTGGAGTTTTCCGATCTGTTGCACATCCCTATTTATTTATTATTTTATTCTTTGCGGAACTTTAGCAGAAGTCAAATAACGAAGAATATGAATAAAAGCTTAAGAAAAGAATAGAAAGTCATTGGAAATGCACAATTAGGTTTTAAACTTTCCACCAAACATAACTATATAAATTTATAGCTTCAGATCAAAACCAAATACGATTAACGAGCAGAAGTGTGTTTTTATTCCAAGTAGCCGCAATCACGTGGGCAACAAAAAGTCAGCCAACAGTTGTTTTTTTCTACCGCACATATAATATCTTTACGAAAATAGATACTCACTGAATTGTTTGGAATATAGTAAGTTCTTCTCTTAATTTATTACATTACATTTCTATGTACGAAAACATAAATTGTATTATTATTTGAGTGCATCTGTAAAAAGTATTTGCGATTTTTGGGATGTGATAAAACCGAAGAAGAATTTCAAGAAATTTTAATGACTAAAAGGCGACAGTACAAAATGTCTGGAAGATTGGGCCTCTTCAATAAATGGGATGACGTTGACTTTTTCCAACAATTTAGAATCCCGAACAAACTGTTGCAAATATTTTGGATTTAATACGTCCGGAGTTAAAGCATAGAAGAGAAAGTCTAGTTTTATACACTTACACTTTCTATGAAACACCTCATAATGCTTCGATTTTATGGATTTAGTGGCTATACGAGTGTAAGCTATGAAAAGTTAGGTGATTTTCGGGAAAATTTTTAGAAGAAGGTGCTCGATAGAATATTTTGAAATTTTTTTGGATATACATAATCCTAACTAATCCTAACTAATATTATAAATGTGAAAGTCACTCTGTCTGTTCACCTTTCTATGTTACCGTCTCCCGCTCAAACTAATGAACAGATTAAAATGAATTTTTGTACAAAGATTGTTCAGAACCTGAGGAGGAACATAGGCTATATATTTTATCCCTATATTCCCACGGGAACGGGAAAGTATACGGGAACTTAGAAACTACAGCACCGTTTTCAAAAATTCTTCCACCGTTAGAATGCTACACTATCCCTGAGTAACATAAACTTTAATTCATCCCCATATTCCTACGGGAACGTGAGTCCTTACTAATACTATAAGTGCGAAAGTAGCTCTGTGTGTTCGTCTTTCTATGTTACCATCTCTAGCCGAAGTTACAGAACCAATTTAAATGAAATTTTATACAGAGATGATCTAGAACCTGAAGAAGGACATAGGTTACATTTCATTCGAATATTCCCACGGGAACCGATCTTCACTAATATTATAAATGCAAAAGTAGCTCTGTCTGTTTGCCTTCTATGTTACCATCTCCCGCCCAAACTAATGAACAGATTTATATGAAATTTTGTACAGAGATAGTCTAAAATTTAAGAAAGGACATAGGCTATATATTTTATCCCTATATTCCCATGGAACGAGAACTCATACGGGAACTTTGACACTATAGCACCGATTTCAAAAATTCTTCCACCGTTAGAATGCTACACTATCCCTGAGTAACATATACTGTAAGTCATATCCATATTCCGACGGGAATGGGAGTCTTTATATGTCCGTCAAGTTACGTAGTTTGTTAATTGGATTAATTGTCGTAAATTTGTCGTAAATTTGTCGTGAAAACAAAAAATTTGTCGCTCTTCGTTTAAAAAAAAAAAACCGTGTGTAGTGCTAACTTGACGGTCAAGACTGACCCTTAGACTGACAATTTAGTCACTCCAAGTCTTCAATTCACTAAAATTTTAGTAAACGACATTAGCACTGCAGCTCAGAAGGCAATGTGATTCAAACAGTTAATACAAGAATTATAACCACATTTGTAATCATCAATTATAACACATTCCGATGACAAAAGTACTCTTAGTCAGGTGACTGTAAGTACTTTTGAATGCCAGTAGACATTCGACAAAACATAAATTTTAAATTTTTATAAAATTCTTATGTTTTTTTTTCAACATATTTTTCCTTCGAGAGCTTTTCCTTTGCCTTTCCATCTTGAAACTCTCTATATAGTTTGGTTGTGCGAATTCATAGTTTTCCTTTAAGCTAGAGTCTTGATAAAACAAATCTATCTACTAAATGAAAATAAGGTGAGAAAATAATTATTTTTTTTCAAAATTGGGGACATAGTTTCCCTGAAACCCTACAAGTGTCAAGTTTCGGCAGCCATTTGGAGAATAAGGGTGTTTGTGCTTGTTGCTTTGAGCAGTGTTAACAAACAAAAAAAGCTAGATCAAATTTGGGGCGACTTTAAAATATTCACACAGGGCTCAAAGAACGCACCTAGATATAAACGTATATTTCCTTAATGCTATCAACCAAATTCAATGCATCAATAATTCTCTTTCTTATACCTTTTCGGCGTTGGGAGCATCGCAAACAAGAAGGGATCACAATTCACAACCTTCCCACTTATATGTTTAGCAATAGTGATTCCGTTAGTGGGGAATACCACGTTGACCTCAGAAAGCGTCGGCAAGCTTCCCGGTTTTCGACTGTTCCATGTCTGAGGACAACAAAATACAGATGTCTTTGAATTTGTCTCTACCAAGACTGTGTATAAAGAAATCATTGAAGGATTATTGATCTTACAAAACTGTTGGTACACAGTCCCTACAAAAACTGCTGTCAGTTTTACCTTTTTCAGAAACATCGACATGTATGAAGTTCATTGGGGATGGTCATATTGTTCGGTTTGTTGTCCAACAGTTTGTCGGAAAAGAGTAAAGGGAGGGCAGTTGAAGCAGGACTGTTTCCAAAACCAAATCAACTGTTGAAACTTATTGCGAATAAAGCAGCAGTCTTCCTTCTTTGTTACTTCAATTTGTAGGTATACGGCGTTGTGGTCGATTCGTTAAACAATGGAATCATTTTCATCGATTTGTTGCTTCAACAAATTGACAAATGTAAACTTTATGATTACAAACAAGTCTTTCACTTCAAATAAGCTATTTACTTACATCTTATCGCAAATTATTCGATTGACTGTGTCACAACGTGCCAAATACGTTTGTTTTATCTACTCTTTTACAACCCGATTTACGACTCATTAATGGACACACGATAACACTGCAGTTCAATGCAAACAAGGTGATTTCGAGCCAATTAAAGTGATGAGTAAGGCAATAAAGGGCTTCTTACACAACTTTAACGCGCAACACTTCAAACAAATTGCTATAATCAAGTCTCTTTCTTAACGACTTTAATAAGTAAATTGTCTTCGCAGTAAGAGAAGGAAAATATTTTTCAAGTTTTTAGTTTGAAGAAGCAGAACTTCTTTTTCAACATTCCATAAAAATGCCACAAAAAGAAGACAACTCAGTTTAAAGAATCACTTACCACAACTTTTAATGTAGAAAGTCCATCCCGTTTAACGTAAATGGTTGTCGCCAGTCCGCGAGCCAATGCAATCTGTTCCAAATAGCAAAGAAATAATAAATTAACTGACTTGAACTAACCAGTTTAGAACAACAATACGTAATGAGTGATGCAAGACTGTTCTTAGGAAGGCAAACTTTGTGGCAAATAACACCGACACTTCCATGCTTTCGGACTCCTCTATGGGCAAAAATTACTTAAAACGAATGAAGCAGAAATACACTTAGTCATTTCACACCTAAAAGCTAATTATTTTCAAAAAGTTTACTGACCCAGAGACACGGTTTTAAATTTTTTTTTTTGTTGGTGCTTGACGATCGATCAATTCAGAGGAAATTAGCGTTACCCACTTCCCATAATTACAAAAGGAAACTGGCCATGCATTGACAATGTTAAGGTCGATAAGTGGGGAAAAGGGAACAGAAATGGTAAAGACACAACATAATTATGTAGGCATTATTTCTATGGGTGTCAGGTGTCGTTTGCTACTTCAGTCTCTAGTGGTCAACATACACCGCGGTCTATTCACTTACCTCTGCCTGAAGCTCTTCAAGTGTACAGTCCGGGGGTAGGTGTGAAAGATGTTCATCCGACAAAATTGTTTTACGAAGGACTGCATCAGTTGCTTCGCACAAAGCTAAATGTTCATATTCCGGGAGATTTCTTTCGTCTTTTCTTTCCGATTTATTTGGCGGCTGGGGAGAATATTTTAAGGAACTGGTTCTTGATTTGCTCATTGTTTGTTGATTTTGTTAAATTGGTCGAATTGTTTGATTAAATTGGCCCGGCATTTACATAGCTCATGAAATTTTTTGTAACAAAGTTTATTTTGAAAAGAAAACCAGCTGACAGCTGTCACAATGCGATCCACTACGTTACACTGAACTGAAATCGAGTGCTCCAAGTGATGCCAAACGTTGAAAATGGAATAAATCTGTAGAGAAATGAGCGCATGATTTTAAAACCATGATGATTGAAATTATGAGTTTGGAGATTTAAATAACTAAACTTGATGAAATAATTTAGTATTTTTATGAACTTTTTAAAGCAGGTGAGAAAGGAACTGCAGCAAATTGAGTCATTGTAAGCGGCCCTTGTTATTATTTTTTATATTAAAGGAACTTTTTTTAGTTTAGCACGGAGCTACACAAACGATTTCTGGCAAGAGTTTCTTAATCAAAATCTTGAAAGAAAGTGAGTATAGGGCAGCCACACTAGCCGTGTTTTATTGGGAATTTTATAGTAATTTTCACTACGAGTCTCAATAAATAAAATAAATAAATTTATTCCATAAACTCCATTTACCAGCCATCCCCGTCTTTCACTTTTGAAAGTGACTTATTTTTGTCCACTAATCGTTGTTGTTTTCCCATGTGCAATGTTTTGCATTTTTTTGCTTAAGTGAGTACCTATAGATTCCAAATAAAACACGGCAACTGATTTATTTTTGTTCACTAATCGTTAATGAAAAGATTAGTAAAGTTTTTAACAGTTAAAACACTTATTTTATTTCCTCAGATGTACATTTCAGAAGCAATGCTTCCATCGTCAGTGAGATTTATAAAATTAAATTAAATTAAATTATTTGTCAAAAAACTAATAATAAACAAAAATGTTTCTAAACAAAATTACAGTTGAGTTGAGTTGAATCTATTAAAAAATTTTTTGAATATTGAATCTTTGATTGGTCCATCATCACTATTCATTAGATTATTTTTGTTTTTAAATATGTAAAATGATTCAAAAGCATCTAATTCATAATTGCTATTTACATTCCTTATTAGTCTTAAATTTTGCAAACTAAAGCTATGACTATTTTCTAGCATATGTTCTGCAACACTTGACTTTTCTTTTTCATTATATTTAAGATGT
The DNA here is from genome assembly GCA_949752695.1 of Melanostoma scalare. Taxonomy (NCBI): domain Eukaryota; kingdom Metazoa; phylum Arthropoda; class Insecta; order Diptera; family Syrphidae; genus Melanostoma; species Melanostoma scalare. The sequence continues at coordinate 8,832,878 of OX456986.1, read as the reverse complement.
GCAAAATGTTCTTTAAATCTTTTTAGAATAGGTCTTCTTGTCTGTCCTATATATTCTTTTGCACAATCATTACATCCGATAGAATAAATTCCTGACTTTTGAAGTTGTTCAATTTTATCCTTAGATCCTCCAATCAGATTTTTTATTTTTATTTCGCTGCACTCACTCATACGGATATTATATTTATTAAAGATTGGTTTTATCTTGGATGTTATTTCTGGATAGAAATAAAATTTTGAATATTTCTTTTCGTCATTTCCTTCATTCCTTATTAGATCTAAAGTTGTATAATTTCTCAATTCTTGTTTTCTTCTATGTGCAATTGTTAAATCTTCAATCAATTCTTCAGTATATCCATTAATTTTGGCTATGTCTTTAATTTTTTGGAATTCTTTTATTTTTGTTTCTATAGTCATTGGAATATTTAGAGCTCTAAAAATCATTGAGTGAAAAGCTGACATCTTATGTTCAAAGGAATGGAACGAGTCTGATGTAATGTATCTCAGAGTATTCGTTGGTTTTCTGTATATATCCAATTCGAAATTGTCTCCATTCCGAGTTATACTTTAATCCAGAAAATTTAGTTTCCCTTCAATTTCTTCTTCATATGTAAATTTTATTGATGGGTATTTAGTTCTATTTAATTTGTTAATGAGCTGACGGAGTTCATGTTTTTTGATTATCGCCCATATATCATCAACATATCTTAACCAAATTCTTGGGAAATTTACTTGATTTTTCATTTCAGTTTCTATATGCGACATAAATAAATTTGCTAAAAACGGGCTCATATGTGATCCCATACTGCAACCAAATTTTTTTAATGCATTTCAGAGACTAAGTAGTACTGAGCTTAGAACAAGCTCATATGTACATACTTATATACGCTCTTCATCATGAATGCAAGTGTTAGTATAACACCAACACCAGCACATAGAGAACGTAAGAATAGTAAAAACAAAAAAAAAAGACATTATAACAAGAACTTTCAAATAAATACTACAAAATTATCTTCAATAAAGTACACTATAAAACAAACAAGACATACAAAATGTGATATAATAAACAAAAACATATAAAATGTGATATATAAACTAAAATTAATTGAAACATGCAAACATGCAAACTAAACTTAAGATAGTGGAGCACTGGTTTTTAACAAATTTTTTAGACTAGATTTACTTAAGTTGAAATCAATTAAACATGAGTTAAGATTAAAAAGTCTACCCATACGAGTCAATGGCTCATTCATGCCATAATTCGTTCTATGGTATGGGCAGTATATTAAAACTAAGTTGCGCAGGTGGTAAGATCCGCCTCGAAAGTTGAATTGAACACAAGAAAGTAACTCAGGTGCATCGATATGTCCGGTAATAAGTTGATGAAAAAACACCAGATCATTAATGGTACGCCTTTGAGAAAGAAGTTGCATATGTAATAATTGGATTCTGTGCTCATATGGTGGTAAATCATAAGGGTTTACCCACGGAAGCCCTTTAAGAGCGAATCTTATGAATTTATGTTGTACTGATTCAATTCTTGAGTTGTGTATTTCATAAAAAGGGGACCACACTTGAGAAGCATACTCTAGATGAGGTCGTACTAAACAATTGTATAGAGCAAGGGTAACATATGGGTCTTGAAACTCTTTTGACCATCTTTTCATAAAACCAAGCATACTATTGGCCTTACTAACGATGTAGTTGACATGTTGAGTAAAGTCCATATTGAAACTAAAATGCACGCCAAGATCCTTAAAACATTTCACTTGACTCAAAATATTATTGGAAATAGAATAACTTGGGTTGCTAGGTTCCTTCTTTTTAGAGAAAGTCATGCTTTGGCATTTATTGGGGTTTAGGTTGAGCCCATTTTTAAAACACCAAACTGCAAAATGATTAACATCGGATTGGAGATGAGAGCGATCAAGCGAACCAGTTATCTTTTTAAAAATTTTCATATCATCAGCAAAAATTAATATTTCACTGAAGGAAATGCAAGACGCAACATCATTGATAGCTAAAATAAATAGAAGAGGTCCTAAATGACTTCCCTGAGGTACACCTGAGCCAGCATTAAAAGGGTGGGAAAGGATATTACGGAACTTTACTTGGTATGATCTCATAGATAGATAAGAAAGTACCCAATCAGTGAACACAGGTGGGAAGCCCATTGCCTCTAGTTTGAACAGAATAATATTGTGTGAAAGTTGATCGAAAGCTTTAGAAAAATCCGTGTAGATGCAATCGAGCTCATTACCATTTTCTAGTGCTAAAGAACATTTTTGAAGAAAGCATAGCAGGTTTGTGACAGTCGATCTATTTTTGACGAAACCGTGTTGCTGTGTGCAAATAACGTTTTTTACACTGAAAGCCAGCTGTTCACATACTAGTTTTTCAAATAGTTTAGGAATGCTAGAAAGTTTGGCAATGGGTCTATAGTTTTTTATATCACATTTGTCCCCTTTCTTAAAAACTGGAGTGATAAATGATCTTTTCCAAAGTAGAGGGAATTTACTAGATTTCAAAGAAAGTAGGAACAAATATTGTAACGGGTATGCTAAGCATGACCTACATTTTTTTAGTACAATGGGAGGAATGCCATCCGGCCCGGAAGAAAAATCGTCATTTAAGGTTTCAAGACTCCAAAAAAGTTTATCAATTTCAATAACAATGTTATTAAAGCATACTTGATTACAGTTGCGAAGATAACTGAAGAAATCAGCATCAATGTCAAGAGTAGTATCGCTAAATGAGCTGCGAAACTGGTCAGCAAATGCATTACAAATATCAGAGATGTTCTCATAAGAACAGTTCTCATAAACAAAACTAGCTGGATAACCATCTGATTTTTTCTTTGAGTTAACAAACTGCCAGAACGTTTTTGGATCCTTTTTAAAAGAGTATCCCATTCGGTCAATATAATTTGAATAAAGATTTTTAGAAAGTGTTTTAAATTCTTCAAAAAGAAAAACGTAAAACTCATAGTCGGAAACGGAATGAGTTTTAATATAAGTGTTCCAAGCTTTATTTCTTTTATTTCTTAAGATTTTCAACTCTTTAGTATACCATGGATGGTTGGAGTCAGAATGTTTAAAAATTTTTTTAGGAATTGATTTTTCTATACATCTATAGAGAATCAAATAAAAGCTGCTAACAGCTTCGTCAATATTGGTAAAAACTGATATGTTTTCGATACCAGACATAATTAATTCACCACAGAGCAAATCGAAATCAGCTTTGCGGTAGTCAAAAACATAGGAACAATCATGAGAGTTACTATTAGTGTGGATTTCACCACTCAAGTCAAGAAAAATATTCAGAGGTGGGTGGTAGTCATCTATGTTAGTTTCATCAAGGCTAGGATCAGTAATACCGAAACTAGATTCAATAACAACGGTACTAACAGAGTCTGAAGAGAAGACCAAATCGAGAATTCGATTTTTAGAGTTTTTGATACAGCTTACTTGCCGTAAGTCGGTTGATGTTAAATTATCCAACAACATTAATTCCTGTTGAGGTGAAGTCAAAGATGGTTTAAAATAGGTTTCATCTGAAGATGGTAACCATTGAATATAAGGTAAATTAAAGTCACCTAAGAACAATACATAATTTTCAACGCACAGCAATTCATTAATATAATCTAAAACTAACGTTAATTCTTTATAAGATGGAGCAGAGCTCTTTGGTGGAATATATGTATTTATGATATAAACAATTTTTGATTTGATTGTGACTTTGACACATAATACATTTACAGTTAAATCAAATGGAAAGGTTATAAGAGAAGACATATATTTGCTACGAACAGCAGTAAGTACGCCACCTCCAACTTCCGAGGGTTTATTGTAGGTACGATCTTTTCTATACACTAAGTACTGGTGGTCAAACAATTCAGTATCTAAAATGGCAGAGTTAAGCCAAGTTTCAGTCAGAGCAAAAATGTCATGAGAGAATGCTTGGGAGTTGTTATAGAGATTAGCAGTTTTACTGCGAAGCCCTCTTACATTTTGGTAGAAGAGGGAGATACTTTCAAGTTTTTTGGTCCCTTATTGACGGTACTTTTACTATGACGAGCTGAAAATTCTTTAATAAGAGTATCAGCCGGCCAAATCTGAGGGTTGCAAATAGGGTCAAAAAGCGTTGGAGAAACAATAATCTTAAAAGAAGCCACATAGTTGTTAGGCTTACTTATTTTATTACACCTAACAAACGAATCGTTTGTGATGCATTTATTAGTTTTAAGGTGAAAAATTATGTCTTCTGGAGTAGTATCTGATTTGAGACGAGATATAAATATAGTCTTTGGTTTAGGCACTGATTCCACAAACCGTGGGGGTCTATCATGATCAGATATTATAATAGCCTCATTGTTCGAAACCATAGGGGCGACAGATTCGATTGGATTAGGTGAGTTTGGAGAGCTTAAAGTGACTATTTCAGTCGTGTTTGAATTATAAGGCTCAATCGGATTAGGCTGAACAGAAGAGCTTAAGTTGAGTATTTCAGTCACATTTGATTTAAGAGGTGTAGCTACATTGCTTCGCAAACCACTTCGTTTCGTACCAACAATTACAGAGGACACGCTGTCCTGTTTTTTCTTCAAACCCTTACTAGATTTTAAAGATTGGTAGGAATTAGAAGGAATAGGAGGAAGTTGAAAGTCTAAGTCGTCAGTAGAGGTAGAAATATCTACCGAGTACTGGGCGCTCGAGAATGAGTTGACATTAGCAACTGCTATATTAAAACAGCTTGAAATTTCATTAATACCCTTTGATATTTTTGTTATATCATTTTTAAATGATTCTAACTTAAAGGCTAATTGAGAAAGAGATATTTTTCTACAGTTGCTGCAGTACCAAAAAGCAATTTTCGATGCAGTAACTTTTTCAATAAATGCACTTGTAGAACCAACACATTTTGCATGGAATGCTTTGCCACATGGGCCAAAGCAGGCAAAAAGGGGGTTGTTGTTGGAGCTATCAATGCACTTGTCTGCTGCGCAATTCATTTTCTAATTTAAAAATTTTTTAACAAATCAAAATGAAAATAGCAGAAAAAAATAAAAAAAAGAAAGAAAAAAAATAAAAAAAAATTTTTCAAGGGAAGTACCGGGATTGATCCTGAGTTATTGAGATTCAAAGTCGAAGCTCCTAGCACCTGCGCTGAAGAATATATTGAAAAAGAACGTGTAAAATTATGATAAAAAAAATTAATATTTATTGAATAAAGGAGGTAAACGTGTAAACTGTGAACAAAATAAAAAATGAATAAAGAGAAAAACACTCAAGAGTAATTTTTGTTTATTTTATTTTTAGCTAGTGGATAACACTCAGATTAGTGGTAAACTACGATCTAAGAGAGATTGGAGTAGGAAAATGTAGGTATGTAGGAAAGTTTATTACACAAGCAATGGCTTACCAAGAATAATTTAACAAATAACTTCACGAAAGCATAAATGCTAAATAGACACAACACTATACAATGAATTATTAGTAAGAATTAACAGGCTGTTATTAAAGAAAAAACTGATAAGGAACACAATTAAATAAAAGGTTAACTATCAAAAAATGAAAAAATAATCGGAGCTAATTTACACGTAAACCAACACAGAAAAAACCAGTGATGCCACGATGTCTGTAAAACTTTTCATTAAACTGGAACCAATTTTCATCCATGCACAGTTTAGTAAGTTTTACAAATTCATTTATTTCTTCTGGTTTAAGTGTATTTCTTTCTAGCCATTTTCTCAGAAAAACTAAAGTTTCATCAATTGGAACATTTGGATATAATGAAACAACATCGAATGAAACTTGAATCTCATTGCTAGCTATTTTTAAGTTCTTTACTTTTTCTGCAAATTCAATTCCATTTTTTATAGCTGCTGTTTCAAATTTGATTGGGAGATTATTTAGTTTTTCTAATAACCAACATTCAAGTTTTGATAATATTGATCCAGTTGTTGATGTAATTGGTCTTATTTGTTTTCCTGGTTTATGTAATTTTAACTGAGAATATAATCTTGGTAAAATTGGATTTGAAACATTTAATTTCCTTGATAAATTAGGATCATTAAAAACTTTAACTGCTTGTTTGATAGCTTCTTTAGTTCTCCTTATCATTCCCGGTAAAGGATTAAAAATTACTTCTTCATAAGGTCCAGTTCTTATAAATTGTTCAGTTATTGCAATATATTCTTGTTTGTCTAGTATTACAATATTATTGCTTTTATCAGCTTTACTGAAAATAACTGAAGCTTTCTTTTCTTTTAAACTTTTTTTTCTAAATACTCAAAGCTGTCTGTAATTGAACGTGAGGCATATTCCCTGCGTCTATATCTCAGCAATAAACTAAATCATGAGGGAAATAATCAAATGCAAATAATGGAACAATCAAGCGATTGGAATAATTTTATTATGCATGTTCAAGATACAGTTGACTGTAAATTTGGTAAGAAAAAACAAATCTTAATTAAAAAATTCAATCTTTTAATAGGTAGAGTCAATTATAATGAGCAAAAGAAGATTTTTAAAGAAGTAGAACCAGTAGAAGATTTCGTAAAAAATTTTTCAAGTTTGGAATTTACAACAAATGAATTGGAATTACTCAATAGAGGATTAAATTTTGCATTGCAACCAACAAAAGAAAAAGCTATCCAAAGTGCTTTGATTAACATTGAAACAGCTCTGAAACATTTCAATGATCCTGACGATAAAGTTAGAGTAAGGTCCGAAGCTATAGATAAAATTAATTTTAACGATCTAACGAACATGACTGCTAAAATGAAAAATTTTAGAGGAGCAGCGAAAAGTTTAAAAGAAAAGAAAGCTTCAGTTATTTTCAGTAAAGCTGATAAAAGCAATAATATTGTAATACTAGACAAACAAGAATATATTGCAATAACTGAACAATTTATAAGAACTGGACCTTATGAAGAAGTAATTTTTAATCCTTTACCGGGAATGATAAGGAGAACTAAAGAAGCTATCAAACAAGCAGTTAAAGTTTTTAATGATCCTAATTTATCAAGGAAATTAAATGTTTCAAATCCAATTTTACCAAGATTATATTCTCAGTTAAAATTACATAAACCAGGAAAACAAATAAGACCAATTACATCAACAACTGGATCAATATTATCAAAACTTGAATGTTGGTTATTAGAAAAACTAAATAATCTCCCAATCAAATTTGAAACAGCAGCTATAAAAAATGGAATTGAATTTGCAGAAAAAGTAAAGAACTTAAAAATAGCTAGCAATGAGATTCAAGTTTCATTCGATGTTGTTTCATTATATCCAAATGTTCCAATTGATGAAACTTTAGTTTTTCTGAGAAAATGGCTAGAAAGAAATACACTTAAACCAGAAGAAATAAATGAATTTGTAAAACTTACTAAACTGTGCATGGATGAAAATTGGTTCCAGTTTAATGAAAAGTTTTACAGACAAAAATTTGGTTGCAGTATGGGATCACATATGAGCCCGTTTTTAGCAAATTTATTTATGTCGCATATAGAAACTGAAATGAAAAATCAAGTAAATTTCCCAAGAATTTGGTTAAGATATGTTGATGATATATGGGCGATAATCAAAAAACATGAACTCCGTCAGCTCATTAACAAATTAAATAGAACTAAATACCCATCAATAAAATTTACATATGAAGAAGAAATTGAAGGGAAACTAAATTTTCTGGATTAAAGTATAACTCGGAATGGAGACAATTTCGAATTGGATATATACAGAAAACCAACGAATACTCTGAGATACATTACATCAGACTCGTTCCATTCCTTTGAACATAAGATGTCAGCTTTTCACTCAATGATTTTTAGAGCTCTAAATATTCCAATGACTATAGAAACAAAAATAAAAGAATTCCAAAAAATTAAAGACATAGCCAAAATTAATGGATATACTGAAGAATTGATTGAAGATTTAACAATTGCACATAGAAGAAAACAAGAATTGAGAAATTATACAACTTTAGATCTAATAAGGAATGAAGGAAATGACGAAAAGAAATATTCAAAATTTTATTTCTATCCAGAAATAACATCCAAGATAAAACCAATCTTTAATAAATATAATATCCGTATGAGTGAGTGCAGCGAAATAAAAATAAAAAATCTGATTGGAGGATCTAAGGATAAAATTGAACAACTTCAAAAGTCAGGAATTTATTCTATCGGATGTAATGATTGTGCAAAAGAATATATAGGACAGACAAGAAGACCTATTCTAAAAAGATTTAAAGAACATTTTGCACATCTTAAATATAATGAAAAAGAAAAGTCAAGTGTTGCAGAACATATGCTAGAAAATAGTCATAGCTTTAGTTTGCAAAATTTAAGACTAATAAGGAATGTAAATAGCAATTATGAATTAGATGCTTTTGAATCATTTTACATATTTAAAAACAAAAATAATCTAATGAATAGTGATGATGGACCAATCAAAGATTCAATATTCAAAAAATTTTTTAATAGATTCAACTCAACTCAACTGTAATTTTGTTTAGAAACATTTTTGTTTATTATTAGTTTTTTGACAAATAATTTAATTTAATTTAATTTTATAAATCTCACTGACGATGGAAGCATTGCTTCTGAAATGTACATCTGAGGAAATAAAATAAGTGTTTTAACTGTTAAAAACTTTACTAATCTTTTCATTTATTAGATTAAAAAACACGTGGAATATCTCAACTAAAAAACTCATCACTAATCGTTGTTGTTTTCCCATGTGCGATGTCTTGCGATGTTTTGCGAACGTGAGATAGATTCCCAATAAAACACGGCAACTGTAGAATTAGTTGGACAGACTTTGGTGTGTTCTTTCGCAAAACGAAATGAGTCGCTTTATTCTCGAACAACTTTGGGACATAATAGCGGAGTTCACACTGTACAATAAGCTGAACAGATGGATGATGGTTCAGACTTATCAGTTTGCGTTCAGACTTATCAGACTTGTCGTCCAGCATTATGAAAATATTCTTCCAATTTAAAAATTTTCAAAAATATTTAAAAACCATCTTTGGTTCGGTTCTTACTTTCAATAAAAACTTACTTTCTTTACTAAGCCACAGTCATGATTAACTTTCAGGGGCTGTCGGCTTCGTGATTTTCGTCCAACAAATTGGAAATTTGTCCAGACGTAAATTAAATGTATTTGAGTGTTTATTCCGTAAATGAAAAGATTATTAAAAATTTTTAACAGTTAAAACACTTTTTATATTTCAATGCACATTTCTGAAGCAATAATTCCATCGTCAGTGAGATTTATAAATACAAAACTCATGTTTATTCATTATAGGTAAATATAAATTAAGAATTTAATGCTTTCGAAGTAAACTACATCCTTCAGGAATTTTAAAAGTATCTCCTTAGATAAACACAATATTCAATTAGCCCAGCCGTTATCTGCGTCTGCTAAAAGGTCAAAACCGAAACATTTTTTTTTCTTTCTACTCCATATGAACCTATTCCTATTGATATAGAAATAGATGACTATTTGGTTAGAAGAGTAAGGATTTGTACAAGGGAAGGACTATGAACACACATGCTTCTTAAAAACATACTGAGTTGATCTGCTGCCTTGACGCATTTTTCTATCTAAATTTTGCCTCAGTATTTCATTTTTCAATCAAAACATACGTTGAAAATCTCTTTTGTGTTGACTTACCAAAATCAACTGACTCCGTCATTTTATAGATTTCATGCAAAACCATTTTTTTTTAAATAAAAACAAGTAAATTTTTGTCCGCTGTTGTAGCTAAAACTTTATTTTTATTTAATTGTTTGTATAATCATTATGTGTGTTTAAATATATTTAATATGTAACATTATCATTTATTGATAAAATTTAAGTTTACGTTTATTTATTTATAAATTCTTGTAATACATTTCAGTATTCCAGAAGTGAGCATTTGGATGTTAATTCTCACTTATTTATTTTATTTTTGTGGACAACGGAAACCAAAACAATTGATTCTTGATTAATTAAATTTAATTAATTATTAGAGTTTAAGTGATGATTTCATCATTCAAAGTAATTTATTCTATTTGCAATATTTACAAAACATTAATCATAACATAAGCTAAAAAAAAAACTAAATATGAAATAAAAAAGCATCCAAGAGTCCTTGGCAGGGAGAATTTATGTTTTGGTTTGCTAAAAGAAAACATTCACCATTGCCGTGGAGCCTTGAATTGCCCTTAAGATAAAATATTCTAAAATCTAAATCATCAAGTATTTTCTCGCATAATACAAACTATGCAGCATTGAATGACTCATTTGGTTTTCTAAGCCAAAAACTCAGATAACAGGACGACGAAGGATTGTTCCTTAAATCCAAGCAGCTAAGGGTTTGGTTGGTTTGCAACAACAAATCCAATGTGGTGCTTGCATCCAATAAGTGAACTGCATTTTTGTCCTTTTAAACTTTTCTCCATCTACTTACACTACGTATCTCGCTCTTTCTCTATCAAATATTATCCTGCCAAATCCAATGGAGGACGGAACAGCAAATACAACTTACGTCCAATGTGTACACACTGTGCTGAATACTCAGGCGTATGTGGACTCTTGCGCTTCGAGTCATCGTCACAAGTACGTGTGAGTCCTCAGCACGGTAGTGGTATTTTTGGGATGGTTAAAATGCATTTCTGTGCGCACTGTTTTACTGTTGGAGGGATGGTCAGGCCCCAACAACAGCCAATGAAGTTGGCAGGAGATTTGGATAAATTCATTGGCAAATGAATGCCTTGTGTTTTTGCTTGAGTCATTTGGCTGCAAAGTTCCTGGAAAAAGAAAAAGAAGAGAACAAATTGAAAGTTAAAAATGTTGTATTTTGGCAGTAGAGTTGGAACTAAAATTAAAATGTCTATTATAAAATTGCTAAGAGTACCTGGAACACCATTACTATGGAACAAGAAGAAAAGGTTAATAACCACACTAACTCCTTTAGTAGTTTATTTGAAAGTCTAGATGGTGAGACAATCGAACAAACTCCAATGCTGCAATTAAAGACTAGAAATAAATGGTCGTCGAAAGTTGCAAATTTTGGGAACAATTTATTGAAAATCATATCAGCTTTTCAGAGTCATGGAATATTGGAAATGAAGAATACAAAAGGAGGGAAAAGAAAAATAAGACATATGAAATCTTTCTAGGATAGGATGAGCTTTTAAGAATCTATATCATCTACTGCTTTTTAAAATTCGATTTCGTTTGCTATTCCGTATTTCATTTTCTTCGTCTCCTAAAATTCCATCTACGACGAGAGCTGCTTCTATTCCCGATGTTCAAATTGAAACGAAGCTTTGCAAATGTGAACGCTTGTGATTTTAATTCAACTACCATTCGTCTAACAAGCTTGTCAAACTGATTTCAGAGTCAGAACCCCCGCTATTGAAACTTTGGTACCCTCGGTTCTCGTAACTACGTAACTACCTAATGAAATATCATCCTTCAATCACGTATGGTGAGTCTCACATAAGTCAATATTTTAACCACATGGTAAAATGTTAACGAACTCTCAGACTGGATTTGAACTTAGAACATAAAAAACTTCAGAAATGTCTGATCTGATTCAAATCTTTTTTCAACTTGTGTTTTCCAACTTTTAGAGTCAAAATCCTAGCTTATATTGTAAATGTGAAAGTAATTCTGTTGCCGCGTCTTTCTAAGCTACCGTCTCCCGGACAAGCTACAGAACCGATTTGAATGAATTTTTTTACAGATATAGTTCAGAACCACAGGAACGGGAACGTAAACGAGAACTTAGAAACTACTACACCGATTTCAAAAATTCTTCCACCTTTAAATTGCTACACCATCCTTGAGTAACATAAACTTTAATTCATTCCTATATTCCTAGTCTTTATAAAACTATTAATCCGAAATCAACTCTGTCAGTTTATTTTTCTTTGTTACCATGATGTACCGCCCAAACCATTGAAGCTATTTATATGAATTTTGGGACAGACATAGTCTAGAACCTGAGAATGGACATAGGCTATATGTTTTCTCTCTGTATTCCAACGGGAACCGGGAACGCAAACTTGAATTTGTAAACTACTGGACCGATTTCAACAGTTCTTTCGTGAGGTGATTTCTGTCAAATTATCGACAAAATGAGATAGTTGAAGATATAAACCAACAAATTATGTCAGGCGTGGATGGGGATGTTGTCGAATATAGATTAATAGACAATATTAAGGACACTGAGGAAATCAAATCATAGATCAAACCCTTCAGAGTTTCTCAATTAATTAGAACCATCAGGAGTACCTAACCGTAAGGTGATGCAGCCTCAATTGTTGGTAATCTAGTCCTTATAATAAGAAATCTTGACACGCCAAAGCTACGAAATTGTACACGCCTACAAATTACACATCTGGAAAGCAGCACTATAAATGCTTTCATCATGACTGGAATGGCAAAGGGAGAAAACGTTTTGATTCCCCATACTCCTACAATTCCGACTGATTTGCCATTTCAGCTTAAAATAGTGCGCTTTCCTCCGAAACCAGCATTCGATATTAGTATAAATAAAGCTTAAGGACAGGTGCTTAAGGTTGCAAGTGTTCATTTAGAAAAGAAAAAATGAAAATGCTGCCGAAAGTCGCAGAGTTGCGGGCACAGCTAGTATTTTAATCATTTGAACTTTGAGTTCAGTGTATAAAAACGATAAGAAAAGAAGGAACTTATTTCTACTTTAATATTTTCTTTATATTGAAACTAAGGCTCTAGTAGCGTACCTCAAGAGCGGTTCAGTAGGAAGTGAGAGAGCTGTGATTCCTTCGAGATCACGGCGCTCATAACTCCAGAAATAGGAAGAAACAATAGCGTAAAGGTACGAGAAAGCTTTTTTCTCAATTTTGAGAGTTTATAATAACGAAAAGCGAGATGGTCAAGAAATTCTGATCTCAGATTAGGATTCAGAGCGGAAAAACCTGTGGCAGAATATATTCCTTCACAAGGCATGGTTGTGAGAAACGCGCTATGCCCTGGGTGTCCTCGCTCTGTTGCGCCACCCTATCTATTTATTTTAGAATATAGTTTGTTTTCGGCATCAAAGTCATTGTCGTCGTGTATTAATTGTGTTTTTTCAAACGAAAATGTATTTTTGTAATGCTTAAATGAGTCTGTTAGCGTCGATTGATTTTATTTTGTTACTCATTTTGTTTTCTTCAGCATTGGCATTGTGTTTATTATTACTCTTTTTTAATTAAACTGTCCATTAGAAAGAAATTTAAGAAAAAACTTTTTTTCTGTTATGGTCTGCATCAGTTCTAAAAGCAGAGCTGTTGCATTCAAAAGCAGACCATTCGACAGTAGCATGCAAGTCTTTTCGTAATCTAATTAAAGTCGCATCCATTTGGTCAAAGTGATGTAACATTTTGCCTTTCGGTGTACTAGATGACCGAGATAACCCTTAATCATTTAATGCTCATCCCAACAAAATGAGAATTTCATAAATCTTATGCTTGTGTCCAATTGCCTGTACTTATACCCTTCCTATACCCTGATCTCAAATACTCGATGACACTGATCACAATTATTGTCTCAATCGTATATACTCGCTAATGCAGAGATCTCGTAAATCTATCCTGACCCGACCATTTTCTTCTTCTAAGGAGACAAAAATAGTACCTACTACAGCAGTTCTACAGCTTCACGATGCTTCTACGTGTGCCCGCTTACATTAAAAATACCCATCTCCACGTTTGTCGTAAATATTCGACAGAGGAATAATCGAGAGACGTTTTTATCTAGCCCAGGCCGATGAGAGAACGACTCGATTTATTTTTGTAATTTACGTTCTATTCTATATGTGCGCGCGAAGATGCCGCTGCCGTCGCCGTGTGTTTATGCATCATTAACCCAATATACGTAATCTCCTGCGGTATATATGTATAGATATGATATACATAGATTTTGTGTGTATTTACTTGTTTATAATTAAAACAGAGCGGACAGACAGACACCGACTTCTATCCATTAGTACCGAAAATTTTTTTATACAGATTGATATTGCCGAGGAAAGAAAACTAAACGCTGCTACAGAGATTTTGTAGACAAAGGTGTTGTTGTAGTCAGTGTAGAAGATGTATTTATTTTTTTAGTGTCTATCAATTATTTTTATTTTCTATTATTATTTTTGTTTCAAAAACACCATCAGCGCGTAACTTGTATGAAACAATACCTACAAAAGGAGGGAATTTTGATTGCGCTCAGATGAGACTATTTAACTACACAAATTTGCAATTACATACCTACACAAATGTGATTTGTTGTGTAAGACCGTGGTGACTAACAATGTTCTAAGGGTCTGAAGCCAACGATGAAGACCTTTGAAGTGCAAATATTTAACAAAAGTACCTCCTCGCAGTTATGCTTTTTTACAGGATGATAGACGATTTTCACATCCTTTGCGACTGTTGACGACCGATGGCGCAGTGCTAGCTTACGATCACATAAAAATTTCAGTCCAATTTTTCATACGCATGCAATGACTTCAAAACTCGTCTTTTAACCTTTTAATAATGAGATGAGATGAGTGAGATTTTTGTTATGCATCAGCTTGAGGTAACGATTTGGTTATTTCTGAAGTACCCGACGTTGCTCGGGTCAATCAGTCCTTCCGAATGTAGATATGTTACTAACTTCTATCACTTGACGGTGAGGGAGTTTCTTTATTTCCACAACCTATACAATATATGTACTTTCTGTACTTAAAATGTTAGTATTAAATTCTAGTGAAGATATTGAGGCTAGGCTCTTCATCTTCTTCTTGAAATAAGCTCTTACAGCAAAAAATAAATCATCATAAATTGCATTTAAAATTAAAAACAATCATTCGTTTATTGATTACATGGCATTAACTACTTCATAAGGCAAAAAGCCACTTAAAGCACGGAATTATTATTACTACGTGAGATTACGAATTCAACGGAAGAGACTACTTTGCTGAGAAATAGGGTGAATTCCTAAACGCAAGCGTTGCACAAATTATGCAAAGCAAACAGTTTCCCATACTTTTATGTTTGTTTATTTCATATAAACGCACAGCAAAGTAAATAGATAGGTTAAAACAACAGGGCTGGTGAAGCCACGAAGCCTATTTCTTTTCTCTAAGGAATGTAAGATTTAATGATAATTTATGTTGTGTATATTTATAATTTAGTTAAATTGAGTTTCAAAGAAATACTGTCATTGAAAATTAACTAGTTAAGAATGTAAGGGCCTTACTCATTTTTGCCGATTCCGAATGGCTAATTGAAAAGCACTTTTCATGACAGTGTAACTACTCTCGCAGGAATAGCCAATTCCTCGTGAAAGTCTATACCGGTAAAATTGTTTTGGATATTTCTGAGATTCGAAGACGTGAAAAATATAACATTGGCCGTCATTTAATAGATTTCCACGAGAAAAATTTGGCGAAAAAATTAATGTCATAGCTTTGAGCAAACGTGATAGCCAGGCAGATCTTAAATCAATCGCCACTATTTCCACGAACTCTGTAACAGTCTGTAACTATCGATCATCTCTTGTGGAGTTGAGAACAGTTTAACATTAGTCTGGGTTCCAAAGAACAGGGAGAATAATCTTTGTCCCTTATGCGAAGACAATGTGTGGAGAAGAAGATACAACAACGAGCTGTACCGAGACATGGGCATAGCTAGAAAAGTACGCAACGCGAAACTACGATGGCTGGGCCATGTAGAACAAAATGTATCCAAACGCTCCGGCTCGTCAGGTTTTCGAAAGCACATTGCAGGGAAAGAAGAAGACCTCAACCGACTTAGAGTGCAAAACTGGAGAGAACTCGCCCAAAATCAAAGTCGTTATAGAAGGATGTTGGTTGAGGCCCAGGTTCACACCGAACCGTAATGCCCACCTAAGTAAGTAAGTAAGGGAATAGAGGCATTCCAGGTAACTGCAAGCCTATGAACTCACCAGAAATGGAACTTACATGCCAATGCCACCCAACAGGATGCATCAGGACAAACTAGGTGGACAAACATCATCAGTTGTCTGGCTACCAAAAATATTGGTTGGGGTCAAAATTCTGCTTTCAAAATTCTGCTTTTCAAAATTCTGCTTTTAAAATTCTGCTTTTCTAAATTCTGCTTATCAATTATCAAAGCGCGCGCTTTTTCACATTTTCCAAACCTTCTTTTTCTTTATAATTGGCAGAATATTGATAATAATTGCAAACACTTGCTTTTTAAAGAATTTCAAAGTAGAGAAGTAGTTTTTTGATTTCCTCATTGTCGCTCTCCTACTCAAAAGAATTACATAATTCAGTTAGTTTATGATAAATCTATATGTGTAAAACTAGAAATGCATTCCCATGAACGCAAAACAATGTAGAGGCTTGGCATCGTCGGCTTAAAGTAATAGTTGCCCTTGCCCGAAGCCACGCAGGTGTCTATAAATTAATTGGAGACCTACGAAAGGAGCTTATCATTATCAGTGCCCTGCCAAAACAGATAATTGGCAGAATATTGATAATAATTGCAAACTCTTACTTTCTTGTCGCTCTCCTACTTTGTTTTTGTTCTTCTGCAAATAAAAAATAATATGAAAAAAACCAGAATTTTTTCTTTTTAAAAAGCCAGAATTTTGAAGAGCAGAAATTTGGAAAGCAGAGTTTTGTCAGCCAGAATGAAAAAAAAGTAGAATTTTCGTTTTAAAAGCAGAATTTTGAAAAGCAGAATAAGCCAGAATTTTGACTCGCTCCCCAAAAATATCTGTCTAAAATTGGATAGAAAACATACCATAGTTTTTTAATAGGTGTTCGATTTCCATACCTTGAAATCAACCCTTCGTAAATCTCTTGCCTCCCACTCACAATAAATTGAACTCTCCTAATTTGATTTTGCTTTTGTAATTACTTTCTACTTTAGATTTAAGTTTTGCTTGTACTAAGTGTAAGTGTAAATATAACCGGACACTGCTTCATAGGTAGACACGCCAAAAGGCTCAATGTCCAATGGAATAACTTCAGCGGAAGCTGCATGGCCAAAGAGGAAGAAGAATCCTTCCAACATTTTTTCTCCACATGCCTTGCCCACGAAAACGTTAATTGGATTCGTGAGAGGTCCTCTTCGACGACTCGAAGGATCTTATGAACATAGACATTGACAGTCTCTTATAGTTTCATAGAAAGCACAAAATGGCTTAAATAGAAAGGTAATTACTTGCTTTCTTTCGTGGTATCACAATGAACCTAAGTGCATCAGTCGTTTTCCTAATAGTCAGCCTTGAGATTTAACCTAAGTTCACTAGTTCACTATTTCACTAAAATTACCCAGTTATTGAACTATTTTGTTCGCGAATAACATAACTCAATTATAATGTTTCTAAATCTATAATACAATATTTCTAAATTTTACAAGTGGAACTACCAAAGCTAATTTTGATACATGAATGGTTTTGTCCCCAGAAAAGAATCCAATTTGATTTAGAATATCAGTGAAAAAAGTGCGCAAGTAGCATTGGTTTTGTAAGCGAGACACATTGATATAGGGTTTCCTAATAGTTTTCTTAGAGTTTCCTAAGTTTAAAAGAAACTCAACTACGCTATCATATTTCAATACATTTCAAGCCAAAGTAAGTACATTTAGAAAGAAGCATAGGAAGTGACTGGTACCCGTGGCGTAATGGTTAGCATGTCCACCTGCTAACCTAGAGGTTCGAAGTTCGAATCCCAGCGGAGGAAAAAAGGTTTTTCCTCGGGTATCGCCTTTCGCGAGGAATTGGCAAGCCCTCCGTTAGTAAATCCATTGCCAAGAAAAGCGCTCAATTAGCCGTTCGGAACCAGCAGAAAATTGTAGGTCCCCTCCATTCCTTCACAAGGGATGGTTGTGAGAAATGCGCTAGGCCCAAGGGCTCCTAGCTCTGTTGCGCCACCCTATTTATTTTTATTTATAGAAAGTGACTTTCATCGTCTTCATCCAGCTTGGGGTCTTATGTTACTCCTGACAATTGTCCTGGGTATCATAATCGTGATAAGATGGGCTTAGAACCGTGCTAGACTCGTTTAAAAAGTAATCACTTTCGTGGATGCTTTTGTGTCTGTAACGTTATCTCTCTTATTATAAGTCCTCGGTGCTGAGAACCACAGAATTTGATTGAGTGATATTGGTTTATAGCCCATAATGGTGAAAAGCAGGAAACAGACGATGTAAAAATTTTCTTATCTTAGAGTATTTGGCCCAAACAACTGCAGTCTGGTATTATAACTCCTCCTGCCTCTGATCGATAAAGACCATTAGTTTCCTTGAGATCCTAAATTAATTCGCAACAAAACATATCGAGTGGATTCTTTCCATCTGTACAACACCTAGAAGAATAAATCTTCCTGTCAAATTTCACATAATAGTTTCTTTGATAGCGATAAAAATCTGGTACTTAAGTACCTACACATGAGGTAAAGAACCGCACTTCTTTAAAAAAAAAAACAAATCTTAATCAAAACGTGACAAAACAATTTGGTTTGGCTAGCATCGCATAGAATACTAGAAATGCCATATTCATAGGCCAATGCCAATAAATATTCACAACATTGTGCTCTCAGCCAAATAAAATAAGTATCCCCTGGCCATTAAATATCTTCCCAGAGTCAACGTCCCCTGACGACCTTCAACCAATCGAAACCCCCTCAAAATGATGAAAAAATAGAAGAGAAAAAAAAAATTGTGCCAGTTAACCACCTGTTCATTGTTCCGTATAAAAGCCTCTTTTCTGGGCAAAACATCAACTGGCAACTATATCCAATCAGCTGCTAACATAAACCAGCGTCCATTGAGTGCGTTCATTCACAATATCCATCGATAGATTCTGTGACGAGTGCTCTATGCTTAAGGATAATGCCAAGAATTTCAACGAATGCAGCCAGAAAGGCACACGCTTCAAACACAACAACATCGACAAGAAAAAAAATGATGACCAACCGCAATAAGAAGTTTACGCATAGAACGTCACGTGTGCCGTGTCGACGTGTCGTCGTGTCGCGTCGACCGACCGGCCTGAATTAAAATCAGGAAAGTGGCCAAAAAGAGTGGTTGTATATGTAATGGTAGTGGTATAATGTTGTGTTGTGATATGGCCTCTTCCAGTGACTAGTGCCAAAAATCTTTGAGTTTTGTTTGGCGTTAATTCAGAACTAAGTTGATTGTCTTGTTGGCCAAGATCTTGGCAAATCGTGAATTCACATGAATTCACAGGAGTAGTATAAGCGATTTATTGTGGTGTGTCAACAATCTTAGCGGAATTTCGTTGCCTATTCCAAGAAAAACTAAAATATACGTAAGTGGGGCGATGTGCAAGGGTTGGAAAAGTAGTCAGCCAAGTTAAGTCGACCCTTTACATGCTAAAGAAACATATACGACAACGAAGAGGATGAAGGGGTAAGTTTTATTCACGAGACATCCAGACAAGTAGGCGCTGTCATTTTTATTTACTTGGCTCAACCTGCTTTTGGCACTTGTCTGCGTTGCATTGCGTCAAAATGCGCTACTGGCGGGCGATACGCTAGTATTGCTACTATAATTCTTGGCTCTTGTCGAGAGCTCGATACCACCAACAACTATCCTATGTGTGGATTCTGTTTGCTATGATTGTTTTTTCAATAATACACAATATATTTCACTATGTGACATCCTTTTAAAAAAAAGGAAAATTTATGTTCTCATATGCGGAACAGTGCAGATTGCTCTTTCCGTTCACATGACACAACCAATGGGGGGCGTGCTTAAAGGAAGATGAATCAAATGCGAGGGATTGTTGGCTATTTCTGTTTTATTTTCAAATGAAAACTACTACGCATCTAATGTTGTGCAAATTCTTTTTAATAATAAAGCAAATGTTTATCGGAAAAAAAAATAATACGTATACGCCACAGTGTCCTGGAGAAAGCAACTGCAGTAGTGTCGTTTGTTGAGGTATTACTTCTTAATTTTGTGATTTTTCGATTTATCTACAGCGAAAGTTGTACGCAAGAGTTCGAAATACAGCTAAGCATTATTCAAAAACAGGTAAAGGGACAGGCCGTTGAATACGTCAAAAGGATTACGCCGCGCTGGCCTATTTAACTAAAAGCTGTTAAGGTATGGGTCATCAAAAAACGCAGAAAGTGTATGCGACATGACGAACTGAGATAAAAGAACCTTACACAAATGACTTTATTCAATTCGCCATTGAAGATTTATCTTCGTACATTTCAGAATTTCGCGCCCAATCAGAAACAAACCTTTTACCGAACCCACTTGGTGGGTTATGTAAATGGGTCCCGTGACGGGTCCTTAAACGGGTTATCCCGTCATCAATAAAATGGTTCTCTACGTTATAGCTTCCCTTTGATTGTTTCCAAGAAACGTAAGAGATTCAAACTTTAAATATATCAAAACTGTCACATTATTTTCAATGATAAAAATTTCATGAACCGCCAATTCTAATCCAAACCCTCAGTCCTAACTTTGTGTCCACTGAAGTGTAAACAAGCAAAAGACTCGTTAAACATCTTAAAATATTTTCCTTCAAAAACCTTCTTCGAACAATAACCACACACGCATTTTGCAACATAAAACAAGATGACTTCACAGCCTCCTAAGTAAATCACATCGCTAGTCTGCATCCAACCGAGAACAACCAAAAGGAAACAAGAAAGAAAGCAAACAAACAAGGACATTACACTAGGAAATACCAAATATTATGCCACAGGACGAATAATATTTATTGGACGCCAAACAAAAAAAGGGGTTACACAGAGAGCCCACTACTTCGGAGACGTGCGAGGCCTCTAAGTCTTTAAAAGAAAAGAAGAAAAAAAATCGAAAAATTGAATTCACAGTCCTGACTGCATTCTAATTAATTGCTACAGATTTTCGCCTGTTTCCGAAATTTATATCCGTCTCAATTGGATTCGAATTCGATTTAATACAAAATCTGGAATAATAAATAAACAAAAGTCACCGACGCGACGGACGCGACTTCTTTCATTTCTATGCAGGAAGTGTGAAAATAAAACAGTTAACGGGTTGTCCACTAAATTTTTTTTTTGTACATATAAAAAAGTTTTCCTCTTTTAAAATGGTTTGAGCAGAAAGCATACGAAGACAGTCAAGAAAAATGTTCGACGAAAAATTCTTTCAGCAATTCTCATCTTTCCCTTCAATGGTTCTACGAGAACAGAGTTCGGAGGTGAGAACTCGGGATGATACAGAGTGTCCATGTAAATGGTGGACATTTGTTTGTTTAAGGGAGAGTTGGTGAATGGCGAACGGAATTTGCGAATTTCCGAAACAGGCGATCAATGTCACAGATAAAACTAAAAATAAAAAACCATGTCCGACTTCCGAGTTGGAATTTTCATAGAATGTCAACGATTTGTTACTCCACTTCGGGGTTAGTCTTTATTTTTCTTTGTTACCAAAACAAAACTTGTAGGCAAATCCTTTTAAGTCCTTCACGAGCATTGTTTTCACTGTTAATTACGACTGCTCTCCTTGTCTCTATTTCTTAATTGTTAATTGCTTTAATGGGTCATAAATCCTTCCAACGGCAACGAGTCTATTTCATTTTGCATTTTGAAAATCACTGCCAAGAAATTAATCTAACAGTGTAATCCTTAATTGCTTGCATCTAAGAAGTTGTTTTTTTTTTAAGTTTTTTTTATGTTCTCTTAACTTCGAACAAAACATAATAATTAATTGGAAGCCAAAGCGCACAGGCGGTCAAAGGAAAACCGATTTTTAAAAACGAAGAAAATTTATCTGGCATTGGTGAAAAAGTTTGAACTTGAAAACAAACAATTTGAGAAAATACCCTGGTCCATTCGTCTATAGTGCAAAAATATGTAAATAAATCATTACATTAAGGAAGCTTTCGTTGTGGGGTTGTATGCCATTTCTGAGAGTGTCCTTTATGGCGCGAGACACTGGACAGTGGCGCTTCTTAAAAAATTTTTAAGTCATAACTTTGTGGCAGCATTTTTATGGTGCAGACGGGTGATTCTTTATACATTTCTGTCTGTTCTTGCACTTTGGAAGAAGGGACGACGGCGACGGCCGCAAAGTAGATATTTTTTTGAAAGTGTTTTTGTTTTTAACTAGAGTCACCTAAGGGGAGGAGGGGTTGAATTGTAATTGCATAACATTATACCAAAGGCATGACTTTCAAAAGGAAAAATAGAATAGATTTCCTTTGCGAATCCATAAGTTTTGCGACATTTCACTTTGGTCAGGGATATTTATTACTGCGGTAATCGTTTGTGTCTCTTAATTTGAAAGGAATTATGGGCCGCATCTTTAATTTCAAATGAAGCGATGGTGACTGTGATGTAAATTTTTGTTGGAAGCGTTTGACATCTGGTTTTATAGCAAGTAGACTGAATGAAAACTGCAAAACTGAAAACGAATGAAAAGGTGGATTTGGCCTATTATTTATTATTTATTATTATTTTATTTCTACCAAGTATAAACTTTTAACACTATTAAATACACTTGACTATTTTTTTAGTTTTATACAATCACCAAGAGTTTGGAATTTGATTTATCTACTTTGAGTTCTAGAGAATGGGAACGACAAATTGGAAGAAACGGGCCTACGAGCCATAAATAATTACCGCTTTAGACTTAATCTAAAAATGTTATTTTTACTACAAAGAAGTCAGATGGATCCAGCCAAGTCAATCATTCAGTTTATACTTCAAGCCAGCGTCGATTTAAATGATTCAGATTTACGGTTATGGCAGGCAGTGCCCGGAGCTGAGCAAGCTCTACCCGTCCCCTAAATCTATACACAGGCCACGTCAACACTAGAGAATTTAAGATCTTAGTTGGTACGAGCTGTACAGAGCCATGTCTAGTTTCGGCATCCCTGCAAAACTCGTACGACTATGCAGGATGACTTTGGAGAATTCACGCTGCTCCGTCAAGGTCGGTAAAGAACTCACCGAGACCTTTGATGTCGAAAAAGGCTTTAGGCAAGGCGACAAGCTGTCATGCGATTTCTTCAACATCATACTTGAACAGATTGTAAGAAACTCAATATTCAACACCAGAGGAACAATCTTTCAAAAGTCTGTGCAATTACTCGCCTATGCAGACGATATTGACGTAATGGGAAGAAAAAAGCGTGATGTAATAGGTGCTTTTGCGAGTATTGAAACAGAAGCGGCAAAAATGGGTTTGATGGTTAATGAGGGCAAAACGAAGTATATGCTGTCATCAAACAGGGACACAGAACATCGACGAATTGGACAATTCGTCACAATAGACAGACATAACTTCGAGGTAGTACAGGACTTCGTCTACCTAGGATCCGCTGTAGACACGGACAACAACATCAGTGCGGAGATCAAACGGAGAATAACTCTTGCCAACCGTTGCTTCTTTGGGTTAAGAAGACAATTGAGAAACAAAACCCTCTCTAGAAAAACCAAGGTGACCTTGTATAAGACCTTGATCATCCCAGTCCTGTTGTACGGCGTGGAAGCATGGACTTTATCGAAAGCGGATGAGGAAACCCTTGGTCGTTTGGAAAGAAAAATTCTCCGAATGATCTTTGGTCCCGTATGCGAAAACAATGTGTGGAGAAGAAGATACAACAACGAGCTGTATGAGCTGTACCGCGACATGGGCATAGCCAGAAGAGTACGCATCGCGAGGCTACGATGGTTGGGCCATGTAGAGCGGATGGACCCAAACGCTCCGGCTCGTCGGGTGTTCGAAAGCACATTGCAGGGGAATCGCGGAAGGGGAAGACCTCGTCTTAGGTGGCGCAATCAAGTGGATGAAGACCTCAACCGACTTGGAGTGCGAAACTGGAGAGAGCTCGCCCGAAATCGAAGTCGTTATAGAAGGATGTTGGTTGAGGCCCAGGTTCACCCCGAACTGTAATGCCCACCTAAGTAAGTAAGTAAGTTGGTCTTTTTAGTAAGCATAAAATTGGAATCATCCTGTAAGTAAAAATAAGGACACTTTAATTTAGGTGTGAAAGATTTGCTGCCGCCGATGAATTTATCACGATGAAAATCAAAAAAGTTAATAGGGTGGCGTTCGTAGAACCTCGAACCAAACTTCAATGACCTACAATTTAATACCAATTCCGAATGGCTAAGTAAGAAACAGCTTTTCATGGCAGTGAAGTTACTCTCAGAGGAACTCCTGAATCCTCACAAAAAGCTATACCCGTGAAAAACAATAGGATGTTTCCGGGAATGTAACCTCGAACTCCCACGTAACAGGAAGACCTTTTAGCTCCACTGAAAACTGACCCCATGCGGTTTCATTAGCCTGCCTACCAAGCATTTAAATAAGCCAGTCTTAATTTACGTAATAAGATAAAGAAATCCATTTGATAAGCAAAAGTTATTTGTGCAATCAACTCTATGGAAAGGGCTGGTCTCAGACAATATCCTTTGAAATGTTATTGGCACCCTTTTTGGCATATTCACTTCTCAAAGAAACGATTCTAAAAATCAAAAAGATACCCAATGAATGACATAGTGCACCATTCAACCTCATGATTGGCGTGTGGTGATGTCATAGATTAAGAATCGAGTAGTGAACACCTCTTCTAAATTTTTTGTTGGTCTTAAGAAATTAAACTTCACCAAGACGAACTCTCTTCGACTTCGAATGATCTTTGGTCCCGTATGCGAAGACAATGTGTGGAGAGAAGATACAACAACGAGCTGTATGAGCTGTACCGCGACATGGGCATAGCCAGAAGAGTACGCATCGCGAGGCTACGATGGTTGGGCCATGTAGAGCGGATGGACCCAAACGCTCCGGCTCGTCGGGTGTTCGAAAGCACATAGCAGGGAAATCGCGGAAGGGGAAGACCTCGTCTTAGGTGGCGCAATCAAGTGGATGAAGACCTCAACCGACTTGGAGTGCGAAACTGGAGATAGCTCGCCCGAAATCGAATTTGTTATAGAAGGATGTTGGTTGAGGCCCAGGTTCACCCAGAACTGTAATGCCCACCTAAGTAAGTAAGTAAGACGAACTCTCTCTGTTGTGCACTTTGACTCTGTCGAAGTCTTCTTCCACTTGATTGTGCCATCAAGATTAGGTCTTCCCGATCCATGATTTCTCTGGAAAGTGCTTTCGAAAGCCCTTCAAGCCAGAGCGCTGATGTCACTCCGCTCACCCAGCCATAGCTATGTGGGCTCTCCTAGCTATGCTAAGGTCCCGTTACAGCTCAAACATTTTGTTGTTGAAACTTCTGGTAAGCTAGTAATTGCAAAACCACCTACCTTACGAAAATGTCCCTCTGTTTAAAGCATTTTGGATTATTTTGAAACCAAATCAAGTCTACAGATACTGTCGTAAGCAGGAATTTGCGATGAATTGAATATTTAACGGAACTATGTTGAATGATAATTGAAAAATTATCACACTCCACGTACGTGAAATTTTGACACTCTATTTAACAGGACACTGGGTCATATGCAAAAAGATGAGTTCGAGCTCTTTACTCACTTTTCTGAGAAGTTCTTAGAGTGGTGTGCAGAAATAAATACAGAGACCGAGATCGATCTCAAGCTGTGAGTTCGAACTCGAAGTGTTGAGATCGATCCCTTGACGAAAGCTGTATGTGAGAAAGTTATAGTTTTGATATGAAAAAAGATGAGAAAACGTTCGACTGCATGAGGGACTGATCTCACGAATTGTTGAGCATGGGTTTTCTCTTACTCAGTTGAAAAACAATTATCGAAATGACCGAGTTTCTAAATAATTTTGTTACAAATCGTGTTTATAAAAGTAGAAGATATCCACTGGTAAAGATTTTTTAAAATTGTACAGATTCGGATTGAGATTAAGAAACAGGTGTTCAATTATTTACAGATGAGTTTTTGAGTCAAACCCTGAAAACAAGCGGTGGTGCTTTGACTCATAAAGATAAAATAAGGAAATCCTCGACTTCAAAGCGGTGTTGGTGAAGACATTGGTGTCAATCAATCAACGATATCTAGGGTGATATAGCAAGTCGCAACAAAAATTCAAAGCCGAGCAACTGATTTGTTCATATTCCCACAGACTTCTTAAGAAATAGAAGAAGCGCAAAGGTTATGGAGCAGGAAGTATGAGTTTCCTTTCACCACGAGATTACTCCTCAACCGCAAAGGATACTACTCAATAAATGTACAGGCTACGTGCGACGCGGATGAGATCTGTTTTAATTAGTGCAAGTGCATAAAAAGAGCTTGGAGATTGTTCTCATATCACTGAGTCAGAACTGTAGAGAGTGAACTCGTTATTCTATTTCTTTATCGATCTATCTCACATGTGAGTTCAAGCTCGTCAGCTCTGACTCTGAGAACATTGTCTTTCGGCTGACAGATGAACGTGGAATGTTATGGTCCTCACAGTCCACCCTATCGAGCTATCCGTTTTTAGATGAAAATTGTCCGGTTTTGTACGATTTGGAGGTTTTTGGTTCGAGGTATTCTTCCGGATAGCTTTTTGGAATTGTACAGAAACTACAGATATAGTAGAGTATTGTGATTGTGACACTGCCAGTGACTGCCAGTGGGTGAAAAATGGCTGTCGCTTTCAGTAATACCAGCTCGTCACATATTCAGGATCGACCGACTCCCTTACTTTACCATGCAAATTCTTTAATATTTCCCTCGATCGGAAAATGATATCAAATCTTTTTTAATTTAAAGTTATTTAAATTTTTAAATCCTTGAATCCGTCTTCATTTGTCTTATGGTTGTGTTTCAAAAGTAGAATATAATTATTGCTACGATGTAAATTCATTAAACAAATAATCTAAACTAAACAACTGCACATGATAAATGCATCCTTGGTATGTTCTTAACATTGAATTTATTCTAACAAGTTTATTGTACCCCCAATTTTAAGAATTCCTTTCAAAAATATGTGGAAAATTATTAATACCAACAGTTTTGAAGTTCAGATTGCATACAGCAACTACTTCCAAAAGCTGACCATGTTTCTAACACCAATTGCTTCTTATAATTACAACCATATGCCATTGCAATTTATTGCACCGCAATTAATTACGTTAATAGGCTCTCGCTACTTATGCTTTATTGCCATCTGCAACGACATGCCTTACATAATTTGTGTGTTACCATGCATTCTAAGCGTAGTGTCTGAACTAGACGCATAGCCACAATACATACTCCGAAGCTGGAATCGTTCCAACTTTAATTCTCGACCTTACTCAACAGAGAAACTCAGAATCGTTCCAAAAAAATGCTCATGTGATTGAAATTTACAAAAGAAAACATAGAAAACGTTACTGCCAGTCACGCCCCCTATTTGTTTGGTTTGAAACTCGCATGAATCTAAAAATCTAAAGAACGCACACTTATTGGCAGCACTCCATGGGTGATAAATCTATATGCACTCATAAACTGAAAACCGAGTGCGCTGCGTATGGAAAACGATAAACAAACGAAACGTATTTCTCCAAAATGTTTACACTCAGTCAGTGAACTGCGAAAGAATCCCCCATATAAGCTACGCACGTCGTCGTTATTCGTTTGTTGTTCCTGCCAAGTAGGACGCATCTCAATGGCACCAAAGTGGTTTTTCATTGACGATAGTGTCCTCAACCGGATGCGGCATTTGATTGGGGAAAAATCTCGGAATTGGTCCAAAAACTGATTAATCAGTCTTCTTTTTGATGAGCAATATTGAAGAGCGGGCAACGTGTGTGCAGCGGTAGCTTTCTGACTAAGTTCCAAAAGTCTCCAAGTCTCACTTGAGTGTATGTGTGCGTGCGGAACCGTTTGATAGTATGATTATATAAGTTCTTGCCAAAGAAGATGTTGATCGGTGTAAACAAATCATTACACGCCATGCTTTCGGGTGGAAGGAGTTATATTTTGCAATCGGGCCAAAAAATCGAAATCTGCAGAGGCAGGTCGTTGAAAGCAATCACAACGAAATATTGAATCTACGGCAAGATATAGTTTGGTGGTTGTTTCTCAATCAAAACAGAAACAGTCAGGTGGTGGTTTGTGTTTTGTTGGCTTTTTGAGCGTTAGCCGTGAGAAAGTTGAAAATTCTCACCTCTAGACGTGTGATTTGTATTTAATTATCGGAGAAAAAAAAAACGGTTTGGTGAGATGATTTGTTTAGTTTTGAGTGAATGAAGAGTGACGTTTATGAAAAGGAAGTGACGTGGTTTATGGATGAGCGAATATGAAAAGCAGGTGGGATGGACGCTAATTTAACACTTCAAGAAATTATGATTTGTTGAAGGAATTCAATCATTTTTCAAGTTGGATATTCAAATTTTCGCTTGAAGCAGACAAATGCAAATGTAAACAAATGGAGTTTTTAAAAATACTTTCATTTTTGAAATTTTCGAAGGATCAGAACTCATCAACTCACTGAGGAACAGGTTATTTCGACAGGGAAGAATCTTCAAACTATTTCTTCGATGATAACGAGTACAGTATGGGAAACGTTTTTAATGTCGTGAAGGATCGACATCCACGAGATCTGGAGTTGCGGTGGCCTACGAGCGAATGATTGAAGATTTATATGAAGGAACTGTGACCAAGGTAAGCATTTCGATCAGCAAGGGTGGCCGAAGAAACCCAAGTTACCGTAGATGGGCACTGTACACCAAGGAAGCGTAATGAGTCCTCCTTTCTTTATTACAGTCAGGACTACCTGCTCGAAGGTTAGGCAATGGGCACCAAAGTTCATCAAATATTCCTTGCTGACAATGGAGCTATTAAGCGATGATTCTTCATCAGTGGAAAGAGCATTTGAGGTAGGAATAGATGTTTTAGAAGATTGGTATAGTACCTATTATAGGCCAAAAAGACAGTACTTATGTTGCACGTTTTCGGCTACAGACTTGCCAATTCCAGACATTTATTTGTAGATCTATGCTCAATGATGAAGCAACTTATGGTGACGACATCAATCATCGAAGGAACGTAGATTGGATGAAGTGGCGGTTAAACTCCGCTATTTTCTGTGATCGAAAAATACTCCCTAAGCTGAAGAGAAAATTCTACATACAGTTCTCACATTCTACAGTTCCTAATCTTGGCAAAGAACAAAAGGGATGACTGCAGCTGAGATAGAATTACTTCTCATTACAGCAGGAATAACAAGGTTTGATCGTAATAGAAGTACCAAGATCCATGGAAGCTTTCATTTCAAATATACCAACTTGCAGAAAATAGATCACCAGAGACCCCATCAAAAAGACAAATCATTCAACTTTGAGGTATCGACTTTAGCGAGGAATCGACAAGCCTTTCGGGAGTAATCACACTGCCATTAAATACGCTTTCTCACTAAGCCCTTTAGAATCAGATCCCTTGACATCGTTAGGCTCCAAGAATATCCAAGTTCTGTTATGCCACCCTAGTTATTTCACAGCTTCTAATAAGATTTGCCTGCCTTCAAATGCAAACTTTCCACCTACTTCCTAATTTGTCTATGTGCTGCTCTTATGTTATTAAATTTTATTTCCGTTCACAACTATCGGTGTTTTATAGACCAAATGCACATACATTCATAGTTTTCCAAACTTCCTTGAATTGTTCTTAGTTGCTTCATTCTATTTTCCATAAACTACCATTTGATAATTTATGTTCCCTGCATAGCTTCGGATAACGACAGTAACGTTCTTATAACCGGGGCCCCCAACGATTATGGTACCAAAACTTGTATTGGGTTTGTTGGATAAATCAATAGCTTCGACGGCTGTAATTTCCACTTCGTTCGTAGTGCCCTTGAATTAAAAAAAATTGTATGGCCATCCCGAATAGTCGTATTTATCACACACTTACTTTTGTTGGGAACCTGAAAAAATTAAAAACCCAATAACCAGGGTCGTCTTGAAGATTCGACGAGTATTTGAACCTCTCGGTATGAAGAATTTTATCCTTTGCATTGATCGTGCCCCAAGTGCTGTTCCGAGCGAAAGAACTTGCAGCAAAGGCCAACAAAAGAGTGATAACGAAATCCCCAGTGTACTTCATGGTTATGAGTTGAAGAGTTGCTTTTTTGTAACTGTGTATAGACACTAAATGAAGCAACTATTTATACTTCCATCAGTTGCTCTCCAGCATTCTATCTCTGATCTCGGTTGCAATAATATTTACAAATTACTTAAGTCTATTAAAATATTACAACTGAAAGTTCCGAAGAAAAATAAATATTAGAGATAATGCCACAATTCAAAACAATTAGAGCACGATATTGTAAGAAGTTAGAAAGTTACACTTGTTGATTGACGTAATACTTTCGAACTAGAAACAAAGCAACTAAGTTATACAGCTGAGACAATATGTATATCTATACGGTAGATCTTTGCTTCTTTAAAAAAATAGGTTTGGTGGTTGAACCGCTGGGGTTTCCCTGAAGTCAAAACAAACCTTTTTTGAAAAACCTCAACTCGTCTTAAATGTCAAACTGAGTATTTTGAGCTCTGAGTCTGCCCTTAAACTGCACTAAAGTGGCTCTTGATTTTTTCTGGGGGCGAGCTAAGGAAACGAACAGAAGTGTCGAATTGCATTTGTTTATAATTAACGCGCACATCAAGCGGTTATGACTACCCTTATAATGTTATAGAACACTGTGCAAGCATTTCGGGAAATAGGAGAGGATTTGAAAGGAGACACCGATGCACGTTGCTTTTGAATTTTTGTGAATCGTAATGCAGGGGAAAAACAGAGTCCGGTAGAGCATTCCACACTCGGGTGGTGCGACTAAATATGAATCTGTATACTTCACTGTACGTCCGAAGTTGGGCTCAAGGTAAAATAAATGAGCATTGCTAGCGAGGCGGGTGTTGCGGTTAAATAGTTTTAGGGGAGGAATACAGCTGGCTACTTCATATATGTTTCTTCAAATTACAAGGATGTGTGGAGATTTCGCAGTTAAGAGTTTTGTTGAGAACCGAAATTCCAATTACTTTTGAAGCTTTTGAGTGAAATTATATATATGTAGCAGAAATTAGTTGAAGGACCAAAATGTGTATGAAAGGAAGACATGGGTCGAACACTTTGAAAGCAATGATAGATTTCTTATTTCTGGTATTTGAATAAATATAGTTTGCGAGACACGGAAGTGAAAAGTGCTAGAAATGTTACCAGTAAAAAATAATTGGCCAGTAAAATCATAGAACACTGCTCCCTACATCCACAGTCTTAAGCAATAACATTGTGTAAGCCAATGGGTTATTGGCGACTCGCTATCACTATCTTTGATTGTAACTTCAACCTTTCTTTCCAATTATTGGCTGGCGAAAACCGGTCGAATTCGTTTGCACAGCTTGAAACGTCGACTTCTGTACTGATTTATTCTCTTCACTGTGAGTAAGATGATTTCTAGACTTATCTTCGAAACGAACATTGTAAATATTATTTCCGTTTCGATCCGCGATCAAGGCATTTTCAACTCGATCAAAACCTAGTGAAACCAGGATTTTCATATCATATTGCTAGACATAATTCCCCATTTAGAAATGACTGACAAAGACTCTGTTCTCAGGGATTTCATTACGGTGAATCCCTTCATTGAATTGCTCAAATGTCTCCACTTTCGCTTGAACATCTTCTACTATCAAGTGGTCACCATCGAAAATGGCGTCATCGCCATCTATTTCTACCTCCTTGACGTCATTTGTCGATTTTCCTTGACGTCATTTGTCGATTAGTATACTGCTGGACAGCACGAATTTTAATCTATAGCTTTCTTTAAAAAAAAAACTTTCATATGAAATTGAACTTCTTTGTGTCCATAAACTTAAAATCTGAAAATGATGAAAAATCAAGCTTAAGTTACTTAAGTAGAACTGCCTGAATACAATCGGGCAATAGTAGCAGCAGTAAATAGCACCGCCAACATTAAAATTAAGCCAGTTCTATAACGCGTTTACAATGAGTTGCTGCGTCTGTAGCCACCTTTTTCTGCAGCAGCAGCAGAAGCCCAAGTTCGTTCAATTTCAACTGCTGCATCCTGCTGTTTGATGATTCATAATATGAAAACATCGAAACTTTTACCTATGTTCTAATAGTAATTTAAAAAATGGAAGTCAGCGCCAAATAGCAAACGTTCAAAGTCAATAAAACTTATTTACAAAACAAATTTCAATTTTATTTGCTTTAATCTAATCTACATAGTTGGCAGAGAAAAATCTGAATTGAAATCTGAACCAACTTTTTCTAGGAATCGGTTAGTAGGTTCTTCTCCAGTAAAAAGAAAAAATGGGTACGAATCGGTCGCCCGAACTTGCGATAGTGTGCTAACATATAATATATTTAATGGTACAGGATTGCCAACTACACATTAATTATGAAAATTAAAAAAACGGCACATAAAATTAAAAAAAACAATGAAATTAAATATTTTAAAAGTTTTCAACGCTGAACGCTGAAAATTGATTCAAAATCGTTAGAGCAGATTTTTAAAAACCGGTTTCTCATTTTCACTTTGTTAAAAACAGGTTTTTTAAAAACAAAATATGGACCTATAGATCTTTTCAGAAGATGCTTTCACAAAATTTTAATCAAAAATCAAAGATAAGGTTTCGAAAATATTCAAGAAATTATTTTTTTTTTCTTTAGGGGGGACGCTGGTCTAGAATTTTGAAGAAACCGAAATTTTTTTTTTTGTCTGAAAAGGTACTTTAGGGTCTTAAAAATAACATACCAAAGGATGGATGCCGGCAAAAATGTCTAAATGCCCAAACTTTCCATTCTGCGGCAGTGCCCCTCTGGTATGCCGTATGATTTTATAGTATTTAAAACTTTAAACGTGTTTTTCTCGAAATTACTTTTTTTTGACTGGCCGAAAACATAACTCGAACAAATCTTCACCGATCTATACGAAATTTTGACAGTACATTCAAAATACCTTTCTCCAGAGCCGTACGTAGGATTTTTCTTTATATTGCATAGTTTTTTTTAATCAACAGTTTTCTCGATTTTTTTTTAGTGAAAATCTGAATTTTTTGTTCAAACGTGAACCATTTCGCCAAAAAACAAAATATTGAAAAAATCCTACGTACGGCTCTTGCTGTTGTTATATAGAACTAAAAATTTTCTCGATTTTATTCCAGGATCAAAATTAAGGAGGTTACATTTTCGACCATGGACCCATCTAAAAAATGAGGTGCCTCCGAAGAAATGCTGGACAGCCGCCATTTTGAATTTGATTGAAACGAAAAAATTTGTATTTGTATATAAAAACTTAAACTATAACCCCTCTTTCATAGATTTTCGATAGATCTTTTTGTTGAGTCATAAAAAATTCATATATTATGCCCATTTTTTAACGCTCTAGACCAGCGTCCCGTCCCCCCTTAAATTAGTACAAATTTCACAAATCAAAATATTTCAATTTAATTTTTGATATGTAATCTTTCTTAAGCAACCTACGTCTTCTTAAGTATAAAAATTTCGTCAAAATCGTGTAAGCCATTACGAGAAAGTCGGTTTTGAAAAAAAAAACCAAAATTATGTGAGGTTCCGCTTTTAGACTTTTAAAAAATAGTTTTTTACATAAGAAAGACAATTTAGAAAATAATGCCTCACATAAAATTTTATAGAATTCTTTGGATCTGTTTTCGAAAAAACAAGAGTTATCATAAAGGTTGTATGGCAGGTACCGTTATTTAAAGACCTAGAGATCCAATTCCAAAAACCTGTCTGTAGGCTACCCCCAGACCCTAACTGCAAATTTTGAAAAAAATCGGTCAAGCGGCACAGGCTGTAGACCCATTTATGGACAGACAGGCAAACAGAAAGAATTGCAGGATCCACTTTTTCGTATTCTCTTTCATCGTTATGTCATTTTTAATTTTTTTCTCAAAATTTTTTTAATGCACGATTGCAAAACTTGCCTTATTGTACCGATAATCGCAATTGAAAACGTCGCAGAGGTTCAGAGTAAACCAAAACAGCCACCATGAAAAAAAAGTTTTGTAAAATCAAAGTCAATAAAAAACATTGTGATCTTCTTATGATCTTTTGAATATCTTTTTTCACAGACTTTACTATTTAACAGTTTAAGGGTGTATGGCGTGGAAATCTAACTTGAACGGGATTAAATTAAAAAAATAAGCTTTCAACATTTGACTTCTTAATAGCTTTTCACACAGGAAAGAATTTCATAAATCCCCGAAAAAGTGCGTCCTTTGCTTTCTTTTATCGATCCACAAAACACCTCCCAGGAAAATTTCGAGGACTCATAAAGGAGAATATTTTTAACGACACAGTTAATATCTTTTTACTCAAATCAATGCTACTTTTAAATGTAATATCAAAAGAATACTGTGAACAAAATTCATAGAGATATATCAAAAAATGGCAACAGTAACTGTGAAGCGTCTCGAAAATAAAGATGCGATGCCCCTCATAACTCGATTCCAGTATCGAGTTATGAGGGGCATCGCATATCCGAAACATCATCACATCATCCGAAATCAAAAAATAAAATTTATTTCCTTAGATAACTGTTTTCCCAAGACAACGCTAAGAGTGGTTTTCAAAATTAAAATTTTTCACTCTTGAGAACAGTTTGAAGGGAAAGACGCAATTTTTTGAGAATATATATACCCCTATTTTTGAATAAATCACTAAAAACGCAAATTATAAAAACTAGTTGGCCCATTGAAAAAAAAAACATGAAGTTAAAAAAATTTAACGCAATGGTGTAAATTTTATGTCAGTTGAATCTTTTCAACCATGTTCAACTTTGTGGTTCGTTTCTGTAAGACCCCATTAAAACAAATGAAAAACAAAAAGAACGTTCTTTAAAAGCTCGATTAACTCCATAAAAGGTTTGTGTGTTGGTTTTCGATGTACCTCGAAAGTGGATTTCACTAAACAATGATTTTAAATTCATAAACATCAATTTTGAATTATTTAAAAACAAATAACAATCAGCACTATTTGAAAAAAAAACTGCTTTCTATCTATGAATCTTACAACTCTAAAGCAAATCACAATAAGTAAAAGAAATTAGTAAAAAATAAAAATACTCACCACGAGTTGATGAAGTTGATGAAGTTTCAAAAACTTTTCCACTACTGTTGCTTTTATTCATCAGCATTATAACGCAAAGTTTTTATTTATATTTCTATGTTTGTTTGTATTGAATTTTGCGGATTAAACTATTTCACTTAATTTTTGCAGCAACTGTTACACTATGTTGAATATTTATTTACTTTTTTTTTTTAATTGAACTGTAGTTATTATTTGAAAACGTTTTGATATTCTTATCTTAAAATTATTCACTATTGTTATTGTTTTTGAATTCTTAACCGTCCTTAACGAGAAAACACAAAGTACATTTGAATAAAAGGCAAGG
The DNA here is from genome assembly GCA_949752695.1 of Melanostoma scalare. Taxonomy (NCBI): domain Eukaryota; kingdom Metazoa; phylum Arthropoda; class Insecta; order Diptera; family Syrphidae; genus Melanostoma; species Melanostoma scalare. The sequence goes on along the minus strand of OX456986.1, from coordinate 8,797,535 downwards.
AGTTGTGATGTTGGTCCTTGCTAGACTATACGAAGTTAAGTTATGAATAAGATATGGACACACGATGACGATTGGTATTCCTTATCCACTGAAACAATGGACGCATTTCTCGGCAACGTGTAGTCCGTTCCAATAATTGCACTCGTTTCTCGGTGACATTGTCATCGTTGTCGTCGGCCCAGGAAAAGAAGATTTTTTGTTGATAATAATTCGACATGGTTTCTTTTTTTGGGTAATAGCCAGTTGGCCAACGCAACAAACGCTCCACGCTTCTTTGATGGGGTGATGACGTTGGCGGTTGTTGTTGATGACGATAGAATTTGGGCTTCCCCTTGATTACGTTGACACTTTAGCTGGAGATGGAAAGGAGCTAAGCTGTATGATCGAGACGGACGTGTGTGTGGCATTGTAAAGACAATTGAAATCCAAAATTCTTTCACCATCAACCTGTTGGCCAAGAAAAAAGTCCACTTGGCTTCGACTTGATACAATGTTGGCCATCAACATCTTGGATTTGGCCACCAGCATCTCCAAGAATCATTATCGTTGTCATCATGTGGTGGACCAATGAACGAAAGATGCCTCCTTCTTCTTCTTGTTCTTCTATTTCTGCTCTGCAGTGTCTTTCGCTGAAGGTAATGGTGGTGGTGCAAGGAGACACTCTTGGACTTGGCCATCACAAGAATATTTCGTTACTGCTGGTTCTGTTGCTGATGGTGATGATGATGAGTTTCTGAATCGGTGGCCAAGTTACGAGACACCGTCCAAAAAATATTTTTTTTCTTATTATTTCTTCTTTTTTTTCGACGACTAGCCCGAGAATTTCTGTCGAGTGGTCGGATGGTTTGTTGGCTGGCCCGATCCGTTTGAGAATTTTGATGTTTTTTTTTCCGTAGTCGGGCGTAATTTTTCTTGGATGCGTCTCAATCGTGCCCGAAGGCACGATTGGTGGCACCGCACGTTGCCTGCCTGTGCCAGAAGCGGCACAACACTGCACTGGCAAACAATTCGCAAACAACTGGCTCCACTCCAAGATTCGACATGAATCGGTCGCCTTGGTCTCGTCGACGTTCGGTGGCAAAAGCAGTAGTAGAACTTTTTTGGGGGATGTCGCTGTTGAACACTTTTGTCGTCTTGGTCTAAGTCACCATATCGTAGAGAGACACAACAACATTGCCGAGTCTATGAGTGAATCTGCTATGTGGCTATGGCCAAATGTCTTTCTGTGTATGTTGGCCCCAAAATAGCACAAGTTGTTGTGGCTGTGTGAATTTTTTAATTTCAAGCTAGTGGTGGTGGTGGCTGCTTTAAATGTGTGTGTGTGCGCTACTAGAGTCACTATGGCTTACACGATTGGGGTACAGGGACGTGTGTTGGCGGATGCATGAGTTTTTCTATTATTTTTATTTTCTTCTTTTTACAATTTTCCCTTTTTCAATGTTATTATTATTGTTTTCCTCGGAAATATTTCTCTTGCACCCACGACACCAAGTGTGTGTGGGAGTGGATGAGGTTCGATTCGAATCTTTTTGCTCATAGTTTATGTGTGGCTACACGGTAAAAAGGAACGTGTGTCGTCTTAAAATGTTTGAGGATTTATGTGTAAAAACTAAAAATTGATCGAATAGTTCAACATGTTGTCGTCAGAAATGTCACATACTCACAGTTTGTTGGTCAGGCACTAAAACTTAAAATAGATTGGTATTAATGAATTGAATGCAACATTAAAGAGTCCGCGTTGTGTTTTTTTTTATGTTCCTGTATTTTTCTTTGAATGAAAAGATTCACTGGCATATTAAAGTCCAAGTTGTAACAATCACTTATCAACGAAATTAGGGTTTTGTTATGAACTGATATGTTTCCACTTTTTTATTTTTCAATTTGTGGTTTTAATTGAACATTGTATTTTAAGCACTTGCAGCAAATACAAACTTTGCCGCTCCTTGAACTCAACGAGACAAAATTTCTACATATTTCTTTGTTTAAGTTCAATATTTTTACTCCGATACTTCAAAGACTGCGTTCATGTCCCTTTCTTAGGTGATATCCGGATACATTTATGGTGCTGTTTTCCCAGCTGACTTAAAAAAGATCGTTTATGTAGGTACTTAGACATCTGATAAAAAATTTCCAGACTACATACAATCTGACAATAATCAAGTGTCGAATTATCGCATCAGCGATAGAGTCAGTAAGTACTACTTCTTTTTCAAAATTCGCCCTATATTACACAACATCTGTCTGCTGTTCATTTATTGACTTCAATTCGTTCAAATACTGATGAAAGAATGTCAAATTGTGGTACTAAAGTGCTCGAAAACGCGCGAAAAAATGCCAAATACACATAATTCAGTCACGTATCACTCGATCACGTGTGTACTAATTCGACGCCAGAATCTGAGAAACAATATCAATGAGCTAATTTGGCAAATTAAAGAGAAATGTAGCATCCTCCGCAGCATACCGTCTTTTGCCGTGACTCTTAGGTTTTTTGTTTGCGTAAAAATTTATTGTCTTTAAAGTTGTCACTTTGCTAAACAGCGTTTGATTCTTGGTAAGGCAGGTTAAGGAGAGAGACAACTGAACTGATTTTAAATTAAACTTATACTAAACGACTTTAATGATCAGGAGAAATATTTAAAACATTTTCAGAACTTGAATTGAAATACAAGAAATAAAAGTCGAATAAAAATAGTCAAACTCAAACCACGTTTAAGAGAGCATTTTTGAGTTGAGTTCACATTTTTGAAGTGATAAACAACATGAATCCTTTCTTTGCGAATGCTAACCACTTTTGAATGAAAACAAGGAAAGATACTATGCAGGTGGGCGACAAGCTTCAAGGTTATCCGAGTAAAGTTCAACTCTGCAAGGAAGAATTTAGAGATGTGGGCTATTACTTTACAGAGCACTCAAAAGACCATAAAAAATTCACTGTTTTCTGAATTCGATCAGTGTCAATTTCAAAAGCTAGAGTTCTCAACAAAGTCATGTGCCCCAGAGGAGAAAGACATTTTATGATTGAATAAGCTCACTGCACAATTCAACTGACTCCGTGTGCCCGTTATATGTTTGGGCCGATGTAAAAAGAAGAGAATGAGGATTGAACAAAATAAGTAACTAGTCTCTACTTCCAGAAGAATTTGGGTATACGGCTTCAATAACATTTCTTTTTCACATGTCACGAAAAGAAAAGAAAGAAGCTCGGTTCGAAAACTGGACTCATATAAGAAAGGATAGAATGTGGATTGATTGCAGTCAAGCATACATTAAAGACAAAAACTTTCCCAGAAATTTCATCGTGAAAAAATCAAGGACACTGCCTCAAAACCATTTTATTTTTTCTTGAGCACTTTCTCGTAGTCCTCATAAGAGAGAAGAAGAGAAGAAGATAATCGGCCCTATCGTGGTAACCGTCGGAGCGGAATTCTCTCCGATCGGAGACATTTTGCTTCGTGGTAGTTCTCCGATCGGACGATCCGACGTTCTCCGATAAGATTTTGTTGCGGAGATTTTAGTTTTGGGAATGCAATGCATTGCTGCATTTGTGAAAAATTTCTTACGACGACAACTACTTCGAACCAAAATTGAATCTTCGAAAAAAGATGCGTTGCGGAGAAAACTCCGCTCCGACGGTTACCACGATAGGGCCGAATAATTGCTGCATTGGGAAAATTCATAACTGCGTTGTCAGAAAAGGAATATTTATACCACCCTAGCTGTAAATTGTACAATCACATACAGAAAGTTCTTAGTCAGCAATATTCCATTCTAATTGCGGTGTCATGATAGACGCTTTCGGTCGCTTTGGGTTGGAACACTGATTTCAACATTTGTTATATAGATGAGCTCAACACTTTGCGTATATTTGAGGAAATCTGGTGAATTATTCTTTTCAATTCGTCTGAAAAAGTTGGATACATTCAAACATTGAAGAACATGCCCTTATCACATCAGGGTGGAGAGCTTGTCCTATCCAAATATTTCAGAAAAAAGTTTTCCTAACACTGTACGAAAATGCTGAAAATTGGAAAGACCGTCCAAAAGAGAATAAATAACCACATAAAAAAAATAAAAATAAGTCCATAAAGAGGCCCAACAGTGCTTGGGGGAAACCTGGGGCCTAGCGCGTTTTTTTTCACCACACCTTGATGAGGAATAGAGGGACCTTCAAGTTTTTGTCGGTTTCAAACGGCTAAGTGAGAAAGCACTTGTCATGGCAGTGGTGATTTTTTTCGAAAGACTTGCCAATTTCCAACGATAAGTGATACCCTAAGAAAAAAAATTACTATTTCTGAGATTCGAATGTCGAACTCCCAAACAACTGTAAAACTTGATCTTTACGCCAAAGGGAATTCAATCAAAAAATTGATCTACCCTACATCTTACTCCGATAGACTTTCTCAGTCCCTTTCCAGTTTATATCTTAGACGCCAAAACTTTAAGAGTGTTTAATGAGCCCTGAACAAGTTTCTGATGGAAGAGTTTTTGTCCCACGTTGACACCCTGCACTTGTACACCATCGTTAGAGCTATTGATTGGACTAAAATCTTCCTATTCCGAATGATTTACAGATCCAGGTCAGGAGGTGCTTTTTTCGTTTTAATAAAGCCTACTCTTTATATATTCTCTAACCTTAAACCGCTTCGAGAAAAACACAACTTTTATGACATTTGTTCGCCATTTTAGTAAAGAAAACATTCTATGTATATAAAAAAATAAGGCTTAAATTGTTTTGTTTCACAAAGCTATTAGATCTTAAGATCCAGCTTCTCAATTCTTTCCTTCTTTTGATAAATTAGCCTTTCTTTCCTGCTTTATAAAATGCAGTGCTCGAGACTCTTCTCTCTGTTTCCATTCTCATTGAATTCTTGGTAATCCCTTCGATTCAAAAAACAGACCAATCGTATTTGTAAGTTCAATTTTGACTTACTTCAAATTCATTTATTTTTTGCAGTGCACTTACTCTACAACTACATTGAATGCATTTTTCATATCTGTGTAGGTAATGCACAACTTTCTCTCAACGAGCTCAAATGCGCGCGAGCGTGGTTTCATCTGAGCTTGTTTTCATTTTGAGTTTTCGTTGAAAAAAAATTAAAGCAATTTACTCAAAATCTTCGAAAGAAAACAAATTTCTGAAAACTTCCAACTTTACTTAAAACTAGGCTGTATCTAATTTACTTTTAGGCCACGTCTTTAGCCCTGTTCCATGTCCACCAAGAACCCTCAGAGGACTGCAGAACAATTCCGCTTGTTCATCCAAGAAAAATATTTGATGTACACAGTCCCAATGCCACCCCATTGTGATGGTCATGTCCTGCCAAAAGATGTTAGCTCCAAAAAGCACTCCGTGACTTCAACAGCCCTTCAATACATAAAACAAAAATATTCTTTAAAGGAGTATGAAGATGTTTATCTTGGATTTTGTAGTTTTTATGCGTTTCCTTTTGTTTGTCCTGCATACTGTCTTCTGACAGTTTTGGCTACAAAGTCAAATCTTTTCGACTCTCCCCGTCCTTCAATATCGTCAGTTGGCGGTGTTTTATTTATTGTTTCTCTTTTCTTTTTTTTTTCATTGTCGGGACAAATTACCCACTCTTCGACTTAGGTCATCCATACCAATACCATCATCGTATAAGCAACAAAAAGAACATCCTTTTGCTCTCTGATTTTCGTATGGACTATGGAGCAGCCACATTGGTGTGGCGCATGTTTTATGGTTCGCGGTGCACGTTGTTACCCATTGACAACGTTGATGATGCGGTAGTTGTATTAGCCTATCCAGCACGTGGTTTTAACAATATTCTGTAAGTTGGAGCAGCTGGTGGTTGTGGAGTTCCATTACGATGGGCATCCTTGTTGGAGTGCTGACTTTTGACTATTTTTTTTTTTTGTTTTTGCTGCCGTGCGTCGGTCGTCGTCGGCTGTCCTGTTTATCCCTAAACGATGAAGTTATTTCTAATTCAATGTGTCTATTTAGGGGATATGCTAATGCAATATGGGTTGGATAGAAGCTTTGAATTATGTGGCTCATGTTCCACCATAGTGAGCAGATTAGGGGTTAAACTGGTGTGTATAGGTTGTTGGTTGGTTTTCATTTCACTGATATATAGCAACCACATACATTGCAAGCGGTGTAATGTTTGGCGTTTTATAGGTGAAAATACATGTGGGTGTCGTGTTGTTTCAAAATTTCAATATTTTTCACTTTTTATTGATCGTATTTGAGCCTTAAACCGTTATGCTTCGATATATGTGCAAAGTTGAAGTTTTAGTCCCTTCAGAACTTTTTTGAAGGTTTAGCCAGATTGAATAAAACTTACAGCCGGCTTTATGATACACTCCTGCTCACTCGTGAGCTCGTTGGGCTTATGTCGAAATAGAAAAGGATCTAAAAAAAGGATACTACTGTATAGGTGGGCATCTTTCAAAAATGGAGTGCACTGCTTTCGCTTCTGAGTTAAGGACAAAGTTTAAATGTATAGAGACACACGCGATTTGGTAGGTTAATTTATTTATTATCGGTCCTCCAAAGGCGTACTTCTTCTGGCTTACGATTGCCAAATTTCTTCCAAATACAACTGCTCAAGTTGATTCAACCTGCTATAGGAAGCTCTATCCAATCGCATTTAAAACCAGTGTTCAATTGCTTTTTTCCGCATTCGTTCGTTTCTTTCCATAAGCTCTTAGGAAAGAAAGATTAACTAGTTTATACTTATTTCCAAAAAATTACAAAAGAAAGTTCTCTATAAGCACAGACAGACTCTTGAACGTCATGTGGCGCCACAAGTGCAATCCACTTGACAACCTATCTTCCTGATGAAAACAGGAGAATCATACGTCCTTGCAAAAAATTCTCCTTCAATCCAATCAAAGGTTAATAAAATATTTTACAATTTTACAACACAACCCAATAAGGTCTGAGTACTTTGTCCCCAAAGCAAGAAAGTTAAAATCTTCTTTATGTCCTTTTCTATAAATTGAAATTTACATATAATTCCAATAAGACGGTAGGTACTCTTTTTCACATATGAAACGTGTCTGTGACGTGTATCGTTTACTTCTTCAAGTTGTTGTACTAGGAAATCTTTCTGTTATCTAAATTGTCTTCAAATCAAGTAATTTGCATATTTCTAAGCAGTACTCACAGAAAAAGGATTAACTCCATATAACAATGTGTTTCCTTTTAGTAAACACAACTTAAAGTAACTATCCTAAGATACACCAAGAGTCAAAGAGTCAAGTAAAAAGGTGATAATTTGTGATTTCCTAATCCAGAATGCCCACATATATTCTCTCCAAGGATTACTTTGTATTCATTGCACTGCACAAACCTTCTGCTATCGACAAGTTTTCAGGTCATTAAGTTTTGGCCCAAGGATGAGGCGACAAACAAAAAACTAGAACACCGGAACATTGTCTGGGTTAGATTCTCGTCGGTTGAACAGAGATTAGATCTTTGAGAGGACTTTAAGGAATGCTTTAGCTTTAAGGGTATTGTGCTTTGTGCTTGTCTTGAATAAAATTAATATTTTCGTATTCAATTCTTTTTGTTTGTGTCGAATTTTTTGTTTTTCTTTTGTATGCAGTCATGCCAGTAGAGTTTTTGGCAAGAAAAGCAAATTGTTTTACGAGGAATCGAGAGAAGAATCAAGGAATGTCCTTTGGCCTTAAATTGGTACTTTTTGTCATTTGTGTTCCCTCTCCCCGAAGTTTACATATTTTTGCATCCTCGATTGCTCTGGCACACTACACAGCTTATCTGAATGCAGGAGGGATACTTTGAGGGTTGTCTTTCTTTTGTTGAGGGCTGTATGATGTACCCATTTCAACGAAATAAAAAAAAACCAGACCACTTAGGTTGAGGGGAAAATAAAAGTGCATGTAGTTGTTTTCTTTTAACTATTCCAAGCACTATATTCAAAGTGAACTCTTCAATCATCAAGCTATACATATCGAAATGGAAGATTCATTTAAACTACTGGGTCTATTCAATTTAACGTAAACGTGTCGTAATGACTAGCAACTATGTATTACGGTCGAAGTTGAACTTAAACTTGCAGGGATGGTTACTGTTATCCTCCATGTGACAATACGTGACTGTAAGGCAGCGCTTTTGTAACGTAACGTGCTTCGATCTAATATGTTACCATACCATACCTCCTCGTTATGAGCTTACAGTCTAAAGATCGAAAGAAATTGCTACCATCGCGATGCATCGGGACGTAACGTGATCATTTGGTATATGTACCGTAACCAGTCTCTAAATGTTCCTTAAAAAATTATTCCAGTCTCATTCGATGGAAATGAAAGTTTTCTTTTTTAAAAACTTAATGTCTGAGAGTCATTAAAAGTAGAAACTACGTCCCGTAACGTAATCGTGCATCACTCTTGAAAGGTACTGCTGTAATGCCTTTTTTTCTTTACAACGATTATTTTATCATGTCGTAAAATATACAAAAATAATTGATACCGCATTGGAAGGCTTGGGTTCTGATGAATAATAACACTGCGTTACACGATTTTGGTACCCTCTTAACTGTTAGCTGGATTGAATAGGAAATGAGTCATAGATTAAATGTTCCAAACATATGTGGTATCCATCACGTCTAGTTTTCGAGGTACATGTCAACTATATTTTCTACTACCTTCACTTCTTTAGAGGAATAAACAACGAGAGGGAAAACCATTACCTCTCTTGCCCCGCAACTTCCATTTGCTTACATTGTTGTTTTTGTAACACGAGATACATCTGTGATACACGTATTAAGCTGAATATGAAGCTGTGACAGTGAGTTTACTAACACCACTTTATTTTCGGATTTCAATTCAAACTGGTTTTGAAAGCTGAAAATAAAGTGGCGCCATTCCATATGAGAACGGTCAATCCGTAATGTTGATATACCCCCGATTTTGCTCAAACTTTGTAGAAATGTTCCTTTGCAATCGAAATACAAAATAGTCAAAGAATTTTTTTTTTGTAATTTTCTTCTACCGAACATAATGATTTTTGGGGTTTCAGACTTTGCACCCTAACACTGTCTGTATTCAAGCGATTAGGACGATTAAGGTGTCATTTTAAAGCTGAGCATTTTTAGCAGCATTCTTTTTAAATCAATTAAAAGGTTTAAGGTATTTGAGTTGCTTTAGAAACCTGATCCTTTTGAAATCAACACATTTTATATACATTTTTGCCATTTTGAAGTAGTCCTGTGCCTAAATTTTCAATAGTAAGTTCCTAAATATTTCCCAAATTAAATATTACAATAAGTACAAAATGAACAATCCAAAGTTAATTAAAAAAAAATTTTTTTTTATGTGCATTCCTTTAAAATTTAAAGTTTTTGAAAAAACCCAATCTTTGGGCACATTTTTGGGAATGTTGACTACCAAATATCAAAATGGGAGTAGACAGGATTTAAAGGTCTATTCTTCAACTTTAAGTCCTGAAAATTTCGTTTTGTTATTCGCATGTACACTGAAGTTACAGCTGATTAAAAACAAGCTTATTTGTAAGCTATGAAAAAAGCCAATCTTTGGGCACATGCAAATGAGACGTGATGGAAAGAAAATTTGTATGTATGTTTATTAAACGATGCGTATAAATAAAAAATCATGACATTTCAAAGCGGGTACTCAAATTTTTTTTTTAATTTGTAACGCAGTGTAATTTGGGCCATGGGGGAGCAACGATACCATGTGGTACAACACCTAAAAGTACAGCATTTTAATGATCCTTAAAAAACTCCTTCGCTCTTATTAAACATACAGAAAAGAAAGTGTTCATATTGAAAACCATAAGGCCATAGACATCGATATTAGCTAAAACTATGTGACGTAACAAACTCATGAAACGTAAGGCTAAAGTTCTGTTGCCGCATTGCCGACCTCGAAGGCTTATTTGTTTAAGAAACTGAATAAATTTGTAGCCAACAAATTAGGAATGTGGTGCCCCTGGTCTAATGGTTAGCATGTCTGCCTGCAACATGGGAGTTTTGTGGTCCGAGTCCGAGAAATATCCAGTTGCTTTTGGACGGGTATTGCTTTTCGAGATTAATTGGAAAGTCCTCTCTTACTTACTTAGGTGGACATTACAGTTCGGGGTGAACCTGAGCCTCAACCAACATCATGCGCCAACAATTTCGATTTCGGCGAGCTCTCTCCAGTTTTGGCACCATGTCGGTTGAGGTCGATCTCCTCTTGATTGCGCCACCTAAGACGAAGTCTTCTCCTCCTGCGATTTCCCTGCATTGTGCTTTCGATAACCCGTCGAGCCGTAACGTTTGGGTCCATTCGATCTACATGGCCCAACCATTTTAGCCTGGCGATACTTACTCTTCTGGCTATGCTCATGTCGCGGTACAGCTCATAAAGCTCATTGTTGTATCTTCTTCTCCGTACATTTCCTTCCCATACGGGACCAAAGATCATTCGGAGTATTTTTCTTTCGAAACGACCAAAGGTTTCCTTATCCGCTTGCGATAAAGTCCACGCTTCAGCGCCATAAAGCAGGACTGGCATGATTAAGGTTTTATAAAGGGTTACCTTGGTTTTTCTAGAGAGGTTGGCAAGAGTTATTCTTCGTTTGATCTCCGTACTGATGTCGTTTTCTGTGCGTCTAAAGCGGATCCTTGTAGACGAAGTACTGTACTACCTCGAAGTTATGTCTGTCTATAGTGACGTTTTGTCCAATTCGTCGATGTTCGGTGTCCTTGTTGGTTTTCTCCAATCTCCTTAAGAAAAATGCGCTGGTATGCTTCCCAAACTTCTTTATGCTGCCCTATTTATTGTATTTATTTTTAATTGTAGTTCAGAAAAAGCAATAGCCTAGTGCATATCCAATCGCAAATAAAACACCCTTCAGGGCAGTACTAGGCCCAAGACACACCCATCCTTTAACTTTGGCTTAGGTAAGGGGAAGGCCGATCAGTATGATCGCACTAATTTGGTATTCCCTATCTGCATGTATCGCTTGGTGCCGTTCGGGATAGTATGGCGAACCATAGCTCTCAAGGCAGGGCAAGCAAAAAAGCTTAAGCTGATTGCATTTCAGCCTCTAACTTTACCACAAAATCTGACTTCCCACTTACTAGTTCCATTTACTTTAAAGAAAAGTAAAACAGAATGTTTTAATAGTGCAAACTGAAATGCCTCAAACTGTGTTTATTATTGGCCTTAATTGCCTACTCATGTTATTCTATTTCTATTTATAAACTCACTATCCCCTGATTCTTATTAAGACCTCAAATGTCATCTATCGTAGTCCATAAATCTTGCCACACAATTTGGCCCCAGTTTATCTAAAACCATTTCCATGTTAGAAGCGATATCAGCAACCTGCCCCAAAGTAGCAATACCGGACAATAAAATTGCAATCACTTGTAAATTATGATTGAAGTAATGTCCTTTCTGTCTGTTGATCTCTATGCACAATAACTGTTTTGTTATCCCTTCAGGTTAAAACCCATAAAAAATGACTTACTACACCTGCAGAACTGAAAAAAAGGACCGAAAATAGAAGTAAAAAGAAAAAAAAAACACAAAATGTTACTCTAAGCTGCAATGCCAACCAGAAAATCCCTATGTATCCTGGGAGCACTCCATTTGGCCTGTACCAATAAAAACAATACACCACAACCGATTTCTTGCTTATGATTGTCAACGCTGTGGTTTTGGTTACATGTTTATTTTTTTTATTTTCTCCTCTTCTCTCGGTTGTTTTGGGTCATGTTGGGTCGTCGTTTTTAGTGGGGTTATCTCTCTTGTTTAGTGACTTTATTTGGAATGGAATGATTAATGAAATTGAGCTGCGGATAGCTACTTCGATTTTAGCAGCCCCTAGACGGTGTTTTAGGTCGATTCACTTCAAATTCTTTCAATATCTATTTTTTCATTATTCTGGGAATCAAAGATCTCAATTAGACGATGTGGCATCTGTTGGATAAACTAAATGCAAAAATGTTTAATGTGCAGTACATTCAAACAACACCAATTGCAGCCCAGCTAGTTCCGGGCAATTTCGAATTTTTATTTATAGACTTTGTGTTATACTTGCTGCAGTGTTGTAGGTATTTGCATCTGTGAATATTCATAGTCAGTCGTATAGACATAGTCTTTAAGCTGAATCAAGCTAAAGAAAAATAAAATACCGTATTTTCTAATTTCACATCTGCCCCTAGACATGAAGCGAATAAACTATTAGACAACGACATACGAGTGTCGCACAGATGCATTTGACAAAAGTGGCGCGCAAAATACGAAATTAAAAAAGAAAAAAAAACTGTATGCAACACATAACTACACATGTGAACTAAAGCATATGCTTGTGAAAACAACAGCAAGACAAATTTGAAATTTTCCCTCTACTGTTTTTGTCCAGTTATAATATACGCGGAGGCATCAGACAGTAGTTGTGAAATGTTTTGTAATTTATTTTAATCTGGTAAATTTAGATTGTGAAGTTTGATACTTTTCGGTGGTGGTGGCTAGTGTGTCTATTTGTTGCGTGAGAGGTTCCAGATTCAAATCCCGGAAACATCACTGGTATCACCTATGGTGAGGAGTTGGCAATTTCTTAGGTAGTAATTTCATGCCTTGAAAAGCGCTTTCTTGATTAGCTGTTCGGTATCGGAAAAAAGTTGTAGGTCCCTTGCGTTCCTCTTTTTTTTTAATTGAATAGGTCGAAGGTAAAACACCTTTACTAGCCCTTCGAAAGATCTTTTGTGCTGTTCTTTTTCCTTAGGATTAATCACTTGAAGTGTAGAGTTGTTCATTCGAGGTTGAGGTCATGTAAGAATCTAGGAATGTGAAAATCGATGAACGGGTGTTTCTTATATCGAAGGGACTAGTGAATCCTTTATTGAATATTTTTAGTCTGGATCTGGCAATGGCAGGACATTCACATAAAATGTGTTCAGCCGTTTCTGTTTCTTCGAGACAGAGAAGGCAGGTGTCATCCTGGCTGATGCCCACGTTTTTTAGATGATATCTGAGTGTTTTTGAGCCCTGGAGTTGACCTGGGTTTTCCCTCAATCCGCCTTAGGTTTTTGCTGTCGCAAGTTGAGGGCTGTTAAATGGCATGTATTTTTATTCAAATGACAGGAAAACTTAGGTTTTTTGACATCTCATAGGGTTGTCAAGGAAACCTGGGTTAACCCTGGGTAAAATTTAACGAACGAACCTAGTCTCTTTCATACGTCTTTGAGATAAGTCGATGAATAGTTTTGACTGGCGGTGACCATTACAGTTCTTCCAGGTTTGGATCATGTTCTTCCGTTCCCAAGTAACTAGTTCACGTATAATGCTCATGATTGGGAAACTGCAGTAGGGTTCTGGCCTTTGAATTGTGATTGAGAGCCAAGTCTAGCTAGGCAGTCAGCCTCTCCGTAACCCTGTACGCCTTCATGTCCAGGCACTTTTGGCGAGGAATTGGCAACAATTTCTCCGGTAGTAATTTTATGTATAGAAAAGCGCTTTCTCGAATAGCCGCTCGGAATCGGAAAAAAATTGTAGGTTCCTTGCGTTCCCTTACAAGGTATGGTTGAGAGAAATACACTAGGTCCCGGGGCTCTTTACTCAATTGCGCCACAATCTTTAGTTTAACTTTTAGGTTGATACTTTCAAACTAAGGCTTGGCCTTTCAACTACATATGCCTTTAATTCTCTTTTTCACTTCAATGTATTGAAGCTCCTCGCCTGGTCAATAAACTTCTTGAGAAAATATATTAAAGAATCAGAGGCTCTTGTTCGACACAACTTTTTCTGAAACTCCTATTACTACTTTGTTAACGACGTTCCTATCTTTCACATGATTGGTATTTCTGCGTTCAACAGCGGTATGGTATCTAAGTTTGTACTGTTAACAGATACAATAGTTAATTGAAGCAATCACACTCAGGACTACGGCATACCATGCGCTGGTTCAGGCCTTGAGAAAGCGGTCTGAGATGTTTGCTGCGCAAATTTATCGGCGATCTCGTTTCCAACTATGCCGTGATGGCCTGGAAACCAAACGGACTCAATAAATTTAGTCTTCCGTTCTAGAATCTTTTTCCAAGTACATAGTTAGACTGTGGAGTACAGCTTTAAACAAGGGCCGAATCACCGCACACGTGATCGAGTAATACGTGACTGAATTATCTTATATATATACTTTACTACCTACGACAATTTGACATTCCTTCATCAGCATTGGAACGAATTGAAATCAATTAATGGACAGCAGACTGATAATCTCCAATTTAAAGCGAATTTCGAAAGCAAAATGGCACTCACTCCCTCGATCGCTGATGCGGTGATTTGGCCTCAGAGCTTGGCTGTTGCTGCAGCTCTGGCGCAGGCTTCGGAGTTGTTTCATTCAAATTATATTATTGGTGGTTCTCAAGAGTTCGTTGTGTTTTTTACTAACCAACATTTTGTGGCTGCACAATTCGAATTAGTCGTTCTCATAGCGGCGGAATTTGATCTATATGTCGACTACCGTTCATAAAACATCCAACATTACCATCGAGGTCGAAATTGGGAATTTCCGCTTTTTCAGTTTTCTTTTCGATTTCATGACAAGTTTTACTTCAGAATTTATACTATCGAAATTCAGAAACAAAAGCTTATTTTGTAGAGGAACACTTTTAAACCCCACTGTTAACTTACAACATTTACCTAAATCCATTGGAAGAAAAACTATTTTAAATACAAAAATAAAATTAGAAGAAGAAAAAAAAACAAGGCGCACATTGAGTGCGCTGTGTCTTAGCGCGTCTAATATGATAGTCTACACCTGCTTGAAAAATGTCATCTAATGCAACTGACAACATGCACCGCACGTAGACGAAAGTGCACTCAACGGATTGTCTTCGGTGGGCTGCGTTAGTTATGCTATCCGAGGATAGTCTTTGATTTGTTGATGTGCGCAATGCATTTGATTTTGGCCCGATCTACCTTAATAGACTTTCACAATACTGCACATATACAATATTGTGTTCTCATTTGCAAATTACGGCCGAACGAACATTGAATTAATAATTCGAAAAAAATACTGGAGTTTAATTTAAAGCCAATAGACGTCGTCATTGGATTTGGCATTCCTCTGTACTTTTTCTGTTTTTCTGTTTTTTTTTATGTAATTTTGTTTTAGGATTTCAAGTAAAAACCCTGTCTGGAAGTCTAGAAGAGTGTATTGGCGATGATAAGAATCACAAATGTTTTGTTTATACGGGAGCTGTTTGGTCATAAATCGTCCGAGACGCTTTCTGTTTGCATTAAAAGTCATTCGATAAATTCATCTTTAAGGACGTTTTCAGAGGGAGGGAGAGTTATACAAATACATATACACATGTATTTGAGTAGTGCTACCGAAATTTTCACAAAACAATTGCGAGACTTATAAATCACATGCAGGAAAAAAAAGAAAAACATTCAGATATGGATGTTGGATTGCTTTTAAGAGCTTAAGGTGAGGTGAGGGAAAATATGTCACTTCACAAGGGATTCGATGAGTGAGTTGTTGTTTTTTCATTGAAGATGGTGACACTTAGGCTTTTAGTACGGACCTTAATTTCGTTATGAATAAATTGGGAAGTAAGTTGTATCGGGATGAAAACATGAACTTGGTAAACAGAAACGTCTCTTGACCGCCAGGTTATCATTTTATTTTCTGTTGGAGGTTTTTAAAAAACAAGTTGGAGGATTCAGACCTAAATACCGGTCCCTTTTAACTACCAGATAGCAACCTTCTTATTGTTATAGCTTTCCAGATGTTCAGAGAAAAGTCAAAAGACTCTGCCATGATAAGGAGCCTAAGTTACCAGCTCTCACCATGTCTGCGCCTAGTATCTGATGTAACCTGATGCGAGAAAAAGCAGAAAATTCACAGAGAAAGTGCTCTACGGTGTCCTCATCTTCTCCACAAGATTCACAGAGCGTGGTATCAATTAAGCCTAACACGTTTGAATGCTTGGCAAAACAGAAGTGCCCACTGGGAACGCCAATAAGCTTTCTACAGTCTTTTCTGCTACGAGATAGCAAAAATGTTGCAGTCTTCTTATTTACATTGGAAAGCATACGTTTGGTCTGTCTGCATCCAATGGAGGCATGCCATCTACGGTTGTGCTCTTGACAAATCCAATCGTTGATTGAAGCCCTCATACTGAGGACGCTGGCAGACCTATCGACGGTTTAGGTCCTGAGAAAGCTGTCTGAGATCTTAGCCTAGCAAATTCATCTGCGATCTCATTTCTAGTTATGCCGTGATGGCCTGGAACCCAAATGAGACTCAAGGAATTAAGTCTTCCGACCGGATTCAGGGAGCTCTTGCATTCCTGGATCACTTTCGAAATAGTTAGAGGGTTGAGAAGAGCCAAGTTATCATAGAAACTTTTGAAGCTTTGAATTCTATAGAAACGTTTATAAAAAAAAGACAGCAGTTTACGGTCATAAATAACCTTTTTGTTCTGACAAAATTTAACTGGGTTGCAAGTTGCAACTCTAGTGTTGGCCAGTAACCAAATGTTCAAACCAAACCCTCAACTCACATACAACCGGAAGTATATGTTTCCAACAAAAGAAAACTGCCATTTATGACCTCGTTTCTATTCAATGCCCATTGTCCATGCTGCTCGCACCAGACTCTTACCATTTGAAAAATAAAATCTTCAGCAAACTGACTGTAAAAATATGAATATGTTCACCATATCCTGAAAATCCATAAATTAGGCGACAAAAATACTCAAGTTATTCTCCACCTCACCAAACAAAACGGAGCTCGCAGTAAAAGAAATAACAAAATGCCAGGATGAACAGCAGGAATGAGTCCTCGCCAAAAATGCCAACCGCAACGTTATGTGAAAGGATATCTCTTGTCTTTAAGTGCATTTTCCTGGGTCGTAGTCGGTCGATTGGCCTTTTTCCATTTCATCTCCTTCAGTGTGAGTCAAGCTAACTATAAAATATTCATCCTTTCTGGTGGATGTTAAAAAAAAATCACAGATTTATGAATGAGTGAATGAGTGGAAGGCGGTGGTGAGGAGTTATATTTTATCCTCTCTTACATACGTTAAACGATGTCGTAATTAAGTGGAAAAGATGCATTAGTGGCAAGTGGCAGGAGGTTGGTCCTGACTGCTGCTTATGGCAGCCGATAATCATTTTTGGGCTTAGATATTATGAATTAGTGTACGAGTGAATGAGCTCCTTGAAGAGCTGTTGCGGAGAGTTGAGCTTTGTAGTGAAAAGAATACTCATTCGACGGTATTGCTTTTTTGTGGGAGATAAGTTGTTGTTGGGCAAAATTATGAATCATTGAATGAAGAAAGGCTCATGGAAAGATGGGATAGATAAGACTTGACCAAATCAAAACTCTCTAGAACAGAAAATGTTCTATTGAATACCACCCCATCTTGACATGAACTCGTTACTTGGGAAGCGCAGAACATGATCCACAACTGGAACAACTCTACTTGCCAACTTCTGTAAAAAGTATTCATCGACTTATCTCAAAAACGTATTTAAGAAATTCTTGACATGGGCAAGCGTGATGCAAAGTTACTTTCAGACTTCTTCACTGGTCACTGCTCTCTCCAATATCATAGCCTAATCCAGGCTAAAACTTTTCCAAAAAGGATTCACTAGTCCCCTTGACATTAGAAACACCTCTTCTTCGAATAGTCATAGGTTCTTACGCGACCTCAACTTCGAATCAACAACTTTACACTTTGAGTGTTTTAACCTAAGGGAAAAGCACCAAAGATCATTCAGGTCGACACGACGAGCTATCTTCTTTCGAAAAGCCCACATCGATTCAATTCAACACCTGGTTCCGAACAGTAGCAAAGCTAGAAAACACCGTGAAACGATGAACATGACATGAAGTTCAAAGAGACAAGCTTGATGCAAAAAGACCACTTCATCAGTTAAAACTTCTTGAAAGACGTTATCCCTTTGCTTGCCAATCTTTTGTCCGCATTTAGCCACCAAGTGAATGTCTTCGACCATTTTTTTTTTCAGTCACTTCACAAACCATTCAACTTACAAATGAATTTTCATTTGTTCAATTCTTTTGCAGAGAGGGAGAACCTTGAAAAATCGCTTCGATGCCCGCATGCATAGATTTTTCACAAAATGCGGTTGTTAGGATTTGTCGGGCGTAAAGGATTTCGACTTTTCACAATTTCTGGTGCCAAAAAGCGGGATAAATTACCACAAACACCGGAATACCCGACACTTATATAGATAATCACCTCCTCGTCGAATGAATTGCTCCGGATACGGTATATGAGGCAAACACAAGGACATGGGGTAAATCCTTTATTCAATTAATTACTTTACCTCATCCTCATTCTAACCGGATTTTGGTATTTAAACTTTAAGTTTATTTTTCAACATAGTTGAAGGGAGGTCCTTTAATTGTCGCTCGAAGGAATTAGATAGAAATTTATTTTTCAACTTTAACTACCCACACTTCACTATGCAAGGGACATATAAATCCTTCCAATTAATGTACATTCGCCTTTTAGTCACATAACTTATCCCATAATAGCTGAAATGTAATAAAGACAACATTGTCTGTTGCGCCCTTGTATCGTTCGGTCTGGGGTGTTTGAAAGCATCACACACTGTGCCAACAAGACAACAGTAGAGATCTCTCCCCCTCTCAAAATGTTTGGAAAACCAAAAATCAAAGGCACAAAAATCGCGCCAGGGTAAACATTAAAATATTGCCGAAATATTGTCTCTCCCTTGTTTGTGTTGTTGTGGGCATCCTTAAGTTTTCTCTTCAAAAAGAGTTCTGTCCTTATGATTATTGCATTCGCTAGAGGGAGGAACCGCGCACTAGACGGAAATATAAAAATGACACATGCCCTTTTGAATACGAATTACTCGAAATCAGACAATTGTTTTAAGCCTACATGTGCTTGTGCATTGGCATCGGATTCCAGCCAAGTTACTTAGAGGAGTCCTTCAAATCCGAAAAAAGCAAATAGACAGAATAGAACACTCCGCGGAGAAAACGGAAATGATGCAATTCATTTGATGAGATGTTCTTTGCTGGAAAAATTCCATATCAATGGGGTGGTTCATGCAGAGGAAATTCAGCAGAAAATGAAAAAAAAGGATTTCACTAGTGTGGGTGGTTGCCAAACAATAACATGAACTCATTTGATTGTCGGTTTGGAATAGCTTTTTTCTGTGTTGAAGATGGAGCTAATTTGGTAGGGAGACTTACAACTTTCTAAATGGCCCATGAAAATTATAAAAAAATTACCTCGATAAAAAAGAGCAACACTTTAGAGATACATATGCGAGTGAGTGTGTGGGTTTGATGATTTTGTCTCCGTGGAATGGTTCAAGAATTTACATGCTAATTTTTGATGATTGTGCTGTAATTAGGAATCTAATTGCTGAGGTTATTGTGGTTGTGCTTCGTGGGTGATTTAGACGAGCAAAATGTCTTTGAGCTTTGAAATAAAATAAGGCTGTTCTCGTTTCAGTCTTGACAATAAGAATATTTTTTGTCATTTAGTAATTTAAGAGCTATGTTACCTTGTCATAGCTATGCCATACCACATCATATCGAAATTATTCATATGGGAAATCAAAAAAGGTCATATACGAATTATTTCGGACTCGAAGCGAAATAACTCATTTGGAGTGAAATAATTTCGTGTTGCCACGAGTTTTTCCCAACCGTCTTAGAGTACAAAACTGGAGACAGCTTACCCGAAAACGAAATTGTTGGTGTAAGATGTTGGTTAAGGCTAAGGAAGTTCTGAGCGAAGCGAAAAAAATTTACTAGGGGAGTATGAATTTGCGGTGTGAAAATTAGAATTTGTGCTAAATCTATAGTATCACCGAAGGAGCCACGAAATAGTTCATATGGGAAAACTCACATATGTAAAAATATAATGAATAATTTCGCTTTTGCTTTATAACTGAAATAGGTAGCTCCTTTTTTCATATTCGAAGCGAAATGACTAAAACGTAGTGTATTTTTGATGTATGAGTGAAGTATTTCGATATGGTTTATTTCGCTGTCTTGGATGTTTCAAAAGAAATATACTCCAATTGATCTTGTATGCGAAGACAATGTGTGAAGAAGAAGATACAACAACGAGCTGTATGAGCTGTACCGAGGCTACGATGGTTGAGCGGATGGACTCAAACGCTCCGGTTCGACGGGTTTTCGAATACGACGGTTTTTGAATGTTTTCGTGGAAGGGGAAGACCTCGTCTTAGGTGGCGCATTCAAGTAGAAGAAGACCTCAACTGACTTAGAGTGCAAAACTGGAGAAAGCTCGCCCGAAATCGAAATTGTTAGCATAAGATGTTGGTTGAGGCTCAGGTTCACTCCGAACTGTAATGCTCACCTCAGTAAAGTTTCGAGTCTCTCCCTTTTCGTACGAAGTTCTGGATGGTTTGACTAACTGGTGATCAACTTCTTAGTTCAGGTTCGATTAGAGGGTGTTTCAACTCTCTTATCCCCTAAATAGGAACTAGAGGGTGATCAACCTTCTGGTCTCAGTGATATCGCAATGGACCCTTTGTGGTTTAATTTTGCTCCGTATTACTGACAGCCACATCTAGCCTAATCTAACCTAAGTAAAGAAAGTAAGTAAGTGAAGTTATAGTTTTTAGGCGTAAACCGCAGAGGAGAGACTTTTCCTGAGACTTCTATTCCACAGTTAACGTGATCTTGAACTGGTGTTACCATTGTGAAGCACCTGTTTTCACTGCCCTTCACTAGAGAAGCTAGTCCATTCAAACTTTTTGTATTATGTAAAATTTTTGGTTTATCCAAAGAATTTGGATTATCCAAAATTCTTAAATGAATTTACGCCTCCTTTGGGGCCATGTGAAGCCTTCAAGATACGTTCCTACGCTGAACGAATCCTGTTGTCAAATCCTGAACTTTTGATTCCACTGTCAATATCAGTTCTTGAATTTTTGATTTACAGCGGGCGTTCTAAAACTGACAGTTCGACTACAAAAATGTATTTTTCCTTTCCTTTAAAGGTTCGTCAACCAGCATAAGTCTTTTACATTAGTGCTGTAGGCTTTTTTGAGATCTTTCGGAAAACCAATTGTGGTACCCGTGGTGTGATGTTAAGCATGTCCGCCTGTTAACCCATAGGTTCGTAGTTCGAATCCCAACAGAGGCAAATATGTTTTTCCAAGAGTTTCGTCTTTCGCGAGGAATTGGCAAGTCCTTCGTCAGTAAATTCATTGCGATGAAAAGCGCTTTCTCGATTAGCCGTTCGGAACCGGCAGAAAATTGTACGTCCCCTCCATTTCCCTCACAAGACATAGTTTTGAGAAATGCGCTAGGTTCTGGGGCTTCTCACTCTGTTTCGCCACCCTATTTATTTTATTTACTTGCCGAAGCTTTTCATAAACTAAAAAGTAATCTAGCTGATTGCATTTTGCCAGTCACATCCGGAAACGTTGTTTTAGGAAGTCGGGATACTTTACCATGCGTCTTTGTTTTCATCGCAATTGTTATTTTCAGATAATTAGAAACTCAAGATAGATAAGAAAAAATGTAATCGCAACTGTACATTTTAACGAGGCACTATAAATAGTTTTTGTATTGCAGAATAGTTTACTAAAAAACGAATTGAAACATTACACACTGCAGCACTGGTTAAAAACACTGTCGGCTGATACACAAGAGACACAACAGAACAATTTACAATAGTTTACTAGAATGATAAAGGTCCCATTTTGTGGGCGTTATTTTTTCCGACAACTACTCCCAGAGTTTTGATATTTTTAAGTACTTTATTTTGAAAGAATCTCAAACTTTCTCATCTTCTGACTGCAAAATTAAAAACACCGTCCAAAAAACTGCCTTCTTGCTCCAAACAATTCAATCCAAGTAAAGGGTGTTTTTTTAGACGTGTTGTTTTCAAAAAGGAATGAAATGCATGTAATTTAATGTTAGGGCAAGCATTTTGCTTTGTTATTCAGACAAGGATTTTCAATTATGTTTTAAAAATGATTTCGGGGAAGTGGTCGGCAGCTCGAATAAATTCAAGCTGACAATTTTTTTTGCACTTTTAGCAGCAATTGAGGTCATATGTCAGCAATAACCCTCCAAATATTCTCTTCTAAGGCATCAATCGTCTTGGGTTGATATGCGTAAGCAACGCAACATAACCCCACAAAAAATAGTTCAGCGGCTTCAAATCGACCGATTTTGGAGGTAACTCAAAGTGTAAAACTCGAAATTATGTAAAAACCGACGTCTACACAGCGATTTCGTTTCGAGACAATTTACCGAGTGCACCCAGCGCCGAGTGGTCACCCAAATGGCAAACCAAACTAAGCATAAATCAAGTGACAATTGTCAAAAAGACTAAAGATCAATCAAAAAAAGTTGATTGCCAGATTGAAAACCACACGACCAATAAAACACGCTTTACAAACATTTGGGCAACGACTCGATAAAATATTTGAAAATTGTAGAAGACTGTAAAAACTGTAAAATTGTGAAAACTGAAAAATTGTTAACTGTGAGTGTTCCTATTAATTTCTTACTATCTCCATCGTTTTCGAACCCACTGTAAACTGTAATAAGATGCTTATACATGATATGCTTTTAGGCGCAAATGAATGAAACAGTAGTTGATTATTTTCAATAGACGTTGGGATGGGAGGCAACGCTGGAGCTGGGAGACGATTACGCTGAGCAATAAATATTTTTTTCACCTTATCTTGCTTTAGTTGGAAAGTTTTGAATTTACCTAATCAATAAAGCAATTAAAATTCATTGATGTGATACAGTAAGTCAAACAAAAGTAGTTGCATTTGAACTTTCAAATAGAGGCACATTTTTTTCTAAAGTGCAATTGTTGTACATCATTTGTGGTTCTTGTGTAACGTCTGGTCCTCTTCTTTGAGCAAACCAATCCAATAAAATTTTACTCCCCCAACAGTTAGAAAATCAACGAAAACAATTATCGAAATCCATTGAAACTATCGCAAGACATAAACGTGAGCCCTATCTCGCAAAGTTCGATGAAAAAAATTAATGCCTATTTGTATTCTACGTTCGTATTCATAATATTGGCAAACGCGACTGTCTGTTGGCTTCAACAAGTTTCTGCTGCGTTTGTTAGCCACAGTTATCGGAATGCGTCTCCAGAAGGAACGTCTAAAGTGTAAATTGTAAATTGGTGAAGTTATACGACTATACGTACTTGTCATTGTGATTGTTTTGTTTTTAAGTTTTATTTCGGTGATTCAAAAATGTTTGAATTAAGCTTCTTGTCACTTTTGGGCTTCTATGTTTTATTGTACTTTTTATATGAAAATTTACTGTCAGGAGTGCAAATTATTAGAACGCTCATTGAAGATATGTTATATCCTGATGAGAAATTGGATTTACAAAAAAAGTTCGGATCATGGGCTGGTAAGATGAACGGATTGGATGTTAAGTTTTCTATCGTTATGCCTGTGATTTAGTTGTGACAGGTTCAACTGATGGAATTGGTAAGGCCTATGCCAGAGAGTTAGCTAAAAAGGGAATCAACATCGTACTCATAGCTCGATCTAAAGAGAAGCTCATAAGGTGCTCGGAAGAACTGGGTAAGATGGCTATCTTGTGAATCCAATTTCTACTCACCCTTCAATCAATAGAAAGTGATTATGGAGTACAAACTAAATGGATTCAGGCAGACTTTTCCAATGGTGCTCCAATATACGATCACATAAAAAAAGAATTGGATGACATTCCAGTCGGGATACTTGGTAAGAGTTCAATTTGAAGTGACTCGTTTCTCAAGAATTTATAAAATATTATATTTTAGTGAACAATGTTGGTTGCACTTATGGACGGCTTGACGAAATGTCAGAATTTCCAGAAGAAGTTCTGTGGAATGTAATGAATACGAATATTGGTGCTGTGACGATAATGTGCCGTATGATGATCAATAAAATGAAGGCTAGTGGGCGAGGGGCCATTGTTAATGTGTCCTCAGGTACAGAGAACCAAGCTGCACCATACGGAGCCATATATGCAGCTTCCAAGGTCAGTGAATAGGCTTTCTTGTCTCTTAAGTGAAAATATAACTTGTTTACTAATTTTAATTGTGCTATGAATTCTGTCTGGTATCAATATTTTAAATGACTGAGTCCAGCGCATAAATGAATAAATATAAATAAATAAATAAATAGGTTGGCGCAACAGAGCGAGGAGCCCTAGGGGCTAACGCATTTCTCATAACCGTGACATGTGTGGGAATGGAGGGGACCTACAATTTCCTGCAGGTTCCGAACGGCAAATCGAGAAAGCGCTTTTCATGGCAATGAATTTTACATCGGAGGACTTGCCAATTCCTTGCGAAAGGCGGTACACGTGGAAAAACATTTGTGCGTCTGTTCGGATTGAAACCACGAACCTCTGGGCTAACAGCAGACCATCACGCCCACTGGTACCACAGCGCATAAATGACTTCGCTTTAATTTTAGATTGATTTTTTAGTTTCGGCTTCTGGATTTCGCCTGTTCTCACAATGCCTTTTCCGCCGTGCACTAATTATCATTGAAAAAATAAACTGTTTCACAGATATGGGGAGGAGAGGAGAGGGCAGGGCGTAAGGCAATGTTCTGAACCTGATGCATACCAAAAATTTATAATTCATTTGCAATGAAAAACCGTGATATAAGCTTATAGTATAGTCAGCATTGCAACCTGTTTTTGCAGCTGTCTGCTGATGGGACGACTTGAGGTAGAATCTGCCTAATGCAAACATTTAGTCCGTGATCTTCGCTGAGAGCAAACCAGCATCACTGCCGTTTTGTTCATTTGGAACCATCTTTAATAAGAGATATGTAAGGCCATTACCGTCGTTGGGTTTGCCATTATTTCCGACTGATTGAAGCGTCATCGAATGGTTTATGAAAGTCTATCTATGAAACGTCTGTAAAAAGAGATACGTAATGCCAATACCGTCGTTGGGTTTGTCATTCTTCCCACTGATTGAAGCGTTTATGAAAGTCTACCTTTAGCGTTAAGTTCTTGCAAATATTGTAGCTCACAGCACTTAAAATTTTTTAATGACCTAAGCTACCGATACTGTAAGAGAAGCCTCGAGGACCTCAGAGAAAATGAGCAATGAATAACTTGTTTTGTTTACAAAGTCCAAGATCACCTTTTCTTATTTCAGTATTTAATTTTTTCCTTCTCTTTTTCTGTTGTTTAACTACTTCTCAATGATTTGATCGAAAAATGTCTTCTTCATGAGAATAAGAATACAAAAATGGCATTACAACTCCTCGGGAAATGGAAAGTTTCATGTAATGATGGTCGAAAACGTCTAGAATGTTCTTTGGAAATGATGCTTATGAGGTTAAGGCTTTATTCAGCTTATTTATGTAGATACTCCTTCTCGCGAGCAAATGATGACTCCCCGAAAGTGTTACTACAATGAAATATTTGTTCTCACCTCTAGCTAGGCTTTCGAACCCAACAGATAATCGAAGCCAATTTTTTTTTTCTCAAAGGAGTAATTGAATTGGCCGCACTAGACCTCCGTCTATCTCGAGGCTTTCGCGCTTAAATATTTATTCGCTTTATAGATTTGGGTTATTCCAAAAGAAAAATTCATGTCTTTCTTGGTTTTGCAAACAAATTTGACTAAATTCTACAGATACCCATGGTGTAATGAGCCTGGGAAGGCATTAGAAATACGTAATCAAGAACCCCCAGAAATGAATTATTTTGCTCAGTTGCCATTAATTTCGTATGTACAAAGTAATCTTCCTTTTTGCTATTTCTATTGAGCATTCTGTTTCGTATGATAAATTATTGAATTAAAGAAACAGCCATATTTAGCCATACAAAAAAATCTAGTAGGGAATATATGCCCATAATTATGTGTTTGGAATAATTTAATCCCAATTCAAGAAAAACACTACCACTTCACATGTTCGGTATCCCCTCAAAAACTCTGTTAAGATACTAAATAATTGTATTTTTTTTCTAAGTTTTGTCAAGCCCTAGCGGGATGAAATTTGTGCACCTTGGACTCGAGTTCAGTGACTTCTAAACATACATAGAGTGGCAAAACAGAGTGGAAAGCTACGGGGTTTAGCGCACAACCATGCCTTGTGAAGGAATGGAGGAGACCTACAATTTACTGCGGACTCCGAACGGCTAATTGAAAAAGCGCATTCAAAGTAAAGAACTTGCTATCGGAGGATTCGCCAATTTCTCATAAACTTCAAAACACATAGGAAATAGTGTCTCTCTCACAGAACCAAAAAGCTTATCTCGTGGCTGTGCATTGTTCACCGAAATTATGTTAAATTCCTTTTTAATATCTTAAAGTCAACATCCTGTGGTCAGGCAATTCCTGAAAAAAAAGACTATTGTTTCGCTCTCTGTTTTTCAAAACTTGTACCTTTTTAATAACGTTTGTCTAGGTACTACTCACAAAAAAAAAAACTAAGTACAATTGCAGGCCCTTTTATGGGAGGAAAAACGAAATCAAGAGTTATCATGTATTCAACATTCTTTCGCAACTACGTGACAAGCAGGAAACAGGTTGTAAGTAATTTTCACTGTTTATATTGTGACTGTCCAAAAAGACGTACTCCAGGTCGTTAGTAAATAGTTTCAAATAATAAAAGTTTTGCATTCGATAAACATTCAATAAACAATTATAACTGCCATTGCGTGTCATTTCTATTTGCAGGCCTACATAAAGAGTCTCACATACTCACTACAATATGAAGTTGCCGACTACAACATTAACATTCAACTATTATCGCCATGGTTCATTGTGACAAAGATAAATTCATATTCCTCAATGATAATGCGCGGCGGCTTAACAATACCAACCGCAGAAACATACGCCAGTTGGGCTGTATTTACCTTAGGAAGAACCAAACAAACAACTGGATATTTTTGGCATGCTGTCGAGGTACATAATTAATTTATTTTAGATGAATTGTGTACTTAAAATTGATTCCTTTGTTACAGAACGCCATTGGAAGTATTGTGCCATACAGAGGTCGGTGCTATATTTCAGCTGTAATATCGAGAGCATTACGAAAGCATCAAACTAACAGCGTACATATGACAAATTAGTTTCTAAGAGATGAGTGTAATGTTTAGATTTTGTTTCACGTGTACATAACCTTTAGTTTATTCCCAAAAAATAAATTGCTAGCTTTTACCAATTCAAAAAGCTTTGTCTGCTATAAGTTTTTACATATTTATGAAGAGACTGTGCTCATTTTTCAAGCTTTCAAAGTAGTTTGTGTCTTGGATTTCCTTTTATTAAAAAAAAAAGCTTTTTGCCTTCAAACGCGATTGAAGACAAAATGCTACTTCCTACGATATTAGAGTTTGTGTCCTTTCAATCATAGGCCATGGTCTGTTCATGGCAGTTTTAAATATTGTTATTTCTCGGTGACGTTCTGTAAAACAATAATTCCCTGTATTGCAGCCAATGGCAACAGAAATAAATATTTGGTAATACAACACTTAGTATTAGAAAGGAACGGATCTTGGGGTAGTAGTCATTTCTATGAACTCTCGCTGTTCAGACCAAAGAATACGTAAGGCTAAAAAAATACTAAGACGAAATTGTGCTGGTTTTTAAGTTTTTGAATTGAAAATGTACTACGAGTAATTTTTGGTGTATGGTCGTATAGACTTTGGTTTGAACTACGAACATTGGGTAATGTGTATGTGTATACACTTACACGATATTCTGTCGAAATCGATTGATGTTTTGGGCAGACAAATCTGATTATGTGAACTCAAGTCTGCCCTTTTAGACGATCATTTCCGTTTCAGTTTCAGTTTCACTTGATGTATCAGTTAAGCTGCCAAAAACTGAAGTGTTTAACTGAAACTGAGACTGATGGAATTCCGATAAGTTTTCAGTTCGGCTATCTGCAGTTTTCTTTCTGATTTTGAACTTCGAAGTGGCGTTTATTTACATAGACTTTTTTTTAACTGAACTGAAAATTGAACTGAGAACTGACCTTCTGAAATTGCTTAAATTATTAAAATGAGATATTTTGCTTAAGAAAAATATTTAGGGAAACAAAATTTTACTAAAATAAAATACTTTGTGAGCGGAAAAAGACTCTTATTGGCTATAGCTGTAAGTAATATCAAAGTCTTCGATATTATATTACGTTCATGGTGAGTGTATCCAAGCCAAGTCCACCCATTGACTTTTATTGAACTGACTACAATTATTGGTCATTTAATGGGAATTTGAATGACATAAACTTACTGACCAACTAAATGGGCGCGTTCATCAAAAGTTAGATTTTCAGATTAACTAACTTTTCTCGGCCTGTGATTGGCCAGACGTTAAGTTTTTCAGCTAATCAGCTGTTAGTTTTTACCGATTCAGTTTTTCAGTCAGGAAAAGAAGGCTGAAAATCTAGATTTAGTTTATTAAGCTGTCAGATGCGATAAATAGTCTACATTACAATTGAACTTTAAGAGCCCGACCCATAGAACGCATTGCGTGCGGTAGAAGTGGCGCGGCAACTGATGCGGTGGGTTTTGCCGCGCGCAACTGATAGGGGTGACCCATAGAATCCGTTGCGGTGTCTTGACAGATAAATTTAGTCAAAATGGGGCGTTCAAGAATCGCATCCGGATAGCTTGTTGTTGTTGTTTACGTGTGGGAAATCGAAAAAAATAGGTTATAACCGTCTAGCAATGATATTTTGAATGTTTTTCTGTTTTCAAAAGTCGAATTTTAATATTTCACAGCTTTTGTCTGTTGTCGGTCGTTGGTTAAAAAAGGTATCTAGACACGGCTATCCGATAGGTTCTTGAACGCGCCCATTGTCACTTTTTCCATATAAGAGAAAACTTCAAATTGGTTGTGACTGCGCATGTCTCTCTTCTGTCACCGCGTGAGAGCCGCGGCAAAGTAGAAAGTTGGGCTACTCGGCGCGTTCGGCGCGTTGCTCGCGGTGCTTATGGGTCACCTCTCATAAGAACGTGTGTATTTAATCGGGCTGTCAGTTGGAAGCGGTGCCGCACGCGCGCACCGCGTTCTATGGGCCGGGGCCTTTACTTTGTATTTTTCGGTTAGCTTTTTGTGGAAACATTTTTGTCGTAAACTTTTTCATTAAACTGAACTCTAATTTATTTTGTGGCAGTTTGTCGTATAATTAAAGGTTATTTATGAAAACCCTTACAAAAGAAATAGATTTTTAAGAAAATTATTTGCTACATTTTCGCTCAAAGTCTACTCAAATTGTAGTTACACGCATGTTTCTAATCACAAGTATTGAAGAGAAATGCTTTGGACTATAGTTAGTACTATTTTGAGCCAACTACAAGAAATTATTTATTTCTCATCAAATCTTTCCTTGCAGAATTGAAAGGTGAATCCCAATACCATTCAAATCTGACATAAAATTTAGAAGACCGTCCATTGCAAAACTGAATAAGTTTTTCAGTTAATCTTAAAATCTGAATTGTCACTTCACATTCACTAATATTGATAGCTTTTGGTGTTGTGTAGATTTGCTTGTCAGTTTTTATTTTCGTTATTTTTGTTTTGTTAAAGCTCTTTTAGACGGTCAGTTCTCAGTTCAGTTGAGCTTTTATTTGAGAAAAATCAAAATCAGAAAGAAAACTAAGAACTGAACAGAAAACTGATGGCAATTTCATCAGTTGTCAGTTCAGTTTTCAGTTCAGTTACTAGTTCATTTTTAAACCTTTAGACATCAGTTTAACTGAAAGCCTAACTGAAGGCTCAACTGAAATGAAAACTGAGATAATCGTCTAAATAAAAGGACCTTTATGTCCTTTAAATGAAAAGGGAAATATTAAATTTGAGTAAATGTGCAAGAAATTTGTACTAAAAACTGGACTGCGATATCGGAAATGATAGAGGAAGTACTCAAAGGTTTCTTCAACAAAATGACAATTAATTTGCGGTCGTATCTGTACTCACCCGCTTGATCTCGAAACATCCCGAAACATCCCAAAAAGTGTATTTTCAATTTTTAATGACGTTAGTTTTTTATTTTTTTTCTCGTTTTTTCACTTTCCCTCATACAGGAATTCACCCCAACAAGCAATTTCCTGCTTATCACATTGACTGTTTGTGAAATCAGCTGAATTCAAACTTATATTTGAAAGTATAACTTCTCTTTGTTGGTTTGAAAAAACAAAATAATGTAAGATGTGCAATATAATATTACTACGAGCTTATTTTCACACGTTTCTTTAACAAATTAGTTTGTATGTTTATTTACAGAATGAGTTTCTTTACTCCTCATTTTTGGATACAAATTACCAGAAATAAAAAACATCAAGAAGCCCGACCCCAAACTTTTTCGCGGGCATTTTCCTAAACTTTATTCTAAAAGTAAACGAAAAGACCAATTAATTGTAGTTTTATGACAACGACCCAAATGTCAGACCATGTCATTACAATGCCAAATCGAAGCCCAGCGTATCCCAAAGTTACAGGTTTTTAAGCCAGATTTTCTTATGGGTCTTGACTTTTGAGACATAACAAGTTCGACTTTTAAAACTTGTGGTATTTCATTTGGCTAATGCCTTATTTACTCCGTGAAAAGCTTTATGCACCTTCTTCCCCAAAAATTTGAAGTTTTAAAATGAAAGTTCTTAGTTACCAATAAGAAAACAGTACTGCCATTTGAATTTGCCAAATTTTGAGGTCTTGCCCAATACTGTGTTAATAGAGATAATACAAGAATGTGCTCTAATTTAGCTCATGCAAATTTTTAAACTATTACAGAAACGGAAAAATACACTCTGTCAATAGGCCAGGTGGTGCACGTGGAGTGAAGGTTAGCATGTCGGCTGTTAACCCAGAGGTTCATGGTTCGAACCCCAACAAAAGTAAAAATGTATTTCAACGGGTATTGCCTTTCGCGAGCCTTCAAAAAGTCATCCGATATTAAATTCATTGCCATGAAAAACGCTTTCTCGATTAACTGTTCGGAATCGGCAGATAATTGTAGCCCACCTCCATTCCCTGAAAGGTTGTGGGAAATGCGCTTGGCCCTGAGGCTCCTCGCTCTGTTGCGCCACCCTATTTATTTATTTACTTATTTATTTTAATAGGTCAGATTTGTGAGCCCAAATCATTGTACAGTGTCAGCTGTATTGTTCTTAAAAAAAGGACTGTTTGTTCAGATAAATATTTTGAAAACTTAATTTTTGCTGTTATTTTTAGAGCCACAAATGCAAAAGTTTGCAAAAAAAGGGTTTACAATACTACCGGAGCGAGATTCCGCTTAGATATAAAAAAAAACTTTATGTTTATCTGTTTGATGGTGATTAAGTTTCAAAGTGGTCAACATACTCACTTTTAATAAATATAAACTTCATTGATCAAAAGATGTAGCACCCAACGTTACCTTAAGTTTCCTACCTCCTTAAACTTTTCTCAGCCAAGTGAGACAATTTTTTTCAAATCATTTTGTTCACATATACTAAGAAATTGAACACCATTTCTAGAAAATATGTGTTCATTTCAATTCACAAATCAGTGTCTTCCACATCACTCGGTCTTGGAAAAAAATTTTTTGTAACTAATTAATGGTCAATAAATAACTTTTTCGGCAAATGCCGTACTTAAGCAGTGTTAAGTTGTTAACATCTTTAATAAAACAAACAAAACTAAATAATTAGCTTTTTCTATTAATCATCTCATCCACCCAAACAGATTACTGCTTGCTTTTGTTAGTAAATACTGATTGACCCACTTTACCAACTGCCTTCGTCCCAAATATGAAGGTCGGCACATTACTCATATAAGTCTCTCTTTATGTAGGTATTCAATTATTTTATCTCATTCAACATGATTGCCGGTTAAATGTTGAGACACTTAAAATAATTAACTGTAGAACATTTACCGTACTACATAAATTTTGTATAGAGCATTTAACACAGCGACTGACACTCTCCTTCCACATCCATCATCATTCAGTGAAAGTGGTCAACGGATATGACTGTAATGACCACGGCAGGTTGTTGTACTTTGAGTTTTAACAGTAACCACTCCAACTTATATCGTGATTCCACTGCTACGTCACATTCAAGACTAAGCATATGGAAACAGAAATAGGAGTAGGAGTCTACAGTCTACAGTCTACACATCACATACTACAAATCTTATCAGCCTGCTCTAAGCCTCAAGCCTCAAGGCAGTGTATTATTCCAGATAATGGTGTACTGTATCTGCTCTTCCACACACTCACACACAACCATAAGAAAATACGATTTGGATTTTTCAACAAATTTCCTCGTTGCTGTTGAGGCCAGTGTCAGTCGGGTGTCGACAATCTTTGTTTGCAGAAGGAAGCTAATGTGAAGTACGTGTGTTTTTTGGCGAGTGTAAATAAATAAAACGAAAGCCGGCTACCTTTTCAAAGTGCATGTGACATTTAATCATATTTTTATCAGTCAGTTATTGAAGATAACGAAAGTTGCATAAAACTCAAGTGATAAGAAAACATTGCTTTGTTTTTTCAATCATTTGAACAAAATGATTGAGAGTGTGCTGAATATCCTACGGATAGGAATATTGCTGGACTATTGGACTTCGTTGGTGTATTTTGTGGGTGTCTATGCATTGGCCATTTATGTTTATGACAACTTCAAGTCTGTCATATCAATAATCAGATCAGTTTTGGAGCCATATTTTCAACCAAATGCACAGAAATCGCTCATCGAAAAGTATGGAAAATGGGCAGGTAAGTGTGTTGTTGATATTTGTATATGTTCCGAAAATAGATAAAGTTAAACATGTGCTTTGTATGCTGTTCACAACTTATTGAGTTATTTTTATTAAATTTTGGTCATGATAGATAGGTAATAATTCATCAGTTTTTTTACCAATCAAAGCGCCGTGATTTATGGATATGGATATGTGCCAGGCATTAAAATGGATCATTTAAATCAAACACAATATTATTTGTCGTATCATGTAAAAGTGATTAGAACTTTTATGGTATGAAAAACTCGTAAATGTCGATAGTTTATCAGAGTTTTATTTGTCAATACCTACGTAGCAAGTGCGAATGAACATGCGCATTATGTTTGGTTAAGGAAAAGGCATAAGCTTTCATTTGTATGCTACACCTCCATTTGGTGCAATAATTGATTCGAAAATATTTGAAGTAGTTTTAAGGACTGTGTCCTACACGTTCGTTATATACTGGCGCTGAAATGTTTGAATTTGAATATGATATCGACTATAAGGTTTTCAATAGTGCTTTTAGTCTCAACATACGTAATTATTGAAACAAGGAAAAGTAAATAAATAAGTGGGGTGGCAAAACAGATCTGAGGGAGCTAAGCTGAGCCTAGTATTTCTTGTATAACCATATACCTTGTGGGAAATGTTTGTCGATTCATAACGGCCAAATGGAGAAATTATCTTTCATAGCAGTGTAATTACTTTAGGATGACTTGCTGATTCTTCACAAATGGTGTTACCAATGACAAAAAAAAAACAAATTATTGTTTCTGCGCTTAGGTTCCCAGTACTAAAGAATATTAATGTATTTTGACCATTTTTATGAAAGTTTCCTTGCTGGGAAGTCAGTTTTCGTTGAATTCATAATTTGGCTTCCCTGTCAGAATCTGCGTCCCTCTTAATTCATTCGAGGGAAGTTTTAAGACGAGACTTCAATAGGTCTTTCATTTATTTTCTTATAAAAGCACCCTGAGACATCTTATTTATGACTATAAATAACCTTTCAATGGATCATCACACAACCTTACTAAAAATACGACTTACACATTTCCTCCACAACGCTGACACACTGTTTATCGATTCAGTTGGTTCTAGAACTCCTGTTTCATTAGAAAATAATTCGATGTTCAGTAAAGAATTTCTGAATTTGAGACTTTTCTGGCGATCGATTATGATTCAACGTTTTTAGTTTTAGTGAAAGCCAGGCATTTCACACATCAATAGAAAAAAAATTCTTTAGTTTTGGGAAAAATCGTATTAATACGGAAGAAAGAGTCAGGTTTTCACCAGGGGCCCATAAGTGATGATGGTGCTCGTTTTTAAACTTTTTAAGGTATGCAGAACCATTTCTATAAACTTTACTCAATGTAAGAAGTTACGAATTGTTGTAAGTACAGTTACTTTGTTTTAAAAAAGTCGAGAAAACAATACAAAAATTGGGTAACTAAAGTGCTCAAAGGTCAGTTTCAGTTGATCCTGATAAAATCTTCTTTTATATTTTATATCAAGATTTGTTCAAAATTTGCCTTTCTATTTGTTTTTTTTTATACTCTTCTTCTTCTTTTCATTTCCGGCGTTACGAGTAGTGATCTTGAAGCGATCACAACTCTCCCTAGTGATCCGCCTGTGGGTACGCCGCGTTGACCTCAGAAAGCGTCGGCAAGCCTCCCGGTTTTGGATTGTTCCATGTCTGAGGCCAACCAAATGCTGCTGTTTTTGCATTTGCTTGTACCAGGAGTGTTTTGGCCTGCCTTTTCTTTTTCGTCGCGAATTTTTTTATACTAAACATACATAATATTAACACGATGTATTCAAAGAACGCGATTATGGGAGTTTTGTCTCGGATTTGGCAGTGTTAAAGTTTTTCCAAGCCAAAGCGATTTTGTAAATGCGGCAGCGACAAACTTAGCTGTCAAATTATGTTTACACGGAACTATATGACAATGCCAACACGGAAGCGAAAAGAACGAGTCGAGTTTTCATACATTTGCAGTTGTCACGACGACAGAAGTTCTGTCAACAACGTTTCTGCAGCTAAGTTTTATCGCGATAATGCTCTTTTTTAACTATTACGACAGCATTTTTACGACTGCAACATTTTGTTTGTTGTACCCGTGGTGTGATGGATAGCATGTCCGCCTGTTAATCCAGAGGTTCATGGTTCGAATCCCAACAGAGGCAAAAATGTTTTTTCCACGGGTATCGCCTTTCGCGAGGAATTGGCAAGTCTTCCGTTAGTATTCATTGCCATGAAAAGCGTTCGGAACCGGCAAAAAATTGTAGGTCCCCTCCATTCCCTCACAAGGCATGGTTGTGAGAAACGCGCTAGGCCCTGGGGCTCCTCGCTCTGTTGCGCCACCCTATTTATTTATTTATTTTTAGCATTTTGTTTCGATTACGAAGTTTTTTTATTTATAATGATAGATCTGACGTGACAAGGGCTTTGTCGTTGCGGCCGTACTGCCTCCATTACAAGTATTCTGTCACAATTACCAAAGTTTTGTTTTGATTTCAAAAATTTTGTTACAATTACTACAGTTTTCGACATTATATATGTTCGTTTGCCACAAAGCGTTTTTTGAAAAACCCAAACTAGCTCTGAATGCCAAGCTGAGTGTTTTTTTAGCCCTGAAGTTGACCTAGGTTTTATCTCAACTCGCCCTAGGTTTTTGCTGTGGCGAGTTGAGGGCTGTAAAATGGTATGTATTTTTATTCAAATGACAGAGATGTTTGGTTTTCGCTGGAGCAAGTTTAGGTAATGAACAGGTCTGTCAAATGCCACGTCTTTTTGTTCAAATGAGAGGGATGTGTGGTGATTTTGTGGTTTAGCGTTTTTGAGGACTGGAAAACCCAATTTTTTTTTTTGACAAATCATAGGGCTGTCAAGGAAACCTGGGTAAAGTTCAACGAACGAACCTTATAACTGTTTGGTAGAGATTTATCGTAATAACGGTAGCATTGTTGTGATCGATATACCTCGACTACTAGCACCTGGTCGCAATTACGATAGTTTTACCGAAAGTTTTGTTGCCTTGTCGTTGTCAACTACTGGTTTGCCACTATTGCAAAAGATTTGTCGTGATTATGGCCTCTTTGTTCCGACTGCACTTCGAAATATCAAAAGTTTTATCCTATTCACTACAGCTTTGTCGATTATTACGATAAGTCTGATGAAAACTGTAGCATCGTTGTGATCTGATTGTCGATTTTACGAGAGTTAACAACAACTTTGTCGAAGAACAACTGTTTTGTCGTGATTACGGCAGTTTTTTTTGCGACCGTGTTTTGGGATACTGAAGACAGTTTTAGTCATTACCAAACTTTTGTCGACATTGCAAAGGTTTTGTTACTTTAACGACAGACTTGTCGCTATTAAAACAGACTTGATGTCATGATATCGACAGATTTGTCACATTAACAGTAGCGTTATTGCGTGCCATTACGACTGTGATGGCTTTGTAGCGATTTCGACAATTTTTCCGATATTACGACTTCTTTATTTTTTTGTTGTGATTACTACAATTTCATAGCGACTAGTCTAGTTTTTTACGATGAGATTACGACATTTTGTCACTATTTCCGCAGTTGTGTCGCGATTGCCATAGTTTTGTTAGCAACTGAACACAATATAAAATCGAGATTCAGTAATCAAAGGGCGGAGCGCTATTATATACTGAGGACGTTGTCTTCAAAAAGAAGGATACAAGAGGTTCGTTCGTTGAAGCACTGGCGTCGCAGTTGTCGCCACAAAGCGTTCTTTGAAAACCCTAAACTCGCCCTGAATGTCAAACAGAGTGTATTTTGAGCCCTGGGGTTGACCTGGGTTTGCCCTCAATTAGCCCTAGGTTTTTTCTGAGGCGAAATTGGGTAAGGAACATGGCTATCAAATGGCATGTATTTTTGTTCAAATGACAGGGATGTGTGGTGATTTTGTGGTTAAAGGTTTTTTAAGGACTGAAAAAACAGGTTTTTTTGGACAACTTATATGGTTGTCAAGAAAACCTTAGGTAAAAAAAACCCTAGGTAAATGTCAACGAATGAACCTAATATATAATTAGTTATATAGATAAATAAGACAATGATTCGTTTATTAAAACTTATGGCGGTGGACTAGTTTTATCGAAAATATAGTAAAATCAGAAGCAATGTAAATGCAAATACTCACCACCGAAAACCAGATCCATAACTCATGTTGTATTGAAAAACTTATTCAGATATATGTATTACTTGGGAGCAAAAACTATTAAACTTGAAACAACTCCAATTAAATAACAAAAAAACACAATCAGCTTCAATGAAAATACAATGCACCACCATTTTAAGCTTTTTTATCTTGCCGGCTCGGAAGATTCACTGAAAACTATCAAATTATTTACTTTAAATGACAAAAAATACGAGATTTACTTTATCACAACACCACTGAGCACTTAGAAACACTTTCTGGACCAAAAACAATGATATTTAACATTTATTTCAAAATTAAACCAAATAAAATGTAATGGCGAAGAAGAGAAATGGAAATCACTACGATTGTAGACTTCAAATAACAAAAAATGCTTGTCCTCTGACTTATTCCTCTTCCATATTTACTTGTCGAAGGAATAATTGAAAGAAATTGTTAATTAAAAGCCGAAACTTTGCGAATTTCCTTTTTAATTATTAATTTTCTGTGGAACACCACGACTTTACCTGCACTTTTCACAATCCACTGCAGTTTGATCAGATTTGTCATTTGCAAGAAGCTGTCTATCTCTTTCTAACGTTCATGGTGGATTGGATACATTGAAATAAACCGCGAGAACATTTGAATTCAAATAATTTTTTAAGAGTAGATAATGTTTTTTAGCATAAATTTATGTTAAAAATATTCTTTAACTTTTTAATCGACTAGTATATACATTATACACATATGCAATAAAAATAAAATGTTCACTGATCGACAAAAAGAATTAGGTAGGCTTATGTCTGCATTAAAGACTATTTTTTAAGTTTTTTTTTTTGAAGGCCTTGGTTTACCATGCTCAGTGGTCGCAACAAAGCGTTTTTTGAAATACCTCAACTCACCCTGAATGCCTGAATGTCAAACTGTGTGTTTTTTAGCACTAAGTTTGCCTCAACGTGCCCTTAAGAAGCCCTAGGCTTATACAACTTTCGGGCTCTGAAAAAGGTACATTTGAAAATCATCTGAACTCTTAAAAGTAGAGACATGGAATGAAAAGTAATAATCACAAAATAGTTACAACGCTCATATATCAGCAACCCATTTCTTGATACTTTTATGGAAAAACATTTAAACTGTATAAATCGCAATTGCACTCGGTAGACAGGTAGCTGATATTTTCAATGAGATGCCTCTTAAATGCTTTTTTTCCTGGCAATAGCCTTGCAACTAGAAACACGCAGATGCTCTGCTAATTTTTGATTCATTTTTAAACATTGTAATGTTCACTTTTGTACCTTCCATCATGGTACCTTAATTGCATAGCTTTGAGCCAGAAGATAAGGTACCAAAACGACCTTGAATGTACAAAAAAAACCGTTCACAGCAATGAGGAATTAACCAAGATGACCTCCGGTCTTACACGTCTATCATTTCCAACCTCACCTACTTATACCCTACTACCAACACGCCATTCAAACAATTAAAAAGCGGATAATTTCAATTTTCATAAAATGCTTTGCCGGTAGGCACGTTTGCGATGAATTCAGTTTTTTTTCGGTTGGTAAGTTTGAAAATTGCTCAAATACTGTGGTAAAAATTGCTAACAGCATAACTATGTAGAGAATAACCATAGTTTAATTTACATCATTTAATTAACATTTTTAAGTCATGTGTATTCTTGCACTTGCATTTCGGAATTTCGTTTCAAGATGAATGAACTCGGACTTCCAATGTAAATGGGAATGGGAAGTACCAATACCTACTATACGCTGTTGCAGCAACATGCAATTTAAGGTTCTTCTACCTTGAGCTAAGTGGTTTTAATGTCGTGTTAAGTTTGGCATTGGAGACCGATGAGAGTTGCTTGTTGGTTGGTTAAAATTTATTGGATATCTACTTCTTTAATTTTGACTCTTGGACCAAGTCAAAATTACACTACGGCGCTGGTATTGAAGCTTTCAAAAAAGACACCAATTTCCAAACGGAACTATAACCGCATTTTTATTAAAGTACATATCATTTGCAAAGTCTAAGATCTAAAAAGAAAACATATTAAGTACTACGCACAACTTCATTGGATGCAAAAGAGGCAAGCCCGCATGACCTACATACCAATAACTTTTTGGCATTATAGCCACATTAGACAGTAGAGTTACATCACTCTGCCTGCAACTAAGCATAATGCATTTTCTGTTCTCTCATATATCAATCCACTGCGTCCTGGTGAATGCAGAAAAGAGCAGTGTGTGCGCTTGAAACTCCAGCAGAGAATCTCGTTTTGGAGTTTGCCTGGCTCACCACAACCAACCAGTTTGTTGATTATGCAAGAAGTCTTCAGTAAACTTTTTTTTACTTTTGTTTTTACTTTTCTATCCAAGCAAATTGTAGATACATTACCGCAAAGTGTGGTTGCTGTTTGTTTAGATTCGCTGCAATGATCACACAAGCAGTAGCTTGCATCAAACGAAAACATTGACCAACACAGTATTGACCTGTTTGTCGATCAGTCTTTAGCAACTCATGTGCTACAAAGTTTTGTTTGTCTCCACTTCTGACGTCGAGGACTGTGAGAGAAGTTTTTGTTTGCAAAACATTAGTGCACTCACTAAACAACTACAGGTATGGCTTGTTTAATCAATGTACTTGTATTTAAGGAATGATTATTTTGTCAATTTACAACGCCTACGACACTTATTCACATGACTTTGAATTGATAAGAACAAACATTGTAATATACACATTTAGGTATTTATTGAAAAGAGCGTTAATGGATTTCAAATGGTTTTTGAATAGAAAAGTTATTATGAGACAAAACTGGCTGAATACATGCAAATTGTAATTACAAAATGTAACGACTACTTTTTTCACTACGAAGAAACGAAATAAAAATTAAACGATCATTAAAATAACATTTGTCCAATAAAAAAATTGGTTGCAGTTTCAATTTTCGTTAAATTACTTCTTTTTACTTCAATATTTCAGTAATCTCCGGTTCGACGGATGGCATTGGAAAGGAATATGCCAAAGAATTGGCAAAGAGGGGATTGAACATTGTACTCATATCTAGGACGGAGAAAAAATTGATCGATGTTGCACAGGAAATTGGTATGAATTGCTTGAAAGCACTGGTAAATGAGATAATTGGTAATTATTTTTGATTTGTAGAATTGGAGTCTAAAGTGAAAACAAAATGGATTGTAGCTGACTTTGCCAAAGGAAGAGAAGTTTATGATCACATTCAAAAGGAATTGGAAGGTATTCCGGTTGGGATATTAGGTAAGATATTTTGACCAAGGTTGCTATTCGAAGGGCAGTTAAAATGAGTGTCTTGTATTAAATTTTATGCATTTTTTCGTTTTTAAAATGAGTAACTTCCCATTTAATTTGAACAACTTGTTCAATCTGTGAATGTTTATTTTAAGACTTAGCTCTATTTAACCTATTTGAGGTAATCAAAGAAACTGAGGCTATTAGAAGAATCAAGTGGTATAAACAGGGTTAAGAAAAGAATAAGCAATTCCTTTCCAATATCTGTCTAGCACCATCAAAACAGTTCAAAAAGCAGGGAGTACACCACAAAGTGTACGAGATTGCCTGCAACAAGATTGCTTTAAAAAAAAGCCAATACTTGGTTTTTCAATGAGACGCTATCAACAAGCAAAAGAAATATGGTGGTAGAATGATGAAGCTAAAACAGTGAAAAGGTAAAAAAAAAAGCGGATTCCAAAGCATGTTCAAGACGCCCTCAAATAATAAAGATGAAGAGATAAGTATCAAAAGGGAATACAGAAGTGACTTAGTTTATTCATCCATGCAGCACTTTAACTAAAAGATCAGACCTTATACTGTACACAATAAAAGTCATTACCAACTCCACTTACTTAATTCAATTATACATTTCCTACGCCCTAGAGAGATCTATGATATCTCCAGCTAGTCAGTCAACCTTATCTTTGACTTACTTTATCAAACGTTTACATGGTACCTATTGTCTTTCATGTAATTTTTCCACTTATGCTGCAACATTTCGTGTTTAATTCATTTTTCCATAAGCGGCAACATAGCGTTTGTGGTCTCTTATGCATGTTGTTACACCAGCAACTGTACCATGTAATTGTGATTATGTCAAAAGGGTAATTAAATTCATTCAATGTTTGTATTTTGTTTTTAATTACAGTCAACAATGTTGGCAAAATGTATGATTACCCGGATGAGCTGGCAAAGATACCTGAAGATATTTTATGGGACTTGATCAATATTAATGTTGCTGCATGTACAATGATGTGTCGGATGTTAATTGGACAGATGAAGAAAAATGGAAAAGGTGCCATAGTAAATATTTCATCAGGAAGCGAATTGCAGCCTTTGCCATATATGGCTGTTTACTCAGCGTCAAAGGTATTTTCAATATTTGCTTTTTGCTGAAAAAAAAAAAACAAGTGACTTCGTCTTCTTTTTTGTAGAAATATGTCAAAAGTTTAACGTTAGCCTTGCAAGAAGAACTTCACGAGTATGGAATCACAGTACAGTGTGTCACGCCATTATTCTTAGTCACTAAAATGAATCAATACTCAAAACATGTTATGAGCGGAGGATTTCTCATTCCTGATGTGAAGAGTTTTACAAAATCTGCAGTATTCACATTAGGGAAAACTAGTGAAACTACCGGATATTGGACTCATGGACTTCAGGTAAATGAATCTTTTTTGTTCTGCTAAAAGTTTTTGAAAAAAAAAATGTTGGATTTTCAGTATGCCATAAGTAAACTCGTGCCTGAGTTAGCTCGAATGAAAATCGGACACCGAATAACGCAACGCCTGCGGGCCGAGTATTTCAGCTCACTTGACAATAAGGTAGCTCAAGACTGATGGTTTATGTGCCTAAACATCCTAGTACATAGTATATTTTTGTAGTACACAGTGTATACACATCTAATTTTATTAATAACTGTAATAACTTTAATAATATTTTGTTAAAACCAGGCTGAAAACTAGTTTCGTTATGTGAAGAATTACAAGGATCTTTACACTGATTCTGATTAATAAGCAAAGGTTCGATGTTCCTTAATTTGGCAAGACAAATCGCCAATTATGTTTTTGTAAGAATTACTTGAAGGGAAAGCTTTCCTAAAAAGCAAACACCTAAAACCTTCCCCTTTTATGGAAAACTGACTCTTATAAAAGGGATGCCTCCGAATGTTTACTTTTTAAACGAAAGTTGTTTTCATTATCTTGTCAAGAGTTTTGAAAAAGACAGCTACGAAAGACTTCTGGGTAGTCTATTTTGCTGATTAGGGAGGACTTCGCTTCTGAAGTCGCCCTCCCTGATGGAAGAAGTTCATCATACGTTGAAAGGCTCAGGGTTGATCACTGTAACCGGTGCAGGCGCCAAGACCTTCGACTCAGTGCTGGCCAGGGAGGACTTCTTTCGAACTCCCCAAACATTTATATCACTGATATGGAATCTCTTTGATTAATGACAACGAGTTCCATATGAAAACAAAAAGGAAATGTTTACCCTCGAAAGGATAATCATTAGATAAATAAGCAAAAGGTTCAATTGGCAATTTCTTACTTTACTTTGGTTTCAACTAATGAAGTCAACAGACAAATCTACGAGAAAAAAAAAATACAAAATTCAATTCCTACCTCGTCAAGACAACTGAAATGTAATTCTTCTTCTTCCATTTGGGGGTTACCACCTTCGTAATTAAGAAGGTATCACACGTCTTCCACTTATCTGCTTTTCACCAGTGATCCGCTCATCAAGTAAGATGTCAAATCAAATCTATTAAAAA
This sequence comes from Melanostoma scalare, assembly GCA_949752695.1. Classification (NCBI taxonomy): domain Eukaryota; kingdom Metazoa; phylum Arthropoda; class Insecta; order Diptera; family Syrphidae; genus Melanostoma; species Melanostoma scalare. The sequence goes on along the minus strand of OX456986.1, from coordinate 8,754,856 downwards.
CACAAAAAACAAATGGTTGTCAAGGACAATTATCAAATCCTGCCTTCAATTTCGAATAAATTATTTGTTTTACTTATCCAAACAATGTCATCGGACCTATTTTTGGCTTTGATACAACATTTCTATTATAATTTTTTTAATTCTCACTTCCTGACCATTTATATGACTTTGTTAAATAAAAAATTAGCTTGTCATTCTCTTGTCTTGTCTCTGAATCAATATAATTATTTATCTGGTCGTAATTTATCTATTTATTTTTATTTTAATAAATGTATACAAAAATGCAAATAATTCATTGGTAAGAGAGATGAAGTAGATACAATTATTTTAAAAATAAGCACATCCATCACTCCCGGGCAAAGATGGACAGTTCGAAGTTGAAATTACAAAAAACAAAATAAAACCAAATGAATTTACAGCAGGTGCACCCTTTCAAAACAAAACATAAACTTTCTTTACAACAAAAAATAAAAATAAAAGAAAATAATGTAAACAATTTATATATCAATACATAGCAGTGAAGGTGTTACACTGATGACGTTTTTTTAATATGTTTTCGTGTACGGATGTCAGGAGAAGAAACATCAATTTTGCAGAGCTGTGAAAAAGAATCTTTATTAAAAATTTGTTTAGTTGGTGAAGTTTATTAGTAATTACCATCTGTCTTCATCATCATCACCTTCAATCTAATAGCCGTCCTTTTTGGCAAGTTTATGTAAATTGACTGATCTTACATGATGATTTTTGTATATCCGTCCCTCCATTGCATGGGCGCCACATCCGTACTTACGTCATCTGCAAGAAGAAAAAAAAAATTAAATCAATCTAGCTCCTGTTGTGTGTCTTGTGGTTATTTTAAGAATTATTATAGATTTGCTTTCGGTTTCAAAATCTTTGGCAATGTTTTGGAAAGTTCTATACAATTAGAGAGTGAGAGCGGACACGGTTCCATCGAGGGGTTAGCATGAATGTATTCAAATGGACCGCACACCAAATGTCGGTCCAAATTGATAGCAATAAAATGAGTCTATGGAATCTACTTGACTAATTGAAATCGTTTGTTTATTTTTTGACCGTAGATAAATGTTTTCATGATGCTCGGAAACAGGGAGGAAAATTTACTCTCCATCGTTTTTCAGATGGGGTATTTTTGATTCAATTTGTAATAATTTATTGAAAAATGTTGTCTTACATCGAAAAATAAAGTCAATAATACAGTGGGAGTGTGATTTGAAAATTAAATGCACTTTCAATGGTTTTTATAGCAAAAACATTTTAGTGCATAATTCATGAAAATAATTAAAGACAAAAACGGAAAGAGTTTCTTTTGGAATAAAGAATATTTCAAAAGAAATCTGTAGCTGCATTGTGACTTTCTGAAATTCCATTCGATGAGTCTAAAACAACATAAATAAATAGTCACGTTGAATCATTTTTTCTTTTAATACATTTTTGATGCTATTAAACAACGTCCGGGATATAAACTCTGAATATAGATTATTTTTATACTCAGCAATAAAAAATCTATAGGTACATTCTTTTAAGAAAAAAAAAATATATGAGAATCTCGCCGTTTTGATTCGATGCCAATCCATGCCATTAAAAAATAGCTCGTTTGAATTATATCTTTAAGAAATTAACAGCATTTTTCATACAAAAATAGCCTCGACAGCCTGCGGTTAAGTTATGACAGAAGTGGTGACTTTGAAAATAAAAAAATTCATCTCTAGATACAGCTGGGCATAGACCTTGATGATACTCTAAATGTATAAGAAAAAATATCGCCTGTGTTCCATTTTGAGTATTCAAATACGAACATGGTCACGGATCAAAGGAAAAAACTTAAAATGAGTGGAAAAGTCAGGGCAAATTCCATTGCTCTTTTCGAAAGCACACCAAAAGCTTGTATTTTCAATACAAAAATAGTGCGTATACGCCCAAGTGTCCCTTCATCAAATCATGAAATATAATTTATTTTAGATTAGAAAACGTAACAGTTAGTTGTGGCTTTACATCATTACAATAATATTGAATTAATACCAAATCTACTACTCAAGTTCGTTTGCTTCGAGGCAAGAGAATACATATGGAGGGCGGCTTACTGCTCGACCGAACTAAAGTCAGAAAACAGATTTCGAAGATGAATTTGAGTTTTTGTAAATAAACTGCCATGAATTACAAGGTCACTGACTATAATTTTTCACCCAGAAACAAATCTCTTTCTCATTCTTTATAGACCTCAAAAGATTCTAGGTTTGCAATAGTTTAAAAAAAATGACTTGGTTCGTTACAGCTATGAACCCTCCATCCACAAATCAAAAAATTGGCATCGTAGAGAAAATATTGAAGATAAAGTATTAGGTAAGATAAAACCACTTGAAAGGAACATTTTCAAAAGACTCTTTGATTCAAGGCGATAATAAAATGTTAGGTTGAAAGAATTATAGATTTATAGTGTATTTTCTATTTTAAGACTTACTGTGTGTTCAAAGTTGATTTTACAGAAGCACTTAATTTTAATTTGATTATTTTGGATACGATGCAATCATAACAAGCAATGATGTTGTAAGAGAAATTGTTTAGAAGACTATAAATTTACACTTGCATCGGTTGTTTAACAACACAATTAATTTATGTTCACTAAATCAAACAAAGTCAGGGATTGAGAGGATGAAATATATTTTTGTTTTGTCTTCTAAAAATTAAATAAGGAAGGAAGCAAAACACCCGGGGTCTGGCGCGTTTCTCTCCACCATACCTTCATGAGGTATGAAAAGTACACACACATTTTTCCCCATTCCGCTTAATGGGAAAGCCTTTTCATGGTAGTGTAATTACTGTCGGAGAACTTGGCAATTCCTCGCGAAAGCCGATACCCGTAGAAAAACAATCCTATGTTTCTGGAATTTGAACCTGGACGATGTGCTACCACATACATACATTGGGTCACGTAACAGAGCGGGGAGCTGCTGGGCTTAGCGAAACAATGCCTTGTGAGGGAATGGAGGGTACCACGTAACAGGGAGATGCTAATCATCACACCACGGTCTCCTACTTTCGAGTAAAAGTATTTTATAGTTAGTTTCAAACTGTTTATTAGAAATGCAACATTTTGTGTCCTGTTTGATTTAAGATCACTTCTGAGGAAAAATTTTTACTTATAACAAAACCAAGTTTATGTGGAAAAGGACATTTGTTTATAATTCGTGTATTGAGCTATGATCCATTATAAAACAAATATGTGTTCTAAAATCTTCTGTACATTGTTGTATTTTCATTTCGTTTTGACATCCTCTGCTGTCTGTACTGCTGGTAAGTTTTATTGATCACTAAAAAGAATTATTTTTAGTAGGCTATTAATTTTGGAATTCTTTTGAATTTCAAAACAAACACTTACAAGCTCCCTCAAACCAAAGCTATTTTGTAGTTGAGGAGAACTTAAAATTTATTCATAATTTTTAAAATACACACTCTTCCGGAAATTAGGCCAGAAAAAATGGCAGACATTTTTTAAGTTCAAAATTTGATGATGTAGAACTATGTTATGTAGGGGGAAACATAAGGTATAAATACTTGGGCGTTTTGTGGAACAATGTGAAAAAACGCCTTATATGCATTATTTAGAAGTATTTGGGTTTTTCAATTTTAAAAATTTTTGCAACAGTCAGGTTTTTGGTTCAGAACACTTCTATAACTCCGTACATAATAAAAAAGTTTTGAAAACGAATTAAACCAAGAATGAAAAACGAACCTAGACCAGAATTGCAAGATTTTCATTATAAAAGCCACGCTTGAGGTTATGGGCACTTATTTGAGATTAGATTTCTCAGCTATTGAGTAAGCAACTTCTGCAATTATCACTCTCAATAGGGAAGCCAAATCGCAGTAGGAACTTGCTCCGCAGTTGCAGCTATCAAAGGATTACGTTCAGCGTTCCATTTTGGACGAAACGCCCAAATCATGCTTCTTGAGGATAAACAACGGTCATCATGCCGTAAATCTACAACTAAATTGAAAAATCTGCAACAGTAACTATAAGCAAACGAAATAGACGAAAATAGCACCTCAAACAGGTGCGGAACAACTACAATTCAGAATAAGCCGGTGTCCTTGAAAAGACAAAGTGCAACGGTTAGAGTGTATCAAAAGACGGAAGAAAACTTCAACAGATATTTATGGAGCGATGAACACAAGTTCGAGGTATTTGGTACAAAACGAAGCGTTGAATAAAAAATGCTACAAGCTACCGTCAAGCATGGAAGCCTATTGCAAAAAGACTACAAATTGGTATATATTTCCATTTTTAAGGCAAATAAAAACTAAACTGAGGCCCTTATTGCGAGTGTCGCCTAACATTCGATGCGACAAGGTCCGAAAGCTTCGATAAATTTTTCTTTTCGTATTGTGTATCTCTATCGACAAGGATTTCTGTCACTGTGAATAATGAAAGTAGTCATTGTGAATAAATTCTATATAATTCGACATTTGCACAAAATGTTTGAGTTTAATTTTTGTTTTTTAATTTTCAATCTTTGAGAAAAGACACAAGCGACAAGGTTTTTTCAAATTAAAAACCACATCTAACGAAACGAAACGTTTTAGTTTTCAAAATGATTATCAATTTTTTTTTAAATGATTCTTTTTTAATCTGAACATACCTTAACACTTGAAAATCATGTAAAGAGATAATGAATTGAAGTGATTACTCACTGGCTGTTTTAAATAAGAATAGTCCCTATTCATTGCCTCGATGCTAAAGGCTTCATAGCTTTTCAAGCGGTCAAAAGTCAAAAATTTAGTTGTTAGTAAAAAATTTTTGTACCATCACAAACTCACCTTAAGTTTAAAAAAAAAAGAAATACTACATTTTCTTCAATAATACACGACAAAAACAATATGGAATAGTTGATTTCTTATACTTTAATCCTCTTAAGATAGTGTAACGTAGAATGCATATAACAATCCCAACAAGAAAACCAAAATGGTAAAAGTGGTCAATAAACTAATCATTTCATTCATTTTGAATGGGAATTTAAGCTTTGCTTTCTCTTACAACACAAAACACAACAGAGATCAAACAAATTAAGGGTTTTCGATTCCTTCCGATCAGATGATATACTGAACCAACCGAACGCTTGCAAATAACTGGGACGTTCTTCCAAGAACTTTCCACATTTTTCCGATATCAAAAAATATACATATTTCAAGTTGTTCTACTTGATTGCTTTTTCATCTAGCACTTCCCCTCTGTGTGTTGGTTTTTCTGAATTTAATTTTGGATTTCAGTTTTTTACTCCATGCTGTCGATGAGAAAACGTAAACGTTTTTGGTTAAACATTTCAAATGTTCCTTGGACTATTGGTTGGTAGTGCTTCAGTCTGCCTCTTTTTAGTATGTTTATTTATTTTTCCAGTTAATTTTTTTGTATATATTTGCAGGTGTATGGAGATTCAATTGTGTCCCATTTTTAATGGTGTTTAAATAAAATTTTAAAAAGCTCAATTTATGAGTCGAGTATACTTTGGAGAAAGTTTTTGAATAATTGTAAATGCGCAATCCATTAAGACTGACGTAGTAAATAAACATATTGCTTAAAAAAATTCTTTTGATAATTTACAGTTGAAAAGAAAAATTTTAAATCGCTTTTATTGTTATGAGTTACATATGTTGTTTTCGAGCTTAGCAATTTGTATCCCTCTTAAGTCAAATTGACTGTAGTTTTCAAGAAATACACCGGCATAAAAACATTGTGACATTGTGATATAGACACATTTCTTTAAATGAAAGGCCTTTCTGAGTTTGAGGTTATAACTTAAAGCTTAGGGTCAAAAGCAGTTTCATATACATAATCATTTTTAGATACTGGACATTAAATGTTTGCTTTGTATGCACATTGTTATGATGTTGTTAGAACTTTAATTGAATCGATAAATACTCACTTTTTAGTTTTGTTCTTAAGCTATTTTTTTTGTTTTGGCATTTAGAGATGATTAATTGCTAAACGCTGCGTAGATAGCCCACAGGAATATAAGAAGTGCAGCTAGAATAAGGAATGTTGACATCAAGCTCTTGATTTCACTCATCTTGATTCTATATTAAAAGAAGAAAAGGGAGAACAATTATTATGGAATATTTAACAAATTTTAGTGACTCTTATTTAAAGAAAGTTGTAATGACATTTCACTAATTCCAAATTCAACTACTTTTGGTTTACAACAAATATTAGATACTAGCTCTTTAGGTTTTATTCTTATTATATTTTATTTTCTGTTTAATTGAAAGTTGTTTTATGTCGTTTTAAAAAAATCTTGTACTTCTCAAATGCTTATACATATTAATTAAAAGTAGAAGTGATGCCCGTGGACTATATAGTTGTTAACATGTCTGTCTCTTACGAGGGAAGTTAGTGGTTCAAAACAAATCCCAGAAAAACCAGAAAAAGAATATTTTTCAGGGAATGTATCGCCTTTTGCAAGTAACTACACACTGCCATGCTCTTTCTAACATAGCCGTTTGAAATCGATATAAAATTGCAGGTCCTGGGAATGTGTTAGGCCACGAGATTCCCATAACTTTGTTCTGCCACCCTATTTATTTATTTATTTTTTTTTTTAAAGTGAAAGTGGTGTTTTAGGTCCTGCTACACGTATGACGTATTGTTTATCGTTCATTTTCGGAAAACTTGACTGAATTCATCTGGCTACGAACAACATAACGATATGATCATAATCACCCCTATTACCGATCTCGTCTCGTCTCGTCATCTCGTCTCGTATTTCTCTGTCGTGTCGTTTTTTAAATGGCATTCCATAACTTCTTCGACACGAAAAATATGTAATAGATTAATTAAAAGATATTGGAAGAAAGTTTGATTAAAAAATCATTGTTTAGAGCTCGAATGCGGTTGTACATTTATTAGCACCTAAATAAATAGCATACATATTTAAATTATAAGTATAGAAATGTATTACAGCACAAGTAGTGGAAGTGAAGAAGGTGTAGAAGCAGGGGCGAACGCAGGGGGGGGTTTTGGGGGTTGAAACCCCCCCCCCCCGAAATTTGTGAAATAAAAAAATAGCCACTAGTTTTTTAAAACAAAAACCAAAATATAAAACATGGAAACATAAAATTCATCTGAAAATTTCATTCTGTCAACGAAAAAATCCCTTCAAATGCGGAAGCCATTTCTATCGATAAGTTAATTTGCAGGTATTTCATATGTTTTGGAATGACTTTGGTTTTGGTATGTTTTTAGCATGATCACCTTTTTCTAGTGTAAGTAAATTTGATATGTTGATGTGGAGGTAGTATTGGGTCGTATACAACGGGACCTGCGATAGAAATATATGAAAATTCACTTTCCTACTTACTTGCAAACACATCGCATTGGTCGCTTCAAAACTAACGGCAGGTGCCACCGAGACACATCGTATCGGTCACTCCAAAACTAACGGCAGTCGCGACCGACATCTACGAAAATTAAAATTTTCATCACACATACTAAAAGCCAGTCGCTCTGGCTCTGTATCTGTATAAGAATGGGATCGACAACGGCAACTAGGAAAGGGTGTACTTATGTATGAATAAGCATTTGCATACCCATGAACATTGCTTGAGTATGCCAAACGAAAAACGGCCCAACAACTTTATAGACACCTTAAATGTTTGCGATTCGTCCCTTTATAAAACAGTTAATCGTTTTATGCAGATCAGCGCGACACTTCCGGTATCCGTGGCTTCAAGCGAGCGATCTTTTTCATGTCTGCGCAGATTAAAAACTTATCTGCGAGGAAGAACCAGCGAGGAGCGACTGAACGGTTTGATGTTGCTGAACATCTATAGGAGTATTGAGGTTGACTATGAGGACGTTATAAATATAAAAATGGCAAAAGTTCCAAGGCGAATTGGTTTTAATTTATAAAATACTAGCTGTGCCCGCGACTTCGTCCGCGTGGAATAGTGACTTTCGGCAGCATTTTTAATTTTTCAGTAACCTATTGTTATATAATTTTACTTAAGTACATTTTTGCACACGATGTTCTTACTTTTTTCATCTTTTGCCAAATAAAATTTATTTGCCGTAAGTACTTCCGTTCACATGGATATAATGGAACAAAGAAAAAAACCAAATAGACATATTTAATTTTGGAATTTTTGTAATATTAGTAACGACTCCCGTTCCCGTGGGAATATGGTGATAGTTCTCATAGGAATATGGGAATGAGTTAAAGTTTATGTTACTCGCTCGGGAATAGTGTAGCATTGTAACGGTGGAAGAAGTTTTGAAATCGGTGCAGTAGTTTCTAAGTTCTCGTTTACGTTCCCGTTCCCTTGGGAATTGGGATAAAACATCAAGCATATGTCTTTCCTCAGGTCTTATACTACCTCTGTACATTGGTTCAGTTGTTTGGGCGGGAGACGGTAACGTAGAAAGACGAACAGACTGAGCTACTTTTGCATTTATAATATTAGTAAGGACCGGTTCCCGTGGAAGTATTCGGATGAAATGTAGCCTATGTCCTTCTTCAGGTTCTAGATCATCTCTGTATAAAATTTTACTTAAATCGATCCAGTGGTTTGGGCGGGAGATGGTAACATAGAAAGAAGGACAGACAGAGCTTCTTTCGTACTTATTATAGTAGACAGGACTCCCGTTCCTGCAGGAAAATGGGGATGAGTTAAAGTTAATGTTACTTGAGGATATTGAGGCATTCTAACGGTGGAAGAATTTTTAAAATCGGTGCTGTAGTTTCTAGGTCCCTGTATACGTTCCCGTTCTCATTAGAATATAGGGATAAAATGCATAGCCTATGTCCTTCCTCATGTTATAGACTATATCTGTACCAAATTTCATTCAAATCGGTTTAGTAGTTTGGGCGGGAGACGGTTACATAGAAAGCTGGACGGACAGAGTTACTTTCTTATTTATAATATTAGTTAGGATTGTTCCTAGCAATGTATTTAAACAAATCAATACAGAGTATAAAAAAGCATAAAAATATTAAAAACAAATTGTTCGTTCATATTTAATATATTTTTTCAAAACCCCCCCCGAAAAATTTTTCTGCGTTCGCCCCTGTGTAGAAGAAAGAATCCGGAAAGAAAATAAGATTATAAAAAGAAAACAGATACGGCACAATTCATATCCATTCGACTTGCCTGATTCAAAGTGAGTTCACACTTTAATCCCAATAGTTGCTTTTAAATAGAATTTTTGTACGTTTTAACAGATTTAAGCAGTTCTTTAGATTGAAAAAAGAAGCGTTTGAGTATTTGTTGGGTGAAATAAGTGATAAAAAAAGGATTCGACATCGTTCATCATCAATTCCAATCATATTGAAACCTTAAGAATTTTAGCTGAGGGAAGCTACCAACACGGCCGCGGCGGCGCTGCGCCGGGAATGACTTTATTTTGGGACTAGCTCAACCAACAGTTAGCAAATTTTTCAAAGAAATTATCAACGTCATAGAAAAACATATTTGCCCCATGGATTCGATTCCGAATGAAACCTGCCGAAAAATCAGAAGCAAAGCTTTGCTTTTTAATAAGTTGGGATTTCCTGGTGGCATCGGATGTATTGATGTTGCCCTTCCCTCTCCATTACTTCACCTCGATTTGTATGCAGTCTGCGTTTGCGATGATGAAGGAACTGATGTGGCATTTGACTAGGGGTTAGGAAGCAAAATGGACTGCGATATACCAATGGCGTTTCCGCTCGGGCTTACCACTTTTTCTATATGTAATAAATTTGCAACAGCTTCTTCCAGTGGAGATAAAATTTTTAGTTTGTTTGGACCTCCTCCAGTCGCATTCAATTCTTTCGAATTGTGTATCACGTTTTTTTTTTACATTATGCTTCATGTCAGCCCAAACCTGATAAAAGCAAACATTTATAAAAATGTATACATATTTATTTTGACAAAAGTGATTCAATCCTTTTGCCAACCGTCCCTGTATCTTACTGGAGGACCCTTGCTTTTAAGCTGCTCCGCTATCGCAGCCCGTTCCTGTTTTACATAGCTTTTTTAAATTCCCTTCAAAAAACATCTAGCTAACTTTACGTTCCTCCCTATCAACTCGACGAGCGTCTCAAAGTGGTTTTGGTTTGTCAAATTCAAATACAAGTCAAACAAATGTTTTCTTAGTTATAAAATTTTTCAAAATAAATTCATTTTAACAAGGTTATTTGCTGTTTTGCGGCCTTTCATTTCTATGTCGCGATCGAATTTTTGAACGAGACATATCAACGTTTTTTTTCGTCGTCGTCGTATTTTTTCGACGAATGGAATGAAGAATAACTGCCTTCAACGACATTTGACGTTTACAGACGACTGCACACGACATCAAAACGAGTGTACAAGATCGAAAACGACTTATGGAATACAGATTGTGTCGAGACGTTTTTTTTTATGTCATTTTCGACATCGGTAATAGGGGTGAATGACGTGTAAACAAGAACTTAAAATTAATAACCTGTTCTAGATCTAGAGCAGAAAAAGGCAACTTTTTGGTGTTTACTGACCAATTCCCTCCTCCGAATAAGAATCTTTCGTGATTAATGGCTGACTACAGATCACTTTAGAGCAGCATTCACTGCACCTCCTTTTGAGTGAGAATACATTTGTGAAAAGGGCCAAAATCAGATGTTGACATTTCCATCAATTATTTTGCAGTATTTCCAAACCAATCCAATTAAAATAAACATGGAATCAATTGAACTAACACCAGATCCAGATGTACTTTTACTTTAAAAGATAGCAAATATATTTTTCGAAGTTAAGTTACTTTTTTGACAGGTGATTTCCTACACCAGCTGACTCTATTCTAAGCTAAATTGGAATCAAAGATCAAACATAATATAATATCAATCAATCTGCTCTAAGTTGCCTGGTATTATTCTAATTCTTTTGACTCTAACTTTACTCCGAACTGCTCTGATCTGTCTTTTACTCATTAAACAAAGCTAAACAAAGGATTTATGATTCATATCATCAAATCAATCCGATTTTCGTTTCAGTCTGTCGCAGAGGTTTGAAGACTATGTAGGTACGCCTGGTCTGTTTGTTCAACCTGCGTAGGCTACTCATCAGACCAGTTTCAAAAATTGATTCTTTTGAGTGATTCTTCACGGTATATTATTGCGATATGGGACATACTCAAGAATTATTTGTTACAGACCCCCAGACCATAATTATCCTGTCAACCGTCGGCGTCGGGGGTTGCCTGGCTTCTGCCTATTTTTACACTCAACATCATAATATAACGACGTGTGATGGAATCATAGGATAGAATCTTAATTTATGCCATATTCCGCGGCCCTAGCGATGTATCCATTCGGAGAGGAAAATTGCAATCAAGTGCATTATTTGTGAAATTTCTGACAACTCGATCCAATTGCTTTTCGATTTCGTCTGACGTTGCGGATGATTCTCCACTCCGAACAGATAATAGTGAGGGCCGTTTGACGAGGAAATGAAAATATGAGTATTTTTACACAAAATCTTCTGAATAGTTAGATATACACATAACGCAACACAGCGAGGAGCCCCGGGCCTAGCGCGTTTCTCACAATTATTGCTATTGTGACTTGTGAGGGAATGGAGGCGACCTACAATTTTCTGCCGAACCCGGACGACTTATCGAGGAAGCGCTTTCATGGCAATGAATTTACTATCGGAGGACTTGCCAATTCCTCGCTAAAGGGTGATACTCGGGAAAAACATTTTTTGTTTTTGTTGGCATTCGAGCCTCGACCCTCCCGGTTACCAGGCAGACATGCTAACCATCAAGTCACGGGTACAACGTTGTACATATATGTATAGCAGCTTTAAACAAGCTGTGTGTTTTTCTTTTCTTTTTTACGGATTTGTAATCAATAAACTGAGTCAAATAAAAACAAAAAGCAAACCACAATCTTTGAAGATGAATAAGAATAATAAAGAATTCAAAACTTTAGCTCTTCTTTCAGTGAATAAATGTCTGACTATTGAAATCTAAAATTGGTGAAAAAGAGATAATTTCAAGTCATATTAAAATAAAAGAAATAAAGAATTATTGCATAGTTATAAGTTGTCTTAAATCTGGAGCCTAAAACGCAATTAGCTTTTGTAGCTCACAGACAAACTTGTATAAAATGTCCAAAGAACTTATAAATGCAGCGATAGATTCTGAAACAATAACTTCCAGTTCGTTTTCAGACACTTTTTGTACCTTTCGGACTATCGGCAATTCATTCGAAATTTAAATTTCCACAGAGATCCAAACACTCGCCAGTTAAAGAACTAACACGGAGGCATACCAAAATAGATAGAAGAATAGATTCAAGGCGGTGGCTAATCTAGAGCTACTATACTGTACAACTGGAATCAGATATCATATAAAATAAATTATGGAATCCGGTAATTTTGGTCTATTGCCAAGCAAAACCATTCAATTTTAAACTTCAAATTTTTTTCAAAACCACTTTGTCATAAGCCAAGTTATTTCAAAAATTCGCCCACACTTAATTGAATTACATCCTTTGACACAATGTTATAAATATTACTAATAAAAATACCCTTATCGGCGTCAAAGTTTATCACTTTAAATAAATTATCAAAAAAACAAATATTGAATTCCAGAATTTTAAAATATTGCTAACCTTTCGATTATTTTTTTATGAACGACTGTTAATGGATTATAGAAAGTACCGAACTTAAGGAGACCTGTCTTCAAACTGAAAATTTTTCTTAAGAAATATCTTCTCATTTTCTTAAAAAAGAACTTCTCCGGAAAGACATATATATAAAAATATAGAATATAAATACACATAGGTACGTATATAGAAAACATGGAGACGTATGCACATTATTTTTTTTTAGAGATTTTGTCTCTTGAGATTAAAAAACTTAACGTCCCCCGATACGCAAATATACACATACTACAGCAAAAGTTAAATCCAATAAAAACAAAAAACACAATAGAAGACGTGCTATATGTCATGCCAAATTTGTTAATTTATTTTCATAAAATATAAAAGCGATGAAATAAAAATTCTTCGTGAAAAAAAAAAATATTCAAATCCTTGATGTCATCTGCAGAATTACCATAAAATATGTTTAAAAAAAATTACCTTTATATGCTCAAAAAAACCTTTAGCTTAACCCAACGCACATCCTTTACACACTCATACTTCTGGAAAAAACAGTTCGTCATTAGCACAAAGTGCTGTTTTCTAAATAAATCAACAAACAAATTATTTTTAAATGAAGCGTATACAAAAGAAAAAAAAAATGTACCACGCGTAGGTGGATAGCGGACCATTTAAAACATGTGTGTTGTGACATTGCTACTCGTCCCTCCCTCTATATACATTCACACACTCAATTTGTATGAACTTTAAAGTTCCCTCAAATATATTTTACTTCTTTGTCTTCTGACAATTTTCATATTTTCTTGTTTATTTTTGAGTGGTATTGATGATCGCGCCCATTTACGAAGACAAAGGCCTTAAGTAGTGGTTAGGTTGATAATATTCCAACAAGTTTGCCTAATTATTCAAGAAAATAAATAAATTACGACTATTGACGTCTGCAGTGTGATGTAGCCACTAGCCACCTTTTTTATGCTTTGTTTTTAAGGAATGTTTCAAAAACATATAGATGTTTATTTAAATATATTTATCTTCCTCTAAATATTTCATTGCAAATAAAAAATAAGAATATTAAGTTGTTTTATTCTGGGAAGGATATAAATTATAAATTCATTTTTATAGCCACTTCTTTTCACACACTCTCGGTGCTTAAACAAACTTTTCAATTTAATAATTTAAAATAACTTTCGGTTGGGGTCAAAAACACGAGGGATTAACTCGGAATACTCTCGAGTGACTTATTTAATCCAAATTTTGTATTCGGTGTGCTTTCATAAAACTGTTCCTCGAAGAAAGTGACACTACTAACATGCTACAAACATTGATAACTTATCAATATACTTCTTGAGTTATACCTGTGACGGATTAGAACATCTTTAAGGAAGCGTCTTGAATCCTCTGCTCTTTATTATTGTCCTTGACTGCCTGCTGGAAGATAAAGAAAAGAACACCAAAGCACATAAACTATTCTTTGCTGACGATAAAGCCATCAAAATTGGAGATCCTACATGCAAAAAGCGCATAACGGAAGGGTAAAAGTTTTAGAAGGTACTGTGTACCGTATTAGTGGACTAATCTGATCCAGACATGACTATTTCCGACACTATTGAATGAAAATGTGATTCTAAACTATTGAAAGTTTACATATCTAGGATCTATGATCATTAATAAAGCAGCTCCTGATGACGAAATCATGGATAGGATGGATGAAGTGACGAGAAAACTCCGCTATCTTCTGTGAGATAAATATGCCCATAAAGGGAAAACTCTACACCGTGGTTGTGTGCCTAGCACTCACATACGTCTCACAATGTTCGACAATAAACAAAAAGTATGAGTGTAAAAGTTGACATCTGCAGGATGGAGACGCTTCGTACAGCAACAGAAATAACAAATTTGATCGTTTAAGGAGTACCAAGATCTTATAATAGCGGCTCAGTTGGTACTGTCATGTTCAAAGAAGAGGTCCAGAAAATCAAGTCAAAAAAGCATACAACACACAACATTCAGACACCATGACGAAGAAACGAAATGAAAGGCATATCAAAAAACTCTTGGTAGACAAATGCAATCAGCATTTGGTTGGTTTTCGATATGAAACATACAAAACCGACAGACTCGACTTCGCGATCACAACGTCGTTACGTCGAAAATGAAGAACTCTCTAGGAAGCTCTAGGAAGCAGAAAAACAAATCCTGGGGATGTGCAACACTTAAGTCACTGTCCATTAGACGAAAAGAAGCGTCAAAGAACATTAAAGAGCATTTTCAAACCGTTACATTGGTGCGAATGAATGCTTCTCATGATACTAAGAAGCGACAGCCACTTCTCGATTTAGAATGGAAATCAAGAAGCACTTATACAAGGAACTCGAGTGTCAAAAAGAAAATTTGACCCTTATGTTATGTTATGCCCATTTGCCCCTTAGGAATATTTTTTTATGAGCCATAAATGTTTCACTAAAACAAAAACAATTATGTTTGACTGGGCAGAAATAATTTTATGTATTCCACTGGTTTATAAAATGAATACTTCCCCGAGTGAAACCAATTAAAAACGATATTTCTACTATAGCAACAAATCGCAGTATATATCAAAATTCAATTTTTCATATTAACTGAAAAATGTATCCAGTCTTTCGTTGGACAATCAGATTAAAATGATATTGGGATTCACCTTTTAATTCTGCGTGAACATTCAGCTAAATTAGATGACAAATATATAATTTCTTTTACTTGTTTGAATGTAAACCAAACATCACCTCATTTTTTAATACTTCTGTTCAGTAATATGCGACTCGATCACTGTTGCGGTAATTCGGCCAATGGATTTCTTTTTGTTTTTGATTTCTTTGCATCTTAAAATGACTCTGATACTGAAACAAATATGTACAAACCAAAAGGAAAATAAAAATAACATAAAATAAACAAAAGTACTTCAAATAGCTTTTTGCTAGAAATAGGTTTGTGAATCTGCTAAGTGTTTGAGACGTAAACAACAAAATTAGCAGACGAAAGACCTGATTTTAACAAAAAGCTTTCTAAGGGTATCAAAGAATATTTGCTGTTCAAGTTCCATGTGATCAAATGTTATAACAAATTCTTTCTCTTACACTTTGTGATTTCACGACACTTCTCTTAGTTGTTTATTGTAGCTATGTGATATTTTTGTTGTTTTGATGGCGATCAGCTACAATTTCCACTTTCAATTTAGTTGTTCGTTTAGTTTGAGAGCTAGAATTAAAAGGAGAAGCTAATCAATGTACTTACATGATTTTTCAGTGAAGTCCAACGCCCGGGGAAAGACAACAACCTGGGGTAACTCTTTGTGGCAGATATCAGTTTTTCTTTAAGCTTTTCGTAATTTCTTGTCGCCATCTCCTTTATTCTACATTCTACAACGAAAAAATTACTTCTTCTTCATTTTCTATCGTGTGACAAGAATCGCAACTTTTGAAACCAAGGCCTGAATTCCATAACTTTTGACTATGGTCCAAAGGTACTAGGAAAAACGTGTTTAAAAATCTGAAAAAGTGACCAGAATTAATAAGAACATTCAATCGCTGAAAGCCTAGTACATAACATGAAATTTTTTTTGACAAAATGGACGATAGGCGACAATGGTCTACGGAATCCAGTGCCAGTGCCGAGATTCAGCTAATTTCGCTTTCCAGGGAGTAAGTGAGTAGTCACTGCTGAAATGCTACGTGAGTAATCTGACAGCCAATTGCACTAATGCCACTTTCCATTGGACGGAAAGAACCGTCCAGGAGCATTCTCAAACCGTTCTTTCTGCAAAAATATCGCTTCTCATGATTCTGCGGAATGACAGCCACTTCTCGATTTGAAGTGAGAATCCACTTAAGAAGCACTAATACATGTTACTCAAATGTCAAAGAGAAAAGTTTCTTCAAGAAATATTTTTTAAGAGCCATAGGTGTTTCACTCATACAAAGGCAATTACGTTAAACTTAATAGAAAAAATGTTGGGTGTTCTATTGGCTTTTAAAATGAGTGCTCCCCCGTGAAACTAATAGAAATCGACATAACTCACTCACTGAATTTCTTTAGCTAAATCGATTTTCAATGGAAAGTGACTCACTTCATTCACTCCCGGGAAAGTGAAATTAGCTAAATCTCGGCAGCTTTTGTATTTATTTGCTTATCTGCTGGGGCCCTACTCTGTATTTCGTTTCGAATCGTAAGTCTATTCGAAAGTGATTTTCGATCCGATTATGAATTCGTACTCTGTATTTCGTTTTCGAATCGAAAAGAAAGTACTTGTTAATATTTTCATGAACGGAATAGATTTGCGAAGTCTTGAAACATTTCTCAAGATAACTGTCAAATCAAGCAAAAAAATAATATCAAAGCAAATTACAAACAAGTAAAAATATAAATAAATGAAATAAAAAAATCGTTTTCGAATTTGCCGTTCCGAAAGTGGCAGATTCGAATCCGCTTTAGAAATAAAGAGTACAAAATATTCGTTTTTGGAAATTTTTCAGCTAGGTTCCAGAAATCACGTGAAATCGAAATGAAAGTGAATTTCTAAATCGAGTGAATTTGTTTTCAATGTTCTTCATTTCGATCGTTTTCATAATTTGGAAATTCTTTCAAAATAACTTTAATTGAAATTGAAAACTGCTTAAAAAGTCATTTCTCAGTAGATAAATGCAAAACTATTTTGTTTGTAAGGTTTTTATCATTTGGAAAGGTGGAAAACAAAAAATCACAGCAATCACTTGGAAAAAATATAAATCGATACCGATTAAAGTGAATTGTAGAACACCTTATTTCATTTTATGGTCGTTTTCAAATCGATATCGACCGAATGTGAAATGTAGAACCTAGCTGTTTGCTTTCGAAACGAATTACAGAGTAGGGTCCCTGTTCTCGAGTGCTGGGGCCAGTGCCCCTGTTCTGTAACTATCGCCTCGGCGATAAACGGTGGAAAATGGAACGAAATTCTATGAATTTAGTAGGATTTCGTTCCATTTTCCACCGTTTATCGCCTGCTTTTATCGAGGCGATAATTACAGAACAGGTAGCTCAAATAGTGCGTTTTTTGAAAAGAAGTTTTTGACGGAATTGTCAATCAAATGTCCAAATAACTGCGTTGGAGGCCGATGTTATGCCAAAAACGATTAACGCACAGCAACCGTTGAACTAAAGCAGGAAAATATCACCAACATTTTGGAGAATTTGAGTGACAGAATGTGCTACTCTACTCCGAAGCTAGTCGAGAGCCACTTGACGTTGTGTCCCATAAAATAGGAATCATTGATAATTAAGCCACAATACATGGGAACAAATTATTTTAAATTCATTTTATTGCATTAAAAAAAAAAAATTTATTTGATCCACACTTGACATACATGCAACTCCAGTAGACACTTTTAACAAAAAACAAACAAAAAAGTTAAAGCCAAACGAACCTATCCAAAAGAAAGATTTGATTTTTTTTTTCTTTTTATTTAAATTTTTATTTTGATCTTTTTTTATTTTTAACTAAAATATCATTTTAAATAACTTTTATAATATGTTGGAAAGGCTGTATAGTTTTTATCATTTTTTTGTTCATTTTTCTTTATTTATTTACTGTTGCGGTCATGTTTCCGTGTAATGACCGTTGCGTCTTGGTTTGGGGTTTCAACTTTCAAGAACTTGAAAACGGTAAATATTTCCAGGAACAAAAAAAAAATATTCTTAAGAAAATTGATAAACATACAAGTATCGTTTCTTAAATAAAAATGGAAAAAATACTCAATTCTTTTTTTTTTTTGCACAACGCTCGCTCCAGGTCGAGAGGTGGAACACACGAGTTAAAATAAAAATAAATGAGAACTAAAATGAAAGCAACATAATCAACGAGCGACTGCGCCCGCATGAAAAGAATTAGAATTGAATGGTATCTGTAAGTTTGGATGATATCTGTCGCTTTTATATGGATGATGGTGTTATTGTGAGTTATTGTCTCTCCAGACAACAAACGAAGTAAAAATTAACTGATTAAAGGTTTTTTTTTGTGGAAGGACTTCCTCGTCTAAATATTTTTTTGTAGTTTTCGCCATTTGTGATAACATTTTGGGAAGTATACAAATTGATTTTATTTTATAACTATAACTCGGACGCGGAGTATCCTCGTCGCTCTAATGGTGAACACGTAATGTTGCGTGTTTAATCTTCGCCATCCGAGTACCATGATAGCCGTTCTTCATAAAACTTTATCACCAACTGAGGGCACTTTATGTTTGCAATCGCAGCTGGTACAAGTTCAGCCTGATCGACGCCTTTGAATTGAATGAGGAAGGTTAACTTTCCGGTCACATCGGAGGCTCCAAGAATTTTCTCGGGGTCGAGTCCTCGTTCGAAGCCATTTTTTTCTGGCTTCATAGCGCCAATCGCTTCGTTCGATGGGGCATCGGTATCCGATTCTGATTTTGACGATTCTCGTCGACTCTTCTTTTTGTTATTTGATGTGTTGTTTGTTGATGTGCTGTTATTCGAGTCTTGGTTATGATCGTCTGCTTTTTTTCGTTTAGCCGATGTTGATGTTGTAGTACTGTTATTTACTTTTTCCTTTGAGTTTGTCTCATCGGATTTGCGTTTTGTTCCGGGCTTAGCAACAGGCGCTGGCTTAGCTTTCTCAGTTTTCGTGCTAGCCGCCTGTAAGGAAAAATATGAAAAGAGTTAAAACACATACATACAAAAAGAATATATTATGGTAGGACAATTTTTAATCGACTCAAAATTATCCGAAAAGTTGAATAAATGGTCATGTAGTTTGTGTACATTTTCTCATGTGGTTTTAGGATTGAACGGTGTCCTACAGTAGTTCAAAAACAAATAAACCTACAAGGACAGGACAGATAGGATCGTCTACTTTTTTTCTTTCAATATGGTAATTCTGACGTGAAGGCGATCAAGATTTCTTACTCCTGCTTTCGAACGAAGCATATTCATCTCACCTGCTGTCAACTTACAGCCCCGTTATGGTTGTCAAATATCAGTCAATTGTTACATTATTAATTAATTAACAAACTGGTATTATGCTTTTCAATTGGTAAATTTTATTCTATTGTAAACGGTTTGCTTGTACTTAGCGGTGACACACCCCTCTATCTAGGTGCCATGCGACCATTTTGATTTCCTGCATTCAATGAACCAAAATTCAATTTAAGAACAATCTGAACCAATAAACTTTATCTAACCTTATCAATAGATGTGTTTAATGACCTGCTCTAGATCGATCTAGAGAAGAAAAAAGCAGCTTTTTGGTGTTTAATGACAATTTTTCTACTCCGAGCAAGAACTTTTTGTGCTTAATGACCTGCTCTAGATCACTTTAGAGCAGCATTTTCTGCACTTGCTTTTAAGAAAGAGCAGATTGGAGCAAAGTGTCAAAATCAGCTGTTGACATTTGATTCAAATATTTTTGTTTATATTTTGCGTTTTGCAATCTATTTGAAATCGAATTTAACTTAAAATCAATTGAATTAACATCGCATGTTAGTTTAGTTTTGATTCCAATGTTTCCGAATATAGATTTTTATTATAATAGGATAACAAACATAATTTTGCAAACTAGCTAAGGTCAAAAAATGTTTGTTGCTTTCTTATCAGCTGATTTTTGGCACCAGCTGACTCTGCTCTAATTTGCCTGACATTTTTCATGTTTCTTGCTCTGCTCTGCTTTTTTTTTCATTAAACAAACTTAATAACACAAGAAACAATCATCTAACACCCTAATTCATAATTTTACTTTGATTATATGATGTAAACGAGCAAAATGAATACCACCAAGATTTCTGTCTGGGTTCTGTTGGGGCAATATAGTATATAGCCAGCTAATGTCTTGTCTTTAGAATACACACTTTGATTAAAACTCTCACAAGTCATGAAAGTGCAGTTGAGAATTATGAAGGAAAAACTATGAAAGTGGACTGCAAAAAGTGTTGCACGTCAGTAAAATATTAAGGAAAAGTAAAATGATGTATAGTTCATTTATTTCTTGTTTTTTTTTTTTGTAAGCAAAAGGTTAGTTCTTTCCCTTCCAGTGCATCAGTACGGTTAGTATTGAATAACAACTGGGATACTATTGAAGAAACATCTAAATATTGTCCAAGATGATTATAACAAATAATCAAATGCAAGAGAAGGAACAAATTCAAGAAGATATGAATGTCAATTATCAATTGTCTACCTCCTGCTAATATGACAATAAAAGAATTTGATGGTACAATTTCGAACAATGACGTATTAGATGGATCGGACCAAACTGTTTTCCTGAATAAGTAAAAAAAAAAAAAAAAAGTCACTTAAAACATCGTCAATTTCAAGATTTTGAAAGTTATAACACGCATAAAATTAAATAAAAAGTATGTAGATAGCAACTTCCTTTTTGTTATAGCTTTCCAGATGTTTGTTTAAACAAAAAGCTGAAAGATGCTGCCATGATAAAGAGACTAAGTTACAAGCTCTCACCATGTCTGCGCCGAGTATCTGTAACCTCGTGCGAAAAAAGCAGGACATTCGCGGAGCAAGTGCACCGCGGTGTCCTCATCTTCTCCACAAGATTCACAGAGTGTGGTATAACTTAAGCCTAACACGTTTAAGTGTTTGGTAAAAGAGAAGTGCCCCGTTGCAACGCCATTAAGCTGTCTATATTGTTTTCTGGTACGGGATAACAAATCGTATGCTAACGTTTTGCTGTTATAACAAAATCCAAGACGGAAATGCCACACAAAAAATGAAAAGGTGCTCAGTGGAGGTCCCCGGTTAACACTAGTGACAACAAATGGGGTGCCGAAAAAGGATTGTCGTTGTGATTGTTTTTCCATGCATCGTTAAAGATTTCGGTCCCTATTATGAGTAGCGAATCGAACGTTCGATTGGAAGCGAATGTTTTTGCGAGCTTCTTTTATAGCGGTATTATTGGTTGTAGAAACAAAAACTCTCAAGAGTCAGACTGCCTATCCGTGATGTTAGAAAAAACAAGCACTTCATGGAAGAAACATTACTTTTTCAATTCCCTGCTGGTATGCTGAAGTTACATCCATTGCAAATGTAACAACTCTTGATTAGTTCGTCTAAAGGCATATGGAAAAATATAGATTAGTTTAGATCCCTGGAAGCGCCCGTATGCAAATATTTAGGCAAGGGTTATACGTTAGGTGCGTTTCTATCGCAACTCAGCTCTGTAGATTATGGTCCCTATTATGAGTAGCGAATCGAACGTTCGACTGGAAGCGAATGTTTTAGAGAAATTCATTTATTGGATTATTATCATTAAACTTCGTCCATTCTTTTATCTGACATACCTTAAACGTCGAAAAGTTTTCTACAAAGTTTATGTTTCTACAACCTATAACACCGCTATAAAAGAAGCTCGCAAAAACATTCGCTTCCAAGCGAACGTTCGATTCGCTACTCATAATAGGGACCTATAGGTTCTTTTGAAAAACCTCAATTTATCTGCTACATACCTGTCTTGAAGAATTAAGAACCGAAAACCTAGGTTTTTTTTGGAACTAGAAATGGCGCTGTGACGTTTTTTCTAATATCTTCAGTGTGCTGTAAAAATTTGTTGACGTAGGTAATTTTCGGACGTTACATAGACAAGACAAGAGATGCGATATTAAGGAGGCGTATTCCTCTATAATTGGTGCAATTACAAGTTTTTCCATTCGTTCTCCCGACTAAATCATACAGCTGGTGCATTTTCCTTTCAAACTAATCTCTAGCTGTCTTGAAAATTTCGGCGTTGAGGTCAGCTTACATAATATGAGTTTGGCAACACTCACTTCTTGTAGGTCTAGAGTATGGTATATTCTTAATAATCGTCTAAGTTGAGTTTGCAAAAATAAATTTTCCAGGTCCTCAGAAGTGACAGCGGTTCTACCACTATCATTGCTTGGTGGTCTTTACGGGCTTGGTTATTGGATTTCCACCCTGGCATGATTTTTTTTAAACTTTTGATAAAAACTCAGATGCCTTTCTATGATATTGCTAAATTTAATCAAACAAGCGCTTCTCATGCCGCTTCTTCCGTTTGAGAACTTGTGTTTTTTCTTGCCATCTTTTTTCTTTTTCCATCGGAATCAACCTGAATAAATAAATAAATAGGGTGGAGCACCAAAGCGTGTTGCCCTGGGTCAAAATGCATTTTCACCTCAACCATGCCTTGTGAGGGAGTGGAGTGGACCTAGAGTTTTCTGCCGATTCTGAAATCAACAGTAATTTTGGTAATTTCAAGCTATGTTTGGTCATTTTTATTTACATTTTAGAACATAATTTTTTTTGCATCTGGAAAATGTGGCCTCATCCTCTAAAATTGTTGTTGCTCAGATTAATTTTGATTATTCTTTCAATAATCTTTCAAAACTCTTTGAGCAGCAATTGATTTTCAATCTTATTCATTTGAGAATTCTTTTCTCTTCATCAAAGACGAGTTTCCTTTAGCGGATTTGACACACCACCCCGAAACGTTTTTTAAAATGCGGTTTGGAATGAATTTTTCACTCCCGTTTCTGTATGGGAGTGAACACCGATACATAAACAAACTGTCATCTACTGCTTGCAAGCCGCAGTTTCAATTTAATTTTTGTCAGCTCCAAAAGCCCGCGATAGTTAATAAATTTTCTTTAGATCATTAAATAATTTTTAAAATTAATGTGAACGATTTTTAGTCTTGTTTTCTGCTTTAACATGAAAGAGCTGCGTTCTGACGCACCATCTTCGAAAATCTTAACTTAAGTTGCTGTCAGTTTTCCATACAAAAGTTCAGCTGACAATTCAGATTTTCAGATTTTCGAATTTAGATTTTCAGATTTTCGAACATAGATTTTCAGATGAAAAATCTTGCCTGAAAATCTGAGTTTCAGATTCTACTTGTCAAAACATATGTTTTTTTCACTTGCTATTCAAACTTTATCGTGTTTGGTTGTGAAGTGCATAAACATAAACGGTATTCCCTCACAGTTAAAATCAAAACTTACAAATATCTTCTGTGAAGAGTTCTTGTGTTCTATTTATGAAATTTGTGTAATTTGCCCCTTGTTTTTTTTAGTTTAGTTGCAATAACAAAATTAAAGAAGCAATAAAAACTCCCCTTGAATGTGTTCTCCTAAGTGGATGAAATTGTGTGTCCTTGTTTTTATTTTTGTTTTATAAAATGCAACGTTACTGGTACAACTATAAGGGAGACGACGACGTTGCCACAACTAATCGAAGTAAAATCGACAAGTAAATAAGATGTTTTTGAGTAAAAAAAAAAAATTTACGTTTCTTGTTAGATGGTCGTTCATAAACTGACAGATAGCAACTTAAGTTCAGATGGTGCGTCAGAACGCAGCCAATCTAGCAAGTTTACCACTACCAATACTCCAAATCTGTCACTTCGCTTAAAACGAATTCCAAAATAAACGAAAAAGGAGTGAAAAGAGTGAATTTGTTTTTGGAAAACGACATAAAAGAGACCCTCATGTTTCTGTCATTTCAACTAAAAAAAAAATTCCATTCCTCACCGAAAAAAATACAAAAAAAAAAAATACAAAATAATCTCCCCATCAAATGTGATACTAGACATCGGAGCTCTGAGATGCCAAACATTCCAGCACAACTAAAACAACGCGACTTCATCATTACATAGGATGAGCATTCTGAGAAAAATAGTTTGTCAAGCAGTCGGTCCGCCGTAAAATGCCGCGAAAGGTCAAACGATAATAAACTTCTAAACTGATTTTAACGTTCATCAATTTTTCCACTGATCACGTTAGCTACTGTCAGTTTGCTGTGGCTTTAAGATACAACAACAAGCTCTCCAAAAAGTTATTGCTCCATAGGCATTGAAAAATAAGATCTAGGTTCTTTTATCCAAACAACAAATGGGCTTTTCCTTATCGAAATATAAACATAATGAAAACTATCCGCCATATCATAACGTTTCCCGCCAAAACAACACAGCTACCAACAAAGCGGCGCAGTAGTAGAGAAAACAGAATTTTTATACATGCTCACACATACCCACACACACATCTACACTACAGCAAAGATCCTAGTGTTTCGAAAGAAAAGAAAAAATGGGCGCTAATGCCACCAAAATGGAATTCAGATAAATTTTCACTTTTTTCATGTACATTTGAGCACCCGATAAATTAAGTAAATTATGTAAAAAAAGATGCTTTCTGAACTTACCTCGGCTTCTTCTTCCCTCTTTTTACGATCAGCTTCGTATGTAGCAATTAAATCCTTGCAATCAAGATTTTCAACTGGCTCCCAAGTGTTATCTTCATCCGGATAACCCTTCCATTTCAGAAAGTATTCAATCTAAATGAAGTTTATCGAGAAAAAAGCATAAATTAGCACTACAAGACAACTTTAAAATATTGTACAGTAGCATTTACCTTTCCCTTGCGCGTCCTCCGGTCTACGACCTTCTCTACGGCATACTCCTCCTCTGAAGACTCTTCTTCCGTTGCGGGCGCGGATGCAGTTTTCTTCGCTTCGTCACCATCGACACTTTTCGTTTCAGTTGAACCTTTCTTGGAACGCATTTTGTTTTTGTCGGAAATTTTAAAGCTTTTTATAGTATCAAAAAGAAAAAAAAATAACACCAAAGGCGAATTTTTTTGATTCGTGTAAAAACTGTAGCGGCGGCGTCCCCAAATTTGTAGTTCGATGTCAAGTTCCACTTATAATATATTTTTTTTTTTGTAGAACTTACGTTGCGCCGGTTTTTGCAAAACTACTAAATTTTTCTCCGACAGATATTGCTTTGAGGTTTTTGTAAGCGTATTAATTTTACTAAGCAAGTAGTTAAGGAGACCTTTCGTTGATGATATAAACGCTAAATTCTTTTTAAAATTATATATTTTAATATTTATTCTGCCTCCAAAATTTCTTACAAAATTTAAACTCACTAGCACATTCGGTTTGCAATTGAAGTGTTGGTTGGCTGGCTAAACTCACGGCACTTTTGGATATACGAAAATGGCGTCTGGCTTTCGAAAAAATGGTGTTATCGATAATTGGAATGGCAGCGTTCAGGAAGTATGTAAAGATGTGATGTGAAATATTTGGATGTTTTTATAATTTCTTAAATGATTAAGCGAAAGAACAAGAAAGAACTTTTATGGCTTTCAAACACTAAGTTTAGAATTAAAATGCTTAAATCTTCATGGAAAAGTACCGGAATTGGATCGCGTTACATTTCAGATGACATGTTTAATATTCTGAAGAAGGTACCAAAGTTTATAAGACGAGAAAAAAAAAATTGCTAAGACATTCGAACTCGAATATATTTTTATCGTAACTCAGCAAACCAATAACTATCTTAGAAAAATAATTAAAAACTGAACGCAAAATGGAATCAATATTGAGCACTTTTATTTCAGTATTGATTTGTTTTATTGTTCAGTATTGAATTACTGGGCTGTTTACAGAATTACTGAGTTATGACAAAAACGCGTCTGTTATTTTTTGATAAAGTATTTTACGTTGGAAAACTAAACTTATTGGTTTTTGAAGACTGAATGCTTTCATGTGTTAATTTATTTCGATTACATACCCAATATTATCGAACAGATGCATCGATGGGCTCGATTAAATCCAAGTGAATGAATTCAGAAAAGAAATCAGGAAATCAGACTAAAAATATTTAAAAAAAAAAAAAAACTGTTACATA
Organism: Melanostoma scalare; assembly: GCA_949752695.1. Taxonomy (NCBI): domain Eukaryota; kingdom Metazoa; phylum Arthropoda; class Insecta; order Diptera; family Syrphidae; genus Melanostoma; species Melanostoma scalare. The sequence continues at coordinate 8,728,537 of OX456986.1, read as the reverse complement.
TTAAAGCGGGTTCCGAGATTTGAGGAAATAGTCGTCTACTAAATATATTCAATTTTTTCGGCTGTGCATGATTGCTTTCGTTTTAGTTTGTTCAAAATCAATTCATATTGAATCATAGGATATCCGTCGTCCGGCCGCCATTTATGGCTTCAGTTGTTAGGAACCACTAGTGAACAAAAAACGTAAAAGGTGTTTCAGGTAACATTTTTCCTTTCTTTTATAAAGTTGTCCTTAAAACAGAATGCAGTAAGATGAGGGAAAGATTTGGAATTTTAAAACTTGAAGGTCCTATTGCGTAACCGTTGTCCAAAAAAATAAAAGAAATAATTTTCTAAATACACTTTGTTATTCTTCTTTTAAAATAAACGGGTTATTTAATGGAGAATATCAAGTTTTACCGGAAGGAGAAAAAAAACAGACATGGTAACGAATGTTCACGTTGTGTCCGTTGTTTTGTGTGTGTTTTTTTTTATGTGATTTTATTAAAAACTATATTTGTTTAGAAATATTCTTAAAGTACTAAACAAACTTAGTCTACCGATAACACAAGCTTTCCCTCACAATCTTTCACATATCGCTTTTATTTTTCTTTTAATGAATTTGCACAATCGCGTTTTGTTTGCAGTTTTATTTGTTTTAAAAGAGAACCAGAGTTGTGTTTAGTAGCTCTTGGAATTATCCGGAATTGTTTGATAAACAAAAATAGGTTATTTAGTTGATTTTAGAGTTTTTTTTGTTGTTGTTTTCCTTTTTAAACGTTTCTATGACCTTGGCGAGTTCTTTTACGGCGCACGGCAAAGTGCATCTAAAATGAAGGAAGAATGGAAATAGATTCAATAGTTTCTGAAAGCAGAAAAAAAAGAAATTTAGATTTGAAACTTACATCCTGTTCACGTTCCTTAGCACGTTGCTCTTCGTATAGTCTTATTAAGTTTGGACATATTTCGCTCAGCATTTCCTCAGCTTCCCACTGAAGACCAGGTTTATCAACCCGTCGAAATAGATATTCAATCTGCAACGGAGACGCGTTATTTATTTGAAAGAGTTTAATTGTTGCAGTGGTGGAGGTCTTTCTTGCTTAAATTTATAAATTGAATGATCTGGTCAGAAAAATCAGATCTTCCATTGATAAAGAGGAAATATGCAGCAGAATCAACCATAGCAAAATTGATGATGTCAAGATATCTACACTTACAACCTCCTCCCACAACAATGCGATGGTCAACCACCACCTTAGCTAACTCCATTCTTAGTATGGTATACTAACTGTTAAAAGACGTAAACCAGCACTGGTTCCGATGCTTTCAACTCACCCCCAAACGAGCTTTTCAAACGAGCCTAACAGTCTTTCCGACAAGAGAAAGCTAGGAGGAAACAGTGTTATAAAAGAAAATCACATTTCCGTCTTCACAGATGTTCCAAAACGGACGAAGGGGTAGGGTCAGGTATCAATAAAGCTCAATAAAGCTCTCCGACTTTTGCAGTGTCTTCCAAGCTGAAGTACTTGCAGCGTGTGAAGCCGCAAAACTTGATCAACAAAACTATTGACATCTTCATAGACAGCCAGGCGGCCATTAAAGCCATCTCATTTATTATCACAAAATCCAGATTAGTGGAAAGCTATCGCAGTAATCTTAGACTGCTCAGCGAAATAAACACCGTAACTTTAACCTGGGTTCCAAAACATCGTGACATAATCGGTAATGAAATGGTGGATAAGCTGGCTAGAACGGGGTCAGCACTGGAACGATCACCTCAGTTCTAAAGCCACTAGAACAAGAAAAAAAAACAGATTTAAACACAATTGTCTAAAAACCGCCAATGACAGGTGGTCATCTTTAGAAACATGACGAGTCTCCAGAAACCTCTGGCCAGATATTTACAAGAAAAAAACAGAATTTCTACTCCAGCTTAGCAGACCTCGGCTCTCTCGGTTGATTGGTATTCTCACGGGCCACAACTCGTTGTGTACCCACATGATGAGAATGGGCATTAGCACATCCGACCTATGTAGGGGATGCCAAGACGAAGAGGCAGAGGAAGGGTCATTCCACTTCCTCTGTGAGTGTCCCAGCTTGGCCCACACTAGGAAAAAAGCCCTCGGAGAATACTTCTTCGACGAACTGGGCAACATCTCTAACCTACCATTGAACAGCATCGTTAAATTTACTCAGGGCTCCAAATGGTTCAGTGGGGGTTTCCTACCCCAATAACCCAGCCAACAGCCCAACACTCTACCTCTCCAATCTTCTCACTTCCTCATCCTTTGTTTCCCGGGGAGCACAATGGATCCTTGAGATCCGAGTGAGATGCTGCCACTTGTGGCTGAAAACCCAATCTAATCTAACCTAATTTGATAAAACAGTTTTCATCTTCTGACAGAGCCATACTGCAAACAAAAGGCACTCCTCTCATAAGATCGGAGCTATTCCAAGACCCAGTATTTGTGCTCTTTAAACTTTTAAGGAAACACATAGTTATGCTACATTCGATTCCAGAACATAAAGTCTACGATAGCAACGAAAGAGTCGATACCCTGGTAAAGGAAATGCCTCTAAACCACACATCAGCTTTGAACCATTCTTTGAAGTGTGAAAAAAGAATACTCTACTTTAAACATCCAAAAAAGTTCTTCTCTGGCAAAATTTGCTCCCAACTTTGAAAAAAAAAAAAAAAAAACATCTCTGCAATATGAAATTAGCAACAAGTTTTCAGAATTTCCAGCACTACTCCGCATAAGAAAGCAAATACTAGACTTATAAGATCATTCCCTTGGATAAATTCAAACCCATGTACCTACTAACTTCTGGTCCACTACTCAGAGATTTTCCATGGGTTGGCACAATAAATTGCACTTAGACCTCAACTCACCCCGAAAGTCAAACTCCCTAAAGTCATACGGAATTCAGCTTAGTAACAAAGTTAATCTGTTTAAAAACCACATTGTTGACGTTATAAAATTTCACATCAAACCCATGACACTTCTTTTTTCATTGTTCTGGAATTTGAAGAATAGACCGCCTCCAAAAACAAAAAACAAACAAATGTGTAATGTGTTCAATCACAACTCGGGAATCTTCAAAGATAAGAAAAGCCACCTTTGAAGTCCATTGTTTCGGCTACTACATCGCTGCCGAAATCCAAATCCTTACTTAGAAGTCATTTCGATTTGGTTGTGAATGTAGCTGTTGTAAGAAGGGAAATGTACATATATGCTATTCAACAGCATGTGGTTTAATCAGACCAAGCTTCCCGTGCTCTGTTTATCTCTTTTTATTTTTATAAAGCCATCGCCCTCCATTACTCTCTTTGGGATGTAAACTACTTGACCGAATAAGCTTTATGATTGAAGATTTCTAAGAGAACCGTCTATGATAAAGGGACTGGTTCCCATTAGACCATCTTAATAAAGTCTAGCCGAGCTCTTTTGGTCGTTACTGAAGACAATTACTTGTTTTTGTCAGTAGGTATCTGTTCTTTGTAGTGTTTAGTTGTTCATTGACATATGTTCCTAGTCGCTCTACTCAAATAATTCCCCCTGATTCGTAGCCACGAAAATGAGGGAATTGCGTGTTAAGTATAGCACTACCTCAACTAATGGAGAATCTAGGCTTTGGAGTATCATGTGAGTAGAAACATGTTCATTGCAAATTTAAACTGAAGTAAATCAAGGCATAAAGTCTGCCTGTTTTACACACACCCTTGAATATGGATACATAGAAGAGACTGTTGTAACAACGTTAGAAATTGACAGGTCATTAACCTTACTGAAGAAGTTAGCGTCTCAAAAAGCGGACAAATTGGTCTTTAAATAGACCAGCTTGTTGCTTTTTAAAATAAAATAGCAACATAGGGGCGTGCACTTCTGTATGTAGCTCACACCCCTATTTTCTCCTTGAACCTTTATTGCACTTAAGCGCCCTATCAAATACTGACAAGTTTATCGTTTTTCCCGACTGTGCCACAAACAAGACCATCACTTTACAGAGAACCAACAACAAGCAACAAAAAAATGAGAAAACAAATCAATAATAATACTCAAACTTACCTTCCCCATTTGGACAACTTTTCCAAGAATATTCTGCACTCCACCTTCAGGCGGTGGATCCTCTGCTTCCGCTTCGCCAGCGAGCTTTTGGGCACTTGCATCATCACTCAAAACATCATCGTCTTCATCGTGGGGCGATTCGAAGGACAAAGGTAATTGCATTGGGTCTAGTATCCTTTTACTTCTTCCGTTTTCATTCAAAGTGTCTTCTTCGTCGTCTTCATCGTCGCCCTCATCGGGACACACCTTGCCTTGATTGTACTTAAACCGAACCTTTTTTGTAATTTTCTTTAATTTCTTTTTATCCGATGACGAACTGGAGGATTTCTTTGATGGCGATTCATAAGTTATTGTCCTGTCCGAATCATAGCCATCGCTATCATTTTTAATGTCTACACACGTCACTGCTGTTGCAGTGTCATCGGGCGTTTCAATTTCAATTTCACCCTCTTTTGTCACATTATTTTGTTCATCGACTTTTTCTAAACTATTCTCGTCGGCTAGTGTTGTATCTTTGAGATCATCTGAGATCTGTCTGACTTTCGATTCGAAACCTCGAGAGTCATCTTTTCCGCTGCTACTCGTATTTTCATCGGGCAGATTTTTGTCTTTCACAAGACTTAACACGGCATCATCGGTGTTGTTGTCTGTTGTTGGTGACTGCTGCGGCGGTGGTGGCGAAGGTGATGCTGGTGAATCTTTGGGATCAGACATTTTTCCTCCTGGTTCGGTGGTTGGTTCGTCTGCAGCATTTTCTTCGCTCACTTTTGGAATAAACATTTTTATGTGAAGATTAATGTTTTTTTCACAATAATGATAATTAATATATATTTTTTTTTTGTTCTTACCTGCTGCATCCGGCTGTTTTGATGAACTGTCATCGTCGGCGACCACGCATTTTTTTTGCAGCGATTGATCAAGGGTATCACTACCAGAGTCATCACCCTTGTGATCCATTGTGCATTCGATTTAATTGTATAATAATACTAAATTTAACTAAAAGAAATTGCAAAAAAATTTGTAACAGAGAAAATGATTTTTATATTCTGTTTATTTTTGTTGACTTTTGTTTAAATTGCACCAATCTGTCAAAAACAAGTTCCAATTTGATGGGGATGTGTTGGTTTGGTGCTAGTGTGGAGTGTGTGGATTGTGGTTTGTGAGTGCAATCTAGTACATACATTTCTTTTAAGTAGTTGTTAGACTAGACTGTTGAAAAACGAAAACCATTCCACATTTCAAAATAAGGCAAATAGTTTTCTATTTCAATGTACTCACTAAGAACAGCTTAAGGCCTTGCGCAAACCAACGCGGTGAGTGCGTGCGATGCGATTGCGTTAAGTCAAACCTATATAAAGTTCATGTAACCTTTTATAGGTTTGACTTAACGCAATCGCATCGCACGCACTCACCGCGTTGGTTTGCGCAAGGCTTAAATAATAACCACAGAGTAGATAATTATATGGAATCAACTAGTACTTGAAACACCCTCAAATTTGTCTATGGTGAAACCAAAGATAACGTCTTTTGAATTTGAATTTGAATTAACGGCTAAGTCCGGTTGCAATCTGCTTTTCTTTTGATTTGTTGCTGTTGAAGAAATGTAGAGAATAAAATATTTTCTGATAAATACAAAAGTGATCGTGCAGAAGTACTTTCTAAATAGACCATTCTTCTACAGAGAAAAAAAAATTTTAAATATCATAAAATTTATTAAACAAAGAAATAAGAGAGGCTTTGAAATAAAATCAATTTTTGATTTCTACTAAAGAACACAAAAAAATAGTTATTAATTCAAAAACTTAAACAACATAAAAACCAACACTAGTTCTTCCTGATGACCTGACCAGTTTTGGGATTAACTAAAATAGTTTTATGGCTTGAGGGTAGTGCCAGCGGTGGTGATGATTTCCTCTCTTCATTCTGTATACTCGAGCGACTGCCAAGTCGCAAACTGGATCTACTCGTTGAAGGCCCACTTTTTTCCTTCTCAGCTTTTTCAGTGTTTTCTTGATTCTTAACATCGCATTTGGAAACGACTGCCATCGGTTTTTTCCCTTTGTTTGCCTCATCATCGGCAGGAAGTAACTCGAAGTTCTTGTACGATGTAGAAAAATCTTTGGCGATGTCAGCGACAACAAAAACAGTTTCACCTGTTTTGGGAAAGCTAATCTGTTCTACTTTTTGGGCAGGATATTCAGCATCCTCCTTAGCACACTTGCCAATTGTCTCTATCTTCACTTGATAGGCGCTTGTATGAACAAACGAGTGAGAGAGCAAAGTTGCTTCCTGTTTTGTCGAATAGTCACAGGCTTTACACTTATACTCCAAACTCGCACCATGCCCTTTCAAATGCTGCTTGAGGTTTGTCAAACTATTTACAAATCTAGTGGGACATTTCGGACAGTATGAAATCACTTTAGACACCATTTCTTCGTCATCACACTTATTTGACTGTTTCGATCGAGGATGTCCACCACTTTCGTGCATCGCTTTCACATGGTTACTCAAATGTTGCTTCTTTGTGCAAACATATGAGCACAAATTGCATTCATATTGTGTTGGCTTGTGCAGGGATATGTGATAGTTCATTTGGGATTTACTCTCCGAAGTGTATGGACACGAAGGACACTTTTGTTGTTTGCACTTATTCGATGCCGCATTGGTATTGTAAGCTGATAGATTACCTTCTAAAGGTATTCGAGTTATTTCAATGTGATTCAGTGGAATTTCAGGCTTGTACTTTTGCTCATGATTAACAGGCGAATCAGATTTGGCATAATGATCATCTTTGTTAAGTACGTTGTTGTTATTGTTATTATGGATAAGCGCGTTTTGTGTATGATTAACCGAAGGGCCCAGTACATGACATGACTGTCCATTGCCACCCAATTCGAGTGGTCGATAGACAGGAGCATCACTATTGCGATCAAGCGATTCAATGCGAATGTCGCCAGAGTGTTTTAAACGGCAATGACGCTGTAAAATTTATACAAATTTTGAATTAATTTTAGTTGAAAAAGTATTAGTAGCGCTGGAAGAAAAGGTGATAAGATATTACAGAGCTTAAAAGGGCCGTTTAGCCTGTGGCGTAATCGTTACCATGTCTGCCTGTTACGAGAGGTTTCGTGGTTCGAATCCAATCAGAAACACAAAATTGTTTCCCACGGTTATTGACTTTCGCGAGGAATTGGCAATTTATCCATATAAATTGTCTTGGATACCAAAAACATCTCGGATAAAAATGGGTTTGTGCCCCTACTAAATGTTTCATACGTAAACAACAATAAAAAGCTATACGAATACGGATCAATCCCTTTTTTTGCTGTGTAAAAAAGGGCTATATTTTTTATAATCGTAAGCACCTACCTGAATAACATGCTTCCAATTGGATTCTTGACGACAGTGCCAACAACGAAAAGGGGAAAGTATTTTAGATCCCTTGGCCTCGTTGTTTGAAAACGGTTTATCATTTTCATTAGCTTGCGAAATTTTTTTCAAACAAGACATAGCGAGGGTAGTCTCCTTAACTGCTAATGTAGTGTTAGAGTCTTTTTTCGTATCTTCAATGTCTATCTCCAACAGATCAGAACTATTTTCTTCTCCCACGAGTGAGCATTTATTACTTAACATTGTCGATGAATTTTCAATAGCTTCAGTTTTAACTTTTAAATCTGTTTTTGAAAATGTTGTATCATCCTGTATCAAACTCGAACTTGAATAAGCATGAGATGAAGTTGGTAAGCTTGAAAGCAAATCTTGGTGAAGAACTTTGATGTGAACCAAAACCGCATCACGATTAGCATGTCTGCAAATGAAACATTTTGTAAAAGACATGATTTCAGTTTTAGTAACAGTCTCACTTAAAACTACACTTGCTGCACTTAAAGACAACATTTTTGTCACCGTCCAGAAAACTGGAAACAAGATAGTCTCGGGGATTATTTTGCTTCAATCCGTTGGACAAAAGAAGTCGCTCATGGGCCATCAATGTTGACGCGGTATCGACATTCGTAATGGTGAGAGGACTTTCCGTAGTTCTATCGTTGAGAAAAGTATCCTGTTTGTTTAGTTTCAAAGTTTCCTTATAAATGGTAGTCTTTTCAATTTCCTTATCGAAATCAGTAGAGGAAGCCTTTGGACTTGAAGGCATTTCTCCACATTTCATCAGCTTGGAACCCCTTGGGATTTTTATGAAAGTCATATAGTTGCTATATTTGGCATAGTTATAGTCCTTTTCTTCACCAGTGTCTCCATAAATGATAACACGGGCATTTTTATGGCTTGGACTACGAATAGTTCTTAATCGAATATGCTTTGTGATATCCCAACGCCAATTAGAACGATATGCACATAGAGAACACTTAAAAGGCTTTTTATTGTGATGGCCAACGATGTGAACATGGAATCGAGATGCTGTGGATGCCCAAAATGAACAACGAGAGCATTTGAACACTTTCTTGTATGAAAACTCTTCACTTGTCGATATCTGTTGGGATTTTTCCTGTGAAGAGTCAAATTATAAGGAAGTTCTCTAAAAATAAGACACTGCATTAAAAAGAAACTTACACTTTCACTTCGTTCAACCTTGAATTTCTCAGTTAGAGTAATTCCTTTTTCAAATTCGGTAACTGACATTTCAAGACCTGCATGTTCCACGTTTACATCTGAGGTTTTTTCCCAATCGCTACCCATTGAGACCAAATTTGGACCTTAAAGAGATTCATTTATGTTAAGATATTTCGGAGTAGACAGGAAGTGTCAATACCATCACTTTTATTCGGTTGATAAAATTCACTACCAATTTCCGATTTCTTTGATCCAAGACTGAGGTCAAGTGGGGCAACATCTTGACTTTCCTTTGACAATATGCAGAACTTCTTATGAGCAACAGATTCTGCTAAACATTTTGAAAAATGACCACAGACACAGGTGAAGTTTTCTTCGTGAGCTTTATAGAGTGAGTTTTGAGGATCATCAAATACCAATTTATTACAAGCTTCAAAAGGAACAAAAGAATTTTGCAAGGGCACCACTTCCACAACATCAGACTCTTCCATTCTTGCTAAAAATGGTTTGAACTCTTCCGTTGCAAAATACAGAGCAGCTATATCCTTCAGGGTATTGCGTGATGACTTTAGATCATAAGACAGACTATCCATATCGAAAGTCCATTTGGAAGGTAAAGGCAGTAATGGGGGATAAGAATCCGATATAACATCTTCAGGGAGAATTCGTTTCTTCGATTGTCCAGGTATTGCGTCGGCGGTTGAGCCATGAACCATTTTCATATGTCTCACTAGTTTTTGATAGTGACGTGAGGCATATAAACAAAGATTACAATTGTTGATTTTGATCTTCTCGCCGTGGATTTCGCGTAGGTGCGTAAGATAAAAGCGTGGATTTTGAGTAAAGTATGAACATTGGGCACACGAATAGTTCCTTTTTATTTTGCATTGTGGTAGTTCGTCAGATTTGGTTGATTCAATTGAAATTTGATTGCAGTTTGGTTCTTCCATTACCTTTGTTATCCTTTTATAAGCTCCGGAATGTTATATTTATGTGTCCACACACATATGTACATATGTATATATATAAATGCACAGGAAATTATTTCTTTTTCACCCTTGCTTCCTTGATTTCGTCGATTGAATTCTAAAAATAAAATTTCAATTGGTGTTAACCTTTAAAAAGATGAGTTACTTTGCTTTTTTTTTAAATCACAAGTGGTTTTAGAGTACGTAGCCAAAAAGTAGACACTATAAAACTATTTTTTTTAATAGACAGATCCAAACTAGAACTGATTTTAAAATAGAGATTGGGCTGGTTCCTTGTTTGGGGCTGGAGCAGGTTAAAGTTAAGTCTAAAATTTTAAAATTTGTGCATTTGATTTGATGGATGACTGATGCCGGTCGGCGCAGAACGAAATTATATTGTATAAACCTTGTGATCTTCTTCTTCCTTTTTGGCGTTACGAGCTTCGTTTTTTCGAAAGGGTTCACAGCTCTCCCACTTATCTGCAAATTCGGCGCGTTGTCCTTTGAAAGTGTTAGTCTAATTGAGAAAGCGCTTTTCATGGCAGTATTTCACTCTTGATCATTTCGAACGAAAAATTTTCAGAATGATCTTTGGTCCAATATGCGAAGACAATGTGTGGAGAAGAAGATACAACAACGAGCTGTATGACCTGTAACGCGACATGGGCATAGCCAGAAGAGTACGCATCGCGATGCTACGATGGTTACGCCATGTAGAGCGGATGAACCCAAACGGTCCGGCTCGACGGGTTTTCGAAAGCACATTGCAGGGAAATCGCGGAAGGGGAAGACCTCGTCTTAAGTGGCGCAATGAAGTGGATGAAGACTTCAACCGACTTAGAGTGCAAAACTGGAGAGAGTTCGCCCAAAACCGAAGTCGTTATAGAAGGATGTTGGTTGACGCCCAGCTTCACCCCGAACTGTAATGCCCACCAGTAAGTAAGTAAGTTTTACTCTCGTAGGAATTGCAACCTGCTAACAATCAATCGAAAATAAAAGGATGTTTAGAAGCTGACATCAAAATTTGCATTTTCTTCCCTTGCATTTACATGCGTTTAACATTGAATGAGTTGCCAACTTTGGAATCGCCGGCCTCAGAGAGCTTTTTAGGAAATTGTGAATGCTTCGTTGCATTAGGTTTCTACGTTTTAAGACGAAAAGTATTTAAAACTAAAAGCAAACAAATTAAATTCTACTTTCTAACAATTGTAAATGCTTTCTGCTCTTCATAGGAATATTTTGCTACTTGCTTTTGAAGTCCTGTGTTAAATCATTCACTAAAAACGAAAGCATCCTGACACCAAAGAAAGACGCTCCTTCATTCCTATTAATTCACTTTATTGCAACATTAAATTTACATGGATTTGTATGATCTTTTGTTTTTCTTTTCTCTTAGATTTATGTTTCTTAAGTGTTTTTTTCTTTTTTAGTTTATTTTCTTCCACTTCACTTACTTAACATACATTCTACACTTTTCTCTTGTACACATATTTATGGTATATATGCGCGCATATGTACAACACACATAACTTTACTCTTCTTTTTTTTGTTATTATCAACTGTTCTGTTTTAACAAATATTTGGCATTTAATGCTTTGGTAAAAATATCTAATTTATAAATGTTAATATATATATATATGTCTATACATCTTGAATTTTCTTTTTATCAAAATGAAGTGAGATATTCCTTTACATTGTTGTATCATTTGCTTATAGACTATTTTGTTTTGTTTCGTTTTTTAGTTTTTAGTAGTTTTTGTTAAAATTTATTTAAGGTAATAAAATTTGTTGGTTTAATTTAGTTTTATTTTTGTTTTTAAAAATAGTTTATATTTATATATTCGAATGTCTGTAGAATTATGTATGTATGTATGGTGTATATATATTTTTGTATAGGTAATATACATATATAGATATAATTAATTTATTTTTTTTTGTATATAAATTATGTTTTCAGTTTGATTTTTCCGGTTTCTCTTGTTGTTTTGACAATAATTTTTACTAGCTAATAAAAAATATTTTGATGCTGTTGTCGTTTTTGTTTTCATCATTTTTCCTTTTCAATTCAATTTAAATTTAGAACCGTTTATTGTTTGTTGTAAATTTTTAAGATTAATTAAATTATATATTTTTTCCTTAACGTGTTAACATTAATTTACCTAAATGAATTTATTTTCTAACGATAACCATAATCATACCTCAATTGTTTATTTTATGAGAGAAAAAAAGAAAACACTTACTAACTAAAAAAATGCTGCACCAAATACCTTATGAGAAAAAATAATTGTACGTTACAAACAAGAAAACACTTACCTACTACTGAACCGATTTTCTGAAGAGTTTTCTGTTACTTTTATGTGCGCAAGGCAAGACGCGTTCTCTTTGAAGCGTTTTTCGAATATTTTTGAGTTTTATTTTAGACAGTTCTTACTTTGGAAAACGCAAAGTCTTTAAGTAAGGTGTCGATTTTGTCTCTAACTAGCTGTGGTCTGAATTTCTAAAATTAGAGTGAGGAGTAGACAGCCATAACGTCGAGTATCTATTGGAAATGATATTGCAACTAGTAATTTGGTATTTGTTGATCATTCTCCTGTAACTCGTGCAGTTGGTAAACGAAACAATGAGTTTGTTCGAGGATTTCACTCAACATATCACCAAGATTTATGTGAAATAGCTCGAAAAGTTGGTTTTAATTTGATGTAGACTCAAAATTCGCCCAACTAAAAAAAAAAGACTTTTTTGTATATCTGGTCGCAGAAAAAAACTATAACGGTTGCGTTATTTGATGACACTTTAACATTTTGTACTCAAAGTAGGTCCTTACGATGCGTTATTTCATGTCACCCTAAATATGGCACTGAAAGTATTACTTTAAACCCGAAAATATGTTGTGCACCGAATTTTAAGTATCCAACATCAGGGAGTATTGAAGGACAATTATTGTCATATTGATAAATGAAGAGTAGGCTTATGCATATGCCGTCATCAATAAAGGGCACCAAACAGCAATGTTCTGAACAAAACTTCACTATATACAGCTATTACTTTCATTTAGAGAGTTTTTCTTTTTCTTTGGGTTAAGCAGCAGTTGAGAGGAATTCCCTTCTAGATTAAGTGCAATTTTTGAGTTCATCTCCTGGAAGCTAGATGTTAAGATGGCCCATAAAAATGGAAGAGTTTTACAGTTGATAACTATGAAGCCAGTTGGTTTGGAAAATATGTTGGTGGAGGCTCAAGTTTATTACAAACTGCAGGGCAATTCTCAGCCAGAAAGCAAGTATGCTCAATATTCAAGACCTGATAGAAAGAGTTTACAGAACTGAATATTTTTGAAATAATGACTTGGGTACATTTTCATAGAGTTACCACTTAATAAAATTTTAGAAGTTTTAAACGATTGCAGAATGGCACAGGGTGCTGCTATTGCTTTTTAATTAAGTTTTGCAAAAATTTGTAATAAATCTTATCCTTTCGGTGGTTTACTTATTCACATTCTCAAAGATTGCGTTACCAATGTTGAATGCTATGAGCAATGAAGAAAAGTTGGTATTGTGAGGTATTGCGAGCTATTGTAGCCTCTGAAGCATGCCCTCTAGACCAATCACTATGACCTAATTTAAAGGCTACAATATGGAGGTTTACAAGAAGTAAACATTAACGATTTTGAACAGAAAGTATTGGATTTGATATTCGGAATTTTCAGGCATTTTTAAGAGTGTTTTATATCGAGTAAATACGATTAAAGTTTTTTATGCAAACCACCAAATAAAATTCGTAAAAAAAGCACACAACCTTTGAAATTAAACGGCGCATTGCACCAAAGATTGGGTTTTTGAGCTTTAGACATTCGGTTTAAAAATATCAAGTTACAATTCGTACTTTGCGGTTTAAGTACCGTCAGTTTAATGTTTACGCCCTTCTTTGAACAGGATACAGCAGTTTTTTTTTTTATATATTCTCGAAACGCAACAGTTTTTTGGCTGAAAAAATACTTCAAAACATTTTTACTAGAATGAAAAATGAAAAAAAAGAACTTATCTAAAGTTGATACCTAAACTTATTCTTCGAACCAGACAACTCTATTCAGTTCCTTTACTTTTGTAATTCTTGTTTGTTACAAATGCTATTAGTTAAAGTGTTCGTAATATAGATCTTACTCCTTAAACTTAAAACTAAAACTGAATACACAACAATATTACATAAGCATAAACTTAAATTTGGTGCCTTTTTCTTCCTGATTAGTAACAAAGTGACGATGTAAACAATTTATTTAAAACTAACAAACAAATTCCCCAAATAGATTTTTGTTAATAACAAATAAAATATATATGAACATAAAAAAAATCATCTGTGATATATTCTCAACAATTACAAACTAAAACGAACAGAAAATCAAAACTCAAAAGGTAAATAGATCATTAAACCTAAACATGTTAGTCACATTTTGTTTTTTATTTTTATGTTTCCTTAAATATTACATTTAGTATTTAATTATCTAGGTTTTAATTTTTTTTATTTCTGTTTATATGTATAAATATGGCCCCGCTATTCCACAAAGTGTAAGGTATGTATATATGTTTTTTTGTTTTTGTATTTTTCTTTTTGATTTTTAGTCTAAAATATAATTTATGTTTAACAGACTATTCTACTAGACTTTTGTTTTTGTTTGTTTAACTACAGAGAAAAAAAAACAAATGTTAAATATAATAAAATTTATTTAACAAAAAAAAAATAAAAGAGATGCAGACAAAATAACAACATAACATCAAAAATGATCACAGGCTTTGAGAAAAAGAAACTAACTAATTTTTCTAGCCCTTCTGTCCATTTCTTCTAAAATTTAACTTAAAACACAAAAAAATAAAAATTAATTCAAAAACTTAAACAACATGAAAACAAACACTAGTTCTTCCTGATGACCTGACCAGTTTTGGGATTAACTATAATAGTTTTATGGCTTGACGGTGGTGGCAGCGGTGGCGATGATTTCCTCTCTCCATTCTGTGTACTCGAACGACTGCTACGTCGCAAACTGGCTTTACTCGTTGAAGGGCCATCCTTTTCCTTTTCCTTTTCAACTTTTTCAGTGTCTTCTTCATTCTTAACATCGCAGTTGAAAACGATTGCCTTTGGTTCTGATCCTTTTTCATCGTCGGTAACAAGCAACTCGAGGTTTTTGTACGATGTGAAGAAACTAATTGCTTTTCTATTCCCGAGCAACTCGAAGTGAACTTTTGTGTGCTCAGCGAGGTCCGCCTTTGAGTTTATGCTAAAGTCACAATGATCGCAGGTGTACTTTTCAGTTTTTTTGGACACACATATGTGTTTTTGAACATGGCTCTTAAAAGTGTCGCCGCAGGTTGAATGAAAGGGACAATGAGAACATCTTTCGGGCTCACCAGCTTCACTCGCTGAACTCGAACCCGGAGAAACTGACGGCGCGGAAGAAGGTAACTCTTTAACGGATCCCGTTTCCAATTGTTTTTTTAACAACGAACCATCGCCATCGAAAGATGAGGATTCCTCTTTGATGATGTCAGCGACAACCCAAACGGTTGCACCAGTTTTGGGAAGGCTGATCTGTTCCATTTTTCGAGCAGGATATTCAGAATTCTCCTTAGCACTGTCGGCAATTTGTTCCGTCTTCTCTTGATACGTACTTGTGTGAACAAACGAGTGCGAGAGTAGTATTGGTTCCTGCCTTGTCGAATAATCGCAAGCTTCGCACTTATACTCCAAGTCCGCACCATGTGCATTCAAATGCAGCTGAAGGTCCTTCAAACTATTTACAAATCTAGTTGGGCATTTCGGACAATATGAAATCACTTTAGACACCACTTCTTCGTCATCACTCTCATTTGACTGTTTCGATCGAAGATCTATTGCCGTCGGTGCATCATTGATGAAGAGACCACCACTTTCGTGCATCGCTTTCACATGGTTACTCAAATGTTGCTTCTTTGTGCAAATATACGAACACAAATTGCACTCATATTGTGTTGGCTTGTGCAGGGATATGTGATAGTTCATTTGGGATTTACTCTCCGAAATGTATGGACACGAAGGACACTTTTGTTGTTTGCACTTATTCGATGCCGCATTGGTATTGTAAGCTGATAGATTACCTTCTAAAGGTATTCGAGTTATTTCAATGCGATTCAGTGGAATTTCAGGCTTGTACTTTTGATCATGATTAACAGGCGAATCAGCTTTTGGATAATGATCATCTTTGTTAAGTACGTTGTTGTTATTGTTGTTGTTGTTGTTATGGTTAAGCGCGTTTTGTGTATGATTAGCTTTAATTGCTCCAAGTATGTAATTATCTGCCGAAGGGCCAAGTACATGACATGATTGTCCATTGCCACCCAATCCGAGTGGTCGATAGACAGGAGCATCACTATTGCGATCAAGCGATTCAATGCGTATGTCGCCAGAGTGTTTTAAACGGCAATGACGCTGTAAAATGTATACAAATTTTAAATTAATTTTAGTTGAAAAAGGTATTGCTCTCTTTTCTTTAATGGAAAAAATATATATTAGAAGTAGCGCTGGGAGGAAAGGTTATAAAAATTACAGAACTAAAGGACCCTTTTCAATAACAACAATTAAACATTGATATGAAATTAATTGAAAAATATGCAAGGTGTGTTTTAGTGAGTAGGTTTAGGCCAATTAAAAAGAAAACCTTTTCAATGCAAATGAATTACATAAATGAAAAATATGGAAGAAACTAAGAAGTAGAACCCGAAATTGGAAAATACATTTATTTTATTTATAAATTTAAAAGTTTTTGATGGACAGGCTTGCCGTTCAGATTTTTTTAGTGCTTAGTTCTGGTTTCAGAACGAAAAAAGAAAACTCCCGATTTGTATTGACATTTTGAGCTCCGCAAATTCGCAGTCTTAACATGAACCTGAGCACATGTTCACACAAGTGAGTGAATTAAGTCACATATTATTTACGCTGAAGACGCTTTCCATTAGACGACAAGAACCGCTTGGAGCTCTCCAAGAGCTCTTTGAAACCGTACCATTGGTGCAAAAAGATCACTTTTCGAAGAAGCACTAATATTATTGTATACTCAAAGATAGTATTTCTTATGAGCCATAGGAGTTCCACTCACGCAAAGACAAAACGTTTAACTGAACAGAAGCTATTTTGGGTTTTTCACTAACATTTTCTGAAGCATTTGGAATACTGTCGAACGGACAATCAGCGACTATTGGGAGCATTTTTTTGAGCTTCTGATGAACAAATATTTTACTTTTCAAAATGGATATAAATCTGTTTATGTTCCTCAACAAGTCAAAGGACTAGACTTTCTTTGCTGGGTGCCTTTGGTCAGTTTGGCCTTAGGTTATTACAAATCCAACCTATGTGGCTATGAATACTGCCTTTAGATTCTTGAATACCGACCAACAAAACTCATTGCATCCCTACGCTCGTGTAGTCGTGGTTTCAATAACACGTTGCACTTAGTTGTGCAGCAAAAATATTATGTGGCCGAGTATTGATATTGATTTTAAAATCAAAAATTTAAAGACACAAATATAATTGATTTCTAAAAATAATTCGTCGTAAGTATAACTTCTCAAATGAAATAAAAATAAATAGGGTGGCGCAACAGAGCGAGGAGCCCCGGGGCCTAGCGCATTTCTCACAACCATGCCTTGTGAGGGCATGGAGGGGACCTACAATTTTCTACCGATTCCGAACGGCTAATTGAGAAAGCGCTTTTCATAGCAATGAATTTACTATAGAAGGACTTGCCAATTCCTCGCGCAAGGCGATACCCGTGGTTTTTTGTCGGGATTCGAACCACGAACATCTCGATTAACAGGCAGTCATGCTAACCATCACGCCACAGGTACACAAACAAGAAGAAAAAAAACACTAAAGACACAAATTGACAAGGAAACCAAATTCACATAAACACACCAAAATATAAGCAAATGAAATGAATACAACCTCTTGTAGAATACATACTTTTAACATTCAACATAAAACCGCGTTAAACCGCTTAAAAATTATATGTCAAAGTTATTCGATAAAAATGAACCAAATGAATAATTCTTTTTATGTATACCCAAAACCGTACAAATTACTAAACAAATATTTATAATGAGAAACCATAAACCAAACATAAATAAATAACCACCCACCGACCGCAATGTATTATTTTATAAAAGCAAAATGAACAAAATGCACGAATGTATATCAAATGTATAGGCTTTACTCACACGGACATGATTTTAAATATTAAAAATAAATAAAGAAATAACGTTTCATTACTTGGCTTTCACGGGGACAATGTACTCGTTTATAATTATAACTGAACAGAGACATAAGGGTAGGTCCTCTTAAGCTTGGACGGACACGTACAATTTAGCGAAGGGATCAAATTGAAATTAAAGGATCAAAGTTGTACTTAAGGATTTCAAATAAAAACTGGGTTCTGTTTTAAAATATAAAAATCAGATAAAAATGTTTTTTTAGATTGCAATTATGTTTGTCAGTGTATCGAAAGATGTCTAAAGATAAATGAAAGAGCTAGGTAAGGATTCTAGAGAAGAAAAATACAATAATTTAATAAGTTTAATTCAGCTTTTCAATTTGCATTCAAAGCAATTCAAAACACATTTTACTTATTTCAGAAAACGCTAAAAAGCAGTTTCAGGAAAAATGAAAGTTTGATAGCAAAAGGTTCGTATCGAAATTAAGGACATAAAGTTTCTTGTTTGGGGAAACTATTCTCTCACCGAGGTAGAGTAAACCAAGCTTCAAAAATGTTTATTGGTCCTTCGAGCCAAAACAAGAACAGTCTTTTTTTTTGGCATTTAATTTGTAAGCTTGAACATTTCACTAATAAACTTCATGAAATGTCTTAAATTGTTAATGTACAACATCATTCTGCAAAACGCAAAGCGCTCAAAGAAATAGATTCAGATCCATTTAAATTCAGAGCAAATCAAATTCTCTTGATTTAGAAAACGTCTGACCAACTGACAAACATAAAAATCAAAACTGTTCTAATGTTAGTTAAAGTGTTATAAATGTCCATTTTGTGTGCATTTCTTAAACAATATACCTGAATGACATGCTTCCAATTTGATACTTGATGGCAATGACCACAACGAAAGGGTGATGGCTCGCGCCTTTCGTTGCTATCGTTACTAAAGTTAGAACTTGTTGTTACACCCAAAACCACTGTAGTTGTATTTGTATTACTAGCAACACCAATGAATGATGAAGTACCACCCGTTGAAGTAGTAGCAGTAGTAGTAGTTGCAGTTATAGGAATATTAGATGTACTTGGCGTTAAACTAGCAGCACTAGTTGCAGTACTACTAGTTGTTGCAGTTGAATTACTAGCTACAACCGTTGGATGAGGTGGTGTTGAACAACTACCACCACTAACTGTAGCCGAACCACCAACAATATTAGAAGAACTTGCCTCATCTATCATCTCACCGTGCTCGATGGTAGTACCTGCGGCTTGCATAGCAGCCAAAGCCTTTGGTGAGATGGCATGATGGAGACCACTTGCTCCTGGAGAAAGCATGGAATGTTGATTATTGCTATTATTAGGTGACTTCTGTTCCTGCAAATGATGTTGTGTCTGTGAAAGGCACATGGCAGCCGCTAAAACCTTGTTCATATAAAGGTTCGTTGGGTTGACAGCTGCCTGAAGGGGTGAAGAATGATTCGATTTGGATGGAGATGTGAAGCACATAAGGGGTTCCTGGTAATGGACTTTTACATGAGCTAAAACTGCATCCCTGTTGGCGTGCCTAAGAAACAAAAAAAAAAAAACAAGACGCAATTTGTTTAAATGACCTGCAAGAACTTCAACGCATCTAACTCACCTAAAATGACACTTGCGACACTTGTAGAAGGTCTTTTTTTCAAGCCCCTCAGTTTTGACATCTGTTATAAGGTCATCACTGGGTTTGATAAGCGGTGGTGGACTCCGTTTCATACTCGTTGCAGCTGAAACAACAGCTTGTTCGTGTTGTTCCTTCTGTTGGGCAATGGCTGCATTCATCATCGCCGATGCGAGGAAAGGCAAACGCATGAAACCGTTTGTGTCAACATCAGATGTTTCGTTTTTATGTTGGTCCCGCGATGCATCCTCCTCCTGGGAGTGATTACTCTTCAAACCATTTTGAAGTCCTGCTTCGGCTGTTGCTTTGTTGTAATCATTAAGGAAAGCCAACGAAGCCACTTGATTCGGTGTCATTTCACCCGATTTCATGAGCTTTGGATCGCCATCCTCATCGGTGACTTTCATCAAAGTTATGTATTTATTGTACTTGGTATAGTTGCGGCGTCCCGTCTCATCGTTCATCAGCACCCGGGCGTTTTTATGACTTGGATCGCGGATGGTCTTTAGTCGGATGTGCTTGGTTATGTCCCAACGCCAGTTCGAACGGTAGGCACACAGTGAACATTCAAAGGGTTTCTTGTTCAGATGACCAACAATGTGCACATGGAACCGGGATGCCGTCGAAGCCCAAAAGGAACAATGCGGACATTTGTAGACTTTTTTCAGCGATGAATTAGCGGCTTCTTCTTCGGGTGTCATCTTTTTGGTTACCTGGAAATATTGAAAGTCTCAAATTTCATTGGAAATGGTAATGGGAAGAGAGTAGTAAGGAGTTTGCAGATAAAATTTATTGGTGTACAGATTCAATTTTAGTTTCCAGAAGGAAGTAACACTAAGCCATTGATGAATGCCTCAAATCAATTCCTTCGTGGAAGCCTTTCAATGTAAACTACAGCCAAGGCGCATAAAACAAACAGAAACAAAAAAATTCTCTAAATCAATTTACTCACCTCGCCATAGCCCGGCGCCGTTTCAACACCATAATAGCTGTTATCCTCGTTTTT
The DNA here is from genome assembly GCA_949752695.1 of Melanostoma scalare. Classification (NCBI taxonomy): domain Eukaryota; kingdom Metazoa; phylum Arthropoda; class Insecta; order Diptera; family Syrphidae; genus Melanostoma; species Melanostoma scalare. Next base: position 8,708,062 of record OX456986.1, on the reverse strand, counting down.
GCCTCCACTACTACTTCCACCGGATCCACTGCCTGCACCACCCCTCCCACCGCCCACCAGCATCGCATTCTTTACATTTAGATTATCGTTGACATCGCTCTTGCTGCTGGCACTTCCATTAGCACCGTCTCCACTACTACCCGCACCATTGCCATTGCCACCCATTTCGGGCATCTTATTCCACACAAATACTCGATTCTCCATCGGATGCTTGCTCATATCTTCTGACCCCTCACCATCGTCGTCGTGCTCTTGACGGCCACTGCTACCGCCCGACATTGACATCGAGTCAAAGGAGTCATTTTGACAACGCCCAGCGTCTGAACAATTCTTCAGGTGATTCAACAAATCCGCACTGGATTTGCATCGATGGCGACAATGCTGGCATCGTGTTGAACCGCTACAGTTCACTGTGAGATTAATTGGTGATATGCTGGAATGTTTTTCCTCATCCACGAAACTGCATGACTTTCTATGGATGATGGACTCAGACAGGCACTTTGAAATGTGGCCGCAATTGCAGGCGAGATTCTCGTTACGGGCGGATTCATCAGCAAAGGACTTTTTTAACTCTTCAAAAAACGTAGAACTGGGTACTTTTCGTTTGCTCGTCGTCGAATGGTTAGAAGACGGCGATAGTTGCGCCGCATCTGCTCTGTCCATTTGCATTATGATTTCAGGGATTTGGTTTTCGGCAAAGTACAATGCTGCGATGTCTTTCAAGGAATTTCTAGATGATGCAAGGTCCTTGGAGAGATTAAGTGCATTGCTGGCCGATTGGATTGGAATAAGGTTTGGCACTGGTCGGACTGGTTTTTTGCTCTGATTATGCTGACTTCCAGCATCGGAACCTCCGCCCTTTTGGGACAAATCTGTTGGCTGCTCTTCGTCGTCATCATCTTCATCGGGTAACTCGTATTTGAACTTTTTTGCGTAGCTTTCATCAAAATCGTCGATGTTGTTGTTGTTATTATTGAATTGATCATCTGGATCACCGGGATCACTAAGATAATCGTCAGATATATCTGTCCCCCCGACTTTGTTCTTCCGCCGAGCTAAGCTCATACCAGCAGCATGACCGACCGGAGGCACATGATGGTTCATCTCGTGCACAGTGAGACTTTGTTTGATGTCAGCAGTGAAGTCACAAGCAGCACACTTAAATGGTCCAGCTCCACCATGGTTTTTCATATGCCGATCAAGGTTCCACTTGTACGGCGTCCGGAAGTCGCATGTTACACACTTAATCATCGGCATAGAATGGTACTTTACATGTTTGCTGAATCGCGCTTTTATGTGTGTGACATATGTGCATTTGTCACAACGGAAGAACTTCGTTCTGCAATGTTCCTCTTGCTCATGATCTACCAGCTGTGCCCGATAAAGGGTCGTGAAGTCACAAAGGCTGCATTTTAAAAGACGATTCACAGGCACCTCTTCTATCGGTGGAGTTTCTGTTTTTGGTGTTGGTATTTGGAACTGAAAAACCCCACGTTGTTCCCTTTGTATCATCAGATCTTGCAATTCTTTCTCAATCTCAATACTGGGATGTTTTTCGGTATAAACTTGTTCTATTTGTCGCAATTGCTGCAAGTTGTTTCTAAATTCAGTATCCTCTTGGGCTTGCTGCTTTAAGTTGGAACGAACGTCTTCGTTTTTACGTTTACGTGCAACATCTCGATTCATGTTTCTTTTTCTCGATTGTCCATGATTCCCAGCTATGCCCTCTGTGGACCCGTGAACCATTTTCATATGTCGAACAAGTTTTTGATAGTGACGCGAGGCGTACAAGCACAACTTACACTTATTGATGACGATCTTTTCGCCATGAACATCGCGCAAATGTGTAAGGTGATAACGTGGATTTTGGGTGAAATAAGTGCAGTAGCTGCAGGAGTAGTTCCTTTTAATTTTACACTGTGGAAGACCTTCATCCTTCAGATGTTCGGCATTATTTTGGGCATCATTCTCTTGAATGTGTTGTTGCTGTTGCTGTAGTTGTTGTTGTTGGAGTCGCTGATTTTGAAATGCGGACGCTGGTGGAGGATTATTGACTACGTTGCCAGTTTCTTGGTCCAGATAAATTTGGTTGCCACTAACTACACTCCTTACTATAAGAGTGTCACCTGAACGTTGGACCATCGATGGGACGTCCATGATCGTTGAGGACACTTGAATATATTCGCGCTTTAATGGGAAGACTCAGGATGATTCAATTTTCTGTAAGCAAAACAAAAGAAAAAAATTGTTTTATGAATTTGTTCTCAAGTGGAGGGCTTTAAAGACCTGCTTTCTACAAAATGGATTGATTTACAATGAAAATGTTCTTTGTAAACTTTTGAAAGAATATTCTTAGATTTGTATTTTGTTGCCTCAGTATCCTTGATCCCAGTTTTGAGCAAATACAGTAAAAAAAAACAACAATAACGTCTATAGGGCGGTTCAGTCTATACTATTAGTTGGACAGAAGTTGTGGATGGTCATGGTCGGATGTAGTTTTCGTTCAGTCCTTTCAGACTTGACGTCACTCTCAATCTCAATCAAAAATATTAAAAAGCATCCAAAAATTCGGACAAGTGCCCTTTTGAGGGTTCACATTATCCAACATTGGTAGTTCAGACCAGTCTGTCAAACCAACTGCACAGAGTGGACTGCCATTTTTATGAGAAAATTGGTAAGTACTACTGTTCATTGTTGGTGAGTTGGTGTGGAGATGTCTTTGAATGGTTTTGAATATGTGCATGCATTCAACAAAAGGTGGCGCAAGATTCTTTTAGATAAATAAGCATATTCTACATTGATCAGTAGCGGTTTATTTTTATTCGGTGTTAGAAGGAATACGATTGAAAGATTATGTGGACCAAGATTTTTAAAATAATACAGCTATTTGACAATAAAAGGCGTGCGAGAGAAATCAACGGTTTTGGTGAGTAGTTTTGCGAAAGCTCGAAAAGTTTTTAAAACCATTTACTATGTAGAAGGCGTGCTTGTGGCATGGGTTGAGGTTGGGCTGCCATACTTAGGTCACACTTTGGCCAGGTTTTTTATGTAAATAACTGGAGATCTACAATAAGGACACTTGAATTGAAATATTGTGACACAAGACCAAATCTTTGAAGATTCTAAATAAGCTGAGCCCGTGCAACGCTAGCTGGCCACCTTTTGATTCTCGAGAAGCACTGTTAAAGCGACTTGTTAAGCTTGCCTCGTCTCAACTGCTTTGTTCATTTCAAATCCGTCTAATGAAAGTTTTTTAATTGGAACTGCGGTCTGATTACTCCTAGTTTTTTCGTATTCCAGACTTTTAATCAATTTCAAAAGTGTGCAAACAGGTACATGTGTTCACACAGGGAGTTTTTTCAAATTCAGCAAGCAGCTTTCCTTTTAATTAGACAAAATGTGCAATCATCAAAAACTGCAGTCAGTAAATTTTCAACTCAGAAGTTCCAATTTCTACGCATTTATTTAAAACATACAAATGAAGAGCTAAGCATACAGTTGTTGTTGCAAACACCATACACTTCAAACGCACAGCAGTGTCCTTTTTTTGTGGTACGATGTGAAAAACAAAATATTTACTTTAAAACTTTCCATCTCAGTACAACAGCATTACTTATTTGAATAATCCATTTAAGAGCTTTCTTGAAGGATTACAAGCATTCTGGCGTATCAATTTATCATTCTAATGCTTACCACAAGCAAAGTAATCTGAAAATGTTCTTATAATGAAATAACACGACAGCTATTCATTAGTTTTATAGCGCCTTCCATGGGGCTGTGTTTGATGATGCTGTTTTGAGTGAAAATATAATGCACGGCTGACTATACAAGCAAAACAAATGTAGTGAATAATGGGAGTTTATAAGTCGAACTCACGACGTTTGACTTTAAGTTTTTGAAGCAGTTTATATTTTATTATTCTGTTGTTTAGTGTTGTAAACTTAGGTTTGTGAGGTGAATTTTCGGGTCTGTCAGCCTTTACATTTAACAAATACATATACATATTGCAAAAGGGAGGGTAAAGGGTTCCAAAGCGATGTATTGTGAATCGCAGAACTAACAACAAAAAATGGTATTCTCTTTTTTTTGTCTATAATTTTAATGGCGTCCGCGCCCGAAGGGAAGTGGATAGCACGTCTGACTGTTACGTGGGAGTTCGAGTTTCAAATGTAAATTTTCAATTTTGCTCTGATGTCGTCGTGAGCAGAAGCGGTAAGAAAACCACAATTGCACTGAACCAGCTACAAGCAGAAAATCATTGTTTTTACACAAAGTGGAAGGTAATTTCAATATTTTAATAAAATGCACATAATGTTCTCTCAACGATATCGATAAGAGTGATGATATTTTTCAGAATCATTCCATTCCTATAAGAAGAAATAGCTTGTTGTGTAACCGGCAAAAAATGTAGCGCAGCGAAGCAACGATGGAGGCGCTCCTTCTTCTTCCTTTCCAGCATTAACAGTACCGTGATTTCGAAGGCAACACAGCTCTCCGTTAACCACAGAAAGTCTGCGCTCACCTCAGAAAACGGGCATCCGTAGGGGCGCTAAACAAGGCAAAATACATGTGTTTGGTTGCTTTTCTGTCTGTCGGACGGATCTTTTGCTTCAAGTTATGTTTCCTCAATAATACTTAGTTCATTTTTAAATAGTCTCCACTATCTATATGTCTGTTGTTACTGATTTAAGTAAACTTAAAGAAACCCTTTAGATGTGTGTGAGATATTTGTAGATGTTTTTAGTCTTAATTGTGAATTCGTCACTAATTTATGATCTGTTAAAACCGCAAGCAGTTGCAATGACGTAAATCAACGATACATATACCCCCACACACCCCCACCGCGTAGAAAATACGCACTTCTCGCAAATGGATGGGCCACAAAGTTCATTACCCGCGTGAATAGAGATGTCTAGATACATTGCACACATACTTCCATCATATTTCGCACTATCCTCAATCAACACATTTAAAAAGCGAATTTTCATATATAGGATGAAAGAGCAAACACAAGTTATAATCAACGTTGTTTACAAGGTTACACGCATACAGTTGAATTGAGAAGAAAAAAAATGTTACGTATACGCCACAGAAATTCAACATTTAGTTGATTGCCTGACTTGAGTTGAGTGAGTTTGTTTTTTATTATTATTTTTTCTCTTTTTTCGGATAAACCCTTTTCTAGGTGCTTGAACATATGAGTGTTGGCGATGAAGTTTGCTCGGTTGCCACAGTTCTCCCGAGGGACTCTTTAAGACCGGAGGCCACATAAATTCAACATATCACTGTGGGACTCATAAGCCATTATAGTTTGAGGAGGGAATATAATACCATCAAACACACACAAAGTACACATCTAGGCGTGGAAATGAACCTAGTTTATGAAACGTTCTATTTAACTGAATTGTTGCTTCACAAAAAAAGGAAAAGAAAAACCATTCAAAGGATATACTCATATAAAAAGGGATACTTGAAGTCACATTTTAGAGGCGATTCTTAGCTAAATTCAATCACTTCGCTCAAGTGCCTGGGTGTTTGTGTATTGTTAAGAAGGAATTGCACTAATTTAATAATAATAAGAAAAGAACAAACAGTTTACCCTTTTAGACAAAGAAAAAAATGTTTTTCATTAGTGTCAAGGGGAGACAGCACAGATGCTTGACTTTTTCCCTAACGACTCCTCCTTTTCTATATAAAGAAATACCATAGTTCAATGGTTCTCAGTTTTATTTTTGTCAGAATTAAATGATTTCACTCTTGCAGCAAATAGGTAGACATTCTTATTTGTCCTTCATCCATCCTTTTATGACGGACTCACCAAGGAAACACAATAATTAAGTAACTTCATAGCTGTCATGCCCGAGTGGGTAGAACCGGATGACGATAAAATGATGACAACAACAATGACAGTAAAAAAAAAAGCAAATTAAGAAGAAAAAATAAATAGCTACCGTTATACCTTTGCAGTTTGAAAACAGTGAAAAGAAATCAACAGAATATAAAAAAAATAAAGCTCTCGTTACACTAAGCTAAACGATGCCAGTGAAAGAACTGAAAGCAAACACAACAGCCAACAACTGCTGATGGCTTCGATTGGTGCTTTGGCTGCTGCTGCTGTTTCTGCTTTGCAAAAAAAAAAGTAAAGAAAAGAAACGAAAAAAATACCCATCCATGCAGAGATTCTCTCCATTAAGCCCCATTTTCGGGGGTGAGTTATTGCAAACCAGACAAAGCACTGTACGACGTTGGTGGTAAGGTAAGCCATCTCCAAACAGAAATAACCACGTTGTCGGAGGATACGAAGGATATTCCACTTTTTGCCTTGTGCTTTCTCTCTTTTATGTGCGTCAAGTTGGTGTCTTCTGATTTGTCAGCGGTGTTTCTTGTACTCTTTTATCGACGTTGTTTGTGTTCTCTCTGGGTTTGTAGGGTTGCCATCTTCTTTTTCTTTTCAAATATCACCACGCAAATGGAATAATATAAAAATCATATTAGCTTCCCGTGATAAGAACCAAGTGACAAAGTTTTCTCCTGTCTTAATTGAACTTCTTCACGTTTTTCTGTTTGTTTTTCTCCATCAAAGCAAAATCTCATTCATACAACTACACAGTACGTACGAGACAATGTTTTTTTAAATCTCTAACAGAGAAGAGGCACCAGAAGTAGCTCCTGTAGTTCTTGGTAAGAAACACAAAAATGTCCTTTCAAATGGCAACCCTATTTGTTTCTCTCAGTCTCCTGAACACGTATAATCCTACTTCCCCAAAAATTTAAAATTTGAGAACTCTCAGAGAGAGCTAGAAAAAGCTTCAAGCGTTCCAAAGCTATCTTGAGACTCAATTAGTTAAATCGACATACTTGCTCCTCCCTTGCACGAATGACTTAATTTAACAAACAAATAAAAAGAAGGGTTTATTCTATTCCTCCCTCAAGACTTTATCCACAAATGCAACAAGGATCAACCACGTCAACATTTGAGAATACAGCCGAGCATAATGGAAGCATATTTCTCTAGTCTTTTGTTTAACACATTTTTCATTGCACTGTTCTCACCAAGGAATACTCAGTTTTACTGTCAGTGACGTGGTGACGTCCCCTAGTTTGTGTTTTTTTCTTCTCTTTTTCTATTTGAGCATTTAATCCTTGCATTTATGCCTATTTTGCGTTTCTTTTTTTTTTCGTTGTATTTTGCTTTTTTGCTTTATTTCCGTCCTCTGAAAGTGCATAGGTTACTTTTGTTCGTTAGTTGCAAGAACATTTTTGGTTGGTTGATCAATTTTTAAAGCCCTTTAAAAATGCGTTTTTAATTTGACACGCTCGAATGGACTTCTTTTTATCCTCATGGGGACCCAAAATTACCATCGGTGGATGACAAGATTATAATGATGTCATCGAAGACGATTAGCAGTGCGGGAGCAACAGCACTGAAAAACCAAGAAGTGAATACCATGGAAAGAAGACCGTGGAAAGGTTATCCGTGGGGTGTTATTAGGATAAGACGACAAAGTGACCTCAGATGTAAAAATACAATAAAAAAAATTTCAAAAAAAAGACTGTGGAGGAGGGTGTCTGGCATTTACCCGTGAACATTTCTGCTAAGTAAAATATTCTTCAGGGAGCCAGGAACTGGATTAGATTGTTCAGTCAGACACGTTCTTCATTCGGGATTTTGCACTTAAGGTACGAGTTTTAGACATAAAAAGTACAAAAGGTTTTGCCTTTAGCCCAGAATTAAAAGATTAAAAAAGGGAAATTTCGAAGAAAGCTTCCTTCTAGTTGAGTTGTTCGAATACATTTTCCATCATTAGCTGTTGAGTGAGTGATGTTTCGATTGAAAGATTCACACAAAAGAGGTGGCGAAACATCATGAAACAAACAAAAAATCCAAATGCACAACCATATCTCACTTGACTGCTCCTGGATTCAGTATGAATTTTGGCTAAGGGCAAGGCTGCCATTTAGTCCCTCACCTTTTTTTGCTTTTGTACTTACATTGAAATTAGAAAGTACGATTTTCCTATTCACTTTCTTCAGAAGCAGTTTTGTTTTTCTTACTCGAATACTTCAACAAGAGAGTGTGCTTAGAAGAGGCGTTCCTTAAACACAATTCCCAGCCTGTCCGCCTTTAAATTTTAACACTCACCTAAGTTTGGAGAGTCAAAATCAATACCGTCAGTTAATTAAATCCACGTTCAAACAATTACCTTCCCTCATAACAAATCTAGGTCGCCAAAGCCGAATCTTGCACTTGATCTCAATTGGCCACTGAAAATCGTGCCAAGTCGCACAGTCCAAGATCAAACCGCATCTCCACTGATGGAGAAAACCAAAATAACAAATCGCCTCCGATTTATCTGAGCAAAACACAAATCAAAAAAACAAAACAGAAAAAAAATTAAATTGCATTGCTTTGGATAAAAATCAGATCGTGTCGACCTTGCTCTCCCTCATATTCTCTTTATTTCTCCGTGTATTTGTCCGTCGCGTCGGCGCAGAGGCAGATCTGCATTAAGAACCAGGTGTTTCGAGTATCTCCTGTGCAGCGAGTAATACGTAGGTAATGCGAATGAACCAAAACCTCTCACTCACACACAAATTCATGTATCGGAAACTGTGCAAGCTCATGATTGCTTACCTCAATTATATCTTATCTTGGCAATTCAAGAATTATATTAATTGAAAATCAAGCTTCTTACGGATCTGCACTTGAAGCGCTTTCCGCTGTCGCCCCAACCAACCAAACAGAACCTTGTCTTAATGTCAACCAAAAGAGAAACAGCCGTTTATGTTTATGCTGTACGCCAACATCATCGCATTTGTATTACCACTTTGGAGGGATTAGTTGTTGCACTTGACGCTCCATTAAGATGGCTTTGAAATTTCTTGCCAAGCTTCTCTCTAGGCTTTGTGATTGTGACTCAACTTGGTCGATTCTTTTGTAAAAAAAAGAAAAGAAAAAAACATTAACAAGCATGACCTCTGAAGCCCGCTGCATGTTTTGAAGCCAGTAGCTATAGCCAGTGGGCTGCGACAGTCATTTTTTGTATGCAAGTGCTGACTGCTGGCAATTTTTTTTTTTAAATATTTTGTGATGCGATTCTATCTGTTTCTATGGCTGTTGTTCCAATTGGAACGCAATGCGTATCTTTGCGGAGGTAAGGGTAGGGAAACAGAGAACAAATAAATAAATAGTCGTTTTTCAATCGGTCATGGTAATTGGGTCTTTAACTGAATACCGCACACCCGTACTCGTGTGTGACGTCCTTAAAGTTGTATGACGCAGCTTATACAACGCACTGTTTGTTGATATCTTTGAGAATCTAAGCCAATGTCAGAATTGGCTCTTCGCTTTAAATGGTCACGATCAATCGAATACCAGTTGTATCTGGATGTCAGATCTGTGTATGATCTCGATTAATTGATAGATGAACTGGTTACCGTGATTTTCTGTGTGTTTAAACTCGAACGTGATGACGTGATTTCGGCCTTGAAATCTGTAAACTCTGAATGTGATTTTCAAGGACATCCATATTTTGTTTTATTCTTGCCAACGCCAGTCAGTCGTGTTGATGGATTCCTTACGGCTATAGATGGTGTTGGCGAATCAGATTTGGTGTTACCAATGGAGGATGTAGTTTATTCTTTTGGCGAACGGGAGCAAGGTGAAAGTGTTTAAGTTAAGGTTTGTGTTGCACTTAGAAGGTCGTGTTCAAAGTAATTTTTCAAGATGTCGAATTGAGTGACAAATGAGAAGCACATGCATGAACACCTAGAAGGTTCTGTTCTGCGGATGAAATATTTTTTGGTAAATATTTATACTGAGTAAAGCAATAGAAAGCTTTTAAACTCCCCAGTTAAGCTGAAAGCATTTCACAGTAACCAACTCTTTTTCTTTTTAGAAAGCTGTATGTAATATTTCTTAAGCGGTCCAATAAGAAAGAAACTATTCGAGATGATTCTATGAGGACAGTGACAATGGCACATAAACTTATAGGGCCCCTACACTACGCAAACACGTTTGTACAAACGTGTGTTTGTGCAAACATAGTTTCGCCACACACTACACAAACATGTTTGAGAGATATTAGTTGCTTGACGTTTTTCATATCACAGACCTACTGAGCAATGAGCGATTTCGCAAGTGCTGCTTTAATTATTGCCTTGGCAACGAAAAATATTCATCCGTACTTCTTGAAAATTGACATCTGTTTGAGCAAAATTCAACACACACGACTCAAACATGTTTGTGCAAACACGGAAAATTCAAAATTTTTTGAATTTCTTCAAACCGTTTGCGCAAACACTCAGCATCGCTACACATTACTCAAACAGTTTGCACAAACATTTTTACAAAAACAAAATACATATGTTTGCGCAAACGGTTTGTGTAGTGTAGGGGCCCTATTAGAACTTCTCTTTATGGAGAAATAAGCATTGATATCTCTAGGCGATCACAGTTCTACCACTTAACTATGCGATCCCCGCAGAAAAAAGGAATCTATAACATCAAGAGTGTAGACTACAAAATTGATTATTGAGCTTATTATAGAATTTAGGTTATTTGTCGTATAAGATATACTTGTGTAAGGAGAGACTAACGAAGCCATTTTGAAGATTGTGGTGCATAGATTTGGGTATGGTGGGATTGTTTCGATTATTATTCTACACATTTCGAATAAAGATCGCCAAATTTTAGTTCATTCCTCAATTAAAAAATAAAAGAGCAGTGAATAAGGGTCCGTGAGTTGGCATCGCGGTGAAGCATTTCTTTCCCCAAGTGGCACAGTTAGTGGCAATTAAGTCATAGTGACTCCCTTGTTACTGATTGACTGTAACAAAATGATTGCAAATGAGTCCTGATGACTAATTTGTTACCAAAAAAGCGAGAAAATCGTCCAGTTTTGTTACTAAATTTTGGTTGCAAATAAGTAAAGCTTGGAACTTATTTGTTACCTCTTAAGTAACAATAGTGTAACATTGTTACTTAATTGTTCCTTTATTTGGCAGGTAACTGTTAGGTTTTTTTTTTCTCTATTGTTACTAAAGCTAGTAAAGAGAAAAAATTGGAGCGCAGTAAGCACACGTACCATATTGTTACTAACATCTATGCAAATAATTTTTTGTTACTTAATTGAAACAAAAAGCTCATAGGTTTTATTATTTAATTGTAACAAAAGAATAACAAAAATTATAATGAGAACTTTTTCCAGTTTTCTCTTTACATATGTTAGAATTAATAAAGTTGCTAATAATGTCAATGGTTATTTTGTCTGGGGTAATTATTATTATTATAGTTCGAATTTCGGTTAAATAACAGCATTATTTTCAAAACGCTCGCAATTGTTTCACGAAGTATGACTTTCTACCCCTTGTAAAATTCAAGCGCCTTTCAAATAACTTCAAATTATTATTTTTTTAAAATATCTAAAATGTTTGTTTCTTATTTTACTTTGAAATTAAGCAGTTTTTTTTATTTCTATCAACAGCTTAGTAACTTTGAGTCGAAATAAGTATTTCTTAAATAAGTCATTTGAAGAAATTTTGATAATATAAGGTTATTTATTCATTAAAAATTATAATTTCATAAGAAATATGGCCGGCGATGAATAACTTATATGTTACATAATAGTAACCGTTTTGTTACTTCCATTATGTTTAATACACTTGAAAATATCGTAGCGCCAACTACAATATTGATGATGTGATCAGAGCTGTCGCTTATTTTTAAGAGTAGTTTTAGTATTTTGGAAGTACATTAAATGTACATATGTATCAAATAAATGAAGATTTAAAGAATTGCAGCCAATTATCGGTTATTGTTTTAAAAAACTTGAAGATATATTTAGGTATGTCCAAATAACCAATATGCTGATTTATAAAAATTAAAATTAAAATTAAAAAAATGTATTTCACTTAAACCTAAAAATGCGATTAAACGTATAAGACAAACAAATTAAAAGCAGCATTTTTTTAAAAAATTTCGCTCCCAAAAAATGGGGTTTATAGGAGATTACTTTCTTATTACTTTCCCATACTTCCACAAAAGAAAAAACTACTTTTGATATTGTTAGAGATAGCGACTTCGTCATGTGGCACGTGCATTAGCCACACCGCTTTACATAGTGACCTCACGGTCGCTAATTATAACAAGAAAAAGGGTCACTGTGAAAAAAACAATGTTAACTATGTTTCCTTTTTCTTTCTTTCCTTATAGTACCTTTAATCCTCCTAAAAGTGTTAGAAGCTATTTTGCTACTTTAATTTCTAACTGACACCTCTGGGTTTTGATATACATTGACATTAAATTCAAATTTAACTGACTGGCTACTGTATTGTTACCTTCTTTCTTAGAATCGAAGCAACAAAAAGGTATGTGGTTACTCTTTTGTTACAAAAAATGCTTCATTTGAATTGTTACTGGTTTGTTACTTGTTTGTTACTATAATGTTACTTGTCAGTTCTCTCTTTTCTAAAGAGAACTAAAATTGTGTTTGTTACTGTCTTGTTATCGCGTTGTTACTAGCTTGTTACTAAATGAAGTAACAAAGAAGTGTTTGGTTACAACATTGCAACAACTTTTTCGCGAACTGTCATATTTGCGACACTTTATTTTTGTATTCGTTCGGTGACCGTGGCTTTCAGTTGTGTTTTGAATAAATAAGTTTATAAAATTTCACGTAATTCAAATACACCAGAACGAAACTCGGCATCTGTTCTCAAAGCAGCATCAATTTCAGGGAACACCATTGTACACGCAGTATAAGTTGTATTCTCCCTCTGTTATGCATTTAAGACAAGAGTTGTACCCATTATGACTGATGACACCTTAAATATTTTAGGTAGAAATATTAATTTATTATTCTATGCAATCAACGTCGTTATGTTATGTACCTCGAAACAATGCTCGAGCTGGAGTGTCACATATAAAACACCGAATCTTAAAAAGCATTGTTCTTCCATCACTTAATCTAAGTCCATCGTGTAAAATACTATTGAGCTCATCTACAAATTGATGGAGAAATTCATTCACATTCACTGGCTTACCTAAGGAAAACAAAAAGTGTTTTTCAGAGACAATTGGGAATAAAAAGTTTTTACTTACTTTTGCCACAGTAAATACCAACTACTAAAGGTTGTATATAAGTTCTTAACTCATGAATGGAAACTAATATTGGCCAAAAATTAACCAAGGAGCTATTGAAAAGTGGAAGACCATCAATGTTTACATTTAATGAAAAGCACTTGTTCACGTATGAAAATTTAATAAGCCCATCTTGAAGACATTTTTTCAATCCATAGTGCCAATACGTATTATTTGTGCCTTCGAAATTGCTAATTTTGGTGTAGCGAGGAGTTTGAATTAGAGCGCGGGCATCACTTGGCAGGCTTATTGCATTTGGATGATAGGTTTTTAATAACTCGAGAAGTGAATTCATAGAACTTCGAGTAATATGATGCGTCACAGACCAATTTGCTAAAGCTGATTGGAAAGATCCTATAGAATCAAGTCCGCTTATGTCGTGTTGTTCGTCATTGGTAAAGCTATTAAATATTTTGGCTGGAACATAGACATTTTCCTCTGTATTTCTAGAACGATTGATGGGTATTTCAAGACCGCCTGGCACATTTGCTGTTTTAAGTTGACTTCTTGCATTACTTTTGTAGTGTAAATGAATGGATTTCTTCTTTTTCCAGAAACTACCATTTCTTTTCACTTTTTTCAATAACTCTTCAAATTTTTTTTTAAATTTAATCGGTGCCATGAAAAATATAATATGTACTTGGAAAAGGTTTCAATTCGATATTGTAAGGTAGATGTCAAAATTGATAAATTGAAACCTGGGTGTTACTTAATAGTTACTCAAGTTCTATTTTGAAAAAGAAAGAATTTGAAACGTCAAAATGAAAGTAACAAAGTAGTTGCAATTCGGTTGTATGTTAAACACATGCTAGAACTAGTAACAGTGAAACTCGGGTGCTACTTCTATGTTACACTAACATTTTTTAGTCGCAGAACTTTGTTCTATATACCTTTATGCTACTCATATTTTTTCTTGTTTTCCCTAAAGGTTTTCAAAAACCTCCTAGTTACCTATATGATACTGAGTTGGTTTTTGAAAACAATAGTGTTACCTTTATGTTACCCATTTGGTTACACTTTTATAACAAAACTCAGATCTGTGCCACTCGGGTCGTCATCTTAAAAAAAAGAAGCCAAGAAGTTTTTATTGTCTAAGGACCCAGCCAAGACGCCTTATTGGGGCCTCAAAGAAAGTTTCAGGGCCCACTTTTTAGGATTGGATGCCATGCCAAGTATAGAAAGTCTGCTTGACTCCACATTTCCATGTCCAACTTCATATCTTGGAACCAAGCTTAATATTATTCTAACAATCTAATTAATCTAAGTTTTCAGACACTTCCAAAGCACATCGTTAAAGCCAGGCATCCAAATAGAATTACTTCAGATAACCTTTGGTAGTAATAGAAGTTGGTCAATACCTCAACAAGCTGCAAAGTAGTCAAGGTGCTTTAGTGGCACATTGGATCGCTAAAAGTAAAAATAGAACACATCCTTTCTTTGTCTATGAGAATTAACAACCAGAGACTGGGCTCATTTTGACAAAGTCGCCACAACTATTTGGTTAGAGTAAAATTAACTAAACGTCATAACCTTTCCAAAAGCATGGAGTCGAAAAATGGCGACGAACCCTTAGATCCATCAGTTGGGTGTAGCAGACAAGTGGGAGTTCTGTTATTTCTTTGAGATCATAATGCTCACGAAGAAGAAGAATGGTTTTCGAAAATTGCAAACTATGGCTGACTTCACGTGTTTTAAGGCCTTCAACCTTCTATTCCAACCGCAATTCGCTTCAATTGCTACAAAAGATCACTTTTCAAGTCTTTTTAAGGACCTCGCAATAGTATAAACTGCAAGTTCTCAGCAAATTACCCACCACACGAACAAAATATAAATAAAAGGATGCCTTGACCAATATTCTCTCCAATTTGCATTCAAGTATGCAATTTTGGTGTTAAGTTTTTATTACAAATCATCAACTCTATCTAATAACTCACCAATTGACTGCGCGTCATAGAAATTTCTGTAAAAAAAAGAAAAAAAGAACAAAATTAAGAAGTCTGCTCATCATAAAACAATTACAACAATAACTAATCATCATCATCATCAATATCACCAAAGGCGCCCACTCAAGTCATTCAATCAACATTTCAATCCAAACACCATAATAAAGAAAAAGAAAAAAACAATCCACACCAATAAAATCATAAAAAAAAAACAAGTTCTATTAAACATCTATAAACCGAAATCAAATCACTCACGCACAATGACGGTGTGGCGGCAGAAAATAAACATCAAGTACAACACGAGACCGCCGGCGAATTTGCCCTGACACCGTCGAAGGTGTCTCATGCATGATTAAAAAAAAAAAATGCAAAACTTTACGACAAAGCTCCCCCCTCCCTGTATAGAGACAATGTACACATACTCGTAACTGAATCGCTATAAGCATCGCGCATAATTAATTGTATAAATGAATTGCATTTGGCATAAGATCACCATTGCAAGTCCACCATAAAATTAAACTGAAGTTATGCACTCACTCATACAAGCACCCGTTTAGACCATAATATCCATCGATCAATGGAGCAAACAGAGCACTGCAATTACTGCCTGTGGCAACGTTACCATCACTTCACAACCGGCTCGTTGTGATGACGACTTTAAACTCTGACTTTGTCCAAGGAATCGCATCCTTGACCTGGTTCTTAAGTCAATAAAGTAGGTAAGAGTGTGTATTGTGTATATAGCTGCGTCGCGATGCAGCTGTCAGCACTTGTTTTCCCACTTTTCAGTGTCTTTTCGCGACGTGGTGGCTGGAGGGGCAGGTCTGGCCAAGTCTGCTTGCAGCATGTTATCGGGCCAGGTATATTACGTGAGTGCAATAAATGGTTTAGTGGGTATCGACGACGACGACGACGACCACGACTCCGATGGTACGCAGCCGCAGCAGAGCAGACACAACGAGATGGTTAGTAGCATAGTCACATTGCGAAGAGTGGGAAATGCAGTTGCAAGGGTTAGATTGGTGTGTTAGTATGTAGTTTTTTTTTTTTTTTTTTTGTGTTTTCACTTTTGCTGATCGAACAGCATTAGAATGAGATTTATGAGTTTCACGTCGCGCCGTTTATGGATGTTTCAGCAAGCAGCGTCATGGCGTGCTTCGTCGTCATCGCTACTTCAACTACACTATACCACTGCCGCCGGTAGTTACGCTTGACTCTAGCGGTAATGATTAACCTTGATTCGTATCAAGCTCGAAATTAATACCAAATGAAGTTGCTCAATGGTGTGGCTGTCCAGTTGATAGCTGCAGCAGCAATAAAATGGAATTGTAATCGAATATTGTTTTTCATTTTTTTTTCTTCAGTATTTTTTCATTGACTGCTTGCTTGCTGCTGGCCAATGAATCGAAGGTCGAGGCGACAGTATTATTAAATTATTTATTGCCTTGGGACTCCCATGTGTAGTAAAGTTACACCTTTGACGCGTTTAATGGAAGTTGGGGTGGACGGGAAGTTTTATGGCATGGTTAGTTAGTCTGGGCAAGGGCATGATCATTTTTTTAAACAATTATTTATGTTGAAAAAGTAGGTACAAGAACTGCAGAATATATATGAAAATAATTAAATGACGACTCGGAAGTAGTTAGTTTTTTAGTGGACATCATGTGGCTATTTTTAATTAAGTGGAACTGAAATCAAGCGAATAGGCTTAAGAAAGAAATTAGTGCCGGACCGAGGCGCACGTTCACATGATTGCTCTTGAGTGATCAGTACTCAGTAAGTACAAATGTTTGGCGGGATTTCTCCCCCACTTTCCTCATAACAATTGACCTTTTAAGTGTTTTCTTGTATTTGATGGTTGCAAAGTGATCTAGAGTTAAAAAAAAATATTGGCTTCGACTAAACTCACAAGTTTTATCAAAATTCTAAAATCGTTGGCGAAAAAATGAGGTTTGAACTTACGTTACAATTCAACAGAAAGGTTGAAAGTGTATTTAGACACCAGATCTAAAACTTCAGTTGCAAAAAAAAACAATAAACTTTGCCATGGGCGGAAGAGGAAACTCTTTGTCCTTGCAAGAGCGTTTGTGAGGACAATATTTTGATGCGCAAACTAAATGAAGAATTATAAAAGACTACAGTGACATGAAACCAGGCTAAAAAGTGTAAAGAACAAGACTCAGTTTCTTGTAAGAGGTTTCTAAAAGAAAATAAGAGCTCAATTGCAAGAAACAAATGTAAAGAAGTCGAAGAGTTATCAGTTTCCAATGAGGACTTAAGTCGTTCAAATACCGAGCAGCTACCACCTAACTACTCTAAGTACAAAAAGACCCGCCTTCTTCTTCTTTCCATTTCCGGCGTTACGAGTAGTGATCTTGAAGCGATCACAACTCTCCCACTTTTCTGCTTCACACTAGTGATCCGCCTGTGGGGTACGCCGTTAAAGACCCGCCATTTTGAGAAAATCGTTTATCGAATATCTAAGGAACGGCTTACCCTGCAAGAAAATTACTAAACAAGCTTAAGATCAGAAAAGTTTTTCTTCGCACGATAAGACTTTGTATAGATAGTGAAATACATTTTTTTTAAATGGTGGCTTGAGAATTTCGAGCAGCATTTTTGTTTTATACTCAAGAGCATTAGGGTTACTTCCAGACGATTATGAGAACTGTCAATATTGTCCGTTCTGTTTTCTGTTACTTATTGGCTGTAATTAGAGGCTCCGTAGAGCAAAAAAGAGTGGTGACAGATAGACCTGACAAAATCTTCACTAGCAACCTTAGTCTAAATGTCGCTTAACCAATTCCTTCTAAAATATTTGTGTGATATTTTGTTTGGAATCTTGACTTTGTCCATTCATCATTTGTGATTCATTCATCAATCATGTTCCTCGTAAAGTGTATTGCATATATACGTACACACAAGCATAATCAATCCTCAAAGTTCCTCTTAAAGAACTTCAATAGTCTACTCAAAAGTCAGTTGATGTTTCTGATGTTGTAAGAAACGTATCCAGTTATGTATGTAATGATGATTGTTTTTAATCTTTAAATCCTTAACTCAATCTTTGTAATAAACATCGAAATAACCGGTCCCCAAACATATGTATCCTACAAATGAATTAATTAACATCGGCTTTAGTCAAGACACACGCTTCTTGATCTTGAACAACAATAAAAGATTAAAAACAAGTGCCAAATTGAACAAGGAAAATCCAATTAAGTTTTATCCTGCGTATACGAAAAGCTCTTGGACGACTTCTCTCTGCCATCTGCCGCATAGCTATCAACCTCATTATCATCCTCTTCCTATATCGGACGTCAAGGTTAATATTCCTCCTTCTCGAATAACCGATTCACCAATTTCCCTTCTCCAAGACAGAAGGGCAAATATGAGATTAACGCACAAAAAAAAAAGAAGAAAGGAATCTCCAACTCATAACAGTGGCAAAAAAAATAAAGAAAAGAAAAAAAGAAGCAAAGAAACAACTATAAGAAAAGAGAACAAAATATAGAAAGTTGATCTAGATGACCTTTCCATCTACAAACTACCATCACTTTAGTTCTTTTTACTTTTAATTTTTTTACGTAGAAATAAGAAGAAGAAGAAGTCGACATTTAAATAAGAAACAAAATAATCTTTGAATGCATTTTTTGCACAGATTTGCTTGTAAGAGCATCCTTTAATGAGTTGCATTCACCATTAAAGACCAATTCATGGTTGAAGATGACATGATGAGCTGAAAAATGAATGCTCTGCTGCAAGAGAAGGAAATATGAAGAGACCTACAAGAATTTCATGCACTCAAGTGTTTTTAAATATATACTATATATGCAACATTATATAGCCACTCATATAAGACAGGTCTGCCTACACACAACGAAAATGCTAAATCGAAGGTAAGCTATAGGGGGTGATGACTGATGAGCTGTTGGTTGATGATAGTAGCAAAAGTAAAGGAATTTAACAAAGCTGCCACAAGAATATGCATGATGCGATGTGCGGGTGAAGGTGTATAGAGTGAGTGGCTTTGGTTTGCATTATGATGAAGAAGAAGAAGAAGAACAAAAAGAAGCATAGCGCAACATCATTAACCGACGGTTTGTCTTTAAAGTGTTCTCATTTTTTTTTGCCTGCTTCTTATTTTAAGTCCGGTATATTGTTCAAAAGCCAAGGATGATGATTGTATACAAAGATACTTGCAAAAGAGAATCCCAAGAAGAATGACTGAGATTGGATAGTGTATATGGACAAGAGCTCTGTATAAACTTAATAAGAAGAAACTTTTGAGAAGACTACAAGAATTATCCAACTATTCTTTACGTAGCGTTGGCTAAAAGATGGCAGCATAATCATCCAGGCTTTCTTTTCGCTTTATTTATACAAAAGAAGTAAGTTTGCTTGAGATAAAATCCAAACTATTGAAACGCGTTTAAGTGGAGGGCTCATAGGATGGCATTGGCATTGTGTTAATTGATTTTAAGATAATAAAAAAAGCAAAATTCAAACTGAAGGAAGCTGCATTCTTTTTCACTGAGATATTATAATGGGAAGCCTCAGACATTTTGAGATTTCAAATGAAATTCATTTCAGTGTGCTGAAGGGAAAAAACAGCTGTGAAACCGTCATAAACTTTAATTGAAGTACCAAAGAGTAATGGTTAAAAGATATTTTTCAGTTAGAAAGAGAATGCTACATAAATATTTATATTTTCAATATCCACGATCTTGAAATCAAAAAGTCGACCTGAAATCTGACTGCCACTTGCAGTTTACTTACATCGGTGGACATCATAGTTCAGGGTGAGCATATGCCTCAATCAACAGCATCTTTTGCTAACAATCTCGATTTGTGGTGAGCTCTCTCCAGTCAGTTGAGGTTCTTTTACACTTGATTTCGCCACCTAAGACAATAAGGTCTTCCATTCCACGACTTCCCTGTTATTTTAGAAGAACTATTCCGAAAATAGGTTCGAAACCGAGAAATACTTATTTGTTTTTCCACCGCTGTCACCTTTCGGGAGGAATTGGCATGTCCTCCGAGAGGAATTGGCATGTCCTCCGAGATCAAAACTGTCATGAAAAGCGCTTTTTGGCTTGGTCTTCGGAGTCGGTAAAAAATTGTTATGGCTTCCCAAAAAAACACTATTTATTTATTTTACTTAATCGACACTATGAGGATCGTTGAGCGGGTTTTGGATAGCCGACTGCGGAAAATAAAAAGGCTGTCTGATGACCAATGCGGGTTTGTCGCGGGTAAGTAAACTACAGACGCAATCCAAAGTACAGGGTGGCGCACAAATCGTGCTACCAAAAACAAAAAACGTTATAATTCTTTTTCAGTGTGAGTAATCGGCTTTTTTATTTTTTTATTTTATAGGCTACTATTTAGATTTATCAAAATGAGTGCTTGGGATACTGAAAAAAGGATTTGGATAGTGCAGCGATACCATGCTTTGCAGTTCGTCATTTCCGTCGACGGCGGGAGTTTGGCGACACTCCCCCGAGTAGATGGACCATTATGTGGCTAGTGAACATGTTTGCCAAATCTGGAAGCATCGAACGAAGACCGTATCATCCAGATCCCAATGTTCGGGTTCAGGATACAATCGTGGCTGTTGCATAGGCAAGCCTTCAGGCCGCAATGAACAATTTTCTGATCAGGTGCCACATATGCGTGGATGAGCGTGGAGGTCATTTGCGGTCTATCATCTTTAAAAACCATTAATTATTTAAAATTAAATTTAATTTTTAATCCAATAATTAAAAAATTTATGAAATACATCGATTAAAATAAAAGTTACTTAAATTTCTTATTGTAGCACGATTCGTGCGCCACCCTGTATAAGGATCATTATGGAAAAACACCGAGTGCCTTAGAGGATTTGCATATTGTGTTGGTTGACTTCGAAAAAGAATTCGATCGACAACTACGAGATCTGATATGGGTGGCCCTCAGACACCGAGGAGTTCCTGAAGCCTATGTGCGAATAATTATGGACATGTACGAGGGAGCAGTTACAAAAGTGAGATGCCCAGCTGGAGTCACCGAAGAATTCCAAATAACAGTAGGTCTACATCAGGCAAGTGTCTTGAGTCCACTACTCTTTATTGCTGTTCTGGATTATTTGCTCAAAGGAAAAGTAACGGACAATAAAGTACAACAATTATTCTTTGCTGACGATGGAGCCATCATAAGCGAGGATCCTACATCCCTGCAACGAGCACTTGACGTTTGGATTGATGTTCTGGAAAGAAATGGGTACCGTATTAGCGCTAAAAAGACTGAATACCTGTGCTGCCCTTTTTCTGATCCAGACAAGCCTATTCCAGACATTTATTTGAATGGAAATGTGCTTCCCAAGTGTGAAACGTTTAAATATCTGGGATCTATGATCAATAGTGAAGCTACTTGTGATGACGACATCAATCATCGAGTAAGCGTAGGGTGGATGAAGTGGCGAGAAAACTCCGCTATCATCTGTGATCGAAAAATGCCCCCTTAGCTGAAGGGAAGACTCTACACAGCAGTTGTCCGTCCAGCTCTGACATACTGTTCATAATGTTGGACAATGTACAAAAAGTATGAGAGCAAATTGACGGCAGCCGAAATGAAGATGCTTCGGATGACAGCAGGAGTAACAAAGCTTGATCGAATTAGAAGTACTAAGATCCGTGGAAGCCTTCATGTCAAAACCTGCATGTCAAAAGTACCATTTTGGACAAAATTCAGCACGACCGGCTCAGTTGGTATTGTCATGTTCAAAGGAGAGATCCGCAGAACCCCGTCCAAAAGGCAATATCGTACAACGTTTCAACAAATTCGCGACGAAAAAGAAAAGGCAGGCCAAAACACTCCTGGTACAAGCAAATGCAAAAACAGCAGCATTTGGTTGGCCTCAGACATGGAACAATCCAAAACCGGGAGGCTTGCCGACGCTTTCTGAGGTCAACGCGGCGTACCCCACAGGCGGATCACTAGTGTGAAGCAGAAAAGTGGGAGAGTTGTGATCGCTTCAAGATCACTACTCGTAACGCCGGAAATGAAAAGAAGAATCGACGAAAAGGACATTTCACACTATACAACTTAATGGATGAACTTGATTTAAATTTCGGGTGATTTATAAGTGTGAACACTGACAATCTCACTTGATTGTATAGTTTTTAACATACTTCCATACAACCAAGTTGAATGGTGTAATGGCGTAAAAAACCACCCTAAAATATAACCTCGAAAGAAAATTCAAAAATTTGCATAAGAAATCCCAAGAAAGGTCTTACAGTTACTTAACTAAAAGTAAAGACCGATTACCAAAAGCGTTGCCAGATGGGATTTGAAAATGGTTATTACTCCCAGCCTCAATACGAAGTTTGTCATATTAAAACATCCCTAAGTGCCCTAAATGCAAAATTATTTATCATCTACCCATCTTAGCATAGACTACATTTCCTTTTCAACTGGCTTTACCTAACAAAAACAAAACAAACTACACTCCACTCAGAGACTTCTTTGTCTTAAGGCCTACCACAATACCTTTCAGGTTGGTTGTGGTGTCCTTCTCTTTTGGAAATAATCCAGTTCATTCTAAGATTCACTCTGACAACAAAACAAAACAAAACATCATTTTCTATGTCATGGTTATTTAAAAGTTATTACGCCATTTATTGTCTGTTATTTTAATGGAAGGACACTTGATTCTTCTATACTCGTATGTACATCGTACAATCGTACATGTCTCGTAACATTTTCGACATCCATTTTGTTATTAAAATTAAGAGTCACGTGGTAATCTCACACCCAGACTCTTTGTCCTCAACAATTCTTCCATAGCTTTCAATTTTTGTTTCGTACAAATACAAATTAGTTACAGTAGTTACCAACTACACTGTGTTTTTGATGCACCTTAATAAAAAAAAATTGTGTAAAAAAAAAATTAGGAACACACCCACACAAGCAGAGGACTGCCGAAGGACAAAAGTGGATATACTGTATATTCCAACTCCCATAGCTCGACGAAGTGTACTAGTGTATAACCTTGGTGTAACTTATATTGGCATGTGGCATGGATAGAGGAACTATGTCAAAGAGAAGTATGCAGTAGCAAGTGATGTTCTTGTTTTCTTTTTTTTTTATCAGATATCCCTAAGTCATCATCATATCCTTGAAGGATTTTAGACGCCCATCCAAACACACATGCTTTATAATTTCTAAATTTTTTTTTTTCTACATCTTTCGATGTAGGTAAGGTTTCTCTGCTGGCAGTATGACCGACCGCACTTTCGTCGTCGTCATCAACATCATCATCATCATCATGCCGTGCCATGGCTCTGGCTATTGGTTCTACAGTTTAGGTTGTGGTTCAAAGAATGGGGTTGAGATTTATGGTAGTAGGCTTTTCTGTGTGTCCTTGTTAGGTAATTATACTTACCTCAGCTTCTTCTTCTTCTTCTGTTGTTTTGTTTTTTACTTTTAATTTTTCATCGCCACCCTCTGCGCATTGTTCTAGAGGCGCTTTCTTGTATCAGTTTTTTTTTGTTTTGTTTTTTTTTTTTGCTGCCTATATATTAGCCGCATTCTTCTTGCCTTGGCATCGTCTATGGTTGGATGACAAAAGAGGCTAAGAGGGACATTGTAATGGTAACATGGTTGGATTTTTGTCTTCAAAATAGTAATGTTCTTATAAAGAGGGCCCCACTTTATACAGAGTCAGAGCAGTGAAAACAAACGCTGACAACTTCAAACAAGTGACGAAAGCATGAGGTGAATAGTTTTGCCTTTTGCATATCCCACCTCCTAATTAACATCACAAGCATAAGCCTATTCAACAGTAAACTAGTCCACTCCCGGACTAAGCATTCACTGTTTCCTTACTTTCTCCTGGCTGTATGATGACTTCAAAGAGGAGCGCGTATGCGGTGTTTATCACAGTCAATACCTACAGGGTGTTAAAGACATTGAGACTTTTCAAGAATTGCGCAAAGAAGCAAACTTCCTTTTATTCTCTGCCACGGAAACCATAACTTTCTTGAATAGAAAGACTTTCATTGTTGCATCATCAAAAAAAAAAAAAACATTCGTAGTCAAAGCGACTCCATATAAAAGATAAAAGTTCTCCCTCCTAGTCGTTTTCGAAGTTATAATTCACCTAAAATTATCTCAGAACGACAAGTGCACCCAATCGTGTAGAGACACAAAGTGGCACCCTTCAAAGCCTCGTATATCATCAAACACCTGACCGTCATGCTGTTCATTTCTTGCCTCCCGTTGCCATACATCCGCCCTCGATGTTTTGTTGAAAGGCCATCTTCAGAAACCAATCTGAGAACTTTGGCATGAATTCTGCAGCAAAGAACACCGGCATTGCTGCCAATATGGGTTTAGTGGTTGAGTTGATGGTTTGCTATAGTTTATGGGAGCAAAATGAAAACTGTATCTATTCCACCTATGCTGCACAATCTAGTTTCCGAAATAAAATAAAAAGAAGAACAAGCTATTGGAACTAATCCCGGTAACATGTGTGTGCATATGCACACATTAAAGCAATCCTCTGCTTCGCTATCCCCATCACTCATCAAGAGAAAAAGCTTTTGTTCATTATTTTTTTCTTTTTTTGCAGAATACCTCCCACTCAAAAGAGAGGGCTCGGGCTCTACTTGGCTTTGGTCCTACTTTGGCATTTAGCTGTAACTACCTTCCAACTCTAACCATCAGTTTGCTAATAGCTTTTTTTTTGTATTTTGTTTATTGTCAGAGACCTCTACGCCACCCTGTTATTTGTATGAAGGTGCTGCACAGCTGTTGTTGAGTTGATGTTATTACCAAACCACAGAGGGACCATGTCAGAGGAAGGACATTGCATTGAAAGTGTGCTACCGGGAGCTGAAGAAGGAAGAGACAATTCTGCTGAATGTAAAACAAGAGATGGGGAGTGAATTTGTCAAAGCAGAAGGTCATGCAGACGTTTGACTCCACTTGATGTGTGCATGATTTTGTCATCATAAAAGAACAGTGAAAATAAAAAATAGAAAGAAGAAGCAAAAATAGGTGATGAAGATGTTTGCTGCACTGGGATAGAAAAGAGAAGTAAATAAAAATGGGGATTTTTATCTCATCTTAGTGTGTGCAATGCATCCTTGTGCTAAATTTTGATTCTGGTTTTGTTGAATTTTATTGTGTTTGGTTTTTTTTTTATTCCTTTGCTTTTATTGCATCTGGTAGTTCTGATTCCTCTTGTGTTTACTTAGAAGCTTAACTTGTACTTTAGAGAAGCGTGTTACGGAGAGAAGCAAATAGTTGGTTTATGTGAGATATAAAAGGTTTGTGTGTGAAATCGAACCGCATTTGCGATTGCACTGCTCGTATTGGTAAGCTATTGATTTTATCGCTGTTATTTTAAGAAACCGGTTGAAATTATGTCAGCTCTTCTTAAAATGAGTTGGTCTTAGAGTAATCAAACGTTTAGTACAAGATCATAAAAGAAGTGTGGTTAGTTGAAGTAGTACTAGTGATACCAAGTATACAGATCTTGTGGAGCCAGTTACATTGTTTATAGTTCTGGAAGTCAGTTTCTGTGCTAATGATTGAAAGAATTGGTAGTAAGAATCTTGAAACTCAACAATTTTCGGTAAACCAATGTTTGGTTATGTTTGTTTCATTGTTCATTGTCAAAAAGTATGTTCATTTAAGGAATTCAAATGCCTATAGGCCGGGTGAAGAAACATCAAACTAAATGTTTCCATAAAACCCTAGTTTACAAACTGGGGTCCATTTGGACCCCAGAGCATGTTTGAACACTGATAACTTTTTTGTTTTTAATTTTTTTTAAATGGGATTTTTACTCAGTGAACAAAATTCAATTTTTTATTCATTTCTTAAGTTGAAACGATTATCAGATGTTTACAGATTTTTCTGCGATTTTTTTGTGAAAAGAACCCGTCCACCCGAACTGGGGTCCATTTGGACCCCAGTACTGAAATTCTATGAAAAATCATATTTTTTCTAATAAATAATTATTTTATTTTAAAAGCAGCCTAGTTTATGTTTAGAAGAATTTAACTTGAAGTTGTGGGCAGTTTCGGGAGACATTTAACACATAAGGTTCTAGTGTGGCAAGGGCAACAACATCTGCCACATCCATCGCAGGTGGTTCTGGTTTTCTTGTCATCTGCTCTTGGGCAAAGGTGACATCTACCCCTTTTACAAGAGAGCCTTTCGGGGACTGTTGGTAATTTTTCCTGAACTCTCCCCAAAATACAGAGAGCATCCAATGCAGATTTTCCTATGCCAGATTGTGTTGCAGAGGTTGTGAACGGTGATTCAGTTCTGACTCAGCCAGTTCCTCCGCTAATTCGATGAGTTTATCAATTCTGAACAAATTTCTGTTTCTTCTAGGCGGATTGAAGTGTCGAAAAATGATAACAGTTGCTAGGGCTGCTACGTCCAGTAAGTTGTAGAATACAACCATCGGCCAGCGATTTGTTTTGCGTGTACATGAATAAACTGAGACCATTTGGTCGAATACATAGACTCCACCTTTGGTGCTGTTATAATCCAGTATCATTGCAGGCTTACTTTGATGACCGGAAGTGGCTTTCTCACAGTTATGTTTTGATAGCAATACCACTTGTTTGTTTGGCTTCGGACCATAACTCACCAACGCCATTTTTCCAGAAAATCCAAAAATGGATGAGTGGACTGGACGATACTGCTTTTTGTTATTGACCTTAACAGGCTCATTCTGCTCATCAAGAACCTCCTTCACTACAAAAGGTTAAGGCAAATCTCTTTTGTTTTTCCGAATCGTGCCAAGAATAGTGATCTTCTTATCCAGCAACTTCAATGCCAAATCCACCGACGTAAAGAAATTATCAATAGTGAGGTTGCGTCCAGAATTGAATTATGATGGCATCAACGACATCACCACATCATATCCACGACCAAGTCCTGTACTTTGGTCAGAGCTACCAGTGTAGACAGAAAACTTCAGTGGATAGCCCGTTGAGCTTTCATACATCCACCTAAAGTTCAAGCCATTTTTGGCAGGCTTGCTTGGCATGTATTGAGGAAATTCAATCATTTTTACCTGAACAAAGTGAAATAATGACTATTTTTTTCTTTTGATAGGCGGACTGGCAAGAACATTGATATGCATCAATATTACAATCAGTAATTACGTAAAACAGACATATCGAAAGGGATAAGCGGGAATCCCAGATTTGCAAAATTAGGCAATTTCCATCGTTTTTGAAATTGAAAAATTTTATTGCTGACCTCCTACATACCTGCATAATGACATCTCTGCTTAAATTTCTTTATCCCTGCTATATATAATACTTAGAAACAATTCATACAATAGCCAGAAGAACTATAACTGAACAATATAAGTCAGAAATCAAAAAAATTTCGAAGAAAAAATCGTGGGGTCCATTTGGACCCCAGTTCGGGTGGACACGACTTTTGCCGGTTTGTAAACGAGGGTTAAAGATCCCGTTTTCCAAAAAAAAAAAACTTTAAATCTAGTTTGTGTCTTGTCCGATTTAAGATCATCATGTAATTTTGGCAACAGAAATGAGCATAAAATAAAAATAATGGCGCCACAGAGCGGCCAGCCAGCGCAATTTTCTCAACCATACCCTCTGTGGATGAATGGAAGGGACCAATAATTTTTTGTCGATACCGAACGGCTAATCGAGAAAGCGCTTTTCATGATATGAAATTACGTTCGGAGAAATAACCAATTCCTCGCAAAAGACTTCACCCGTGGAAAAACATTTTTTTTATGTTTGTGGGTTTCGAACCTCGAACCTTCCACGCAACAGGCAGACACGCTAACCATTGCATATATTTTGATAACAGGCCTAAGAAGAGTTTGATCTTACTTCTCGCGAAAACTTTTCTAGCATTTTAGAGTCAAAGAAGGTGAATAAAAATACGAGCATATTCTGGTAAGCAGTTGATATAAAAGAAAAATTATATAAAGGCTTTGACTAAGGCCACCTGATGATTAGATTAGATTAGATTAGATTAGATTAGATTATTTATTGATTCATTACCCTGTAAGATACAATCTTATAAAATAGAGTAAATCTCAGTATGTAAATACTTTGAGTATTAGATAAATCAAAACATGTTGCTATTAGAAATTACAATTGAAATGAAAGTGAAGTTTAATAACATGAATAAATTAAATTTGAAACTTCAATTAAAATATTTTAAATTATACGCATTTCAGAAAAATAAAAGATAATAATTAACAAGGTTAAAAAAAAAAAGAAGATTATAAGGAAAACTACAAAATTGAAAAATTAAAAAACAGATATACAAAACGTCACACATCGTCATTTAGTCTTCAATTATTAGATTGCTTCGAAAAATTGCTTAAGTTTCTTTTCGAACAAGGTTGTACAACTGATTGATTTCAAAAACGAGGGAAGAGAATTCCATAATCGAATAGCATTGATATAAAATTGTCTATCTGAAACAAGAAAAGAATATCGAATTGGTATGAGATCATGTGATCTATTAGATCGTGTGAACTCAATTTTGTTGTACAGATGATTGGGAACTTAAACAGGTTCAGCTTTCCCAATACATCTATTCACCGCCATACAACAAATTTCAGAAGCAGCTTGTCACAAAAAAAAAAAAGTCGATCTATACAATGAAAATAATAAGGAGTACGGTTCTTGCAAATTCATTTCTAATGAAGTGGGTTCGTTAAAAGAAACTATCTTTAATATATGCTTTTCCAACTCAACATCAGGGTCAAGACCACGTTCAAATGTTCAGGTTTATATTCTAGGTTTTTAAAGTCCGTTGAGTTCCATTCAAAGAACATAAAGCCTTAGGGTTGTCATAAAAGCTGAGGGTTGTCATACAGGCTGTATGGAAAGGTTTTTAAAGCCGTTGTTCAGTTCCTTCCAGTTATACCTCGATTACGATTATTCACTGAACGCTCTTCAAAAAGGACTTCTAGGAAACCAATTGGAACCTTATAGTCAATTCAATGACACCTTTTTTTGCAATAATAGCTTCTACGGTCTTTTAAACTACCCTTAGTGAGTGTTATTTGGGTCCAACAATTCATGAGAAGACATTTCAAATTGAACATTTGCAGCTGTTTTGTGACTGTAAATGGTACTTTCAGAGTGTTGCATCGATTTAGTAGTTTAGACATTGTAGCAGAATAAATCGTAGCTTGCCGTTTACTTTAAAGAAAAAAGTTGCATCTCCATGTTTTGAACAACATTCCGATAGCAGCTTTTGCTTTCCCGATGACTTTATTAAGTTCGATTCCATATTCACTAAAGAATGACAGCAATCTAGGTTAGGTTATTGGCCGAGAAGTTGATCTGGTTTATAAAATAAAATAGGGTGGCGCAACAGAGCGAGGAGCCCCTGGGCCTAGCGCATTTCTCACAACCATCCCTTGTGAGGGAATGGAGTTGATCTGGTTTATGTCATACAAAGTCAGTGTCAAGTCATTGGAATACCTTGAGCTTTGTGATTCCTTTACTTTAGAAGTTCAAGCAGAAGAAGTTGATCTATAAGAAAACAGCCACTAGATGGCATCCTTAGCAGATTTTGTAAATGTAAACTAACCAAGAAAGGTCTGAACAACATCGAGAACAAGGAGATTTTATTTCCGTATTAATTTTTATACCCCAAAACAAACCCAGTGTTGCCGCGAAGTAATAGCGGGTCGGGAGTCTTCGATGTTTTTTAGGGGTATCGTCTTTCTTGAGGAATCGGAGATTCCTTTGAGAGTATTGAGAGTAATCATAGTCACCCTACCACGAAAAGCGCTTCCTCACTTGGACATCCAGCATCGGCAAGAATTTGTAGGTCTTTCAAATGCGTTGGGACCCGAAGCTCCTCAAGCTTTGCTCTCCCACCCTTTTAAATTATTTATTTAATCTTCATATTAGTTTCGTTTGTTAAATCGAAACAATAGCTTCCTGGCTTTGACACAAGACTCAACCGAGTTGCATATTTCGTTTTACTTGTGTTTATTTTCACGCCGTCTGGTTGCTAGTTTGAAGCTTTACGTTGGGTTTTTTGCTTTTGAATCTGCCTAACTAAGGCTTTGTTCCTCCAAGTTCATCGGCACTTTCATTTTACTGCATACGCATTCAGTAGAGGCATAAACTTAGGTAAATGAGTAGAGTTGTAATGAATGATGCAAAGAGCAAATATTTAAAATGTGTAGGTAAACCATTTTGAGGTGAACTAAGGAATGAAACAATGTTCTACTGGCCCCAAACGGCAAGGCGAGAAAGTATTAGTATTACTTTCAGAAGACTTGCTGCTAATAACTCGGGATAGGTTATACTCTTAAAAAAAAAACTATGAATATGACTGCGAATCGAACCTCGGAATTCCCACGTCCAACTGACAAAGTCTGGAGAGCTTAAAACTGAATAATGTTGTGTTGATGATTATTTACCTACAAGTACAATGAACAGCCTCAACAATAATAAAGAAATGGAGTCTTGAATCTCTAGAAGTGCATCCGAATAACGATAACCTTGCACAGAAAATAATGAATATTATTATTATTAATATTCACTTGCAGTAGCACATTACTTGTCCAACACTGAACCTTGAGCTTGGTTATTACTTTAATTGACCTTACCACGTAGTTTTGAGTGTCTGCTTATTGCATATTCATCCTCCCACTCAAAAGATTCTTGTGGGAAAACTAATTAAAAATTCAAATAAGCTAGTGAGGAGGAAAATGATTCTACGTAGCATAAATTTCCTCGAATCAAATCAATATTAATGAGCAACATCATCGGATAACACCCCATTACTCTCTCTGAAGGCCAAGAGTCCTAAAAACACAAGACCTTTACAAACTAATAGCCGTGTCTTCCCAAAGGATTTGTGGGATACTCCTAACCAATCACGTAATTTTTGTAGAAATCAAAGAGGCGAAGGACAGAAATTAAAAAAATATGTAGTATATTCAGGCCACCAACACACACACACCACCTTAAATAATCGTCAAAGAACACACTTCAGCAACACACCCACCTTTCTCGCAAAGAGTATCTCTAAATCCAGTTGTTTTCAATTTGTGACGAAAAGCACTTCATTTTTTTTTAAATAGCTTCCATAACGTTTTCATTAACTCCACATTTACACAAAAAAAAACAGAAAAGAAATAAAACTAAAACAACGACATGATCGTATTGGTCGGTAAATACCTTGGCCCAAATTGACTCATAGACCGACAGCACTCGCGTAACCACAAAACTGTCGCACTCTTGTAAAAACAGACACAAATAACATCCACCGCACTTTGGTAAACATCTCGACAAAAAATAAAGAAGAAAATGAGTATGAAAAAAAAAAGAATAAAACACCACCACTTCACAACGAATTCGGCCAGAACATGGCTTCCTGCCAAGAGCAAAGACGAAAAATAAAAAAAAAAAAGTCAAAACGGAAAAAGCCAAAACCGAACCGCAAAGCAAATGAATTTCTTCTGCTTTAACAATGACAATAACAATGATGGCCTAAACACCATACATCCAGCAAAAGATACTTAGACACTTGTGTGTATAGAGAGAGTACATACTGAGAGGTCGCCGAAGAACAAAATTATTGCGCGCCGCGAATATATCGAAAAGTTTTCAGCCTAAAGGACGGGGTGGCCTATAAACGCTGATGGTACGTTACGAATGTATGTGGTAATGTGACACCGGCTTGTTTGGCCCCTAACCGTCACCTTTTCACTTTCTTTCGCGAGATCGTTTCGTAGATACTTTTGTCTGTTTTTTGTTTTCTTTCTACGCAAGTAAAGTACCTACATATACACGACAGATTAGGCTGAAGAGCTAATAAAGTTGTCCCGTATAGCAGCAATTGGGGTCTTAAAAACTATTTGGCGGCGCGGCGCACGCGGTTAACACTTAAACACTCACGTATGTAGTAGAGACACCTTTAAGTGCTTGCTGGCGGCAGCAGACTGATGTTGAACACAAAGGTTGTTTTTTTCTCTCTTGTCTTGTTTTTAAAATATGACGATTCTGGTGTCGTCTCGCGGCAGCTGGTGATGCGGTGGTCGTTATTTGGTCTCTTTGGCTTTCGGCCAAAAAGTAAAGTGGACAAACCGAGTTCCCTTTTGTCTATCCGTTATGCTGCGACTCTTCTCAAAGAGTCTACCTCACCAGGGAACTTATGAGCCTACACTGGTGAATCTCATTCGGCTCTCGCGTAGCAGAAGTGGCAACTGGCAACTGACATGCCACGAAGAAAAGCTCCCGTCGATGTCTGATTTAACTTTTCCAAGAACAACATCAGCGGCGGAATTTCCTTCTCTGGTAGCTCTTGGCTCTTGGCTGGCTGGCTGGTGCTGTTGTAGCTGTTGCTGGTTTCTGCAATCAGAGTTGCCGTAAGTCTGTGTTGGGCCATCGTAGAACTGAACCGGCATCTCAGTCAATGTGTACTGCATGATATGAACTTCGGTTTTGTCGATGCAGGAGCTTTTTCGATGAATATCTTGTGATGGTCTGATATCAATTGTGCTGCGCTTCAATGACTGTTAAGTAGAGTTTGGATGACTGTTCTAATCATGACTTGTCCAAGGGCTCAATCGTTGTAGAATGGCAACCCTAGAAGCACCCCAAATGGCTTGTCTAATAATAGAATTAAATCTCCAAAGAGACTAACACGAAAAAAGAAAAGAGAGCACATGCGCCCTACCCGCACACGTTTGCATGTGACAACATCAACAGCAGCAAGCCAACAGCACCATAAGCAGCAGCAGCAGCAGCAGCAGAAGCAGCAAGCAATGTACAACAGCCATCATCCAAAAAGAATGGTGAATCAGGGTGGCTGAATGGTAAGAATACGAGACCTGATGATGTTCGGGGGAGGCTGCTGCCTGTTGTGGAGCTTGCAAAGACCCCAGAGTTCTAAATATACACAAACACAATGTGGTTCATGTGGTGGTAATAAAATTTCCTTCTTTCGATATACCTACTCTAAGCTCTCCTTCAATTTTGTTGTATTATATTGAATTTATATCGATGATGATGTTGATGGGGGAGAATAGAAAGTGTTTTCCTGAATTATAATTCAATATGTTGCATGTAGATGTGGCTATGTTATGTGGATGTAAAAATGGTGTTGAAAGGTAGGTCCCATACGTGAAAAATAAACCATCTTCTCATCGTACTTTTTTGTACTGTTTAACAAGTAGAAGCGGATTAATGATGATGGAATGCAAAAGCTTTTATTTGTATGGAGAGGTACCTACTCGTGTAAGAATATACTCGTATAGCATGAGCTGCTTTTACTTTAGTTGGGTTCTTTTATGAGCATAACAGAGGATTTCTTTTTCTTTTTTTTTTAGCTACTCTGAGGTAGGTAGTTTATGTGTCTGATGACTTCACTGCGGGAAATCGAATGTGATTTGAGGATATTGCTATTTAGTTGACAATAAATGACGTAAGAGACATAATAAAGTAGAGTTTGTTAGGCAACAGCTAGACTTTATCAATGGAAAACTTATTTGAGTGAAAAAAATTAGTAAAATGAGTTTTTGGCTCTCTCTCTCTTCAAGTAAGTTTCACAACACTTACTTTGGTTTTTATAAAAATAGATCGTAAACTCAAACTTCAACCCTCTCTGCTTCATTTTTTGAACGAGAATCCAATAAACACTTTGATAGTTTAGCTTAGCAGATACAGGCCATGAACAAAAAGCGTAAAAGTCTGTGAAGGTGTGAAAAAGTATGCACAGCTGTGAAAAGCTCAATTTGTTTGCGTTCTACAGGAAAGAGGTTGGATATACGAAATATAAAAAAACAAAAAACAACGGACCATTTTTGAGGAGAATATAACTCTACGAGTAGTGTAGAATGCACTTCAGTTACATCAGCGCTTTGAAAAGGACATTTTCTTTCTCAAAAATATCCAACTAAAAGGTCATCGTAGGCAATTAAAAGGACCTTTTCTTTAGTGTTCGCCAAAATATTAAAATTAGCTGAAGAAGTTGTTGACACTCAAAGGGAACGTTCAATGATTTCAATATCGGCAAAAAAAATTACGGCTGGCTTATGCGACAGTGAGGAGAACCAATAAAAAAGAAGAGGATTCAGCTTCGAAGGAATAACAGTTAGTAAATTTTATACGAATTGACATACATTAAGCTAACGAAACTGCCATGCCTTTGCCACTGCAAATTGAATAGTTGTGAAAATATTGAATACACTCACACTCAACGCAGAGCCGATTACTTCACATGAAAACTTTCAACACTTCCGCTAATCATTTTTGTCAGTTTGTAAAAATAATTATAATTAAGGAAGATATTTAGGTTGGCAGTT
Source organism: Melanostoma scalare (assembly GCA_949752695.1). Taxonomy (NCBI): domain Eukaryota; kingdom Metazoa; phylum Arthropoda; class Insecta; order Diptera; family Syrphidae; genus Melanostoma; species Melanostoma scalare. Next base: position 8,673,642 of record OX456986.1, on the reverse strand, counting down.
ACTTTCAGTTCATCTTTGAGAACTGATGTCAAGCGAACCGCACAACTTACATTCTCAAATCCTTCTTTCACTGGTATCGCCTTTCACGAAGAATTGTTAAAGTACTCCCAGAGTAATAACACACTGCTATGGAAAGCCCTTTCTAACTTAACCCTTCGGAATCGACATAAAATGAAGGTCCTGGAAATGCGTAATAGGCCCCGAGCTTTCCTTAGTTGTGTTGCATCATCCTATTTATATTTTTTTACTAAGAAAAATCAGAAGATAGCTTTCTGTTTCAAAATACTTAGGAATTCTCAGTAATTTTATAGTGAGCTCAGAATGGAAACAAAAACAAGTAAATGCAAAGGATGATTAAGTAAGCTACTTAGCTAAGAGATGTGATGAAAATGAAGCGCTGTCTTGATTTAATTGTAGGTTGTAGAAAAACATATACGAGGGCAGTGCGATAAGTACTTAGCCTCTCCGCCCAATAGCGCCACTATCGCAAGAGAAACTTACTATAGTGTAGTATATTTTTTTAGAAGGCTACTGTCGGATTTTCAGCCAAATTGGACTCGTAGTTTTGTTTTGGCCGCGTGTGGAAGCAAACGTGTCAGCGGATTTTAGAAAAATGGATAAAGTGCAATATCGGTCAGTGATTCGATTCTTGTTTTTAGAAGGGAAATCACGCAGCGAAATCAAAAAGCGGTTGGATGCTGTGTACGGTGACTCTTCTCCTTCGATGGCGACCGTCAAAAATTGGTTCAACGAGTTTCAACGTGGTCGCACGTCGGTTTTTGATGAGCAACGCCCAGGTGCCCCGAAAACGGATAGCGCAGAGGACAATGTGACAAAAATCCACGATCTTGTATTGGCAGACCGCCGATTGAAGGTGCGCGAGATAGCTGAGATAGTAGGCATCTTGAAAGACCGCATGGGTCATATCCTGCATGAAATTTTGGGCATGAGAAAGCTGTCGGCGCGATGGATGCCGCGTTTGCTCACTCCAGACAACAAACACAACTGTGTGACCACTTCAGAGCCGCGGCTAAATTGGTCTAGTTGGGCTATGAACTATTGTCCCATCCACCGTATTCTCCAGATTTGACCCCGTGCGACTTCTTTTTGTTTCCAAACTTGAAAAAATCACTTGCCATGCAGAAATTTGTGTCGAAATTTGAGGTCATCACCGCCACGGAGGCCTACTTTGCAGAACTCGAGAAAACGTATTTTTCAGATGGGTTAAAGAAGTTGGACCATCGCTGGGTTAAGTGTATCGAACTAAAAGAAGATTTTATTGAAAAATAAATCAACACTTTTCCAAAATTTTGGTTTTTCTTTTGTAGGCTTAGTACTTATCGGACTGCCCTCGTACATTGAATACAAAAACCAATTTTTCCGCTAATCCTCGAACTCGAAAAATAAAGAAGTATAATTTTATTATTGAATGAGCAACATCAAAGGTATTTTTACTTGACTTTTGACTATAATCAGTGGTGTAGATATCGAAGATTAAGTGCAGAAAACTAACGCATATTTCGGCCATTTTGGGATGAAATTCTTCTTGGCACTTCTTCTCCAGATCACAATCGGAGAACGAACCTCGCTCCAAATACTCCATCGCCTTCAATTCTAGAGTCAGCTTGATTTTGTATGAGTCTAAACCAATATCCTTACGCAATATACTCCATAATGTAGTCTGAGCGAGGGCCAATTCTTGAAAACGCAGTGGAATTGACTGATTTGGATCGTTGGCTATGGACGCCCGAACGGCAGCAATATTTTCGACACTTCGACCATTTTTTCGCTGACACGGCAACATCAAACAACGAATTTTTAGAATAAAATTCTTCACTAAACTGCTAGGTGAGAATTACGATCAAAAATTGGAGTTAACGATCTTAAAGCTGGGGTCACCGACTCCCAATTTCGTAAACAAAATTTTCATAATTTACAGACGTTGCTCGTTTGGTACACGAACATAGTAAAAATCTTGATCTTTACTAAATAAATTGACAGTTCGATGATTAGTGGAAGGGTGCGTTCACAAGTTTAATTCAAAGTTGTGAAGTTCCTAATGGGAAACTCTTCATAATGTAGTGAAAATACCAAGATCCGTGGAAGCCTTCACTTCAAAAATACCAGTGCGGTTCGCTTGACATCAGTTCTCAAAGATGAACTGAAAGTAACTGCCAACCTAAATATCTTCCTTAATTAGAATTATTTTCACAAACTGACTAAAATGATAAGCGGAAGTGTTGAAAGTTTTGATGTGAAGTAATTGGCTCAGCGTTGAGTGTGAGTGTATTCAATATTTTCACAACTATTCAATTTGCAGTGGCAAAGGCATGGCAGTTTCGTTAGCTTTACCAGTTGGTATTGTCATTCTCAAAGAGAGGACTAGATTGGGATAGGGTACAAAAATTTATCCGAAAAAAAGCCACACAAATAAGGGACATCCACATTTGTTTAGGTTTTTCCCCTGCTGTTTTTATTATACTTTCTCTAAGAGTAGCAGCAAGGACAACAAAACTGAGTTGTAAAGTTATTTAAAGAAAAACAGATTTTCCGAATTTGGTTTCCACTCAAACCTCCTTCAATGGATCTGTTCCTTCCTCATAAAAAGGGTTCAAAAAGTCAAAATTGACGAATTAACTTCAAGGCAGATAAAATGTACCTCTGGTGTTCCACAGGGTAGTCATCTAGGTCCTCTCCTTTTTATCATATTTATTGATGATATTGTTAACTTTGTCCACTTCAGCAAACGCAGACGATCTGAAAATTTTTCTGAAAGTAACCTCTATTAGTGATTGGCAAAGACTCCAATTGGATCTTGATAATCTATCTCGCTGGTGTGTGTTAAACCGCTTGAATCTAACGCCAAGGAATGTTTTCTGATTTCTCTCTCAAGAAAGAATCATACGCAAGATTTTTCATATTATCTTGATTGCAACCCTCTTCAGAGAACTGAAAAATTTAAGGATTTAGGCATACTTTTTGAATCCAAATTCTCTTTTACACCACATTCATATAGAAGCTATTGTATCAAAAGCTAACTCAATGGTAGGATTTATCAAAAGAAACTCAACGGACTTTACTAACCCCTACACCCTTGTGTCTCTTTACACCTCACCAGTACATAAGACCCAACCTAGAGTATGCAGACATCGTCTGGAACCCTGGCCAACAATGTTTTTCCGATCGAATTCAGAAAGTTCAGAATAGGTTTACGAAGTATGCATTTTACAAAATGCGATGGTGTTTTCATCCAAATTCCACAGCTAGGCAGAGTCTTCTAGGTTTGCAGTCGCTCACATCACGTAGAACTAGTCATGACATAGTTTTTGTGCGAGATATTTTATGTTATCATTTAAAGTGTCCTTCCTTGTTGTCCTTAATTTGTATTTATGCTCCAGAGAGGCCGTTGAGGGATAGAAATCTTCTTTTTCAATCAAGGCACAGAACTAATTATGGCATGAGTGAATTTCAAGATCAATTAGAGAATTTAATGAAATTTGTGGTCATATTGATTTAGCCTTCTCCAGAGAAGAAATAAATTGTATTACTTATTTTTAAGAAATTGAAACCTATTTTGTTATAATGTGTAATGTGTTGAGCTCATTGCTCGTAGGTGAAATAAATAAATAAATAAAAAAAGAAACACTACCGATCTGCGTCAGTCAATTAACCAGGCACATATTCAAGTCAATTTGTCTGGGTTGTGATAATCGTAAGATTTCGTTTGTAAGTAGACCAGAGTTTAAAAAAAAAAATTGTGGGTATGCATTTCGATATATCGAAAAAAAAATCATAATCAGATCCTGCCCCAGATAAACTTGAGCCCAATGCAAAATTTGCAGAAAGCGAATTTTTTCTAGGTCTAGAAGGATTTTTCAAATTGCGTCATTTTGAGTTAGATTCTGTTTGAAGTTGCAACATTGCAAGTAATGTGAGTTCATGCGCAAATAATAATGCAGCAGAGGTGTGGCGAATGATGTAATTTTGGAATTACTTGAACAAGTCTTATGTTTAAAATAAAAATGGCAGTATTTTTTCTCACAAGATAAATTTAGGCTGATGCAACTAATGCTATCTGCAAAATCGCTTTGGTTTGGGAGATCTTTAAAACACAACATTGTGCGCTGAGTCCAACGTTTTATTAAGAACAACTCTGTTTCGTTTATTCGTCAGGTTTTTAATAATTTATTGAAGATCCCAGTTAGTTAACGAAAGCATACAGAAAAGAGGCCGAAGTAATCTCTTAGGAAGCAACCACGCAAAACACGTCAAACAGTTGTGTGATTATCATATTTTGATAAAATCATTCAGAACTACTAATTTAATTTCTAGCAAAAGATTTTCTCGATGAAAAAATTTAATTATCAACACCAAAGTTTGCTTTCTTCACTCACATACAGAATCCATCATGGCTGAGGCTCGAAAGGAAAAGGAACATACACCCATGCTTTCAGTTCGTAAGATAAGTCGATTTTAGAAAAACCATGTGAAACATTCCAAATATGTACGAGTATATTCAACCCAGTAGACAGACACATAGAGCTGAAGGGAAATAAAAATTCTTCGCTAAACTCCTTGTCGGTTTAAGATTTGAACAATTTAATATTTCGAGTTGTATCTTCAGTTTGAGATGGATCAAAATCCAAGAACACTTACATTGAATCTACGATAAGCTTTTGCAGAATCAAAGAACACTTACATTGAATCTATACGATACATTTCCAATTTCACAGTAATGCTTCTACATTTAACGACTCTATTATACCCTCTAACTAAAACTATAAGGGTTCCCAGTACGAGCAATGGTTGCAAGAAACTTTCAAGGACGCTTTGCAGTATTTTTTCTATAGAGACATAAGTAAGTAGCTGAACTTGTTGGAGAATAAAATATTAAGCATCTCAAACGCAGATCTCTTTCTTTTAAAAAACTCGGAGGTTTATCGACACAATTGGGTCTCTAAGAAGACAATTTATCATTGCTTTTGTTAAATAAAGTGTTGCATGGGGTTCTCAAATGAAAAAGCCGATAATTCAATGAATCAAGCAGGTTATGCAGATGGAATGTATAATGTGATGTAGCCAAATTCAAATACAACCAGTCTTACAGTAACTAAAAGAGAGCCCCCAGTGAACAAGAGAAACTACAGGACATACCCCTAAAAAATGCCTTTTGTTGCTATGAAAATTAAGGAGTAAAATATTAAAATAAATTAATAACACGTCCTGGTCCTAGTGGAAAATCAAATCAAACCATTAAATATATAATAATACAAAAACTAAACTGACAATGAAAGAACACTTCCTCGCTAAATGCACAGTGTTCTCTTACAACGCAATTTTCCTTTTCAAAACCTCTTCCAAAATACAACTTCTTCAACTCAAAATCACAATCGCTTATTAATTAAAAATTCACTCAAGCATTTGCATTAATTTTAATTGCAGTTAATAATTTTTGTTTGCCCAAAAGATGTTCTTTGTGCCGTCCGCAAAGATCCCAACTCGGCACAGTCAGAAAGAAATTAATTTATTGCAATTCATACGTCTTGATGTTACATTTCGTCAACCAAATCATTGCGCAGCAAGCTGTCTTACCATATGAATATTATTCACTTGAATAAATTCCACAGTCAAAAAGACATTTAGCTTATGTGTGTTTTTTTTCATTTTTAAAATTGTTTCATATCCATTTCAGGCGAATTATCGCTCCGACTATGGCTGATGGAAAGACCAAAGCACTGATCGTAGATTGTATGTTCGTGAAAATGACATTGACATTGTCCAAGTTATGACAAACCTGCTGCTGCCACACATGGTGGACGATTATATGGACAGTAGCGACGGATGGTGTGGTGCAGTCGTATGATTAATATCTGCATGCTGTTGTGGTGGGCGAATAATTATGATCCTTTGTCTTCAAAACCAAACAAAGGTGTTCTGGTCACTTCTTTTTCTGTTTTCTTCTTTTTGTTTTCTCTCTTTTTGCTGTGAAAAATTAATAAGCCATAAAGAATTAAGCTGGATTTGGAATGGTTCTCAACAACTGAGAGTTAAGGTGATTAAAAAAAAACAGAAAACACAACAAAGCGAATTTCCATCCTGACCCTGGAGATCACACAAATGCATTAGCAGTCTCGATTTAAGTGGAAGCACCGGCACCTTAATGAGGGTAGTTACTCGGTAACTGGAAGTAGAACCAGCCCAGATGACATCATGGAAACGCAAAACAGCAGCAACACACAAAAAGCGTATTTAACGAGACTTAAAAATTGCTCAATGGTCGATAGCGAGCCCATTGTTAGAGTCTTGTCCAGTAGTACTGCCACTTCCCTCCTTCCTGGTGGCTATCGGTTGGCTTTTGTCGTAAAATACCCCCGCACATAAACACACACAAAAACACACACACCAACACGGCCACAAACGAAAATAAAAGATAAAATTAACTTTTTGACAAAAGAACGTCAGCCTTTCAGTTTTTCATCATATACAAATGCATGCCACTCTGCCACCCACAAACACACATTCCATACAGAAATTTCTATACATTGCTTCGGTACGTACACGAAAAACACGAGTAAGTATATGTACCTACAGAGCTTCGTAAATTAGTCGTTTGTTGTCCATTCGTATCGGTCGGATGACGATTTAACTGCAACCTTGAGAAAGAAGAATACAGAATATTTTTTGTTTCCATTTGTTAGGTACTTCTAACACATTCTATGAAGATACAAAGATACAAAATTTATCTATGGAAGTCTTTTTTTGTGTTGTTGTTCGACGCGGATACCAATCCATCCACATATGCATTCAATCAGCAAGCGGCGCCTTTTATTTTTTGCTTTCTGTAATTTACACACAGAAAACTTGGCGAACTCAGGCATTGTGCCTCCAAAAAAAAAGTTAAAAGAAATTAAATGAACGACGCCGCCGACTGAATTGCACGAACTCGGGCCTACGTGCTTTTTGGCAAAAATTTATAGACCGGATTCTAATGTAATGATTTAAAAAAAAAACTATAGGAAAACTAACCAAATTGATGAATTGTTTTCAATTAAAGAGGAAGTCATGGAGACGACTAGAGCCGAAGTCTTGGCCATAGAGGAATACTCAATTTCAGTTCTGCCAAGGATTTGATTCTTGAATACTTAGCTCCTTTATTAGTCGAAGGTTTCCTTGCACAGGCATAGGACAAACCACAAGCTACAAAATGTTTCCTTATACAAGAATAAAGCTTTGTCGACATGAAGTTTCTATCGAGAAGTAACAGAGCTTTAAGGACAAAAGTGTAATTTTCTTAAAATTTGCTAGTAGAAAAACGTTGGGATTAGACTTTATAATGTCAACATTACTTTACGTGCTTGCGTTACGTCACATTGTCACTAAATTCATTACTTTTGAGTTTTGAAAGGCTTTTTTTTAGACACTCTTGTCACTGTATGTTGACAAACTTGTTTGATAGTATTACATTATGCTCCGCAACAGTAACGTTATGCTACAGTTACGTCAGGTGACATTCTTGTTAATGATACTTTACATGATGGCGTCACATTGTCACTAAATTCATTACTTTTGACTTTTGAACCATCGCTTTTTTAGACACTCTCGTCACCGTAAGTTGATAGACTTGCTTGATAGCCTTACGTTATATTCCGTCACAATTACATTACGCTACACTTACTTCACGTGACATTCTTTATTACTTTGAGGAGAAGACAAATAAAAAAAGTTTTTCTAAGCCATTATGAAGATAGCTAATGGAAAAAGAAATCATGCAATGGCACAGAGTTTGGCTGATACTTGGGTCAGGGTTCGATTCCCAGCAATGTCCATGACATTGTCGAGGAAATTACCCCCAACAAGGAATTGGCAAGTATTTCGAAAGTAAAACTGCCATAATAACTCGCCTATTCGTTCGGAACCCACAGAAAATTTTAGTTGACATTCCTTGTTATTCCCGAACAGTTTACTTGGTTTATTTGGTTTATCAAAGCAGACAGTCAAAAGAAGAAGAAAATTATTTTCTTATTTCAAAAGTTGATGAAATAATTGCATCTAACTGAATTCCTCCTTTCTTCTCCCTCCTGTTCTCTAGTCTGAATTACAGAAACAATCTTTTTGCCGAAGACTTCAAGTTGTTTTAAGGAAATGATCATAGCAGCCGAATCATCCAGCACCACTGAGTTTGAATGAGCCATAGACTGTGTCTCCTCGGATCATTTACAACTATACTAATGCAAGACCCAACGCATACGAAACAAATAAAAATAAAAAAAGATAAATCAATAAATCCACGCAGGCTGGCATGGTTATGTAATCTCTGGCACTGGTGAACTGGATTTCGCATCTTTTCGACCGAATGACTTAAATGCTTCTAAGTGCATCAAGCAAATGGGTAAATTTAGAGCGCGGCGCGCACACATCTTCTCTTGGATGTTTGCCTTTTTCGTTGTCTTTTTTTTTTCTTTGTGCGCATTAAGTATTGGGGGAGGTATACAACAGTTGCGGGTTTGAGTTTTATAGATAAGAAGCAGAAATTATTTGCAGATTGTCGACAAACACATTTACAATTAGTTGGCTGCGCTTGTACAGTCTTTGTACCTATTGACCTACATTGTAGCCCAGAACAGATATATACAAATGGCGTTCAGTTTTATAAGTGAGGACTTAGAAAACAGATGTGGTAAATGTGTGTTAGTGGGTTCTGGCATGTTGAATAAAAACTCAAGCATTTGCAATATAATTGGAAAATTGACCAGAATCATAGAGGCATCTGTAATTGCAATATGTCATATTATTTTAGTTTTCAACGAGGAGACTTTGATCACTTTGACTCGAGGAAAAAAATGCAATGAAGGTTCAAAACTTCGAAGTTTTAAAAAGCAAATTGAACAGTTTTGAAAAGCGCTTTCTCAATCAGCAGTTCGGAACCGGCAGAATATTGTAAGTCACCTCCATTCCCTCACAAGGCATGGTTGTGAGAAATGCGCTAGGCCTAGGGGCTACTCGTTCTGTTGCGCCACCCTATTTATTTATTTTATTAATTTAAGCAGCATGATATTTATGACCGCGGAGATGCTTTGGATAGAGCACTACTTCTGAAAACGATGTAAATCTAAAACGTTCAAGAGGTTAATTACAAGGATTGCTCCTTATGACCAATTAGCAAGGATCCTAGAGCTTAAAGTCACAACAAAATAAAGCAAACAAAACCTTACACGCAACTTTGTTTCGGCTTCTTCTCTCTTTATCTTTCTCTTTCGGTTCGTGTTTTTCTTTTTTCTTTTGTTAACTTCATCTAGAGTTTTATGGTTCCTTAAGAGTCATTTAGGCATTTAATAGCACCAGTTAAATAAAAACGTACAATAAATCAGTTTTATCATACTCAACGACATGTGTTACTTTACAACAAACCATTCATATTAAAAGCAAATTAAATACTCTTTGAACGGCGCGGCAGCGTCGTCACTAATTACCACTGCACAAGCACACATTACTCAAATCATTAATACAAAAAAAAAAAAAAATACAAAAAAAATTTGGTACACAATCTTCATCTTCTAAGCTACTTAATTTATTTTTAATAGCGTTCTTCGGCAGAACTTATCTGCTCATCTTAAGCTTGAGTAAATTGAAGTGAAGCCAGCATAAGAGTGTGCTTCTCGAAAGAACCTCGAACTTTGGGGGCATTTTTGCTATATGCTCGGATCAAGTCTTCTGTGTTTTTCTCAAAGTATCAACGCATCTTATTTGGTTAGCAAAATGTTGTCCAAAACAAAAAGATAACTCATCTGAATGAGCAAAGGAAATAAACCTTGTGCGTCTCAAAAAAAAGAAAAAGAAAAAATGCGTAATACAAGAGAAATAATCAACCAACCAACAAACCAACCAACCCCTCTCATCATTGAAGGAAGATGCTTGAATGATAGATAATAATTGTCACTTGAGGTTCTTTCTTAAATATAAATTGTGTATTTTCATTCAGATTCTGATGTCTATGAGCTTCTATGCATAGTATAGTTACCCCAAGAATTGCTGAGATGAATTCGAGAAGACTCTTCCTCTTCTTCTTCTTTGTGCTTTGTGCGTATTTACTTTAAAGTAGAGTATTTGGCACACACAGTTGATGGTTTGATTGGTTGTTGCTGGTGATGGTGCTCGTTGAACAATAAATTGTTTAATCTTATCTTGACCTAAAGAGATAAATGGAATGATTTGGCTTTGAAATGCTTGCTCATTTCTGTTATAAGAAATAGAAAATTCAGTCTCTCTTCAAATAAAAGTTGAGTATTTGGCTTTAAAAATGAGAAGAATTGCACCGTAAAAATGGCACATCACTAAATAAACGGAATACGGTTCTTCCACTTAGAGGATAAAAAACTGATTGTAGCACGTTTTTGGAGAGAAATTATTAGTGAACCTATGAATGATTGAATGAATAATTGGGGTTTTGTATTGTACCTTGACCTGTTTAGATCTATTGTACCCCCTACTTCTTAAGTAGTATTCCTTAATTAAAGTACTTCATCCAGATTAGTTCCTTTGATGAAACTTAGTATCTGGGTTACGCTTAGGAATTTTAGCTCCCTCTCCTCTACATAGTAGGATCCTAGGTACTTCTTTCTTTGGTGTATTAGAGCTTCGCAGTCACTAGTCACTAGTGAACCTAGTTCAATTTGCGTTCCAGAACAACCAAACAAGTAGATAAAGTACTACTCAGTAATTGAACAAAGTTCTGCATCAAAAATTATAAAGGACCTGTTTCACAATGCCTAGCTAAAGTTACGGTTAGCCTGATGGAATCGTATTTGCCAAACAACAGTCTCATTTACGATCCACAGTAAACAAATAAATCCTGTCATTGACTATAGAGCTCTTAGAAAGTCTTCAAGAAGAATGGAAAGAAAAAAAGTCAGGGCCTGTTTCATAATATCCAAGTAAAGTGACGGTTAGCCTGGCTTGCAATTTTTTTGACCAATGACAGTCTCGCCTTTGTTTGAAAGAAACCGAATAAGTTTATGGAAGGATACGATTTTGAGTAACTCAACAGGTAGATAAAGTCCCAATTAAAAATATATCCAGGGCCCGTTTCACAACATCAAAAAAAAGTTTAGGTTATTCTGCTTGTAATTCAGCTGCCAAATGACAATCGTCTCCACGTTTCACAGTAACTGAACTAGTCTAACAACCAGTGGTTAAGGTTCTGAGTAACTTTAACTTTACAGACAGATGAAAAACCCAATCAAAAAATTCCAGGTTCTGTCCGAAAACATCCAAATAAAATTATGGTGAACCAACTTGGAATGACAGTCTCGTCTATGTTCCACAGAAACGGAACAAGTGCATCCAGTGGTTAAAGTCCTGAATAATTTAATAAGCAGATGAAGGACCTAGCAAAAAAATATACAGAGCCTATTTCACTATGCTCAAGAAAAGTTTTGGTAAGTCCGCTTACAGTCATTTAACTTGCCGACTGACAGTCTCATCAAAGTTTGACAGCAAATAAAGAAGGTAGTAAAAATGAAATAAATAAATAGGGTGGCACAACAGAGCGAGAAGCCTCGCATTTCTCACAACCATGCCTTGTGAGGGAATGGAGGGAACCTACAATTTTCTGCCGGTTCCGAACGGCTTATTGAGAAAGCGCTTTTCATGGCAATGAATTTACTAACGGAGGACTTGCCAATTCCTCGCGAAAGGCGATACCCGTGAAAAAACATTTTTGCCTCTGCTGGGATTCGAACCTCGAACCTCTGGGTTAGCAGGTGGACATGCTAGCCATCGTGCACATCATGCACGGGTACCACAAAGTTAGTAGCCATTGGTTAAAGTTCCGGATAGCTTTACAGGCCAATAATTGACCACTTAAACGTGAGTTTTTTAGTTCTTACCCATTCGACATATCATCGTCGACTTTTCAAGACTTTCACTTCAAAATTCATCAAATTAAAGAATAGTATTCGTTAGCTTATTGAATTTAGAAATGCACCCTTAAACTTTAATTTGAAAAGAGACTTTGTATCTCTTGAAGTTCACTATTTCTTGATATTGACTTTTCCAAGCAAATAATTCACCTGACTCTCTTTTTTTTAGCTAAAAATGCTTTCATCCCTAGACACACTAAATGAAAAATGTATTAGTTCTTTGAAGACCCATTAATCAACATCGGTATGGTGAAAGAATGTGAGACTGTGGAAAAAAATAACAACCACAGCGAACTATCGACTTCCGCCGTAATCTCAGATTTATAGCGAATATAAATTTTCCTCGGTCGGAATGTCTATAGTCTGCAGAATCCACTAGAAAGTGACGAGGATCTACATAATTTCACACTGAAATTGACTTCCACATTGATGTTCGGCACATAAATCAAATCAATTTCAATTTCCATTGAAAAAAAAGAAGAAAAATCCAAATCCAAATAGAATACAGAGGACCCTGTTGCAACTCAAACAATAAACAAAAGCTTCACCCAGCCGCCACCATCCGACCAAACTGTGGGAAATTAAGCGAAAAAGAAACAAAAAAAAATGTTTTACGTTCGTCGTTTTCAACATATTTAAAAAATAAACTACCAGTCGGACGGGTATAAAGTGTAGATACACACAACACATACTCGAAAAACTGTGTTGTCCTCCAAAAGTATGCGCGACGATTGAAGTAAAGCGAATTATGATTTTGAGCCGTGCTAGAACAGACAGAGCACAGTATAGTTGTAGTGCCTGGTGTTCTAGTTGTCGGAGGTAAATAATAGTTGGCCATCTGACGGCCGGACTTTCAACAAAAAAAGAAAAAATATTTTCAAACAAAAATAAGAGGGAAGTCCATACGAATAGGATCGCAAGCTATAAAGTAGATTACCCCAGTCCCGGTCCAGAAATAGAACTTTTTCTTACAGACGACTACGACTAGATAGTTGGTCTACTACTGCATTTCACTGGCCTGGTCATGTGGATTTTAGAACAAAAACAATGCTGAAAAAACTGTGTGTGTTTCTTTTTCAAAGAACCAAAATGCAAAAAAATACGATGACTAAATTGTGAAGTACGAGTATCACCGTTTGTACGAGATGGAGACAGGTGGATGGTGGAATTTCTTTTTTCTTTGTATGTTTACTGAATTTTTAGTGAAACTCGTCCGTTCTTTGGCTCTTTGTTGCAATGTTTCTTTTTTGATTGCGTTACTTTTGAATCAAAGGATACAAAGATGTGAATACACAAGAACTTCACTATGAGGAAGCCAACAAACGTGGCTAAAGTGGCAGAGAGTATCAAAACAAAAAAGTGGTATTTGATTGACTAGAGAAGATGTCATGCATGCGAAATTCAAAGTTCTTTTGGCGGTTTTAATTTTTGAGTATCCTTTTATCTTTGGTTTACTGTTTTAAGCTTGGACAAGGTTTCTATAGAATAATAGGCCACTATTCCCATCATCACCTTTTTGGATGAAGGTTTAGACAAGCCAAGTACTTGAGAGATTCTACAAAAAGCCTTAGCAGGAACTTGCAGACTTAATTTGCGTTAACTTCTATTGAACACTGTTAGGAACAAATAGGTGTAAGTGCTGTTCTTTGCTTCGTGTGGAATATTTAATTGGGCTACACAACTGATACAACTTTTCTCTAAAATCTCCAGGAATTTTTTGGGGTGGGTAGAATCGGAGTTCCGATTGAAGAATTGAAACTATTACTAACTGGAAAATATTTATATACGATATACAAAATTACGCCAAAGTCATCATGCTCTCGGAAGATGTCATATTTTTTGCAAATGGCGGCAAATGTCTGTTTAGCTTTGACATTTGGGATTTAAACGGATAAAAACTACACATCAACTACAAACAAGAATCTCTACATTTTTGAAACATGCGGGGTAATTTCTTCGATTTTTCTACGAATCTTATTTTTTGAGTGCCGAGAGTCGAAATTGTTCATGAGAACTGAAACGAAAATCGCTAAGTTCTTTTAAGTGATGGGTAAATATATCGATAACCGATAACTGAAAGCAGCGATGAAATTGAGTTAAAGATTTGAAATTTTGTAAATGCACTTACTGAAATAAATAGAAAAGGTGGCACAACCGAGCTCGTGTAGCCACGGACCCAAAGCATTTCTCTCAACCATACCTCTGATGAGAATGAAAGGGATATACTAATTTTTCAGATTCAAAACGGCTAAGGGAGGAAGCCTTTGTCATTGCAGTTTAATTACTATCGGAGGACTTGTAAACTCCTAGCGTGATACTTATGAAAGAACCATTGGATGTTTCTGGGATTCAAACCTTGAACTCCCACGTAAGAGGCCGACTATTCGTACCATTAAGACAAGCGCACCACACATTTATTTTGTTGGTTGACATATATTCTGAAATAAAAAACAATCATCTATAGCACCGCTTACATTTCTATCTACTCCAACATTGTTTAAGGCCTTTAGCATTAATTCGATAGGTTTTAAGGTCCATTCAACAGCAGCGCTCCCTATGTGTATATCTACTTTAATTTTTCTCCTAATTAAGAAAGTTTGTAAAATTTTGTAAGTACGTGCCCGTCTACTCTTACTCATATTCAAAAATGCAAAGAGGAAATGACATTTTGGCTCTCGGGTCACCGTTTTCCACAAGACCTCAAAAATTTAAGTCGCCAGCGCCACATAAGTAAGAGCTGTGTCGCGACATGAGCATAACTAGAAGAGTACGCATCGCGAGGCTACGATGGCTCAGCCATATAGAACGGATGGGCTCAAACGCTCCGGTTCGAAAGCACAGCATTTCAAGAAAGCACAGCATTTTCACGGAAGGCGAAGACCTCGTCTTAGGTGGCGCAATCAAGTGGAAGAAGACCTCAACTGACTTAGAGTGCAAAACTGTAGAGAGCTCGGCCGAAATCGAAGTCGTTATAGAAGGATGTTGGTTGAGGCCCAGGTTCACCCCGAACTGTAATGCCCACCTAAGTAAGTAAGTAAGCGCCACATAAGTACAACTTCTGTCAAACAACAAACGATTCTCTTTCCAACAACACCTCGATAAAGAAATCATCAATTCTCCGATTTATTTCCTTTGAAACTAAAGTAACGATTTGGCCCGACTGTAAGCAAACAAAAAATAAATCTTTTTATTCCATGTTGATACATTAACAAATGCTCCTTAAGAACACATAAGCAGTGCATTTTTCTATTTCATTTCATGCTTTCTTCAACGCCCGCTGCGCCGCGCCACGCCACGTCGCGTCGTGCCGGCCATCAACCGTTGAATTCTTCCAAGTGTATACCTACCTAACTATTCAACAACAACTGCTTCTCTTCACAAACTGTTGTGTTCCTTTAGATTAAAAGATAACAATCTAAATTGAAAATTAACGCCACGCACAATACCGCGGAAACATTACTTAACTGGGTACACAAAACCAGGGCAAACGACAACGACACCGAGAAGACGATGATGTTGAAGACCACGATTTCAAAGAAAGCTACAAAACTTCCAAATGCTCAACATGGTCACATTCACACAGTGCTGTATTGAATTTTAGTTCGAAACACCGAGGAACAAAAAAAATTACAAAGCAACACTCCCATTGTCGAGGTACATATACTATTCAAAGAGTGGGGGAGATGGAAAAGGAAGCTCTTGCGAGATCGCCCATATTAATTGTGCGCGCTAGGCCAGGGTAACTCTATGAGAATGTATTTGTGTTCCACATTAAACGCTAGGGCAATAAATTTCATAAGAGGTGGTCATGACGTACACGATGTTGATTCCCATTAAGCTGTACAATTCTTCTCAAGAACAAGAACTAAAGAAAGCATTTTCGTTCAACGATAATAATAATTTCGGTTTTGTTTTCAAATTCTGGTCGATATTTCGAAATAAGGGTGTGGATCTATGGAAGCGCGGCGGAGATGATGACCGTGTCCGCAGTTTTCTGATCTTTGTGCTCCATGTATACGAGCGAGTACCTTGTGCGCGGTTCTCCATCACCAACACCGTCACTTACTTTATGAAATGGTGACACGCCGGATTGGTACCGTCGACCGTCGAGTCGTCACCCTTATTGTTCTTTGTTCCCATAGATTAGAAATGTAGCTATGTGGATTGTGTTCTGTGTTTTGTGTGCAAAATGTTTGATGAACCATATCCATTAAAGGCTTAGAAAATAAAATAAAATAAAAAAATTAAACCACATTACGACCAAACCCCAATTTTGAAACCGTGGATCGTTTGTGTTTCAGATGCGCGCCTACCTTTTCATGGAAGGAAAACCATCTGTTTGTGTCTGTGACTCTGTACCTACTGCAAAAAAAGATGAAAAGAAAAAAAAGCTTACTGATTTTATGGTCGAACGAGATTGTTTAACAGCATGATGATGATGATGATGGCGGATGGACAGAAGAGACAACAATGTACACATGACAATTGCGGTAGAGAATCCAATTGTCGCTCTCACAATGGGGGGACAATTGAAATGGGGAAGAGGTCAATGGTGTGGTCCATACTCAATACACTTACACACTAACAAGAAAGATGTCAACCACAAATAGGCGATGAACTTTTTAGGACGTAACAAACCAGAGATGATAGTATGCAATAAAGAAACCAAAAGTGAAGAAGAAGAGACACTAAAAATGATATGATGATGATGAAATCAGTTTGGTTGGCGCATCGAATTCTTTTACGACAAAGATAGACGAAAAGAGCAAGTGGACAAGAGGTCGAAAGTACATAGATTTTTAACACTAAACAAGTTGTAAATGCCTTTTTTATGACTGTGCAATTTATTTTTGGTGTTTCATCATGTTTTCTATGAAATATTTTATATATGCGTGTATTTTATCTGCACACAGACCTGTAAAGTTAAAGAAGAAAATATGAAGACAAGGCAGAGGGGTTGAAGGTTATCGTCTACTGACAATATGTTCATAAAAAATGCATTTGAATTTGTTTTCACTTCATGTCGTAAAAGAAATTAAAAGAAAGGCTCTTTACTAAGAAGCAGTGATTCCTTCGGTCAATAACAGAAGTCACCCTATATTTATGTGACGCTACGGAGCTCAGCAAGTCCCAGGGCCTGCCGCATTTCTCTCGATCATACAACACTGTGAGGAATCGAGGAAACCTACAATTTTTGCTCGATTCCGAACGGGTGAGTCAGAATGGACGTTTTATGGACTTGCCAATCTTTCGCAAAAAGCTATACCCGTGGAAAAACAATTGGATGTTTCTGGGAAACTGTAACTCCGACGTGACAGGCAGACTTGACATGCCAACCACTACGCAACCTTTGTCAAAAAAGGCTTTTTTAAATCTTCAGTCTATCACCCGTGGCGTGATGGTTAGCATGTCCACCTGCTAGCCCAGAGGTTCGAGGTTCGAATCCCAGCAGAGGCCAAAATGTTTTTTCACAGGTATCGCCTTTCGCGAGGAATTGGCAAGTCCTCCGTTAGTAAATTCATTGCCATGAAAAGCGCTTTCTCAATTAGCCGTTCGGAACCGGCAGAAAATTGTAGGTCCCCTCCATTCCCTCACAAGGCATGGTTGTGAGAAATGCGCTAGGCCCAGGGGCTCCTCGCTCTGTTGCGCCACCCTATTTATTTTTTTTGTTTAGTTTATGAAGGGCTCAACTTTTCTTCAAATCTTTAGAATTAACGTCAGAGATAAGATAAGAAGCCCTTGACGGAAACAGCCTGCTTCGAATACTCAAATTCTGAGCTTAGGTTCAACTACGTTGTGTAAAATAAATACATAGCGTGACACAACACAGCTCAGAGAGACTCACTTAGAGGATATTTCTCAACCATACCTTGATGAGAAATGGAGGGGATCTACCACTTTTTGCCGATTCCGAACGATTAAATGAGAAAGAGCTTCCATGATAGTGTTGGAACTCTCGGGGTCCTGCCAATTCTTCGCGAAAAGCGATACCAAAATAAGATAATCGGACGTTTTTGGGATTCGAACTCCACGGCACAACGACTCATTCAAAGTACAGAGATCGATTCTGCTGTCGTGTTCAAAAACGGCAGCCAGATTCGGAATTGGTATCGTGAGGTTGCCCAGAAGATCTTTTGTGCTACTTCTTGAAAGTTGGTTCCTAAAGAGTGAAATTATTTTAGTCAAAGTAAAGGCTGTGCATTGTGTTCAACGTTCCATGTTCCACGCTGAGGCATTTCCTATATCGGAAGAATTAGAAGAGCCATAACAGTTTTGAATAAAGTTTAACGTGAATCTGGCAATAGAAGGGCATACACAAAAAATGTGTTCAGCTGATTCTACGTTTTCAAGACAAAGGCAGAGTCATGTGCGAAATTCTGAGTTGTGATCGGAACTGTCAGGATATTCTTAAACGTTTCTTAAACAGGGAACTAGGTTTCAATGAAGTAATACCTCCAAAAAACAGCATTTCTTCAAAAGCGTGGCTGATGCCCTTTTCAAAATGTGTAAAAAAAAACTTGCAAAGCAATGAGTCACAGAAAAATGAACTCAAAACCTCATTGATGCCTCATTTCCCCCTTCGACTCATTCAACGCTTAAAACATATTGAGTCTTCAGCAAATTGCGTGTACACATTCCACTACCTTTTCACACCCCAAAACCACCCTTGATCACATTTAACATTCTCATCAGCCCCAAAGATTACACTCTCTTCTATATGCGCTTTAAAAGAAGAAGAGAAAAACCTACCTTTTTTGCATTCCTTCAACATAATTTATTAAGTTCCACCATATCGGCCGTTGTGTTGTTCTTTGAAAATTGAAAGTGATAGATAAAACAACCGCAGCCAGCAATCAATTTGTCAGTATACGATATACGTTTACACATTGATAGCAGCACAACTTATTTTAGACAACCACGTCGTGTCGACGAGGTAACGAATATGGCTGCAAAACTTATTTCAAGGAATATCAATGAAGATGTCAAATAGGTGGGCATTGCTTTGACGGCGATGACGACGGGGCGGCATCAAATAGAAGATATTGCTTTGGCAAATATAACGAGTTTGTGTATGCCATTGTTGTTTTGTTATGGAATAGTTGCAAAGTTAAGAAGTAACCTTGAGCAGTTTTTGTTTTTGTTTTTTCTTTTTTCTATATAATGAGTTTCTTCTTTGGGTTCTTTTTTTCCCTCCAGTTGGCTGACATTAATAAACGACGCGGTTTTATGGTCAAGACAAGGCAATAGTAGGAAGAGAAGAGGAAAAGAAGAATCTTTTTGGGCAAACGTCATTAGAATAAATTGGGATTTTACGTTTTGCATATGGCTTTTCAGGGTATCCCCCTCATAATTGCCACCCAAAGCTATTTTTTTCGTTCGTATAGATTGGACATGAAACAAATGCAATGATGTCAAGGAGTCATCAATTATTTAAAACTTGGACAGGCGAATTTATATTTTGAGTTAAAGTTTTAGACTAAACCTTTTTTATTTGTCAGATTCTTTCAAAATTTAAGCCCCCTAGGCTCTGCAAATAATCTCATCCTCAAACTGAAAACATTGGTGTCAATTCTCCAAAATCAAATATTTGTATTTGCACTCATCCCCACACATGGTATATAGGGCGAATTTCATCAACAGAATCCAAGTCACGTCCGGTGGCGTGTTGCCTTATAAGCCCTGGGCGTCAGAACCGTCTGGTTGTCTGCAAAGTTTGATCGTGTGGTGACGAGGATTAAATCAAATAATTAGTTCTTTTTTTTTGCTTCAAAAAATGTATTCAACAGATGCAGATTAAGTTCAAGTGTTTTGTTGTATCTGATTCAGTTCGCTGCACGGTGACAGAGAGAAGTCACAACAAAACAATTGAGTTACAAACAGACCTGGTTATGTGATATGGGACTGCATTTCCAAATTTTTTTTTTCCCCAGTAGGTAAATTAATGCCGTAATGGAGTTTAACATTAGAGTGAGAAAGAGCGGGAGGAGTTATTAATCGCTGAATTATCAACAGATAAACGGATAAGGATGCTATTTATGGGACTGAATGGGAAGCTCGTGTGAAGATATTAGGTTACGTGGTAGATAATGGGACAATGAAGTTACGTTTTGGGGAATCAAATTTACAGTTGGTTCTTAAAAGAATATAATACAAGGCCTCCATGAGAAGGAAATTAGTTCTTTCCTTGATATGAAATTTGTTAGAGTGATTGAGAAAGGACATAGCTTCTTCAAATTTTTGGGCGCCAAACTTTAAAAACTATATTTTATTTTATCTACAATTCAGTGAGCTAAAATCCTACAATTTTACTGTCTCCTAATCAATTGTGGTCCTCAACTCCTTTCCTAGAACAAGAAGTCAACAAATCAAAGAAGTAAGAAGTAAGGCCATACAATTCTGTTGTTCAGGATTTGCACATTTTCAATCAAAGGTTAATTTTCCACCGGCATCGGAAGCTGCACAAATAGACATTAAAAATCAACTGGAAACAGCTCAAATGTCCTGGGAATCGATCAGAATTGAAAGGTAGGCATTATGACGCTCCAGTTACAACGAACAGATGAACGAAAACATGAAAATTTATCAGACAAAACAAATTGGTAAAAGGAGAACATTTTTATAAAGGGCTATCCTACCTTTAAATCATTTGAAAGTTATCATTGATTTTTCTCTTGAATGCAAATGAATAAAAAGGGTGGAACTACAAAGCTCATGTAGCTTTAAAGCCTTACGACCGAAAGGACCTATGATTGTTCGCCGATAGTGTAGGGCTAAATAAGAAACCGTTTTTCGTGGAGGCATTATTACACTTAGAGGTCTTGTCAGTTTTTACGAAAGGCGTAGAAAAACAATTGAAAGTTTCTACGATTAAAAACTCGAACTCCCAAAGTCAAAGTATTTTTCTCCCATGTCTATAATAATTACGAAGGAAGCTAAATGCGAAATCGGGCAATTGTATTCAAAAATCCAGTTACATGGCAGAGTTCCAACATGGCATTTCTCAATATCAATCTCTGTTTCAATGTGACTCTAAATTTCTATCTCTATCTCAATCACCATCCCCATCTCCATCTCCATCTCCATCTCCATCTCCATCTCCATCCCCATCTCCATCTCCATCTCCATCTCCATCTCCCTCTCCATCTCCCTCTCCATCTCCATCTCCATCTCCATCCCCATCTCCATCTCCATCTCCATCTCCATCCCCATCTCCATCTCCATCTCCATCTCCCTCTCCATCTCCATCTCCATCTCCATCTCCATCTCCATCTCCATCTCCATCTCCATCTCCATCTCCATCTCCATCTCCATCTCCATCTCCATCTCCATCTCCATCTCCATCTCCATCTCCATCTCCATCTCCATCTCCATCTCCATCTCCATCTCCATCTCCATCTCCATCTCCATCTCCATCTCCATCTCCATCTCCATCTCCATCTCCATCTCCATCTCCATCTCCATCTCCATCTCCATCTCCATCTCCATCTCCATCTCCATTTCCATCTCCATCTCCATCTCCAGCTCCATCTCCATCTCCATCTTCATCTCCATCTCCATCTCCATCTAAATCTCCATTACCATCTCCATCTCTGTTTCTATCTGCGTCTCCGTCTACAGCTATAATTCTATCTCCACTTTCATCTCCATCTCTATTTCTATCTATTTGTCCATCTCATCTCTGACTCTGTCTCTTTCTTTCTAAAAAATCAGAAAAAGAACAGCTCCACCCAAGGCAAAAGAAATAAAATTAGAAGTAGTCTAACCTTATTGTTCTTAAACTCTTCAACATGAAAATGGCAGAAAAGGCATTTTTCTTTTAAGTGAACAATAAAAATAAGTCTCCTTAGTCAATTTGTCTTTGTCACGTCGCATTTGCAACACATGTGATAAGTCACTTCATGTCATGTTAGCCTTAACACTTCCTTGATGCAACTCAACTTATGTCATGCCAGCCTGCTATACTATTCAATACAACAACTAAGATTGTTCTTACGAGTATGTCATCATCATTGCCATTGCTGGAACAAGAACGCTCTCCATCCCTGATTTTTTTCTCTTTTTTTTCTCTATTACATCACAAAAATAAAAATAGTAATAAAGAACTTAACTTGACTTTTTGGCATCCAACTCGGACAAGATGTTAAGTAATATTGATGAAGAAATTCCGTGTTAATGCTGAGTTTCCTCTCCTCAACTGCTTCTTTAACTTGCCAAAGGGAATTCGGCTGCGTTTGTAAAAATTTTTTTTTCTCTCCTAATTTCATTTCTTCTAGTTTGCCGCAACAATTAAACTATTAACTGATCTAAAGAAATAGACCGCAAATAAGAGAAAAAAAATAAAATAAAACAAAGTGTTGTAACTCTGTCCCATCTCATAGTTTATTTATGCCTGTGTGGGATGCGAGTTTTGTATCCATCGCACAAGAATGTCTGACATTGAGCGAGCTATTATTTGTTAGCTTGCGCCTGCATTCCATCCATGCAAGCTTAATGTTAATTTATCTACTTTTTTTTTTGCTGCTCTATTCTCTGTCCTTTTTTAATTACGAAACAAAAATGCGCGATCTGAAGTGTTTGGCTGATGATTATTCCGATGATGAGTGTTTTATTTTGTATCTCATGGAATCGAACGAATAATTCCACACTTTCATCACGATCTCGATATCCGGGCGTGGCTGTACCTATTCCAAACCAAACCAACCACCACTTCCATTTTGCAAATGCAACAAACTTACTATTTTCAAATGCTTAGATGTGCCGTCGTCGTTGTCGCTGTCGCTACCGCTACCGCCTTCCGCCCGCCATACCATAAAAACCATTATCGTGGTTCGTAAGTTAAGTATGGATGTAAAGTCAGTGGTTAGAATTAGAACGCAGAAGATACATGCACACTGCACACGTGTAATAAACTTATTTACGTGTATGGCCCAGAGGCATTTTCAGACGACGTTTCTGGAGTAATTGGAGTTGGATGAATGACAGAACAGAAGACGACGCCGATCAAGCAGATCGATCTCGAGTAGCTGCCGTGACAAATGTGTTACGTATACGTATATACGACCTATTGACTTTGGGCGATCGAGCGGCAATACAAAAGATGAAGATATTTCCTTCGATTGACGGTATTGGTATGGATGACGGTCATTATAAGAAAAAGATTGCATCAAATAGAAATTGGTTTAACTAAACACATTGTGTAGGAGTGGTTCGTGATGTATGGTTTGGACTTAATCGTTGGGGACGATTGGATTTATCTCCTTAAATTTGGTTGCGAAATTAGGAGAGTTTTTATGAAAATACACGCTAGAGAAGCAGACAATAAAATAAAACTGTTTGTTTTGAAATTTCAAACACACTCGCTTAATTAAGCGAAAACTCTCAAGTGTCAACGACAGTGGAGTGCGTTCAACCGCGCTGAGCGTGTTCGATCTACAAGACTTTTATTCACGAGAAGTTTATATTCCAGTCCCAAAGATTTGCACGAATTATTTTGGTAGGTAGTTTTAAGACTTCAAAACATATATTTTCAAGATAGCTTAGCTTTGATCGTTTTTTAAAAATTTACCATAAATTCATGCATATACCCAAAAACTCTCACAATTCATCTTTTTATACATTTTTTAAGAAGAAATAACATACATAATTTGTTTATAAGTTTTGAGAAGTAAATAAAATAAAACAGAACTTACCATTTCGGTGATTGTATCTGACGTTCATTGGCCAATGTGTTTTGTAACACATTTAGGCATGTAAAAAATTTATGATTTGTTTTATAATATGTTCCTGAAAAAAAGTAAAAAGAAAAAAATGTTAAATTATAGTTAAACTTTATTTTTATTTATATTTTTTAAAAATTATGAGAAAATGAAGAATCTTATCATTGAAATAGGTAAACACTTTATATTTCCTTACAATCAAATAAGACAGACTTTATGAAACTGAGCAATGAACAATACAGTTTCGAATAAAACATAAAGTTTCAACTTTGAGAACAAAACTTTGGACCTGAAAAATCAATGTTTCGGTTTTGATTGTGTTACGATTCCAATGCACTAACTTGAACTGGTACCCGTGGCGTGATGGTTAGCATATATATGTCTTTTAACCCAGAGGATAGTGGTTTGAATCCAAAGAGAGGAAAAATTTGTTTCCACTGTTAACGCCTTTCGTGAGGAATTGGCAAGTCCTCCGTTAGCCTTTCGGAACCGGCAGAAAATATTAGGTTCCCTCCATTCCCTCACAAGAGATGGTTGTGAAAAATGCGCTTGGCCCAGGGTCTCCTCGCTCTGTTGCGCAATTTATTTATTTTAACTTAAACTTATGAATGAAAAGATTAGTAAAATTTTTAACAGTTAAAACACTTTTTACATTTCCTCAGATGTACATTTCAGAAGCAATGAATATCGTCAGTGCGATTTATGACCGACTTGGCGCAAATTCAATGAAACCGGTCAACTACGGCCTAATCACACAATGAAAATAAAGTTTGAGGATTTACGTCAAGATGGATTTCAATTAAAAATAAATCTAAAGGCAGCCCTTGAAATGGTTAAAGTCGAAAGAATTGTTTGCTAAACGAAACTTTCTTGCAGTAGCGCGTATAGCTCTCATATTCAGCATGGTGGACAGAAAAAAGGGAATGGATAGTACGTAGTAAATTATTAACTTCGATCAAGAGTTGGGTGTCGGAATTTACTCAGACAGAAATTATTGTAGCCCGTTCCAATTGGAAAAAAGAGGTCGTATTGTGGCTAACAGAAAACTTGATATTCTCAGTAACTTCTCAGACAGGCAATCAGCTCTTCTATCAATTGGCGCTCTTTCTACGAACTCTAAAAGACCGCCTGAAATGTCGACTATCACTCATGGAGATGGTACAACAGTTTAACATTCACCGCTTAAGGAACCCGCAGCACAGACATTTTCTGGGAAATTGCAAAGCCAATGAACTCACCAAGAATGGAACCGATTTCAACCAACAGAATGAACATTGTTACACCAATCGCTCATTGTTAACTTTTGTTGAAACAAGATGCCATAGATAAAACAAATAGTAGACAAATCATTATCTTGTCTAGGTACCGAACAGATCTGGCCAAAAAGCGCCCTACAAATTTGTTATCTTTAAATGTATACTGAGTTATAACTGCAAACAACCGCAAAGGTAGACACTTCACAATACTTAGACCTCTGCAGCAGCTGGGTCGACGGAGAAAATGAGGAGACCTTCGCACAACTTATCTGTTTATTTCCTGATCTCTCCCAAAAACGTAAACTATACCTAGGAGAGTTCTTCTTCGACGATCCTTGCAGATATTCAATGGCATCACTTCTTCGAAGCTTAAAATGGTTTAGTCTTCAGTTAATGAGGCACTCCCTCACATCGACTTAATATTGATTTTAGGGTATCTTCTTTTTATTTTGCAGTTCTTAGCACCAAAAAAATCTGCCTTGAAATGAAAATCAAAAATGATCTTGATATCGTTTGCAGCCGAAACGAGAAAAAGGGATCCTAAATGACTGCCTTGAGGTACTCTTGATGGAACATGGATAGACAGCAATCGAGTAACTTGGGCTCTACCAAGCAAAAACAAATTTTTTTTATTGCTTTGCGTGTCTGGATTCCAATTTTAACGACTATCGTCTAAGTTCTTGGTACTTAAAAAAACCTGAGATAGTTCCCAAAAAAGTAGCTATCAATCATTGAAGGCGAAGTTACATGGAGCAATGACGATAGACGATTGGATGATAATCGCCAAAAAAACGGAATCCAGGCCCAGTGCTTGGACGTTAGCGTCAATAAAATCTATCTTCAATTCCAAGTAATACTCTTCATATCGTTTGTAGTCAAAATAAAAGCAAGAGGTCCTAAATGACTGCCTTCAGGTACTCCTGATTCAACGTGAACGTGAATAGACATAATTATTTTAAAAGGACGACGAGCTGTGTAGCTCCAAAAAAAAATTTCCCACGGTACAAACATTCGTGATTGAATATTGTGTATGTAACTCCACCTTTCTTATGTCTTAGCCCTCAAATTGACTAGATTCGAGTCACAAACATTTGTTTGGAGCCGTCCGACGTTGAAAAAGTTCAAAGTAATTCATATTTGCGAGCATACAAATCTAATTGAATTCCATTTGCAACTGCGCAATTTATATGAATGGCTTGCGGTTTAAAATAAAAAGTTCTAAAACTTAACACACCATATCACTATGCTGTACGTCTTCAAAGCCACCCCCTTCGACTTTGTTGTCAATATAAAGTATAGAGAATTTTTCTTCATTAACCATGCAAGGTTGCCCATATATTCATTTAAACTATTTTGTTTGCCATTCATACTACTCGCAACACTTCAACGCCAAGCTCCAATCGAAAATGCAAAGCAATAACTGCGAGTAAATGTAATAATTATTCTCAAGACGATTTTCTTTGCACCTTGAAAAATTGGCACTTGAACTTGTTGTAGCTCCGTCGTCGCACTAACTCGAGCCTAATGATAGCCAACTAAATACATATACATAAAATGACAGTCTGTCACACTTAGTCAGTCAGTCATAATGGGCACTGGTAGAGGTATCCGCGATGTCAGGTCTTTTGGTAATGACTGAAGTGAATTTTTTTTTGTGGTTTTATGAGTTTCAATTTATTTATTTAAATTTTGTTTTTTTTTTTTAATAAGAAAAAAAGTAACTTTATGTTCACTTTTGTTGTTGTGGTTGACACTTTTGTGTTAGCACGCCACCTGGTTTTACTGTGGCGATGTTTTCTATTTTAATGACATTTGACTATGATGCATGCGACAGGTGGTTAAGCGTTTTGGTAGTCATTAAGTTTAGTCCGTTTTATTATTCCGGGGTGAAAGGAAGTTTAGTTATATGATGCATTTATCAATACACATTTTGTTCAGGAAGTTTTTGTTCACTGAAGGTTGCCCTCGATATGATTTGATTGCTGTGGTAAGCCACAAAGAAAGAAAGAACGAATTATGCCAAGTTCTCAGTTACTTAGGTATGTGTCCAGATTAATGCTTTCGTCTTCTAAGGGAATTGAGTTTTCAATAAGGTTTGTCTTTTACATAAATCAATGGGTCAAAACAACAGCGACAGAAACTGATACCCTGTCCAAAGATTAGTGATTTACAGTCATCCAAGCGAGCTTAGTTAAAAAATGCACCTTTTGATAAGCATGTCAATGAAAATTGAAACGAAATAACTCACAAGTTATGGTTGAGAGAAATGCGCTACGTTGCGAGTTGTACAAGCCTGATTATTCATTAATGCCAATGAATACTATTTTTGCAATGGTCCTTCAACCAGAACGATACTTAAGAGTAGCTCTGTTCAAAATGTTTCAAAGCAACCCTCTTAAATATGATGGTGCTTTGGCCCTCCAAGAGCTCACTTTCGATAGTGATCTTCCGAAAATCTTCCACCACAAGATAGAACCAAATATACCAGTTGTATTCAAATGTGTTACGTTGTACACATTGCGCAGAGACTCCTCGTAGTCCCCAACAAAATTTATTCCTAGGTCAATAGGTCAACTACAGACAAACTATGCACATCGCTCACTGAATCAACAATCGGCTGCTCGTCCCATTTTACACCCCAAAAATAAACCGAAAAAGAAAAGAGATCCCGTGAAATTGGACACACAGAAGCTCACTGAGAACACAATTCAACATTAAAAAACACAAAAAATAAAACAGTGCCCCACAAACGCTCGGAAAAGAGCCAAACAACCAACCACCACAGCGCACTCCGCACTCACAAAAAATCTACCGCCATATAATCGGACTCCTCTTGGGTACATTTAAATATTCAAATTGCCCTTTGGTATAGTTTTCTGTCGTTTTTGTCATTCGCTTTACCTCCTTTGGAATATCTTCTTCGACTTTATTTTTTTTTTCTTTTTTCTTTGTCACTTAAATTCAATTCCACGTCTCTTTAACATTCTTTTCTTTTTCGAATAACAAGCATAAAATTTGACACCCTGCTGCGCCGCCTTGACGTTATAATGTTTAAACCATGAATGCACGATTGAGGCTATACCCCATCAACACCAACACCATCAACTAACGCCCACCGCCACCGCCGCGCACCGCGCCGCAGCAAATAAGAAAAAGAATCTTAACAAAACATTGACACTGACACAAACCGCCATCGCCTGGATGCCAAAAGGAATTCGTTAGAGAGATCTGATACATATCATCTCTGATATGGAGGCCTCAAAAGCATAAAATATTCAAAATGCCTTATTCTTTGTCAAAACGCATGACTCCTCATGTCAGACGCACAACAAACCAGGTCTCTGACAGGCTATGTGTTTTTGTTGTGCTCCTCTTTTTGAAGTCTTAAGGCCACGTATTTTCACTCTTGTTGTCTTTGGGCAAAATTCAACACGAAGAGAAGACACAACTTAAATCTATACTTTTGGTGTCAAACTGGAAAATAGAGATCAACCCCCAATTGACGCCGCGCCGGTCGTCCTGTGATTATTTGTAAAACTTGCAGCATTTTTGAGCACATGTCTTTGGACTGTAGAAGTGGTTAAGGAAGTTTTTTTTTATTTATTCTAAGAGGAGGGTCGTCGAACGTCAAGGTTTCTCTGCCTCATGGTAAATCACTTTAGACACTCCCGTCTCGAAGACAATTTTTCGAGGATGCTTTGCCAAGTTTTGCTATCTAGCAAGGTCACCGCATATCAAATATAGCAAGCATTCTTCCTACATCACTTCCATGGTTTTAACAGGTCTATAATATTCAATGGGTGGAAGGACTACCTTGAACTTTTTATAAACACTTCATTGTCTGCGTTGATGGGAATCACTGCAGGACGGAAGCAATCCCTTGAAGAAGTATTATCTATGGAGATAGACTTTTATTTTTCGAATTCACAAGTTGGCTTTTTTCTTAAGCTGATTGTTGAAATGATGAACCTTCAAAAGAGAGCTATGCTGCTGTGAATTGCATTCAATTTTAAATAAAAATGAATTCATTTACTTAATTTTAATTTTCTGGAGAGAGACTGAATTTGCAATGTTATCGAAATTGGTTTTGATTTTTCACACCTGCATTGAGCCTTCATACTTTGTGAAATGAAAATTGTGTAAAAATATAATAAAACAGCTTTGGAAGTGTTGAATTATTTATCAGTTTACCTTAGAATGTAAACCAAAATACACGACTCTGCTGGTAATATTTGGTCTTG
Organism: Melanostoma scalare; assembly: GCA_949752695.1. Lineage (NCBI taxonomy): Eukaryota > Metazoa > Arthropoda > Insecta > Diptera > Syrphidae > Melanostoma > Melanostoma scalare. The sequence goes on along the minus strand of OX456986.1, from coordinate 8,644,510 downwards.
AGTGGAAAGAAGAACAAGATGTACTTAAAAGCTTGAGGATATAGGTAAATGCAAATTTTGTCATCTTCATATTTCTACAATATGCGTAAAACTCTTACTCTGTTTTCATATAACTTGTTTCGGGTTTTAAGTGAAAAAATTGATGGATTAGTTGGACAGAATTGTCTGGGGGAGAACCATTCCCATTCGATCAAAAGGTTGCATAACGCGAGCCACCAAATTGCCACCTGATGCTTCCTCGATATTAAGCAAGCATCTGATAAGAGTTAAAAATCAAGGCAGCCATTTTTGGGAATATTACGCCCGATAGAAAATCAAAGTCAATTAATAAACATCAGATTTGGTTTGCTTCAGGAAGCCCCATAAGACGTCAAATGACTAGACCTGCCACAAAATAATCATAAACCTGCGACAGATGGATACTGTTTGGCAGCATAATCCAAACACACAAGTATCTCGCAGTCGTAGAGTTTACGGTTCAATCTCCATACAACAGCAATGATGAAAAATGCAAACTCCATTTTGCACCTCACTCAACCTCTGAAGCGAAGAAGGAACAAGTTCAGCCAGAAAACGAAGCTGCTGTTTACAATCAGGTTCACAGACCAATCATCACGAACTGCTTCTCTCTGTCATTTCAAAAACCAGCATGAGAAAGCTTAAAGTTTTCGAGAAGTAAATTCTGAGGATTTGTACAGGACTCAACTTTGGACATCAACAACAAACTACATCAACTACTCGTCGAGCCAATAAGACAATGACAATGACAATGACGAACAACCTCACTATCTATACAAACCGGTGAGAAGTATCATGAGCAAAGAGAGACATATCGAGTCTCTATATCTAGATGTGACAGCACTACTGGACCAAGGAATAATAACCATCAAAGACGAAAAGACAAAACTCTTTCACCAAAACGGGTAAAGTTCTTCCAGTCAAGTGGTTCTTATAAACGAGCTTCGGACAAAGGATCCTTCTTGGAGGATTGGAGTATCCTCTTTCAAGGTTGCTTTACGGAAACATAAAAAAATACACTAAAGAAAGCATTGCTAGACCCTTCAGTTGGTGCTTCTCTCACAAGATTAAAGGTTTCAAAACGGACCTCTCACTACTTTTTTGCTGGAAACACAGGAGAAGATTCCAATACTCAATGTTTGACACTGCTTTGCTTAGAAAGGCATGAATTGTCTAAGAATTTAATTGCAAGATCAGATTTTCGACATCTATGAAAAAGAATAATACGACAAAACATATCTCAGTTTTTTTTATTGAAATAGAACGAAATTATTGGAACTAATTTATCAAAATGAGTGAGTTTTTAAAGCGCTTCTATGGGCAAGAAGAACTTGAAGTGAAAGTTTTTTATAGTGCTGAATGCCAATCTCAAATTTTTTATTTAATAATTTAAGAGCAGATAGGAAATCATCAAAAAATTGTTTTTCTGATTTTTGGTTTATAACTTAAGAAGTGTTTCCACTCAATTTAAAAAGCGTTGGAATATAAACAAAAAAGAGTAGATTACCTTCATTTGATGCTGGACCTCTTTTTCGAAGGATAAGTCCTTAGTTTGAGGCTAATCGATTTTGCTGCGGGTCTGAATCTTGTTGTAAGTAGTACGCGCTTCCCGCATCTCAAAATTCATAAAGGTACATGGCGATCCCCAGATCAATTAACCGTCAACCAAATTGACCATGTTGCGATCGACGCAAGGCACTCTTGCAGTGCGCTAGATGTCCGAACTTTCCGAGGGGCCAACTTTGACTCGGACCATTACCTTGTTGTAGCCAAGGTACGAATGAGCATATCTTGTTCACGACCAGCGCGAACTAACGCTGTGAAGAGATATGACGTCGGAAAGCTTCAATCGCAAGAGATTGCCAATGCCTTTTTCAATCGAGTTTCCCTTCAATTATCCTTGAATCCTATGTCGCCAGCATTAAACATTGAAGACCAGTGGCAGCAATGCCAAGAAGCCATCAGAACCGCTGCCTCTGAGGTTCTGGGTTTCACTCGGCCACCAAAACGAAACCCATGGTTCGATGAAGAATGCAGGCAGGCAAATGCAGCCAAACAAAGAGCACGACAAATGCTTATGCAAACACGAACAAGGGCTGCTTACGATCAGTATAACGAGATTAACAAGGAGAGAAGAAGGGAAGAACACCGACTTCTCAAAAAGAAAAAGAAGCAGCATGAGAAGCGCTCGTTTGAGGAAATAGAGAGGTGCCATGACAAGAACGAGATTCGGAATTTTTACGAAAAGGTAAAAAGATCCTGCCAGGGTGGCAAACCCGAAACTCAAGCCTGTAAAGACCAGCAGGGAAATATAGTTATAGAGTCACAGTCGCTATTGAGGATCTGGAAAGATCAGACTGCTTAACGGCGATGAGGACACAAATTCCGCTGTCAGGCAGATTGCCCCATTCAGCTTGGACGATGATCAAGAATGCCGTCCTCCCGACCTAGAGGAAGTTAAGCTTGTGTCGAAAAAGGCTTTAGGCAAGGCGACAAGCTGTCATGCGATTTCTTCAACATCATACTTGAACAGATTGTAAGAAACTCAAACGTCAACACCAGAGGAACAATCTTTCAAAAGTCTGTGCAATTACTCGCCTATGCAGACGATATTGTAAGCTGTAAGCTAATTGTATTATAAGCGTGATGTCATAGGTGCTTTTGCGAGTATTGAAACAGAAGCGGCAAAAATGGGTTTGATGGTTAATGAGGGCAAAACGAAGTATATGCTGTCATCAAACAGGGACACAGAACATCAACGAATTGGACAAAACGTCACAATAGACAGACATAACTTCGAGGTAGTACAGGACTTCGTCTACCTAGGATCCACTCTAGACACGGACAACAACATCAGTGCGGAGATCAAACGGAGAATAACTCTTGCCAGCCGTTGCTTCTTTGGGTTAAGAAGGCAATTGAGAAACAAAACCCTCTCTAGAAAAACCAAGGTGACCTTGTATAAGACCTTGATCATCCCAGTCCTGCTTTACGGCGCGGAAGCATGGACTTTATCGAAAGCGGATGAGGAAACCCTTGGTCGTTTCGAAAGAAAAATTCTCCGAATGATCTTTGGTCCCGTATGCGAAGACAATGTGTGGAGAAGAAGATACAACAACGAGCTGTATGAGCTGTACCGCGACATGGGCATAGCCAGAAGAGTACGCATCGCGAGGCTACGATGGTTGGGCCATGTAGAGCGGATGGACTCAAACGCTCCGGCTCGTCGGTTGTTCGAAAGCACATTGCAGGGAAATCGCGGAGGGGGAAGTCTTAGGTGGCGCAATCAAGTGGATGAAGACCTCAACCGACTTGGAGTGCGAAACTGGAGAGAGCTCGCCCGAAATCGAAGTCGTTATAGAAGGATGTTGGTTGAGGCCCAGGTTCACCCCGAACTGTAATGCCCACCTAAGAAGAAGAGGAAGAATCATCAAAAAATTGTTTTTGCTTTATAACTTGAGAAGTGTGTCCACTCAATTTGAAAAGCCTTGGAATATAAACAAAAAAAAGTAAATTAGCTTCATTTGATGCTGGATCTCTTTTTCAAAGGATAAGTCCTAAGTTTGTGCACGAAAAGCTCTTGAAAAACTAATGGAAACAAAGGATTGAATATGCCAATGCCCGAACTTATAAGCACTTTACATGAAAGAGCTTAAAACTAAGCATTCGGTGCGACAGGAGCTCACTTCTCAAAATTTTTATTCATTGAGTCGCTAGGAGTGATTAAGCCCAAGGTAAGTTCGTGTAAAACGAACTAACGATGAGCCTTACTCTCTCAAGTACTAAAATGAGTTCATGTTACACGAACGTTACACGAACAATGTTAAGTCTTTTTGTACCCAAATGAATAGAATAGATTAGTGATACACAAACTCATTATGGATTGTATGCCCTCAAATGACTCGAGTGAGTTCGTGCTACACGAATCAGCACAACCTTCATGATGTTAGCATATACAATCATCCCACAATTGGAAATTATTGATCATAAATCAGGCTATTAACCTACTCTACCTCACGTCAAGTTAAGGACTTACGAGTTTCACTATTGTTCTTAGATGAAGAATCATCCAAATTCGATGAAAACGTATGCCAATAAAATGAGGTATTCTTACAAAGACAATCTTCAAAATACCCAAAAACTTGTTTGAAAGTTTGAAAAGTGTTGAATCAAAGTAGATTTCAGAAGTCTCTCAAGACTCATGTAAGCTCAAGACTCAAGACACACAAGGCACACATCTACAAAATCAACCGGTTGCTCTGCACAAAATTAATTAAAATTTTCAAGAATAGTAAAATCATTGCGAGAGGTTAGCGATAAACTAGCTTTCCTCTAAAGCAAATATAAATTCATTGTTTACGCTGATATCTATAGGAAGATGGAGCTGGTAAACCTTCTCGCTATCAAACGCTTCGTGTATTGGGAACACTGAATTTTGAAGCTGATGCAATTTGAATGTTTTATCAAAAAGTTTTCATCAAACAAAAGCAATTTTTTTGGTATTGTTTAGAAATATCCGCTTTGGAAACATTTAATTGAAAAAAAGGAAAAACACAAACTATGGCTTTTTCGTCAAAGCTTCATAAATACAAACAAGCTTTTAAAATACCTCTACTCCCAAAGGTCTTAAAAGATATACATACAATGAGCAATAAAACCCCAACTTTTACTTACTCATCTTACTAAAAGAAACTGTACAACAAATCTTAGTTCAAAGCCTGTTATCGTTTACACAAAGTGTTCTCGTTTCCACTCAAAATCCCCGAACATCACACCGACTCTACAGTAATCCCCATCGACAATTCATCATACAGAACTAAAATATCCACTCAATTGTGATTCCTACAGCTTATCTCGAATGGAACAACACAAATCCTCGTAATATTTTCCATCATTTCAAATCGTTTTGTTCTATTTTTCTCTTTTTAAGATCCAAAGCTTATCTACAAGTCAAAGATGATCCAAGGGAAACCATCATTCCATATACTATAAGTATTCATCTCCAGATAAAAGTGTTCATTATTCCCAGTGCCGCAAGTTATAGGACAAGGGAGTGACTATCAACAATATATCTCCAATAACACAAGAAATAAGATAACTGTAAAGAATTGAATTTAAGATTCCTGAACGTCACTTAGGGAGAAAGCAAAAGTGACATTTTAGCTTTCACAACACCTTCCGTTAAGCACACACCACAACAAAAAGGGGGAGAAGATTATAAAGAATCAAAATTAAGACATAGAGGCTTGGTAATGATTATGGAATGATGTTCGTACATCACATTCACGTTCAACCAGCAACACCAGTCAAAGTAATCATTGCAGGATTTCTGTCACAATGTCAGCCCGTGCTGATAGTTTGGGTGCTTAAGATGGCTATGATGATTTTTCTGCCCTCATTTATCTCTTACACAAAAGTACCTAAAAGAAATGAAGAGAAAATCATAATAATTCAATTACAGTGTCACGACTTTTGTCATCATCATCGTTATCGTTGTCATCCTAAAAGCAAGGCAGTAAGAAAAAAAAAAATAACAAAAACAAAAACTCCAACGACCACCAAGCCACAACCGCATTGTCAGTTTGGGCATGACGTCGAACCACTCCCAGTTGGTTCGGATAAAATGAAATTATGTTAAGCTACCATTTTGATGGTGACCCCAAAAACGTAGAAGAACGCATCGTTCGCGTCTCCCTGTCGTGGTTTTGTTTTTGTACACCAACTTTAATTTTATTTTTGTATTACTTTTGTAAGATGAATTCCACCTTGGGACTTAAGTGGCATGGCATATCCAGCAAATATTGCCGCTTTTTTGTTTCTCAATAAGTTTCTGTCCCTCGGTACACTTTAGAGAAGTTTTGACAGCCCATACCTACTCTTGAGAAGTCCTTTTTCATTGCAGATGAACTTTCTTCGCTCACGTCTCGCGCATATTGGTCCTACTTCTTTAAAGTTTAAGATAAATAAATACCTACGACCGACCAAAAAAAAAAAAACTTTGCTGACTTCTTTTCACTCTCTTAACGGACATTCATTTAACAACTGGTGATGACAGAAGAGTCGGTACAAGAAGATGAATGAAATGTCAATTGTGTGTGCACAGAAGGTTTTGAAATATTTTCACTTTAAGCTTCCGCTCTGGCGTCTCTCAGGCGTCTGTCCTGTCTGCGGTGCATTGTTGTCATTTGGCAAACAAGAGTCAAGAGTCAAAAGTGAAAATTGTTCATATTTTGTATTTTGACAATAAAATGTTTTATTGTTATTGCCATTATCACCTTTAAACAGACAGACAGACATATTACTCGCTCATAAGTAATTTAATTTTAAATTAACAAGAGTGCATGCAACAAAAGATGGAAACAAATAAACTTTGACTACAATTTTAACAAGATACTCCGTCGTTTCTGTTGAAAAAAAAAAGAATAAAATACCGTGCGTTAATGAAAAGAAAAGTGAAGATAACGAGGTAAAACCCGAAGAAAAGACAATTGGGTAAACCAGCTTTGGATCAGAGGTGATACAGGTGATTCGAATTGGGCCAACACTGTTTACATACCTCGGTGTTTGTGTATTAAATGGAGTTGGTGATGAACAAGCCATGAAAGGTGATGGTGGATATCTGATGTATTAAAACACACGAAAGTGCTTCAAGAGTCAAATTCTCCCACTCCAAACATTTCAGTTTTGTTAATTGAATTACAATGTCAGAATTTCAATACCTCATCAATAACTTTGGATCCAATTATGGAACATGGGCAATAAATGTGAAGGTTCTTTTTCAACAGGAAGAGTTTCTTTCCTCCCTCCTAAATGCTATATACAAACTCTTCACGTCACACAACAACGCAATTGTGGGTAAATAAAACCACGGGTTGGCAATTAATGTTTCGCACTATTGGGCTGGTATCGAGGTTTTAGAAACACAACTTTTATAGTCCGAAGCAGTTTACGTTTAATGTATGGAATTAATTGTTTGTTGCTATTAGTGAAAAGACGATTATTACAAATTTTACGAAGAGTAACTATTAGATCGATGAAAAGTATAACCAAGTTTATACAGTCTGAGGAGAAAGGAAGGACGGGAGATTTTGGGAAAGGAAAAGCGAATTTGGATATCCCGCTTTCAACTGCCGGCTTATGAAATCAATTTCTCAGTAGGAAATGGAATAAACATTAGGTGTAAGGAGCAAAAGTGTACCATGCAACAAAATAAATCTAAAGAAGTTAGATACACACTTGATGTATGGCTAGTTTGAAGAGGGCGCAAGAGGTGCAGGGTGCAGTGGTACAATGTTCAGTAGGTAGGCTGGATGCGTGGGTTCGAGTCCCGCTCTGGGCATCTACTTTCCGTCCTTGAGGTTATATATGAAATTACATCCACCTTATTTCAACCTACTGCACCACAAAAAAGGGAAGTCTGCTACCCTGGCAGTACAATGGACCGGCAATTAGGTCCGATTGCTTCAGGGCTAGTTTGACAGTCAATGTATACTTGAAAGATTGATTCATTTAGTGCGGCACAACCAGCCTTAACAAAGTCTTAGCTTAAAAGTCTTTGGTGTTGTTAGGTGAAAACAACGGAGGCTTTTATTTCAACCGAGAACTGAGCCGCCGAAAACTTAACAGAATCCTTTTCATTTCAACAAAATCGAAATCTCGGACACATTAAAACACATTCCCAGCAAGTGCTCAAAATAAAATGACGGAGCAACTGAGCAAGACTGAGCATTCAACACAGCCAAAATAATACACTAATAAAAGAACACGTCAGCGGTGTTCGCAGTCTCAGTGTAGTCGTCTCGAAACTAAAACAGAATTTGCGTTAATAAACCGCAGTCGCATGTTTTAGGATGTTCAAATACAAATGAGTGAACTCAATGATTAAACCATCAGCTGAAGCTCTTTAACTTCAATCTTTTGTGGCTACGGCTCCAAACACGAATGCGGTTCACTGTGATCATCCAGTTAGTTGCAGTTTTCTGAGACTCAACTTCTGAATCTTTTCTAGGTGTCACACAGTTAAAAAGATACGAAGCACTCGATTCCTATTTCTAGTGTCACAGTGTCATGACATCAGCTCCCACCAAACGTACAGGAAGTGCAATAAAGAGAAGAGAATTCTTTCCATTCGTAGTGTCGCAGTACATCGACAATTTTTCGAATGAAAAGTTTTTATAAGGGGCGTTTTTGACACTTGAATTTGAGTGCCACAAGTGTATCACTCATGATAGTTGAAAATTGATGTCTATTAGCAAACTTTAATGGAGGAAAATTGCACAGACTAGATTCATCAATAAGAAAAAATACTGTGTCTTAAGTATAGTGTCATAGTCTTTAAGCAGGATTTGACACTGTCACTTTTTAGTGTCACCACAAGTTTGTGTCTTAGTTTGAATTTGGTTTTTGAATGGCTTCATCGATGAAAGCTTTCCACCTGCCTTCTCTTTTTTTTTGGTATTACAAGCATGGCGATCTCAGGGATCACAACTAAACAACTCATCATCTTCACGAGGGGTACTTTCCATTTTCCTAGCCTGGTTGAAATCTCAAGTCTCAAAGAAATTACAGGTGAATAATAGAAGACGAGACTGAATGCATTTATTTCAAACGAAGCTCCTCAGCTTTGATCTAATGCCATACACGTGACACTTGCTTAGTGTCACAATAAAGTAGTAAATCTAGGTTTGGCTTTGAACTTTGAGACTTCTTATCTGGTGTTTTGTGTAAATGAGCACATTTCAATCACAAAAAATTAGTTTTCATGTAAAGGAAATTCCACAAAAGCCAAAAACAATCAGTCAAAACTTTTCGTTTCCTATCTCGAGTGACTTCCTTCTAAAGACTCCAACTTATTTGTTCACATTCATCACCATCACATTTCCAACATGGAAATTGTCCTTGCATTCATCAAAATGCGCATAACTATCTCCCTTTGAGTTAAAATATGATTTATGCAAACTGAAGCTATTTACTCACGAATTGCTGCGGCGGGTGTTTGACTTGCTTATTAATAAAAATGTTATAATTTATTTGACCATGAAAAATTGCATGCGGTAGCTTAAGCAAACTTAAACGCAGCCAATGCACATTATACCATGTGTCGTCCATCTCTAGCTAGCCAAACTTCCCCTCTCTCGCCCTCCCCATCTAATTCATAGAGTGTGTATAAAAATAACAAGTGAATTACAATAATATCTCGCTTCGCATCATGTTAATTAAAATATGCGCCAATAGCACCAGCAACGTTTTTGTTAGTGTGATAATAGTAATATTCCTATCTATGAGTACAATGCCATTAACAGGAGACTCGCCCACTTGCCCAATTCCCCTGCCTGCCATTCCAACACCCTCTCCGAAAGCTAAACATTTTTTCGTACCTCGCTGAGTTGTCGTTGTCTGTCGTCGTTGTCTATAGTTGTTGTTGTATTTGTAGTGGCAACAGTTTGCTGTGCAAGCAGACGGGCGTGTAATTGATATTCACAACGAGTTGTATGTGTCTCATGCTTGTCATGTGAAGTACCGGGGCTCTCCAAGTCCATGCGAGGAAGCCCAGAATGCTTGCCGTGAAGTCGGTCGTATTTCGTAACTTTAACCCAATTTTTTTTTTCCTTTTTTTCTTTTCTGATTTTCGGCTGTTGATTGTTGGAGTAGCAGATGAAGATGCTGGTACTGGAGTACTCCAGTAGTGTGTCTAACTGAGTTGGCTTTTTTTTTTGTTTGTGTTTTGTTATCATTGAAGAAGCGGCTTCCTTTTCTTTTCTGTTTCTTTTTTCTTTTTGGCTTGAGACTTTGCTGTCGAAGAAAATTTCCACTGAAATTTTTGGGGTTTTCTTTTGTGTATTCACATAATATTGTCTTTTTGGGTGTCGAATATCGATATCAAGAGGTTGTGACACATTCTCTGTGTTTGCCGAAGCATTGTCTCCCGCTTGCCTGTATGGATTCGGATGTTTATTTTTAAAGAAGCAATATGGAAACCCATGAATCATTTTTGGAGTGTTTGTTTTAACAAGTGTTTTGCCAGTGATCTAGGAGACTACAGTGGCGATATTTGGAATTCTATGTTATTAATCATTTGCTCGTTTTAAGAACAAAAGCAAACATTGATTGATTCTTCTTAATTAACCTCAAAGTCGAAAGACATAAGGTTGGTATCTTAATAAGAATAAACGATTAAGCAAATAAAAAGAAAAGAAGACAACTATAGTTGATAGAACTTGAAGAATGAACTGTGGATAGCAAAAGTGGAGAGTTTGATAGGAAACAAAATGTGACAATACAAACAATGGCGGAAATGAGCAGAATAAGGTGACAAAGACAAAGAAAGCAAAAAGAGAAAACAATTTCATTAAGAATATGACGTCAGGAGGAGTAATAAAATAAAAATAAATATTTGGGAACGATAAGGATAACGATTTTACCCTAGTTTCAAACGACATAGTGAGTTTTTCGTGACGAGGTAATTACTCTCGGAGGATTTGCCAATTCTACACATACATAAATAAAATATCACAACGGTGCCGATGCTTAGCAAAACTTGTTGCTTATGTTAGGAGATCGACTGAAAGGGGTGCATTATAAGGGTGCTTAGTTGCTACACTGAGCGTAATAAGTTCAGTCCCTCAGCAATGAGTTAGCTTCTCTTTTCTCGGCCTCCCAGTTTGATATAGATGCAACCGTAGGTCAGATTTTCCTTCTTTGTCTCTTTCCAAAGTGTCAACCAAAAAAACTACTTCCTAGATTGTTTCTTCTTTGAAATCAGTGTCACAAAACGTGCTTGTGTTTAAAAGAAGCAATGTGCTTTCCTTTACAGACGATCTCTATAGGAATAGGACAAGTCATTTATATTCATGCATATGGTGGCGCAACGGAACGGGGAGTCCCGGGGCCTCACAACCATGCCTTGAGAGGGAATGGAGGGAACCTACAATTTTCTGCCGGTTCCCAACAGCTAATCGAGGAAGAGCTTTTCATGGCAATGAATTTAGTATCGGAGGACTTATCAATTCCTCGCGAAAGGCGATACCCGTGGAGAAACATTTTTTTGTTTTTCTGTTGGGATTTGAACCTCGAACCTCTTACGTAACGGGATGCTGAATATTACGCCACGGGCACGGGACAAACCATTTATTCCTCTTAAAAACTTTCAACCGTTTACTTTTTGGAATGCATTTTGTCACCTTTTTAAGTTTTTATAAAGAAGAAGAACAACAATCATAAATAATTGATTTTGGATGTAGACGCAGCCTAAAAACCCACGTAACGAACAATGGATGGACGGGGAGAAGTATCTTTGTTTGCAGCTACAGCCAAGCTGTGCTTAAGGCTCTTCTCAACCCTCTAACCACTTAGAAAGTGATCCAGGAATGCAAGAGCTCTCTGAATGCGGTCGGAAGATTAAATTCCTTGAGTCTCATTTGGGTTCCGGGCCATCACGACATAACTGGAAATGAGATCGCCGATGAACTTGCTAGGCAGGGATCTCAGACAGCTTTCTCAGGACCTGAACCGTCGCTAGGTCTGCCAGCGTCCTCAGTGAGGGCTTCAATCAACGATTGGATCTGTGAAGAGCACAACCGTAGATGGCATGCCTCCATTGGATGCAGACAAACCAAGCGTATGCTCCCCAACGTTAGTAAGAAGACTGCAACATTTTTGCTAGCTCGTAGCAGAAAAGACTGTAGAAAGCTTTTTGGCGTTGCCAGCGGGCACTTCTCTTTTGCCAAGAATTTAAATGTGTTATGCTTAAGTGATACCACACTCTGTGAATCTTGTGGAGAAGATGAGGACACCGGAGAGCACTTCCTCTGTGAATGTCCTGCTTTTTCTCGCATGAGGTTACAGATACTCGGCGCAGACATGGTGAGAGCTGGAAGTTTAGGCTCCTTATCATGGCAGCGTCTTTTGGCTTTTCCCCGAACATCTGGAAAGCTATAACAAATAGAAAGTTGCTAACTGGTAGTACAATGGATCGGTATTTAGGTCTGACTGCTCCAACTGGTATTTTAAAAACCTCCAACAGAAAAAAAGCCTAAAAAATTGTCTTTGCAAAAATTACTTCATAAAACCCACACACTGTCGAATCAAAGCGTTTTTGTATTTATCTAATATTACGTCTCGCAGAAACCAACGCGGTGGCTGTGGCAACCTTGATCGCTGTCAAAAAGATGAAAATTAAACTATATGCCGATTGACATGATCAAGAACACGCTCCACAGCCTCGATCTTGAAAGCGTCTTTTAAGAACGCAGCCTTTCCGGGCAGATTTTTCGAAAAGCAGCATGAATTTCTGGGATTTCTTCCTTCTTTATGGCACCGGCATTAAAAGAGCTTGGTGATTCTGAAAGGACCACAACTCTCCCACTTACCTGCTTTACACAAGTGATCCGCCGATCCCGTCACATCGCAAGGCAAAACTAACCATTGATTCTTGTTCCACGAAGAAAACACAATGGTTTGCTCGAAAACGTCCATGTTAAACATTTTTCATAGTTTACCAAAAATAAGGAAAAGAAATATGGTTTCCAGAAACCGGCATCTCAGACCGCTTTGGTTTGCGCAAAGCACATAACTTTTAATCTTATTTCATTCATCAATTTTGACTTTGACTTTCAGTTCCGGGGAATTGATTCTTTTTTAATGGCAAACTTATTTCATGCATCAATCTTGACTTTGACTTCCACTTCTTGACAATACAGTGGATGTGCCAGTTTGTCCTGCCCTGATGAAAGTTAAAAGTCCATCGTTTTTGTTTGGAGCCAGTACTATGAAACAAATCACAACGGATTTTCTCCATTTCGCCAATAAATCTCTATTGGCAAGCAATACTCCTAAATTAGCCAATTCTACCGGAGTTCAAAACAAACAAGAGAAAGAACTTTGTCTAAATGACTTTGTTTTGGTATTTTGGGGATGAAAAAAATCAAATGTAAAAACCAGAAACCTAATGACGGCAGATCAAAGCAAACTTTTCAAGTTGTTCTAACTTGCAAATTTTTGATTTATTTCAATTTGACAAAAAGTTTCATTTGCTTGAGTAAAGAGTAACCAACCCTGAAACAAAATACGATACGTGTTTTTGGAAAATCCTTTAGACTTGCAAAAAAAACACGGTTATTGTCTTATTTCAAGAACTAACATTCAAAAACCTGTCATTTTGGTCAATCACATAAGATAGATGAACTGTGTCTGCGGAAGGTTTGAAAACCAAATGTCCTACGGAGTTATACAACTCTGCAACCCCTGTATGAATATTTTCTGTTGTTTGTTGATTGTCCCAAGCAACCATTCAAGAAATCAGCATTCTCCATAATTTCAAAAACATCAAACCAAATATCATTTGCAATCCCATAGCTTAACCTTGACTCGTTTTTTATACAAAACTCTTTTCATTGACATGTCTTGTGTCCCTAAATCAAAAACCAAGAAATCAATAGCATCCTTAACGTACTGTTAAAGAGCTATGACAATATCGTTTTCTTCTCTCTGTTTTTTTTATTATTTTTATTGTGCCAAATCGATGATTTTTTTTACCATAGCACACAGTCGAACGCTTCGCCGCATAAATTAAATTTTATGAGCCCTTAATATCCACATTTTACTGGCCTCTTTATTTTTGGGAAAAGCCTATAACTTATTCTGACCCTGATATTACCAATTGATCCTTTTTTTATGGCATTTTATGAGGTGCCATAAATGATAAACTACCGGCTGCAAGCAAAATTCTTAAGTGGCTTGACGCAATCTATACACACTTATTAAAAGCACGACACAAAATAAAACTCTTGGAACATTCAAAATAAATTATGAAGCCCTTAGATTATTTAGATGTTTGATGTCGTGAAACGCTTGTTTTTGAAGCAAATGTGTTGCTAAGAAGCTAATAGCTAATAGAAACTGCTTAATTTTGATGTGATGTCGAAATAATAAAAACGGAAGCAAAGTTGTGTGTTGTAATTCGTGATGTCTCTTAAGCTCAACATGTACTTCTTTTTTTCTCATTGTACAGCGATTTGGAAATCAATTAATAAAAAAAGAAGTAGAGATAATGAGGCAAGGTCGGAATAGACAGAAGGTGTCCGTATGAATAAGGTAATTCCTACTTACTTAAGAAAAAAAAGTAAAAACCCATAAAGTAAAGAAAGAACTCTTGACAGTGGGTGTTGTCATCAATGTTGTTAGCCCATTTTTATGAAAAGAAAAGCCTTCTTGTTGTAAAGCTAGAACATTGGTCACACCACATATTGAATCAGTTGATTCGACAGCACACTTTCGTAACAAAAGAAACTTTGTTTCATTTTTTTTAAAGTTCGTGACAATTTTTTGGGTACAATAGTTGTCTTAATTACTCAAATACTCAACAAATATGAGTTAAATGGAATTTTCTTCTTATTCCGTTTGTTGGTGTAAAGTTCTTCAACGGAAATAATAATAATGGGTACACATGGTGTGTTAACAGTCCAAACAGCACGTTTGTGAATTTTTATCACATTTTCAATTTTTTTTTGTAACAATAAAATGCCAGTTGAAACAATTACGTTCAATGGCAGTCTTTTAACTTGTGAAACTCTTTGTTTCTAGGTATTTCTTCGTATATACTCGTATATGAATGGTCGTTTTATCTGCAACTTATACTCGCATATTTATGCACACACTTTGTGAGTCATTGATGAGAAACCTTAATATTTTTGGGTGCAATTTTACGTGCATGGTGAGGTCATGATGATATTGTTTTCCATAAAAGAAATTCAAAAATGAAATATGGTATTGACTTTGTATGAATTCCTAGCGTTTTTTCGTCGAAAGGTAAGTGAATCACAAGATATCTTTAGTTAGATCAATACTAAGTACGTAATGCACGGAGAATTCCTACAGCTGTTTCTTGGAAAGGAGTTGAAACCTTTGAGGAGAACAATAAAAATTCCAAAGAAATTAAATGCAATATCGACGAACATGGTGAATGATGTTTTGAAAAGCAAAATTGAAGTTTTGTGATACATTTATCTTCGAAACTTTTACGAGTGTGAGAACTTCCAATGATGAGCTGAACGCAGTCGACTTTTTTTTTGGTTACGAGACCGATAGGGTCTTTGAATTCCTAAACTCAGTATTTCTTTGCATCACTCCTATTCCTCTTCTTCTTCTTCATTTCCGGTGTTACAAACAACGTGATGTCGAGGATGTCATAGCTCTTCAACTTATCAGCTTCACAATAGTGATCCGCCTTCACCTCAGAAATCTTCGAAAAGCCTTCCGATTTTGAATTGTTCCATGCCTGAGCAAATTTTGTTGCATTTGTCTGTACCAGGAGTGTTTTGATCTCCTTTTCTTTTTGTTTCTTCGCGATCGTGTTTGAATTTTTTATGATACTGGTTTTCTTACGGGCTTCTCTAGATCTCTTTTTTAAACATGACAATGCCAACTAAGCCGGTCACGCTCTACTTTTTTCAAGGAAGTATTTTTGACGTGAAGGCTTCCAAGGATCTTCGCACTTAGAATATGATCAAGCTTTGCTACTCCTGTTGTCATATGAACCATTTTTATATTAGCTTCCTTCAAATTACTTTTACAATATTTTTACATAGTGCAACAACGTGAACCGTTGGACGAGTTGGACGTACAACGGTGGTATAGTCTCCCAATTAGCTTAGGGGCATTTTTTATAACAGAAGATGGCTGAGTTTTTTCGCCACTTTATCCACTCTACGCTTTATTATTGGACATAAATCCCAAATATTCAAACTTTCACTCTCGGTATTAACTTTTCCATGCAAACAAACATCTGAATCAGAAAACGAGCAACACTCAGTCTTTTTTAGACTAATACGGTATCCAGTACCTTCTAAAGCCTTCACACATATATCCTCACTTACGTTGGCTGAGTCGTCGGAAAAGTGTAGTTGATGTCCTTCGGTGTTCTGAACTTTATCTTCCAGCAGGTGTCTTCCAGCGCAGGTATCTTCCAGCAGGTATCTTCCAACAGGTAGCCAAGAACTGTAATAAAAAAGCTTGCTTGTTCTACACGCACATCTACTGTGACTTGGAAGGCTTCAATGAATCCACCTGAACATTTTACCTTCATCCCTGCTCCTTTATACAAATCCTGGATTATCCGCACATAGCACTCTGCAACTCCTCGTTGTCTCAGAGCTACACATATTCGATCTCGCGTTTGTCGTTCGAATGCTTTTTCGAAGTCAACCAGCACAAAATGTGAATCCCCAAGAAATCTCAATGCTTTTCCATGACGATCTTTATACTTTAAAGTCTGATGTTGACTTACCCGCGACAAACAATGCGTTGGTTTCTGACAGCTTTAGTACAGTCGGCTACCAAATAGCCGCTCAGCTATCTTCAAAGTGTGGGAAATCAACTTTATCCACTTCGCGTATCTCTCATTTCATTGAACATTAAATTTATTGCTTAGATAGACTATTATCTTGGAGATGAGAATCGTTAGAAATCTAAGCCCTTTGGAATACCCTGTATCCACAACTCAGCGTAAACGGAAATATCATCCTACGCATTACTCTCTGTATACCAAAACTTAATAATATAATGTATTAGTTTATGTAACGACAAATTTGTAATTGACCTTTAAATGACTTTCAATAAATATAGTTTAGTCTGAATAAAACTTCATTTAAGTAAGGTTGGACCTCCACAGCCGTATGGCTCCCATCTTTTCCCAAAATTCGTTTGGTATCTGATCTGGCTCACCATCTTTGCTTTTTTGGGGTTCTACTAAACTGCCTCACTATTTTTTTCGATTGTGATGTCGGGTATTTCTGTTAAGTTGGCTTCAGCTTCTCTCTCGAGGAAACAGTTCGTTCAGCGTGCCATCACAAAAGTGTTACCACCTGTGCAGAACTTTGTTGTTATCCACAAGACTTAATGAACTTCGGCAAACGAGTCCCTTGACACTTCTTCTTCTTTGAGTGGGTATTTTGAACCTGGCTACCATTATCTTACTAAACTTTTAGGCTTTCATAGCATTTTCCCAACCGCTGCGCTATGAGAGGCTTTTAAACCCATACCTACTCAGCAATGCCCATCACGACGAGCAGATCAGTGGAAGTAGATCAGTGGGACCAGATCAGTGAAAACAGATCAGTGGGAGAGATGTGATTCCTCCGAGATCGCGGTGTTTACAACGCAGGGAAAAAAGGAGGTGAAGAAGAAGAAGAAGAAGAAGATTCAGCTATAATCAGAAGACAGGAAGTAGATACCCGGGTAGGTACAAGAAAAAAACAAACTTCGAATAAATAAAAAGTGCCTGATAGCTTCAAAAGAATGTTCGTGTGGTTACACTCTTAAAACCTAAAACAAAGAACTGATCTGACATTTCACAATTGATCATCAAATCAGCGATATTTCATAACACTTTTTCAAATAAAACGAGATCAACAATAAAAAAAAAAAAACTAATCTAATCTTCAAGCAAATTTGCTACGTGCAAAAATTGAATTCTTACTTCCCTCATTTTTCTTTCTTCAGCTAAACCCAATGAATCAGCAATAAAAAAAAAACTATTTTCCCAAGAACTGATAACGTTCGAATCTGGACTAAATTTCGAAGTCAATTTATTTTTCACGAGCAGAAGTGTTATCGTTAACCTTAGCTGACTTTTCTAATCACCATGAGACTTTTCTTTCAATACGATGTAAGTTTTGAATTGCAAAAAAAAAAGTAATTCGCCAACAAAACCAAATGCAAACTAAACAATCGCAAGTTATAAAGACTCAGGTATTTATGCAGTCCAATGTTCAGGCTATTAAATCATTTCTCGCGTACAGGTTTTATCACAACCTCTGGATAAACATTGAAAAGAATGCACACGACGTTTTCTCTTTCAACGTACTTTTAAAAGATCGTCAAAAAATCCATAAAAATTCACCCAAAGGGAAAAACGTGCACAGGCATTGATGAAGGAGAAAACTCTAGAAGTAGGTAGGTATCCCAAAAACTTACATCAACACAAAAAAAAAAAAATGCAAATAATAAAAATCTCAAAAGATGAACGAGACGACGAGACTAAATAGCTTTAAGGTGCGTTTGGTCTCGCTGCATACTTGATTGCACTCAGTAATGAGAAATGAGGAAGTTGAGCAGCGATAAGGTCTTCCAAGTACACATACATCGCACATATATTTTTTTATTTTTCAGTTTTGTTTGTAACAATATGCAAAGTTATTAATTAATTTATTTAAAAATTCACAAACTAGCGCGACGGACGGACGGTGTTTTATTTTAGTTCGACTGGTAGGACGTACCTTATGAGTTGCGACTCAATTATTAAAATGATTGACATGCTTGAGCGTATGGAACAGGTGAACAATATCAAAAGAACGACAAAATAGCTCAACATAAAAAAAATACCGACTTAAATGAACCATTTTCTATGTGTCTGTGTGACGGTGTATCTTACTCCCCCGCAGCAGCCCTCAAAAGCCTCGACCCCATTCTTGAAATGAAAAAAAAATTCACATCAAACATCTTCTCATAGGAAGCAAATTTACTAGATTACTGCACGAGAGAAACATATGCAGATACAACAAATATCTGCTGCAGATAAAAAAGTATCTTTTGTTCATTTATTGAATCTTTGTGGGGTAAAGTTGGGTGAAATTCTTTAAGAAATTTGTATTCCACTGCATTAGATGCAATAAGCACTCGTACTCGAGATAAATAAGCCCAAAAGTAGGTGATGACGACGATGATATACCAGCAGATGACTGAGACGAATACAGAGGCGCATACAAGATACGAATCTATTGCAAACTACTTTGGAAATTCAGTGCATTTTTATTTTTTGTAAACTTTGCTGTACGTGATGGTATGACTGAGAGGAAGAGCGAAAGAGAGGAAGCGAGAGAGTTATTACTCTCCTCAGTCACCATTTTTATATGGGTTGCATTTTTACACCCCTTTTGGAGCACGAAGCACACGAAGCAGCGAGCAATATTTCGAGGTCACAATGTGTAGTTGTTGTTGCTGTTGATTATTCTGAACACGATAACTTGAAGAAGCTTTTTCTATCATCAGTCACCCCCTTACCCCAATAATAAAATAAATAAAATTAACTTACACAGAGCACAATGGAGGAAGATCACTGAAGAAGCTTTTGCACATTGATCCGACAGCTTGGAAAAACTGAGAGAACAGCGAAATAATAATAAACGAACACGCGACGACAACGACGCGCACTTTGGGCAGCTCGAGCTTCTCTAAGCTGAGAGGCTATTCTGTAACTGCTGCTGGTACACTGAGGTTTCTGTGACTTGTGCACTTGTGAGAGTGGCAGCGATCCAACTAAAAAGGAAGTCTGCGGCGATCGCACCGCTGGCTGGCCCAACGTACTGCTGCCGCCCCACGAGATCTGTTGCTGCCGTGGTGCTGGTGATCGTGGTAGAAAATCAAAAGAAAATAAACCTACATACATATGCACGTATACGTGTAGATACTTTGCATAGGCAAACAAATAACAAAGCAGGAGAAGTAATGCAAGCAAGTTTTTCTTTCTCTTCTTCCTCTGCTGGTGCGCTCCTCTGGTTTCGTTGCGGTGCACTGGCAGTCTGTCCGTTCTGTGCTGTGCCTTTTTTACAACCCCTCAGTGTGAAAATTTTCTTATTACTTTTGGGGGCTTTCAAGCTAAGCTATTGTCGTAAAAGAAGACGGTGCAGTAAGCGGCGGGCGTGAGGCTAGAGGGGTGTAGGGTGGTTGTCGGTTAGCACGCCGGAGAATGCTGACCTTGAAGCGATATCAGCACAGTACGCTTTAGTGATGATGCTTAGATGCAGCGAATTTGTGTTTTTTTTTTTTTGTGTGCATTTGTATAAAAATGTGAAAATGTGGGCATCAACAACTAGCACACATTTTTTTTCTCCTTCTGGGCAATTTGTAAGTTTTTTGGAGAGAACTTTCTGTGTAATGTGTGTGGTTGGTTGGGTTGGCTCGGCTTGGCTTTGCTTTGCTTTGGTTTGGTTTGGTTTGGTTCGGTTTGGTGGCGTATAATGGCGGCGACAGGCCGACGCCACTAAGGGGGTTGGCCAGCGGGGCTCGTTGGCTGCTGGCTTTGGGTGTTAGATGAATTTATTGTCGGCTAAGGGAGCGAACGAAAACAGCGCAAGCAAAAATGGAAGAACAAAAAAAAAGAACATGTGTTTTCGTAAGTTTTAGCAAGTCGGGGTGATAAGTGAGGAATGTGAGATTCAAAGTGCATGCTGAGAAGACGTTTGCTTTTCTTCTTTTTTCTTTTTGCTGTTCATTGTGGATAATTGAATGCTTGAGTGATTGTTGTAAGATCTTGTTAGGATGAATTTAGAAAAATATTTACCACATAGCGATTTAGCAAAACAAATTGTGTTATCAAGTCGAAATGGGCCTTGGAATATGACATTGTCAGAGGCAGTTGCATACAAACATACTGTGAGATATCACATGTTTACATATGTCAACAAGATAACGTATGCTCAATGTTGCAAATACCGAACTATTTGACAAGTTTATAGCAACAAGTACGAACTCACTTGTCAGTAAAACAGCCGACATTTTTTGGCATTTGTTGAATGGACGAAGCTAGAGTAGGCTTTATTTTGCCCTCGAATCTGAAAAGCCGCATTTCCGGTGGTAAATACTTTAACTTGCGTCCACTTTCAAGTAAATGCTTCGACGTATTTTTTCCTTTTTTTGGTGTCCGAGTGGTAGCCAAAGCGGAGTTTGACTCAATGTGAACTCTGCAAAGTTTGACAGACGCTTGGCTAACTAAACTAAATCTGCTTGGTGGTTGCTAAGTTTTTGCCTGAATCTTACAGCCTTTAAATTCAAATAAGTGGAAAAAGTTCTTCGCTTATCTTTGCTCGTAAAATATTGCAAAAGCTTTGAAGATTTTATTACCCTACACGCTCTTCTGCTTAGCAACTGCTTTATTCACCGAAACTGATACTTACAAGCTTCATATTTTTCTTTTATCTATTGCGTCTTTTCAATGAGACTTTCAAACAAACAGTTTGACACAAAACCTTTCTCTTAAGAGGTGGGCGATGTTAAAAAACTTGCAAAAATATTTTATGCCGACATTGGTTTTTCAAATATGAAAAATCAGGTTAATCTGTATAAACATTTGAAGAGTTTTGATGTACATATTGAAAGTTGATAGATAAGATCCTAATAGTTTTTCAAAATGTAAGAACATAAATAAAGGCCAAAGAGATATAACTTTATGGTACTATCCCCCACCAGTGGTAAGGAGGTTATAGTAAAGGGTGGACATTTTTTAGTTTTGGTTTTTAAATTGGCAACTCTGTTTCTCGTGGGGTATACAGTCAAACTTCTTTATAACGAACCTTCAAGGGAACGAAAAATTGCTTCGTTATAAAGAAGTTTTATAAAAAAATCGTTACATAGAAAATCTATTTTTTTAACACTGCAAGTAAAAAACAGTGGTACAAAAAAGAACTCATTTTATTGAAATTTATTAATTTTTTTTTTTTAGTTAAGAACATATCAATTTTTGATTGAACATGGCCAGTTTTGGTTTTAGTTTTATTAAAAAATCTTCCAATTTAGAAAAATGAAAATATGCATTGGATTGAACATTGCTTTATCCACATCACCGTATTTTGCAATAATTTTTTTTTTGGCTTCTGTTTGAACTTGCTTCGGCAAACTTTAAAATTTTTAGTTTATTCTTTAAAATTGTTGATAGTGTACTAAACGATACACCAAATTTTTCAACCACATCTTTTTTCTTTTCTCTACTTTTAACTTTTTCAATAATCGCCTATTTCTCTGAAAGCGAAATAGCCATTCGCTTCGATATTTTTGTATAAGTGATTCGCGAACTTAAAATCTAAACATAAACGTCTATTTGCTTAAAACTTCTACAACACATGTACCCTTTTTTATGAACCCATACATACATACATTACATACATTAACTTTTAGAAAATTCTTGCCAAAACGGGGAGTTCCCTATTAAATCTAGGAATAAAAATCTTAGTAAGCTTTCCTCCATTCCCTCACAAGGCATGGTGGTGAGAAATGCGCTAGGCCCAGGGGCTCCTCGCTCTGTTGCGCCACCCTATTTATTTTTTTTAAGCTTTGTTTTCAAAATTTTAAAATTGACATTTCGTTATAAAGAAACAAATTTGCTTTTGGGCCAAAAAATTTGTTCCTTATAAAGAGAATTTCGTTATAGGGAACTTCGTTATAAAGAACCTAATTCGTATGGGATATTTTTTAAAGGGAAGGGGAACGAAATGAAATTCGCTATAGAGAGAATTACGTTATAAAGAAGTTCGTTATAAAGAAGTTTGACTGTATTGCTGTTCAGCAGGATTTGCCATTTCACAACGAATGGACTTACTTCAGAACAAGGCTTGCATTGCCAATATACGGCCTCAGTCGATCGTAAAAGTGGTCGGAATTTCCTTTCCGAGGATTTATTCGAGTCAGTCATAGGACCCGTTTGCCCGAAATCGTTTTAATCATAACAATATCCAATACCATAACAATGAGACTTATTTCATTTTAGGTTTGTATGCCTCTAAAAAACACCCTTATCCATAACCTCC
Source organism: Melanostoma scalare (assembly GCA_949752695.1). Classification (NCBI taxonomy): domain Eukaryota; kingdom Metazoa; phylum Arthropoda; class Insecta; order Diptera; family Syrphidae; genus Melanostoma; species Melanostoma scalare. The sequence continues at coordinate 8,621,918 of OX456986.1, read as the reverse complement.
TTACCACTGGTGGGGCATAGTTGCAGCATAAAATTACTTATTAATGAAGGCAGTAGGTCACTATATGGGCTCCTTATCGCTGAAACTAACGATTAAAACCTATGTCTAGTGGCGACAGATATATTTTACTTTGGTTACAATGTAACGTAACGTTAAACTTCAATTCAGAGTGATTCTGTAATCTTGTGGCATCCACACTCACCATTTGACGCTTAGCATGTGGATACCCTAATTATCAATACCATTTAGATGCATTCAGATGGCTTTTAAAATTATTTTAAAACTAAGCTAAAGCACCCGGATCGATTTCCGATTATTGTAACAACCATCGAGATAGCAACAATCTTTTGCTGTGATGTTATTTCAATTCTAATCCCATGAATAGCATCCCCATGAAAATGGAAGACTAAAGGCCCCGGCCCATAGAACGCGGTGCGTGCGGTAGAAGCGGCGCGGCAACTGATGCGGTTGGTCTTGCCGCGCGCAACTGATAGGGGTGACCCATAGAATCCGTTGCGGTGTTTTGACAGATAAATTTAGTCAAAATGGGGGCGTTCGAGAATCGTATCCGGATAGCTTGTTGTTGTTGTTAACGTGTGGGAAATCGAAAAAAATAAGTTATAATCGTCTAGCAATGATATTTTGAATGTTTTTCTGTTTTCAAAAGTCTAATTTTAATATTTCACAGCTGTTGTCTGTTGTCGATCGTTCAAAAAGGTATCTAGACACGGCTATCCAAGATAGGCTATCCGATAGGTTCTTGAACGCGCCCATTGTCATTCTTTCCATATAAGAGAAAACTTCAAATTGGTTGTGACTGCGCATGTCTCTCTTCTGTCACCGCGTGAGAGCCGCGGCAAAATAGAAGTTCGGCTACTCGGCGCGTACGGCGCGTTGCTCGCGGTGCTTATGGGTCACCTCTCATAAGAACGTGTGTATTTAATCGAGCTGTCAGTTGAAAGCGGTGCCGCACGCACGCACCGCGTTCTATGGGCCGGGGCCTTTAAGATGAATAGAAAACTCACCGGAGCATGGTTCGAACCCCCCAAAACAATTACTCTTCCACTACCAGCGATGCCGCCCTTGAAATGGCAAATGGAATTTGTAGAGACTGCATTGGAAATACGCAAACCTGCACGCCCATTATCTACAAACCAAAATAACAATTTCAGTAGACCACTCCGTCACGAAAAGTTCCAGACTTATTACTTCCATGAGAAAATTAAATGCAAAACCACAGCTATGCACTGCACACCAATTAAAGATCTACACCTTACAAAGTCACCGCTCCAAGGACGAGAGTGTTTTTGCATTTATTGGCCAAGCACTCGCTCCACCCAAATAGACGCGCAATAGTTTCAAACCGATCATCGTTGCATTGGCCGATCCCTTGCAAACTCTACCTTCATCGCACATCAATTGCAACAATTTATTTTTAATTGAGAGAAAAAAAAAATTGCTAACCATACGGAAACACAAATAAGAGAGTTTGTTGTTTTTTTTTTTAAATGTGGAGGTTGTTAAGCCTATAGTCTGAGACGGACATTAAGTTTAGTTATCAGTCATATACTATTGGTTCCGTGTCTGTCCAGCAAAGCACTTCAAGGAGAGAACAATCAACCATCAATGTCGAAGATGACAAATCGAGACCTGGAATCCTAATTAGTCAACAAGCCAAGTTTTCACTCTCTTTTTTTTATTTTTTGCTTCGCTGATGTTTTATGTGTGTTCTTTTGGACGGCTGATGGTGGCTCCCCAATGATGTACTAGGTGATTGTGGACGCGTGCTCATAAGACCCCAGGCCAGATTTACCTTTTTCAAAGAATGCATTTGGAATTCTTGATGCGAACCCGTCGTCAAACCAATAAAGACGACATCGACGACGACGATTCGAGGCAATTTAAGAATCAGCTCTGATATACCATTTTGGATGAGGAGGAATGCGTTGTTGTCGACATTCAAATGCGCACCGTGTGTCGCACTTTGTGCTGCTGCTGCTACCAAAGAACGCGCAGTCTATCTATATAGTCACACTCAGCTCGGTTGGCCATCTAAGTTAGTGCAAATTGAGACGAGGTTTTGACTGGAATACTAATGGCCCCTATCGATACAGCTCTTCGTACCAATTCACCTTCGACGAATGACTTCGAGTGTTTGTGTAGTCGTCTCGATGCATTTGGGGATGGTGGCGAATCAATTAAAATTATTATGATTTTTTTAATTTTATTTTACATATTTTTTGCTGCCAGTTGATCGAGCACCTAATCGCGTTCTTTGTTTAGAGACACGAGGAACTCGAATTGGGTGGGGTTTGGGTTTTGCGCGGCTACTTAAGATTTTGCTGGTGGTTTTGCATTTTTGGATTTGGTGGCATGTGTCAGAAATGGCAGTGAGCTTGCATCTGAAATGTGTTTTGCTTTGCTGCATCCGTGGTGATGTTGTTTGTGTGCCGCCGCGCCGAGCCGGCCGCGCCAGTGATGCATAATGTCCTCGCCATTAATCACTCTATTGGATCGCGCACAAAACTTCGATTTGATTAATTTATGCAGACTACCGCCGACGACTTCGTCGTAAAGTTTTATTTGTATGTTGTTTTGTTGCCAGTTGTGCATCTTATGATGCCAAATGATGTATGCACGCTCGCGTGCTTATTGGGGAGGATGATGACGGACTGCATAAAGACGTGACATTAAAACCAAAACGTTTTGACTGATCCGACAATGAGAGTTTTTGTTGTTATGGGGTAGTAGCGGCTCAGGAATTATAAAAAAAGTGGCCAATTTGGTTTAATGTTGTTAGTTGTTAGACAAGGTGTTTTTGGTTGTTAGACTTCATTTTGATCAGTAGACATGAGATTAAGAGATTGCGAGGCAAAGAGGTCCCTTATTTTTGACACCAAATTTTGTGGTTTGTTTTGAGAGTGAGCATTTGAATTATTTCAAGGAAGTCGCCCTACTCGTTTGTCAAATTAAGATACTTTTAAAGAAAAAGAAAATTGTGTGGTGATCCAATGATTACACGATTGCGGCCATGGGATTCATACTAAGCCTTGTTGAATTATGTTCTCTTGTTCTGTTCTTTTTTATGCTGAGGACAAAAGTCATCAGGGAAAGATTTTCTAGAAGCCAAAGAATCGGACCTCTTTCTCTTGTATGAAAAAGAAAAAAAAAACCATCAGAACAAAGTTTTTTCTGGGAGTTTATGTTGGGCGCCAAATAAATGATCAGAACCAAGCTAGAAGAACACAAAGAGTATTTTGAGCATTTCATACTTTACCAGTTAAATAAGTTAGTGCTCTTGTTGGGCTCCAAATTAATTATCAATGTTATGGTAAAAGCACAGAGGGTTATTGTCAACTTCACATACGATTTTCCTTCAGTAAAAAGAAAAACATATTAGGGTATCTTGAATTTTACATACTTTTTCCTTCAATAAAAATTAAAACATCAAACCAATGCATTTTTCAAGAGCTCATGTTGGGCGCCAAATAAATGGTCAGTACTAAGTTAGAAGAACAGAGATGGTATTTTAAACTTCTCATACCTTTTCCTTCAATAAAGAGAAAAACATGAATGCCAATGCTTTCTTCAAAAGCTCATGTTGGGCGCCAGATCAAAGATTGACACAAAAATTCTTAGGCAGAGAGAGTATTTATAAATTCTACTCAATTCACTAAGGAATAAGCCATACGGTAAACGTACTTTTCCACATAAAATGTTATCAAGTTTCAATTCTACACTCAATTGATACATGAAGCTTCACTTTATGTGTGTCCTGTAAGCCTCCTCCACTTCAAGAGTTCAAGTGCTTCTTTGGCAAATCCAGAAAACGACTCAACGGTGTGATTCAAAAGAATCAAGAACATTCCACCAGTATTTCTATAACAAAAATAAAGAACCTTACACTCTTTACAAAGTCTGCACTTTATGCAAATTGCCAAAATTCCACCAGACAAAACAAACAGTAGATATTACCTACTAATAATACCTAATTTTAAAAAAAGACATTAAATATCAAACACACAACGCATTCGACTCTCGCAAAAGCTGATCAAATATATTCAATTGAAATCCAAGAGTGAATAACCGATTAAGCTGCCACAAAATTAAAAGGAAACAAACAAACAAAAAAAAAAGACACAATCTAACCCCACGCCCCTCAATCTATTTAATCTACATCATTCTCGCTTGGCTTCTCCGCTGCCAATTATCACAGATACAATTAATTTGTTAAATTACTCTTCCAGTATGCGTGAAGTCTGAGTCTCAAAAAAGCAAAAAAAAAAAAGAAACCAAAACGACGAAATTGTGTCAGTAATGGCTTTAGCCGTTTGATGAGTCTGTTGTGCTCCACGCACGCCTTTTAACATTCCGCATTAGTTTTAGTTTGGTCAAATTTAAAAAAAAAAAAAAAAATCGAATGGAAAAAGAGGAACTGTTCAAAAATACACACGAAGAGCCACGCTAATTTAACTAAATTTGTTAATTTTCCAATTCAGCGAGCCACCGACCAGGATGGTTTTTATTTTTCATTTCCCCACTTTTAGACGTTTTTGCTAATAGATACACTACCGCCCTCTATTCCCAAATCGGTGGTTGATTTTAGTGTTTTTTTTTTTTGTGTGTTTACGAGGCTTTTGTTTATGTTTTCATTGCCATTTCATGTGGTTTGTCGAGTGTATTTTTGGACAATTCATTGAAATAGTGCAGATGGAGGAAGCTCGCAACCCCTTACTTTCGATTTCGATGATGACCAACCAGTGACCACTTACCTATCCTTACTTTTGTATTTCACTCTTTTTTACTTTTGTTTTTTGACATTGCTTCGTGAATTTTTATTTTATTTTGCTTTTTTAATGTTGCCTCTTTTTTTGTGTTCGTTTTGCTGTTTGTTTTACTAATCACAGCCTCTGGCTCATTATGTATGGATGATGGACAGGCATGGCTGGTTGTAGGTGAAGGTTAAGCGCGTTGGCTCGACTAGAATTTTAGTAAAATAATAAAAAAAAAAAACCACATCGTTTTCCCTTTCGTTCTATCCACGAAAAATAAACAAAAGCAAAGGACAGACATAGAATAGGTGGGGGGTTATTTATTTGTCTATTCTTCGATTCTAAATGGTAAACAGAAAAATTATTCCACAATGTCAGTGTGACGGAGGGAGTCAAGCCCTTCCAGGGATGTTCTTAATTGTGTAATTAATATTGTTAAATAGTTTTCGAAGAAGAAAACAATAATAAGACAGAAAAAGAAACTAATTATGATTTTTTCTTTCCACTATCGCTTTGTATTATTATTTGCGTGTAAAGAATGACTTGAATTGTTAATGAAATAAAAACAAAATGAAAAAAAAATGATAAAATTGTTATGACATTACTTGATGTTTCGGTGAATTACTTTTGTTAAATTTTATTGTTTCGTTTTTTTTCTCAAACTCATTGGTAGCACTACTCCGTTGGTGATGTATGATGATTGCGGTGATGGGTTTTTGAGGTTACATTTCCTTTTTTGTTGTAAGTTTAAGCCGTGTGATGTATTGTTGATGGCCGAAAGGGCACGTGCTAAGTAGAGAAAGTGACAGATGGTTGAACGAGGCTGTGGAATTTGTAATTTTGTTTTCAACGTTTGTATGTTCAACGAGTTAAAGCTCTGTGAAGGGATTACTATACACGAGTCTTTAGTCATCGACGACGTATTCTTGTTTTTTGGGCACAGGGTTGTTAAAATTGTTAAATTGAAGTGCTAAATAGTGTAATTAAATTTTGTTTTTTCGTGGCTACCGGATGGACATTGAAACGTAATTATTTTCTGATGCTGTTTTTTGAGCTGTTCGGGTTTGAGTTTTGATGGCCAATGATGAGAATTTTCAGATTTTTTTGTCAATTTTGATGGTTTCATTTGGGCTGTGATAGTCAAAGTATCCATTGGCCTTGTTTTGTGAACATGGTTTTTGTTAATAGAAATTATAAAGAAGAAAATTGTAGAAGAGTTGAAAAATAACAAGCAACTGACCCACTTCTAGATAAACAGATCTACAATATGTTCAAGATGGGCGCACCTTACGGATGGATCACTAGTGTGAAGCAGATATGGGGAAGAGATATGAAATGTGATCCCTTCGATGATGGTCACAACACCAACATAGGAATCACAGCTGAATCCAGTTAAATTTTACTAGGATCGAACATCCTTCTTACAAGCTTATTTCAAAATAAAGTTAATTTGAATGTTTGCTCCTTATTCGTCTAAACGCACGGCAATGTTCTGAGCGGCTAAGCTACAAAATTAAAACAAAATTGAAATACGAGGCTGTGTCCTAGGACTTCAGCACGGATTTTGATGAAACTTGATAGTCTAAATTGCAAATTAGAGTAAGCCACACTCCGCGAGTCCCTGTTAAGCTTTTTTTATCAAAATTCAAACAGGAAGATCCACATCAGTGAGTTGCTGCAACTCAAGACAATAAAAACGAAAGCAACTTGGGATGCACCCATCTTTCCTCGGGAACATAAATAACCAAACACAAATCATAAATCGAAATAATGGTAACGAGGAGTTTACTGCTACGAAATTTTATTACATTCAATTAGATTTCATAATCAGCGCCTGATATTCGATTAGGTTAGATTAAGTTAGAGTGGCTGTCAGGAAAACGACAGACAGACGTAAGCCAATGATGGGCCTATTGTGATTCGACTTAAGAGTGTCAGTGTGTGTAATTAATTACCACATTGAACCATTTAGAGTTTTCTATGAAGATACAGACAGTGAATGTTCATGATATCAGTAAAATCGTCCGAGAAGAGCTCTCACAAGTGAAGCTTGCGTCTTTGAGAGAGCGAGGACCTGGAATAAAAAACCTGCGGTTCATTTTTTCCTTCTTCTTAGTTCATGCAGCTTCTGCAGAAGTCATTTAATGGGACATTGAATCTTGCAGCATGCCTACTTATCGAGCTGTGTTCGGTTATAACACCGATTACGGGGCTAAGTTGCCGTCTATCTATATCTATCTAGGTACAACAAACATCGCACGTTTTGAATCAAGACTTTGATCCTTTTGTCAGTCACTTGAGTTACAGAACTAGTAGCTAGAGCTGAACTACCTAGCAATTACTAACCTCAGGGCTAAGACTGACTCAAAATGAAGTTAAACCATTTATTGAAAAGAACAACAATAATTGTTCTCCCTTTAGGAATAGGGTGACGCAACAAAGCTATGGAAACCTCACGACCTAATGCATTTCAAGGAACTACAATTTTGTGACAACTACGAATGGAAAAGTTAGAAAGCGATTTCAATTTCTCGCGACACCTGTAAAAAAAAAACAATAGGATATGTCTGGGAATCGAACCTGGGATCTCCCAACTAACAGGCAGACATACTAATCATTACGCCACCGCAAATAACCTCCCTATCCCATTCTGAAATTTGGGTAACGGATGCTATTATCAACAAAGGCTTTGAGCTAATTGTGTACGAAAGACTCCAGAGCAGTTTCCAAAGATTGATAAGTAACTTCCATAGTATAGGTCAGTCGTACCAGGCTACTTCCTTAGAAAAAGAATGTAGAACATCAGGACTACTGCGATAACAGATAACGAAATGGCGCAATTATGCCCTCATAGTGGGACCCGGAATAAAAACTTTATTGAATCAATGTCGCGATTTAATTTTCTGATCATTTTAACGATTCACGTAAGTAAGAAGTGAAGTCTTGACAACGGCCTTGTCAACCGAAAAGAGTCGGTTCCCATTAGAACACCGTAATTAAATCGGAATGAGCGCTGTTAGTGACAAGATGGGGGACCGTCCGTAACTACTGCGTGCTGTTGTGATGTGTTATTTGTTCTATGTAGTATTTGTGTAGTTAGTCTTGTAGTGTATCAGCCAAATGGTCTTTGTCGCCCGGCTGCAACCCCCCCTACTCCACAGATTTATGTGTGGAGTAGGTTTCATGTAAATGTAAATGTAGAAGTAGTAAGCCTTTACAAATGGCGCGTTTATCCGCTTTTTGTAACTTTTTTATATTCAAAAACGATGACAGTCCTTTTGGTGTCATGTTTAACATGTCTGCCTTTTACGTGGAAGTTAGCGGTTCGACCCCTAGAAACTTCCATTTCCTTATAACGGTTATAGCCGATGACAAGTCGTTCTAGAGAACTTGCGCCACCCAGAAAAGCGCTTTCATAGCCGTTGGGAAGACTCCTAAATTCTTCAAAAGCATTGGTGGAGAGGAAAGCGATAGGCCCCGGCGGGCGCTCCCAGACCAGATTTGATGAAACATACACCTGATTGATTAGGGACAAATTAGGGAATGTCTACATAAGAGACTTGTTGAAGTTGCTTAGTGGTCCGTATGAATGTAGTCTATGTCTTTAATTTAGCGATTGGTGAAAGCATCGATTTATAGCCTTAAAAAATATTCCCTTCGCTTTGCAAATGCATTTCTTAGGTAAATCATACCGCAGAATTTCATCAAAAATACTATCTGTAATTAATCGAGTGGTGTGAAGTGTACGTGATACATAATAACTTTCTTCTTTTTAAAAACCATAGCATTGAGTTCTGCTCACATTGATAAATTCCATAAATTCAAAAGCAGAAAAACACAAAATAGAGTTCCATCCACCTAAAAACTTGTGATTCTTTCTCTAAACTCAATTTAACAGGTGTAAACCCATTTTTTGTATAATGACCTTCGTCAACATCAACAACTATCAAACATCGCAGACGTCACTGACTGCTCAAATTGATTCATTCCTCCAGATAATAAATTATAATCAAATCATAAACAAGTCACCAAACCAGACAAAACTAAAAGTTCTATTAATAAATTAAGCCATACTCGTGTTAAACTTTAGAACAACTCACTCACTTAATATCATTTAACTGCTTCTTTTGTAAATTAGCATTTTAAAAGTCATTTATACAACTTCCTAGACTTTCGTCTTCTTCAAGGCCACAACAAGAAGACTTCACAATGACCATGAATGGCAAAAACCAGAAGTTTGCTTATAACACACACCTAGTATATTCTTCTTCTTCTTTTTTTTTTTTTTTTAAATAGAAAAGATGGTTCAGACTTACTTTGCTTTGGCACATCAGAAGAAAGAATCTGTAAAAAAAGAAGAACGAAATAAATTACTATTCTAGAGAAATCTTCAAAGCATTAACAAAAAATTATTTCGAAAGAAAAACGAGACAACATCTGTTTACATGTCAATCATCAACCCAACACACCTCGTTCATCAAAACCAAAGAATCAGTTGTCCTAATTGAAAAATGCCAACCAAAGCAACCTTGTGACGATGACTACAACGACGGCAACGATTTCTTAAGTGTCAACGTTTCCTAATCACCATCATCAAAATCGGTACACGCAGTCAACCAAATCCACGCACCCATCATCGCCCCAAATCCTCTCTGCGCTTGTCACCCGTCTTGATTCTTCAAAAACAAAAAAAGTCCGCCAGCCCTGTCAAAATAAAACAACACGTATACAGACCCCAGGAATCCTCTCCTCCTTCCCATCCGAAAATAGATTTTGTATCTAGGTCGTCGTGTCCCAAAAATGACACACACGCATTTTTAACAACTTTATTTGCTGAGAGCAAGAGACAAGAGAGAAAAGAACGACAAACAGTGTTTGTCTCCCCATCATTCATTTTGGGGGGATAATCACACGTCTAAATGCATCGCCTGCCTGGGCTTTCGAAAGATTTATGAGACCATCCCAAGAAATAGTTGCTTTTCCGTCACTAGTTTGTCCAGTCTATATATTTTGGTGTTTTAGAGGTCAACTGGCCGTCTAGGCTCTTCCTCTTTATACACATTTAAAAGGAAAAAAAAAAGAAGTAGAAGAAGAAGCAGAATGCAAAAATACGAGAATCCACTACACATTTTTAGTCAAAATGTCAAATAATCTTCCAGCGAGGTTTAGTGCGGTATAGGCCAATTTAAGAGGTGCCAACCACGACCACGACCGAAGTTGCTGTCGCCGTCGTTAATATCGAACGCATTACCATCGGTGGCTGGTGTGGCTGACCAAGCACAGCACACAAAGTCGTATTTCTGGAACTGACTTTGAAGGTCAAACCACCAACCATTGTGGCGTTGCTGATTAAATTATTATTGATGACGACGAAGGCGTAGGTATTTGCTTAAGGTGATGTAGCGCGCTGCTGGTTGAGGTGAATCCTCCTCCACTGCCAGTGGAAATTATACAAAAAAGGAACTTTCAATTTAATATACCGCTTGCTTGATGAAGATGGTTGGTATACAGGTATCAGTTTCAGGGTTGACAATTATCGTTGCGCTCATATTTTACAGTCGTTCTTTAAGAATGACATCACGCCACGCCGACTGACACCACAAGAGAATCTCTATACACATAAGTATACGTATATCACACGTTGGGCGCCAGTTTTAAACGCAGACGACATACATTTTGACACTTAGACATTAAGAGTATATATGTCCTTCGAAGGAATCGTGAAAGTTTTGAGAAGATGGATTAGTGGGATGAGGTTATAGGAAGAAGGGGGAAGTGTTTAAAAAAGGTTTAGGTACGCACGCTGTTTCGAGATTGTTTAATTATTGCGTAGGTCTTTGATCAACAAATTTTGTTTACCAATTTTGTACGTTTACACTATCGTTTGCAAGATAATAAAAGAGTACCATCGCAGTAATCAGCTGGATTGGAGATGTCACAAAAAAGTTGAATAACAAACAAAGAAACTGCAACAAATGCGTGGAAACCTTGCTCAACAAAAACATGAAGAGAAACTTGTGGTAACTAGCTCAAGATGGAATAAAGCTCAACACAACACTCGCTATATCGGAATCTAGCACCTAAAGTTCTTCAATATGTATTTACTTTTAATGAAATAAATAGTGTCACCTAAGATAGCGACACTAAATTTAGATTTTGGCATTGCATGGTCATGAAATTAAAGAAACTTTAAGTATTTCTTTTCCATCAAATGTTTATTGTGAAAAATGTGAAATACGTGTTTAGTGTCGAACAAGACTGTGACACTAAATTTAGCTCGTGACACTTCAACAGAAATCTCTCGACCTCAAAGTTACAGAGACTGCTTGAAAAGTATTTCCTTATCATTTTACTCCCATTGTGAAGAATATGAAATATATAGTGTCGCCTAAGTCTGTGACACTATTTTTTAATATGTGACACTGCAGTTAAATTCTCTGAATTCTGAATCAATTCTCGTGGCTTTAAGATTGCAGCGACTATTTTTATACTCACTGATCATAAAGTTCGAATTGTGAAAATTTACTTGGCACAAATAAAGCAACCCGTGACACTAGACTACTGTGACTGCGACACCGGACAAAAAAAAAGAGGTCGAGTAGAGGCAGCTTTCTTAGTCGTGGTTCAAAGATAACGACACTAATATGAAGTAAAATTCAACATGCGCTTTCTGGTAAGATGTATTAAATTCAAGCACAGCCTACTGGTTTAGGTCTAATAGGCTCAAATGAAACCGGAATTGGTGTTACCAATTGGCACAGAACTTAAGAGTTGCACATAGTTTCGATCTTCTATTTCCAACACTCTCAGTTTATTAACCTTTTTCCTCCGTAATAATTGAATAGACAACATAAAAATATAAATGTGTCAAGAAGAAGGGAACAAAATCTTCACAACACTGCATTCGAATGCCTTAGAAGCTAAAATGATTTTTCGACTTGATTAGTGATACTTAAGTGTCAAGACATTTGAGTGTCTAGTAAAAATGTACTGCAAGTAAAAACACCCAAGTTTATCAGAATTTAAAAATATTCTGCAACAAGAAGTGGCCCAAAAAAGACAAAACCCCAAAATCAAAGCCTGCTTCAACCTTAGACAAACTATGCTTTCTGAGCATTTTGCAAATCCCCTTCAAGTGGAAACCATTATTTTTCCTACTGAAAGCATGCAACACACCTGCGGATGACACTCAATAAAAACCGATTCCGACAACTCTTGAGGACTTAAAATCAATATCCCATTCATCTTCTAAACTTAGGTAGTTCCCCTTCAACACTACAAAATTGAACACTTAATACGGTCATCAAACATCGACTCAAAATGCAACCAACAACAACAATAAATAACCAAATCCAACATCAAAATCCCTCGGCTCACCGGAAATAACAACTTCCACAAGCAATCTGGCATTATAATCCTCCGAGGGTATTCAATTCCACATCGCGCTATCATTAAAACTGCATACAACAGCATGCAATTTTGCCAGCAGAGATTCAACTTTTGGTCTTTGTCATTGCATTGTGTCCACCAGTAGCGTTGAGAAAATTTCCATCATCAATGAACCCATAGTGCCGCGCCTTTTCTCTGGTTCCAATCGGGGGGCTCACGAAAGAATGCAGAGCAGCAGTGTAGCGGTCAATTGTTCTCAAAAAACACTTTTGTTACCATCCAACTAAATCTACAGTGCGGTGTCGTCTGTAAGTATTGTCTTCTGGTCTGTCAGTCATTCGCAAACCGACACTGCCAGTCTTGGTTCTTAATCTTAACTAAGGTTTCCCTCTCAAGACTGCAGATGATACAACATACACAACAGAAGAATAGATTCTGTGTTTGTTTTTTGTTTTGTGGATTCCGGTAGTGATTCCAAGGACCAGCAGATGAAGAAGATCCAATTTGTGTGTGGTGTGCAACGATGATGATGAGCTTCATCTCAGGCAGCTATCAAAGCAGTTAGCTCTTAAGTCATTCCTGAGTGGGGGTGGACGTAAGTAAGGTGCATTTGCTGGAGAATCAAAAATAACAGAGTATTGTGTGAGATCTTCTCTCCTCTATTCGGGGGTAATGTCTTGCTGTTGGCAGTGCCTGTGCCTTGCTTGCCTTCCTATAGCCTCATCCCCCTCTGCTCACAAGCAACGAATTTTCCTGCACTAATCTCGAATAGACCACTGGTTCTCCTCTATATGCAATCTCGTCTCGTTTCGAAAGTCCATTCCATCCGTTTTCTTTGGGTTCTTGTCGTCTGTTGATGGTATGCTTCCACTGCTACTTTGTGTTGTTCTGGCACAAGGGAGGCTATTGCCCTTTCAGTTTTCTACAGTACACATCTACATTTCTACAAGCAACTAGCATAGCTACTGCTACCATTTGATGAGCACTGTATACATGTCGCCATGCCGTGGTTCTTGGTTTTTTTACGTTCCGTGTCGGTGGCACAGCAGCTCCAAATGCGCAAACTCTGCTTTTTTCAGCTCTTCGAGTCCGATTTTAGTTTACTTTTATTTTTCACTTTTTGCCATGAGTTTTGTTGTTGTTCCTGCTTCCTCTGTTATTTCTACTTTATCGAAGAATTTTTGTCGTCGTTGGTGCTGATGTTGTTGTTGTTGGGGCTGAAAATGTCTCAGTGGTAGATACTCATTTTTTTTTCCTCGTTTTTAGTACTTCTTGCTTCCTTTTGGTTGAACTCTTTCAATTTACAATTGAGTATGCAGAGATAAAATTTGCTTACCACTGCTGGATGATGATGGGAGCATTACTTGGGTTTGGATTGGCGTGTTCTTGAAGCTATTTTCGTAATCAGCAAACAATGTAAAATAACTGCCTGTATATTCTACCGATTGAAGACGTACGGGGTTTATTTTGAAAAGAAATGTATCGTGTGAGATTTGATTGGTACAATTGAATCTTTTGACGTACGTTATTTGATATAATCTTTCTTTGAAAAATGCTCATCTTTCACTCTTTAGAGGAGCAATATTGAGGAAATTTGCCTTTGATTTTATTTAAATTTTGTTTAAACCGCGGTAATGGTCAACCTTAATTATGGAGCAGTGAGAAGATGACAACAGAAGAATTAATGATGAAGAGAGCCTGTGACAACAGGTGTACTTAAAGATTAAAAATTATATTGTATTACACTTAATGAGCCAATTTCAGGTGTGGCAAGGCGCAGGCGCGGCGGTAGACTTGCTACGACCTTTATACCATACTCAACATCTTTCCTCTTTACTTAAAAAAAAAAAATGGTTACAAAGGTTCAGACTTTAGAGGAATTTGATGTCAAGGACTACGATATAACTTTTGACAGCTTGAATAAAGGTACTATCTGCTCAGTCCTGCTCACCAGAGCAATTCCAAAGAACTTACAGCTGCAGCAGATTACAAAGTGAAAAGTCATGTGGAGTACCTCAAGGATGCATATCGTCACCAGTATTGTTCTTATAGTTTCAGCGACGAACTTTGTATATTTTTGAAGGGAAGCAACTAGGTTGTACTATGAAGAAGATTGTCTGTATTTTTTTATCGAGAAATATACCTTCATATGATGACTCACGCTATCAACACTAGCATAGATAGCACAAAGATCTTGAGCACTGCTGCAACTCTTTTCAGCTTTACATTTTTGGAAAAGCATATAGCAGTCAATTTTCAAGATAAAGGAAGTATCGATGTGGAGAACTGCTGCTGCATTGCACTGAGTTTCATGTAAAGCTAAACTGCGCACGTCTTAATTAGCTCTTAGGGGTTCTATGTTACTACTATAAGAACAAAACCACAGTCACCTGCTTGCTGCTTTAATAGTGAAGGACCTGGAACACACGCAAACTGCAGGTCTTCGTCAACAATCATTTTGAAACTTCAATGAAGAACTTTATGTGAAAACGGACAGAGCACTGATAAACACTATCGCTAAAGCGCGTTGCAAATATATAGCGTGTTATAAAGAACGCTATCTAATGGAATTCAATAATCTACGTAGGCGGAATGGAAAATCACACAAAAACTTCGAGAATGCTTCGAAATCCATAACAATTGGTTGGAAGCAACTCAAACGCGTTATAGAAGTCCAAAAAAATGGTTCTCAGGGTTAAAAGAATTTAAAACGTCTTGCTATTCTTGAAAGCTAGAATTTAAATCACACAGTAGTTTTCCAGAGGAGCGCCATGAATATGACATTTGTTAACACACTCATCAAATTTATTATGTTCACAATCAATTGTCCTTGTCCCCCCTTGTGTTTATTTGTGAGTCTCCGTT
This sequence comes from Melanostoma scalare, assembly GCA_949752695.1. NCBI lineage: Eukaryota > Metazoa > Arthropoda > Insecta > Diptera > Syrphidae > Melanostoma > Melanostoma scalare. The sequence continues at coordinate 8,606,892 of OX456986.1, read as the reverse complement.
CAAAGAACATCGCAATTAGGATGATATACAGTTTTCGGACAGCTGCCAGTTGTTTGCAACAAGTCGACTTATCAAGCTTCCAAAGTTGAATGAACCTTCGCCGCACCACGACTGTGAATATAAAGGCCATAACTATTCATCTTCAACCATCGATGCCTCCTCCTACCAGCAAAACCCTCACAATCCTAAATCTTTATTGACATTCAAATCTTTGTTATCCTTTTTCTGTTGCCGACACGCCGCAATTTTTCTTTATTCATTTTGGTCGGGTCGGAAAGTACAAAACAAATTACTTTTTGCCCATTTTGGGACTTGAGGTTTGTTCTATTAAAAAAAAAATTACAAAAACAAAAAACTAACCATCGTCAGGCAAAAATTAATTCAAAATAAATAAAAATTAATCCCAAATGGAAATATTGTCACAATCATCAACGGTGAACGATGAAGTCGAAGGTAAAAAAAACACAGAGAGGACCCAACCTTTCGGATTCACCCAGAATACATAAATCGAACTCAACATCCTCTATATACACGCCCACCTTCGGTTCGGAAAGCTTTTTTTCTTCTCAGTCAAAAGATACAAAAGAAAACAAAAAATACCTCGCCAATGTCTTGATTTTTGCTTTTATAATTTTTCATTTTGCATTTCGCATCGACTTAGTAAGCTTTTAAGATTCCTCATTTTCTGTCGTGTCTTCTTTCTTGGATTTTCTTAGTCCCATCTTTGCTACCACTTAAGTCTAAGTTTCAATTCACTGATTTTCAATAAAGATTACTTCCTCAATCAATTTTAAATCTTTCAATTTATATGCATGGTGTTGTAGGTTGAAATGGTTAGGTTACACTTCATCGATTGACGCTATGTGGCCTTCCTTCATCATAGTTTATGCTGTCGGATTTGGTTGTTAATGTTTAATAGTTGGGTATTTAATAAACAGTTATTTGCTGACGAATGATTTATGGGTTTTAGATGGGATATCAGATGTCTGAGAGATTATGAACAGACAATATGTGTATGACTAATGTGTTTCTTGTTTTTGAAGTAGATATGGTAAAGTAGCACGAAACTATATATTTTTTCGGACATAACCGATGTGTATTGAAATTGGAAAGATATGCTAATGTCAAAGTCTCACAATCACTCATCATCTGCCCTGATTTTGTTCAAAATGGAAGAATCTGCCTCTCTGTCACTAGATGGGCAAAAGCAAGTTTGTGTCAATCTCTATTTAATATAAAATTGAGAATTTAGAATCTTGGAAAATTAACCTTTAAATGAAGATCCATTTTGTCAATATTGGATTGCAGAATGTCCTGCAATCACTGTCCCAATCTCTGTCCCTATGTGTCCCAAAATGTACTTCTTGCAGATAGAATCTGTTTGAAAGCTCTGTATCTTTTTATGATGTAGCAGAAAATTGTCTTGTTATTGGATTGTACATTGTACTAACTCACACTTTTTGCGACTCAGGACACCGCAGTATCTGTTTCGCGTATCCTCATTTCAGTCCCCAAGGACTTTAATAGGACACTTTGTGCTTCTTCTTGTTTTATTCTTTCATTTTTCATACTGAACACTGAGCACGTCTTGAATATGAAATCATCTATAGCACTCCCGACAATTTCACAGCATCTCCCAGTGTACAATATTTGCCATCATCATCAATCATAATTATGTAGAGGGAATGAAATGTCTTTTTATTCTTTCATGCAAATACGGTCGCGCACACAATCTGTGTACCTAGAATCAATAGCTCAAAGTAATTCTATTGAATTAAATAACCCAGAAAATGTGCCACAGAAGGCGGAAAACGACAAAATAAAAGAGACAAGACCTTCCTCCCTTGGGTTGCAATACGAAGAAGAATGGTCTAAAATTACAGGGAAACCTCTTGCTATCAACATCCTTTTCATCATCATCATCATTATCATCATCATCCGTTACTAAGAAAGAGGCTTGCAGATAAAATAAAAAACATACAAAAAACAAGAACAAGAGCGGTATTTCCATCAGAGATCAGAGTCCATATTGCAAAGCATGAAAAAGTGCGTACAAGAGCCTCCAAAGTCAGCTCAGCACAAAAATGAACTAACAACAACACACAAAAAAGGAAAAGTGATCACATAATGAAAAGGGAAACGAGACAAAAAATGAGAAAGAAAAAGTGGAAAAACAACAAGAACCTTCTACACATGGCTCCGTTATAAGCACTTTAGCGGGGAATACCCTCATCCATCGAAATATCAACTCTCAACACACAGAACCGTAAGAACCTAAATAGAATGCAAAACCCAAGTTATCAACTAAAACCACCACCAAAGCAGTAAACATAACCAAGAGACAGTCAAAGCACAAGTAGGTACGGAGAATATATTCTGCAGAGGGACAAGAAGAGAAAGAGGTTTGTTGAAGCCGAAGAGCTAGTACAGAATATGCCATTAGCTACTCGTGTGGAGGCCATCGTACTCACCATACCATGGCAATGGCTAGCCCCCATGGTGTCTCTCGAACTCTTCTCACGTGTTTACTCTGCAAGCAAGAAAGGAGGCAACACAGAAAGACTAAAGTGGAATCACGTTAATTTCACTTTCAATTTCGCTTTGAATAATTTTCATGTTTTTTTTATTTTTTTATTTTCTTTGTTCACCTTCTCCCTTTCTCGGTGGGGTTCTTGTTTTCATGGACTTCTGTTGGTTGGTATGCTCTCTCCTTCCCGCACATACTTGTTCAGAAGTACTGTCATTTATAGATAAAGTATGAGGCTGAAAAACTGCATTTTACTGATCACTTCTTTTGCAGCGCACTGGCATCGGCATGGCGTAGTTATAGTTACCATGTCGACATTTTGAAGAATACGAAATAAACAGTACAGATGTGCTGACCAGGCATACAATTCGAAAAATGACTACCCTATAGCCTTTTCGTGTTAAACTATTTTTAGTAAACAAGAATGCCACTCTGAAAGCACCGCTAATATAAAACGAACGTAATATTCTTTCCCGTCAAATTAAATGTCCCAAAGTGTCGCAAAGGGTCCCAATCTAAGTAAAGTCTTTTTCAGAATTTATAGTACATGACATTACTTATTTAAGGTCGAAAATTAACCAAAAGTAGACAAGAAGATCATAAAAGAAAGGTTTTTCTAATTGGCGCCCAAGCAGGACCTTTAGGAAGTTGAAGTTTTTCTTCTCAAAAACTGTATTTTCACTCGTTTATGCGAATAAACAATTTTCTGCAGGCATAAAATTTGAAAAATTACTACCCAATGCTATCTCGTGTTGAAGTCAGTGCCTCAAATAAAACGTCCCTTGCTTTTTGCTTTCAGTTCAATTAGTTTTCAAAAAGTCCCAATTTGCCTGAATTCATAATCAAAGCTTTTAATGCGTGTAAGTAATTTAAGATCAAAAATGAACTGAAAAACAGACGGTAAGCCCAAGGAGGAGAGTTTTTTCTAATTGGCGCCCACACCAGGACCTTTCACAAGTTGAATTTTGTCTTCTCAACAGTTGTCTTTTCACTAGACCATATTCTATCTTTTTAACTACAAATCACTATGTGTAAGCGACCTCGTTTCACCAATCAGTTACTTCATTACCCTAACAAACTCTACTCACCCTATAGCCAACCAGTACTTGGGCATATGCATTCATTTATTTTTTTTTTCATGCAGTTCTTGTACTTGAATGAAGAACAGGATGGGCAAGCCATCATAGTCGTATATCATGCTCAATGAATTCATGCAAACATATGACACGCCATTGCGCTTACACCATTTACTTCTTGTGTGTGGGTTGTTCTAAAAGTATATATGATGTTGCACTGAGAGCCGCCATGGTCGTCATTTGCGACCAAGAGTGCAGCTTTAGTCGTGATATTAACATCATGATATAAAACCACCATCGAACGACGCCAGAGACACTATACCATACCACAAACCAGCACAGCAAGATGACAATCATCAGTATCAGCTGCGTCAATGTGCGGGACGACAACTTGAAGTAAAGTTGATTACCTTCAGTGTTCTGGTCTTGTTGGATGTGGATGATGGTTTATTTAATCGAGTTTTTTACTTTGCCATTTTGCCTGTTTTTTCTCTTTTGCTATATAGTGGGAAATTAATGATGGGATAGATGGAACAAGCAGTGTATTTGTGATTACACAGCATAATACGATGGAAGATTTTGATTTTCGTTTTATAAAAACGACGATGACCATATGTCACATTGAAGACTACCCATTTGTGGGGAAAAAGAGCTTTCAACTTATAGAAAAGAAAAACTAAATGTTCGAATTTTAAGAGGAAAGGATATAAAAACCAGAAATTCTAAACAAATCAAAAAGGAATGCATGCGACATCCCATTTGGTTGGTATACCGTATACCTGACAAACTCAGGTCTTTTCAAAAGCTGTAGGGTGCCACTCAGAATGAGTATGTTCTACTCCCCTAAAAAATGAGGATACATTTGAACAGGAAAGAGTGTATACTTGCTGAAGAAGAAGTATAAAAGGAAGGGTTTGAGTAACTTTACCAGTGTTTTACCAGAAATGACGCAAATCAAAGGCAGATCTCGATTTATATGTACAGGTACAGGTATAGCAGCATTCTGACATGGGGGTGGGTCATATGATAAACATTTTCGTTAAACATCACTTTTGCAAAAGGTTTTGACATTTATTTCTCATCTCAAAGAAATAATGTCTGACTATAGACGCTTTCTGTTTAATTTGACACTAATGTTGGGCGCAGACCTTAAAGCACTGAAGTTCTGAGCGTACGCACGTACATGACATGTCTGTCTCCTTTAAGTGAAATGTGTAAAACGAAACGACGGAACATATAACAACGTACGTATTCTTTTTGGTAATAAAAATACCAAATCCATCGTTGGTTGAAGAACGCATGTTTACGCAACACAAAGTTTCTAATAGGGACGCCATAATTGTGTTATGAAACAGAAAAGATGGATTAAAGTGAGCTGTGGAGTGAAGCGAAAGAACCGTAAGAAGAGTGTTTTGGTATTCAAGATTTCAGTCGTTGCAAATGTTAAGCCCCTTGTTGGGGTTTTGTATTGCGCTTCGGCCTTGCAGCTTTGTTGTGGCTCCAATCCCTTTGAAAACTTAATGCTTCTCTTAAGAACACAGAATTGCTGAATACCTTCACTGAATGTTATTCTATTATCTTAGTTTTTTGAATCCAAACTGGAACATTCAGCCCTGGAAGCCGGACCATTTAACTGCCAGAAAGCAGCCTCATTTCGTTATGGGCTTCCAGGTATTCGTAGAATAACTAGAAGACGCTTTAATACATAGACATTCGCCGAATGTCTGTAACCTGATTCGAGAAAGTAGGTACAGGACTGACTGTCACAGAGGAAGTGCTTCTCGGTGTCATCATTGTCCCCACATGAATCATCAATAGAAGAATCAAGTCCAGCACGAAGTAAAAGTGTCCCACCTCTCATGGTAACGGTGACAAGTTTCCAGCAGTTTTGCCTGCTAAGTTATGACAAAAATGTCGCTGTCTCCGTATTGTGGTTGGGAGCATCAGGTTAGTCAGTCTGCATCAAACAAAAGTCATGTCATCTATGGTCTATTCTTCACAGATCTAATCGTTGATAAAAGCTTCAGTCAAGGACTCTAGCAAATCAAGTACTAGATCAGGTAATCAAGGAATCACTAAAAATACCTTACAAGTTCATCAGCAATCTCCTGATAGTCTGGAACCCTACCCTGATTCAAAGAACTTAGTCTTATAAACGCATTCGGAGAAATCTTGCATATCTTAATCACCTTCGAAGCAGTTAGAGGTATAAAGCCACAAGCACAGCTAATTCTACTTCTCAAATGCCAATAACAAGTGAAATCAAATTCACTGTTTTTCGACTATGAACGACAAGAACTACCGAGTCTCATTTAAGTCTCCCATTCCATTTTCAAAGAAGAAAGAGAACGTCCTTAGAATTACGGAAAACCATTTGGGGCTTTTCGACAATTTTATTAAAAAATCAGGTTACATTGCAGGCCCTCTGGTTCAGATTCTGGTTTAAGCCAGCCCTGAACTGTGTGAAAATTGACCGTACAAGTTTGCTGCAGATTGAAACGCAATGGACTGCATGTTCATTGAACGTGAGCCAAAACATATTCTGTTTGTAAGATCGCGAAAGTTCCCTTGTAAAGTGTCCCGGAGACCTCTTTTCTTAACGAATAATGTTGAGTGTTGTATCCCGTGATAAAAGTATTTGCTCTTCAGCAGTAAACTAAATATATTTCCAATTTGAACTGCAGTTAACCACAAGGCACCGTCCTAGGACCATTGCTTTTCATTGGTTAGAAAGCCACTGCTAGTAGAAGTCATTTTCGGATCTTTCTCATTGTGAACCACATTCATTTACAGCTGAGATTAATCATTAACAACTGACCTCGTCGAATGAGTCACAACTCCGTTTTGAAAGCTCTGAAGCTCTAATAGAGACAACAAATAAGCCGTTCCCTCTAGAGCCTCGGTTGAAGAAGATGAGCTATTAAGCGATTTATACGAGCGCTTTACAGTTTGAATAAGGATACCTTACGATTTTCCTAGTTATAAGAAACGCATATGTAACTGTCGAAGCTTTAATTACTAGGACTTTTCGCGAGAAGCGTTACCCGAGAAAAATTAATATAAATATTGTGACTGATTGTGAATATAATATACTGACTTCTTTACTTCTAATCCAACATACAGACATTTAGTTCTCAAATAATTCCAATTTTATGAAAGCTTAAAATGCAATGTCAAGCAAAAGTTTACTTTAAGTCATGAGGCACGGGCACGATATGGCCGCAGTTATACATTTTGCCATTTTTTCGCCAGCTCCACGACTATTAGTTTAAAGCCAATACGTGTGACCTGTTCACTAAGTGTTTATTTTGAAGCATGCCCACCTTCCATTTATTAGTTTTTTTTCCATTCTTGTTTTTGTTTATTTTCCATTGAACGTGCTCTCCTTATTTTACAAAATCAATTCACATCACATTACGAAGGCCATCACTTAACCCCATCAACTAAATAATCAAACTTGGTGAGTTATTGAACCAAACTTGACCGTGATACAAATTAGAGCATTTATTAGTGGCTTGCTGTTCGTCACCTCAAAGCTGAAAAATTGTTCTTCAAAATCTAGAATGACACCAAACAAATCCAACACGAATACATAATTTTTGCAAATAAACGCATTTGCCCTACAAAAGCCCTTCAAGTAGGCGAGTGTTTTCCATTATGAATCAATCCACTTCAAATCACTCGTCTGGTCAAAATAGATAAAATATGTTTCATCGAAAACCACAGCCAATGCCTGTCATGCATAAAAATGCTAACATTTTGGTTTGAAGCTCGCCGTGCTGCCGGCCCGTTAACAGTTGTCAAACATGTTAACCGTCATCGAGGGAACTGTCCCATCAGGTGTTCTCCTGACCACTGGTACTTGTGGTGGTTTTAAAAAAAAAACATTCGAAACACATAATGTTATTCACTTGAATAGCTACATATATGCTGGAGGTCGTACTGACCTCAGTACACTGTTGTACTTTTATAGGCCTACATGGATGGAATCCATTCGGTTACAAACGATGGCCTTTTTGGAAATTGAGTACATTTGCGATTGTAATTATTATGCTTCTCTATTACATCGAGGTGCAAATTGATAACCAAAATGAAACTGAAAACTTTATTTTGTTAACGAAGATTATTTTTGGTAGGACTGAAGTAAGTTATTGTATATGGATTGTGTAAGGCTACTCCAATAGGCCTGTTAAGAAGAGAAATTGTATACAATGCGCAATGCGTAAGTTCGGTGAAGCGTGATGTTTGAACTTCTTGCAGATGGTGGAAGCAAACAGAGATATTAATCACTATTGAGGGTTGTGACAATGTTTTGAAGAAAGTGTAAGATGGTCTGACTTTCACCATGTCCTGTTCTCAGTTCAGGTGTTTATGTTGGGCATTGATTAAGTGCTGGTGATTTTCTTTCAAATTATTTTAGTCTTTTATGTTACTGACAGCTGTAGTGAGGCATCTGCATCTGCTTTTAGAAAAAAGTTCGAATGTTGATACACTTCAAAATTGAATGAATTGTCTAGAAAACTAGTTCTCTGCGATATGATGCGATAAGTTGTGAGTTTCTTGGCACAAGAAAGACTCTTTCAGAGCGTGAGGTAGTAAGTTATCGTTAATGTTTATACTTCTTTCTGTTCAGTGAAAAGCTTTGTTCTATATTCTAACAATCAAAGTAGTGTACCCCACTGGTGAATCAGAAAAATGGAAGAGTTGTGATTTCTTTTAAGGCCACAATACTCACAAGAGGTTAATCAAAAAGAAGAAGAATCACAATGAACTTATAACAAGCACATTTTTGAGCTTTAATATGCTTCAAATACTCACATGCAGTATATAACGACAACAAGCCTGAACATACTCCACAGGGTTGCCTTCATAAGCCTATTTAAACTTCAATACATGTATGAGGGTCTGTACAAACTTCTTAAGCCTGTACAGACTACATAAGCTTTAACAGACTACATAAGCCTTAACAGACAGCATACGCCTGTACAAACTTCCTAAGCCTGTACAGACTTCCTAAGACGTCATAAGCCTGTATCGGCTTCATAAGGCTTGTATAGTCTTCCTAAACCTATATGAGTTTCACAAGCCTGAATGAAATAAATGCTGTCAAACAAATCAGGCAAAATTGTTTAAGAAACGATAATCTTCCAAACCCAAACTAAATAACTTACACGTCTATTATACACAACGTAAACGTATTGTGACAGTTAGAACGTCGAATTTGATATCGAAGATTACAGGGTTTGAAATTCTCAAGATAATGAGACTGCTTCAGGCAATCTGATTTGCCTTTGCTAGTAAAATCAAAAACTCAAAGCGATTCGCAGCATATTAATCCTTAAATGACTAACCAGGGGTCGAATTACCGCATCAGTGATCGAGTGAGTGAGTACTATTCTTCTTTAAATTTTCGTTATTTTTAACACAACATCAATTTACTGTTCATTTATCAAATCCAATTCGTTCAAATACTGATGAAAGAATGTCAAGTTATCTTACCAAAGTGGTCCATAACGTGAGAGGAAATGCCAAAAACACATAATTCAGTCACGTATTACTCGATCACGTGTGCGGTGATTCAATCCCATCTCTAGTGGCTGTTTCACAATGCAGCGTCAATGCGTTCTGCGAGACTACAGTAAATGCGAGTCAACGAGACTACAGTAAATGTACATCGTTGTTGACATATACACATAAAACGTATTTTGTTGAAAGTGATATTCTTTCAATTCACAAACCCTCCCATTGGCCCACATCTCGTATCGCTCCGTTGCAAAAAGGATCACATCCTTGGTTGAGAAAATGTGCTTTTTAAAAAAAGGAAAACTATTCAGCTTCGTAACAGCGTAAACTAATTTGTGATATATGTCACAGGCACAAGCTATACACGAATTCATGGAATGAGAGTACTGTTTATCCCCTTTTCCCCTACGCAATTCCACCCCAGGAGGGTGAAAATAATTTAAGTCTTTCTGAACTGCACCTGGCTTCAAAGCGTTACTTAAGGACAGTTTCTGCAACTGACTACATCCTACATAGCTATGAAGGAATCAAAAATTTAAAATGATTTCAGCCACCAACAACCAAAATCTACCAACTCAAGTGCAAGTTTAATTTGTTCAGCTGTCATGAGACGAGGAGAAAAAAATGAAATAACGAAAAACGAAGAAGAAAACACATCACGTAAAAACTGCGACATTGTTGGAAAAATGTGCTAAAAAGATCTGTTTATCTGTTCGCTCTATGATACTTATTACAACCGACCACTACCACCATACCGATCCGATAAAGTATAATTACTTCCATTGGCTATGACCATGAAAACCACCAACTAACCAACCCGATCCGATCAAAAAACATTACATAATTACAAAAAAAAAAAAAAAACAATATCAACCCGCCACACAATAAGCAAGTGAGAGAAAAAACACAAGCACACGACGAGATCATGGAGAGCGGCTGACAAATAAGATGAAAAACAAAATTAAATAAAATTCCTCTCATCGATGCCATTATAGCTTTTAGCTAGCAAGCATCTCATCGTTTATCGTTGCTTGCAGCTTGGAAGTATCTCTGTATGCCAACAAACGACGTCTTCTGGTTCTCGAATGGATCTCGGTTCGTTCCAATTGGAAGCGTCGTCATACGCTGTTGTCGGACTGATGGTGGTGTTACACTTAAATGCGCATCTGCAGGTGGGACAGCAGTTTGTCATCACCAACGCAAAGCAAAAAAGATGCACAGCACGCAGTGGTCGAAATCACGTAATCACTTCGCAAATACAATGACTAAAGATGAAGAAGTCGAATAACAAGAAGACTCACATGACTTGATGCTAGGCGGACCGTTGAAATGGATTTTCTCCATATTTTCATTTCATTGGATAGTGGAATCGATTAAATTATAGGCGGCATTTGGTTTCAATTTTGGGTATTGCTGCCAAATTTGGCCAGCCTAAATGGCGAACAACATGACAACTTCGAGAACTGTGTCTCTGGACCATCTGTTGCCATCGGGGGCCTTGAAAAAGTTGGTATAAGTTGAATATTAAATGGGGACGACAGATCATACATCAAATGCCGGTTTGTCGATGCTATAATTTAATATTTCCGCCAAAATGTTTAGCTCTTACTAAGAAGCAGCAAAACTTGTTGACATCTGGTGCAATACTTCAACTGATTTCGAAGTTTTCAGTCAACATATATATGCCGTAAGACTCTTCCAGGGATATTTCTGCTGCGACATCATTCCTGTCGTCGCGACAACTACAAATGTATGGAAATGCAGTGTCGTTTTCGTCGCGTCAATATGTTGACTCTCATGTATCGCAACATAAACAAAATTTGACAGCGAAATTTGTCGCTGTCGAAATTACAAAATTGCTTTGGTTTGGGAAAGTCTTTAATTTCGAACAAAACGCTTTTCTTACGATTCATTTTTTGACAAACGTCAGGTGTAAACTGTTCTATTAGGGGTGTTCACACTATGCAACTTTTCGGAATGACAATTGATTGATAAATGTGAACGATTCAAACGACTGCATGGCAAGCAAAGCACTATAAAAAAAAGCACCAATAAAAAGAGATCCATTTATTTATCCATTTTATGTCTGCACCAACATTTCTCAATAGCTTTTGAATGTCACAAACCAAATGGAAGCTTCCTCTAAAGATATTCACTGCAAGGATTAAACTTCTTTGCTTAGATCTTTGACAGAATGTTGATAAAAACTTTCTGTTTCCCTTTAATTTCTCGGTTTGTACAAAACCATACGTCAGGTAATGAAACTTAATTGTTGCAACTTCGTAGACATTGGTGTATTCCAAATGGTTCTAATTTTAGTGCTGCCCGTGGGATAACGGTTAACATGCCTGTCTGTCAAGAGCGAGTTTAAGGTTCGAATCCCAGAAACATTCAACTGTTTTTCAACGAGAACTGCCTTTGGCGTGGAATCAGAGTCAAGTCCTCCGAGAGAACTGCTTCCTCACTTAGTCTTTTGGAAACTGCTAAGAACTTGTAGGTTATCTTCAACCCAAGTTAAGAAAACCGCGATAAGCACAGGAACTCCCCAAAAATCGGTTGTGCTACTTTCCTTCCTTATTTAATTATTTATTTACTTAGTTTTTAGACACTGTGCATTCAAATATATAAAATATAAGAGCGTATATTTACGACACTAAAAATTCAGTGTCACAGTCACATAAGTATAAAACAAAACCATTGCACTCCACTCCAATCTTCATGACTCACCGCAATAAAAACTATAAACTCAACAACATTTAAATTTATACTGTGACACTTTTGTACCAGATCATATTGACACTTTATACGTTAATATAAGGCACTAAAAGATCAGCGTCACAGTCACAGAAATAAAGCCACTGGACGTGATCAGAAGTACTTCCTATAATCCTGTGACACTTTTGCGTCAGGACATTATGAAATTTGACACAGTGATTGAAAATACCAGAACAAACTAATTTGTGGCACTAAAATATCAGTGTCGCAGTCACAGAAATGTGCAAATAAGCCACTGGACTGCTCACTTTCCCAAGTCACTGAAATAGAGAGTACTGCGTCAGAAGCACTGCCATTAATTTTGTGACACGTTTGTGACATTAACACTGACACTGACACTGAGTCAGAAAAAATGTGCATTCTTTGATAGTTTTGTTTCACATTTTCTCACATGTGTCGCGTTCTCTCAAAAACTTCTATTAATTTCAAAGAAGATCAAAACGCAAGTAATCTGACACCTCAAGGGCCTACTTCAATTCAATGCCCATATTTCTTTCTACACATAAATTCCTCTGGGTTCCCACAAGAAGTAGAAAATAAAAACTCATCAACTGCAAATTCCACACTCCTTAACAGGTCGTTTTTACATAAAACAAATTGAAAATAAAAACAAACTATAAGTCGATCAATTTCTCAACCTCAACCTTGTTTTAATTAAACGATTTACTCCTGTCCGACACGATCAATCTCTGTTTGGTGTTGATCTTACCTTAGAAACTTATTCTACCTCATTCGCATCAGTTGATGCTGGATATGGATACGGCAAACAAAAAAAAAACATCTGTTTTTCCTTAGCTAATTTTTTTTTGCTTTTTAATTTTTTATTTTATTTTTTTTTATTTCAAGGCATCTTTTCTTTGAGTGGTGCTAATTAAAATAGCAACTACTTGTCACTCAAGTGCCACTCTGGATTTCAATTAAATGCGCGGATGCAAGTTCTGTATGAGAGATTTGTGCATCTTTAGGTAAGTGTGTGACTGGGTCAAACTCACTTATGATTGTGTGAGTATTTGTGTGTGTGTTTAATTTACGCGGCCAAGCAGCAAAGCCCAGGCTAATCGCTTTTCAAAACTAATAAAACTCCATTCAATCAGATGTGGTAATTTGATTTGCAATTTTCCTTCAGTGAAGCACTACATACGAACACACATACACACTCATATAAATCTTTATCTTCAAGCTTCAAGCATATTTCCGAGAAGATGGCGTTTTAGGGTGAGGTAAAGTCCAAAGACTAGGAGTGGACTCTATTATTGGAGTCAAGTCGTCGCGTTGCCTTCGCGAATAACTATTCATTATGCAAATCTGCGAGACATGCGATTCTTCAAGATCATCTGAGATTGTGTCTGAAGAAAAGAAAAAAAAAATAAATAAAAATAAGATACTGTCTTGCATCGATGTATCTCAGAGCAGCCGACTCGACTGTAGGACACACAATTATTGTTTGCCACTCACTACCTATATTGTGGGTACAAATATTTCTGGGAAAATCTTGTTTTGTTGAATTCTGTTTAAATAATTAATTAAACGCTGACGACCACTAGTGGTTAGTTTATTGTATGAGCCCACAAGTATCTACTACCTATACTAAAACTCATGTGCTTTGCTTTTGATGTGCGTTTGTGTTTGTACTGTTTGTTTGTACGTATATGTCGAATACCTTCTCGGATGGTGCTTAGAATTCTATTGATGTGCAAAGAGTTTTGCATGACGCACTGTTAAGGCATCCATCCCTTCAAGTGAGTTTAATTGAAATTAGAGTCACAAATGCAACCAGAACGGATTTGGTTTGTAGTACGAATTGCATTTAAATGGATGAGTGGGTTCAGTCCCTGGTTTGGTGTGGTGCATGATATAGGGTGGTTATGATTTTCATGATAATGCTCATCCAAGCGGGGGGAAGTGACTGTGCATCTTGTGGTTGTGTCATATCGTATTGTTGTATAATTTCAATTGAATTTGCATTAATATTCTATTATATGACAATCGCATTACGAAAACGCTTATAGTGGCTTTGCTTTGGTGTGTTTGCACCACAAACGCCGTGTAGCGAATTGTCGCCTAGTCGATGCTGACGGTTATGTATGAAGTGTTGAAGCAAAAAATGAGATGTACTTGTACATGCTATGTTCTGGTTAATTTGCATCGCTTGAATAGAGTTCCTAAGGATGTGTTAAATTAAGATAACTATGTAATTACTTCAAGAATTGAGTTTAAAATAAATTCTCAAATTCCAGTTTTATCTTCATTGAATGAATTGAAACTTGAAGCTTTTAACAACGTAAACAGCAAAGAAAAAAAACGAGTCTTTAAGTTTCACGGAAATATTTTTGAGCCAAATTAGAATATATTCTGTAGCACCTGGATTTGGACAAGTCATTTCGAAGCTTTAAAAGAACTCGCATTGCCGAAATCTTAAAAATTGTCAACTTTTTCATCCACTTGCTAACTGGCCATCGACTGTTGAATTCTATTGACGAACAGAGAACTTGAAAGACAAACACAGACCGGCTTATTATAAAAATTGACTGATCAAAGATAACAAGGAAGCATTAAGATTATTTAGTGTACAAAATTTACGGTTACATCAGCAGAGGACTTCCAAGTTTTATCTGGACAAATAATACAAGCGAGAAACCGAGGCGCGTAAACTACCTAAAACGAAGAGGATTAAAGGAACGCAAGCGACCAAATTTTGAGCAACAAGCAAAATCAAATGCGTTCCACGACTCATCATTTTCCCACTCAACTTTCCAGTACGTTGTCGGCCCATAATACATTTTTCATGAATCTCTGTACGCCCTAGAGTTTAACTCAGCATTCCTAGATTGGTAAGAATTACGGTTCTATTGTTTGATGGTAGCGTGCAAGTGACTAATTCGCTAGCCTATAAAAATAATCATGAACTATTCAAGTAAAGCCACAAGAACTGCAGCATTTTTGACGACATCATTCCACAGTTGGATGGCTGTTATGATGCATATACCAAAGGGATAACAGTTCACCCATGCAACTGCTACTCATCAACAGTGGAAAGGCAGTTTGAGGTAAGGCTCAGTCTCGACTTTAGAAAAAGAGACAACTACGAGATCTAGAAGCATAATGTGCTGCGTGGTTTTCAGTTCTCTATTTCACAAAGAACACAACCAATGAGGTTATAACACATTCTAGATGAAGTCTTGTGTCCGAAGAGCTGGGATATAGACGTAGAATATTCGTTTCAAGGCTCACACTCCTGCTCTTTGAACGCTGTGAGACTTCAACGAGAACGTGTGAAACAGATTTACAGATTTGAAGTTCAAAGCCTTGAGATATGACAGCATTTATCACCAGGCTTAGATCAAAAAGGCTTTACGTAAAACTCCATCGAAGAAGGGGCTCGTCGATGAACCCTTTTTATATAAGAAGCCTTGATTCCAAGCTAATAAATCTTTCTGAAGTTTCCCTTGCATTGAAAGCAAGGTCCACAGTCCACACTTTCCCAAGTGGTAATTGGATCCATTTCATTCGGTTAGAGTTCGGGTCGGCTTTCGGTATAAATATCTAGAAAAGCCAATCCACATTTATTCGGCATAGTGTGAAAGCATATTAAAGCTATGTATGGCAACAGCCTACGCTAGTAAACGAGTGAGTAGGTTCGTCTTTGTCCAGAATGGTCTGCGCTAAAGTGTAAGAAAATCGTGGACGATCGTTTATGTACTTCAAACTTGTTGATGTTTGCTAACAAATAGGTTTTGGTCTACCATTTTCATGCCGTTTGACTTGAGCCAAAACAACCAGCATTGTTTATAAACCACCTTTTAAGCTTAAGTCCATTTAATTTACTAGCTCATAAGCGCAGAACCTAGGGAACTAGGGAACCAGCGTTGTAATTGCAACAGCCAATTAAGTATTCGATCAGTACACTATTTTACCAATACTGTCCGACATTAAGAAGCTTAAGTTCTTAGAAATTTTAAGCTGAAAATGTTCAGTTTTATACCATGACTTCGGAATAAAGGGATGCAAAAGATTTTTGACTTCCTCTTCTTTTTCCTTAGAAGTAAGAGTACGTGAAGGGATGACAGATTTAACACTTGTCTGTTTCACATTAGTGTTCAACCTGAAAGGTGAATTTTGACTGCCTTGTAGTCAAAATATTAGTATAGGCTTAGTAAAATGATTGCCACTTCCTAAAAGATAGAAACTTACAGAGACAGCAATGTAAACTTGAACCACATTTTAGAGAAATTCAAGTTACCGATAGATTCAATTACCAAGGCAGTACCTACTGTATTCTGTAACAGGAGCTCGTCTTTATACATTGTCCTCTCAACCATCGGCATCTTGAAAACCTACAATGTGTTCGGCGAGTCACGCACGAAGAGGAAGGGCTTTCGAAATGCATTACGTAGAGGACTATTGAATTCCTCAAGGTGGGCTTCCCGCGAAAAGCGTGCTTGATACTTGGTTTGAATCTAGAATTCTGTTGCAAGTCCCTATCCATTTGCAAGGATACCACACAACGATGTTTAATTAAAGACTTAACTTAGGTATACGAGCTTTAATCTTTAGAAAAGTATAGGTTGCTCATCAAAATCCTTGTGCAGGCACTTTCAGTTATTCCAAATCTAAGAGATGACTTTTTTATCATACAAATTGAAATTGATATATTGACGTGTGTGTAGGAACACCCGAAGAAATACTTTTCGTATAAATCCACAAACCATGAATACCTTGAAGAGATTCTTATAATAAATTCCATAGCTGACGTAATCAAAACCAACTAATCAAGACAAACTGCTCAGTCAAACATAAACACAACACTATATGTTCACATTAATCAAAGAACAGTCAAGACCGCTTGTACTAGATTTGGTGTTCATTCAAGTTCTTTTTCGTTTCTTCTATAATTTCATTCATAAATAATAGGCTTCGTTCGAATGAGAATTTCATATCTAACAAGACAAACATGGTTCTGATTTTCAAGATACTTTTCCAATAAGGAAGTGGCAGATAGATGCCTCTTCTTTTTTTTCTCTCCAAGTATTGGTACGCACAGTAAGTTACGAACGACGTGTATTTTATTCAATGGAGGAAGGAGGACATTTTGACACACAGATAAGTGCTCCATCTTCCATTGGAAGCAGAAATCTATGTAGATAGACGCACTACTAGTGAGAACCATGATAGAGATGAAGAATAAAAAAATAAAACATTTATCCATCCAATGTGTGTTTTTCTCATCAATCTGTAATTTTAATTTTCTCAAATTGCATAGAATTAGTGTGATGCACACAGTAAAAGTTTCTGCCTGTCATGTATCTTTCATTTGAAGTTTTTCTTTATTTTCCCATCCTCGACATCATCTTCGTATGGTGTGTTCGTTGGCCGTGTGTGTGTGCTTCTGTTTGTTTTTCTTAACAAAACGAACAGAAAAACAAACACTTAGTTAACAATCTGACATTGAAAAGTGCCGTGGAAAAGCGTAATTACCTCTTTCTACACTCGGTGAATACAAATAGCGCGATTTAACATCTACACCCTCTTTCTCTCCCCCCAAACAACCCCACAGCTTACCCGTCTTTTCGTTTAAACAGCAAAATTACATCAACTGTCAGATTGCGCGCATCACACATGAAAATATCAAAGACACACTTACTCGCTTTGGATGAAAAAATAAATAAATAAATAAATGTTTCCATCACGCGAACAACGAAAATCGGCAACAAAAAAGCTCCCCAGAGTTTGAACTTGAAACTGCATACGAAAACGATCAAAAGCAAAAGAAACAAACACACCGCGCGATTATATAAGTAAATACAAGTATCTAGATACTAGTAGGTAGACTAATGGAGCAGTAGAGCGCAGCAGTGAAGTCACAGTTGCGGCTGCGGCAGCGCAAGCGTGTGCAACTAACTATTAGGCCGAGCACGCAGGCCATATGCAAATGAGTTGTAGGTATAGGTTTATATGGTGCGGTGTAGTATGATGGCACTGACAGTGGCAGAGCGTGCACCACACTCAAGTCAGGGTATAAAGTTTAACTCGCCGCGGTTTCTGGTATTACATACACGTAACCCTTGCATGCCATGCAATACCAGTCGTTGTATGCCAATTACTAATCAAAATTGACAGCGAGCCTTGATAAAGAAAATTTCAATGTGATTCTCTGATTCATTGCCGCACTGCCCATGATTATGGGGTTTCGATCTAAACAAAGTTGAGGTTGAGGTCCACCCCGAAATTAACTCACAAGCAAAACGTAGACGTGGTTTCTCCACAAAGCAGCGCCATATGTGTATCGAATATCCAATTTCAAATCAGAGAAGGAGGTTGCGAGTTGTGACTGTGAGTAATATTTTAATGAGAAACGATCAATGCTTTTGGATATTAGTCACCTGAAAAGCGTCATCAAACCGACCGACGCGCGATGGATAAATATTTTGTTTTCTGTCATTTCGGTACATTTGGAGTTAATCGTTAAAGGAGATGGTATCAGACCCATCAATTATCGGCGCTGACAACTGATTGCATGCGAATAATTAATTTACCAAATGTGCGGGGAGTTAAAATAAATTTAAAAATTCCATGAGGTGCCATGGGGTAGATAGTTGGGACCTGTTTCTTTTTTATTTATATAAATTTATACAAAATGATGAGTGATGAATATACAATGACGAGTGGTTGAATTTTGATTGAAATATACGTGTTGATCCAGCCTCAGATATTGACTCGTGTTATGGTACCATATGAGTGATTGGATTCACGTGAAGTCAAGACATGGAATCGAAATATTCGCTCGTAAAGTTTGCTGTTTACCAAGTCATGTTCGCATGTCATGAGTTTTGAGTTTGAAATGTCATGGTCTTAAAAGACGTGCTTCAGTGGAGTGTTAGAGATTTGGAAACATGTAGTTAGACATACAATTTGACTGAAAAAATGTGTCCTGCTACATTATGTTACATTGTAAGACACGGATAAGAAATCGGTAATTAAGTTTGATTAGTAGCTGATTAATTCTAAGGTAAAAGAGAAATTAAATGTATCAACAGTTTTAGTGACATTTAAGTTCTCTGTTACGTTACGGTGCGTGCATTTGGAAGAAATTAATCTTTAAGTTGAGACAGCCCACAATAACTGCATCTATATGCTCTAGTCTATAATACCAATTTTAAATCTTAGAAAATAGACAATGTGAAACTCTCACTCACTCAATTCTACTTTTCGTAACGTAGGTACGGTAAACAGCTAATGTATGAATAAAGTCATCATCCCATCGGCACAGGGTTATAACTGTTGTGAATTTCTAGATGACTTCCCTTTTGTGACTAGGCAATAACCTGCTTTTCAAAGATGTTTTAACGTAACGTAACGTGTTACAGAAAAAATAGCTGGAAAAAGTCATTTCATTAACGTGTTAAGGTAGTGAGATTCAAAACAAATTGATCCAGACAACATAACGTTACGTAACTTGTCTATCAAAAATGTAAGCATTTAACAGGTAACTATTTTGAGGTGTTATGAAAGAGCCAAGGTTGCGAGATCCGAAACTATTTCCTCCAGAAATTGAAAAAAAAAAGTTGTGGTAATCATCCCCGACAATACGAATACACCAGAACACAACTTACGTTACATATAACGTAAAGAGAAGATAAAATTATTATAAGGCTTTCGAAAAGAAAAAACTTATATTAAAACAGACGTTTTTTTCGCCACGGAATATGTCTCTTTACAAAAAAGAAATTCAAAGTCGTATGTTTGTAACGTAACGCAACAGAATACCCGCTTATCAGTTTGCTCATGATTCCTACAAACAACACAAAGCTGTGAGGTCAAATATATTTGCTCCACTTTAAATCAAAACAAAACTCTTTTATATGGTTACTTCCGCGCCAAGGCGTCAAATCAAATTAAAAACTTACATGCACTTGATTCCCGCATTCAACAGCTCATATCAATAATGCAACACATAGAGAGAACCCCAAGGCTTTGATTGTTATTTTCGCTGTTGTATGTTGTACTCTTTTTTGTATTGTTTTCCTTTTTCTTGCTACTCTTAGGGGCCGTTCATAAATTATGTAAGGCGTTTAGGGGGGGGAGGGGGTCGACTGAATATTATAACTTCTTACTATAGGGAGGGGGGGTAGTGAACCTGACATTACGTAAGATATTAAATTAAAATTTTACCACTCGCACTAAGATGATGATTAACCAGTCTGATATATTGATTCAATTACTGGAATGACTGACTCTTTTTGTTATTGCAGTAAGTAATGATACTTTTGTAATACATGATACTTGGTGTAAAAAAAAAATGTAATAAAAGATATTTTTGTAATAATCGGAGTTTTAATAAATTTTTCTTACGAAAATTCTTACTAAGGGAGAGGGGGGAGTAGTTTCAATCTTATGATGTCTTACAGTGGGGGGGGGAGGGGGCCAAATCATTCCTAAAAATCCCTTACGTAATTTATGAACGGCCCCTTATGCTGGAAACAAATTAATTTTGTCTCATTCCTCTGTTTGCTTCTGTTTAAAAATACAAGCGAAACACTATTTATGTGTGATTTGATGTAATCGGTTGTAATCAAAGTTTTCAGTGTCATTATTGACAACAAAAACGACAATGAAGCCACTGTGTGTTGTGAATAGTTGAAAGCTTCGAATATAATGCGTATATGACGGTTACAATTGACGCTACAAAAACATGTAGGTGTGCGTGTGTAAAGTTGCAATGTCAAAAAAATAAATAGTAATTAAACCAAAAAAAAAAAAAAAAAACAACACGGATAGAATAGTTGGATTGATTCGATTAATTTATTTTGTAGATTAAGTCTTAAGCCGATAAGAATGCATTAAGGTTTTGCTGAATTGATAAATTAGGCCTCAAGAAAGGTCAGCAATGTTGAGTGAACGTCAAGAAAAGAGCGATAATCAAGTTTTTTTTTTTTGAAGGCACGTGCGATTAAATGGACCACACAGAACTTTATGCTCCTGGCTTCCGTCTTGCGGATGGATTTAATCTGGGTTTAATAATGACTCGGACAGTGTCTGACCATGAAAACATACACAAATTGGCGTGTTTTTTAAATGTTTTGTGTTGTTAAACATTCGATTGTAGAATACGTACTAAAAAGGTCAAGTTTTTCTACTAAAATCAGCGTGCAAAAAAAGAGAGTAGTGAAGCATGACTTTATAGTAACCTCCGATTGTCTAAATTTGTGTAACCAAGCGTTTTAGTTCTTCTCAAGTTAGCTAACAACCATAAAATAACCCAACGAGTGTGACAGCATAATCACTTGATATTTCTTGGATTAACATAGGCATGCGTCATATCGCAAAACTTACTTAAAAGGATTACTCGAGGGAAAACCCCCAAAGCTGCTTATGCCCATTTTTTTTTTATAAATTATTAACTTTTTATGTCTGATTTAACTTCGACTTGTAGTATCTGTGGATGTGGACTAATGAAAATTCCCAAACAAAAACTAGACAGGATTTCTTTTAATCGCTAGAGTTGATTTGCCATCCCTGTACTTTATTGGGTGTGTTCACATAGTGCTCAAAGGTGAAAGAAATATTCTGCATATTATTTACAAATTCTCTTTCTGTAAATAACATTTTTAGAATGTCAAAATCATATTTCCGCGATTTTAAGAAACAAGAGACAAAAAATGAGAATATTTAATTAGGTCCGCGAAACGACATGAAGAGAATGCAAAGCAAAACTTCAGAACCCGTATTATGAATTACGAAACGTGAGACAAAAAAAACGAGAGCCAAAATAACTGTAGCCACGACATAGACCGATTATGAATTACGTGAATGGATTCATGAAGAATTGAAGATGTCAGAAAAATTACAAAACGACCAACAAAAGCAGTCATAAATGACAGCGAGTATCGTGAAACGTATTCGCAACGTAACGACAACGAAATGTTTTTAGCGATTTTTGTTATTTGTAGACGGGCCCTTTCGATGTTATATACAATGTTTCACTTTATCTCCCACCTTTTCTCTCCTCGACATAAAAAGGATTTTCTTCAAGTCAATTTAGGCTAGTTATTGTTCATCATTAAAGCTGTCAAAAATTGAAATCCATACCCACCAGAGATAAGAAATTAATTAGATGGCAAACCCTTACTTCTTTTGCCCCGCAACAACCATTTGTTTACATTGTTGTTTTTGTAATCACATCCTCTGTCTGTGAATACGTGGAAGCTGTACTCAAAGTGGTAGTAGTGAGATTTGCTGTACTCAAATTGGTAGTAGTGAGATTTTGTGAAAAGTAAAGGTGGAGTGGAAGCTGTACTCAAAGTAGTAGAGGTGATTTTCGGTAAATCAGCATGTGTGTGTGAAGTTTGCCATCTAATTATTTTCTTATCTCTGATACCCACTCTTCATTGGCAGCTCAGTTAGAATGAAAACACCTGTCATTTTAAAACTTATCTCAAGATTCAAAATAATCAGCTAATTGCAAAATGCTTCAGGTGCGCCTAGCCTAAGAATAAGAACCTCAAAAATTAAAAAAATACGAGAGGCAATGTTCGGAGATTAAGAAGAACCAAGCCACACGAGCTAATGGCCTAAAAGTCATGGGAAGCATTAAAAGTTTAAGCTTCCCTTAAAGAGATAATATTATTGAGAAAGAAAAATCTGTTGTCGATCGTTATAGATTGGTTCTGATTATGAGGAGTTTTTAGTGGGTAAGAATCCCACACTACTTGGTATCGAATACTACTAAGTGTCTTTTGAAGATTTACTCCTGACAAAAAAAAAAAAAAAAAAAAATTAAAAATGCCATCTCTGAACTCTTTTCAAAATCATTTGTAAAAAATAACGTCGAACCTTTTAACTCCCTTGCAGAACGAATTCATTTTAAGGTTGGCAAATAACTTTGACTAAAAGACCTTCTATTAAAACAAAAAGTGTGTGCAAATATTCACCACATGCCTTAATCATACTTCGTGTACAATGTTGAGTGGTAGTTACACAACTGTCGAAGAATTTCCTTCTCAGTTCTAATCTTATCACTGCAACGACTAAAAACTGACACATTCTTAGACTCTTCAAAACAAATATAAACTAAACTTTCTCATTACTTTGACCAACTAAACACAAAATTCCAACTCAAGTTCTACAAGAACTAGGTCAATACACCTTGAATGAAAGGCATGGTGAGAACCAAGCCCCATATAAGTGATAAGACTCTCAACTTATCTCTGAATTCACTTTGACAGCAATTCTTAGACAATCAACTTGATATTTTTGTTTCTTTAAAAAGTTAAACAACATGAGTGTATCTTATACCACTTAAGCCTAACCGTTAATAAACCTTCTTTATCAGATACCTTGATAAGATAACACGACATCACACACGAATACCTTCGCAAGAACCTTCAAACATATTTTCTATTCAGAATTTGAAGGAAAGTTTGAAATAATCTTCACATTTTCCCCATCATATCCCATTGTCTGGCGCTTAAAATAGTCACATCAATGTTGAGTGATCCCCCAACCCACAATATTTTCTGCTTTTCAATTTTTCAAGTGCATCGCAGCGATTTGTGACTTTTTTTTATCAATCTACACTGAAATTAAATTGAAAAAATACACGGCAGGTATGATTAAAAAATATATATACTGTGGGCATATTATCATCACACCGATTTACCGCCACCACAAGCAAACAATACGCCGAAGCAGAACACAAAAAAATCACGACCATCGCAAAATTCTGGCTTGGCTGACAACGACAACTCGATGATGATCATCATAATTAAATTATAGCATTGACTGAAGTTCAATGGAGAAGTAAATATGTACCTATAAAAAATCCCATAAAAAAAAACAGACAATAAAACAAATTTTCATCTACCAAGGCCACTGAGGGAATAAGTATCTATCTACAACACGCTTAAGTTGCTGGTGCTGTTGTGTTCGGCAAACAACAAAACGATCATCACGATGATGATGGTGATATGTTTAATTTTTTACTTGACAGTCATTTTAATAATTAAACGAACAATTTGCCACTGCACTTCATGGGAACGTTAATATACGTTAAACTTCCTAACCAGCCATTCAGAGAGAAAGAGACACTGGTGATCTCTCCAATTTTCTTGAGAATTCCCATCCATCCACCCGATACCCGAACCCTTGATCTGCAGAAACTTTGAAAATAACGACGACACGGTGAGAAGTTTTACAAAAAAGGCATATAAAAAACTATCTCAAACTTCGGCGCGTGTATATAAGCTGCATCTATTATAGTCAAGCCAAGTTAAAACCGCATAGCTACAATTATGGAAATTACCATCTTTCTGTGGCACTGGAAGATCATTATTCACCTGTTTGCATCTATTCAAGTCTCCCCCGCGCCGTTCTCTGCCCACGCCCCGGTTTGACGGTCGGTGGCTGGTGGTACCTCTGCCATGTATCTCTTTTTTTTTTTTGTATAAGTATCTTTATTACGATGACGACGACGACGGCAAATGTAGGTAACTTCAACTCGATGGTTAATGGCGCGGTTGTGTGTGCAACAAGCTTATTTACCTGTCTAATATCAAGTTCAAGGTCAAAGTGAGAATAATATACTCGTTTTAATAAATGCAAGCGAATGTAATAATAAATAAGAATCGTACATGACTATACACAGCGAGATACACCGAGTTATAATGGAATTAGTATCGGATTGTTTTGTTATTTTGCTTGGTTTATTAGCAGCCGAGGGTATTGCTACTTCTTCTTCGTCGTCCTCCTCTTCTTCTTCTTCTTCTTGTTTTTCACATTTAATTGCAATAAAAACATACAAGTTATAGTGGGCAGGTTGGCGTCTCGTTTGTATGATGGTTCACATTTTTGGGTACAAGAATTTAATTTGATTTTGAGTTAAGAAAAAAGTCGTTTAATTGTTTTTTAATTAAACTTCAACGAAGATGTTTCTTGGTCTTTTCTTGAGTTAAAAACAATGCTGCTGTCTTTTGTATCTGTGTGTCTTGAAAAGCTCATTTCGATAAATGCGCAATTGGCGGAATAGGAATTGGAATTTTGAAGCTGCGAGGGTGGCTCTTATAATGAGTTTCCATGAATTGGAACGCCAAGTATCTGATAATAAAAGTTAGACCAAGTGGAATCTCAATCAAATCGAAACTAAAAAAAAAACACACAATTTTGCGCGCCATTTTGAAAGAATTACAAGAAAAATTGCCATGAAAAGATTTAGCTTGTGATTTTTCCCAGAAAACATTGCACTCCGGATGTGAATCATTGGGGTGGATGCATGTGTGTGTTTTAATTGCAATTTTCTAGAACCAATAGATTTATGCACTTTGCGATGCGCTAGTTTTGTTTCACTTGTGAGTTGTTCATTCGAGGCAGTGAAAGCTTTTATGTGTAATTCGGCTTCTATGTGTTTTCTATACTTTTCTTTTGTGATCTGGACAGACTATAAAATTGGTATGAAGTAAGACTCTGCTTTATGGATTAATGAATCGCAACTCAATGGGAGTGAAACAAACTTAAGTATTGCACAATTGGGAAAAAAATACAAAATGTTGGCGTAGGGGCATTATATCTATATTCACAGATGGAAGATCTCAATCGAATTCTAGACAAAAAGTTGAGCTACACTGTTAATCATAGATACGTATAGTGCAGTCAATGAAGCGAAAAATAGGGCCCAACCTCCGAATTTTTTTACTCTGAACCGATTTGCATGAAATTTTGGAATTAGGCTCATCTTACCCTTAAATTCAAAAGTGAAAATAATTTGCACACCGCCATCACCCTGGGGGTGGTTGCCACCCCTTCTCGGGGGTGAATTTTTTTTTTTGAAATAACCTCGGATATCGATAGAAGACCTAATTTTAAGCAAAAAAACAAATATAAAGTTTTTTGTTAAGTCCAATACTTTTCGAGTTATTGGCAATTGAAAATTCGCAATTTGTTCACGTTTTTCATCTATTTATTGCAAATATCTCCAAAACTATACGTTTTATCGAAAATTTTATAAAGAACAAAATTGTAGCAGGTAAAACAATGAACAATTTGGATTTTTATAAAGTATTCTAAGAACAATATTAAGCTAGATATAAAAGATCAAAACCATTTTTTATTTTGTCTGAAATTTAATGGTTGTAGTCAATGCCATTTAGCGGCGAGCAGATGCATTTTATGCATTCTAATACAATAAAATGTTTTGTAGTGCTTGAAATAAGCTTTAAAATGAGCACTATTAAAAGTCTCTTGCACGTAAAATAAGTGAGCTGTAGTGCAAATAAGGAGAGCATCTAATGTTTTTTTCTTTTAAATCAATGGCTTTCATAACTGCCATTTCCACCAAAATTAAATTTAATCGTATTCCGCCTAAAATTAAGTTTGTTATGAAGAGTTTGATAGATAGTATCAGTTTGGCTGCTTTTGGACACATATTTTTCAAAAAAGTCACGATTAAAAAAAAACAACAAATTTTCAAATTTTTAAAAACCCCACTTTTTGTCATAATATCTCAAAAATGACGACATATACGTATAATAGTGTAAGAATAAAAAATTTTGGTATTTTTTTGACAAACAATTTGGTCTTTTAGTTTTTTCCGTCAAACAAAAATTGACGGAGATATGATTGTTTAAAGAGCGCGTGGCAGCGCAATCACAGCCTCTCTTAAGTCCTTTAACCCTTCACCGTTTTAGCAAAAAGTTGTTTACTATATATTGCAAGGATGTTTTAGCTCTCTTAATTACCTTTACAATGGTTTCTTACAAATTGTGATATCATAAAAATTGAAGGAGTTATGGTCCAAAAACTCATTGATTTAAAAGAAAAAAACATTAGATGCTCTCCTTATTTGCACTACAGCTCACTTATTTTACGTGCAAGAGACTTTTAATAGTGCTCATTTTAAAGCTTATTTCAAGCACTACAAAACATTTTATTGTATTAGAATGCATAAAATGCATCTGCTCGCCGCTAAATGGCATTGACTACAACCATTAAATTTCAGACAAAATAAAAAATGGTTTTGATCTTTATAAAAATCCAAATTGTTCATTGTTTTACCTGCTACAATTTTGTTCTTTATAAAATTTTCGATAAAACGTATAGTTTTGGAGATATTTGCAATAAATAGATGAAAAACGTGAACAAATTGCGAATTTTCAATTGCCAATAACTCGAAAAGTATTGGACTTAACAAAAAACTTTATATTTGTTTTTTTGCTTAAAATTAGGCCTTCTATCGATATCCGAGGTTATTTAAAAAAAAAAAATTCACCCCCGAGAAGGGGTGGCAACCACCCCCAGGGTGATGGCGGTGTCCAAATTATTTTCACTTTTGAATTTAAGGGTAAGATGAGCCTAATTCCAAAATTTCATGCAAATCGGTTCACAGTAAAAAAATTCGGACCTAAAATGCTTCATTGACTGCACTAGTAGCCAGAAACGATAGTTGATCCTTAATGTCAGCCTAGCCCTGGAGCAGAAATAATTAAATAGGGACAAATTCTAGGACAATGGCGGATGGTCAATTCTTTTGAAAGTATGTACTCGGATCAAGGTTTATTCTTTGAATAAATCGGAAATGAAATAAATGGTGACTAACTTAAAATCAGAATTGTATATTCCGTCTACGTAAAGTGATCATCACTAAGTATTCAAAGTTTGACATCATAAAAGGCAAAAGTGACGTTTGACACATGCTTGTTTGCGAACTGTCATATGTGACGATCAGATTACGTAGACCGAATTGGTATATTTAGTTTAGGTTACATTAAAGTGGCTGTTAGCTCGGCTAAATTGGTATAGATGTCGTTATTAACAATCCCAAATCGTCCTGGACGTGATGCCTGTGTTGTAGTTATCATCATATTTACTTGCTACGGTGGTATTCGGTGATCGAGTTAATGAATTGAGCCCCCCGAGAGTCATCGCACTGCCATTAAAAATGCTTTCTCATATAGTAGCGCTATATCGAACAAGTGATTTTAAAGACCGACAAGGGCGAAATGACAAAAACTATTAAGCAAAGAAATTGGTGAATAAGCAAAGTCGTTCTGAGATAAAGATTTTTAGGGTGATTTTCGGTCCAAACTGTATATCGACTTGCGAGAAGAAGACTCAACGTAGAACTTCGCATATTGTGAAGCGACCAAAAACCAGCCAACCTGAAATGTGTAACTAGAAGAGACTAGTTAAGAACCAGATTAGGATAAAGGATTCGATCAGGTAGAACTGTAGGGCCACTTTATGTCTTGGACCTTTCAGCAAGTCCCAAGAACATAGATATACACTTTCCGGATGAGAAAGGAATTTAAGAAATGGTGGTGCAAGCAAAATACCAGAACTTTCATGCGTGTCAGCAACCATCATGATATTAAACCGATGAAAATCTACCCTAGAACCTTCCCTGACAACACTTCAGGGTCATTATTTTGACTATGGTTTTTCCTAAAGTGAATGGTGTATTTTTTTTAGCGTTCTAACGATGAAAGTGTTCTTGAAATCGGTCCAGTAGTTTCTAAGTTCCCCGTTACGTCACCGTTCCCGTCCCGTTTCTATGGGAATATGGAGATGAGATAGAACATCCTGATAATGAAAGAATTTTTGAAACCAGTCCAGTAGTTTCTAAGTTTTCGTTTTTATTCCGTTCCCGTGAGAAGATGGGGTAGAAAAATAGTCTATGTTACTCGGCGCAACTTATAAGGAAGAGAAAGAAGAAGAAGAGGAGGAGGATGAAAAAAAGTAAGAGTCCTCTGTCGAAGAAGTTCTGGAATGTTCCCCTTAATTTAATTACATAAATTTTCTTTTTATTCAGACTTCTCTTCCTCATGTTTTGGAAAGTGCACAAGTTCACGAAAGTAGCGCTCCTTGCGTTTCCGTGCGAACACGGTGATGAAATATTGCACAAGTTCTTTGACTATGTCTGTACCAAACTTAAATTAAATCGGTTCAGTAGCAAACAAACAAGAAAGTAATTGTACACACCTTCAATAAGAAATTGGCGCTACTTAAGGGAGGGGTAAGCCGGCCGGACGGACAATGATCCCGGCCGCGTAGCATCTTTGCTCCTTTTATGATTGGTTCCAGGTAGCTCGAGGTCTTCTTTTGTGTTCAGGGAAGGGGAGTTCACTCTAATGACGCTTCTAACGGAATATTTTTGATTCAGTGTGCTGTTTTTCGCGTTTATCTTTAAAAGAGTTTATCTCGAAACTAGTATCTTTAAAGGCGGCGTGCAAAATATCTCGGCGACTGTTGCACCGATCCTTCTGAAATCTTGCACACTTCTTTACGATATATTTTTAGTGGTAATAATAACACGAGCATTTTAAAAAAAAATTTAATTTTTCCGGAATTGACAGCTATTCATAGGCGGCATTTTTAGGCATTGAAGCAAAAAACTACTTTTCACAAATTGTCACCAAAATCTCAAAATTGCAAAAAAAACCTCGTGTTATTACCTGGAGAAAGTTGTCTTTTAACGAAATCTTTTTAAATTTTGATTTTAGATGATCCTGACAAAAGTTATCTTGCACACCGCAAAAGACCAAAAAGTGGAGGCGTCTCGGAAAATGCACTATCATCGGCTTGTTTTTCAATATTTTTGTATGAAAAAATTACAGAAGATACTTGAGATTATACTTAATAATGTAGCAAATCAATAAATTAAATTACTTTATCAGCTTTTTCATAAAAAATTCGTAGAAAAAGCCTTTTTTTCAGCCTCCCAGGGTTTAAATCTCCCTTAAACAACAGGTTTACATAAAGGTACAACGATGCCTACATTTTAGGTAGTCCCCCTAGCTCTAATTTCTTTTAAGATTAGAGTTCTTTTTGAATCAATAGATTCCAATAGATTGAAATAGACCCTACATAAAATTTGTTCCCTTTCTAAAGTCCATGCCCCATAACTGTTTCCCAGAGGATCGAAAAATAATTCACAACACGCTACGAAAAGAACTACGTACTGCCGAATCCTCTTAAAAACAAAAGGGACAAACTAGCCGCCCACTTGTGCATTCCTGATGCATTTGCAAAATGTTTCCAAAAATATTTGAATAGATCACCATTTTATCAATGAGTTATATCCAAAACTTGAATAAATTCATTTCCTCCACTATCAAATTACTCCAAGGCATTTGAATTTCATGAATTTTAAGCCTAAACTAGTTTTGCGTCTGCTACTGTTCACGCTGCTGATCTGATGGGACTATAGTTTGTCAAAAATGTATCTCATTCAAAACAACAATATGGAACAACAACCAGCTGATCAAACACGCACAAACAATTCTTCATTAAGAATGTTTCTCTTCCGGCAGTGATGCAATTTACACAGTCTTTATTTTAATTAAAGCCCATAAAAAGGTATCACCTTTTAACTATATATCTGTAGGTTTGAGCTCCAACTCAAAACCTTGATACGCCCATAAAGCCCATAGCCGAACTACGGAAATTCCATTTAAATTCTTAGCTGGAACTTTTCAATGTTATTTGGCTTCCCATTTCATGGCATGAAGGTTTTGTTTTTTTTTACGGTCCGCAAAAAAAAGTAGCCGATTGATCTTTTGGATTAAAGGGTTTAAGAAAAAAATAAAGTTGACCACCATCTCTAATACCAACACGTGGAGTTAATGGCGAAACAGTGACTCATAAGTCCAACTGGTTCTTAGACTTCTGTGTTTCATACACAAAAACGTGAGCCTAAAGATTTACGAGTAACACGAACCCAGGAAAACAATCTGGACATCCCCAAGCTTCAATGAACAACGCAACCATTGCTCACTTAATTTCCTAGAAAATAAATAACCAATCGTGCATTAAAACTCAAAGTACCAACCGCATACAAAGTATGAGAACAATAAAAAAAGCAAAAAAAAACAAAAATACCCCCAAAGAAATTACAAGAAGTTATTGCATGGCTACTCAAAGCTCAAACAGTAAAATTGATTACCATTATTCGCAGAAACAATAATTCTAACATCAACAACATTTTCAACGAGAGTCAGAGTACCTATATTACGCCATTCGACGTCTAATAACCTTTTTTTTTTTCTTGGATTTCTTGCAGTGTTTTGTAAACATAAACAACTTGGCACGTACCTACGTAGATATTTTTCTGTTTTTATTTTGATTGAAAAATAATTAACTTTCCTGTGCGGGGAATTCTTAGTGCTCATTGCTGAGTTAAAGAAAATGTATTCACAATAATTACATTGGCCATGGGTTGTTTCGCTATATTGATGCCGATGAAACCCACCGCCACCACCCAGATGCATAGTTTAAAGTTCTGCGTTTGACTTTAACTTAAGCTCACTTACTACGAGTTGAGATCCAAGAAAATTAAAAACTACTATATTATTTAATGTGAAGCTATCCTTGAGGTGAACTTCCTCAAAGTATGTACTTTCTCTATTCACCAGTTAGGAAAGAAGCAAACAAAAAACAGCGACGCAATAAGCTTGATTATCTAATGGGTCGGCCTTTTGCTTCGCTTTCGCAAAAGGCCTTTTTCTTAACGCGTCAATGGTAAAAACTGATTTATGGCATTTTGGACTGCATACGAGTTGGGTTGACTTACCTTCTTCTGTTTCTAGTTATCAACTACGACGGTGGTCATCTGAAAATGAAAAGAAAACAAAAGGTTAAATTACTTTAAAGTTTTTACTCAATTCAAGAAGAAACAAAAAAAAATGAGAAACGCAAATATCTTTCGCAGAAAAATTCATTTTAAGTAAAGACTTCGAGAAAAAAGACGTTCGAAGTAACAAAGAAGATATCTGAAACAGTCAAGATGTTTGGTCTTTGGTGTCGAATTTCTTCAGTTCGTTCGTTAGGCACGTTTCTAGTTTATTGTGAAATGGAGGAATTTATGGAATTTTCCTCATTGAAACGAAAACGACATCCAGACAGAAAAGCGTTCAATGGTAATAAAGTTATTTGTTAAGTGTTGTTGCAATAGTATAGCAAATTGCTTTTCTTTTGCTTTTGTAAAATATTAAGAAAATACTCAATACCGCAGACAAATAGTTTTTCTTTTTGGCCAAAAAAAACTTACTGACGTATTCAGACAGTTTCAACAGGGTAAACACATCCGGATGCGGATGGTTGTTTCTTTGTTATTCTATCATCAACAGCTTGATTGATTGCCCGAGGAATCACTGCTCATCATGATCGAAAGTGAAGTTAATGCTAAATTAAATGATTTTATTCTGGGGGTTCCATATTCAATTTCACATCTCGCGTTCATTCATGCCTCGTAAAACTTCTTAGGAAAGTGAAACTCATGCTCAAAGGCAACATCATTCAATCAAAATTTAGATTTCTATCGAAAAAATTCGCAATCTTATCCAAATATAAATTTCCTAAACAGTTTCAGTTGGGTGCACGTGCCGTTATCGTTAGTATTACGGCCTGTTACGTGGGAGGAGTTCCAGTCCCAGAAACATCGAAATGTTCTTTGACTGTCGCCGTTCGCGGCATGAAAAGCGCTTTCTCACTTAGCAGTTCGGAATCGGAAAAAATTTGCAGGTCCTACCACTCCTCCCAAGGTATGGTTGAAATATATGAGCTAGGCACCCGGGTTCTTCGAGCTCTGCTGAGCCACCCATTTATTTATTTTCAGTTGCAGAAACTCCTATCGTTTGAGTATTTTGCTAAATTTGCTTAATAATTTTAGTCTGTAAAAATTAACTCTTTTTTCTTACAATTCAGAAAATGCGGTAGATACATCTGGTCGCCATCGACGCCAGTTCGGTAGTAGCAATGTTGTCTTGTGCAAGACAAAACTTCACATATATTTCAATTTGAATAAATATCGTCAATTATTTGTCTGGACTAACGTTTAGTTAGGTAATTCAAAATATTTCAGTAATCCTCGGCAAATAACCCCACCAAACAATAAAAGCGTCTACTGATTTGGCAATCATATCTCACATTTAGATTCAAGGACGTGCCAAGGATGTTAAAAGAGACGTTAAGGTTTTCATGTCTGGTAGATCGTCACCATAGGATAGGATAGGATAATGTTTGTACGGGGTCATGTTTGTTCTACCGGAAATCCAATTACTTTATGACTTGAAATGTTAAAGCACGCCCTTATCTTGTCAAAGATATTCTCATAAATAAAGTGTGGTTTGCCATCATAAAATAGTCAGAGAATCAATGAAAAGCATATTGAAGGAAAGTGAAGGTTACTTCGCATAAACAAATCGATATAAAAACTAAAGGATTTTGTTGCTGCTCCAGGTTAACCACAGGAATTCCGTCATCTTCGTCACGTTGAAACAAAAATAAAACACTTTCGCTCGTGGATTTAGACCAATTACCGGTGGGTCTATGGCACTACACTGCAGCAGCATCCTTATTCATTTTTTGTTACGCATTTTTTAATTTTACTAATTCCCTCCGAAATTGGGAGGCTGAAAGAAAAGAAGTACCAGGTGCAGGTTCTTCTTATAGATGTGGCATACTCGACCAAAGCTGTCCCAAACCCATTAATTAATCAACAAGTAATTGTCCTTTCATGTTTGTTAAAAATATTTTTGCGGGCGGTAGTTCAATGACAACTTGCCTACTTAAATTTCACAAGTTTAATACTTTCCTTCCAAAGCCAGGACATGCTTTTTAGATAGAATATAAAAGGAAGATTAAAAAACAAGAGAAGAAAAAAGAGTTTGGAGTAGTAGGAGGGTTGATTGATGGTTTCATTTCTTTCTAATTCATATCATGAGTATCGTTTTAGAAGAACATTAAATTTTTGAACTGGCTCAAAAACTATTTAACGGAAGAAATATTTAAGGAGAAACCGCAGCTATTACGAGTCCGAGTGGTGTTCCACACGGTTCCAAACTGGGCCGTATATTGTTTATTCTGTTAAATTAAGGCATATGCGTATGAAGAGATATCGTTATCACTATTTTTAATATTTAAATGAGGAGGAGGCTTAAAACTAAGCTCTAAAGTACTCAGACCAATATCAGGTCCATTGTACTAGCAATGCTTTGGCAAAAAAGAAGTCCCCCGTAACAAAAGTTTTCTACAATCTACGGGAAGCAAAAATGTTGCGATTTTCTTATTAGCATTAGCGAGCATTCGTTTAGTCTGTCTGCAAATAATGAAAGCATACCATATACGGTTGTGTTCTTGGCAGTTCCTATCTTGATTGAAGCCTTCACTGAGGACCCCGACAAACCAAGCGCTGGTTCAGAGTAAGTATCTTGCGAGTTCATCGACGATCTCATTTCCAGATTGAATTGAAAGAACCCAAATAGTCATCAGAAACAGTGGAGACATTTTAACCAAAATCATCCTCAAAACATAAAAAGCTGGAAGGACAAAAAGCACAAAGAAAAACAACATCGGGCTACTGTTTAAGAGATTGTCTATATTAGGATTGGAATATGTTTCTTCTAAACTTGCTTTTCTTAGTTCAAATAAATAAATAGGGTGGCGCAACAGAGCGAGGAGCCCCTGGGCCTAGCGCATTTCTCATAACTATGCCTTGTGAGGGAATGGAGTTTAGCATGTATTTTAAATAAGCCTTTCAATTCAAATATGAAGCCATGAGTTTTTCCATCGCTTCGATGGGTTGCATTTGTTTCTGCTTTCAGAAATTCTAATTGACACTTTTTGTAGCTTTTTTATCATTGATTTGTTTGGAAAAAACATTGAGAGCATACCTAGTTGTTTCATCATTGCGTTTTGCTTTGATAGCATCTTCCCATTAAGGTACATCTAAAAAGTTGAACAAAACTGGTCCAAGAAAAGCTCCTTGAGGAACACCAAAATTTCTTTATTTCTTTTAACCTACACTCAGTTTTGCGTTCCTCATTTTGGCACGAGTACGATAACTTTGGCGACAAGAAATAATAACGGGTTTTGGTGGAGGGGTTTAATACAAGCATTTTTTACTATGGGAGGGGGGGGGTCTATCTCCCCCCGTTTAGGCGGTAGGGGCAATTTTATAAAAATTGAGTTAAAATCTAAAAAAAAAATATTGTAGAACAACGGGAAAACTAACAGATACAATTTATACTTTTTATGAAAGCCAGAAATTCGCACTTTATAATAAATTTTAAATGAAATGGTTTCAATTTATAGTTTTTGAAATAACTGACTTCAAAAACAAAATTTAGGAAAAAAAATTTGAAAAATAACTTTGAGTATTATGTTTCTCGTGATTACAAATGCCAATAAAAAAAATTTGATGTAGTTAGTTGCTTCAATAAATTTTTTATCAAACGATATAAATTACTTTTTTCTATGTCTTATAGTTTTTAAGATAATTGAAAAATAGTAAAACTATTGAAGTATGCAATATTTTCAAAAAATTATGGAAATACGTACGAATTTACAATAATGTTAGGAAATAGACTATTGAAAGTATAAAAATTCATCAGACAGGTGCTTATGTGCAATTAATTTCCGTATGCAACAACTTTCCGCATGGCCCACTTCGCGGGGGCTCATTATTTTAACCCTTTTTCCGCAGGGTTAAGCTGCTCATGCTAAATATGAAAATAGCAACAAAACTTTTTTCAGTTCAATCAAATAACTTGCAGTTAGAAAAACAATTGCTATTTTCATATTTAGCATGAGCAGCTTAACCCTGCGGAAAAAGGGTTAAAATAATGAGCCCCGCGAAGCGGGCCATGCGGAAAGCTGTTGCATACGGAAATTAATTGCTTATTTCATATTTAGCATGAACAGCTTAACCCTGCGGAAAAAGGGTTAAAATAATGAGCCCCGCGAAGTGGGCCATGCGGAAAGTTGTTGCATACGGAAATTAATTGCACATAAGCACCTGTCTGATGAATTTTTATACTTTCAATAGTCTATTTCCTATAGTAAATTCGTACGTATTTCCATAATTTTTTGAAAATATTGCATACTTCAATAGTTTTACTATTTTTCAATTATCTCAAAAACTATAAGACATAGAAAAAAGTAATTTATATCGTTTGATAAAAAATTTATTGAAGCAACTAACATCATCAATTTTTTTTTTATTGGCATTTGTAATCACGAGAAACATAATACTCAAAGTGATTTTTTCAAATTTTTTTTTCCTAATTTTTGACTTTGAAGTCAAAAACTATAAATTGAAACCACTTCATTTAAAATTAATTATAAAGTTCGAATTTCTGGCTTTCATAAAAAGTATTAATTGTATCTGTAAATTTTCCCGTTGTTCTACAATATTTTTTTTTAGATTTTAAGTCAATTTTTATAAAATTGCCCCTACCGCCTAAACGGGGGGAGATAGACCCCCCCCCCCTCCCATAGTAAAAAATGCTTGTATTAAACCCCTCCACCAAAACCCGTTATTATTTCTTGTCGCCAAAGTTATCGTACTCTCCCCCTCATTTTACTTGGGAAAGACTATATTCAAAAGCAGATCGCATATATGTGTGCCACTCCAACTAAAAAAATATTTTGGTTAGGAAGAGCTTTCAAGCTGCTGACTATGCCCAAGCAATTCAAGATAAAAAAATGTCAGAGCATTTGAATTGCTTCATTAAGGACCCTTAAAACTTTATTTAGAAGCTATATAAATTTGGTAAAAAAAATTCATACAGACACCATTGCAACACCGCCCATAGTGCCCTTTCATGGTGCACCTATTGAGCCAATTAATCTCACTTTCGTTTCAAACCAAGAAGGATGACTGTCATTGGTTTGCAAAACAGGTATGTATTGGAAATTCAAAGCTCACCCAAGCTTGCCCTTAAGCTAAAACATGGATCTGAATTCTAAAAAATACGAACATAAAGCACCTCATACGATAGACTTCAATGACAAATAGCCACTTCTTTGAAATCAGCAACACAAATCTAACAACAACACCAAAATAAAACCGTTAATTCCATATCCTGAGTCATCTCGCATAATTCGACAATATTCAACCTTTCAAAATCCAATTTAAATCTCATTAAATCAAGTTAAGAACTTATTCAAACCTCATCAGAATAATCATTCTAGCTATCATCTGGAAAGAATTTGCAAACAAATTCAGAAAAAAAAGAATAACAATAATCGAGAAAAAACCTACAACAACATCACCAAAAAACTTTTGACAATTCAAATGAAAATAAAAGCGAAAAATGATAACTAACCATTTACGCCCCACCTCAGCATAACTCGAAGCGGCGGCGGCGTTCGGCGCGGCAAGCGGCAGCCTCATAAATTCCAGCAAAACCATTCTGGGTAATGGTGTGTATGGTGCTAACAAATTTCCACACTTTTACTTTCATTCTTCGCGTTCTCTTCTTCGGCCTCTACTTCAGCTACTTCCCTGACTTCATATAGTTAATCCAATGTTCTATTCCTACCATTCTCTTGTGTTGTGCTTATGGCATAATAATAAATTCCACATTCTAACTAACCATTTGGATTGGCGGAATAGAAGAACCGAGAGCGCGGCCCACTTCTCTTTCCTTTCGTTCTTTTCACATTCGGAAAGTGTTTTTTTCCTAAACAGCTACAATAATACTTTTGGTTTCGTTCATCAGCCTATCTGGCATCATCATCGTGTTCTGTTGTGCAAATACATTCTTCCAAATCGTGTCTTCATCATTTGAGTAGTGCTGCTACGAGCTACGACTACGAGTCAGGCCTAGCCATAGTTAATCCACCTCACGTCAGCTTTGTCTCGTAACTTATCTCTTCAAGAAGAAGAAAAAGACGACTTATGGCAAAATATAAAAAGAGAAGATAAAAAAAAACAAAAAGCAAAAGACTTGCGCCGTCGTCATACGATGGAACAACAAATTGTGCGTTGCAAACGTAGGACACGAGAATAGTTGTTGTTGTAGTTTTATTGTGGCATGACGTGCGCCTTGCCAATGTGCTGCTGGCATATAGGAGGCTTTATTGTCGACCCACATTCCATTTATGACTGGCTTTGGCATTTTATTATTAGTAAGGCGTTTATTTTCCTATTTGGAGGTTATTGTTAAATAGTTTAGCTAAAGCAGTCCGTGTACCAGTCCTAAACAAATACGATGATGGCGCCGCGCCGGTTTATTATAACAAAAAAAAGTTTAATTGTTTGATTTTTTTCATGTAAAAGATGAAAAGCTCTAACAAGAATCTTGGTGTACAGCTAGTTCATAAATTGTCAAAAAAACAATCCAAGCAAAAAAAAAGACTCAAGTGTGATAATTTTTGACTTCTTCATCTACGAAAAAGAACAGGTTGATGGTGGCAAATTACTCGCATACATAACTCTTAATGGGCTTGACCTTTTGCAAATGTTATCTTCAAAAGTTCACAAGCATGTCTTTTGGCCTTTGGAAAAGTCAGTGAGTCACTGAGATGATGATGGAAATACGAGGACATATGAAAGGTTCATAAATGTTCCCTTTTGCACTGCTCATGTGATCCAAAGTTTTGACAAAAAAAACTATGCATTTTATCTATCATCATCTCTTAAGGTCTGAAGGCTCTCCCTAACCAAACGATTGATGTTGTAGTTGTCACAGCGATAAAAGATAGCGACAAATGTGTGGAAGCGCAGTGTCGTTCTAGCATCGGTGTCACTGTTGGCACTCTCACATATAACTATGTAAACATAACACTTGAATTTGTCACTTTTGCAACTACAAAATCTCGCATTGGTTTTGTGAGAGCCTTTACAATAGCCATGTCTCATGTTGGGCGCCATTTTTTATTTTTCCATGTTCTCTATTTATCATACAAAAGCTCACTTAATCAGTCAAGACAATAGTCTCGATTCTGTAGAGGGAAAACAACGGAAAAGCATTACTGTCGCTTATACTATAGTATATCAACCCTGGTATCTAAGTCATGTATCATTAAATAGGTCCTGTACTTTGCGTACCTGAAGATAGAGATCTGTGTCAATGTATATATGTGTCATTGTAGCTATTCCTAAGTATCGGCACCATGATAATGAAGGACATATGAGTAGTGATACCTGTACCATGGTTTCTTAATTTTACGAATTTAAGCTTTACAAAGTATTTTGAGAAGAAAAACAAACAAATTTGGACTGTGATAGGCAGGTACGCATGTCTTTGATGCCTAAATCAAAACTAACGACAGGAATACCACAATACCTCGTGTTGGGCGCCACTTTTCGTTTTACCATGTTCTACGGTAAAGGTACGGTTCTAGGTACGGGTACACACGCTTGCGTAGAAAACCGTGCTAACATCAGACTGGACAAGTGTTATTTCTCGATTCTGGAGAGGGAAAATAATGGAAAAGTCTTACTGTCACTATGGTATCTCTACCTTAGTATCTAAGCCATGTACTTGCATGTGCCTGTGGGTTTAACTGTGTCAATTTATGTGTCATTACAGTTGTGACATAGTATGAATGATATACGAGTAGCGATATCTATACCATGGTTTCATTCATGACACAAACCCAACCAAAGGGCGTCGTAGTACTACAAAATCTTCAAAAATGTAACAAAAATTATCAAGAACTTTTTCTTCTGCATAGTTCAGTATTTCGAAGAGAAAACTTCCATTCTTCATTCAAAAATTCCTCAAAGTGATTTCAAGGCATTCTAAAGCATAAAAAAGAAATATGCTTTGAAATATAAAACTGTTAGTTTACTGCTTCTTTTATTACAGTAGCCTTCCCTCCGGTAGGTGCTACTACCCAGTATCCATTCGGGTAAAGTTCAAATGTGTATCTGTTTGATTGATTTATTTTCACACAAAAATCTCCGCTTCCATTTCACTAAAAACACACAAACTATAGGCATGCGGAATCTGTCTGTCTCTGTGCGAGTACAAACTACAGAAAGTCGTCTATCTAACGTGTAGTGTATACACATTGATTTGACAAAAGTTCATTAAGGGTTGTTAAACTTTCACCTCGAGACTGTGTTGGGTGACAAACTGACAACTCTTGTTTGTTGCCTCGCCTTCGTTCCGTCATTCCTTCGTTCCTCGTTTTCTTTTAGTTCTACATTTTTTTTTCCTCACAGACCGCTTCAGATATGTACTATTTAATGCAACCATTCAAATGCCTGCCATGGCGCGTTAGTGTCGGGCACGCTATCATATCTGTAAGTATCGTTATTCAAATTTATTTTCTAGTGTGATAATGATTTCCTTCTTCTCAGTGTGTTAATCCGTGGAAACAATGCGAAAATAAAAAACACTTT
This sequence comes from Melanostoma scalare, assembly GCA_949752695.1. Classification (NCBI taxonomy): domain Eukaryota; kingdom Metazoa; phylum Arthropoda; class Insecta; order Diptera; family Syrphidae; genus Melanostoma; species Melanostoma scalare. The sequence goes on along the minus strand of OX456986.1, from coordinate 8,566,871 downwards.
CTGCTGAAGGGCGGAATTCATGTTGTTATTTTTTTCTCTCACTAAATCGGTATTTGATGTTAACTTCCCCTTGTGACAGTTACACGAATCGGATATTTAATTAAATTTCTGAAGGTGAAGTAAAACAGGATACTGACAGTAATAAAATAAGAAAAGCGATACTAAAGGATTATACTGCGTCTAAAGACTATTCAAAGTGTAATCCCCATTCAACCACCCCTTGCTTTACTCAACAGATACACCAGACCAGAGAGAGAGACCAGACCAAAGTTTCTGTATCGACCAACGACTATGAACAACCTGTAGACTGTAGATAGTTTTAATTTTCACTTAAAATTCAGTTTTCTTCATCGGCTGTTTTCTGTTTGTAGTCGTCATGTTTGTTTTCGTTCACTGGTACATTTATTCAATTCTTTTGAGTAGAGGCAACACGATATCAAAACAAACGAGTAATATTTTCTGCATAATCATCACTCACCCAACACAGAAAAGAAGTATAGAAGGAAGTGTATTGCTTTTTGTGTGAGAACATTGGATGGTAATCCAACCTGTTGCGAAGAATTAGCAGAGTTTTCAAGATTCTTTGATCAAAAGCTTAGATTAACCAGTGATGTTTGGATTTAATTATTATGATTTTCATTAAAGACGTTGCGATTTTTGTTTGAGTGTAAACAAACAAAAAATTGGTGACTACTGGTGCCGATGGCGGCGATGGTGCGGTTTTACCCAAACCAAGAATGCAATTTGTTGTCAAATCAATCTTCGAAGATTATAATTCTACAAATTAAGTGGTCATTCCACTTGATGTTTAAATCTCCTTGAGTCTATTTATAAATATACGAAATGGAAGTGGTTTTCGGCTTGTCAGCGGCCCGTTTGTTTGGATTATCTTGTCGTAATTTCAATGAAGTTCATACCGACTACTTGTCCGTTTGGTTTATTTGTTTTATGAGAAGTAAGATGTATCGAATTAAAAAATTTTTGTAAGCAGACATTTTCTCATCGATTGGGAAACGAATTCCAGCACGCATTGAATTGGTTTCAATATAAAGAAACAGAGCTTTTTAGAGACGTTGCAGTATTGTGTTTCTGAACCGAAGAGAAGCTGGGGGCGAATTACCGCATACGTGATCGAGTAATATGTGACTGAATCATGTGCTTTTGGCACTTCTTCTCCCGTTTTCAAGCACTTTAGTACCATAATTTGACATTTTTTCATCAGTATTAGAACGAATTGAAGTATAGAGCGAATAGTACCTACTCACCCACTCGATCACTGAAACTGATGCGCTAATTCGAGCCCTGTTCTGAGCCATGGCACCATCAGTTTCAATCAATTCGTTGAAATAAAAAACAGGAATTGTATCGATAACAATGTCGAATTTCTCTTTTAAAAGTTCCGAGTGCAATCGTATGAAGACTTCGTGTTGAAGACAGGTTGACGGATTTCGTCTTTCACCTACACACAGAGTTTTCCTCATTCCACATCTTTGAAAAGGCGACTCAGCGACCTCATTTCACAACTTTGCAAATGCGGTTTAGCGATCTGAAGAAATTGCTAAAAAGACACAATATACAGGGTGATTCGCATAAGGTGTGACAAAAAGATAGGGTGTGTAGGTTGGACCTAGACAAGCAAAAAATCGTATGGGAGGGGGGGGTCCATTTTCCCCCGTTTAGGCGGGAGGGGCCATTTAAGAAAAAAATCACTAAAAATGGAAAAAATATTATTTAAAAATAACGGTAATACCTACAGAGTCGTGCTATAGCATTTTGAAAAGCCAAAAACTAATACATTCAATAAAATCTAAAAATAAGTTGTTCATTTGAATAGTTTTTGAAATATTAATTTTCAAAGTCAAAATTTTGAAAAAAAAACATAATTTTTTTTCTTCAAACCATTTTTTTTCAAAATTTTACGTAATTAAGTTGTATTTTTCTGGCTTATTTTCAATGCTCTTACTTATTTTTAATCAAACGCAAAAAACCGGATGCCAAAATAACCTGTAGTTTTTGAGAAAACCAAAAATTACAAAAACGACTTTTAAAAAAAAATTTTTTTTTTAAGTTTTTTTTTTCGTTATTGGATTCTTAAGTGATTCTTAAGTGAAAAAAAGTAAAGAGAAAATTCATCCTTTATTTCTTAAATTCACTTAAGAATCCAATAACGAAAAAAAAACTTTAAAAAAAAAATTTTTTTGTAATTTTTGGTTTTCTCAAAAACTACAGGTTATTTTGGCATCCGGTTTTTTGTGTTTGATTAAAAATAAGTAAGAGCATTGAAAATAAGCCAGAAAAATACAACTTAATTACGTAAAATTTTGAAAAAAAATGGTTTGAAGAAAAAAAATTATGTTTTTTTTTCAAAATTTTGACATTTTGAAAATTAATATTTCAAAAACTATTCAAATGAACAACTCATTTTTAGATTTTATTGAATGTATTGGTTTTTATCTTTTCAAAATGCTACAGCACGACTCTGTAGGTATTACCGTTATTTTTAAATAATATTTTTTCCATTTTTAGTGATTTTTTTCTTAAATGGCCCCTCCCGCCTAAACAGGGGAAAATGGACCCCCCCCTCCCATACGATTTTTTGCTTGTCTAGGTCCAACCTACACACCCTATCTTTTTGTCACACCTTATGCGAATCACCCTGTATAGCTCGCTAGCTCTTCCTTGTCACCAAAACGCTTAACGAAAATCCTCATTCCGATCTTCCTCGTTGTTGTTGGGTGCGTAAATGAGCGCTTTCGAATCCCTTAATCAGCAAAGAACAAATTGCACCTTTAATATTTTTTTTTTTCATCACAAAACGCTCAGCAGTCTAATTTCATCAGGGATTCGAAGATCCCAATTTTTTTTGATACGTGACCGCTTTTGCAAAAATCGCGCCAATTCAATGAAAGACTGGGTTGTTTCATAACCATGTCATCTACGAGGATTTTGGACCGAAGCCATAGGAAGCGTCGTAGCTTAGCCCTTACCCGGAAAACATACTGTCTATTTACTCGTGGGGATACACTTTGAACTTTAATTTAAATTTTGAATTGGAAACAACGGCAGGAAAACAATCAAGACCTGGGGCTAGATTCCGCAAGAGTGAGTATAAAAAACTCACACTCACGGCCCTCTGAAAACTCACGCTCTGAAAGACCGTGAGTAAATTTGAAAGATAGTGTACACGTCTTCTGTCAAAAAAACTCACCTTCACCCTTGCGGAATCCAAATTAAAGTGTGTGCACAATTTTTCGTGTACACATTTAAAATTCACTCTTGCGGAATCTAGCCCCTGGAGCCGGCCACTCAAAACTTACAAAAATTCAATCCCAACAACCAGACTTTACGGAGGAAGCTAATAATTTTTGTTTAAAGCAACCGCTTCAGATTAAAGCATTCATGGATATGTGAATTTGGGCCGGACGAAAACAAACTACATCTGACCAACGTCTCAGCTTAGCCAAAAGCCATAAAACGGCAATAAATTACTTTGAATACCGTGACTGGGAAGCATCCGAACGAGGGGTAGAAAATCAAACTTCCAATTAGAAGTAAATGTTACTGTGGTAGCTACGACAATTGTGAAATGAAAGACCATACGAGCTCGAAAACGAAAAACCTTTAGAGGATTCACGTGAATCTATAAGAATCTGTAGACGGATAAAAAGTTTATCTGCGAAAATTATCACAAGTTCCACAAGTGGCTCGTTTTTCGATTAATTTACCAAGTAAAGGAGCAATGGTTCCGCCAAATAATGTGAAAGATCATCGCCTTCCAAGAGCCAAGACGAAAGACGTAATTTGAGATTATTGGCCTCTTCTAGGAACCAGCAAGACGGTGTTGTAAAAAAAAGGAATCTTTTCTTAATACAAGAGAATGCAAGGATTGCCAAGGATTACAGACTGCTAAAGAATGCAAAAACTGAAAACTCAATAAAATTCATCGAATGCATTCAAGGTGGCAATTCTTTTGATTTAAAATGAATGTTGATCATAAGTTGAAGGGGAAGCCACAAAGTAAAGTCACTTAATAAAGTTTTAATGATGCTGCGCTAAGGACGAAACAAAAAAGATAGAAACTATGAGAACCAATCGAAAAGATCTTCCTCAATAAGTTTTCTTTAGTTGTTACGTGATGAAGAATTTTCACAACTCTTTAAAAAACGAGTACTTTTGTTCAGCTTTTTGAAGGTCTATTACATTTCTGACTAATTTCGGTGAACGGTTTTTCCCCTACATGCAGTTTGGGTCTGAGACACACATATTTAGAACTCCACTTCTAGGAAAGACAATAACCAACGTAAAATGGAATACCACCCCAAATTTGCAGACTAACTTGCAATAAATCAATTTACTTATATTTTAACTCGAAATTCTTTTCTAAAATCAAAATTCAAAAGCACCTATCGTAAGATATAATCGCTTACAACAGCCCGTATCGCTATCTTGTCGTTCTGTTTGCTCAATTCAAATCGACCATATCAAGTCTTTAGTTTATTTCATTTTTTTCTCTCTCTCTCTCCTTCTCTCTCTCTCTTTTCCTTATCACCACCACGACTGGCAATTTACCACGAGCATAAAAGAAAATTATAAATAACAACAAAAAAAAATCTCTTGAACCGAGTCAGCCATACCACTCAAGAATATGGTGCCAAGTGCCAACCCAAAAGATAAGAAGTCAATCTTTATGTCCACCATGAGTGAGCATGACGAAACCATCAAGAATCGAAAAACCAACAACCTCAAGAGTCAACCAACTTAAAGAACCAAATACCTACCACCTCGACGACGACAACGCTAGACGATACGAACAGAAAACAGATACAAAAACGCGAAGCAAGACGCGAAACAAAATAAGACCGATAAGAGCGATTCATATTCGCCCTAATCTTCATTCGACTTCGAGCTCGACGTCCATCGTCTTCGTATTACAAATTGTTGCTGTAAAAGCACTTGCCAAAGAATATGTACACATTTTAGTGACAGCGCGATATTCTTGGACTCCACTCTCCACGAGCCACATCTTATCTACGCCACCATGAGTGACTTTTTCGAACGACATAAGAATTGAATGTTTGCTTTAGCATTTGGCTGACTACTACTTCTGTTTTGAGCTCGAAGAATTTCCAAATTTCAACATCAGTCCACAATGAGCTTCTGGGGTTTGGGATTTCTCAAGACGAAGAAATCCTCTTCCTTATCACAATCGACTGAGAACATTTTTATGTAGGTAGGTACGTGTACACGAAATATTTGGTTATTTGGTGGATTTTATTTGTTTTTTTTTCGCTTAGTGGTATCTGTCTGTCTGTCTTTCTCTGTATCAAAGAACAATAAAAACCACATCGACGCAGAATAAAAATGTCGTCAACGATGATGATGATGATGAACCTTAAAAAACAATTCGAATCGATTCCTGTTGCTGTTGCTGTTGTCGTTGTTATTGTTTGACTAAACTGTTTTTGAGGTAGAAACACAAAAGCACTCAGAGATTGTCAACGATAGATACACAGATGGATGAACCTTATCGAAACAGATAAATCTCCGAAAAAAAGAATTTTTATTTTATTTTTATCTTCTTCCTGAAAAGAACGGGAGCAACAAGAACAAAACAAAAATTCTTTCTTCTCTTACTGTGTACACAGTACACATGTGATTAAACAATATTCCCTTTACTCTCTCACTGACTTAAAGATATACAAAAAAACAAAACGACAGATACTTACTCATGTATATTTCATGTCAACAAGTGCGCGACAACAACAACTGACTATGGGGCCGATTATAATACACGAAATGTTCCATCTATTGTGGGTCACACAATAAATAGTTGGTACATGCAGAGTACGTACCGCACATTTCTATCTTCAATCCACAAGAGAGATGGTGGAGAAAAAAAATTAAATGACAGGGGCACCAGTCACCACACCACTGTGACAATGAATCCATAGTGCGCATGAAAGGAAGAAGATATACACGCTCATTATACACAGAAGAAAAAAAAACATCTCTCGGTTGAGTAAAATAGTATCTGTTCCTATCTGTGTGGATTTTAACTAAACTATGTGGTCAAAAACGAGCATCGAATTAGCACACACATGGTGTGTCGTTAGTGGTGTATCTGTGACGAAGTCAATCTCAATGGGAGGATACATTCCTCGAGTTCAACAGAAAAATATGTTTGGCAAAATGTTTGTCAGAAAAATTCTTGTCACAAACGGTGATTTTTTGTCGGGTTATTTGCTTCTTCAAATGGGTCAGTGAATTAGATTTCAATGCTGACATTAATTGAAAATCAGTCGGATGAAATCTGTTTGCTGGATTCTGATCAAAAAGAATATCTATTCAAGGGTCAATTTAGAGGTTACTCTGTTAACTGAGAAAAAATTTCCACCGAAAAGGAATCGATCAATAAAGTGAGAAACAAGGGCATCACACAACATCTGGTTGTGTGCTTCAATGGTAAGTGACTTGGGATGTTAGAACTTTTGCAATATTCCAAGAGAACACTGAAAAACAAAAAGAATGGATAGTGTCTTGAAATAAAGACGAAGCTTCTCAATATTCGCTCATGTTTTTGACTTTTTAGTAAACAGTAAGCTACTCCACTTAACGTGTTAACAAAACTACAAACCTAAATGGAAGAATTTCATCTCACTGCTTTAAGAATTACGGTGAGCAAGGCACAAATGTTTTCGGCAGAAAGCAAATTTTTTTTTTAGTGGCGCCCAATGCGAGTTTGGAAAACACAAAAGAAAACAGAAAAAATGTGCAAAAGGCAGTTATAACTATTTTGGCAAAAACACAGCTCTTTGGCCTAAATTTTGATTACCCGGCTTTATTCAAAGTGGGTACAAGCTGAAAAGCTAAAAGCCTCTAAGAACTTTTGTTAAATACCAAAAATAAAACACGTTACCAATTGAAGATCCCTTCGCACGAAGGCGTTGTTTCGAATTCACATGACATTGGGAGTTCTTTTCATGCCAAACCACCAGCGAAACACCCCTAGGAATAATTAACAGAATACATATACAACCAAAACCCTGCCTTTTCCCAACCTGTTATGTTCTACTTTATACTTTTCTTAACTTCCTACTGTTATTTTTGAATTGAATTCTAAATTTTACTGAATTGGTGTTGTGGAGTATACGAAAAAATATATTTACCCAACAAGATAACAAAGTGCCATCTGGTTTGCTTGAAAATCAATACGAATTGGAGAATCCATTCGATTTTCAGTCAGCTACCAGTGTATACGAAGTTCTACTTCACTACCCCCACTTTGGCACACAAACAGGTGGTTGATATACCAATGGACCATGAAACGTTCGCCTTGAATAGAAAATGCGTTTCATAAATAAACGATTAGTGTTCTTTATGCTTGTCTCAATTTAAAACGTAAAAGAAGAAAGGCATCGATAATAAGATTCTTATGTCATGACTAAGGTAAATGAACAAATACAAGCCAATGAATTGTGTTATTTGGAATATTGATTATTATTATTTCAACATTAATTCAATTTTGAAAGTAAGAAAATTTGCTCAATTTATACACTACTTATGCAAGTGACACAGTGAACAACAGCAAGAATTTTTGAGATAAGGATTTGTATGTGCAAATATCATTTTACTAATAAGCGATGTCTTCATCGATTGCATTTCGATTTGTTGTGTTGATTGATCAAATCGACATTGAATTAATGTGAAATCGACTACCATGTAATGTGCATTGATAAGGTGCAGTATTTTTTCCTTTGCAACACTTTCATGATGAGTAAGTATTGAGAGAGGAATAAAAGTCCCCATATAAGTTTTCAAAGAAAGAAAAAGCACTGTCTCACGTTAAATGGAAAACGAACAAAGGAAGTGACTGATGAACTAATTAGAAATTTAGAAGTCTAGTCTTTCAACAGAAAAAGTTGTTCTCTGAGAGGATGAGTGTAACGAAAGCATCTTTTTCTATTAATGATCTAGAGTTCCATAGAATGGGAGGTTTTCCTTATTACTTCATTGCACACTGGCATTGATAACAAATAAAGTATAACTTAACCAGAAAAATTAAAAGGGAAAACCCAACTGTTTATGTTAACAGGAGCCTTTGAGGGAAATGCCATTTCTAGAAAAAATAAGCTGGGTATGTCGTTAATATCTGATTGGGAACTAGACAAAAGTCTATTCACAAGGCTATACAGTATACACCTAACAATTATAATACCTTACCACCTTACAATACAACAGTGGAATTATCTTCCCTTTCAAGTCTTTATACTTTATAGAAGAAACATCCAAGAAGTATCTCAAGGCAAAGTTTAGGTTAGGTTAGGTTAGGTTGAATGGGAGGTGCAGCCACAAGTGACAGCACCTCACTCGGATCTCAGGGATCCAATTGTGCTCCCCGGGAAAATCAGAGGATGAGGAGATGGGAGGATAGGAGAGGTAGATGGTTATTGGGGTACGGAACTCCCACTGAACCATTTGGAGCCCTGAGTAAATTTCAGGACGTTGCCCAATGGGAGATTAGATATGTCACCCAGTTCGTCGAAGAAGTATTCTCCGAGGGTTTTTTTCTGAGTGTGAGGCAAGCTAGGACACTCACAGAGGAAGTGGAATGATCCTTCCTCTGCCTCCTCATCTTGGCATCCTCTACATAAGTCGGATGTGCTAATGCCCATTCTCATCATGTGGGTACCCAACGAGTTGTGGCCCGTGAGAATGCCAATCAACAGAGAAATCCGAGCTGGAGTAGAAATTCAGTTTTTTTCTTGGAAATATCTGGCCAAAGGTTTCTGGAGACTCGGCATGTTTCTAAGATGACCACCTGTCATTGGCGGTTTTTAAAATATTGTGTTTGATTCTGTTTTTTTCTTGTTCTATTGGCCTTAGAACTGAGGTGTTCATTTCGCTGGATTCGAGTGCTGACCCGATTTTAGCCAGCTTGTCCGCCATTTCATTACCGATTATGTAACGATGTCCTGGAACCCAGGTTAAACTAACTGTGTTTGGCAAAGCTCAGTTAAAATTCACTCAACATATGAGATGTCGAAAAATCTAGGCGTATCAAAGCTGGCACCAATTTAACTGTTGTATTTTCAAGTTAATAGGAAAGAAATAAACCAAGGACTATTTTAATAGTAAGTTGATCTGCAATTGATCGCCAGTTGATCGGCAATTGATCATCGAATGATCAGCAACTGATCGTCAATTGATCGTCAAATGATTGTCAAGCATTCGGCGTTGCATGCATAATTTAGGTTTAATAACACGCTGTAATAACAATTTTGAGTATAGCTACCTTAAGAAAGTTGGTGTATCCAGCAATTTATGTATAGTAGGTATCGCTATCAAATACCGTAACTTTGATTTGAGTTTTAGGACATCGTGACATAAATGAGAATGAAATTGCGGAGAAGTCGTCCAAAATCAGCTCACCACTCGAAAAAAGTGAGACCAACCAATACTCCTGTACTCAAGCCACTGCAGCAAGAATAAGCCACAAGAACTTTATTCAAATAGCAAACGATTGGAGGTAGTCTTTAGAAATTTGTAGGGTTTCCAATTATTAGCTATAGCATTTCCAAGAAGAAGACTGAGGCTCTTATTGCGAGTGTCACCCTACATTCGATGCGACAAGGGTCGAATGCTTCGATAAATTTTCTTTTTGGTATTGCGTATCTCTGCCGACAAGTATTTCTGTAACTGTGAATAATGAAAGTAGTCATTGTGAATAGATCCTATAATTTGACATTTGAGTTAGTTTCAGTGATCGAACGCAAAAATACAGACGATAACGACCGAATTCAAAATTGAAAGTATCGAACAATAAGAATACGCAATACCAAATTTCGACGACAACCGTCGTGTATCAAGAGCCAAACGACACTCGCAATAAGGGCCTGAATGTTTACTCCAGTTTATCAGGAGTCGGCTTTCTACGCGGACAATGATCTGATATTCTAATGCAGGTATAAGTATTTTTTATTTTAAACCGGACTAATTTTCAATATTTTTATTTCTAGGAAGCCACTCCCAAAGGGAGCTTAAACTCTACTTCAAATTGAAAAATGCCACCAAATGTTTGCAATAATTGCGGCAATATAATACATTCAAGATACTTACAATCATTCCAGATTACATTATGTACGAGATTAAACTTTGCTTAGTGAAACTGATACCCATTCTAGACCAAGTTAAACTTCATATTTAAACTGAAGTTTAAGTTGACTTGAACTTTAGCCTAAACTTGGTTTGATTTATTTCAATTTAAAGATTAATACCACAGTAGTGGGCAAGTGCTTTAATCTAAAGTTAATAAGTTGTAAACGTAAGTTAACAGTAAAAACAAAAGTAAGGTTCGGGTTTTAAACCAGGTTAAATAACAAGTGAATCTTTAGCGGAAGGTTTTGAAAGATCGAAAGTGTTGAAATGGTCTATATTTCGGATTATTCTTATTGTTGGTTCGTTTCAGCTGAGCGGAGATAGGGAAAGCAAGAAAAGTGTCTACCTATTTGCATATGCACCTTATACGTTATACGGGGAGGTGTTAAGCTAAAGGATATTTTTTCCTCTGAAGCCGTAGGAAATATGCCTTCTTTGGTAGCTTTTTTCCAAACTTAATTTCAAGCCCGTTCTCACATCAAAAGATGGGGTGGTCGAACAAATTATTTACATCAAAACAATTAGGTAAGTAACATAGGTAGCTGCGCCTTAGCCATAAAAAATTGCAAGACTGCAGTGACAATCAAATTCGACAGAAGGCAAACCTACCTCTAACTGGGCCAGTTAAAAGAGAGGTTGAACAATGGACAGCTTAATAGCTACAAATCAGTCCACAGAAAACGATTAGGTATTGATTCAACTACCCATCCGACCACCAAAAATAAACTACAGATTTCCCATTTTGAATGAAGTTGAAAAATTTTGGTTAATTCTATTTCAGGGAAGTTCTTTGCTATTTGTAAAGTCAACCTTCAGTTTAGTAGTCACCCGATTGTGCTCGATTTTTGTTTGTGCATAGATAAGTAGGTTTACCTACCTACCCACCTATGTTTTTACCAGTTTCAATAAATTGTTGGTGCAATAAAAAAACGAAATAATGACGTGCCCTTTCTTCTGCCTGTTAACGTATAAATATCAAAATTTAATTAGATTCTTAAAAACTTACCAAAAATCAAAACAAAAAATATCCATTGGAAAGTGTTTTCCTTTACTATGATTTGCCAGCGGATTTATCCCAAACACATTCAGATTCACTTTACAAAACAAATAAAAAAACACCAAGTTATTTGCTTTTTTTTAAATTCATTAAATTCTCTTTTGTTATTTTGTTAAAAAATATTTTAAACTTTATCTCAAAAAAAAAGTTAGGAGGGTATGAAAAAAACCAACAAGTTTCAAGTCACCAAAATGTCAAAATAAAATCAACTAGGTACACTCCGGCCTCATGGTCTTATCATTGCCACAAGCATAACAAATTCTTATGGCCTGGACCGATCGCACTATTTATGCTTCTTTATTTCCGTCTTATCTTATTATGGTACGCCTACCAAAAAGAAGTACATAACACCAAAGAAAACAGCAAAATTAAAATAATCCAAGAAGTTAAATGTTTACTTTTATGGGTTATCCTTATCACTTTCTGTTCCACCACTCAATGAGGTACACCACAGGCGATAGACCAAAGAAAAAAACACTTTGAATTCAACACTTGAAAAATTTAAAAAGTTAAAAAATTCGATTAGGGGGCACTTTTTCAAACGCAAATGAGTTGAGTGTAATGCACTGTCAAGCAAAATTTAACCCTCTTAATTAAGAACACAAAAGCTTTTCAAAATTTGACACAGTAATTCATAACATTGTCGTGCATCGAAACTCTCCACTCTTGGTGAATAATTATTATTATTATTATTTTACATTTCCCATTCAAATTTGGGGTTTTAATTAATTTTTACACGTTTTGTCGTTTCCATTATCAGGTGGTGAGAATATTGGAAAAAAGAATTTTTAATAATCAAAATATAAACACAGAAAAACACTCTTCACTGTGCGAATGCGAACGCACTCTTTTTTCTCTTCTCCTTTGCGTTCGTCTATTTATAAAAATTCATAGAAAATCAACACTAGCTACTTTGCTTTGCCGACGAAAAATCTCTTCTTTTTTTCACGAGCGGCTGCGGCTGTCTCTGTCATGTGGTCTTTATAAATGTTAAATTTAACACTTCTTTGCAAAAATAAAAGCTCTTTTTTGATACTTGGAAAACTCTACACACCACATCCGTTGGCGATTCTCAGACGACTGAAAATTGAAAAATTTAGCATTTAGCAATACCGCGATGGACAGAAGAATATTCCATGTGTACCAGCAGAGCAACCAATTGAATTCAAGCTACAGCCACACCAACAACAGGCAGAAGCAGCGGCAAAAGTGTGGACAACAATCAACAACACACAAGAAAGAAGAGGAATTGGAAATTGGAATACACTCCGTTGTACATACATTCATCATATGGGGTGGTGAAATAAGAAACAAATCCACCATAGAGAACAGCAGAACACAAATACCATCAAGTAATGCGATGGAAATGAAAAAAAGCAGCACCAGCCACAAGGAATTCACGTAATCGCAGCGCAGCACCAGCCAAGCCAGCCATAGCCAGCAGCTAAGGCAGCACACCGATTACACCGAACCTAATGACGAGCAACACCACGTACTGTACTTTAGGCGGAGGCCAGCGCAGCGGCAAAAGAAAGGAAAAAAGCACAAATGAGTGGTTAAGAAAATGGGAAATCTAAACAAAATAGAGAACTTTAGTTCACCACGTTTTGTAGAAAAGCCCAACGGAATTAGGGGTGATCGACGAGCGACGACGTAGAAAAATTCATATCATATCATAATACCAGTCCAGTACAGCAGCCAAAAGCCAAACAGCAGTTTTAACTAAAATGAAATGAAAAATAACAAAGAATAAAGAAAACAACACAAAAGAGCAAAACAAAAACAAACACCATTGTCGTCGTCGTCTGTCAAACGCGTCATTCTCGCAGTAATCGCATTCTTCTTTGGCTACTATTTTGTGTGTCATTTTCTTTTCTATTCTGTTTTTTTAGTTACATTTTTACAGGCTTTGGCTTTGCTAGAAGCGCACTTGTTTTTGAATTTGAATGAAATTGGAGAAGTAGTCAAAAAGAGTAAAATGTAAAAGGTACGAGTAACTCACCACAGCGTGGTAGTTAGTGCCGGACGCTTTTGAAATGCATCGGAGGCAGAAAGACAAGGGGATGATGGGGATAGTTGTAGCTGGCTGACCATTTGTAGATAGAATAGAAAAAAATAGAAAAGTGCTAAAAGGGGGTTGATCGGCTGATGACGAAGACAAAGAGATGTGCTACAAATTTAAGACGAACTAAACTATTTGGTTATCTTTGTAAATTTAAAAGTTAGGTAGGTGTTAGTCATCTGTTAACTTTGTTGTTGATTTCAAAAATAAAAAGTAGGTAAGGGTTACATATTATTAGGTGTTGGAAGAACGGAGGTTTATTTTCACAAAAACAAATTGAATCACATTCTTCAAAAAAAAATGTTTATTTGCTTTACAAAACCGGAATAATTTTGTTTTGACTGAAGAAGCTGGTAGGTAGGTACCTATCTATTTCTTCCTTCAAATCTCCAGTTAACAGTGAAACTATAAGGTCCATCGAATGGTAGGTATGTAGGTGTACCTACCTACCTGAATACTTTTTATGCCAGTAAGTAAGTAGGTACATACATACATACATAGATACCTCCTAGAGCTATATCCCGGCAGTTTTATTGTTGAAATTGTTTTGCCGGTTTTGATTCTATCCTAAGTTGGAATTAGAAAGGGTGCTTGTCGGGTCTGCCACATTCGTCCCGCATTAGACATGGCTGTCCTGCATCACCATCCCCCGTCAACTGTACCTCGTTTACAAATTTGCACAGGAAAGTTCCGCGGATAAATCAAAGATCGGAACGCAAAGTGGAACGAGCTTTTAGAAAATCGACCACACAATAATTTCTCGCGTTCTTGTAAGTACCTATGTCATATTGCAATATTATTTTGCTAAAAACAAATCATTACTTAAGGGTGTAGGTACATTTACACGTGTGGTTTTCAAGAAAAAATTAAGCGCATATATAATTTAATGTTATGGATAAGAATTTAATTTTATTATAAAGATTAAGCCTTGTTTTTTAACATTTTGCAGCATTTGGACCGTATTTCAGCAACAACGCGCCAAACATTCTCCTCAAAGGCGTCTCGGGCTTGTCTGGGACTGGGTAAACAAGCGACTTCTCATAACCTCGCAAAAAATAGTCCAGCTGTGTCGAATCGTTCGATCTTGGAGGAGGTTCACATTCTCCTCACATGTGTCAATCGTTCTGTGCTTAACTGGGTGACAAGCGACTTCTCATAACATCACAAAAAAAAGTCCAGCGGTGTTAAATCGGCAGGTCTTGGAAAAGGTTCCAATTCTCCTCAAAGGCGTCTCGGGCTTACCTGGGTAGACAAGCGACTTCTCATAACCTCACAAAAAATAGAACAGCGATCTTGGAAATTAGGTTCAGAGGTCTAAAATTCGAAGTTATGTTCTCATACAATTTACTGAACTAAATCAGTGCCCAGTGGTCGTTCGGCTTCAATTCTTCCAAAGTGAAATGTCAAATAAAATCAAATGACAGCTGTCAAAAAGACCAACTCCGAAAAAAAGATTGTCGCAGATCAAAAACCACCATGATCAACGATCATTCTTAGTATTTTCCTTTCGAAACGGCTAAGGGTTTCCAAATCAGCTTTAAATAATATCTATGCTTCTGCAGAAGGTCTTATAAAGAAATACCTTCATTTTTTTTTAGAGAGGGTCCACTGATGTTATTTTCCGTTTCTATAGCTGATTTTAGGTAGGTGAAGTTTTGTACTACCTCGAAGTTATGTCTGTGTGACATTCTGTCCAATTCGTAGATCTTCTCAGTCTTTGTTTGATGACACAATATATACTTTGCCATGAAAAGCGCTTTCTCGATTAGCCGTTCGGAACCGGCAGACAATTGTAGGTAACATCCATTCCCTCAGAAGGCATGGTTGTGAGAAATTTGCTAGACCTTGGGTCTCTTCGCTCTGTTGCGCCACCTTATTTTTCCCACTTGTATTCCAATACTACCAAAAGCAACTTCGACATCACGCTTACTTCTTC
Organism: Melanostoma scalare; assembly: GCA_949752695.1. Classification (NCBI taxonomy): domain Eukaryota; kingdom Metazoa; phylum Arthropoda; class Insecta; order Diptera; family Syrphidae; genus Melanostoma; species Melanostoma scalare. The sequence continues at coordinate 8,551,661 of OX456986.1, read as the reverse complement.
CCATCACTTCAATATCATCTGCGTACGTATAATCAATAGCACAGTCTTTTGAAAAGTTATGCCTCTGGTGTTGTCGATTGAGTTTTGCACAATCTTTTCAAGAATGGTGTTAAAAAATCGCACGATAGTGTGCAAACCTGTCGAAAACCTTTTTCGACATCAAAGGCCTCAGTGAGTTCTTTAGCGGGTACCAACCTTAACGAAGTAGCGTCAATTTTACAAAGTCATCCAACCGATTTTGCAGGAAAGCCAAAACTAGACATGGCTCTGTACAGTTCGTCTGTACATATACCGTCATACAAGGCCTTAAATTCGATAAAAAGATGATATAGGTTAGGTTAGGTTAGGTTTAAATGGCTGTCAGGAAAACAAACTGACACACTTAGACCAATATTAGGTCCATTGTGATACCATAAAATTATGCGAGGAAGTATCTCACTTAACAAAAACATTTGGAGCTTTTAATAAAGCGAAGGAGATGCAGGGGATCTGTGTTCGCCAGATCGCTTGGATTGTGCGTTTTGGATCTAGTCCTGGCCATATCCGTTTTGTTGCCACGCACGTGGTGATATTGTTCCACCTATGATTTGTTCTATCCATTGCCTCTTGCTTTAGCATAAGTTTACATGTAGCGATTGGTATACCAATGTTCAACCTACTGGTTGAGATCGGTAGAACGGTTCCTTCTCTGGCGAGTTCATCGGCTTTGCAGTCAGTTACCCACGATATCTCTGTGCCCCGGCACCCAAATAAGGTGAATATTGAACTGTTCAGCAATCTCCCTAACATAGGCGACAGTTAAGGGCGTTTACTGAGTTCGTAGAAACAGCGCCGAGTGATTTGAGGGCTGCTTGACTATCTGAGAAAATCCGGATATTCGTTGAGGATATCACGTTTTCTCTTAGCCATGATAGGACCTCTTTGATCGCCAGAATTTCCGCTTGGAACACACTACAATGGTTTGGAAGGCGGAACGAGAGACTTACGTTAAGTCGGTTTGAGTACACCCCACAGCCTACCCCTTCTTCGGTTTTTGAACCATCTGTATAGAAATGAACTGAATCATCTCTCAAAAATTCTTCGTCTTCCCAGGTCGTTCTCGGTGGGATAGAGACTTGGAACTTATTATCAAAAACCAGTTGGGGGATGGAGTAGTCGGAGTGATAAGGGATTGATCCGAATAAATTCAGGATTGTAGAGTGACCGATGTTGTTATCGGTCCAATCCAGTTCATGATATAGGAAGTACATCTAACATTGTTTTTCCGGTGATTTTTTCCATGGTCTGCCGTAATGTGAAAATTTGGTCCATTGAAGATTTTTCTGGTCTGGAAGTCTCACGATCGTCTATTATTTAGTTGGCGGTTGATTGAAAGAAGGTTTATTTCTAATTAATTCTTTTCCGTTCTTTAAAAAACTATGGTTTAAACGAATGTTTGTCGTTATGAAGCCGCCATTTTGAAAATCGTGTTATTTTTGAAATATCTTTGGATTGGTCAAGTCTACTAGAAAATTATAAAGCAACTTTTCGATAGAAAACGATTTTTCTGTTGTGATGTTCTAAGCGACGACGTGCATTTCTTTGGATCATCTTGTTCAGTGATTAATATTGAATATTATATAATTTTATTTGGAGGTAGGTATGTATAATTACTGACAGCAACGGCTTTGTTTTAAAGATTTTAAGTAACATAAAAACAGAAGCAAAGTAGCAAAGTATTGAGTAGGTATAGATAGGTACTTAGTTGTGATTTCAAATTCAGTTGTTTTTACCAAGCCACTAAGAAATACTTTACATTAACGAACCCCTTCTCTTATATCTTAAATATTCAAAATGATTTCTCCTTTCTTTATTACTATAAAAGATATACAGTAGGTAACAATAAGATTACCACCTCGCCTACCCATAAAAAAAAGGAATTCGTTTCGAATTTGCACACAAACAGCGTAATGATCTACGATTCTGACTTAAGTGGTGTCGATTTTCTTCGGCAAAACCGATTATTCAATGGAACTGCATTAGACTAAAGACCCAAGGAAAGCACCATGCTATCGTCATCGGTTTGGTACACCAGCTAAATTAAACAACACAATTATTCCACGAATAAGAGGAAGCCCAAGCTTTATATTCTCGGTAATATAATGATCACCATAACACCAACCAGAACCAACAACCATTGAATCTTTCGCGTTGTGCATTATAATTTTTATTTCAAATACTCTTTCAATGCCGTAACCGAGAGTGGCACCAGATAGGACAGTGCTCTGCTAGTTCAGTTGTTCTCTGGTATGGTCTTGACTCTTGAGAATCTCAACATACCAATGGGAAACTCCAACACCAGAACACATTGAAATAAGATTTACCTCTGCTGCAGAGGCCTTGAATTTGTATAATATTGCAAGTAATTCGCGTCTTTTTTAACCTCTCGAAAGAACCTCTTCGTCTACCTATTTGAATTTGAATTGAATTTTTATGAGCAAATATCTTAAATTGGTAGAGCTTTTTTTTTTTGTTGAATTTTTTTATGGGAGAATTAAACCAGAAAATTGATTCATCTTCGCCTCATCTTCAAACTGCTGCGATGGATGAATCTTTTTTTTTATATTTGCTTGAGCATTATGGTTTGGATAAGCTGTTGGAATTTGGAATTCACGAACCTGACGACATTATCAAGATGCAATAAATGTGTTGAAAAAAGAAAAGTAAATTGTCGTCGATGAGAACACAAGCCACCATCATTAGTGTTGAAAGTGAGATGCTTCACGATGCGATGGTGCTTACCTAATTTTAGGATCTTTTTTAAGTTGTTTTTGTGTACATTCGGGACCACAGCATCATTGTGAAGAGGAAAAAAAGACATATAGAAGAGCTGTTTTCATGAGTCATCTTTTGTCGTTGTTTATGATACATACTTTGAAAAGTATTTGAAGAACTCTCTACCTATACGTGTCTTAAGCAATATACGACTTTTGGGCGCCAGATCTGAGGATGGTTATTCTGTTGCAGCTCTGCATACATTATTTATCACTTTTCGTAAAAAAAAAAGTGAAACAAGGAGTGGCCATGGTTAAAAATCACCCTCACATGGACACCAATGAACAAGAACGATGTTTGCCATTTCAATTTTGTCATCCAACAAGATGGTACACATGCTTTTCTAAGACGACCGTCTCCAACGGCCGGCGGCGGTGAGCTTAGTTCAGGACTCAAGCGGTATGGTGCCCAAATAGTGAGTCAAAGCTTCTTTGCTCCTAGTAACGAGCATGTAACGTGATGGTACACTAGCCATGTTTTATTTCCCGTAACCGTTATGAATTCTTTTAGTGGATAAGACTCCAAGTTGGATTTTTGTCTTACTTGGAAGTCTAGTGTTATACTGCCGTCGTAAGGAAAAAGGGCGTAAGCGCCAAAAAGTTAAAATAGAGTTGGATGCATATTTAAAATCGTTGAACAGTGTTTTAATTTTGTGTAAATGCAAAAAAATGCATATTTCCGAGTCTAAATGCCTCAAAACCATGAATAAAAATGGTGAATAACCATTCGAAAGTGGGAAAACAAAAAATAATAAAATGCATTTAACTCGAAGCTTCAAAAATGGAGATACGCCCTTTTTCCTTAGGGCGGCTATGTATTGATGTCTTTTAAATTGGGCTTCCACAAATATCAACAGAACTTTTTTTCGGGAAAGCTGGTGTTGTGTACTTGGCAGTTCTTTTGGTAGAATTTGCGGTCAAATCCTTCACAACTTTACCTTCTTCCTCCTTATCAAAGGATTTTAAGCTCATCTGAGCAGTAAAAGCTAGTTCTTCAAATCCTTTAGTGTTCTGCCGTTTTATCCTTTCCGAAGCATTATTATCGAAGCCTTTTTCTTAGACGACCAGCCTTGTTATAATTATTTTGGAATAATCATTGAAAGTGATTGCAAAGTCAAGCTTGATTTCGTTATTGTACATACAGAAACCTAAAAAAAACTCGTTTGTGCAAGAATCTTTTTTTTTTTTTTCAAAATCGGATAAGCAACATGAGCCGCCTTTGTAACTCAACTTTAACTTGAATTGGAAACTTCGTAAGGTTTTGAATAAATTTTAAGGCCTCTGCTTGTTCATTCGTTAGTCGTGTAGTCGTGGACCGTATAAGTCCTGCAACCAAAACTGTGCTAAGGGTTGTTCAAGTTTCATCGTGGTCCCTCATTTTCGAACTCGAACTATTTTGGGCTCAGAATCGAAGTCTTTTTTCAAAATATAAATCTGGCTTAAGTCTTCTTCAGTTCCCAGTTAAATTTTCCGTCAGATGAAAGAACTTGATATCTGCCACTCCTATAAAGAATTCAAGCTATGCCTTCTATTTCACAAACAATTTTGAAAAGTGGCGTACATAGCTTTTGGCTAAGGGGGGGGGATAAACCCAGTTCGCTCATTTTTTCAAAAGATTTAATACATTATTAAAAAAAAAAACAAATAGGTAATAAGACTTCATTGAATTCATTATGTATGTCATAAGAAATTTTGTATTTTTTAAAGATAATATATTATGCGCATTGCGCATTAATTTGAATGTGAACTAAAATAAATATTGATGTAATAGGTGAAATATTATTAATTTATGAAATTTATCATAGAATAAAATCCTTTTGATTCTGTCCATTTTATTGTTTTTAAAAAAGACATATTTTTAAGAATCTCACTTCGTTGGTCACGCTTCTTTGTGTTGTTTTTACTCTCTTTAAATAGGAGAAATTTCTTTCGGTAGTTGACGTTGAAACGGGCAGTGTAGCTAATATCCTGTTAGAAGATATATATATGTTAAGAAAGTTTTCTTTGGGGCAGCTATCGAGCCGATCCAATGAATTCTTAGAGGAAGTAGGTATTATTCCTTCGGATCAAATATCTTTCCAAGTTTTTAATTCTTCAAGAACAGAAGATGGACTCAACATTTTGATTAAATTTTTCAGCTGCTTTGTATATTTCAGACGAAGAATCCTTGAAAAGAACCGAAAACCCTTCTTGTATGTTTTCATGATTTGTAAATTTTTCTCCAAGGTTCATTACATAGAAATCGAGAAAAGGATTGTTTTCATAACACGAAAATATTCTTCTGTACTTGGAACCGAAGGGTTCGAACTATTCTTTTGTCGGTTCACTATTCTCTTATGTTTAACGTCAATATCAAGGACTTCAGCCATTTTCTTTTTTGCATCTTCGAAAATGAGTCATCTTCTGCCCGTTTAATTTTTAGTTGATCCCTTAAATCTTTGGCGAGATTCATAGCTTGGACCAAGTCTAAATTCACTCTATGAATCTCACGACTTATTGACAACGAGAGTTGGTAAACCATACTTTTAACCTTTAAGCAAATCAAAAACTCGGAGTTCATAGCGTTTTTTAAGTTCCTTGTGTCAATTTCCAATGTTCTTATTTGGTCAAGAGTCTCGAACACAAACGGAAATAGCTTCTCAAAATCTTCAACTGCTTTATATTTTCAGATCCATCGCGTCAGATTCAGCCTTTTTAATGTCTTTTTTTGTGGAGATTGAAATAATTGTCAACTGCTTCAATTGTTGTTAGGCAGTCTCTAATGGCTGGTAACTGGAAACAGATACAGCAAGGATTCAAAGAATGTGCTGCACAATGGACGTACAGAGCATCCGAAGCAAATTGTTGGCGAATAATTGCCTGAACACCATTGTATCGATCAGACATATAGCTTGCTCCGTCGCACAGTGGTGCTGTTTGTATGGGAGAGCGGAAAAAAATCCGTAAAGTCTGAACCATGAAGTGGAATCGAATGAAATTTTGCAGACTTGCTTGGAAGTGGCGAACACACATTTTGACAAATTTTGGTTGAAAAAAAATCATTAAAAGAAAAGTTATTCACATTTTTCGGATTTGCAGCGTTTATTGACATGATCGAAATTTTTTCAATTATGATAATATTAACGTAATATTAATGTTAATAAGTTTTTTAGTTAATTCAGGGGCGTCTTCACTAAAAAAAATGTTTTTTCCTTGGTTCAGGTATTAATTGAGTTATATATGGATCGGATGATATCAGGATCATATGCAATATATCCTCATTCGTCGATAACCGGGAGAACTTCCTTGAGTAATGGGTCCTATAGTACTTGTAGTCCTTGTTCCTGCATTTTTGAGCACTGATCCAACTGGCAAGGATGCAATTTCTATTATTTCCGTTCAGTGTAGTAAAATTTTGTGAACAGTTGCGGGCATGTGATACCAAGGGTATAACGATATCGCGAGATTAGCTGTCTCTTCAGTATAGATCTTAAATTTTTTGGTATCGATTGAAAAATTGCTGCAAATAACTTCTAATATAGAAGGATTTTGGTTGAGGCCCAGGTTCACCCCGAACTGTAATGCCCACCTAAGTAAGTAGGCAGCTTCCAATATGACTGCGAGTCTGGTTATCAGTCTTTTGTCTACTTTTGTAATATATGCAGCTACACTTGGATTTCTAAATAATCTTCTCGAACTATTCCCATCGTTTGTTGTTACAGTTCCTTGTTTCACAACGTCTACTCTTATTCGAACCTTTGAGAGGAATTCCACTTGAATTCTTTTTTCCTCTTCTTTGATAGCACGAGTAGTCTCATTGACTCTCCACGCTTTGTAAAGCTAATGTTATTTCCCAGGTGCAATATGTACTCCATAAATCAAATTCGTGCATGCAATAATGACATTCCTAGAACAAGAGTTTCTTCATTCAGGATCTTAGATTGCCATTTGGATAAGTCATTCGATTAAATAATCCGTAATAAATTAACATAGACCAACTATTTAGCATTTGGGCTCGTAGATCAGACATTAGTCAAAGGATTAATCATATCTTGTATTTTAATGAAAAATATAAATTTTTGTCAAAAACAAAGTCCTGGTGCCAATCTTTCCAACGATTACTGTCTACGAAATTGCATCTTTTGCAACATGATCAAAGTCAAAATCGTGATTCATAAATTAGATTCAGTGAAACAAATTTGTACACTACGTTCAAGATCGGATCAGGACGGATACGAATCTTTCGAAAAAAGTTAGTAGAATATTGTAGCTTTCCAAAAATAGTAGCCACTAGACGTAGCTTAGTGTAGCTAAAACTGTAGCTCTAGGGAAAGAACATTAAAATATTTATTCGAGAGCACTCAGTCTAAACCCAACTAATTGGCGAAAAAACAAAATTTTTTACAAATTTTTTTTTTTTTTTTTTTAAAGTTTAATAGCATATTTTTATAAAAAAAATTTATTTTTCACAAATAGCTACCAAAATGCTACTCTTCATTAAAAAGAAGTAAATGCAAGAAATTACATACTTTTCAAAAACTAAAGATAGGAGAACTTTAGAGCGCTGTATCTCCCATATTCCTTGATATAAATGTCCCAAATTTTGGAAAAAGATACAACGGTTATATGTCTATGAAAATATAAGTCAAACAAATCCGTACTCCAAATTTCATTTTTTGCATTTATTTCCGCAGAAGCACCACTGTGCGTCGTACCCTTGGCCGATCAAAAAAGAAATGGCCAGATCGCAATTTTGAAGATTTTCCACTATAAGCTTTGCAAGAACATCACCTGGATTTTTAATACAGTAATGTTTGGTAAACTGCTGTATTAGAGATTTTAAGAGAAGAGATTTTATTCATACCAGTCGTGGAAAATCGATATAAAAATTAAATTCAAAAGATTAGGTGATTTGACGAAATAATAATTTCTTTCAGATGAGATTGACTTTGTATTTTCCCTGTAGAATGAAAGTATAGAATGCACAATCGTGTGAGTACTATAATAAGACTTAATTCACTTTGGAAGTAGCTACTAAATTTCACATTGCGTTTCTTTAACTTTTTTGGTTCATGACTGGTTATGTTGAACAATTATCGATCCCAATGGGTGGGGGGGATATATCCCCCTGACCCCCCTATCTACGCCACAGAAAAATTTGAATAGTAGTTGGTAGGTTGTTTCATTTATTAGCCAGTAAAATACTTGTGTTCTTGGTCTATGAGTTAAGTGTTTAAAGATTTGAAGAATGCAATAGAAGGCAATCCTAAAAGTTATTTCCTCCTTCAATCGTAGAATTGTACATTATGAAATGTTAGTATTTTTTTTACATTGTTGAGCAAATTTAAGCTATTGTTGACTAAACACCACAAAACTTCATATTGCACTACTTCACCCAGTTGTTTTTCAGATGTGCATGGTTGGCATCAATAAGCCTTTTGTCAGCCTGCATTTAAAGACTTCAGAAAAGAACAACAGATGAAACTAAACTAAGGGTTGGGGCTATTAAAATCAATGATAGATGACAGCATGTGACATAATCGATCAAAAAGATGAGGGGGTTTAGGAAGCCTCAAACGTAATCTTGAATAATCCTACAAAATGTTGGTATAGTTGTTCGCCCTTTTCCTCTGTCACGTGACTTCCTTCATCAAAAAGAAAAACAAATTTTACTATTAATCTCTACCTACACGGTATTTGCAATAAAAACCCCATTTAAATAATAACATTCAAGGATTTTCCTCTAGGATCGATCGACGACTATACCTGCATTAACCATCCCTTATTGTCGGACACACATGGTTCGTGTAAAAGCAATGTAAATCCACAGTATCGCCCGCATCCTGTGTATAAAACATCAGAATACTCCCAACAAATTTGTCTGACATTAACAGTGCTCTTCACACCATAAATCATCTCGCTCCCAATTGACTGTGTAATAGTTAATTGTTTCGTTAATCGTAAAACCCAACAAACACCAAGCTAAAGCCACTATATACCATCATTATTATCACATGTGTTTGGCATTGTGTTTGTGTAGAAAGATTATGAAATTCATTGTTGCATGCGATTAGCGTGCATGACTATGACATTCGCCAAGGCCAAACAGTGGTTAGTCCGTGTCGTCGTCGTCGTCGTCGTGAATGCGCCTGTTGCTGTTGAGAAAACAATTTCTTTCATCATAATCACCATACCACAATATGAGTCACAAAGCTCAGATTCAGAATTTTTAGAACCATCACCGAGAATTTTTCAAGTCATCCCTCGCTGCGCCGCGCCGTGACAGTGCTAGTGGGTGGCACCTACATTCATCCCGATGTGATGTGTTGTCACTCATTCAACACCTATTCGAAACACATGGGTCCATTGTGAATCACCCTTATTTCTCGCTAGTGACTACCATGGTCCAGTCTTATCATCGCAAGTCCATCTAATTAAGTTTCCATATCTTTCCATTTCGCATTTGCATCCGAGAGATTTATATTCATCGTCATGTCATACACTTAGTTGGACCTTGAATGTAATCCAGGGAGACAGAGAGAGAGCATGGTAATTTAGACATGAATCTATAATTACCATCATTACTATACACCGGGGCAGTAGCAGAGCTGCGGCAACCCTTCAAGCCGCTGCGCTGTTCTGCATGTGCAGCATCGTATTCATTGCTTGCATTTTGTTTTAGTTTTTGCTTTTTGCATATCGTGTGGTTTTAATTAACGATTCATCGAAGCAAATCATTTTCCATCACCACCTCCACTCTGTATTTTTTTTTATGGCAAGGATTGATTTGATGGTTTGATGGGAAAATGCAATAGCAACCACCATAGTCATAGCCACCCTCGGATTCGTTATAAACTCTTACCTGCAGCTAATGTGAACCGATTAAAAAGACAATGGAATGCTATAAGATACCACTTTTGTTTCACTTCACTGTCATCTAAACAACATAGGTGTAGGTATAATAGTAATTCTTTTTTTTTTTTTTTTCTTTATACAGCATGATGCAGGGAGGAAGTAATTAGATGATGAAGTAAGCCACGGTGGGAAATTCGAGACTCATGGATTTAATTAAACTCAGTTTTCAATCCATTTGTGGTGATGATGATGATATATCCTACTTGGTCAGCGGCCAGTCGCCAAGTGTACTGCAAAATGTCACAATTTGTTTCAAAGTGTCAAAAACGTGCACTTTGTGTTAAATTGTACACAATGACAGGCTAACAAATTTGACAGATGATCCTCTTAATCGCTTCGCGACGACATGACATTGAATTAAAAATAATAAAAATAAGAAACAATTCTCTCATCAACTTGAAGGTGGATAAAGTGAGCAATTATGTCGTTAGAAATTGAAAAAAAAGAGGAACAACTGAAAAAAATTATTTCAAACTTGAAGATTCTGACTGGTAACATAAGAGTCGTGATCGTGGCGCATGGTTATTAATTTATTGAACAAGAGGATGCATAATGTGGTTGTAGATTGAAGAAGTGGGTTTACTTAATTCATTGGCGGATGTATTATTTGATGATGGCGGAGGACATCGATACTTTCAAGGATCCGCAAATATTGAAATGGGAGGGATTGTAGGGTGGTTGATTGAAACTAAAAATCACTCTCTTCTAAAACAACCATTCGTTCTTTAGAATGTTGAGGTCATGTGACATTTTTGCTTTGAAGCTTTAACATGGCGCGAGCGGCGAACTTAAGGGTCTAGCGCATTTATTACAACCATTCTTTGCTAGGTAATGGAGGGGACCTACAGTTTTCTGCCGCTTCCGAACGGCAAATCGAGAAAGCGCTTTTCATGGCCATCAATTTACCAGCAGCAGAGGACTATGTAGTTGCTTGCGAAAGGCGTACCCGTAGAAACATTTCTGTTGGGATACGTACCACGAACCTCCCGTGTAGCAGGCAAGCTTGTTTAAGTTATTGATTAAAGAATTATGCTCTTGAACCCATGTCCATCTCAATTTACCAATTCTACAGCCACACCACATCATGAAACAACATTGAGCTGATATTAGTAAGCCCAGATGTCTTCCCAAACTATACTCTCCTAATGAAATCATCCCAAAAAATATAATAAATTCCTGTCACTGTCTAATAACGGTAAAATGCTCGAATACCTTTTTGTTAATTGGCCAGTTTCAATGATAAAAAAAAGGTTAAATGGTTCCAACAGCGTTATTGCTTCTATAGATAACTTAGGATTTTCGCAGTCACACATTCCATGGGTTTGGTTTTTGGTTTATTATTTGTTGAAATCAAATTCTTTGCATGAGGTCAACATCTTCAAAGCGACCAAACAACTTTGCAATGCCAAACTCTACAGCGTACCTGATTCATGAATGGCATCAATTGAGGACATTCATCGGTTGGCTACATCAGTAAGAAAAAAATACCTTTCGATGACAATATTTACAATAGCCCCGATTCAGCCAAAAGGTATAAGCGCCAATTACATCACCATATTCCCAGGACACCCATTACCATTCTTCTTCTTTCAATATCATTTTTTATCGATATAAACGTATCCATGTTCGATCAACAAACATTTCAAGATTCTCCAACAAGCCTAATGGCGATAACTAATGGATCTAACCAATAAGTCTCGTTTTAGTCATTCGAAATGAATAAATCAATTAATTTAACCATTTTGTGTCGAAGATACTTTTTTTTGTTTTTGTCTCTTTGCTTGTAAGCCTTGTACCCTCATCCAAAAGCAGTCAGAACCGATTTCTTTGGCATTTCCCCTTTGGATTTGAGAAAATATTTTTTTTTAATATAAGACAAAAAAAATTGCTTTTGCATCCAAAGAAACCACAACCAGTAGATTCAGGTTCATAATTCTTTGAGAAAGGTGACGTTAACTTCTTTATAACATCACTTTGGGTAGGGTAGGTACATCGAAGATAATCCGCAGTTCGTAGTGTGTACTGCAAAGAGGAAGATATATAAAAAAAAGCAAAAAAAAAAAAAAAATAAAAACGAAATACATATACACTTCTTTAATATTGAAGTTTTATGAACATGGGATATTCAACTAAATCGAAACAAAAAAAAATAAAAGAAACGATTTATTGTTAAAAAAAACAGCCAAAAGATGACTACCCAAATGCCAATCTTAATTAACAAACTCATGACACTAAAACAAAAATTATTTGTCAGAATCAGATTCATTGGCGTCATTTTGGGCATATTGATGACAGATTATTTAGTAGATGCACACTGCAGATAAGAAGTTGTCATTTGAAGTGCAAGCCAATAGAGGGAAGAGGTTTGGTTTTCAAATTGGCAACACTGCTTCTAGTGGTTGTCAATTTGACAAATGGCGGTATATTTAAATTGGTATGTTTTGCTATTTCACAATAAATAAAGAGGGCTTTCCGCTTACGCTTCATTCGAGCCAGTCGTGGGGCTTATATGCACCAAATCATTTTTAAACGCTAATGGTATAAGGATATACCTTATTTTTTTTACTTTTATTTTTTTTCTTATTTAAAACCGATACCTTGATAATGATAGTCAGCCCTATTTTTTGTGTTATATTTCATTTTGAATTTGTATACCTCTAAAAAAATACATACCCTTTACCAAATACCAATATAAGCCAAATGGCTGAGATTTTAGAACAAAAAGATCCTCGATCAGTCTGAGATTATTTACTCGCTAGCAAGTTCTAGGTTCTAAGACAGAGATTGCTTGACTACTTACTTAGGCATGCACTATGGTTTGCAAACCCGTCTGTTCAGAACGCTGGTTTTCATACGCTTTTCATACCCCATCCATCGTAGAGTCACCAAGCGTCTTCTTCTAGGTATGGTCAAGACTTGTTGAATCTTCTTCTTCAAACATCGTTATCACGAACTGGACCAAATATCGATCGTAGTATTCCGAAACGAGCAAGGATCCACCTTAAATCAGATCCTGCTAATAGTAAAACCTGGTACAGGTTCCGGCATTTTCATTGACTCTCCCAGAACGAATTTCTCAGTAAGTCTGAGTCGTCCATTTTAAAAGCTGAAGTTTTTAGCAATAACGAATGTTCGAGAATAATATCTTCATCGAACACGAAAAACAAAACCATATTCATTTTCTCAGACAGTCAAGCTGCACTAAAGGCGTTAAGCTCACCTGTCATAAGATCCAAACTAGTCCAATAGACAGTCATGTCACTCTCTGAACTAGCAAGGAAAAACGCTGTATTCCTCCGCTGAATCCCAGCACACTAAGGCTATGATGGTAACGAGAAGGCAGACATCTAAGCTAAAGACGGCGCATCTAAACCGTTCGTCGGTCCTGAACCCTTCTGCTGTTGAAATAAAAGCACCTTCAAAAACACTGCCAAGAACATCTTACTGGGAAGAATCAAATAAAGCTTGGCGTAACTCATCTGGCCAAACTTGATCGAAGCTCTTTTTGCCAGAATATACTGAAAAACCATCAAAATTCCTACTGAACGTCAATAGAAAAACCCTAACAATTTGTACAGGACTACTAACCCGCCACTGTTCTTTAAGGAAAGATCTTCACCAAATGAGGCTAGTAGCGGACCCCATCTGAAGACTATGCCTCGAAAATGAAGAAACATCTCTGCACATTTTTACGGAATGTCTATCACTTTTCCGCCTTAGAAAGCAAATGCTTGAGTATGAGATCATCCCTCTAGATAAACTCAATCTCATTCACCCACAGAAGATTGCTAACTTCTGGTTCAACTCAGGAACAGGAGAACTGCCCTGAAACCTCACATGGGTTGGCACAATAGGTTTCATTCAGACACACAGAGAATGCTCAACCCGCCCTTAATCTAATTTAATAGTAAAACCGGAATGATCCAGGGATTCATAAAGGTTTTGGTGTCGTGAGATGCTATTCGACGCTATTTCCAAATTGACTGTTACTAATGTCACTTAGTGCCGATTTTACGTACGTACGAAAAAAAAACTGATGCAGTTCGCTGGTTCATTTCTTTTCTCTCAAAGGGCAGAGGAAAAAGTTAGCAAGAGCTTTTACGTAGGAAGGATGTTGAAATTTCATCCTTTTTTTATCAAATTTTCCTACGGTACTTTCACAGTCAAACAGCCAATATGGGGTTAGGTTTTGGGCCTTTGGTTTGCCCTAGTTATACATTAAAGTCGCAGCAAAGCTGCAGCTATAGAGAAAGTTAAAAAACCTGGACCTACTCTGAAAGAAAATCTCGTCCATAATCTCTGCCCATAACTATGACAGAGTAATGTGCTAAAAAAACACATTCTGTGGAGCTATTTGAGAACCGAAAACCTTAAGTTTTTGGCTACAATTTGATAACTTCCAAATGAAACGAAATTCCAGCCATGTCCTTGTTTGGTTGAAGCTCTCAGCGAAACTATGTTCAAAAAAATAATAAGCAAATGAGTTCTTTTGCCTGAAAGTCCATCAACCGTAGGACGAGACAGAAATCAGAGTGAGATAGAGCAGGCCTTTAATTTTTTTCCATGATCTTGCCTTCTTCGATCTTCTACTTAAAAAACTTGAAGCATAACACTAAAGACAAAACGCCCACAAAAACAAAAATGAGTAAGTAAGACTGCAGTGTTTATCAAGTGCTTCTAGTATTTCGCACTGACCTAGTTTGCAAGTCACAATTTACAATAACTACACAATGCCAATGTGATTCGATATAAAACTCCGATAACAATCAAACCAATCCTCCTGTTTCGATACATTACAACCTTCGCTTCGGCTGAATACGAAACCTACCCAAAAATTCATCAATACGAGACTAGCCATAAAGTTACTTGACTCACACCTACAGATCGATGACTATAGGGCTAAACTCAGGAACGCGACTATAAAATAGGGCCTTTCTTAACGATTATGTCCAATGGACTGCTATTTCATCTCAGTGGTAGTGGCTAACTGCAATTACAGCACGTCCAGTAATGAAGTGCTTGCGGTTAGTTCGTTTTTTTTCTGTTTTTTTGCTTGCATTTCATGTAAAAGCACAAAAAACATGCATTAATCAGGCATACCGCCAACCATGTGATGATAACGTGAGAAGGTCCACTTAACTCTTTTTTGCCTTATTTTCTGCGTCTCACACAATCACTACTCGTTTTCAATTTCATCTTCGTTGCTTCTATTGCACTTCAGTATTCAGTTTCGCTTTGTAATTTTGTCGCTTGTGCTTTTAAAAGAAGCAACAAAAACCGCACACAAAAAAAGGGTAGGTATTCGTAAAAATTAAGAAAGAAAAAAACTACCCGCGACTTGGTCGTAAAATTGAAGCTAAACTGAGAGCTTCTGAAGATTACGTCTTGTAAGATGTGCCTGGCGACACTCTATCGAGAGCTTGGAGTGATTTGTATTTTAAAATTGCCCGCTGTGCCGCCAATAGATAGATTGTTGGAAAGAAAATTCTTTTGTTCGTATATGGCTAGAGGTATAGGTTACCCATAGAATGTGAAGAGATAGTGGTGCCTGCCAGCCGAATGGGTTTCGATGTCGTCGCGGTTGGCTGTTGTAAACTGGTAAGACTTTGATGGATTGACGTCATCTAAGAGTAGGTATCTGCTGTTTGAAAAAAAAAGTTCCAAAACAAAACTGCTGCTACTGCTGCATGTCCAAGAAACGTGCTTTTAAAGTGATTTGTTTATTTGTGTGATATTCTTTTTTTTCTACTTTTTTTTTAGAAATAGTGTGGCTAAGTTTAGTGCTTTTTACTGTAGGTTGATGTCGCTGAAAGCGTTTTGTAATTTTGTTAAAATTTTGAAGGTTAATTTGGTCAGAGGTCTCAATTATCAAAGCAAACTAACTACGGAGAGTAAGTTTTTGGAGCGATATTGGGTAGAGGTCTTTTAAAATGAATTGATATTTGCTTCTGCTTGGATGGCTTAAATTTTAATATTGTCTTGAAAGTAGACACTTGACGGTTGACGGTTGATAAGGCAACACCTACACCTTAAGCTCCCGTGATGTTCTTAGTCGCCAAATGGGCAAAGGTTTTCAAGGTCCGAATGGAATGGTGGAATGTTGTAATTCCAAATGCAATGTGAGCTTAAGGACATCGCTGGATAGGTAAGCAGTAGAAGCCACTTCCCTTTTTATTGTTGTTTTGCAAACCATAATTTCAGACTTCTCATTTTCGTTCAGTTTTCGCTCACTTTTCGGAACGACATACCTACGTAAAGGTCGATTGCTTTCCAAACTTTCAGAAACAATACAAAAACTAATTTTATTTTCTTAAAAACATTGCTTATATGTAATTTGTCTGACGCAACCTGTTGGAAGGAAACTTTTCACTGCAATTGCAGTAAGCTTCCGGTTAGAAATAAAGTGCCCTAAAGTGAGAAATTTCGCTTCAGATTCCTTATTCGTTGTGGATTCTGATAAATCTGACGATTCAAGTGCTCTTCACACGCGATTCTAGGAAACCCTTCTTTTTAAAAGAGCTGAAAAGAAATGACCCAAAAGCACTTCCTTGCGGTACACCGGCATTTACTTCACTTCACTTTAGCTAGGAGAACCATGTCAAAATTTGATATTTCAACCCATATAGCCAAACTTTATTGTGGTTAATCAATAGGTGGAAAAAAAAACTATCCTCAAAGGAAAACAACATTTACCTAATGATAAGCAACCCTAGATACAAACTGGCTTCAAAGAAGGGTACTACCTCTGCTTGCTATAGTAATAAAAAAGCCTGACTTTTCGGTTCTCAAAAAAGACTAATCCACGAAATCAGCTCACATCCCTGTCATTTGAAGAAAAATACAAGCCATTTGACAATACTCTGTTTCCCAGCAAAAACCTAGTGTTGAGGCACACCCTGGGCTCAAAAAACACTCAGTTTGACATTTAGAGCGAGTTTAGATTTAAATAAAAAACGCTTTGTGGTGACCACAAGGCAACCCCAGAGCTTCAGCGAACAAATTTAGTAAAAATTCACGTCTTAGAAGGGCACGACAGCATCTAACTGATGAGCCCACTGTCGTTCCTGGGCGAAACGCCAATTTTTGGAGTTGAGGTCAATGGATCTCCAAATCCTCCATGTCCTTATGACTTTTAATAAAATTTAGTATGTTTGCCTTTCCTTTTTATTTTAAATCGACTGGACGATTCTACGACGCTTCATGTTTTCTGGTTTATTTGCTATATAAAAGTTTGATAATTTAAATGATCACAAGTGTTTGGATAGCTATCTGCAGACATGTTGTATCTATTTCGTCAATAAAAGTTTGCACAGTTCAAAGTGTATTGTAACCACAAAATAAATCCTTTCCTAGTGACAAGAGTGACATTTTCAGTGGAGCATAATTTTTCTTGAATATAATCAACAGAAATACGTATTATTTGACAGCAATAAACTAACTCTTTTGATTAAAGTCTTTTGGAAGTCAAAGTTGTCGAATCATTGTTAATTAAACTGATCGCTTCATTTATATTCTGCTGGAATCTAAGTCGAAATGACCTACTCTTATCAATGATCTACTTGGGCACAAGAGATTATATAGTATAAGTAATTTGCTTTCAAGACTAATAAACTGACAACACACGATTTTCGTATCTTTTTGCTAAAACCTACTTTTTAAGATTCGAATCGTAATTACGCTGGGATTAGAGGACGTGATTTAAGGCAAATTGTGTCAATGAAATGAGGGAAATCACCCAAAATCAAATAAAACTCAAGGTTAGGTCAAAAGTAGGTCTATCGTCAATGAAGTCATCTTAGTCTAGTTCAATGCATTTAGAGGCTGTTATTTTAATATATCTTCAGGAACAACACAAGAACAGAATATATTGAATTTGTTGTTCTGCAAATAAAATGTTTATGTTTGTTAAAGCGATAACATTGTCATCCGTGTAAATTTAAAGGTGAGTCCTCACTACCGAACGGCACCAATCAGCACATGACGAAGGGAAATACAGAATTAGTGTAGACAACTGCCATGTTTTTTATCGGAATCCGACTCAATGTTGTTTCCGAATTCTCTTCGACTGTACTAAGAACTTAATCTATCCAAAGTTGGTTGGTTCTTAAATTCAGTATACAAACCTTCAAGTTTAAAGAACTTAGCATGTGATCCAGCTGAATTGATTGTTATAAGGTTTGTTCGTTAAAAGTCTGGCGTTGCCCTGTGGTCAACATAAAGCATTTTTTGAAAAACCTAAACAAGCCCTAAATGTCAAACTGAGTATTTTAAGTAGGTTTTTCCTGGGGCGAATTCAGGTAATGAACCTGTCTGTCAAATAACATGTATTTTTCTTGAAAATGACAGGAACATGTGGTGATTTTTTGGTTTAGCGTTTTTTAAGAACTGAAAACCCAGTTTTTTTTATTGACAATACACAGGGTTGTCAAAGAAGCCTGGGTCACCCCTGGGTTCCTGGAAAAAGTTCAACTAACGAACCTATAGATTTGAACCCCCTTGACGATACAGAGTACCCACAACAGCTGTTTTATTCATACATACATCAAAATTGACTTGTGGGATCGTAAAATGTAATTTTATTTGCATTTTTTTTATGCACAAGTTAAGAACACCAAACATAATAAAAGATAACGAGTCGTTAAACGCTTTTTTGAAGTCGTCTGACTGAACACCTTCTTTCATTGTTTTCCAGTTTTAATTACTTTTTCGTTCATCAGGTTATTATTTAGGTGGACCACGCCACACTGTATCGTCCAAATATAAAGCACCGGCGAACAGGGATTCACTTTGTGCATAAGATGGGCTTTCAAAGCCAAAACCGGCCACCATCGGCAAAACAGTGGGAGCTCTAACCAAATAAAACTCAATTACACGTTTTGTGTGGCCAATGTTTTTTTTTTTTGATAATGCACTCCGGCTTAAAGCGAAGAAAGACGAGGAGCAGAACTACCCCTTTTTCAAATTCTGGAACAGTATTTGCTTTCAAAATGTTTTACTGATTTGACTCTTCATTTGGTTCGGAAGCAGACAAAGTGAAGGTTCTGTTTGATCTTTGTTTGGCTATAAAAGCTTAAACAAGCAGAGTGCAAAAAAAAAGGTGAAATGCGTTGCTTGATATTTGCGGGAAGAAGTTGTGTCTGCAGTATACGATCATTTATGAAGTTATTATTTCGTGCTTAGTGCTGCGCAAAGTGTTCAGGAGGTCTGGGTTGTTGGTTCAAGGCCAGTGCTGTTTTAATTTAAGCTTCTATGTATCACAAGTTTGTTGGCATGATGCAAAACCTTGTCAATGGTAGCGGCGGTAGCTGAAGCGGTTAGAATGTTAGTCATGCATGCAGATGCCCGAAAATAAAAATGCCACCAGGTAATTTTAGATTGCTCTGTTAATGTGTTTTTGTTTTTTTTTTTTCTTTTTTTGTTGAGAGGTATTTCCGATGATGGTGGTGGTTGATTATTAACCTGGCTAGACAGTGAAGCTGGCAATTAGCTTGATTACTGTTTTGAATAACACGAAGACATTGCTTTTACCAATTACTTATATTTGGGGACAGCACAATTGAAGGTTTTCTTTCCCTTCGATCTCAGGATTGGAATGTCTAAAACTCTTCTTTCCTAAAAGGAAAACCTTTAATTTTCCTGTGCGACTATTTCCTATTTTGAATACAAGCAGCTATGTTTTAAAATTTTCTGGGAATTTTTATATATCACAGCTGTTGTCGGCAGCAATCTGGAAAAAGATATCTGAATCGTTTAAGAAGGTATCCTAGATGCAGGTATCCGGAATAGCCTATCCGATAAGTTCTTGAACGTGCCTTTGTCTTACTAGAACATCAACTGTCGACTCTTTTAAATGCACTCTCAATCTGCATTGTTATATTTTACATTGGCTACACCCCGTTCCATACCAACTGATTTATAAGCTAACCACAAACAGTCCATTAAAATTTTGTTACAAAGTTAAGCAAACACAATAAATCACTAATCTTCTCTCATACCAACAAGCAAATTTCGTGTTACCGTCATCTGTCTTTGTGTCATAGCCAATTTTTATTAACATATAATTTTAGATTTCCGACTCAGCAGCTTTTTTTTATTTCCTTTAAAGACAATAATTCAAGTACCCTCTAGAAGGGAGGTTTATTATAGTCCTCTTTCTGAACAGAGAGCATCTTTGAGTCATCGTATTATAATTTATATTTTCAACAGTAGTTTGTTCTCTTGGGGATTCAATTGAAAATAACAAAAAAAAAAAAAAAAACGAAGAAAATCAGCAATATTCTAGCCAAACAACTTTATAAACATTTCATTCGACTCTCTTTTGTTAGCTCCAACCATATTATAGTCTTACCTTTTGCATCGGTAGGTTAGGTCTCATGATCATGTCCAGAACAGGTAGAATTCCGTTTTAGATCGCTGCTGTATACCCTGAAACCCATATAACATAGCATGAGCATTGAGCAAGCTGAAACCGAGGGCCAACCACACTAGCCTAGCCATGCCGCGCCGCCAATCGACAGATTCCATGAGCACTTGAGTGTCATTTACAAAACACAAACCCATAGAAAGACGAGTGTGAGGGCCTCCGATGATCAAGAGTCCATATTTGAAATGATCAAGTGATCGAAAAACAACACAAAACAACACTCTTGACGGATTTGGTTGCCGTTTGTCTACAATACGTTTTTTTTTTTTTGTATTTTATATTTGAAGCTTGTGTGTGCCTGGCTTGACCAAAAATGTTAGGTGGGCAATAGTGAGAGTGAACACGCCGCGCCGAGGCAATTAGAGTCATTCAATTAGACACTTTGGCAGTGGAGCAGTTCAGTAGTGACAAGAAGAGACAATAGCACTATTGTTAGAAGCCTTTGTGTTGAGACTGAGAAATTGCAATAATGATCGGTTTCATAGTTTTACACAAGTGACAAAAAATGATCCATTTCTGGAGTTTCAGTTGCAACTTGATATTGATTCTGCGAATGAGGTAGTAATGTTTGATACAGATAAATGGGTGACAGTTGACAGTTTCAAAAAAAAAAGGAGGAAATAAAACAAAAGGACAGATTAGAGTTTATGGGAATGCCTGTTGCTGAAACAAGATCATAGAGACTTCTGATAAGATTAAAAACGAGGGCAATGAACTCTACTTAAAAAATGCAAGAGGGTCGTGGTGGTGATGTAGCCTAAATCGAAACAAACTATGCGAAAACACAGATGGGCCAACACTTATTTTGTTAGAGTATTGAGGAAATGTGCCCGTCTTAATTGTTGCTAATATCTGTGTCTGTGTTAGGCTGCAAAAATCCAAAACTGAGTAAGTCTTTAGTTTTCAGATCAAAGACTTTAAATGCAATCAATTACATTGACTCCATCTATTGGCCCTCAAATTAAGCAGACTCACTCTTCTTTTCTTAAGAAGTAGAGACCCTCTTATGCGGGGTTTATGTTTTCGTCTATCGACTTAATATAAAAAATGTAATGGCCGGAGGTCATATCTCCAAAAGAATGTCGTGAATAATTAAAAAGAACATAGGTCCTTGGTACCTACCTTGAGGAACATCTCTTTTTTCGAAGAACCCTGGTCAGTTTCCGGTCTTTTGGTAGAAACCATCCCTTTCTTTTTTACACAGTGGATGGAGGAAAGGTGGTTGTAATTTCCCTTATAACCTCAAAGGTGGCGTTTAAATAAAACTTTGAGGTTAAAAATAAGAGGATTCCCAAATCGGTATTCAAAAACCGAGCGTCTGGCTCAATATTCTACCATTGTCCTAGCAACATCAGCTACTGTTGCACTATTGCTACAAAAACCAATAAACGCTGATGGGCTTATTGATAACCCAACAAAACCGAACACCAGAGGTACGTTTGACAAAATTCATACAACAATTCTCTTATTCATCATACTGTCGTACATGAAAGACGTTTTAGGTGAATCATTCTCAGGTTAGCATCTTCTTCTAATCTTAAAATTTTTTCGAAAAATGCAAAAATAAATAAGAACCAAATCTTCACTACCCGCAACCATAGAATTCAACACAAGGAATGCTCTCATTGATTCATTAGCACCACAATGGCGCTGATTATTTTTGAATCACCTCCAAAAAACTAACAAAATTTCACGACCTAAGAAGGAAAGAGATTCAAGAACTCTGCTGGTGGTTCAACACACTGCCATATAACCATATAACAACTTTTTTTCAATTTCAAAATGCTAAAAATCGATGCTAATAGGTCTGCATTCCCATTGGCGTCGTACTCATGCCACACCAACACTCCGGCAATTGACCAAAAATCATAAACCATACAATAATAATTGCAATCGTTGTTTTGTGTTGTCTTTTTTTTTATTCTGTGGTTCCAAATGTAGGATTTAAATAAATTACCATCAGATACATTCGTATCTGGATATACCCCAGAGCCCCAGACGAAAGAAAGAGTTAGCATTGCCTGCCACAGTGTCCATTTGTTGGACTAAAAGAAAGACAATTAACACAACAACAACGAAGAAAAAAGTATCTCTGGTTTGAACTGTTGACCTTAAACTTTAAGTCACCAAATCGATGGCGGCTGCGCAGTGTATAAAGGAATTAGAAACAATCCGTCGCATCAGTTGAAATAAGCAATATGATGACGAAGGAGACAGTGGAAGGAGAAGTTCACCTTCAGAAGAACATAAAAATAACCACTACCAGCTTTGATAGTGCGCTTGCGGCTCTTGACTTGAATTCTTAGCCGACCTTGAACGAGTAAATTGCTGCTGACTGATTTTTAAGACAAATACTATGGCTTTCGTTTGAGTATGCGATGATTCGAGTTGTTATTTCAAGTATTACGCTAGCGTACTGTGAAGAAGTTGCTAATTTTGTCGAGAGTCAAGGTTGGATCTTTTTTATTTCATCTTTCTCATATTCTTGTTCTTCTTTGAATCTAAGTAACTTGCTGATGCTGCGGGTGTTGAATATGAAGAAGAACAAAACCGGCATTCTTGATGATAGGTGGCTTAGTTATACCGTGGGATGGATACAAGCTGTGCAGTAAAGAGCAACAATTTGACAGGGGGTTTGCCGAAATGGTTTGTTAGAAAACACATGAAGATGGGATGTTTATTCTTCTGTTAAGACAAATGAAGACGAATAGGGATTCTTGCGTTTTCTCTTATTATTACGTTTTCTTCTTCTAATAGGGTCTGAAAGCTTGAATATGTTCCTTTGTTTTAGGTTTGAGTCAAAAATACTTATCAAAAACTTTAGAAGTAAGCACAATTTGACTAGACATTTCTCTGCCGTATTGTATTCTAGAAAGCAGGGGTTGCATTACCGCATCAGTGATCGAGTGAGTGATTACTAATTCTCTTTCAAAATTCTCTCTTTGCTACCCAACATCAGTATCCTGTCCATTTATAGACTTCAATCCGTTCAAATACTGATGAAAGAATGTGAAATTGTGGTACTAAAGTGCTCGATAACGTGAGAAAGTAATGCCAAAAACACATAATTTAGTCATGACAACGGCCTTGTCAACCGAAAAGAGTCGGTTCCCATTGACGGTGTTTAGACAGGCGCAAGTCAACCGTGCAATTTTGACATTCCGCCACGCCGTCGTGTTCAGACTGAAAGTAATGTGAACACGATGGATTTATTTTGACCATTATTTTGCCTTTAGATTTGGGAAAAAAAAACTCAGAAATTGAACTAAACTGAAAAAATTATTTATTTATTATCGTATTTTTGCTTCAGGAACAAGAAAAAGAACATTTATTTTTAAAACAAAGCGTCTTTGCTCGAGAAAAAAAAACACAAGTGTCAAAACAAGGAAATGTCAAAACTCCGCCAAGAAAATTTTAAATTTTCTAAAAACTTCGGCGCAAAATTACGTCTCTTTCTTACAACTATGTGGGAAAGAGAAAAAACATATAGACGTCAATTTTGCACGGTTCACTTGCGCCTGTCTGAACATCGTCATTAGAACACCGTAATTAAATCGAAATGAGCGCTGTTAGTGACAAGATGGGGAACCGTCCGTAACTATTGCGTGCTGTTGTCATGTGTTATTTGTTCTATGTAGTATTTGTGTAGTTAGTCTTGTGGTGTATCAGCCAAATGGTCTTTGTCGCCCGGCTGCAACCCCTTCTACTCCGCAGATTTATGTGTGGAGTAGGTTTCATGTAAATGTAAATGTAAATAATTTAGTCACGTATTACTCGATCACGTGTGTGGTAATAAGCCAGACTACCTATTTGTTTAGTTCTTTTGATAAGACGTCAGTTTCCTCTGGTTTCGATCAGGTATTCTTTGCTAACACACATCCCAAAAGCCTCCATGGAGTCTTTAGAAGCTTAACTACAGTACAACAACCTCAACAACCCTCAGATTTATTAAATTCAATTTGCAAAAGGCTTGTGCATCAGAACAGCTGCTTCTGAGTTGGGTTCGCTGCTTAAAAGTCATAGCCACCAAATGTTGAATTTACTACTTCATTACTGCAACTCTTGAAATATTTCACTGGTTCACAGTTTTTCATCAGTTTTATTGTAAAAGTAAGTTTTGCAGTGATGCACGTAAGCATTTTAGCCACCGCCACTAATTAAACACAATAAAGGACCATTAAACTGTCAAATTATGCTCATTAAAATGAGAACCTTTATTCTGTGTGGCTATCACAGTAATCTTGCCAACATGAGTTCAACTGTGCAAATGATGCAATTTGGATAAAAACGAGCTACTTCAGTAGCTTGGATAAAAAAACAAAATATAAAAAAAAAACTGCACGCGAAAATTCCACCGTATGAATAATGAGGTGATCGTAAGATGATTATTATATACCCCGAGGTCAAAAAACGTATTTGATTTGGTTTCTAGATTCAAAAATCAGAATGTCTGACTAATAAATGCTCTTGTTTCTTTGTTGCCGTGACATTTAAATAAATTATTAAGGAAGCTTCAGTCAGACCATGGTTGAAAGTGAACAGAAAAAGAGTTGAAACACATACGCCGACATGATGCATAGCTTCTTATGAGAAAACTGAGCTTTCAAAAAGGTGAATCAAATTGAAATAAGATTTTTCGAGGTTTCAAGCGGGTGCAGGGAAGGGGAAGTGAAGATTTGACTCAAGTAATAAGGATTCAGCAACAGTCTGACAGCAACGTTTGCCTACCTAATAACTTCACTATCAATCCATCATCTATCTTCAAATTCTATTTGCTCGGAAAAATTTGTCTTTTAAGATAATCCCATAATTCTGCAAATTAAAGTCACTGTGGACATTATAAGGAGCCAGTTGAAGTAGGTAATCAGGAAAGTATTGAAACTTTGGGGCCTCGCCTAATGCTTTTCAAGGGCCTACAAATTTATACCGATTCCGAATGGCTAAGTGCAAAAGTGCTTTTCATGGCAGTCAACTCCACGCGAAAGGTAAACAATTTTATCTTTCTAATGTGTTTCGATTTGAGAATGCATTAGAAGAAACCTCCGAAGGTCACGCATCCTAATTTGCTCTGACAGTCAGGCAGCCCTAAAGGTATTGTCCTCAACCAAAAATCCCAATTAGCCACCCACAATAAAATAACTCTTTTTTGGGTGCCTGGACATGAAGGTGTACAGGGGAACGAAGAGGCTGACCGTCTAGCTACACTTGGCTCTCAATCTCAATTCAAAGGCTCGTAACCCTACGGCGGTCTCAGTAACATTAAACGTGAAGTGGTTACTTGGGAATGGCAGAACATGATCCACACCTGGAACAACTCTAATGGCCACCGCCATTGAAAACTATCATCTACTTATTCCATTCTTGACATGAACAAACGTGACGCAAAGTTACTTACAGACTTCCTCTCACTGGACACTGCTCTCTCAGATATCATCTTAAAAAGATGGGCATCAGCCAGGATAACACCAGCCGTCTCTGTCTCGAAGACACAGAAACGGCTGAACACATTTTATTTGAATGCCCAACAAAGAATTCACTAGTCCCCTTGATATAAGAAACACCCCTTTTTCGAATATTCTTAGGTTCTTACATGACCTCAACTTCGAATGAACAACTCTACACTTTACGTGTTTAAACCTAGTGGAACAGCACAAAAGATCTTTCAGGTCGACGTGCTAGTAAAGGTGTTTTACCTTCGCCAAACATGCTAACCATTTCACCATACGGCCACAGTAACCATCAGGGAAAAATTAAAACAAGATGAAACGGGCATTTTCTTCTGGTGAACTTTAACGTAGTACGTCCTTGTACTTATGTAGGTGCGAGCCCTTTTTATTTTTATTTTTTTCCTGTTCCACATTAGGAGCATCGCGATCTTGAAGGGATCACAGCTCTCTCACTTATCTGTTCCACACTAGTGATCCGCTAGTAGGGTACCGCATGCGACGCATTGACCTTACAAAGTGTCGGTAAGTCTCCCGGTTTTGAATTGTTCCACAGTCTGTACCAGTGCCTGCGAGAGTCTGACGATAAACGGAAAATAGGTCTACCCGTCAGTTAAGCAAAAATTTTTCAACCACAGAAGATGGTGGAGTTTTCTCGGCACTTCATCCGCTACGCTTGCTCGATGATTGATGTCGTTACCACAAGTTGCTTTCCTATTGATCATAGATCCTAGATATTTAAAGTTTTTCGGCTTGGGAAGCACATTCCAATTCAAATAAATGTCCAGAATAGACATGCTTGAATCAGAAAACCCACTAACTTTTTTAACTTTATCCCATACTTTTAGTGCTTCATCCAGGGATGTAGGATCCTCGCTATTCATTTATGATGACTCCATCGTCAGCAAAGAATTGTAGTTGATTTAAGATTTATTTGGGTTAGGCAGCTGATCAAGAACTTTATTAAAAAGCAGAGAACCCAAGACGTTTCCTTGGTGTACACCTGTGCTGTCGTTTGGTATGATTTTGTGACTCCAGTCGGAACTTCATACAAATCCTCATTCATTCGCTCATAGGGATAGGCTTATGGATCACCTCGTTGTCTGAGGGTCACCCATATTAGATCTCGTGGTTGTGGATCAAATGCTTTTTCGAACGAAGGGAACCAGCAGAATAGGTACATAAAATCAATTCCAACGAATGAAGCTCACAACAGCGGATTCAAAGCTATTAGATTACTAAGTACAAATCAATTCTTACAAAATGACTGAGGGTGTGAACGAAATGAGAGAGGCTGCTTCAGCATCTTTAAAGCATATTATTAACCCTTCAATTAAGCATTTAAATCCACATCAAATATCGATCAATCCTAAAATAGCTATTGGACTGATCGATATGATTGTCACGTCTGTTTAAAGCATCCAACTTCGTTGGAGTAGTTCCAAAACGATTGAACTGGTTATACAAACATAAAGCATTCAACGTGCTTGCTGGCTACGCCCTCTTAGCTCCATCGCATTTTGCGATGCGACTTTTTAATTTTTCACTTTTTTTTTCCAACCAACAAACTTATAGCAACAAAAAAGTTCTGGTGAAGCTTGCACTGGTGTTTCGATTCTCAGTTCTCATCCATATACGTGCCAGTGCATTTTTATAGTTATTGTATAACAAGCGAGTCTAGGCCATGCCTGGCCTGATGGTGCTGCTGTTGCTATTGCTGCACGATCTTCGCTAGAGAGATATTATGAAATCTGACATACGTGTGCCTATGTATATGTATAAACAAATGTGCAGTGTTACATAGCAACGTTCTACAGCCCTAGTTTGTGCTAGATTCCATGAATGCATCTCATTCTTTGACCAGATCAAAAGATGCATGCACAGCACACATTTACTTACTCTATTATAAGTATGGGTACCTGCTGCTGATGCCATGGCATGGAAGAGGCTTGCAATTACTTAATTTAGTGCTGAATGTAATGGAAGAAATGGCTTAAAACAAGAAAATGAAAATATAAATTGGCACCATAACCAGGGCAGATTCTTATGGAGAGGATGTACTCCTTCCTTCTCCTCTGCGATTTTGCGTGTTTCGACTGGACTGGCCACTGGTTGGTTATATAGAGAACCAGGTTAAGCTGCTGACGGCAAAGATGATGATGACAACAAGATGATCGTCAAAACGTTTCGTTTTCAATGACTTCCTACTTCGTGAAGTGGAAATTGTTTTGTTTTCTTTTTTTTCTTTTTCACGACTGAAAAACAGAAATTGAAAATTGCAACAGCAAAAGGAGAAGAAGAAAAATCTTTGTCTCTAACGTGAATTGGTGTGTCTATGAAGCGGAATTGGCTTTGCAAGATGGTATTTAAATATGTATTAAATTTCGTATGTGCGTTTCCAGCAAATGCAGCTGGCCCGAGTGTGATAGATTTATGGGAAGGGATTTGTTATTGTTTTGCCGAGGTATCTTTGTTGATGATTTGGAATACTTTTAGTTTTACCTCGTTGTGAGAAGAAAAACTTGCATTTAATAAAAAATATAGAGCTCCAATTGATACATGTCTTCCGCGCTTGGAGTTCATCTACGAATTTGCCAGAAAAAAAAGAAAAAGTGCGTCCAACTCTAAGCAAAGTGCTGGGAAAGCTTGTTTCGGATTATGATGCAGATCAAGCTCTTCATGAAATACAAAAAAAAAAAAACAACTTTAATAAGGGGGGAACCCAAAAGAAAGAAAAAGCTCAGGAGATTCCTTTGGCGAAGTATTTTAACGATACTCAAAGTCAGCTTGTGGTACCCGTGGCGTGATGGTTAGCATGTCTGCCTGTTAATCCAGAGGTTCGTGGTTCGAATCCTCGCCGTTAGTAAATTCATTGCCATGAAAAACGCTTCCTCGATTAGCCGTTCGGTAGTAGTTCCCCTCCATTCCCTCACAAGGCATGGTTGTGAGAAATGCGCTACGCCCTAGAGCTCCTTGCTCTGTTGCGCCACCCTTTTCATTTTATTTTTTTTAGGTCAGCTTCTTGTGGATGACAATGAAAAATCTTGCACAGGTGGCGTCAGTATTGTGATAGCCTATTGATCGAACAATTTCCTAGGGAGCCCGTCCCAGAAGCTCAATTTAACTCAACGGAAATACCCGACAACACAGTCGAAGAAGTTAGCGAGGCAGTTATAAACCCCCAAAAAGCTTAAGGTGCTTGACCGAAGTAGTATATGAGTTTTTGAAAAAGATTTGAGGCATCGGGCTTAGATGCCTCATAATTCTTATCTCCAAACCTATATAGGAGGTGATCCTAAGAAATTAAGGTGAACCTTCTTCTAATGCACAAAGCGATGGGAGGTACATATATGAATTTGCAAAAACTACCGTACTGTCGAGCTGATGTCCCAAACTTTTGGAGATCATTGACCGGATAGCTAATGCAGGTATTTGAACAACAGGTACCATTCAAAGTAGAAGGATCCTAATGAAAAAACACAAAAAACGAAGATAAGACGACAGGCTGGAGTACCGAAGCCTTTAAATTCACAGCAGGTGTACAGCAAAGAATACTCTAGAGTCATTTGGTCATTAATACAATCTGGTACCTCGACATATCTTTCGATGGGTCTGTGTCATTTCCTGTCGCCTCATAGTCGTACATCGCATCGTATGATCATAACTCTGTCTGAGACTAAACTAAACAAAAAAGCACAGATACTACTCTATATCAATCATCGCAAGGAGCTCTCCTTGCAAATGCTTCCTAAGTTTTTCTCTGTTTTATAAGCTATCTAAAAAGAACAGACGAAAAAAAAATTGGCACATTATCCATAAACGCTGACTAAACACACATCTTCCAGAAAACAACAAAGCAGTGCAGATAGCGGAATCTTCAACATGATCTAATTCCATGCAGTAAATCTACACATATTCGTCCATGATGTACACTGTACACATAGACGCTAACAAATCGCCCTCCCCACGGACATGACTTGCGTTGATCTTCACAATAACACCAACGTCAACTTCTAGACTCATCATAGTGTGAGATATTGCGTTCTTTAGAAACGTTCTAGTGGATGCGATATGTATTTTCCCTTAGCACTCTAGTACACCTTACATGCCCCACTCCTCCCTCTCAAACTATCCCTGTTCCAAGACTAATCATGCATAAAACGATCGTGCGTGTGCATCACCAAAGCAACAAAAGATCAACAAAATAAAACAGCAACGAGAGAACCGCCAACTAAATTTAAAATAACTAGTGCTTTCAAGAATCTAGTAACCTAGTTTCTTAGTTTTTCTGTTCCATGTGTGGATCTCTGTAAACATGGTCACTCGTATATTGCTCGCTGGTGGAAAGTGGGTGCTGCAAAGAGATTATAGCGAAGCCACATGGGATGAATACTCAGAAGGCTGCTGTAAGTTAAATTAATAAAAATCGCACGATGAAGATGATGATGATGTTGCCACACGGTGGTGGTGATGGCGATCTTCCTACACTTTGTTGAGGTATACAATGCCAGTGGGGTTATGCGACTTCCCTCGGTTGCCATTATCATTGCGAGTAATCTGTAGAACAGCAGCGAACTGCTCCGCGTAGATATATTGATTCTTGGACGTAGGTATACATTATACGTATGTATGCACACGCTGGTTCTTATCTGTACTGTAGCACAATTTGTCTCAATTGACTGGCGAGCCGAACGGGGCCACGTTAGAAGGCGCAGTTGGTGCGAATGGGTGTTCGGAGGTTTGAACATCTTACGATTTTTTTTTTTTGTTATGAATAGTGTAAAGTTCTGCCGAAACAAAACGAAAACAATTATTAGTAATACCTTGAGCAACAGAGTGTCGTATTTCCGACGGAGTTTGCAAAAATTATTGATTAGGGAAGAAGAGAACTTAGAGACCAACTTAAATGCAACGCCGATCTGTAGCGTGTACACTTGGGGCTGCAAATTTGTTTGTTTATTATAATAATAGATAGGTACTTGTACACAGTAAGATACAAAAATCTTATAAAATAGTGCAAAGTTGAATTAATGGACAGATTTAACTTGAATACAACTCAAAGAAGCTTAAAATCGTTCAAAAACAAAAATATAAATTGATTTATTGTTATTGTTTAACAAACAAGAAAAGAAGGACAACGAAAAAAAGTAAAACTTTCAATTAAAAACGCACCATTAACAGAATACAAAAAAAAACAAAATCTTTATTAAAGCTCAAATGCACATTTGCTCTATCATCTACGCAGCTCGACTGCTCTTTGTGGACTGCGTTTTGTTCATGGTCATCTCGCCCAATATATACATTGTTGCAGCTGGTCTGCTGTCGCCCTACCGAAATCAGCACCGCTACCTTCACATATTTGGCATTATGAATCCTCACTTTGGTTTTTTTCATTGCGACCCTTCGGTCGCAACCACCGTTGCCTTGCATGTCTGCCACGTACGATCGCGATGAATATTCCTATTTTTCGGTCGCGACCACCGTTATCTGGCACACGATAACACAGCGACTCTTCTTGGTAGCCTGCACCGCACATCGTGTTGATGATTCCAATTGTCGGTCGCAACCACCGCTATTTGCACATTGAATTGTTGTCGCGTAAGAAATTGTCTTAAGGAAGCAATTCTTTTCCTTGCTGTGATTACTTGCCAGTAGTGTTATGTGTGGCGGTTGGGTTTTTTCCATAGTTTTTTTATATTCATAGTAATTAGCGACCGAGAGGTCACTATGGAAAGGGGTGTGGCCTATGCCCGTGCCACATGATGTTTTCGCTTTTCTAACATTCCTCCCCCCCAATTGAAGGCTCGTCTTCAATTTCACCTCTAGGCTCTTCAAGAGGTAGAACGCACAACTTATGTATTGCTCGCACCAAGGTTGTATGCTCCAGCCTTATTACTGCACTTCGCACCAATCCGTCCTTGCCCTGATGAACTGCTGTTACTCGCCCCAATGGCCAGATAGTAGGTGGCACATTCTCTTGTTTTACCATCACCAAGTCACCTGGCTTGATGTTTGTGCTTCTCTTATTCCATTTGAAACGCTGCTGCAAAGTGTGAATGTATTCACGGCTCCATCTTCTCCAGAAATGCTGCTGCATCTGGTTCACCATACCCCACAGCTTTAATCGTGGTTGCGCCACATCGTGAACATCCGGACTGAGAGGTAGCACCATTGGTTCTCCAACCAGGAAATGGCCGGGGGTTAGCGCATTTAGGTCATCTGCATCGTCTGAAAGTGCGCTAAGAGGTCTTGAGTTAAGACATGCCTCAATCAGCACCAAGGTAGTAGCGAGGGTCTCGAACGTAAAAACCTGCTTGCCCATTATTCTTCGCAGGTGGTATTTGGTGGATTTTACACCTGCCTCCCAGATGCCGCCCATGTGTGGTGAGGCTGGGACGATGAACTTCCATTCTGTGCCCAAGGATGTTATTTGCTCGATTGGTAACCTGTCCTTCCACTGCTCGCTACTTCTCTTCAGCTCAGCGTCTGCTCCGACGAAGGTTGTTGCATTGTCGCTCCAAAGCACTGAGCATGCACCACGGCGCCCGGTGAAGCGCTGGAAAGCTGCCAGGAATGCAGCGCTCGTTAGGTTGCTCACAGGCTCCAGGTGTATGGCTTTCGTAACCATGCACACAAACACCGCAATGTAGCCCTTCTCTATGATCCTTGATCGCCCTGATCTCGCCTTTAGTTGCACCGGTCCAGCATAGTCCACTCCGCTATGCTTGAACGCTCTCGTTGGCTGGACACGTTCTTTAGGAAGACTGCCCATCAGCTGTTCGGACGTTGTTTTGCTCTGCCGAAAACATGTAATGCACCTTGAGATGTGGGTTTTCACTGCTCGCCGCAGGGAAGGGATCCAAAACCTTTGCCTTATGTACTGCATGCACACCTGTACGCTTCCGTGAAGTGTCCTCAGATGCGCTTCTCTGATTACTAGCTCAGTGAGTCGGCTCTTGTTTGGCAAAATGATGGGATGGACGATGTCGTACGGCATCGTTGAATTCTGGAGCCGGCCTCCTACTCTCAGGGTTCCCTCAGCATCTAAAAACGGATTGAGTGAGAGTATGCTGCTCGAACTTACCAGAGAAGATTTCTCTAGGAGTTGTTTGACTTCCATCTGGTATGCACAGCGTTGTTCTATCCTTGCCCAGTAGGATAATGCTCGATCTCGCTCTTCCAGGGTGACTGGCCCGCTCGGGATTGTTTGACGGTTCTTCCTGCATGCTCTCGTAAACCTCATCACAATGGCTGTCACCCTCAAAGTGCTTTGAAGTGTTGACTTGCGCTCGAGAAGATTGACACCATTGATGGTCAGCACCGCTAGTTTAGACACCGTGACGTTAGCGACGACTGGCGCCTTAAGCTCCTCTAGCACCTCTGCTTCTTGCTGCTGATCAGCGGATTTGTCTGCACTTGGCCACTCTTTTTCTTCCTGAATGAGCCAGGCTGGCCCTTGCCACCAAAGTCGGGATTGCACTAGCTGCTCCGCAGGAATGCCTCTGGATGCTAGATCAGCGGGGTTGTCACCAGATCG
Source organism: Melanostoma scalare (assembly GCA_949752695.1). Taxonomy (NCBI): domain Eukaryota; kingdom Metazoa; phylum Arthropoda; class Insecta; order Diptera; family Syrphidae; genus Melanostoma; species Melanostoma scalare. Next base: position 8,518,550 of record OX456986.1, on the reverse strand, counting down.
CACGTGTCTCCACCGATGGCCTCCACTCAGCTCTTGGATAGTGCTCACTCTATTAGCCACAAACGTCTTTAGTTCACATGACATCTTACCGATCCAACAAAGCGCAATCGTGGAATCAGACCAGTAAGTTTTCGCGAAGTCTGGCGTCACACAAGCACCGCTCACCTGCCGCATCAATTTGCACAAAAGCACGGCTGCACATAGCTCAAGTCTGGGTACTGAGATGGTTTTGACTGGTGCCACTCTGGACTTTGAAGCTATGATTCTGCACGTTGTTTTCCCAGTGATTGAAGTCGCACGCATGTAAACAACTGCGGCGTAAGCTCTAGTTGAAGCATCTGCGAACCCATGGAGCTCCAGTTTGTGTTGCTCCGTGCTTCCCAGCCATCTCGGAACCCTTATCGCCTCCACGTGTTTCAGCTGCTCGCGGTATTTTTTCCATACCGGTAAGATGGATGTAGGTATCTGCTCATCCCACTCAACTCCGCAGCGCCATAGGTCCTGTATTAGGATTTTTGCACTAATTATTACTGGTGCCAGGTAGCCATTTGGGTCGTACAACCTTGCGATGGCACTGACAACTCCTCTTTTGGTGGTAGGCACACTGCCTTCGCTCGTTCGCACCTTAAACGAGATTTCATCTCCTTCACAGTTCCATACGAGACCCAACATTGAAGCACTATGATCTTCTGGGAATGTTAGCGCTTTTTCGCTCGACCAGGTGTTCGTCAGTCTTGACAGTACGCGCTGACTCGAAGACATAAATTTGCTCAGCTTAAACCCGCCAGCTCTTAGAGAAGACCTTATTTGTCGGCACTTTGTTTTCGCCTCCTCTTCGCTGTCTGCACCAGTCAACATGTCGTCCATGTAAAAATTGTTCATGATGGCTTCACATGCCCGTGGATACTCTTCCTTGTGGTCCATCGCGCACTGATGCATTGCTCGCACTGCATTGAAACCGCTGGACGCCATGCCATACGTGACCACTGTCAGACAGTATTCTCTTAAGCGCTCGCTTGGGTTCTCTCTCCAAAAAATCCGTTGGAGATCCCATTGCTCTGGGTTCACCTTAACTTGGCGGAACATTTTTTCGACGTCTGCCGAGACTGCAACCTTGAAGCACCGGAAACGAGTAATTATTGCAGACAGATCGTCTTGTAGTTTGGCACCGGTAAACTGCACGTCGTTTAGTGACATCCCACTCACGCTCTTGCACGATGCGTCGAAGACGACCCGAAATTTTTTGGTGACGCAATGATGTGGAATGTGGTATGCACGCTCGCTCGTACTTGATTCCGATACTTGCTTCATGTGTCCGAGCGCCTCGTATTCCCGCATGAACTCGACGTATTGTGCTCTCAGCTCTGGCTCTGCACTTAGCCGCTTTTCAGTTTGTAGGAACCTCTTCATGGCCACCGCTCTGGTCGAACCCAACTTTTCCGCTCCAGGACTCAGCGGAATCGTAACGACGTATCGCCCTGATGTAGTCCTGTAGTGAGTGGTCTTAAAATTTACTTCCACCCATTCATCATCGGCCGACAGCTTAGATTCCCATGTTGGTTCCTCTACTTCCCAGAACCTCCTCAGCAGTTGGTTTAGCTCTGTGTCTGGGGGTTCCACTACTGCACACATTGCTCTGGCTGCACACTCTGCTCTTGGTTGAAGCTGGCCGAAAACAATCCAGCCAAGGTACGAGTCCTGCGCCGTCAGCCCGGAATTTAATCTTTTGATACCGTCACAAATTATCTCTGCCCACACTTGCGCTCCTAACAGCATCTCTATTCGGGCTGGCTCGCTGAACTTTGGATCAGCCAACTTGAGTTCGCTCACCTCTGTCACCTGCGCTCCTGACAGACATCTTCCGGGAAGGCATGATGTGATCTTCCTGACGGTGAACATTTGGCACTCCAGATTGAAGCTCAAATTATTTGTAGATCGAATGCTCAACGTGACTATTCCAGTTGGACGCAAAGCAGTGTCCGCTCCAATGCCTCGCACGTCAAACACGCACCGGCGTTTTATGAGGCCCAAACGTTGCACGCACTGCTCAGTGACCAGGTTTATTTGACTTCCGCTGTCTAGAAGCGCCCTAGCTTCATCTGGTTGTCCTGCTCTGCCCTGCACCTTGACGCGTGCTGTTGCCAGTAGTGCTCTTTGCACCTCGTCACTACCGGTTTGCTCACTCTCTAATCGCTCGATGTTCATGGCCACCGAGTCTGAGGCCTTCTCTGCAGCATGCTCTTCTGCAGATACTGTGGCAATTGATTGCTATTGCGGAAGCTCGGACGTCCTCTTCGCGTATCCGAGGTTTGCGCTCGAACTCGCAACAACTGGATGGCTGACGCCAGATGGCCGCTGTTCCTGGCACAGGACACTGTTGTGCTTCTTATTGCATCTACGGCACATGCCACTGGGGCAGGATTGCGCAAAATGTCCTGGATGTAGACAATTTGCACACAGCTTCCATGTCCGCACCTTTTCATTCCTAGCTTGAATTGATAGCGCCAAGAAATCTCCACAACGATAGAGAGGATGTAGCTCTTTGCACAGTGGGCACCTCGGTGCCGATGTCGCTCTTGGTGTGCTCGCTCCTGCATATTTCGGGATGCTCTTCGAAACGTGGTCTCCTAGTTTTTCCTTCCCAACTACACTCTGCTCTGAGTCGAAGAAGGCTGAATCCAGAGCGTTTGCTCTGCGCTCGAGAAACTCAAAGAATTCCTTGAGAGATGCGACCTGTCGCACATCGTGCCTGGTCATCTGCCATGCGTGATTTGTCTCACCGTCAAGCCTGTTCCTGAGCATGTTGACAATTATGGGGTCCCATGACGAAGTGGCTAGCCCCAGGGCGCGCAAAGAGCTCAGGTGTACGTTGGCTTCATTCACTAAGTCGCGCAGACCACGTCCTCTCGATGTCTCTTTCCCTAGCTTGGGGATAGCATGAAGCGCATTCAAGTGTGCGTCAACCAAATTCTGCTTATTGTCGTAAACGTCGTTAAGTTTGGCCCAGGCTTCCTCATAATTTGCTTCGGTCACCTGCCACCTGCTTATTAGCCTTGCTGGTGGTCCGTCCAAAGCCAATTTCAACTCCCGCAGTTTGGATACGTTTGCCATTGACGCACAGTTGTGCACTTCACTCACAAATTGGTCACGAAACTCCCTCCACTTCGTATAGTCACCCTTGAACATGATCAGCTTTGAGCGTGGCTCTTGGCGCAACTGGATGACGTTTGGAGTGTCTCGTGCTCCTGCTCCGACAGCTGCATTCTGCGCTTCTAGCTCTGAGATACGCTCCGTTAGGTTTGCTGTGGCGTTGTGGTATGCATCTTCTGCAGCGGCTAGATACTCGTCCTGCGTATCTAGGGCTTCGGCCGTTGCAGCCGTGTTCACTACGCGCAAATGCTCCTCAAGCAGCTTGTCGTATGCGGTGTGCGCTGCCTTGAGTTTTGCCTGCAATAAGGCTAGCGTTGCCTCGTTGAACTCTGCTGATTCAATGAAGTTGGTGATTCTTGACAGGGAGGAACGAAAAACGTCCCTTCGCAAAACGTCGCCCATTGCTCCAACTATTTGCACTGCACAGTTTTGGAATTTGCACTTGCCCGTAAGACCGTACAAGACTGCAGCGAGCCAGGTCGACCCTTCGAAACTCGCTTCAGTCCGAACGGAATCAATGCACTTCTTTTTTTTTTTAATTTTGCGCTCTGCAAAATAACCTTATCTGGTTGCGCTGCACAGTTGATACTTGAGTTCAATCAATTTGCACTTCCTAGAATTCGCACAAGTTCTTCCATAATTTTTTCCTGTTGCTCTTGCAACAATTGGGCACTCTAATGTTTTTTTTTTTTGGGTTAAGTAAGGAAATTTTCTTTCGAAAATATTTCCTTTCGATACACACACATATATAAATATGCTTTTAATAAGCACTCTTTTCTATCTGTAGGTCGCTCGCACAATTTATTTATTTGGCTCGCTAGGACCAGAATGTTTAACAAACAAGAAAAGAAGGACAACGAAAAAAAGTAAAACTTTCAATTAAAAACGCACCATTAACAGAATACAAAAAAAAACAAAATCTTTATTAAAGCTCAAATGCACATTTGCTCTATCATCTACGCAGCTCGACTGCTCTTTGTGGACTGCGTTTTGTTCATGGTCATCTCGCCCAATATATACATTGTTGCAGCTGGTCTGCTGTCGCCCTACCGAAATCAGCACCGCTACCTTCACATATTTGGCATTATGAATCCTCACTTTGGTTTTTTTCATTGCGACCCTTCGGTCGCAACCACCGTTGCCTTGCATGTCTGCCACGTACGATCGCGATGAATATTCCTATTTTTCGGTCGCGACCACCGTTATCTGGCACACGATAACACAGCGACTCTTCTTGGTAGCCTGCACCGCACATCGTGTTGATGATTCCAATTGTCGGTCGCAACCACCGCTATTTGCACATTGAATTGTTGTCGCGTAAGAAATTGTCTTAAGGAAGCAATTCTTTTCCTTGCTGTGATTACTTGCCAGTAGTGTTATGTGTGGCGGTTGGGTTTTTTCCATAGTTTTTTTATATTCATAGTAATTAGCGACCGAGAGGTCACTATGGAAAGGGGTGTGGCCTATGCCCGTGCCACATGATGTTTTCGCTTTTCTAACAGTTATTAAGTTCTATTTCTATTCAGAGCATACGGTGATAGTTGGCCTATAAATAAATGAACAAGGTACTTATGTACATTACAAGAGTAATGTGGCTCAATTACTTCTCTGAGGATCATGAGGGCTCATTCCTCGCCTTAAAATCACCCTGAGATCCCCACAAAGGACAGTTGTTGAACCTTTGGAAATCTGATCGAATAGTAACCATATTCAAACATTAATATAAGATTGTTCGTTGAACTTTACCCAGGGTTGACCCAGGTTTGCTTAACAACCCTATGAGTTGTCAAAAAAAGCCTGGGTTTTCCAGTCCTCAAAAAACGTTAAACCAAAAACACCGAGGAGATACAAGAGGGCGAAAAAAAAAAGAAGTTGCGGGGCAAGAGAAGCAATAGTTTTCTATTCTGCCGTTCAACGAACGAACCTATTACAAAAAATACATGCCCTCAACTCGCCACAGCAAAACCTAGGGCGAGTTGATGGTAAGCCTAGGTCATAGAAGAATAAAGAACAAGAGGGAAAGCCATTATACTTCTCTTGCCCCGCAACTTCTTTTTTTTTTTTGCCCTCTTGATGTATCTCCTCTGTGACCTAGGTCAAACCTAGGGCTCAAAAAATACTCAGTTTGACAATCAGAGCGACTTTAGGTTTCTTAAACGGTTTGTGGCAACCCCAGGGCGACCCCAGGGCTTCAACGAACAAACCTTATGACAGATTTGGCGTGACAACGGCTTTCTCTTTAAGACCGTGCTGCCTCCATTACAAGAATTCTGTCACGATTACTAGAGTTTTTCTTATTTCAAAAATGTTATTACAATGACAAACCTCGAACCTCTGGGTTAGCAGGTGGACATGATACCTAACCATTACCCCACGGGTACCACGGGTTCGAGGTTCGAATCCCAGCAGAGGCAAAAATGTTTTTCCACGGGTATCGCCTTTCGCGAGGAATTGTCTCCGGAAAAAGTCCTCCGTTAGTAAATTCATTGCCAAACGCTTTCTCAATTAGCCGTTCGGAACCGGCAGAAAATTGTAGGTACCCTACATTCCCTCACAAGGGATGGTTGTGAGAAATGCGCTGGGCCCAAGGGCTCCTAGCTCTGTTGCGCCACCCTATTTATTTATTTATTTGTTACAAGGACAATGCTCACACACTGGTCGATTTGTTGAAACTTCTAACGAATAAGACGAATATTTTCGTTTTTTTTTCTCTGTTACACATACCAATTTGTCGGTATTGACGTTTTTGTGACCGTACAACCTCGACTACGAGAACTCGGTCGCAATTACGATAGTTTCACCGACAGCCTTGATGCTGTTGCCTTGTCGTTTTCAACTACATGTTTGCCACTATTGCATAAGGTTTGTCATAATTATGGCCTCGTTCTGTCGACTGTACTTCGAAATATCGAAAGTTTTGTCCGAATAACTACAGCTTTGTCGATTGCGACCGATATGCCGCTATTACGATAAGTTTGTCATGAAAACTGTAACATCGTTGCGACCTGGTTGTCGATTTTACGAGAGTTTAAAATAATTAGGTCCGTTCGTTGAACTTTCCCCAGGGTTGACCCAGGTTTTCTTGACAACGCTATGAGTTTTTAAAAAAAAAAACTGGGTTTTCCAGTCCCCAAAAAACGCTAAACCACAAATCACCACACATCATTGTCATAAAATAAAAAATACATGCCATTTGACAGCCCTCAACTCGCCACAGCAAAAACCTAGGGGGAGTTGAGGGCAAACCTAGGTCAACCCTAGGGCTCAACAAACTTTTGGTTTCTTAAAAAACGCTTTGTGGCGACCCCAGGGCTTCAACGAACAAACCTTATGACAGATTTGGCGTGACAAAGGCTTTCTCTTTGCGCCTGTGCCTCCATTACAAGAACTCTGTCACGATTACTAGAATTGTTCTTGTTTAAAAAATGTTGTTACAATAGGCGTGTTTAATGAAAAAAAAAAAGAGCAGAGCAGCGTAGCTCAGAGCAGAGCAAGAAATGAGATAAATGTCAGGCAATTTAGAGCAGAACAGCTGGTGTCAAAAGTCAGCTGATAAGAAAGCAACAAACATTTTGTGACCTTAGCTAGTTTGCAAAATTATGTTTGGTATCCTATTATAATAAAAATCTATATTCGGAAACATTGGAATCAAAACTTAACTAACATGCGATGTTAATTCAATTGATTTTAAGTTAAATTTGATTTCAAATAGATTGCAAAACGCAAAATATAAACAAAAATATTTGAATCAAATGTCAACAGCTGATTTTGACACTTTTGCTCCACTCTACTCTTACTCAAAAGCAAGTGCAGAAAATGCTGCTCTAAAAGCTCTAGAGCAGGGTCATTAAACACAAAAAGTTCTTGCTCGGAATAGAAAAATTGTCATTAAACACCAAAAAGCTGCTTTTTTCTGCTCTAGATCGATCTAGAGCAGGTCATTAAACACACTTAATGACAATCTTCACACACTGGTCGATTTGTTGAAACACATTTGTTGTTCTAACGAATAAGACGACTATTTTCGTTTTTTTTTTCTCTGTTACACATACCAATTTGTCGGTATTGACGTTTTTGTGACCGTACAACCTCGACTACGAGAACTCGGTCGCAATTACGATAGTTTTACCGACAGCGTTGTTGCTGTAGCCTTGTCGTTGTCAACTACAGGTTTGCCACTATTGCATAAGATTTGTCATAATTATGGCCTCGTTCTGGCGACTGTACTTCGAAATATCGAAAGTTTTGTCCGAATAAATAGTTTTGTCGATTGCGACAGATATGCCGCTATTACGATAAGTTTGTCATGAAAACTGTAACATCGTTGCGACCTGGTTGTCGATTTTACGAGAGTTTAAAATAATTAGGTCCGTTCGTTGAACTTTCCCCAGGGTTGACCCAGGTTTTCTTGACAACGCTATGAGTTTTAAAAAAAAAAACTGGGTTTTCCAGTCCCCAAAAAACGCTAAACCACAAATCACCACACATCCCTGTCATTAAATAAAAAATACATGCCATTTGACAGCCCTCAACTCGCCACAGCAAAAACCTAGGGCGAGTTGATGGAAAACTTAGGATTTTACCCTAGGATTTGAAAAATACTCAATTTGACATTCGGGGCGACTTTAGGTTTCTCAAAAAACGCTTTGTGGCGACCACAGGGCGACCCTAGGTCTTCAACGAACAAACCTAATGACAGATTTGCCATATTAACAGAAGCGTTATTTCAAGCTTGCCATTACGATTACGATGGTTTTGTAGCGATTTCGAAAATTTTTATGATATTACGACTTTTTTATCCTTTTGTTACGATTACAACAGTTTCGTCGCCAAAAGATCAATTTTATCACTACTAGGCCAAACTTTTTACGACTAAAACAACGTTTTTTACGTACGAAAGTTTTGTCGCGAGTACGACAGTTTTGACGAGATTACGACAGTTTTGTCACTATTTCTACAGTTTTGCCATAGCTCTGCCAGCAATTGAGCACATTCAGTAAAAGGACGTAGCGCTATTATACTGAGGATGAGGACGTTGTTTTCAAAGGGAAGAATATCAATAAGGTTCATTAAAGTGATTCTAGGACAATGATTCGTTAATTAAAACTTATCGCTGTGGATTATTTTCATAGAAAATATATAAAAATCAGAAGCAATGTGAATGCAAGTACTCACCACCAAAATCCAAATCCATAGTTCATGTTGCATTGAAACACTTAAAAATATATATGTAGGAGCAAAACTACTAAACTTAAAACAACTCCAATGAAATAGCAAAAAAAAAAAACCCCCAGATCAGCTCCAATAAAAAATACACGACCATTTTAAACTTTTTTTTATCTTGCCGGCTCGGAAAACACACTGAAAACTATCGAATTATTATCTTTTAAAGACAAATAATACTAGATTTACTTTATCACAACACCACAGAGCACTTAGAAACACTTTCATGGGCCGAAAACAATGATATTTAACATTTATTTCAAAATTAAACCAAATGAAATGTTATGGCGAAGAAGAGAAATGCAAATCACTACGATTGTAGACCTTAAATAACAAAAAATGCTTTTCAACCGATTTATTTCGCTTCCGTATTTACTTTTCAACACAATAATTGAAAGAAATCGTGAATTAAAAGCCGAAACTTTGCAAAATTTCTTTAAAATTATTAATTTTCTGTGAAACACCACGACTTAACCTACACTTCTCACAATCCACTGCAGTTTGATCAAATTTGTCATTTGCAAGAAGGTATCTATCTCTTTCTCACGTTCATGGTGCATTGGATATATTAAAATAAGTCGCTAAAACATTTGAATTCAAATAATTTTTTTAGGAGTAGATAATGTTTGTTTGCATAAATTTATGTTTTAAATGTTCTTAAACTTTTTAATCGACTAGTTTAAACATTATAGGCGAACTAATTTTTACCCTTGATGTTTCTGGAACTCGAAAGTAAGAAGCAGTCATGCTTATAACCACGCCACATCCACCACTTAATTTAAAAATCTTCAAATTTACATAGGTTAATACAGAGATAGCGTCTTATTCGAATTAACGTCTTTGCCTGTTGCAATCAAGTTCATATTATTTCCTTTTTTAAGAGTAGTTTTTACTTTGAAGCCCTAGGGTCGCCCTGGGTTTTTGCTGTAGCGATTTGAGGGCATGTGTTTTCATTCAAATGACAGTTTTTTGAGGACTGAAAAACCCAGTTTTTTTACAACTCATAGCGTTGTCAAGAAAACCTGGGTCAACCCTCGGTAAAGTTCAACGAAAGTTCAAATGTTTATTACTACAGTTTTCACTTTACCTAAGTAATACCAGCCTAGTATGATATCTTTGTATACTAAGGTTTTTCGCATGGTAGGTACATATTTATGTCTTAAGCAGAAAAGCGCCATTCTCTTCGAGTGAGCAGTTGTTGGATGGCATAATATTCGTACCATGGTGTCTATACTTGATGTGTGTCACGAGTATTTGATGCTGAGTAGCAAAAACCCTTTCTCCATTAACTTCAACCTGCGATCTTTTTAGTCATCAGTAGACTGATAAAATTCCTAAGCTCTTTTCACACACATACACACCCTCTACATATTTCCACGCACACAAGAGCTTTAACAGCTTTTCTCAATCAACAATTTATTAATTTCCCAAAGCAAATTGTGTTAAAAAAGAACTGATTAGAATTCCATACCCTACTTTCAATGCACCATGAGTAAACGTTATTTGAACTGCAGCTGATAAGGTACATAATGTGCATCGACCTATTTAATGGGTCAAATACCACACCATCCCATATACTACTACATACCATTGTAGCTGCTATTCTGTTTCTCCCCTCAGTAACTATAGAACTTTTGATTAGACACTGCAATTGGAAGCTTCAATTCATTGCAGAAATATGCAGCACACTGGCGTTTGTGTATATGGAATAACCTCGCACTTTGAAAATCTAGCCATAGTTGGGCGGACGATCTCGATCTCAATTGCTATCGATTGATCGAACTGTGTGATCTTGAATAATCCAAAGTGAGTTCTCATCAAAGCAAGCGCTGCGCATCGGAGTAAATAAAAATAGTAGAGCACAATAGAAATAATTTTGTTTCTCTACGTACATCAATGACTTCTGACTACTACCAATGTATGGGTGTGAGTTTTTTTTTCTTCTGTGAAATAAAAAAAAACTCGTGAGTATAGATGAGCAAAGTGATCTTTGTTACATTTTTATATCTCTTGAACGTGCATTGTTTGTTTGACATTACACACGTAGGTAATTTCCGGCTCTTATTATCTGATCAGTTTGTCAAGAGAAACGCAAGATCAGTTGAAATCATGTATTCAGTGGAAATTTGTTAGAGATGTGTGGACTAGCCACAAGTTCTTCTTTACCATGAGAGTTACCAGTATCTTTGAATTAACGATAGGCCTTGCAGTAATTCGGAATAAACACAAACGATTGTCGTTTAAAATGCCCATGAACGGCTAAAAATCGTTACCACTTTACCGGCTTTAATGTTTCTTTCTAAGCACCGATTTATCAAAACTTTGGTCGATTAACCATGACTTTATGACAGCATATCTAAAATAGAACCCGTGGCGTGATGGTTAGCATGTCTGCTGTTAACCCAGAGGTTCGTGTATCGCATTCCGCGAGGAATTGGCAAGTCCTCCGATAGTGAATTCATTGCCACGAAAAGTGCTTTCTCGATTAGCCTTTCGGAACCGACAGAAAATTGTACGTCCCCTCCATTCCCACACAAGCCTTGGTTGTGAGAAATGTGCTAGACCCCGGGGCTACTCGCTCTGTTGCGCCACCCTATTTATTTTTGATTTTATTTTGATTACTTTGGTCGATGCACCATGACTTTACGCCAGCATCTCTAAAAAAGCAACGAGAAGTAGAGGAACTAGACGTTAGTTTGTGTTTGTTAAGTTTTCTTTTATTCTTGATTTAACTATTTCGTTAAAAGCATCAACAGACAGAAATTGTTATGAAAGAAGGAAATATGAAACAATAGACAAATTCCTACGTTTAATAATTTAAAACAAAAAAGTTATCTGGAAGGAACACTGACTGTGGTTGATTGCAACTGTTATTCAATTTCAATGTCATGGTACATTTGATTGTGTACACCTGGTGCTCCTCTGTGTCTTCATGAGACTTCTCATTTGATAAAAAGAAAATAACAAAAAGAGTTATGTTAATTGATGTTTGACTGCATGTGTTTGTGTGTGTGAGTGGGTGTGTGTGCAACTATTACGTAATGACGAATTCATTTCTTAAATACCACAGATACGAGTTAAAATGGTTTAGGAAAAGGCGCACTGCGCCGCTCCCGCCTCTTCATCAGTTGCCTCATACTCTTCACTGGGTTGAATGTCTTCAAGGAACACTTCCTGGACATCTTCACCTTCTGGCATCTCAAAGGGTATTCGAGGTGGAAGAAGCTCTTCGAGTTGCTTCATTACCTCCTGACTAGCAAAATGATCCGGTGGCATTTCCACGTGGAACGAGATCATAAGGTCTCCCCGCTCGAAGGGGTTATTTTTTGTAGGCATTCCTTCTCCTTTGACTACTTTCATGGCATTAGGCTTGATGACTTGGCCGGGCTCAGTTCGAACTACGAGTTGTCGGCCATCCAAATGCGTAAATGAAAAATCTAAGCCGCACAGCGACTGGATAAGCGAAATTTTTACATTAGGCAAGAGTAAGTCGGTAAATTTGCGCTGGAACAAAGAATGTGGCTCCTGCTGCAAAACAACAATCAAGTGACTTCGTTCACCTTTCATGTTTTGATGGCCTTCGGATCGGAAGGTTATTTTCTCCTTGTGATGCATTCCCTTCTCGATGGTCACATTGACGGTTTTTTCTTTTTCGAGGAGACCTTTACCCGAACAAGTTTTGCATTGGAATTCTTCTTGGAGTAACTTACCACGGCCGTGGCAGGCATCACAGCGCTGTTGGCGAAGTAATCGTTAAAAAACAGAAACAAATCGAATAAAACATTCAGGTTTTCACTCTTACCCCCGAAACAATTATCCCCATTGTAGTGCGGTATCCAAGACCGTTACAATCGGAACAAGGTTGCTCCTTAGTTGCATCGCCTCCAGCACCAGCGCAATCAGTACAGATTTCCATGCGTGTATATTCTACAGTCTTGGAAGTATTACCATTGTAAAGGTCTTCTAACGTCACACTCAGTGGTATCTGCAGGTCACTATTGCCAGCAAAGGAAAAGAATCTGGCAAATAGACTCTCCGTATCCATTCCCTGGTGTCCTGCTCCCTCTTGCAAACCCTTGATGCCATATCGATCATAGATTTGACGCTTTTCTTGATCAGATAGTACTTCATATGCAAATGAAATCTCTTTGAATTTGTCGCCTGCTTCAGGATTCTTATCGGGATGGAATTCTTTGGCCAGTTTTCTGTAATTCTTTTATAACAACAAACAAAATTATTTACCAAAAATCCTCCTGCGTAATACTTTTTAGCCCCACTGTAGTGTGGAACTTATTGAGAGTTCGCCATTTTCGATCGACCTAAACTTTTTTCCATTTACTCAAAACATTTATTTTCTTTTATTCTTGTTAATGTTACGTAAACAAGTCCGTTAATCAAAGATGCTTTATATGTTATTTACTGAAAACTACCAACCTTTTTTATGTCAGCATCTGTTGCATCCTTGCTAACCTCAAGCAAGTCGTATAGTGAGACATCGCTTTCGTCCATCACAAAATTGGCAATATAAGATTAGGGGCCAACAAAATAGTTGGATGACGTTGAAAATTATGGATTCAATTAACGATGTTGTGTTATTAATTTTTGTTCGAACTGAGAAATTAATGAGCAATCTACGAATGTCTGAAGATTTTTTTTGCGAAAAACTGGAAGATAAACCAAGAAAATTGTGGTATGTGGTACGCAACACAAGTGTCAAGTGTCAACTATGACAGGATGCATTTTGTGTTTTGAAAAGAGTGCTCAGAGACGAAGTTTGTAGAGTGGATTGTATTTGTTTAAGGTGGATGTTATTAAATTTGATGTTTATAAATACACCAAAGGGCGATTCACAATGCGAATTAAATAAAATAAAGTAAATAGATTGGCGCAACAAAGCGAGGAGCCCCTGGGCCTAGCCCATTTTTTCACAACCATGTCTTATGAGGAAATAAAGGGGACCTACAATTTTCTGCCGGCTCTGAAGGGCTAATCAAGAAAACGCTTTAATAACTCAGAAGGATTTAGAAACATTTAATTTACTAGGCCGTATAACCAATATTTTAAAATCTTTGAAGATCCTGTATCTCAGTTTAAAAACGATATTTATTTTTATCACAGGCCTTTTAAGAATAGAAGAGCTTTCGTCGTACTGAGATGAAAGAACTACTAATCAAATTGGACGTGTATCGCGTTTAGAAACGTAACTGTGAGCATGATCATAAAAGGCAGTGAGAATACAAATAAACAAAAATATGTTTTCTTTGTTTTTATTTTTGTTCACTCTAAAGTAGTATTCACATGAGAACGACCAACGAACGACGAATGAACGAAAATTCGTTAATTTTGACATTTCATTCACATGAGTGTTTTACATTCGTCACGAATAACGAACACAATTTACATGCAAAACAAAAATGGGGAATGATTTTGAGGTTAAGCACGCGCGAAAAATTTATTCGTTGGAGTGTGGAGTATGTGGAACGAGAATAAAGTCTGACAGTTCGTACCTACTAGATGTTTATTCGTAACGAATAAACTTTTTTTCTCAATTTTTTAAATTTTAGGCACAAAAATAAAAGTTTATCCACCTAAAAATAAGTATGAACTATGTTTCCATCGTTTCCAAAAAAATTCGTGATGAATTTATGCTTGTAAGGTACTTAAAATCACATTTCTTTATTTATTCGTCGTTCGTTAGTCGTGCTCATGTGAATAGTCCTTAAGACGAAGTTCACATTGGTCGATTTGTTGAAGCAACAAATTTACCAAAGTGACTACATTGTTCAACGAATAGACCGCAATGTCAATACCGTGGGGGGGGGTCGATAAATTTTTATTAAGTTTTCCTTTCCCAAATTTTAATTTGTTTTCTTTTACAGTGCGATTTTTCCCCAAACATTACAACTCACGTGCCATCTAAGTCACTTCTTTCAGCCATGTATTTTTCGAGTAACACCACTCTAGTGAACTATTCAAGCATAGACTTTTAAATAAGTTTAATGAAAATATTTGAATTCAAATACAAAAAATATATACTTCGTTACTTTTTCCATTTTTTTTTTAATTCACTTAAAATTGAATCCACTTTTCAAAACACAATCAAACGCGTGGGGTACGCGGCTGGCAACATCTATTTATCTGACAGCTTTCTTTTGCAGCCAGTCGGCCATTTTTGTGAATGTCAGCCATCACGTCATTTGTAGTTTAGTGTGTGTCAAGTAATGCAGAAAAAGTCAAAATATTGAAATAAATTCCAAATTTCTCCAATTAAATTGAAACAAAATCCCATAAAATTATAATCAAAATGGAAAATAATATTCATGTTGACCTAATAGCACCAGATTGCGGTGGCGTGAACAACATTGAGCCCACAATCCATTGCACACTCTTCGATCAAAACAATTCTCCCGCTGAAAAGAACGACGCTGAAAATGTTTCCATTACCACCAACACAAAACCCGTCGATAGTGAACCAAGTAAAGAATCAAATTGTTTGCCCCAAACATCACATCAACAATTGATGGAAAGTGTTTTTGGATCAGCAGTAGTTTCATCTGAACGCCAAGCAGACAATAAAGTCATTGTTGGCGAAGAAGATGACGATGACGACGAAGACGATGTCAACTATGAGACGGACGAAAGTGATGATAATTCATCTGATGATTCGGACTTTTCAGATTTAAGTGGCCTTTCAGAGGTATCGGGTCGAGAATGGAAACCGGCATCAGCTACAAAACCAATAAATTGGGTGCAAAAGCAAATTCACTCGGGTGCCAATCCTCGAGATTTATTGTCGCAGATTTTACCCAATGGTGCAGCTGCTTCGCAAATCGCCCCGGGCTTGAATGATATGACTTTGTGGCGTATTTTGGCTAGCATGTTATCCGAACCACCGAGACGTCGTAAATTACGAACAGTAAACACATTCGACGATGTAATCGAACTTGTTAAAGCAGCAAAAAATATAATCGTTCTAACTGGAGCCGGAGTTTCTGTATCATGCGGAATACCAGATTTTCGTTCCAGCGATGGAATATACAGTCGTTTGGCCAAAGATTTTCCCGATTTGCCTGATCCCCAAGCAATGTTTGATATAAATTATTTTTCAAGGGATCCTCGTCCGTTTTACAAGTTCGCCAGGGAGATCTATCCGGGGCAGTTCACACCGTCACCGTGTCATCGCTTTATCAAGTTGCTCGAATCAAAGCAAAAACTTTTGCGCAACTATACACAGAACATTGACACTCTGGAACGTGTGGCGGGTATTCACAATGTTATCGAGTGTCACGGCTCGTTCTCGACTGCAAGTTGCACTAAATGCAAATTCAAGACCACAGCTGATGCAATTCGTGAAGATATTTTTGCACAAAGGATTCCGGTTTGTCCGAAATGTCAGCCAAATGTAATGCACAGTTCCGATGCCTCGGATAGTGTGGCAGAGGGCGATCTCAAAAGAATCGTCGAGAATGGAATCATGAAACCAGACATAGTGTTCTTTGGAGAAGGTAAGTTTTTGAACTGTTTCTCCTAACTATTTGATTTAGAAGTCAAAAATTGTCTGTCGGTTGTTGCGATTTTCTTATAACCCGATATCCTAGGGTTTTCTAATTGGATTTTTAGGTCTTAAGGTAGCGATACCTGCCATGTAACCGTAAACTTGATGTTATTTTTTATGGAAACGAATGAAGAAATAGAAACGCCGGTGAGCATGTTGTATCGATTTCTTGGGTCATTATAAAAACATGATTCGTAATGTAATAGCGTTCTTGAGTTAAAGTACAAGTAACTAACATGAGTTCCCCAATCTGTCGAGGTAGTTCTAAGCCTTGCAACAGTGTCTCGGTCGTAACACGGTCGGCGTGGTTCCCTTTTGCAGTTTCCTAGACTGTGTCAACGTCACAACACCCAATACAAAGTTAGAATTGCTCTTCTCTGCCTCGAGTACCCAAAAGTATCAAATCCCATTGAGTCTCTTACACCTGTCAGGCCCTTTTTCAACCCACACAAAAACTATGCAACTATGACGAAATTAACTTTGTTTTTTTATCCGCATGCATCTCAGGTCTTCCGGAAGAGTTCCACACAGTAATGGCTGGCGATAAAGATAAGTGCGATTTGCTTATTGTAATGGGCTCCTCTCTTAAGGTGCGACCGGTAGCACTTATACCGAGTTCAATCCCAGCAACTGTACCACAAATTCTTATCAATCGTGAGCAGTTGCGTCACTTAGAATTCGATGTTGAGCTGCTTGGTGACTCTGATGTCATTATCAATCAATTATGTCACAAACTATCCGAAGATTGGACTGACATATGCTTCGACCAAACAGTTTTATCAGAGGCAAAGCGTCTAAACCCACATTCGTTGGTGGAGGACGAAGCTGTTGCCATAGGCAATCTGGACACCGATACACAATCAGTTAAATCTTCCACATCCACAGATACGGCACTCCGTTCAACAGGCTACTCTGATTCGGGCTTTGAGAGTTCAACGTCATCAATGATGCAACCGATGAGTAGGCCTGATGAGATGATGCCCTCATGCAGCATGCCTGCACGCGCTAACTTTTGTGACATACCTCTGTTCAAAGAACAGGATGATGTTGCAACTATAACTAAGATCAAACATGGAATGCTTGATCTGGACAATCGCGAAGAAGAAGGCTACGAACCGGGAATTGAAGATGAGGAAAGTGAGAGCTTTAGTTTCGATGGTCGGCTACAGAAGAAACCAGTTAACTACAACTATCGCCATTTGTCGATAGATTCTTCAAAGGACAGTGGTATTTGCGATTCATCTAACTCAGTGTCTTGTGGTGTAGTTGGTATGGGCATGAGTATGGGCAATGCAATCGCCGCCACTGAAGTCGGTCGTGGCAATGGAAGTACCAATTCTAAAGAACAAAATAACATGATTTCTTCAATAGATTGCAGCCCCTCTACTTCCAACAGAAGAAATTCTGGCTGGACGAGAAATAAAAGATCAAAACGTCAAACAGCCGCAGAACGATTAATTGATGGAACATTCTACTGTCACGAATCTACCTGTTCGTATATATTCCCCGGTGCGCAAGTTTCCCTGAGCTCTGAGTCTGAAGACTCCGATGAAGCTGACGAGGACTTTGAAGATGAGGATCAGTTATCGCCGCTCATGACGATAGCCGATGATCTACCCCCACCAGAAACGCCTGTTAAACAATTTATCGCCACATCAAGTGTCAGCCCATCGCCTACATCGTCAGTGAAGCGCGAGGCAACGCCTGACAAGATGTCCGCTTCTACAACAGCGCTTGAAATTGGCCCGCCAATCAAAAAACGAAGGAATCTACTCGCTAACAGTCTGCCACTTGCAGAACTATCTGCCGAGGAGGTGCCCTTGGAGAATTAAACACAATCGCACGTATAAATTGTTTTCTTTACTTTTTTTTTATATATTATCCTTATTATTTATGAAAGTTTCTTATTGTGTCTTTTATTGCGTTCGTTTTCATCAGCCCTAAGTTTTAAGCGGTGGACGCGAGAGGTTAATTATAATAAATATCGTCTCGGTTTAGGAAAATTACAAAAAATCAATCAATTTTATTAGTAATTCCTACTATTTAAGTAGGTAGGTCTTATACAAAGAAGGGAAATCAAATTCAGCAGCAACAATCTCTCCGAATGTCTCTCTCCAACTCCACCAATACAAAAATACATAAAAAATAGCACAAATCACAGAACACAGAAATAAATTCAAATAAATTTAAGAAGAAAGAAAATTATATAAAGCTTATTAAAAATCTTTCATAAAAAATGTTTGCTTTTTCAAAAGATAAATCAACTTAAAAGCAATACAACCCAAATGGCCTCGTGGAATCGAAAACCAATCGATTGGAAGTTCGAGTAGAGTTGCAAGTAATAGAAAAAGACTTGGGTAGACAAAGCGTTTCGCTTTACCACCAGACTATGGCCTATGAGTATGATCTACTTATTGATCTTCTTTCAATAAATTACAGTTTATGAGCTCGTCATAAGTTAAACAGGGCCCAGTCCCTGCTTAATTCGAGTCTGTTTAAACAGAAAAGAAATGCGCGACGACTTTGTTACAAACGATTCCTGTAGTTCCACAAAATGATAATACACAAGTTCGTGATTCGACAACAAAACAGTTCTAAGCTGCTCTCAAATTGTATTGGTTTCGGTTTCGCTGGCCTTTTTGATTCAATTTATTCTATCGTTTACTTGGACGCAAAGAAAAGAAATCATTTTGGAAAGACAAAACTTGATGGTTGAACGGAGAAGACGAGGGATTATACTGATTATATATATAAACAAGTTAGAAAGGAAGGAAAGGAGATTAAAAAATAAAAACAAAACGAAAAAAAATACTTATTATCAATGTAGTTAAATGTCAGAGCAATCTTTTATAAAAAAAAAAGAATTTTTCAATTATTAAAACGACAACCAACACACATGATTTTGTGGTCTATTTAATTTTTGTTTATCCAGTTCTTACTTTAGATGTTAAAATAATAAATAATTATTTCTTTTTTGTCTTCAAACGTTTGTTGGATATAACAATTAAATAAAAAAATAATAAAATAAAATAAATATATGATGTAGATGTATTATTTGTTATAAGTTATTTAATTGAAAGAACAAAGCAAACAAAAAAAAAAAAGTAATACTAATTAACTCGAGTGCATTTCTTTGTAGCGTTCTTTATAAATCGCTTAGTGCTCTTTTTCTCCTCTTATCTGATTTTTTTCTTTTTTTAAAATAAACAAATTTAAAAAAAAAATGGCGATTCTTTTCTGAAGTCTTCTTTTTTTGTACTATTTTTTCTACGTTTTCTGTTCAAAATTTATATAAATATTTTTAATTTTTTTAATTTAATGAACACCGAAATCACAGTAACTAAATTTTGTTTCTAGTTTACACAAAAACATAATTATAATTATGTATACATATTTGCTTCAATAAAAAGAAATATATTATTTTTTATAAAAACAGAAAACCAAAATGTTGTTTTTTTTTTTCTATGAACTTAATTCTTTTCAGATTTGATTGGGAATTTCTTCTTCCTTTTTGGGCATTGCGAGCATCGTGATCTCGAAGCTCTCCCATTTGATTGCCTCGCACTCGCTCGTGGGGCACGCCGCTTCCTCTCCCGATACCTCAGGATTTTGGATTGTGCCTTGTCTGAGTGCAACCAAATGCAGATTTTATTGCATTTGTCTGTACCAGGAGTGTTTTGGTTGGACTTTCTCTTTTGATCGGCATTTGATTGTTTTGAAATTGGGAAGACGTTGGATTGATTTGCAAGTTGCAATCAAAATCATACAGGAAAACCACACATTTGATGACGAAAAAGCGGACGAATTAGTGAGAAAAGGCTCAGCACTTGACCCTTCTCACATTAACCAATCAATCAGGGTCCCCGTACCCTGTGAAATTAAACAGATCATTGGTAACAAAATAATACGAAAATCCAATTAAAGATGGGAATGCCTAGATTCATGTGTCACTTCCAGGAAACTATGGCCAAAATACGATAAGAACCTGATCTGAAAGGTTACTATCCTTGAATAGACCTTCATTACGATCGCTTATCAGTATTATTAGAGGACACAACCTACTAGGCAAAAAAAAAAAATGGTCTTACATTTATTTATGAATGGTACCGGTATCCTTGAAACCGAGAAACTGACATTACACCGTATGTATGAAAATGTTTCATATGATAAAATTATTTGGTTAGGTTAGGCTAAGGTGGTTGTCGGAAAAACGACCGACACACTTAGACCAATAATAGGTTGAGGTCCATTGTGATACCACAGGATTTTGAGGAATTGCCTCTTATTTAAACCATTTTGATCTTTCTATAGAGCAATGAAGACTATAAATGCCTAAGTGTCTAAGATTACTTGGACCGTCGAAGAAGTACTCTCCCAAATGTGTTTTACGTCTTTGAAAGAGAGCAGGGCATGTGCAAAGAAGATGTGGAACAGTTCCTCTTCTTCCTCGTCTATGGAGCTTCCACAGATATCGTTTTATGGAACATTAAGCCTTGTGGCATGTCTGACTATGAGGCAGTATCTAGTTATAACACGAATTACGGAACTAAAGTGCAATCTGCTTAAGGATAACAAACTTTTGGTACGTTTTAGATCAAGCTTTGGCCAGATCTTTTTGGTAGCTATGCAGGTGGTGATATTTGTCCATCTCCTATTCGTTGTTTTTATAGCAACTTGCCTTAGCATAAGTTTGCGTGTAGCGATAGACAGGCCAATTTTTGTTTTGTTTGGTGAAATTGGCATGGAAGTTCCTTTCCTGGCGAGTTCATCGGCTTTGCAGTTTCCTGGAATGTCTCTATCCTGGTACCCAAAAAAGGTGAATGTAAAACTGTTCTGTATTATATGTATTTGGTTAACATACTTTAAAAAAAATTACGAAATAATAACTTGCTGCCTAAAACCATGTTTATTGAATGACAATCTTTAAGCTTTTATTTAAAATACTTTTTAACAATACGTTCTACGTCCTTAGTCATTGGTTAAATCATTTTTATGTACGTGTAAAGAGCAGCGCAATCTTTAAATTTGGGAACTTCGTTGAACTTACGTGGAATTTTGCAATATTCTTCGTATATTTTCATACTTTTTTCATCGACTGTTGGTGGTTTAATGCTCTCATAAGAATCCGTGCCATAATCACTCAGCGGTTGTAAATCAATGGCACGCATCATTTTGCAAGTATCTTGTTCCCGACTAGACACCGATGGATACAACTGCGGCGAAGAAAGTTTCCCAATTTTAACATATTTTTTATAGAGTGCGGTGCTGTTTTTACTGGGGTTCTCGATAGTACATCCATAAACGGTTTCCATTCGTGGAAGCAGAGATTCAAAAGTAAGTGGTCCTCCTTGTTCTTCGTCTTCGATTTGATTTGATAGATTCTCTGTTCCATCATCAAATTCATCGTCAGAACTAGAATCGCCCTCGTCTGAAGATGAGCTCGACTGGTTGCTGGTTGACGAACTTTGGCCTGTTAAAGAAGGATTTTGACGACTTGCACGTTCTTCGTGCCTTTGAAAGGGACTGAAATTGATACGGAATGTTGGAAGGTATCGGATGGACATCTGACTTATTTCAAAGGCTATATGCTCGCCAAAATCTGTGAGCTTAAATGACATGTGGTAGTTTGAGTATGAATC
Source organism: Melanostoma scalare (assembly GCA_949752695.1). Taxonomy (NCBI): domain Eukaryota; kingdom Metazoa; phylum Arthropoda; class Insecta; order Diptera; family Syrphidae; genus Melanostoma; species Melanostoma scalare. The sequence goes on along the minus strand of OX456986.1, from coordinate 8,496,983 downwards.
AATCATTTCTAAATCCTTAGAATGAACCCGAAACAACTCCTTGACTATTTTATTTGAATCCGAACAAGACCATGGCAATGAAGAACGAACCTTAGGACGAATCCAATCGGTTAATAAAGTTGTCTCATTGCGTGGACTTTGAGGCTTATAAGTGTTGTGCATGTAATAGTCCGATTGAAGCTCCCAAATCGGTTGGTTTTCTGAAAACGAATTAGTGAACTTCAACATTTCTGGAAGATATATCGTTACTTACGCTTGGAGTGAGTTCTACTGGGTACGTAGTAGCCCAGAAACAAATTTATACTGTGCTGCTTCTCAGTATCGCTGAAAGTGTTGCTGTAGTATCGACTCAGTGTCTGCATGATATCATTGCCTTGGGATGCCCACACTGCTGTTTTCCTGTACGTCTTGATTCTGTGTACCAATTGAGATCCACCATACTGTAAGGCAAGTGTATCTCCATGATCCTCATATAAATTTTCGAGCATTGTCACGCAATCGGAATCGAATTCCAAGCGAGCAGGTTTGATGAATCCTAACTTTTCTAGTTGATGTGCAAGTGCACACTTTCCAATCGCAAACTGAGCGGTATTTGTTCGGTCGAGACAATCTACACAGTTGACTCTTACGATGCCAGTTTGGAAACTTTTCTCATTGCGATCTTTGAAAAACATTCCAGTCTGTTGTACGACTTTTTCTGAAATATCTGCCAACATTTCCATGACATTGCCACCGCCTCGACTCTTTCGGGCCATGTCAAAGTGAATATCTTGAATTCGGAAATGAGGGGGAAGAAACTGATTAAGATATCTTACACTTCCCTTGATTTCTTGGCTTAAAATGCTCTCATGCTTGCGGCGTTCGCCTTTCTTAACAAGATTAAGCACAATCAAGGGGGATCCATAGTGACAGAGAAGGCGATCAAAGTGACGTGACGGAGTTTGTGCAAATGGATCGGAAATATCCAGAGATATAGGTGGCCGGGCCACCATTTTGCTGATATCCTGGGACCAGTGGGATGGAACTGATCCTCGCATCTGAGTGAAACTACACATTCGATGACCGTCGGTTACAATTTGTTCCGTTTCCACTTCGTTGGCCACATCACCTTTGAAGTTTGCTCCACGTTTTAGAAATCTTGTGCCAGCAAAACGTGTGCTGCGTCTAGCCAAAAGACAAACATTTACATGCCTACCAAAAATACTTATGCAGGATTGATTGACAAATCCATGAACAACTTCTAAAAGCCAATCTTTCAGCATGATATGCTGCATTTTTGTCAAGAGAAATGCATTCCAAACAAAGCGATTTCGTGGATTACTGCGAAATGCATAGTCCACTCTCTCATTTTCATTCTGCACATTGTTGGTTAGAGTGTCCCATTCAGGCAGAGGGTCATCTTCCTCGATATTCACTTTGGGACCCACATACCGTGGAGCAGACATATTATATTGCAGAGTTCTCGTCAAATCATAACTATAACTGAAGTAGAAATTACTTCGTAAGTCAATACTTTGAAACATTTTTATGTAACGTTGCTCATTGGGATGAGCCAATCTGTGCGATGATTCATTTACGCGAACCATCACTGTGTCTTTTATAGTATAGATCAAATGCATTCCTATGAATGCACATCCTTTTCGTTTTGTAACAAGAATCAAATAGTAGCCTTCGAGGAAGCGCACAAAACCAATCACTCCATAGGCACTCACTACCTTTGGATTTCCCAGAGAGCTAACGAAGCGCCGAATCTCTGCAGCGTTCTTTTCATTTGGATCCTCATTTATGTCGAGAACGTCTTGTTTTGTCCGATCTATTGTAAGCAGGCGAAAACGAGTCTCCCTAATGTTACTGCCTACTAAATAGAGTTTCTAGAAGAGAAGATATTCGTCGGGTTTGTTTATAGTCAGTCAGTCTATAAAATCATTCAATTTGTACTCACCGTTTTTGTTTCGTACAAAATTACTTTTTGTATGGAGCTAATTAGAGGATGAAAAACAATATTGGGATTATTGTTATTCATTTTTTCGCCGTGCAAATATGTGGACAATTTTAATTTTGTTATTTATTTTTTATGGAATCAAGTGCACTTTTTCTGTTATCAGTTGCAAAACAGCTGGGAAGCAAAATGTCACATCAGTAACAGGGCTGACACTTTTTCTTTCATATACAATCGGTTTTATAAAGCGGGGCCACACTGGGATCCTTTAACTATAGCGAGTTCATTGAGAATCTGTGCCCCCCTGGTCTGTAACTGGGTGCGTTCGAAAAAAAATGGGTAGCATAACTAGGATACCTTTGTATCCGGGTAAGTTTTCGAACGACTAAGATTAGGTATCTGTCAAATCAGAAACAGCTGATAAATCGAAGTGAAAACAAACCAAACCAAATGTGTTTTAAAAATTGCAAACAACACGTACCACTTATTATTCGATTGCAAACTTCTTCACAATCGTTTACTTCGTAAACAACGTCGTTTAGATTAATTAGGAGCACCATATTTTAAATTTTATGTTGACAAAAAACAATTTTGCAACAAAGCACTATGACAGAAAGCAAAACAAAAATGAATCCAAGTCAGCTGTTCTCAAATTTCAAATTGGGTAGCTTGCTATACCATGATTTTTAAGGTACCTTTGGATCGCTTTCCCCTCAAAAGATGTTTTGCAGTCAGCTGCTTTTTAACATGGGATTACACTAACAACAAATGTCACGAAAGGAATCTAGTTCGTCTTAGGTAAAAATCCGAACGCAACCACTTACTACGTTTCCACCAGAGATAAGAAATTAATTAGATGGCAAACCTTTACTTCTCTTGCCCCGCAACAACCATTTGTGAATACGTGCAAGCTCTACTCAAAGTGGATGTAGATCCACCATAAAAAACTCAAACTCACAAACTTCTGATACCTCCCGCTCTGAAAGACCTTTACCCTCGAGAAATCCAAGTAAGAGTGTGTGCACAGTTTTATAAAAACTAGTTCTTGCGGAATCTAGCCTTAGCCTCAATTCTGCAAAGACTTTTCCAAATCAAATTCACAACTGCAAACTGAAACTGTGCCACCCTCATAGCTACATGTGTAACCACCCAAAAATTTCTCATCGTGCTTGTCATGTAAACACGAATGACAGTTGACTCGCTTTCTTTTTGGATCGGTTTGCATTTTGCAGTATTTTTTATTTTTTTTATACAAAAAAGTAAATAAATATCCAAAAACCTCACATTTTTCGTATCTGGATTCTAGAATCTCGGGATTTATTACATACAAACATCTAATTCATACTTGTGGCTCATTTGAGAGTGTAAAATAATCAATCAACATTTCGTTTAGCAAATACTTTTGCGTATTTTCAATCACAAACAGCCTTGAGCTCTTTTTTTTTACATTTGGGAGTAAAATGCTGATGTTGATCACTAAACATGTCTGATAATATGAAAACAAAGCGACAGAAAATATTAAATAGATTAATTAGATGTGCTAAAGAATGCCAAACTTATTATGGAGGACGTAAAGAGCTAGCTACGGAGAAAGATGACGTAACTATGAAGCTACTGGACGCCCTCGAAGACGCCTTCTTTTTTGGCCTTAAAGAACAAGAAACTTCACTTCCAGTTGCAATATTTCAAAATGTCCAAGAAATAGTTTCGGGTAACATTACTCGAAATGATCCTGTTTTGTGGAATTTTTGCGAAAAACATCTGACAAATCACGAACGGGAACGCTTCAACGGTTTGAAAAGCGTTTCCACTAAATGTGGCAAAGTAAAAGCATTTATTAGAGCATCATTGAATGAGAACTCTTTAAGGAGGTACATCTTAACTTGGCTTGATGATCCTGGTCTTGAGGATATTTACGAGCCTTGGGCATTTATGGTTGATCCGGAAGCCGGCAATTTGTTGCCTTCAATTGCAGCGGGATTGAATTCCATTCTGTTTGCTTTGACAGTCGACACACCGGAGATTAATGTGAGTTTGACTCAAGGAGCCGTAAGAAAACTAGAGCCAATTATTTACGCCCCATCCCCCATTGGATCGCTGAAGAAAACAACTGTAATAAAGCGACCAATTGCTACTATCGAAACAGACGATGTAGTTAAAGAATTTCTAGCAAATAGCGTTGCAAAGAAGGAAGTTTGTTTGGGAACCGAAGAGGTTGCTGAACGATTTGACGACGATGCACCCGAACCAGAGGTTCAATATGAGCCTGAGTGCTTGCGAGAGATCCTTGACGAGATTCTTTCTAAGAAAATTGATGAAGAAGTTCCTACCTTGGAACCAGTTGTAGAGACAACGGTAGACACTGAGCCAGACGCTAAAAGTGAGACTTCTTCGCAGAGTAGTAAATCTTCCTCGGCAGTTTCTTCGGCAAATGCATATCGACAGCAAAGTACCTTAGAATTAGAACAGAAGCTTCAAGATATGTCAGAACGATGTACGCTGCTCGAAACTCGTGTGGCCCAGTTGAGTCTTGAAAACAGGCAACTTCGTCGCATGGCTACCAATGCAGTTACAGAAACAACTGCTAACTTCTTAATTACCATTCCGCTGGTAAAACATATATATGAATGAGTTCTTGCCTACAATTCACTGAACAAACTCTGTTTTTTTCTTTTTCAGGCGAAACTAGTCAAGGCTCGTAGTCGGAACTACTATTCTTATGAGGTACACATAACAATGCGCGACAAACTCGAGCATTGGATGGTAATGCGGAGATACCGAGAGTTCCACAAGTTGCATAAATACTTAAAAGCAATGCATCCAGGTATATCGACAGTTGGCTTTCCACCGAAAAAGCCCTTCGGCAATATGAACCGACTTTTTGTCGAAGAAAGACGTCAGCAGTTGCAAATTTACTTAATCGACGTCATGGCATTTTTGCCGCAGGTTGAAGCTTGTCGAAATAAGGAAGATTTGCAGAAAATGTTTCCTTTCTTTCAGGACAGATAGCTTTCCATAGTGAGCAACAATTTTGTATAAACAACTTTTGTAAAAAAACAAGAAAAGATTTATTTATTAAACAGAAATATAACTTACAACTTTAGAAACTGTCTTGGGCTTTCTTCGCTTTTAATCTTTCCATAGCTAGTCTCCGATTCTCAGCAATTCTAGCCAACTGATCTGATGACAGTTTTGGTTTCTCAATTCTTTCTGGGGACGCGGGTCTTGACGAGATGGACGGTTGACTTGGTGGCAAAGGTTGGGCCAAGTCACTCGATTCGTCCAAATTAAAAACACCCGAATACGGTGTAGACATAACAGCTGCTCCTCTTCCAAAGCCGGGTGTATTGAAGGAACTGCCAGACATCGAACTGTGCGGCCGACTGCTACTAGGTGTTTTCGGTGCAAGTTTGGAAATGGCAATTTGTTCGCCAAGCAAAGCGTCGAATTCATCGAACGGTTCATCTTGCACCCCCTCTTCATTGTCCTCATAGTCTATTTGTTGGTTTTGTACTACTTGAGTTTGTAGCAAGCCGAGTCGGTATTGACTCATATAAACTTGAAGTGGTTTCTTTTTACCCAAACGCTCAATATTAGCAACAACATCGTCAAATTTATAACTGGGGTACATACGATGAGCCCAATGCTGCAGGCGTCGCATAACTTCATTTAAATCCTTTTTTTCTTGGCCTTTGCCGAGGAATTTTATATCTTTGAAATAGTCTTCAATTGTGTGAATGCCACGAGGTCCTTGGAGCGTATCCAATGTAAGTCTTGGACGAGGATTTCGCACAGAACGTTTCTTGGGTTCTACTTTAGTTGGTTGGCTTTGACCGTCTCCCTCGCCATCATCACCATCTTCTCCATCGCCGGCTTTTTCCTGTTCATCATCACTTGGAAGTTGATTTTCATTCACGTTTTCGTTGAAGAGATCTTCAACACAATCATCACCAAACATAGACATTTTTTTTAGTTATCTGGTTGTTTGGTACTGGATATTTTATTTATTATTTAATTTCGGCCTAATTTCTGTAAACAAAAGCGCGGGTGAGTTGTTTTTAAACTGACGTTTCAGGTATCCAACTCAAAGCGGCAGTGAACCAGGGCTGGCATATCAGAACAGAATTAAATTTGCATTCAGCGAAGCAAATAAATTAAAGCCAAGAAACAATAGAAAACGTTGTGAATCTAGGAATTTTTTCATGAAGGAAGCTAATTTATAAATAATTTTCTTATTATCTACTGTTCAAATCGTTATTTCAATCTGACATCAATACCTTGGTCACATGTATTTCTTCGGCTTATTCCTTTCCAGCTTGGTTTCAATGTCATTATCGTCGAAACGTAATCGTCATCGACTACTATTAACGGAATGACCCCCCCCCCCTCCCTCCCTTTTGCCATCAGAGGAACATTAACAATAAAAAAAAAAGGGCAAAAAGAGTAAAAAATATGTTGTGGTTAAAAACTCCCAAGAGATTCAGGTAAACAGTACACATATACGTAGAAATAACTCTTTAATAACATATTTCACATATATTTTTTTAAGTTAATTTAAAACATAAATAAAATTTCATTTCAAATTCTTCTATCTGTACAAATTAATGTTCCAATTTCTTAACACCCCTGCTATCAGGCAGACCAACCTTAAAAAGCAATATTCATTTCATGTCACCATGGTGAAATTTTCCATGCCAATCATTTGCCATTTTCCAAACAAGAAGCCGTGTGTCCAAAAAATGTAGTGCCACAAGCGCAAGTTGTTTATCATTAGAAATATCGAATATTCCGAGTGAATTAATAAATTAAAATACAATTAAATAATTATTTGCGTTATTGGTAATCGTTTAAAACAAAAATCTCAGTCAAAAACATTGTATTGTCGCGTTTGTAAACAAAAAGAAAATACGAGAATCGTCATTAGAGAATTTTTGCATCACCACCACTAATCTCCCGGGTGGAAATTCACCACACAATCTACGCATTTTGTTGTGAAGTGTCAATCGCCGGGCGAACACCGCTCGACGGTCCCAAAGTAAAATGTCAAAATTTTAAGCAAGGGGCAAGAATTTTGTGTTTTTGTTATTTATTTACGTGGAGAAACGTTTAAAATTATATTTTTTAATTTTAAATACCATCACAGCCGTCGCCATGATGGACAGCAAGACTAAGTATAATCTAGATCATGTGTATTGTCACACGAACGAAAGCAGCAATTATATTCGGGCTAATCCGACTTCGTCGTCCAACGACGTTATGTCGCTGATCAAGGAAAACAAACAACTCAAAGCCATGTTAATTCTGCATTTGGATCTAATTCAAGAGCAAAGCGACCAACTACTTGCCAAAGACAAACTCCTGGTTGGCCTGAGAGAAGAAAATCTTTCCTTGAAAGCCAAGAATGACAGTCTGGAAAAACAATTGCAAGAAAGTGCAATGGCTGTTGCGGCAATCAAAACTGAAATCAAACAGGAAGTTGGTGCAGAAGTTGGTAAATACAAGATCCAGCCAAAGGCAACAACTGCTGTTGAAGAGGATGATGACGAGAGTACCAATATTATAGGAGAATGCAATGGCAAGCTGATCAGTAAAATAATTTTGCATAGAATAAGCTTCCCTGGCAAGAGTCCAACAAACATTTCTGAGTTGTCTGAAAATGAGGATGTTGCCGCTGTGATAGGTATGCACGACAATAGTGAGCATAGTATGGAAGATGGCATTCGTAACATTCAGAGCCCTTTGGAGCTTGCAAAAATGTCTTCCCCTTCTTCGGTGATGTCTGCTCCAAGCCTAAAAGTTCCTGAGATCAAAATCGACTCAGATGAAAGTGTTAGCTGTGATTCAACAATGGAACGCGATCAGGTTAGTTGTTTTTTGATTCATAAATTCGTTTAGTTTAAAATGTTTGTATGAATCTGTTTTAGGAATCATTTCGTGGAGCAAAACACCCTCGTCGATCTCGCCGTTGTGGTCTCCTCACAACCAACCAAATGTACTCTACTCGCGAGTGGGAGGACGAAGATTTCTGTGATGAATTCATCAAAGAAGAGGCAAATGCCCTGAAATCAGAAGCACCGATGCTTGAGATTCCCAAATGGACAGTACATGAGGTGCATCCGCTATACAGCATCGAGGGAACCGAAGATCTCTGTGACGATACCTTCCTCAAGCGCCATGCAAAGCTTGAATACGACGAAAAGCGGAGAAAGAAATGGGATGTGCAGCAAATTCGTGAGCAGCGAAGAATCGAAAGGCTGAAGCGTCGCCACTGCAAAGATGAACTAAGAGAGGAGGATGCCGCTACAACCAGTTTCTATCCGTCATCCGACTCTATTCAAACCATTTGCTTCACAACGGAACTACCTGTGATGGCTTTTGGTGAGGGCATTCCGCGGCTTACAGCTGCCGAGTTTGCCTTGCCATGGTATCCGCTCTATGGGCATGCTTCGATATCCCATCGAGATCATCCCTACCAGCAACAATCCCAGAACAGTTCGTTTGTTTTTCTCAAGAAGCGCCGACGTCAACAAAGCTCGTCAGTGATCCAAAGCCACCGCGGGACTATTGTCAGTGGACCTCATCGACTATCAACTCAACCGGTTACGCAAAGTAACTCCGATGGTGGAAAAAATTAATTTACAAAAACAAAAAATAAAAAAGAAACCAATTCGAGGATCTCACAGGTCGGCTGCGGTATAAAACATAACTTCTTCCCTGTTCCCTCACACAATCAAATAGTCATTCTCTTCCACTCAGTTACAGAATGTTTGCTTTTTTAAATTAACGGTTAAATCAATTAAAAAAAATTAGCTTTAAGAATCAAATTAACCCAACAAAATATTTGTTGTACTTGCAATCCAAAATTTTTCTTTTCACACAAAGATTTGTGTAATCAACAAACAATAATTTAAAAAAAAAAGAAGAGAAGTATCCAGAGCATAGCAAAGGACGGGTATTTTTATGTATCGATGAGAGTATATATGAAATATATATGTATGCTTAATTGTATTCTTGATTTGATTTTATTTTATTTTATGAAACACAACACTTCAATACAGAATGGAATTTGGACTGACACTTCACACACTTTATTCAAGCAAATAGTGTTTTCAGGTAACGGTTGGTACATTACCAACCAGGCGATTCCATATGAAAGGCAAGCCTCTAGTCAAAGAACGATTGTAACACCTACCCCAGTTTTCTTAAATCTTATTTTTGCCTCATTCATTTTGTTCTTGATTTTGATTAGGTTAACGTTTATTTATAGTACTACGATTTGTGTTGTAACAAACATTGAAGGCCAGCTTTTCCTCTGTTTATCATTTCGACATTTATTTAACCTAAACGCCATTTAGAACTACATATATAATTTTATTGTAATAAGGGTCAATATCGCTTTGTGCAATCTTCTGCGAGAGAGCTAGAGAGAGGAAAATATCTGCACTCACCTGTACACCTGGAACCGTGTTGTTCCCATACAAAATATATTCTTAATTTAAAAAATGAGATTTAAAATAGAAAAAAAGGAAAAAACTATTTCACATTTCAAAATGATGCATTTAAAATTATTCCAAAAGTCGCATGAAATTACCTTTGGCGTTTACATTCATATGTAACAAGCAATATTGATTTGAGCTGTGATGAAGCATTCACTTAATATTTAGATAAAAGGCAATTGAGTCAATTAAAATTTATTGATTAATAGTAAATTTTTTGAATGAATAATTTAGGTAAAGTATTTTCGAGGTATCTGTAAAGAGAAAATAACCGAAAACACATTTTTCTTTCGGTTATTTCATAAATTACTACACCCACAAGAAAGACCTTTCTTTGCTATACTGTTTTTTTTTTTTTTAATATGGATACCATGAAGACAAAGCTCGTAAAATAAGTACTAAGCAAAAACAAAATAAAAATAGAAATACAAAACAGCAACAAAATCATAATCTCAGTTTTTAAATGTTAGATGACATTTACCAATAGAAACATAATTTACAATAAACAAAACAAAAATTATTGTCAAAATAGTAACATAGTTGTTGTTACTCAATAAATTAGCTACAGTAAATATCCTTGACATTAAATGATCTAAATAATATTTTATTTTAGTTTCTGCATGCTCTTTTCTTTTATTTAGCAAAATAACTGTGTTACTAAAATCACTATTCACAGAGAAATATAGAAAAAGAAAAACAAAAGATTATAAGGAAAAGAAAAGATTGTAGGTGAAAGAAACTTAAAACAATAATGAATATTAATTAATGTAAAAATTTGTTGTAAGAACTAAATTAAATCTAAAGAGAAAATTATATGGAAATGAAAAGTAGTATTTGTATTTTTACTCTGTGCTCTAAGAACTTCCAACTTCAATCGAAACACTAATGAGGCTTTCCATTAGTTTCACTCGGGGAAGCACTCATTTTAAAAACCAATGGAAACTTTGTGTGAGTAAAACACCTATGGCTCTTAAAAAATATTCCTTGAAGAAAATTTTCTTTTTGACATTTGAGTAACATGTGTTAGTGCTTCTTGAGTCGATTCTCACTTTGAATCGAGAAGCGGCTGTCACTTCTCAGAATCATGAGAAGCGATCTTTTTGCACTAATGGAACGGTTTGAGAATGCTCCTGGACGCTCCTGGACGGTTCTTTTCGTCCAATGGAAAGTGACATAAGAAAATAGCTCTCAGAAGTACATAAGTGCTAGTGTCTACGTGTTGGTGATCGCTATCCAAAATGATGCATAATTAGCTTTTTGCTGAGGGTCGCATGAATTCAATGTAGAGGTTGTGAACGCGTTCTACCGTAGCGATCTCAAAAGCGGGGCATGTAGGAGGATGATTTTCTCACAATTTGTTTGCTGTAGGGTAGATCGCGTTAGTGTGGTTAATTCGATCAGCTAATTTTGGTCGTCACTAGATCTGCTTAAGTTTTAATCGAGGTAACGGTAGGAGCGAAGTTTTCTCCGCAACGCATCCTTTTTTGGAGAATCAATTTTACTTCGCACACTTTCCGCAGCAAAAACTTATCGGAGGGCGTCGGAGAAATGGTTGTTATCATCTGTCGAAAACAAAGCCAATAAAAGTTCAAAGCATCGCATGTAAACAGCAAACTATGTATTTTGTTGGAGAGAATGTCCGATCGGAGAACTACCACGAAGCAAAATGTTTCCCAATTGTAGGAAATTGGAGGGAATTCCGCTCCGACGCACGGTTGTCTATCGATAGGGCCGAATAATTCAACATACATAGGTCAATTGTTGGGCGCCAGTTAATTAATCTATTATTCTATATAGAATACATATACATATATATATGTTTGGACACAACAATGAAGGCAAATCTCAATTTCCATGGTTTTAGGTGAAATATGTAATACTTACTCAGTGGGCCTAGTGAGTTTGAAACAATTGATTTCTCATTGAGAAAAAAAAAATTTTAAAAAGTTTATGGTAATGACCCAATAACGGTTGGTGTAAGAAACAAAAAAGTATCATCAATATAACCCGGAATCCTTCTCCACAACTCCGAAGGAATGAACATATATTCTTGGACCAAAGCAGTTTAATTTTTATAGGTGCCGCCTTGATTTGTTAATAGCACTGTTCTAAGTAGGTACATATCGCAGTTGATGTGAAAATCTAATTCTAAAAATGTAAATTAGGCTACATCTATAAGGAAAAAATGGCTGTTGTTGATACAAGTGCAACTGTGCTCTCCCAAGTCAGTTCATCTTTCAGCTAAAAGTTGATCAGGTAAAATTTCGCTGATAGATAACCGTTGGCTGAGGTTACTAACCTAGAAATTTGTGGAAACAACGTTATCAATACCACTCGCTATACAGCTACCATTGCGCCCACGCTTAGTGAAAAATTTATAATACATAAAAACTCCATCCAAGCCAACAAATAAAATTACTTTAAAATTGTTTAAATAGTAAGTTGGGTATTCCTGGAGTTGATGCAGAATCCTTGTTGTATTTTGCTTGACATGTTAAATTCGCAAATTTGGTAAGCACTGCCATCACACAAGACTTCCGTTTCTTACATGCGGCACTGTGTTTAGTATTGGAATGAAACTACCTCGAATAAGGCTTACATTTAAAATTTTGTTTTTCTCTCTTCTTGAATGCAAGCCTCTTTTGAGAGCTTTGTTACAAAATGCTTTATTTTGTCCTCAGATTCAACGATGCCAGTTAAGAACTAGGGCGATGAAGAAACTGTTCCTATATTTAACTTCAAATCTATTCCAACGCATTTTTATTTCTTTTATTCGTGCTCATTTGCCGATTTCACATTCAGTGGCCTATTTTCTATAAGTCTACATAATTATTTAATTGACATTTGTTCAGTAAGCTAATGTACCCCAAAAGACTTAACGTAAAAGCAAATGAACTAACATATTGAAAGTTAATCACTTGTCACTCTGTTTTCGATAGCTATCAGCGGCTTCTTCCCAAATTTCATCAATTCGCTCAAACGATTGAGTCCACAACTCTTCAATGATCTTCCATCCAACCTCCGCTGTTGACAATACGTAATCATTACTCGGGTGCAATGAATGAGTATACGCCCCCATAGTCAAACTCTGTGCCATCCTTGCAGCTACACAGTACTTCAAAAAATTCTTCTCTTCTGCTTGAAGGAATCTACCTGTTTCATAACCAGCCAAGAAGATACCACCAACCAGCAAGCTTTTCGCCTCTATGATCATATACGTCATGGCGACTCCAATGTCAAAAATTAACGGTGAATAGCTAGTATCCCCAAAATCTATAATCCCGCAAACTTTGAACTCGTCTGAGTTTTTCTTTTTCTCTACAATTATATTCTGTTCATTGTAGTCTCCATGGATAACTTGTGTTTCTAGTTTATCAATATGGGGCAGGACATGTGTCTCAAAAGACTCGATAATTTGTTCTACGATCAATTTGCGGCTATGATCTGTTAGGACGTAAAGGAATTCCTTGAGTCGAGAAATTGAGCCAAGATTCCAAACTGTCTGGTGGGTTTTATAGGCATCGTGGTTGAATTCCTTTATACCAAAAAAGTAAATGTTATTGTTTAGCTTTGTTTTTTTTTATATTTAAACGACTTACCTTTAGAGAACGATCAACTTTAGCGAGGTACTCCCCACTATGAAAGAACAAATAATTTGACTTAGGCACTTCGTGGAACATCTTGCCCGGAACGAATTCCAAAAGTCGAACTACATAGCTCATGCCGTTTAACTTTTCAATGGACAAATGTTTGCCATGTAAATTAGCTATAGGTCTGGGACATTGGAATCCTTGTTTATCTAGAAAAAAAGATGATATGCACTTTATTTTGTCTGTTATTCGGTTTGCCTTCAAACTTACTCAAATGAACTAACAACTCATTTTGTGCTTCTATAACTTCTGGCTTTTTAGAGTCATGAGCGTTGAGGACCTTCAGGACATATCCATGAGGACACCGAGTTATAAGGGGATTCTTAACGTTTCTATGGAGAAATTAGAAAAAACAGAAAATATAAATCATTGTCACCGGTGGTCTAAATAAAGTCGTAAAGTAATTGTGTAAATTACCCAATGTATATAGTGCTGATCAAATTAGACTGTGACAGTCACTAACGTAAGCGCGTGAGGTTATTTACACCATGCAGTGCAGAATCAGATAAGATAAAGTTTTATGGGCAACTATAATTTTATCTGTCCAGCATTCAGTTTTCTTTTTCTCGTTTAGATTATGATAGGGCCAAGTGAAAAAAGTTTAAATTAATCAGGTCGCTTCCTTGATTGAACTTCTATACCAGGGTATCCTCAACAACTCCATGAGTTGCCAAAGGAGTCATCAATAAAAACCTGCATTCTCAGTTCCTAAAAAACGCTCAACCCTAAAATCGTCACACTTATGTACATGTCACTTGAAGACAAATACATGGAATTAGATATCCCTGTTTGTGCCCTGAACTCACCCCAGTTGAGGGTAAAAACACCGGGTTTAACTAGTTTGACTCTCAGAACTTGATGAGGTTATTGAAAAACCTGTTTTGGGGACCTCAATGCGCACCCAGGGTTTCAACGAACTAGACTTAAAAGGGAAATACATAGATACCTTCCGACGTCCTTTTTCATAACTTGCACTAGCTCAAAAACTTAGGAATTTAGAGCTACATTCAACTAACCTAACCTCATCATCAGGCCGTGTCGAGCATTTTAAGTTTTCATCTTCAAAATTCAAATGCGCCTTAGTTCCTTCAAAGACTTTACAAGAATCATGTTAAGCATTGGAAAAGACAGCTTAAAATTAAGGGTTTATGGGCTTTTGAAACCTGTAACCACATGAATCGAAAAATCGATGAAAAGATGGTGAGAATACAACCTTATTCAATTTAAGGAACTATTAAGACCCTCTAAAGTAATTCTCCAAGGAAGTCAATTGGCTTAATTATAATGATCTATCTAGACAGGATGTTTGTTATACGAGATGAAAATGAAGTCATAGATAAATTTAGCAAGACGATACAACCGCGAGCTCTCGTCTCGTCTGTAATAATACGAAAGTCTCAAGTTTGATTTATTAAATTAGCAAACGATCTTCCATGAGCTTAGATCGTCTCTTTTTCGTGGTTTCTGTTTGTTTATAGTACTTATTTGTTGACTTGAAGAATTTATTTTGCTGTGCCACTTAATTAATGAAGACATCACGAAATGATCACCCATACACACACACAAACGATTTTTATTTAAACAAATAAAATTTGAGAAACTATAATGGACGGTGCCTTTGGTAGGGTGCAAACTTATTTATAATTTTTTCAATTTTAAAATAGAAGACACAAGTTTTTAGAAAAAATTCATATCCATTACTTACCTATCTTCGGCGATGAAATAATTCCGATCATCGTAGGATATGAGTTCCTTAAACTCGCCAATGGTTATGCCATATAATCGCTGGGCTAGACTATAGACGTCCTCAGTGGTGACCTTTGGTTGAATATCCGAACCAGGTTGAAGAAGTTCTTCGGATCCATTTTTGTCTGTTGAATCCTCGGAAATTGATGTAATCTTTCCTTCCAACTCGTTCTTATCTCCCAACTGAAATTTGTTGTTGAGTGTATAAGACTTTTTTGTCAATGCATTAAGTTCCATTTTGCAGAAGTTTTATTTTTGAACTGAGACTCTATCTAAAGTAATCACTGAAATCAGCCTGATGTATGATCAGCAACTGCTAGATAACAGCTCCCACAACCAATTGACGACGACGACGATTACGATGGCGACGATTCCACTTTGTTGAACGCGAGTTGTTTTCCCTTTCGTTTATTTTTTAATTCAGTTTTGGTGTACCTAATCTCTTTTGCTATGTGTGTATATTTACCTTGTGGATTTATTGTATAAGTATTATCCATCAATTTGAATGATAAGCTACAACGTTCAAGATGAGGCTGCGTTGTGGCGCTAGAATATAGGATAGAACCTCAACTGATGCGTAATATCTTAAGTAAGTTTACTGAGAAGAAGAACATAACACAATTTTCGAATTAAGCAAATTAATTGAGCAGGCTGTTGGAGAAATAGTAACAAGTGATGGATACAATTGTATTCACACTTACAGGAACTTTTGCTAAATGAAGGCTAAGTGTTCGATATAAATGATTTTGTTTGAAACCAGATCTTAAAATAAGTCAATAAACGGTTCAGTGAAATTGTAATTATGAGATTAAGAGATTGACATAAGTAAGTGGTGCCCGATTGGGGTATGCAAGGTACTTTTCCAAACCTACTTACCAGCAGATGATAAATGGAACGACGATTTTATGCATACTTATTTTAACATGTAAGCGAAGAAAGTTAATCACAGCCAGAAATAGGTATTTGGCAGCATTCTTCAAATAAAGACGCTACATGAAACTATTTATTCATATCAACAACGTGTAAGCCGATACAGAGAATTTAAAAATATTAATTTCGGGGCCAGGGAAGTTTGAGATGAGCCACAGCCTAGGCTTTGTTTTTTTTATTAACCATTTCTGTGAGAAAAAAAGGAATCTCAAAATTTGTTGCCCGTTCTGAACCATTAAGGCCCTTAATGGTATTAAGGCAGAGAGCATCTTTCATGTGAGAATATTATTCTCGATAGGTTTGTCAAATTAATACGTAGGTATACGAAAATGTGGTTTGAATCTTACTGGGAATCGAACTCCAAACTCAAACAGTAAGACGCTAACCATTGCTCTACTGGTAGATATAACACAAAAGAAGAGGGAATATTTCATCTTCGTGCTAATTCGTTTCTAATTACGACTTGAAACTTTCAATAATAATTACAATCACGTTCATACCTAATTTTCTTACCGACATATTCATTTTAGTGTTAATGTAAAATATCCTACCTATTTTTTGTTTCACTGCGAATGTCACCCGAACCCAACCAAGGAACTTCTCGAACAAACCATCTTAATGTCACTAAAAGATAAAAACAACCCTCGTATACCAACCTACCTTTATTCCCAGAAGTGCATCTACTTGTAGCTGTCTGTCCTCTTTAATCGCAAACGTAGCGCCTAAAACCAAAAATGAATAACATAGGCACACAAGACCATTGGCCATTGATTTTTCCCACGGCACAGGTTCAAATCCAAAATTCAAAGTAGGGACCTGTGTACACAACAAACTAAACCAGATATTGTTCCCACTTAACTTCAAAAGCAAGTCAAACAAAACCAACCGAATTTTTGAACGGCCTTGCAAAGAAACGTCCATTTCAAAATGTTGATCGGATTGTACCTACTTACTTGTTTACTTGTCCTTTAGGACTGTGAAAACCAAGAAGAAGAAAAGAAGACACTAAAAAAACTCTCACAGTTCCGTGCCCTTAAATATTTCACGACAAGACACGACCGGCAAATCAAAATTATATTTATTGAATTTAATTCAAGCGATTGACTGCATTCAATTTTAAATGCGATAGCCTCCAAATACCTCCAATACTTTCGTATCCCTCCCATCACCATCACGAATTTTACGTCCACATTATTCCCAGATAGATTATGCTCATGCTCGTTCCCAATTCTACCGGATTGCACTGTGCTGTTGTGACAGTAAGCGCGACAAGCCGATTGTTATTTTTCAATAAAACAGTCACCGAGCTCTATTTTCACCAGGCGCACAGCACACAAAGAAATACCATTCTGTCATAACAGCATTGCCGCCATAACGATTCCGGACGATAATAATCAAAACAAAGTCCCCATAAATGTGTTTACGTTTGAAATTGGGACAGTGACGGCAAATAAGAATGCCACACCAATCAACAATTTTCTTTTCATGTTGTTTTTCTGGCGTCTTAAATCTTTTGTTTTTTATTGAGTCATTGTCTCATTGATGCCAAATTCAATGGCAAGTTACACGATTGAACAAATCAGGCAAAAAATAAGACTTTAGTATCGAATTCTCATCACCCGGTGACTAAAGTAAAATTTTTCACTCCCCTAATGACTTCATATAACAAAGTAGTTAAATGTAGCTCATTTTACTCTTGGCTTGGTTGAAAGTGTTGATTACATTCTACAGTGGAACGGTAAGTCATACTTAGAGATATTTGGTGGGTTAATCAGTATGTTGCCTCTAAAAAAATAAATATATGGCGCAACAGAGCGAGGAGCCCCAGGGACCCGCGCATTTCTCACAACCATGACTTGTGAGGGAATGGAGGGGACCTATGTACAATTTTCTCCCGGTTCCGAACGGCTAATCGAGAAAGCGCTTTTCATGGCAATGAATTTTACTATAGGAGGGATTGCCAATTCTTCGCGAAAGGCGATACCCGTGGAAAAATCTGCCTCTGTTGGGATTCGAACCACGAACCTCTGGGTCAACAGGCAGACATGCTAACATCACTCCACGGGTACCACAGTATGTTGCCTCTGGTCTACAGTATTTTTACAGAAAATTAAAGCTCCCTATTTGCATTCCTCGGTGTTTCCATTCCTTATATTTAGCATATCTTGCTTCTTCATCGATAGACATCTTTTTTCAAAATAAATTCGTTTAACAAGTTTCCCAAAAGGGCAGAAACAAAATTTAAGTTTGTTACAATTTTTCCTTTGACTACTGTATTTATTTCCATAGATTGGTTTGGGCAAGTACACAACGTTCACCTGCTTCCCTTTACTCAAGCGCAAGCCCTTTATCAACCGTGCAGTGGAGGGTTGGTCGAAGGATAAACATAGCGTCGCGTTCTTCTCCGTTTCTCCTACCCTACCTACCGATGACGTACCACAATCCGCAATACGAATATCTGCTTTTAATATTTTGTGTCTGATTATGGGTCTTGTACGAGTACTATACCAACATCACCATTCCCAAACATTGCTGAAGTCAAAGTGAGAGCATGAAAAGCGTACTTACTTACTTAATTCTGTGCTTGCTCTTTCTCTCCACATTCAAACCATTTCATAAGAGAAATTCCATGCATTACCGAAATGCTTGAAATCCCAAATCCATACTTTTAGGCACGTCAGCGAAATTTATCACCAGGCAATCAGTGATAACAGCAAGGCAGTCACCACCGTTGTTTCTCGTTTCAACAGATTTCTCATGTCTCATGAAACACTCTTCCAATTGGCGCATTTCCAATTTCAATTCCAACCAACAAACAAAGGTGGGAGGGTAGTGGGAATGCTGAAGTCACTATCACTAGTCACTACTACCGCAAAAGCCTATACTCGTATGTCGTATGGTGTTCTCATTCAACGAACGGCCGGCTGTTGTGTATTGTTGTTAATGGCAAAAAGTGTTCGCTGTTGCTTGCTCTTAACACTGCGAGCCGCATATTTCGGAATCAGAATTCAAAATGTTTTTGATGATTCCTATTGGACGATGTTGATGATGATGACGATTGGATCGAATTCGATTGGGCGGCGCCGTATTCTGTAGAAATAACAATGAATTTTGATTACAATAAAAGAATTGCTTTATTCGCATTGGTAGAGAGAGTGACACCGAATTCGAAGAGCATGGCAGTCATTTGTTAAGCATTTAATCCATATACCTACGCTGCTCCTTACACATGTCTAACTCTAACGTCATACTGTGTGGCTTGCTGTGCTGCCTGCTGTGTGTATAATTCCACCTGTACTTGCCCGAACGAAGCTTCAAACAATTCCGGTTTTCTGAAACGTATTCGAAAGAAAACAACCGGTGGGTTGTGAGGAACGTGCGTTGTTTGTAATTCCATACTGATATTTTAACTCTATTTCTACCAGGCGGACATGCTTGGCAATATGGTAAACATACCCTGACGCTGACGTCAACATGCTGAGTGCTTTTCTTTACAATTGTTTGAAAAGAAGCCGTCACCAAGTGGGGAAACGGGTTCAGAGTTGCCAAGTAGACATTTAAATGGTCGAAGAATTATTTCATATTTCAATGAAGGTTGAACATTTGATAAAATTTAAGAACTAAACTTTTTTTTTCAATTTTTGTTGTGAACTTTTTGAAACAGCACAACCTTCAGAGTAATTACATAAAGTAGGTACGTACAAAGGTCATGGTTAAAAATAAGACAACTTGTTAGTCGTGTCACAGAAGATCTTCTTTATTTCCCCCTAGAAAACAACGTATGTATTTACAAAAAGCATTGAGCTCTAATTATGACCCCTTGCTCCTCTAAACGGATAAAATTTGAAAATGCCATTAACGATACTCATGTGCTATTCCTTGAAATAAATGAAGTCATCAAACGTTATTTTTTACAAATGCCTACTTATCTCAACAGAGAACATGCGCTCTTAGTGAATATGGATATTGGATACTGTATAGAAAAGTTAAACCACCCCAAAACGAAGTAGGGGTGATTTTCTCAACAATTCAAATTGTTGTGAGAACAGAGTTGTTTAGTTTACTCAGAATATTTTTCAGAGAAGTGCGTGAACAAAAGCCGGTTGTATTGCCTTTGAAATTTGAGTGGGACTTATCCAAAAAGGAAGTGTGACACTTCAAAGTGAATAGAAAAGAACAAAATTCAGTTGGCTAAGAGCTTGAGAAACGGAAATTATATTCGTACGATGTCGTGTCAATTAAGATAAAAGATAAAAGCGAAATAAAAAATTTCACAAGTGATTAATTTGGCCATGTGGTTCTATTGGAAAGATTGCTATGTTGCAACTTGCAAGTAAAGTCTCTGAGAACCGCGCATGTTCTGATAGAAGAGCTTTTAACAGAGTTTTGTCTCTTTACTGAAGTGTTATGTTGTTTTGATAAAAAAGGGTTGCCATATAAGAATAGTAAGATGAATTGCACTAAATTGATTCGTTCGTCTTGAAAGTGATTGAAAAAATATGACTATTTTATGTTGCTTTTGTTAGTCTCCGGAACTTAAGCATTGCTTTTAACTTAGTAGTTATGTGTTATGTGCTTGAGGTCCTAAAAATAAAGACGATCTTCACGCATTTCGAACAAAATAGTGAAAGATCTTTGCGGCGCAACCAATTTTTTATGAGATGTGATATCCGCTTATCTTTTTTAACCCAAAGCTCCTCAAACCCTAATAAATAATAATTTTTTTAATAAAATTTGAATACGGGACTTGGGAACCCTATTTCATAATAACGTCATTTTAATAGGTAGTTCGCTTCGCAAGTCGTATCCAATTCCATTGTATCCGAAGCTTTGGCGAACTCTGGCTCTGCAACGACAGTCAGTCAATCACCATTCAGCGTTCAGCAATACACTACACACAGCAACCACGTTGACATGAAAGTTTCTCTTTCTTTTATCCGATTTGCATTATATACTCACTGGAAACGGAAAGCGACTCTTGTTTAAAGCTAATGTGCTATAACCTAGTCAAGTCTTCGTTGATAAATGTTGTATGGGAATGGCAAGTACAAGTTTGCGAGTTTTAGTTTCTTAGAGACTGTACTCTTGACAGGAGTGTCGCGCGATTCTTTGATTGTCCCGCATCTCGTCGAACCGGAATAATTTTTGGGTATTATTTTGAAAGGGACCTTTTGTGCATTTACCATGAAGATTTCCCAGATGGCAACGACTTATAACAATGCCCAAATGTGTGTTTTGAACAAGTTTCTGGTTAAAAATTAAACGTCCGTCCGTACAGCCGGTTTTTTTACTGCAAAGTTCGATTTTTCTTTTTTTTTTGGCGCAAATTGAATTGTGTTGTGCCAACGAGACTTTATTTTTACCCATCGTATGTTATTGCATCAGAAAAGAAAAAAACGCAAATAAAAAAAAAATAAATTTAAGCGTTTGGTTCTTTTTACGGAAAACCCATTTAATTTGTTCAGACGTTGCCGAAAAGTGTGTGTTGTGGCAGTGAATCAGTTTGTTAAATTTGCAATAACCTGTTAAATTATGCCGCGTCAAATAAATAGCAACGTGGAGAAGGTACCTCTTTCTGATAGAAATGGGACTGCGGATGCATTAAGCGAAAGCGCCTTGATGAAGGAATCCCCATCGGCAAATGCAGACGATGACGAAGGCGGTGATAAGATTGTGCTAAAACGCAAGTTGACCTTGATTAATGGAGTGGCTATCATTGTGGGAACGATTATTGGCTCTGGAATTTTCATATCGCCTACTGGAGTATTCTTCTATACAGAGTGAGTTTGTTATTATTTTTTATTTTTATGAATCACGAGTCAAAAATCGTAGTGTTGATTTTGTTGTCTGGGGGTAGTATTACCGTATCAGACACTTATGGCTGCGGGTGCTTGAGTCGATTGTAAGACGAATACAATATTTGAATGTGATATGTACGACAGGTTGGTGCATTCTCCGGTTTGAATTACCTGTTGTAATTGACATTTTGCTCAGTAAACAAATAAGGGTTTGGTGGGTGGTATAAGTATAAAACAGAAGACACAGTGGAGAGAATTGAAATTCGACAGGTATTTAAAAATTTTAAGTTGAAAGAACTCTGGTGTGCCATATGAGTCATGCGAATTCGTAGAATTGTAATCATAAAAGTGCGACTTTTTGCCGGTACTCAACCCTATAATTTTTATAGGTAGATACATCAGGAATTTTATCGACACAAGAAAAAAGTTAAATGAGGACTGGGTCATATAGGTACTCATACAATCTCTTAATAGTTGGCCTAACGCAGCATAGTTTAGTTTTAGAAAGTGTTATAGCAATAGCACATCTCACAAAGTGCTAAGAAAATGCAAACACACTATCCCAAGCCGTTCGACTGATAAATAGATCAACTGGATTGATTCTGCTAGATATTGAAAATGCATTCGACACCCTTTAGCACACTAAATGATCATTTTTATTTATCCTTTTCATATTGAATTGTCTATTGACTACAGCTTTTTGTCTTTTTGAAAGTACGTGTTAATGTCTCGAATGCTTGTCAATTTTCGTTCAGGTGTTCCTCAAGGGTTGGCCTTTGGTCCTGTCCTATTTAGCCGATTTACTTCAGATCTTTCAAGCATACTAGGCTGTTGTATACCTTTATTATCTAACATTTTTACCACATGAATTCGCCCTCAACAATGAGAGAAATCAAGAAAGTGGAGTAAAAATAGTACTTATGCTTATCCCCCGTGAAAGTTCGTACACGTAAATAAACAATAATTTTAAGTGTCTGGCGGTCGAGCCTCCAGTTCCCACGTAACATGCAGGCATAGTTACTACTTCGCTATGTACCGCTAGATTTGAAGAACTGTAGGTACTTGCAGCTGGCAGCGCTAACTTGTTCCATTATTCCACAGAACGGCTAGTTGTTATAGGTAATTGAAAATCCATAAAAACTATACTTTCAATTATTCTTCAAGATTATAACGATACATCCCAGATAAATTCATTTGTCTACAAGCCAGAGTTATCTCAAATTGAAGTCTTGCTTCCTTGCTTGGTTAAGATCTCTTCCCCAAACCTATATGAAAACATGGTTTTAGGATAAAAACGTGTTCTTCCATGTCATTTGTCACTCCGATAAGCTCTCAAAGAACACTTCCTCTAAATCGCAATCTTCTAAAATGTCTAATTAAATAACTATCACAATTCTCATAACTTGGATGATAAGACTTAATCGAAAATTCGATTTAAATTGTTTTTTTTTTCACACAATTTAACATAAGGTCGGATAAAAAGAGACTGAAAACTCATAGTTGTTTCGAATTTATTGTCTCGTGTTAGTATTTCAAGTGCATACAATAAAATAATTTAATATTTCCGATGACAAAGCGTAGGTAGGCATAGTAACTACTCAAAGTAGCCGATTTTAATTGTGGTTTGAAGTGGAATCTTCTGTTGTAGTTGTATTATTTGGTGTTGCTGAACAAGAATCCGAAATTATCCAATCAAACTTTGCTATACCGCTATGAGAAATTATACAAACTTTTATCTCCTTCTATACAGTAAAAAAATTATGCTCATAGTTCAAGTTCAAGGTTGGCTTCAGACATGTTCCATCCATGCTTGCTGACGCATTTTGAGGAACCTCTCAGGCGGATCACTATTGGAAACCAGATAAGTGGAAGAGATGTGATCCCTTCAAGATAAAGATACTAGGAGCGCCAGGAAAAAGAAGAAGATTAAGGACAAATCTTTGGCAAGACAAGAGACCGACATTGTAACGTTAACCACGTTTTGTTTGACAAGCGATTTGACAGCTTGAATGGTTTTTGGTTAGTTATTTTAAATTAGTAGACTGTGGAAAGTTATTGGCGATACTACCGCAATTGCTGCCGAAAGCGTGTGAAAATAAAAAAAAATATTTATTTAAATTTAATTTCTAAAAAAAAATTGTATGTACATTTTCGGTTTCGTTTGTGAGTTTTTAACAATAAATCTATTTATTAGTTTAGTATTTTGGGGTCTTTTTTAAAAAAAATCCTGTTTTAGGTATTTGCAAAGCCTCAATTCGCTTTAACAGACAAAATTGACGCGTGGCGTGATGGTTAGCATGTCTGCCTGTTAACCCAAAGGTTCGTTGTTCGAATCCGAACCACGGGTATTGCCTTTTGCGAGGAATTGACAAGTCCTACAAAATTCATGAAAAGGGCTTTCTCGATTATAGCCGTTCGGAACTGGCAGAAAATTGTAGGCCCTCCATTCCCTCACAAAGGCATCAGTGGTTGTGAGAAATGCGCAAGGCTCCGGGGCTCCTCGCTCTGTTC
The DNA here is from genome assembly GCA_949752695.1 of Melanostoma scalare. Classification (NCBI taxonomy): domain Eukaryota; kingdom Metazoa; phylum Arthropoda; class Insecta; order Diptera; family Syrphidae; genus Melanostoma; species Melanostoma scalare. The sequence goes on along the minus strand of OX456986.1, from coordinate 8,472,913 downwards.
CGCCACCCTATTTATTTTATTTTTTGTCAAAATTGACGTTTTTTGGGCGCTGGATTTGTCTTAAAATAGTCTGAAAATTTGACTTAGTTTATGCTACGACAAATGGCTCATGTATGTATTTTTTTCCAAGTGAAGCAGTCTCATATTTCTGAAAATTTATGTGATTGTTAAAGAAAGTTTGCTGAACCTTGAGTAAATGTCAACGAGCTTAAATATTTTTCGACTTTAAAGTTTAATAAACAAAGAGTTTTGTGATTTGTGTTTCGCACATATCCTCATCACAATCACTAACATTACCCGTTTAAAAAAACAAAACGTGAAAAAATCTGAAACCGGATGTAAAAATTACACTCATTTTACAAAACACAGCTTCTTTTAAAACATTGTTGTTTGGAGAGTAATTTATAAATTTTTATGACTTGCTAACGATGCAACTATCGTCAAAATACTTTGAATTGTTCAGTTATCTTGTGTGCAGTCGAAAGTGTTACATTTTATCTCAACGTCAATTCTAAGTTAATGTATTCTAGAATATGATTATTTATTTCAGGTCAGTTGGAGCTTCGTTGGTTGTTTGGGGATTGTGTGGAATACTATCTACGATAGGTGCACTATGCTATGCTGAACTCGGTACAAGCATTACGAGATCCGGTGGTGATTATGCTTATTTGTTGGTGGCATTTGGTCCGTTGGTTGGATTTCTACGGCTTTGGATCGCTCTGTTGATCATTCGTCCCACGACACAGGTGAGGAAAACAAAATACAATAATAATCATGCAAATGTCGCATACGTATACATATTTGCTTACATATATTGCAACTACATATGTGTTTTGCACGGATACATTAAAAATAGATCGGAAAAGCATAAACAATTCTTGGTAAACTTTTGTTCAGATTCATGTTTAGGGCTACCTTTGAGTTTCTGAGTCACGCTTTGATAATTATGTTTACAATCATTCAAAGTCAGGGCCACATCAATGCTTATTTACGTTGTGTGTTTCACTATTCATTGCGTCATTTGTCATTGCCTCGAAAGTCACTAGAGATTTAAGATGTCATGGTATCAGGAGTTAGGTTAGATTTAGTGTTATTTTGTGTATTAGTTCTTAGATTTTTCTTTTCTTTCTTAGGAGTAGGCACCATTCATCATTCGTTTTGAAAAATATCTTTATTTATTTTTATTGTGTTGAGTCTTAGAAGTATAAATTCTTAAAAACACAGAAAAAGTGTTTATACTTGCACTTTCCCTTTCAAATCATAAACGTTTTCCACCTCATTTCTGCTGACAGGCTTTTTATTTAATTCTTTTTTCTATAGATTGACATTCCTATTTATGCTTTGCTTTCTAAACACCTCTTTCACAGCTGTTTCTAAGCTAATTTTAAAAAACATTGGTGTACAGGAGTGACACTTGTCAGCTGCTGATTTTTTCAGTCACAATAAAACACTAAATCACGTTTGCTGCCGAACGCTTGCTTGAGGCAGTTCCAGCGGTTTAATGGCATACAACCTGCTTTAATTACACAAAGCTATTTAGAAAATGCAAATGCGGTTGAGTGACACTATTATTGCAGTTTGGTGTCAAAACCATATTATGGTTGATTTTTCGCTCAAAGCTGAAGGAAGAAATCTTTCGCTTTTAAGCAAATATGTAGAGAAAAAACAGTTGTTGGACACATGTGTTTAAACATGTAGAAAAAAAATGTACCTATAGTTTATGTCAGAAAGTTAGGCAAAATACGCAACCGATCTGAACCATTTATAATGTGCTTTTCTCTCACAAGCTTCTATATTTAAAACACTTGTGTTTCTTTTTTTTACAGACAATTGTGGCCTTGACATTCGCTCAGTATGCAGCGAAACCATTCTTCGAAGACTGTTCACCGCCCGAATCAGCAGTTAAGATCTTAGCTGCCATCTGCTTATGTAAGTCAAACATGTGCTTATCAAAACCAACAATAAAATCTCACAGTTCACTGCATTTCTATACGCAAATTGTAAAAATAACTTGCAATCACTGATCTGCAGCAAAACACATCACAGAAACAATGTGTGTAGCGAATGCAACGCTACGGTGCGTAAGAATGCAGCTGTGACGAGTTTTTATTTTATTAGTTTATTTTTATAACAATCAACAAAATACCTATGTATATTTAAATAATGTTTTTTCTCATTACTTTAAAGGCTTCCTAACAGCGATCAATTGTCTATCTGTAAAGTGGTCGATGAAAATTCAAGATGTGTTTACTGCTGGAAAGCTTATTGCCTTGGTGATGATCATTTTAGCGGGACTGTATTCAATGGCAATGGGTAGATTGGATAACTTCCAGAATCTGTGGGATGGACAGTACGGAGCTGCGAATATTGGATTTGCTTTTTACTCAGGGCTGTTTGCTTTTGGCGGTTGGAATTATTTAAACTTTGTGACAGAAGAGTTGCAAGATCCATACAAGTAAGTAGAAGTCGAATGTCGGAGCAAGAATAATGTCATATTTTGTGAACGCGCCCCAATTTCTGCAATTGGCGTTGGATTGATTATGATTGGGTTTTAATGTTTTAGTTGTGGCCAGAGAGAGAATAATTTTAAAATAGGCAATAATCTTTCTATGAAATTAAATCCCAATTTTTTCATTTGTAAAATGAAAGATACCTTATGATATTATTCTCACATTATCATATTTTTCAATTCATTTGCAATCCCAAATTCTTGATATTATAGTTTGATTGAGTTTTTGCATGGATGTTTTAAAGGTCTGTAACTAAACCAAAACTAAGAGCTATGTATTACTTTCTGAGACATTAATTCTCAACCAAACCTCTGTCAGGAGGTAGATTACTTGAGGTGCTCGATAAAAAGTCTTGCTTCTTTAGGCTTAAGTATTTCTTCATATGAAACTGTCATACTGTTTGAACTTCTAATTTAAGGTTCATTCGTTGAACTTTACCTAGGGTTGACCCAGGTTTGCTTGACAACCCTACGAGTTGTCAAAAAAAAATCTGGGTTTTCCAGTTCTCAAAAAACGTTAAACCACAAAATCACCACGTATCCCTGTTATTTGAACAGAAATACATACCATTTGACAGCCCTGTTCATTACCTAAACTCGCCCCTGCAAAAACCTAGGGCTAGTTGAGGGAAAATCCAGGGCAAACCCAGGGCTCAAAAAACACTCAATTTGACATTAAGGGCGAGTTTGGGTTTTTCAAAAACGTTTTGTGGCTAAAACAGGGCTTCAACGAACGAACCTATGATTGAAAATTCTGCCGCCATATTTGTTTGTTATTTTATTGTTTGCAGCAACTTTTTAAATAACTTTTTTGTACAGAAGTATAGTTTCTACAAATTTGATAAATGGTGCATCTTTAGGGGTTTGGTTTTCAAATTGGCAATACTGTTTCTAGTGAATGTCAATTTTACAATTGGCGGTATATTTGTGGTGAGTTTGTTTTCCCACTTTACAAGTAATAGACTGACTTCAAAACAACGCTTGCAAAAATGCAAACTGATCAAATTTATTTTGAAAAAGATGGTTCAGGTCACGAACATCCCAATTAAGTTTCTAAAAGGTGTTTTTTTAAGAGGTTTGGTTTTGAAGTTGGCAACTCTTTTTCTAGTGATTGCCAATTTGACAACTGGCGGTATATTTGTGGTCAGTAAGTTTTGCCATCTCACAATAAAGAAAACTTACTTCAAAGCAACGATTGCAAATTGCTGTTGCTGGTATACCTACTACAAATTTTGACTTCCCTATTGTACTTCATTCAAGCCAGCCTCAAAAACACCTTATTACACATAGGGTGCTTTTGAGGAAATTAAAAAGGTATAATTAAAAATAGATAAACATTTCCAAGTAGGAAAAATATCACTCAGTTTATTTAAACTGCCAAATTGCATTTTATTTCAACACTTAGCTGCTCCTCCTCCTTTTAGCCTCATCCCCTGAACCCTGGAGTCATTTAAAAATTTCAATTCAAGCTGACAAGACCAAATATCCTTAAACAGAAAGGATAATGATGCGGGTTCCCAAATGCAGAACATCTTCTGTATTTGGTATTTTCCAATCCTGTTTGCATATTACGGTTTCTTCGACATTAAACTTAATTTAGCGTCATCACCACTTTAAAACTACGACTGCGTTGGCACCATGCGGCAAAATATAAGTCGCTATACACACACACCCAATTGCGTATATGTACATTTATTCCATCTTATCATATAAATCACTCCCAAGAGCAACTTTTGTTATTTGCTGCTTCTTCTATACACTTTTGCCTATAGTCACTTAATCAAACACAGTCAACCACCAGTTGCCTCTATGAAAAGGATCTCATTAAATCTCTCGCAAATTTACGTCATTGCATTATAGCTTCGGCTAGTTCAATTTGCCACCCTGACTGGAGAAACCTTCCTTGTCAAGCACAACTGACATTGAAGATAAAAGTTGTGTATATTCATCGTCTTCACCATTGCCCGATAAAGAAGGCAACAGTCACGTCGTTTGCAATTCATGAACTTCCTTACAACAAACACCCATTCATCTTCCACCATCCCTAACCCTACCCGCACCTTTTCTCCTTCTGCGCCTGTTATAGAAGAGTTTTGATTTTCTTAAGTGGTTTCATTTGTTTGCGAATCCGAAGTGCTATTGATTCTGATCTTCTATTTTTCTCCCATTTAAACATTTATTCTTTTTGTTACTTTCTTTTTAGAAATCTACCACGCGCTATTTGGATAGCTATGCCACTTGTCACTGGCATTTATGTCCTTGTGAATCTCGCTTACTTTGCTGTTGTCTCCAAGACTGAAATGTTAAGTTCCTTTGCTGTGGCGGTGACTTTTGGAAATCATGTTTTCGGACCATTTGCCTTTATGGTCCCTATATTTGTTGCACTAAGTACTTTTGGAGGTGTAAATGGAGTGTTGTTTACATCGGCAAGACTGTTCGCAACAGGTGCCCAGGAGGGACACCTGCCGAAGTTCTTTTCGTTGTTTCACAGCAAACAGCAGACACCGATTCCATCCTTAATATTTTCGGTAAGCTAAATGAAATTTTTTATCACTTTTTTGATATTTACTATGATTTTTTTTTAAATTTATTTGACAGTGTTGTATGTCTTTGGTGATGCTTCTTACAGCAGATGTGTACATTCTCATAAACTACATTAGCCAAATCCTTTGGCTTTCAGTGGCTGCCAGCATTGCTGGACTTTTGTGGATGCGAAAGACAAAGTAAGCCTAATTGCATATCAGTTAACTAAGTTTTGATTTTAAACGAATGTTCTACTTTTAGACCCGATCTTCCAAGGCCTATTAAGGTCCACCTCGCACTTCCTATAATCTTCTGTGTATGCTGTATCGTCCTCGTTCTCATGCCCAGTTTCTCAGAACCTATGAATCTTATAGTTGGTATTACAATCACCTTGGCTGGCATTCCATTCTACTATGCCTGCATCAAATGGAAAAACAAACCCAAAGTTTATGGCATGGTATCCAAGGGAATGGTAACTTTTTGCCAAGCAATGTTCAACACGGTTTTCATTGAAAGTCCTAGCAGCTCTTAAGTTTAATTTTTCATATAAAATATTTAATATAAAAGCACGCTATCGGCAAACGGGGACCATTTACTATACTCAGAACTTAGCACAGAAAAGTCAAACTTCGTCTATCATTCCAAGGATATTTTTAAAGAGATGCGCTTTTGTAACGCGTTCGTTTTATTTGATTTTGTTTTTTAACTGCTTCGAATATAAATAGTGGCTTTATGTACTCTTAAGTGTACTTAAATGTGTAGGTAAATAAAACAATTAAAGTATTTTATATCTTTAAGTTAATAATTTTAAAAGATCTTCTTAAGTTAGTTTATCCTAAGTTGCATTGAGATTTTTATTTTGATGACAAATATAGGGAATGTTCATTGTGAATAAATTAATAAAGTTATACATGTGTAAATTGAGAAACTGTTTAAATTATTGAACCACACAAGCATTGGCTTTGGCTCAGTGCATAGTTAATTCAAGTATGTAAGTACTTATTTATTTTAAGTCATGCTTTGTTTAAAAGAAAACTTATTTTGCTGTTTACTGAAATGTAAATCCATTCGGAAAAAATTGTCGTCAGACGTTGCGTCAACACTGTTCATGATTTCGTCAAGTCATTTGTGAGGCATTTCAGTCTACTCAAGAGATAGTTTGGCAAAATCGGGAGAACTTATGGGTAAGCCCATAAGAGCAAGAGGTCTCCGAGGCCCAATCGTTTTTTGAAGAAAAGTTGAAACATGAAATGAAAAAGATTTGATATAAAAATAAAGTGGGAAAACTGCACCGTCTTTACTCAAACTATGCTTTTGCTCAATGACGACAATCATTTTATTCGTTAGCTTTTTTAGCATTTTATAAATTAGGCAGTGCTTCTGTTCAAAATTTAATTTCACTAAATCCATATCCATATCCATATCCATATCCACATCCATTTTCGGGCCCAAATTTAAAATCTTGGTTCATGTTATCTGCGACAATCAAGCTCCACGTCGCGGCCTTTTTTGTGATGGATATTTTGTGACAGCCCTCACGTTGCAGCTACGCTAAAAATTACTCCACCTACCCCATCACAATGTGTTTATTGACGTTTTGTATAAATCCTGTCACGTGATTAATTTTTGGCGACTACTTTACATAGAGCAGTAAATAATTGATCTTGATTCCGCACCTCCCTGTTCTAAAGTGTGCTAGAAATGGAGGTTGTTGCCCATTTTCGATCTTAGAACTGCAAAAATCATTTTTTATGTTCTAATTGGTGGACCGATTAATAACAAGCTAACTAATTGAGGCTCTTTGTAACTGCAGTTTGTTTGAAATTAAGCACTCCTGAAACAAACCGCCTATGTTGAAAACATAACGAGTTAATCACGTTATCCGCGTGGCGTGCACGTTTGTGCTTTCAAATTGTCTACGTCTGTCTCCTACTCCTATACTCGTACTTGTTGCTTCCATAATTGTCTCGCATTATCACACTCCCCTTATCCAGTTCGAACGAAACTTCCAATTGATTTTAAGTGCTAACATGCGTTCCACAAACCAGATATCACCACTTAATGGTAATTGAATTACCACATACTTATCACATTAAGGCTAGATACTAAAATCAGTTGGTGGCAATCACAGCCGATGTTGAGTATCTACTAAAAGATAAACCTTGCTGCAACGCGCACATGGGCATTGGGCAGAGTATGTTGATAAACTTTTGCAAGATTTCATAGCTTTGTCACAACAAAGAGAAAACCCCATCCACCAAACAGAGAGTCTCCATTGCCTTACAGAGAACACAATTTAGCACTTAATTAAGACATAAATAATATGAGCCTGCCAGTATTGATCTTCATGGGGTGCAATGGGCACACGACATTGCAGCGTTGATCTGCTTCATTGTTTTAAATCCTAATTCTACACTTCCGGTCACTAGACACACTGTTACAATTTGAAAATATCAAGTGTTTGACTTCCGGGAGATAGTAAACGAACAAATCAAACAGAATGCTGCTCTTAAAGATCGTAAACTCTCAAGCCTCAGACACGTTCGAGCTTTCAACGGTGTCGGACTGCCACTCAGCGAAACTCTTTACATTGTTTAAAAAAAAAAAAGTGAAAACTTGTACATGAATAAGTTGTCGGTATAAAAATAACTACCATAGCCGAAGAATTTTGTACAAATAAGAGGTGTATTGATACGGTTTGAAGACGAGTACTTTAAAAAGTGATAATGAAGACCTTCGCCTATTTATTTTTATTTGTGACAGTGATCAACGCAGTCGCATGTGCGGATGTGCAACTTTGGTTATCAATTAGTGCTCGAGAACGTCAGTTGGAGGTGTCATGGGTAAACGCTAGAGCACAACCCGGCGATGTGATCTTGATAACCAATCAAGAGCCATTGACATTTGAAAAAACTAAACTGCACATGACCACGGAGCTGGTCGATGACAGCTCGGAGGGAAGTGGCAGTGGTTCAGGTGGTGGTATAGTGCCCGTATTTGAAAGTACCACAAGATCATTGTTAGACGTACTGCCTCTAGACAGCTCTGAGTCATCACATCAAATCTATTGGATTAGCAACAATGGGACAGCAGATATTGTGGCGTCGGTACGACCTCTTCAATCAAAACAATGGTATACAACTCCGGTGCGATTTGATTATGAGCTTTCGCGGAATGTGACTGTTTACACTAAGTGCTATGGCTATTGGGCGAGTTATGTAAGCGAAAGTGGACAAATATTAGCAAGTAATTGTATACGGGCCCATCCAAAGTGGATGAATGAAATGAAATCAGTTGTGGGGGCGATGCGCATTCGTGATTTATTTATACCGGGAACACATGATTCCGGATCGTACCGACCAAATTTCTCACCCTCGCGTAGAGAAACAATTGTGACGAAGTATGCTTTGACTCAAGATGATGATATTCGTGGGCAGTTAATGCATGGCGTACGTTATTTGGATATCAGAGTTGGTTATTATAAAAATACGAATGAATTGTTTTTTGTGAATCATGGCATAACACGACAGAGACCATTGTCGGAGATAATTGATCAAGTGAGGGAGTTTGTGTTGGAAACAAATGAGATTGTTGTATTTGGAGTTAAAGAGTTTCCAGTGGGTGAGTCTGAGTATTTTATTGAATATGAGACATGTATTTACATTGATAAGTATGTCAAATAACAAACTTTCTCGCTCTTCTTTCGGGGACTATAGAAATGGTTATGTGTAATCACTCTGTCAACTGAATTTTGGTCAAAGCCTTAGGCCTTTTATAGATTTAAGTTCGAGCTCTCTATTTTAGCGCTCTATATAGGGACTATTATAATATTTTGATTTTATTTTGATAATCGTCTTGCTCGCTGCTTCAAACGAAGTTTATAAACCGAGAAAATAGAAATTCTTAACTTTGAGCTAAAGATCAAAAGTTGCAACAACATCAAGCTAAATAAATTCTGTCTACTTGCATAAGTATGCTATCTTTTGGGCTGCCTTGAGATTGAGTTTTGAATAGAAATTCTCTGCGCAGCTGTTTCAACAACTAAGTTACAACATTTGAAAGCTAACCCAAGCTGACAAGTTTTACATCAAACTAAAACACACACATTTGTGACCTCAAGTAGTTTTATTCTACTGAGCTTTCTGTTAAAAAACAGCATCTTTGTCCCACTGTTGCACTCGTTTAGTCTCAGTAATCCCCAGTGAGTTGAAATTTATCTAAAATCGGATTTGTTTGAGCATTGCATACTAGGGGTGGAGACATCAAAAGCACAATCGTTACACTGTCTCATTGTTTTGTTTTGGATATAAATTGCGATTCACATTTTGAAATGGTAGATCGATAGATTCACCGTGGGAATTGTAATTATGATGTGAGTAATTTGCAATTAGTAATTGCAAAGCAAAGTAATAATTGTAAGCTTTGCTCCATTAAAAAGCTGAATTATTCTACAAAAACTTGAATGACCACTATTTGTTGAAAAAGACGTTTTTGTGTACATTTAATCACTTAGTTGATTTGAGGTTTAAATGATAAGTGAACATTGTACTTAGTGAATTAATTTATTGCTTACTTTACTTTCGTGCAGAAGAAAGTTTAGTTGAGTAATTTATGAAGTAAGGATAGTTTGTAGTGCAGTGATGAATGACTGTGCAAGTAATCAACAAAATAAAAGGTTTGTTCATTGAAGCCCTGGGGTTGCCCTAGGGTCGCCACAAAGCGTTTTTTGTGAAACCTAAATTCGCCCTGAATGTCAAATTGAGTGTTTTTTGAGCCATAGGTTTGCCATAGGTTTTCCCCAAACTCGCCCTAGCTTTTTGCTGTGGCGATTTGAGGGCTGTCAAATGGCATGTGTTTTTATTTAAATGACAGAGATGTGTGACGATTTGTGGTTTAGCGCTTTTTGAGGACTGGAAAACCCATGTTTTTTTTGACAATTCATGGGGTTGTCAAGAAAACCTGGGTCAACCCTGGGGAAAGTTCAACGAACAGACCTAAAATTACACTTTCATCAACTCGAAAAGTCGCTCAAAGACAGCTCTTCTTGGCGTACTTGACTGAAAAGCAAGATCAAGGCTCCACGGCGCGGCGCTGCGAGATTCGACAATGTGATCATTAAATAACTAGGTGTGCCAGCGTCTTCGTCCGCGAGAATTGGAATAATTTTTTTATTTATCAACCGAATGACATGAAATAAAAACTAAATGTTAAGTGAAGCTTACGACAGTATATTACTGAAAACCCCATCTAGATAGGATAAGCCGTTTCTGAGATTAGCGTGCACAAACAAACAAACTGTTACGTTTTTATTATATGTATAGATAGATAGATATAGATATAGATATAGATAGATAAATAGGGTGGCTCCACAAAGTTATGGAAATCTCGGAGCCTAACGCATTTTAAGGTCCTACAATTTTATGTCGGTTCCGAGCGGCTCAGTTAGAAAAGGTTTTTCATGACGGTGTTTAATTTACTATCGAAGAACTTGTTAATGTTTTTGGGGTTTGAACCTCGAACCTCCCACGTAACAGGCAGACCATTACGCCAGGGTTATGACAGTTGCCACATAGTGACACAGTTAAATAGTGACACAGTTAAGGTTTTTTGGTTTTTGGTACTGTTGTGCTGCTTGTATCTTTATTTTTTTAACGGTTTTATTTAGCTCTCCCTGTGTGTTTGTTTCAAATCTCGTAATTGTAATTTGTAATTTGTAATTTTTAATTTGACCCCTTCTTGTTGTCGGATAGATCTGATGACATTAAATTTCAATACATTCGGTATCATTCTAAATCACCGCTACAAAATGGAGGATTATAATTTTTCACAACTTGGTCTCAATATGGATATCAAATGAAAGCGCTTGATAAGCATAAAAGCAAAGCATTGTGTCATTTCACAACCACTTCAATATAGATATCAAAGAAATGGTGAATAGTGGAATAGATGAAACTATAAGTTAATGAGGAGAGTGGAGTGATGGCCGGTTCCTTGGACAAGGAAACTAAAATTATGGATAGTTCATTCCACCTCATTCTCTCGCCAAATTAAACCAAAACATTATGGGTTTGTTTATTCATCGTGACGTATTTTGGTTTCATCTAGCTTCAAAACAAGACGATTCGAAAGATGTTTGACTTCAAAAACAACTTTTGACAGAGGACTCTCTCAGTGAAAAAGTAAACAGTTTCCTTGATCATTCCAGCCCAAGAAATTTCTCTGGGCAAGAATGTGAAGAACCTGATGCTTGTATTTTTCACATAACGTGTGGTACGCCAAAATTCGTGTATTAATTTTAAAGTTTATTTGAATCCACACACAGGGGATTACAGATAAAAATACTGTACACTAATTTTTAGATTATAAATTTAATAGTTCAGCTTTGAAGGGATAAGGTACTTTTCCATTCAAGCATCCCTGTTTTACCCCCGCTCTCAAAGTCAGACTAAATATGTTCAGTCAGACTAAATATATTCATTGCACAAATGTTGACGAACAAAGCCAGTAACATGAAAATTGTCTACCTTTTGTGGAATTTCTCCAAAAATATGAAACAACCCTTCTCCTGACAATTCATTTTTATATACAGAAGTTGATATACCTGTTTAACTATATTATCTTTTTCTTATCATCCACAGGCTTTGGAAAAACTCTTGGTGTCCACCGCTTGCTAGTTTCCTTACTAAGGAATCGCTTCGGACAATTGTTAGTTTCACCTCATTTATCATGGCAAGTGCTCCTAGGAGATGTCTGGAAAATGGGTCAAAATATCTTCCTTGCCTACGACCATGGTCCAACAGTATGGGAATTCTCAAATATTATATTCGGTCCAATTGAACAGCGATGGGGTGACGTTCGCACGTGGCCACGTCTAGAGAAGCATTTAATTTCCATCAATGAATATGACAGAATGTAAGTATGAAACAATTTAATTTCAAGTTTTATTTAAATTAATTGCATTGTTGCACTCTACAGGCGACTTTCGAGTCGACCAGTTGCCGACATGGCTGAGTTAACTCCTGACACTTGGGGCGTAATAACGGACAAATATGGTGGATTACGCAAAATGGCTGATGGGGTTAATTCGAGGGTATCAGATCTTTACCGGGACCAACTGGGAGAGAATGCAAATATCGTTGCGGCTGATTTTATACGGGGCACGTGTTTAGTTGAACTAGCAATTGAAATGAATAAGAAAAAAGTAATAAATCGATAACTCATTGTTGATCAATTGGAAATGAAAAATACAAGCGAATGGTCGTGGAAAAATAAATGAGTTTTTGTTTACACATTTTAATAAACGCAAGGTTGCGTCTTTGATATAAGAGATGGACTTGAAGATTTCCCTCGTTTGGCTTTAAAAAACCGTAGCTTCCATACCGTGCTCCAAAGTTCAAAAAGAGGAGTATTTTTGTTTTTTGTACCTATGCATGTTAAAAAATTTGATTTATGTTTCTTGTTAAGTCATCGCTGCTCTGGTGTTGAGAAAATTTTTGGCAAAGTGAAAAATACAGAGGCAGAAAACAATTACCTTAGCATATTGAAAGACGCTTGCAAAAGTACCATCTTGGGCAAAATTCAGCACGACCGGCTCAGTTGGTATTGTCATGTTCAAAGGAGAGATCCGCAGAACCCCGTCCAAAAGAGAACGTTTCAACAAATTCGCGACGAAAAAGAAAAGGCAAGCCATAACACTCCTGGTACAAGCATATGCAAAAACAGCAGCATTTGGTTGGCCTCAGACATGGAACAATCCAAAACCGGGAGGCTTGCCGACGCTTTCTGAGGTCAACGCGGCGTACCCCACAGGCGGATCACTACTGTGAAGCAGAAAAGTGGGAGAGTTGTGATCGCTTCAAGATCACTACTCGTAACGCCGGAAATGAAAAGAAGAAGATTGAAAGACGCTTGTGTCGTGAATCAGTCAGAGTCACATGTTTGGAAATCACTTACAGTAAATATGTATAGAAGAGAAATCCGTCTAATGAAATTAAATCACTGTATTCACTTTTGAAAACCAAAACACGATAGATAATAAAGTCACTTTACAACTCCACAACTCCCATTTGAAGTTACGAAATACGCCAACAGACACCAACCGCTTCATCTGACTGCTTGTCAGTGTCACAATTCTCCTAGCAGTTGTTTCTATTTCACTTTTGTCAGCTTAAAAAGTTTATTGACCTTACATCAATGTTATCGGTGGTAGATAGAACGAAATGCTTGCCGAAAATGCCACAAAATCCGTTCTAGTAAGCTTTTTATCCGAACATTACTTTAAACTTCAATAAAAGCTTCCTTTTCATAATTAAAGTTAATGAACAAATCACAAGAAGTATTAGGTTCGTTCGTTGAACTTTACCCAGGTTGACACCATAGAGGAATAAAGAACAAGAGGAAAACCTACCATTACTTCTCTTGCCCCGCAACTTCCATTTTGTTTACATTGTTGCTTTTGTAACACGAGATCTATCTGTGATGCACATATTTAGCTGAATATAAAGTTGTGTCAGTAAAATCATTAACACCACTCTATTCTCGAATTTCAATCTGGTTTTGAATTCTGAATATAAAGTGGCGTGGTGTGTGTGTGATTTGGCCTCTTGTTGTATCCCGTAACGTTGGTCGCGCATCAGCTGACGACCACTTTGATTTTTATGTCACAGATGTGTAATTGATTAGCATTAGCTAAACTTCGAAAACCTACACAATTTTTGATATCTTAGTGACTTTTGTGTCACCTTTCACAAAGAAAGTATAAAATCTTACCTGCCTCAATCCTTCGGTTCTCAAATTCAACCGTTTTTTTTAAATTCAGTACATTCAAATAACTTAACGCGGATATCAGCTTTGTGTTCTCAGCCTAACAATCATTCTAATCTCTAAGAGATGTCGCTGTCGTCATTAAAAAGATCATCGCGAAGTTTTGACAGCTGTTTGTATTTATTTATATTTTTGTTTTGGATTTTCTTCAAAATGTTGCAATACCAAGAAATCCCTATTAAATTCCAATCCAAAATCGCCAAATATCTAGATGATCAACGAAAAACCGGCACGTTTTGTGATTTAAAAATCGAACTGCAATCCGGCATATCAGCTTGGGGCCATTTCTGTGTGATTGGTGCTCAAAGTGAATTCATTGGAGGGCGACACTTCCTCCAGAAGTCATTACAATTTTCCATACACAATCCTTTAAAAATAAGGATTCATAATTTCTCTTGCACCGAGTGTTTACAAACTATAATTGACTTCTTTTATCAAGATGTAGTTTCAATCAACGAAAACCATCAGGACCATTTTAAGAAATTGGCAAAAATCCTTTCAGTAAGAGAACTGCTTAAGGTGTTCTGCATTGAAGATGGGAAAGAGGAGGAATCGCCAAAGCAAGGCGATATAAATGTTGTCGTTGAGAACCTTTTTGAGGAAAAACAAAACTACTTCAAGGCAAGTCAAACGATTTTTTTGAAAGAATTTGTAACTAGACGTTGTTTTTAGGTAAGAAATCCGAAGGCAATCGGAAATGGAGCTCACAGCAAAATAAACTACTGCATCGGATGCGACTTTAAATGCTACAAAGTTCAAGACATGGTCAATCACATGACAACATGCTCGGCTTGTAATCTTGCGTGTTGTTTGTGTGAAGTTGGGTTCTTTTCAAAAAAAGACTTTGATGAACATTTGAGTCGTCATATAGACTCGAAGCCATTTTTCTGCTTTGAATGTGATTCAAGATTTCTCACGAAAACCGCACTGAATGTCCATCATCCAAAGCATTCTATAGAAACTCCATACATCTGCCCTCATTGTTCGAAAGGATTCAAATGGAAGCAAGGCCTCAACAGTCATCTCCAAATCCACAAGAAGGAAAAAGAGATGCTTTGTGATGTTTGTGGGTACAGCACCACTCATATGAAAGCTCTTAAGTCTCATAAGTTGACACACACCGGCGATGTCTTTAAATGCACACATCCCGACTGCACTCACACCTCGAACAGAAAAGAAAATCTGAAAATTCACATGGACACCCACAAACAGGAACGTCCGTTTGTGTGCGAGGTTTGTGGCTACAAATTTAGTCAGAATAAGAATCTGAAACGCCATGCGCTAAGACACACTGAGAACACAAATAGGCATAAATGTCAACTATGCGCGTTCGACACTCATCGGTCAGACAAGCTAAAGGAGCATATCCAAAGAGTTCACACAGAAAAAGCGGTTCAATTGGAACTCTCCGAAACGGTGGAGAATTCCTTCGAGCTCAAAACAGGGCTGGATGATTTTCCATTGCCAGACTTGGTAAAGAGTAAGGAAGAATCAATCAAAAAATCTCCAATTAAGAGAAAACCTAGAAAAAAACCCGACTTTGCTAAGCCGCGAAAGTTGCGGAGGATTGTTCCGAATTTAAAGGCGGTAAACAGGTGCAAAATAAGCGACTCCACTGTTGATATAAAACAGGACGATCGTTCAAAATGATTGTTTTGTATGAGAATTCTAACATCGGGGGAAAAGACATCCTATGGCATCCCCAAGGAGTGAGTGGTTCTTTCGTACTTTTGGCCAAATAAGTGTTTTGAATTAAAAACTGGTTTTATTTAATTTTCTTTTATTTTCTTGAACCTCCTATCGTCTAAATCTCGTCGATCAACTTAAATCGCTGATGCTGTTTTTCTGCAACGACATTGAAGAACTTCTTATGAATCTGTTGGTCCATGCGTCCAGCATAGTGACGTTGTATCCATGTATGATCCCAGTTTGGATCCAGTTTTTCACAGGTCACATAAACCTTACCGTGTTCCATGGCAAACAGAGTTCCATTGCGTCCAAAGCCCACCTAGTCAAACAAATGGCGATTACTAAAACACTTTGAAATTCCGGCTTAGACAACTTACATTTAAACCTGGGTGAAATCTGGTGTTTCTTTGGGTAGCCAGGATAGTTCCTTGTGCAACATACCAACCGTCCTGTACACGCCAACCACGATGTTTTGGCCTTGGGTGCTTTGGGTTGTTACGCGAACTGCCTCCGGTTTTCTTACTGGCATTTCGAATAGTTGCTAAATTTGGATTTGATGAATGTGGAACGGTTTGGCTTTGAATGTGTTAACTTACTAAGGAAGGGTTGCTCAACTTTGAGACACTGTAAAGACAGTTTTTGGAGAATTGTTAAGGACATTCTGCAATTGAAAAAATTATGGAAATCGAGAAAAATAGCTTAGGAAAAATTTGGTTATATTTTGACAGTCAGCTGTTGTGGCAGTGACATTTACAAAAAGTTTGGGGGGTTGTGGTTAAATTCTGAACGTATCCAGCGAAATTATAAAAATGTGTTCCATCTGTAAATGTTCGTGATTTTGCAACTTTTAAAAATCAAAAAATTTCATCTGTATCATGAAGATAAGCAAAAGCGTTTCATATTTGAGACAATTAGCCCATGGAAAACGAGTGAAGCTATCAGTGAATTGTTAAACAACCAAACAAAAAATAGGATGCCATGAATTACTTTCCGAACAACGAATTTCGAGCCAATATTTTTTACAGTGTATATTCTTCGTTTCTGAGGTTTGAATGCCTCTGGTATTTGCAAAAAGTGTTGAACAGATTCGGCTTTTGCCGGCTTTTTACTTCAGTTCCTTCCCAATTTCAACAAACGGTAAATACTAAATAGCGTCTGGTTCTGGATATCTAGATCTGCATCGAAATGTCTGAAGAGAATAATCTTATCCCAACGGAAGCCCTTCGGGAAAAAATTCGTAAATACACACGCAACAATCGCGACTTGAAGCGCAACACGGAAAACGATTCACTTCGCTTTGGTTTGGGGGAGATTCAATCAAAAATCTCTGAACTAGAGAATCTAACCGAAAAAGATGTCCAAGGACTGGCCAATAGAATAAAACGACGTAAAAAAGCATCAGCAGAAGATATGTATAGGCTGAATCATGCTTTCCTGCAAGGCATTGAGAACATTCGTGCGTTTGCTAAGATTCCTGGAGCAATTCAAACATTAGTAAAGGAGCTTACAGGTAAAACGATTCATTTAAACATTTGAGTACATGTTTCTTATCTCTTTCAATCCTAGGATCCGATGCCGAACAGCAGTTTTTTGCGAGTGAGACATTATGCAATCTGTCGCTGGGAGAAGCACCGGTCTGTGAAAAAATCGCCACCATGGCGGGCAGTTATTTGGTGACTTATTTGGACTCCTCGGAGGAGAGAGTTAAGCGAACTTGTCTATGGACATTGGCCAACATCATAGCTACAGGTGGTAAGGGCGCTTTAGTTATGATGTCTATGGAAATCGTCCCCAAGTTGATCAACCTGTACCTGCTGGAAGACAACGAGGAGGACTACCGAGAAGACGCTGCTGTTGTTCTAGATGTTATTGCCTCATCTCAAGATAAACTTTTAAGGTAAGCTTTTTCGAATTTCCTTCTCATACAAAAATTTAAAAATAAAACCAAACTGGCGACAGACCTTCCGATCTGGAATATCTGTTCCACAAGTTCGATTTGAAAAATCCCACATCACCAGGTGCTGAATATCACTTGCGGATAGTATTCAACTCTGGAATCATAGCTCCTGGGGTTATTCTCTCTCACGAGCAGCTAAGCTATTTGATAAATTTTGCAGTCGCCAACTTAACGCAGACGGTGGACTTTGAAGGCATACCCCACAGAATGAAGATTCTGTATGCCATTCGATTGTTGGCCAATATGTTGGCTGTTGACTCGGGTTGTTTCAATATTTTGATTGAAAAGTGTGGAATCTGGGATACGAATCTGGTGCAGTTGCTCAATCGGTTATTTGAGTTTAAGAATCAACATTTGGGTTTGGAAGTTTTGTGGTTGGTAAAGAATATCGTGTCTTGCCAGAACAATAGTTTTCCTGCGTCGTATTTTGTTGAACACCTGCACATACCTGCAGATGGTTTACCTCCGCAGGCGGTAAATGCTTAAAATGTTGCATTTTTAGGTGTAAGCTTTGAACTGTAAATAAAAACTTTGAGTATATTTTTTTTGTCTTACTGGTATTGTAACCACTCAGTGCTCATTGAGTGGGATAGGATTTTAAAAATTTGTGAACATCTGGACCACATAATTGAGTAAGTAGTACCTTGAATGTGTTGTGAAACAAATTTATCGAATTCGTTAATTCCGTGGTTCATGGTTGATTAGTGCTTTATTCGAATCAGTTTGTGGGCATAGAAAGCTGATTTAAAAGCTTCGCTCCAGGACAGTGAGTCACTTTTAAGTGGAAGCTTAAAATTCAATTGCTCACGAGGAAAAAAAAGGACAATAACTTAACAATGGGAGTAGGAGAGATTCAGAGATTTTTTGGGTGAAAGTGAAGAATGTTTTACAAGCGGTGAAGCCTAGAAAAGGTAATGATATTAATGTGATGATAACACCGTTGGGGAAAGCTAGTCGATGTGGAATATCTGGTTCATGATGAAAGTCAAGATCCTGTCAACCAGAAGCCTCAACCAACTGATCCAAATGAACAGCATTCGTTCTAACGACCATACCAAATAATATTACAAATAGCCATCTCAAGGCAAAGCACATAGCTCTTTCCCGGGGCTACCGAAGAGATTTAAATGGAATGTGGGAAAAGCCTATAAAGGCCAGTAATTAAGAAATACATTTTAAATCATATTTGAGGAGGAAGGAGAAACACAGCTCTGAACCAGCTACAGGAACATTAACTTTTAATGATCGTACGAGGATCACACTAGTGCCAAATAGTTAAGTGAGAGAGAAGGTTGACCCCTTCGAGATCACGATGCTCGTAATGCCGGAAAAGGAATAAGAAGAAGAAGAAGACGCTAGCTTTTATACACCGTTTAAGGTGAAAATTTCAAGTCTTTTGTTGATTATCTAATCGGTGCCTTCACTAACCAATACAGGTTAGGTTAGATGTGGTTGCCGGTATACGGACGCCGACACACTTAGACCACAGACGGTCCATTGAGATCCACTGAGACCAGAAGGTTGATCACCCTCTGGTTCCTATCTATTGGATTGAAGATTTGAAACACCCTCTAATCGAACATGGACTAACGAGTTGATCAGCAGTTATTCAAACCATCCAGAACTTCGTACGAAAAGGGAGAGACTTATGAGGTCTTCATTAGCTAAATCGCTGGTGTCATCGAAAAAGTAATCACCTAGGTGAGCTTTCCGTCTATTAGCAAGTGCAGGGCATGAGCAAAGGAGATGCTGGATTGTTTCCTCTTCCTCCTCGTCCATGCATCTTCTACAGAAGTCATTTGAGTAGACACCAAGTGGCGTATCTACCTATCAGGCAGTGTCCTGTAAGGACACATATAGTGGAACTAATGTGCAGACGTTCAGCTATTTGAACGTTTCGAGTTCACACATGGCACAAATTCAGCTTCAGGACAAATAAGTCCACCATCAACCAAACTGTGCCTGATTTCGAAGAAGACCCTATAATCTTACGTTGACTGCAACAATCATTTCTACAGCTTGGAGCTGAGTAGTGTATTGCGATGTACTGCCAAAATTGATGTGAACTGTTGATTGTGAAGAAAGTTTAGTTCCAAAGAAAGCAATTGGGACGAATTTGCAATGCAATTAAAAGTATGCAAGTGTTTTTTGATAGCTGCACAAATTCACTTGCAATTGCGACATTCTGCTTCGAAGGGATTTTTTTGTCGGCATTTAGGAACTGTGTGCTTTGCATAATTTGTGCAAGATTTGCGTTTAGGAATTCGCCCATTGCTTTATACTTTTGGAATCATGTTCAAACAGAGAAATGTAAAAAGATTTGGATGTAGTTCTATGCCTAAAAACGAGGAGTTTCTGGCAGCAGCAGAATAAAGCAAGGCACTTATGGCTATAATCCTGCTTGAGACGAACAAAGAAACATCCGATACAGCGATGAACTAAGCGTACAAAGGTAATAAAAAACCTAACCAGCTGTTAAAATGGTTAAACCATGTAAAGCGGATGGTAACGAATTTGAGATGCCACCCCATAACAGAGCTTAGGTTAAGATCAACCCAAAGATTATATATCTGTGTTTGCAGCGACAGCTAAGCTGTGCTTAAGGCCCTTCTCAGCCCTCTAACTACTTCGAAAGTGATCCAGGAATGCAAGAGCTCGCTGAATGCGGTAGGAAGACTAAATTCTTTGAGTCTCGTTTGGGTTCCAGGCCATCACGGCATAACTGGAAATGAGATCGCCGATGAACTTGCTAGGAAATTATCTCAAACAGCTTTTTCAGGACCTGAACCGTCGATAGGTCTGCCAGTGTTCTTAGTGAGGGCTTCAATCAACGAATGGATCAGTCAAGAGCACAACCGTAGATGACATACCTCCATTGGATGCAGACATACCAAACGTGGCAGCGTCTTTTGGCTTTTCACCGAACATCTGGGAAGTTATGACAAATAGAAGGTTGCTATCTGGTAGTACAATGGACCGGTATTTAGGTCTGAGTGCTCCAGCTGGTATTTTAAAAACCTCTGAAAAGATCAACCCCGCTGGAGAAGCTTGTAACGTCACATATTGCAAGTCTACCATTTTTAAATTTCTTAAAAGAAATCCTGCTTGTGAAAATGTACTTCAAAGTTTTTCTAAATTTGTCTCACAATTGTAATAGACACCGAAGTAATGTTCTCGATTATTCTTTGCTGACGTTTGTGAGGATCTTAGATCCTTGCAACGATCACTTGACGTTTGGATAAACAGCAAAAGTCCAAAAAGACTAAATACATATGCTGCACGTTTTCTGATGCCGATAACGACGACATTAATCATCGGATAGGTGTAGGATGGATGTACTGGCGTTTTTTAAAAGGATCGAAAAATTTCTGCTAAGCTGAAGGGAAAACCCTTCACTGGGTTGCGCTTCTAGATCACATACGGCCTATAATGCTGGACAATGTACAATAAGTATGAAAGTAAGTTGACAGCAGCTAAGATAAGGATGCCTCGTAGAATATCAAAACTTGATAGAATTAAAAGTAATAAGATCCTTGGAAGCTTTCACGTTAAAAATATCATTTTGCAGAAAAAGAACGATTGGCTCAGTTGATATTGTCACATTCAACGGAAACCCTCGCCAAAAGGCATTCCAAAAAAAAATCGCGATGTGGAAAAGAGAAAAGAGAAAGGCAGTACAAAAAGCTCTTGGCACACGAATGACACATCAAAAAGTTGGTCTCCGACATTCAATAATAATCCAAAATGGGGAGACTTGGCCAGGCTCAACGCGGTATACTCCACATCACTTATGTGAAGAAAATGAAAGAGGGAGATCACAATGCTGTTGAAGTAAAAGAAAAAGGCGAACGTGTAATTGTTTTTTTATATATTTCTAAATTTTATACTGAAAACAAGGGGTGTGCAGATTCTGATTACAATTTTGTAGGACGAGAACATGTAGTTTTAGAGAAACTTTAACATTTCTTTGTTTAAACAAAGAGTGGTGTTGCCTGCAACTGTTTTACAATATCATCACAACATTCAAACTCGCCTAGATTTCTCTCTCAATGAAGAACTTAGCACATGACGATTCATCTTTCCTTCAACATTTGCTTAAAATTAAATAAATTGACTATTCGGAATGTAAAGACGAAAGCTAAAGGCTATTAGAATGTAATGTACATAAGTAGATGTTTTTAAATAATCTCTCATCTCTTCTCATTTGTCTGAGGTGTTTTTTCAACTGTTGGGTCTGTCGTAAATAATGGGTTTAGCAAACTTTTGTGTGCAGTCTCCGGTGGTGTTTGCAAATACACCTTTTGCTGCGGAAAAACTGGCAACTCATGAGCGAGCATATAAAGCTCCTGCTCTGGGTAGTCGTGTTCGCAATGATGTTCTCCGCAGATCTTGCACTCGTAGATGTTTGGCTTGATGGAGCTTTGAAATTTCTAAAAATAAAGAAAATTAGCGAGAAGAATAGAAAATGTACATGAATCTCTTACCTCCCAGAAGGTAGTGCCTGGAGCTCTTAAAAAATTAACCAAAGCCAATCCTGGAATGCAAACAAGAGACATAGAAGCGAAGAGCCAGCCCATGGCATAAGCCCAGTCTGGATATTTGTATCGTCCATTATGATAAGTGGGTTCATGATAGTTGATCAAACTGAGGATCCAGATGGACTAGAAAAAACATTTTTCATCAACTGTCTTGGCATGAAGGTTTAAAGTCTTACAAACAGCAAGAGAGGCCCAAGGAAGAACCAACAAACTTTCAAGTAACAAGATGGGGCTTTTCCAGTCATTTGTTTGATGTCTTTGGACAGTCTTTCGGTTCCATAAAACCATGCAAGGGCGATCATTTGGCAAAATGCTAGAAAAGTTATTGATATCGAGGCAGCATAGTGATCCATCAACTGGAAGAAATAGATTCCACCCTGAAACGAAACAAAATCAAGTGAAAATATGAAGCACTGGTAGTACTAACTCGTTGTCTTACTCGAAACAGATTGGGCAGACCGAATAAAAACGAAATCAAACACACGAAAAATACCAAAACTTCATGGTAGCCCAGATTCCTTTTGATCCAATTAGGGAAGCCATCTTGAATTGAAGTTACCACAACTTCAACAATCGCAAATTGAGTATTCAAACCAAGACACAACAGCATAAAGAAGAACATAACAGCCCATAGCTGAGCATATGGCATCTTTGCCATAGCTTGTGGATAAACTACAAAAATCAGCCCCGGCCCATCCCCAATGACATCACGAACATTTGTATTTTGTTCCAGTGCTAGATTTCCCAGTGTTGCAAATGCAAAAATACCAACCAAAAAACTAGTCACCACATTAACTATCGTCACAGCGATGGTGTCTCTCAAAATATTGTTGTTGTACTTGTTGTAGCTGGCAAACGATATCATCGATCCAAAAGCAATGCCCAATGAGCTAAAGTTTTGTGATGCAGCATTTATCCAAACATTGGCGTTCTTCAATTCAGACCAATTGGGTCGAAAGAAGTACCGAAGTCCATCATCGGCTCCTTCTAAAGACAAAGCCCGGATCATTAGTATGACGATGAGAAAAAATGGAAAAGTTGCTGTGAAGTAGCGGACCTGCGGAAACGTTTTCTAATAATTCAATGAATCTAACTTGGTGTATGAGTTTTACCTTTCCTGACGACTTAATTGATTTCCATGTGGCGAAGTAGACCATGAGCCATGCACATATCAGACAGGCAAAAAGTTCCCAACGCATGATGCCAGGGAATTCAATCCCATGGGTTATTTGGAGGACTTTGTTTCTGAAAATCAAGACAAATATTCAAAGTACATATATTGAGAAAGAATAAATATAAACGCACTCGAAGAATTCTTCCGATGGTGTTCTGGACATATCAGGGGAAGTCGAATTGGCGCCTCTTCGTTGTGGCACCCAGCAATCGGGTGTATTCCATCTAAAAGGATTATTTCAGGGATTAGAGATGCTTTGAGATGGTAGTTGATCGTTTTACCTGTTATTGCAGTCAATCCAGGGGCTTACTGGTTTAAATGATGTGAAGAAGTAGTAAATAGAGTAGGCTATTATAACGCTATAATATGTTGACATTAGAAATGATACAACTACACTTGCTACGCCAGCTCCTGAAAGGAAAAAAAATCGTTTTATATAAATGAGATCAGAATTTTTTTGAGAAGAGTTCGTGAGGACACATCACTTTCAATTTTCTGACATCAACGAAAACCTTGAGAAATTGCTGACAAAAGCTTACACTGCGTTCATGCTGCAACAGAAAAGAATCACGATAGTTCTTAAAACTATTTCTTCAAGTCTTTCCAAGAAGCGTTATATTTAAGACAAGAAGAAAAATTGTACTTGTTGCTTCAAGCCAAAAACTAGCGAAGGCGGATATCTTCGGCACACTTTGACTCGGTAAAGGACGGCAAAACCTCTCATATTTATTTTAAGATACTCGATTTTGCTAAGTGATTTGTTGTAAATAAAACACTTTTCAAGATCCATAAGGTAGTCTGGTGATCTCCAAGCTATTTAACCTACAACAAGATGAACTACGTTATGGAACAGCAGAAGACAACGCCTGTGTATTCTGGATAACCGAATCTTCTAACGGGCAGACATCGACGCGGATTGTTTTGGTGTAGCCATGGTACGAATGAAAATATTTTGTTCAACCCAACTTCTATAATATGCAACTACGATCATATGACGAACAGTGACATTTTCGCTAAGGGCCAATTTCCCTGAATCGTCTATCCCGCTGGAATAGATGACCAACGTCAAAAATTCTACTAAACCGCATCTTTTGAGGCTTTGGGCTTACTCGGCCACTAAAACGAAGTACATATATGGTTCGACGAGGGGTGCAGGCAGGCAAATGGATCCGTACGAAATCTACGTCCAAAAGTGAGTGCAAATGGAAACAACGGCAACGGTTTCTTGTGAGCTCTACAAGCTGAAATTAAGGAAAGAACATCATATGGAGAGCATGACAAGCGCTTGTAGTGCCTGTCTCGTAATGGCTACCGTGTCTGTCTGTTACGTGTAAATTGCAGTTTTGAATTCGAAAAACATCAAGAAAATTTGTTTTTCTACGGGTATCGCTTTTGGAGAGTAATTGGCAAAGCCACTGAGAAATGTAGTTGCAAAGTTTTATAAAAAATTTGCAACAAAATATTCCGCAGGGCCAACCTGAAGTGCGCAAGCCTGCAAAGATCAGTCCAACGTTTTAAAGTCGTTACTGATGATCTGATGATCTGGAAAGATAATTTTAGCAGACAACTTAACGGGAATGATAATATAAAGTATAATATCAGCCAGAACGCCAAAATCTACATGGACCATAACTAAGAATTCCTCTTTCCTAGCAGAAAAACTGAGCTGATCATGGCCATATGTCAGATTTAGAGCCCTATTATGAGTAGAGAATCGAACTTGACAACCCTATGAGTTGTCAAAAAAACCTGGGTTTTCCAGTCGTCAAAAAACGCTTATCCACAAATCACCACACATCCCTGTTATTAAAAAAAAAATATCTGTCATTTGACAGCTCTCAACTCGCCACAGCAAAAGCTAGGGCGAGTTTATGGAAAACCTAGGACAACCCTAGGGCTAAAAAAACACTCAATTTGGCATTCAGGGCGACTTTGGGTTTATCAAAAAACGCTTTATGGCGACCCCAGGGCGACCCTAGGGCTTCAACGAACAAACCTACTGATTCGCATGAAATGGCTGGTAAAAATTTTTGGTTGAACGATCGTTGAAAAGGAAAAATCTCTCACAATTTTTTTCAGAGGTATAGAACTTCGAATTGAAATAAAACACAAAAATGGAAATTAATCCATCAATTTGGTTTTATTGGAACCACAATTTTATGCCATTAATGTTTAAATATGATTTCGGGCAAGTGGCCGCCGCGGCTGGCTCGAATAAAGCCAAGTCTAGAGGTACAATTTTCAACCAATTTTTCGAGCATTTGAGGCCGTATGTCGGCAATAACGACACAAATGTTGGCTTTAGAGTCCCCTAACGTTTCTGGTTTGTTAACGTAGACGAGCGACTTCACATGTCCCCAAAGAAAATAATCCAATAGTGTCAAATCACACGATCTGTGGTGGCCAATAGACAGGTCCATTCCGCGAAATTATGCGCTCCTCGAATGTTTCCTTCAATAAATCGATTGTGACGTGCGCTGTGTGGCATGTAGCGCCGTCTTGTTGGGAACAAAATAGTCGGTTATCATGACTATACCGGTCTCCATTTTCGGTAACTGGCTCGCCAGCATCATTTCGGAAGAAGTATGGCCCATAGAGTTCACCAAACAGTCAGTTTTGGATGTGATGGCGTCTCAAGGTACTCATGTGGATTTTCTTCACTCCAAATGCGGCAATTTTGCTTGTTGACGTAACCATTCAACCAAAAATGAGCCTCATCATTGAACAAAATTTTGCGATGAAAATCAGCATCGAGATCAATCTCACTTTCGGCCTATACACCAAAATCACGACGTATTTCATGGTTGAAAGTTTGTAAGCCAAGATCTTTGCGCAAAATCTTCCATAAATATGGTGGACAAAGCTCCAATTGCTGTGCACGGGGGCGAATCGATTCATTCGGGTCCTCTTCAACACTTTGCTCTACAGCGGCAATTGTTTCTGCGGTGGGCACTGTTCGACGTCTCTGCGGATACGTATTATCACATAAAGTAAACGTAGTGCGAAAACGATCCATGGTTAACCGAATTAATTGCTTTGATGGACGATTATGTCTTCGCGAACTGAACCATTATTTTCGAAATAAATTTGCACGATTTGCAAGCGTTGTTCTTTTGACAACCAGTTCATGATAAATGAAATGGCAAACCAAACTAAACATAAATGACATTAGAGTTGGCCGATTTGAACACAAGATGTCAGTTTTATCCCTATTCGAAAAACCAATTTATAAAAAAACACCCGAGTTGGGGTTAGAGTTACGTAGCAGGCATCCTGGATTTCACCTAAATCGGATCAGTAAACTCTCAACACTCAAGTATAACACAAGCTTTACAAAGCCAATTATAGTTCTTCTGAAATGAATTGATCATTTGACCCCACCAAAAAGCGATTTCTCTGTTTTAGAATCTAAATACTTGTGTATATGTTCGTTTTCCTAAGAAAAAAGCTTCTTAAACGTTTGGTTGGCAGGCCAACCAACACACATGTCCCCCACACAGTAACTTTGTTTGTAAATACCAATCATGATTAATGAACTTGCTGAATCTACAAATTGAGAAAACATTTTTGATTTATTGATATTTAAGAATGACACTTAAAACAGCATGTTGTTCATGCTTAATTTCTGTACCTACTCTACATAGGTACAGAGTACAGTCTCTCAGTTGAATAAAATATAAAATTTGAATTTCAAATTAAATCCGACACTTCCTCTCACTTTGAGTAAGTAAAGATAATTAAAAATACTTGTGACTTAAGTACTAGTCGCTAATGAATTAAATATTTCACTTAAACCGAGCAGGGTGGGTGCCCGGTGGTGTTAAAATCCACCCACAGAAGATTTGCTAATCAGTATTTTTTTTCAACACACAGTTGAAAGTTGCAGTATTATGCCAACAATAAAAATCAGTTGCCCTACAAATGACTTATCAGTCAAGTTTGATGTTGAAATTCTTCTGATTATCTCAATCAGCAGCAACATGAATCTTCATTAGCCCCCAAACCTAAAGTGGAAAAAGACTTGCATTTCAGAAGATTGAATTATATCGCATTGCTGTGGAAGTTCTTTAATTGGAAACACCGAATGAACATGAGTACATCAAAATCACAACACCCAGTCCTCAGTCCCCCAATGACAAACAACTCACCTTTAAAAAGCGGGCAAACTTGTCCCAGTGCGCCAATTGGACCTCGTCCGGTATACTGTCCCACCGACAGTTCCATAAACAGCAACGGAACGCTACATACAACTAGTATAATGCAATAAGGTACTAAGAAAACGCCTGCAATAAAAAGAAGAAAAAGAAAATAGAAAAAAATGTATCTCGATTAGCATAATATGTAAAGTGATAATGGGTGACAATAGAAGAAACGTCCCACTCAATGAAGTGTACACCAGTACCAGTAGTGTCAAGTAGAAAAATCGCACGTCAATGTCATCTCGAGTTACAGCTCCATCAGAAAACAGAGACCAGATACCAGAGAGACACACTGGCATCATTCATGTGGAACAAAAGTTTGCCAGGAAATTGAAGATTTTAATCTTCATCTCATTTTTTCATTTGACACATTTGTTAATTTGTCAAGAAAGAAAAGAAAGAGCTTGGGGCAGCACACAGAAACTTATTCTATTCTACAAAATGCAAAAGTAGAAGTAGCACTGCCCCTCAGATATAATACACATCGCTGTGTCTGTGGCTGTGTGTCGCACAAGTCCTAAAGCTAATACGAATAGGAAACACGCTATAACAACAAATCTGTTGTGACACTCGGCGCTGATCTCTCTCTCAAGATAAGTGACCAATTTTTAGCCGGCTTTGTATTTGATGTACATAATAACGAAATGACTTACCTCCTCCACTTTTGTAGCACATGTAGGGGAATCTCCAAACGTTGCCCAGGCCAACAGAGTACCCGATGCAGGCTAAAACGAACTGCATCTTGTTGGCCCAATGTTGTTGACGCGGCTTCAAATATGCCGAATTGTCCGCATAGTCCATAAAGCTGTCGTCGTCATCGTCTTCACCTGGCGGTCTAAAAAGAAAACAATTTTTTTTTGTTACTAACAATGAAAAACTGATTTTCCAGAAGAAGCTTCGGGCTGGAATAATTGAGGCTGGTGTGAACAAAACGATTAGTCACACTTAGCGATTGCAATCGCATGCCAATATAATTATACACCCCGGATCATTTATGGTGCTCATTTGGTTAAAGCTGATTACAGGCTTTTGTTCCAGTTTACACGGACGACATTGCCATACAAATAGCCCCCGAGTTTTCCTTTTTTTGTTGTGTTTCTTTTGAAAGTGACAAACGGGTGGGAATGCAATTCAATTACAAATCCGCGTCAGCTGTGCAAAAAATCTATAACAATTAAGGCGATGATATTTGCTTAATTGAAACACTTGACTCGGAAAGTGTCATTTGCTTAAACTGAACTTTAAATGGGGTGAAGATGAATGGTGCATTTGGAGCGAACTAGATTTTTTTCAGAGGATTTCGTAAGACCTGAAAATTGCAAGTGCATTTGCAAGAGTAATGGAATTGCAATTCGGCAGTTGAACTTGCTGTCATTGTTGTATTGGCAGAATGATTGATTGTGGAGCTATTATTAATTCCTTAAAAAATAGAATTCCTCATGTAACGATCCATTCACCATTCATCCAGAACTGAATAAGTCAATTTATGGTAATTTGTTGGTTATCGGTGAAAGTTTTCAGCGCAATATCTTGGCAGACTTCTCAAACACATTCATTCTCCTTAGAGAATTTAAAGACACCGGTGACAACTCGTTGGATACCCACGTTATAAGAATGGGCATTAGCACATTCGAATTATGTAGAGAATGCCAAGACGAAGAGGCAGAGGAATGATCATCCGCCAAGCTTGGCCAACACATCTTCGACGAACTGGACTGCATTTCTAACCTTCCACCAAACAGCATCCTTAAGTTCGTGCAGGGTTGTAAATGGTTTAATGAGATTCTTCAAACCCATATTAACCCAGTCACCAACAATCGCTCCCCCCTTTTCTCATCTTCTTACGAACCTATTCATTAGTTATCACTGAGAGCACAATAGATCCTTTGAGATCTAAGTGTGGTGTCACCTGTGGCTGCATCATCATCCAATACCTTACCTTACTTAGGCAGAAGCTTGTTTCTTACAAATAAAAAGTAAGTTCTCGGGATTGCGTTTTATTTGTAAGTTATCTCGTTTAGAAATCGCAGTTCGTCATAGAATCAAATGACAGCTAAAGCTTTGGTTTTCGGACGGGATAGTTGCGAGCTATAAATCTTGGCCTAGTGAAAAGTAGAAGAGGTCTATAATTTTTTAATTCTAAGTTTGACTATTGAGGGTTCTTCAAGTTGCGAGCGGTGGCATCTAACACCTGTCAAACTCAGTTAAAGCCCTGGGTTGAGCCATGAAGGTTTTAAAAAAAAAAAACTTCAGCTCGCCCTGGGTGTACCCTCAACTCGCCACACAGCACCACTAGTTTTTTCTTTGCTGGAGTGAGCTCAGGTTACGAACAGGGTATGTAATTTCTTCTCAAGTGATGGGATGTGTGGTTATTTCGTGGCTAGTGTTTTTTTGAAAACTGACAACCTTAGAGAACTGGAACCTGGTTCAACTGGGTAAAGTTTATCGAACTTCTTCTTCTTCTTTTTCGTGGTACCCCTGGCGTGATGGTTAGCATGTCCGCCGGTTAACCCAGAGGTTCGTGGTTCGAATACCAATTGACGCAAAAATATTTTTCCACGCAGGTATCGCTTTTTTCGAGGAATTGGCAAGTCCTCCGTAAGTTAATTCATTGCCATGAAAAGTGCTTTCTCGATTAATCGTTCGGAACCTGCAGAAAATTGTAAGTCACCTCCATTCCATCACAAGGCATGGTTGTGAGAAATGCGCTAGGCCCAGGGGCTCCTCACTCTGTTGCGCCACCCTTTTTATTTATTCTTCCTTTTTTTGGGGTTATGAGCATCATGATCTCTAAGGGTTCACAGTTCACAGCTCTGCTCGTTGAACGAACGTACGAAATACCAGAATGCTTGCCATTTGCGACATTGGATTGCTTAGCAATCTAACAACGCGTTGAAATTATTATAACTTACTACGAAAGTGGTAATTCAAACGCAGCCGCTTTTCACTAATTACGGAAAAATTTGGTCGTCATAACCGCCTGACTACGTAAGCAATCGGTTATATTGTGAAGAGATTTGAAGACAGTCGAAGTGTGACTGGTTTCGTAAGCCCTGTGCATCATCATAATACACCCACAGTCGAAAACATTGCTTCTGCAAGTGCAACTGTTGCTTATGATCCGAATTTATCTATTTCCCGGGGTTTGCAACAATTCAAATAAAATTTTAATTTTCATTTCATACGGATCGGCGATAAAAACATTAAAACACCAGAAATTTATATTTTTCTGTGCCAAAGAGTACCGCACAATACTAAAACCGAATTTTGACGTTTTGATTTTGTTTGAAGTATTGTTTTTTATTAAATGAAACAAAAAAGATTTTCAACTCACTTTTTATATAATTGAAACAAAAATTCTGTAAACTGGGCACACCCCGTTCAGAGCAATTTACTTTTACACTTTTTATCTATCTTTGCAGAAAAAACCGATAGTTCAAAACTAACCACAATACCTTTTATAAAGAAACTGGTATAAGGCCTCCAAAAGTCTTCGGAGAACTGAATACAAATTCCTTCTTTTTTTCTTTAGCAATGAACCTAATTCTTTTCAAACATTTAGGTGTGCTTTAATACGTCAATTGACACATGCGCTAATACCATGCTATAGTTGTTTCAAATGATAATCAGTCGGCAAACATTTCAAATAGGTGTAGGTACACATAAAAATTAAGATGAGATGCCTTCAAGTCCGAATAATAATTTATATAAAGCTTTTATTTATTTGATCAGTGCTGCAAATGAAATATATTTAAAAAAAGTGATAAGAAACATTGCTTATATTTTTTTAAGATTCCGAAGCTAAAAAGAAACACTGACGAAGAGACAAGATCAGAATACAAATTCACCTCACTTGTTTGGTAAATATGATCGTTTAAAGGCATAACCTTGTGAGTGCTAAACAACCTTTTACCATGTTAATAAGATCGACAAACATGTTATTGAGTGGATAATCCGAAAATTGACTACTGATTTTCTAGACATATAAAAAATATTGCAGTGAGTTTACGATCCTAATGCAACTAACTTATGCGGCCGATCGAGCGGTGTTATTTATACGCTAGTTAATTTAAATTGCCATTAAAACAGATGTTTGTCAAGTCAAATTAGGTTTGTCTTTGTAGAGGGAACTTTCAACCTCACCTACCCTTCATCGTTTTTTTTTTTTTTTTTTTTTTTTTTTTTTTTTTTTTTTTTTTTTTTTTTTTGTAACTAGCCCATTAACTGAAGTGTGTAATGTCAAATTAGAAATCAAAACTTATCTTGATTTGAAACTGGTTAAGAAATTGTCTTGAATTATTATTAAATATTAATAATTGATATACTTTAATTGATAATGACAATAATGACTTATGAGCTATGAGTATGACTCGCTGATCAAGCGATAGTGAATCAAACATTTCTGCTTCTTTGTGCTGATTACATTCTGTGGAATGGAATTTCCAGATTACAATATTCTGAGCTAAATCAGTGCTTTTTTCAGAGGAAGAGATACATAAACGTTTGTTTCAAAGGAACTTCAACCATTTGGTTTTTTTTTTTATATTGAGGGGAAATTGTCCGTTCGCTCTGGTTTTGATTTTTAAATTTCATTATTTCCGTGAAGTAAATGAAAAGTCAGGTTAAAAGTCTCTTTAAAAAGAATTGGTTTCTCGCTTACTTTTCAAGACATTGATGCCAGAAACCATAACAAAGACGTCTACCTTACGCCTTGTTAATGTGTCGAAGAAATAAGCCTCCGAAAGGGCTTCTAAAGTCTGAAAAGAAAAAATGCCTCATACTTTTATTTTGTTTCAAAAACCTTTGCTTCGACTTGTTGGGGTGCGCCTGTTGCATTATTTGGAAAGCTAGTTCGTGTTTTCGAGTTCGAGTGGTACCCGTGGTGTGATGGATAGCATGTCCGCCTGTTAATCCAGAGGTTCGAGTTCGAATCCCAACAGAGGCAAAAATGTTTTTTCCACGGGTATCGTCTTTCGCGAGGAATTGGCAAGTCCTCCGTTAGTAAATTCATTGCCATGAAAAGCGCTTTCTCGATTAGCCGTTCGGAACCGGCAGAAAATTGTAGGTCCCCTCCATTTCCTCACAAGGCATGGTTGTGAGAAATGCGCTAGGCCCAAGGACTCCTCGCTCTGTTGCGCCACCCTATTTATTTATTTTATTTTTTAGTTCGTGTTTTAACCTAGAGAAAATCAAAGGCAATATGGAGAAACCTCCTAGCAGACTTGTGCAATGATGATATCAGCTTTGATGTTTGGCATTGTGCTTGATTCAGGACAATGACGTCTAGATTTGAAGTAAAGTGAAGTTAGTTAAATTTATTGATCTATCCACCAGTTTCATTGTGAAAATTAAAACATAGATTTTCACATCACAATCTGAACTTCACTTCAAGCGGCAACACCTCACTCGGATCTCAATAGTCCATTGTAATCCCCGAGATAGGGGATTGTGTTAGTGGTTAGTTTATTGGAATTGGGAAACCTCATTGAACCATTTCGAGCCCCCACTGAACTTTAGGAAGCTATTCAGTGGAAGACTAAAGATGTCGCCCAGTCCATCCAAGAAGTATTTTTCAAGTGCTTTTGCTTTTTTCGTAGTGCGGGTCAAGCTTGGGCATTCACAGATGAAGTGGAAGATACTTCCTCTGCCTCTTCATCGTGGCATCCACTACCTAAGTCGAAAATACTTATGCCAATGACCCGAAAGAATTCCAATAATTGGAAAAAGCCGAGGCCGGCTAAGCTTGAGTAGATATTCTTTTTTTTTTTACTTGAAAATGTCTGACCATTTAATTTGGAAACTCGGCAACTTTCTAAAGATGACCTGTGACTGGCATTTCTTTCGAACTTCATGATAATCGAACGCAGTTGGCGAAATTCTGTTTAGTTTTCCACCGTTTCATTGATTCTCGTAATGTATTTCTAGGACACAATTTCAGTACTATTAAAACACTTTTGTCTTTTAACTTACACTTTTGCGACACGATTATATCCGTTAATGGTAAGTTCCATATACATCGGTTGCTTCTCACTTTTATGTTGGTTTACATTTTGATTTTCAATGATCACAGATTGCATGATTTGCTTTCAGTTTCTTTTCTTTTAAACTAATAAATGAAATCTTCTCAACGATTAAAAGGTGTTCAGTCATGAAGTTCGTTGTGAGAAAATTTAACTGACAACTCCTTGAAATTTCACATTTTCCACAAGACACTATAAATCTTATTTTTTGATAGTTACTCTACCTTTTACTTCGAATGACATTACTAAACTGATCCTAATGTATTCTTTCTATTTTTCTTAAAAGCTAAAGATTGCAAACTTAGATTGTTTATATTTAGCAGACTAGCGCCAATGCGTTATTCTTAAACAATATATTTTAAGCTAATTGAATTTGTAGGATATAATGAATTGGATTGACAAACTGTGGGGTGAAGCATTCATTTATTTAACTTTCAAGTTAGCGTGTGGTAAGAAGTATTTTCAAGGCTAGAATTGCAAATAAATGTAGAACAACTTTGTAATTTTTTGAGAGAGACTACTGGATTCAAATGAAACTTATCTTTACTGCAAAAATGTTTGTTTGCCACTTATTATTTACAAAACTATTCCTTTTATCTTGATGATACTTCTATGAATGATACTCCCGCGAATGTTTCTAAATAAGTACAAAAACTTTACATAGGGTGACTCATGATTAGTGGGACAACTGAGCTTATTTTATGTGTTAACAGCAGACAGCAGTTCACAAATTCCGTTCAATTTAGTGGCCATGGTTGAAAAAATTTATTAAAACCAAAGAGTTTCAATTATACACACATCCATTTCACTGTCGGAGGCACTCGTTGAACCAGAGTCAGGTTTTCAGTTTTTTGCTGGTTCCGAAAGGCTAGACGAGTCACAGTAGGTGTACAGGTACACCAAGGGAGAGTCTTAAGTCCTTTGCTTTTTATTGCAGTCTACCAGCTCGAATGTAAAATACAAAATACCCAACTTCGTTCATAAATTAATCTTTTCTGACTATGGAGCCATCAGAAAAGAACATCTTACAATAAGCAATTTTCTTATGGGATAAAGGATATCGTATCATTCCCAAAAAGATTGAATATTTGTCCTGTCCGTTCTGATACAGACATGCCTATAATAGACATGAGTTTAAATAGACAACTGCTGGAAAACTGCTGTTTGAAAAGCTTAAGCGTCGGGTCGGGGATCTATGATGATGATCTACAAAACTATCAGCACAACTAAACCTTTTTAAAAAAAAAAACATTAAAATCGGTTCAACCGTTTGCGAGTTTGTCGCGTACCCACAGAAAAGGTAATCATCGGATAACGTAGAGTAGAGTAGCGAGAAAATTTCGATCGAAAAATGTCTAATGAGTTGCAGGGAGGACTCTACACCGCGGTTTTGCGTCCAGAACTCACATTCTGATGCTGGACAATGTACGAAAAGTGTGAGAATAAATTGACGCCAGCTGAGATGAAGACGCTTCGTATGACAGCGGGAATAATAAAGTTTGATGGAATTAGACACTTTTAAATCCTAGGAGGCCTTGACGTTGAAAATATCATCTTGCAGAAACTAGATCACGTTGTTAAAGCTGCGTTCAAAGGAGATATCCAGAGAACTCGATTGTGACTAGAAAAGAAGAGTCTAAAATACTTCTGACACAAACAAATGCGAATAGACTCGCAATAAGTAGACCTCAGAGATTGAAAAATCCAGAACTGGAAGTCTTGTGAAGCCATCTGAGATCAACGAAGAGCAGCTCTTAAAGATCACAATTCTAAGGAAAAGAAATAGAATGGCTAGACGTAGACGAGAACACACTTTTTATTGCAGTATTACTTCTGGAAAACTTTTCGGTTCCTTGCGACAAGAAAATACCTTGGGCCTTATCTGTAATCGAAGCCAACCTAAAAATTGATAGTCTCACGGTCTAAGCATTGTTCTAGGGTCTAGGGGTACCACTGATTTTGTTACACCCATTTCAACGGCGCTAGAGTCGTTTTAATTTTGGTAGATTGTTGCTTCCACTTTTCCTAACATATCCATCCTAGACCATTATCAACCTTTTACGGTAAGTGGTGCGTGAGTTAGTACTCAGTATAGTAATAGTAAGTAGGGTGGCGCAACAGAGTGAGCAGCCCCAGGGCCTAGCGCATTTCTCACAACCAATGCCTTGTGAGGAAATGGAGGGAGGCCTAAAATTTTCTGCCGGTTCCGAAACGGCTAACCGTGAAAGCGCTTTTCATGGCAGTGAATTTACTAATGGAGGACTTGCCAATTCCTCGCGAAAGGCGATACATCGTCGGCAGACATGCTTACCATCACACCACGGGTACCGTGAGTCGCAAACTTTTAATAAGTTGAACCAAAGCTACGTCCCTTGCCCGACTGGCGGATCGATAGTGTGAAGTAGACAAGTAAGAGAGTTGTGATCCTTTCCAGATCACAATACTCGCAGTCGTAGCTCCGCGAATAGAAAATAAGAAACAACGCCACCATCTGGGTGCTTTAGTCAGTTTTGAATAAAACACAAAATTATCATCAATTTGAGTTGAGCTTTCCCAATATAGAAAATCAATTCACATCAAGACAATAGATCTCTGGTCCCTTAAAGTTTGTTATGAATAATCCAATTATGAAACTAGGCTCCCCAACAGTCTTTTATGTACCTAACCTACGTATCTTGACTAGATAATAAATCAAAATACAATACTTTCTCATTCAACCCATGCACTAGCCCATCTCAAAACCGCATTGCATTGTGAATAATGATACAACTTTTTACAAATACATGCGAGAATGCCTGATTCGGGTATAATGTTTGAATTAACACAATCGCATTGATGCATGTAGTGCAAACAATAACACTTGTGATCAATATTTGTTACGCCTTGTTGTCGCATAACGAAGGTGCATCGAATTGTTTTTATTAGTACGACGTACGCTATTGCTATTATTATTCAATTAGCGTTTCTAGATGAATTATCAAACATAATTACCGATCGATTGTCAGAGAAGAACATGTTGTGCATGCATGAGGAATGTGGATACTTATAAATAAATTACACGATTTATAGGGTGTCATGTATCATCAATCATCATGTGTGTTTGGCTGTGCCTTAAAGTTACAACAGATCCTGTTTCCAAAGTGTGGCAAGTCATGGGTTGAGGGAGTTGGAAATCAACAAAGCAAGAAAGTCTTGTGATGGGAAAAACAGAAAGCCCGAAATAGTGTGCTGTGCAAGTAAACCGCAGATAAAGGGTCACGTATTTTTCTATCTTCTGAATCCTTCTCAACTTGTGACATGCAATTCGGTTGTGTTGGAAAGGACGATGTGCCTTTGAGAGAAATATCATCAGCAGTATTAAAAGTAGTACTCGGAAAGATGTATACTTGCAAGAGTATAATAATAAAACGGAAACAGCAATTGCCATTCTGTATCATGGTTTCGTCTATCGGCATTAGTAACAAGCTCACGATCCGAAACTTAATTCCACTCTTAATAAATGACACAGACGAAACTACAAACAAACCCCAACTAGCTGCAGCTAAATGTGTCAAAATCAACGTAACAACTCTCCAAGCTGATGATGAGCGCAAATTTCGATTCTGTCTGCTAATTCAAAATTCAAATTCCAGTGTCTAACAAGCTAACATTACCTAAGCAATTAGACAAAAATTATGACACGACCCGACATAACGACGACGCAACATTTCCGTGCTCTATATTTGCTCTCGTACAGGCCATCACAAGCAAGGATGCCTCACATTTATTGTAAAACTAAACCAATCCAAAGTCCATCTATTCTATTGGAATCCGAGACCACGACACTGACTCAATCAAAAGTCACACACAGACTTATATAATCCTTGAGGTAATTATAATCCAGCCCGTTGTTGCGGGCAGGCACACATCACAAGGCTGCAACCGCGCTTATTATACCTAACTAAACGTGCTTAATTTAAAGATGTGCAAATAATTGCCTACTTCCCTCAAAACCAAAATTACTTAATGATGATCATTTAAGTTTAGATAATGCAAAAGCTTATTGTTCGAACATATAAATATAGAGATAAGGACTAGTTAGCGATCTCTAAATTATAAATACTTACGGCGGAGACGGCGGATTGACTATACTAAACAGTTCATTTGGTGTGGTGGGAACTCTTCGTATCACTAGTTTACGTCCGTCTGTTGATCCAATGCCAATCGAAGCTAACGATCTAACTGATGTTATGTCAGAATATATCTGACTGGCAGCACTGTCGCCATAAATGTAGGAACTTGAACTAAGCTGTTTGCCACTGGTCGAAGGGCTCAGCATTGGGCTGGGGGCGTCGTGAGGATCTGCATCGGGAGAGTAAGCTGTGGAAATAATAAAATTTACGATGTTATCATGATGGATTTATGAGTAGGAAAAAAAGTCATGTATTTGCCATTGAAAAGTTTATTCTCGTATAGTTTGGCGATAAAGTCGTGACATGCCGTCTGTTTTGAATGTAACTGATAGCATTTAGGGAATTCGTGTGCAAGTAATGCATCAATGTGATGTTGCAATTGATTGGCAGCTTGGGATTTTTTTTTTCTCAAATAGAAATAGTGCTCTGTAAACAGAGTGAAGATTATTAGGACTACGTTCAGACACTTTGGTTATGTAAAGTGGTGATTAGAGACTGTTTGTCGGCATTCTACCTACCAAACAGATTGTTGCTATAAAGGTTCTTACGTTTGCGGCACAGTTTGGATCGAACAACATTTGCTTTTGAATACGAACAATTTAGGTTTAGAAACAACCATACAAAGTATCGAAAATTGCTTAACTCTTGAGGCTGATGCCTAAAACTCAGTCACTTTTTGGATTTGACTTCGGATTCGTTATTTTCATTCACTTTGAGTAGGTTTAGTATTTGTTCTCTCTTTTTTCATTTTTGTGACTTGTCAGTACAAGCAAAAGGTCTATCAAATATGTCTTGGAGTTGGTGTCAAGTTATGTTATCTTGTACATAAACCAACGTTATTTTCAAGCAAAACATTGATTTGTATGGGTGACTTCATTCTTCAGGCGAAACCGAAGTTAAGTCATTAATGCCGTAGTGCCTGACAAGTTAAGTTAAGGGGTAAGAAGGCAATTGAGAAAAAACTCTACAGAAAAACCAAGGTAACCTTGTATAAGACCTTAATCATCCCAGTCCTGCTTTACGGCGCGGAAGCATGGACCTTATCGAAAGCGGATGAGGAAACTCTTGGTCGTTTCGAAAGAAAAATTCTCCGAATGATCTTTGGTCCCGTATGCGAAGACAATGTGTGGAGAAGAAGATACAACAACGAGCTGTATGAGCTGTACCGCGACATGGGCATAGCCAGAAGAGTACGCATCGCGAGGCTACGATGGTTGGGTCATGTAGAGCGGATGGACCCAAACGCTCCGGTTCGACGGGTTTTCGAAAGCACATTTCAGGGAAATCGCGGAAGAAGAAGACCTCGTCTTAAGTGCCTCCAATCAAGTGGATGAAGACCTCAACCGACTTAGAGTGCGAAACTGGAGAGATCTCGCCCGAAATCGAAGTCGTTATGGAAGGATGTTGGTTGAGGCCCAAGTTCACCCCGAACTGTAATGTTCGCCTAAGTAAGTAAGTAAGCCTGACAAGTTGGGGTTGGTCGATCAGGAAATCTGCAACGAAACTCACATCCCGCCAACTATGCCGTCTTTATCCTTGAAGAGGATAGCTATGTATAGCGACCCATATCGTGTTGGATGTGTATTTGGTATCTGTTTAGTTCTTCAATGTCAAAGAAGAATAGACATTTGCGGCCATTTGCAAAAATTATAGCTTTTTCCGATAAGATGAGGACTTTTCACAGTCTGGTATACAATATCTGTCTTAAATCATCTCTCCACCACCAAGGCACCAAGTATCCTCATGAAAATGTATATTAAGTTCCCCATATCTTCACATTTAGATATCAAAGCCAACCATAACTTTCCTACTGCTGTTGTTTGAAATGATACCACTGCTGAACTCAAATCTGGCCTCAGAATTGCTCTATCACATCACGTTTTCGAGAAATAAAGTCTTCAAAATCGAAAAAAAAACAAGTTAAAGCTACTTTTGAGCCTTTAACGTGCAAACAAATTTTAACCTGAAAACAAACCCTTGTTTTTCCAATGATTTGATTTGCGCTGAATGCAAAATTGGCCTCAAAATGCCTCTATTTCATCAAATTACTGAGATATTTAGCTTCAAAAGTCGTAATACACGGTCATGCATTTTTTCTTGAAGATTAGTCTTGAAAAGAAATTTGAGCCAGAAAACACATTTTAGAAGGTTTTGAATATGTTGAATTAAAATTCATTCACAGAATTGGTCTATTACATCAGGGTCTTGAGATTATAGCCAGAGTGAGTTCAAGACATCAACGCTTTATTTTTTGGAAACCTGCTGTTGTAGCGTAAATCTCTGACTGGATTTGAATTTAGCACCAAAAGATTTTTAAAGAATGTGATTTCTGACTCAAATTTCCTTTCGAGACTAACGTTATCTTAAAAAAATGTATGACCGTGTATTACGACTTTTGAAGAATATCTCAGTAATTTGATTTGAATAAAGGCATTTGAGACCAGCATTCAGCGGTTTCCTTTCGAGACTAACGTTATCTTCAAAATTATGCATGACCGTGTATTACGGCTTTTGTAACTCAGGATTCAGCGGATAGCAGATCATCGGTTTGTTTTTGGGTTAACATTTTTTTTATGTTAAAACATAAGCTCAAAAATACCAAAAAATGGATTTTTCCGATCTTGAATGCTTAATTAATCTCGAAAACGTGTTGTGAGTTGTGACAAAGCAATTCTAAGGCCAGATTTGAATTCAGCGAGTCAAAAACCCTTAAAAAATGTAGTTTGCTTTTAGCGGCAAAATTATTGTCGACCAGTGTAATTTGTTCAAAAATCTTTTGTACCGTGATTAAGTTGCATAAGCTCAAGAAACCAATATAAGACCTTACCTCTAGTTTAAATGTTCGATTCTATTTTCCATAAAACATAAAATTCGCAGCGTGCCCAATCATTGCACCGTTTGTACTTTTCTTTTGTTGTTGTTGCGGCAGCATTCTTAATGTTTTAAAAGTTCAGTATCAATGTTTTGTAGCTATCGCATCGATAACCTCGATCGATAAACAGTGGAGACTGGAAAGAAAACCTATTAAATTCGTACAATATAGTTCCAATTGCCACCGTTTATTGTTTGATTTTATCGAGGCGATGCGATGGTTACAGGACATGGATACAGAATTCTAAATTATCTTGAAGTGAAACCCCAGTCACTTATACCTTCATACCCAAAGTTACACTACTTGCGTCATCTTTTTTTTAAAGTGATGGCAGCACAAACCGTTTTAAATCAAAAATTGAAAAATTGGTAAGTACCTACCATTTTCCGGTTGAAGCTAACTCACTGATTCAAACTTTTTCTTCTTCTTTTTCTTCAATGCCATAAGAATTCTAATCTCGAAATGATCACAACTCTCGTTCTTGTCTGCTTCACTTGTGTGCGCTTGGGGATGCCGCTTACTGACTTAGCTTTCAATTTGAAAATCGTATTTCTTCAACTCAACTTTTAACTTGCTAATGCTAAAAAACCTGTAAAACTTTCTCAAAACTCTCTATTGACATTGAACAGACCTATGAATTCTAACAGAATTTTTACTGAATAAAGACTACTCCCTCTTTTGGTTGTGTGACGTCAATGTAAAAATCAATTGAATCATTTTCCAGACATCGTTCTTAAGATAGTTTATAAAAAGCCAACATTACGAGTATGTAAGAAACTTATCAAAGAATGCTTTGCATTTTTTTTACAAACTTTACAAACTAAAGCTCAAAATAACGACAATCTCCGGTTGATACACACTTTCAACCGAAAAGACAGCTTTCGATCTGAATTAAATGATTAACCCAATAACAAATAATTCGCTGAAGCGGCTTAAAGTAGAAGCCATGTGTAGGTAGCTAAACCTCTACTTGAAGCCATACACACTTCAAATTTAGGCACTCGAGTTTGCTTCTGCACTCATGAGTTTTGCAAAAAAAAAATACATTCATAAGAACAAAACCATTCAAGATCACTAGAGGATATTGCCCACGCAGAGTTAAAGCTTCGTGCTAATAAAATCACTGTCCCCACACACAATGACATAAATATACACGAGTTGAAACAATCAACGGCAACAGAATGCAGACCGCTCATAGTCTGTCATCTGAAAATTAGCGCGATCGGTTGTCTCACTATGTTCATGTCGCGATCACCCTAAAAAAAAAGATAAAATAATTCGAATCGCCCCCCAAGGGTTATGCAATTGAATTAGACAGGGTCTAAACTAATGCTGTCACTTTAATGGCAAATTATCACACTGTCATACGCACACTCTACCAAACACTCACCTGATGCTACCGATCTCATGCTGCTGTTTCGTTCAGTTT
The DNA here is from genome assembly GCA_949752695.1 of Melanostoma scalare. Classification (NCBI taxonomy): domain Eukaryota; kingdom Metazoa; phylum Arthropoda; class Insecta; order Diptera; family Syrphidae; genus Melanostoma; species Melanostoma scalare. Next base: position 8,431,008 of record OX456986.1, on the reverse strand, counting down.
TAGGCCTCAGATCAACTCCGAGACTCGATGATGAGTTAATTGAAGCAATTGTCGGACTGGTGCAAGTGCAGCTACTGCTTATGTTAGATGCAATCCCATTGGCGGTTCCATTGTTTGCAACTGGGGCAGCAGCCACTGTAATCGGTACTGAGATTCCGCTGCTTTGATGCATTGTGCTTACTTTGGGTTGGGTGCTAGGTGTTGCTATGGATAAATTGTCGTTGGTGACGACGACACCGCTTTGTTTTAGCTGCTCACTTAATTCAGGAAACAGGGGCTGGTGTTGCTGTTTTAAATTTGGTGGTGTCGATGGAATTATGATGAACTTACGTGTCCTTGACGAAGGGGTTCGAATAAGTTGGGATTGATCATCGCCATCCGAACTGTCTGCCTGATTATCAAGCAATAAACTATTTCGAAAATTTAAAGCTAACGATGGTTTCTGACTGGAGTTACCAAAACCAACTAATGGTGACTTGTTGTCGGTGCTGCCGGTGGAGTCCATTTTTGGGTTGAAATTATTTATTATTGTATTCGCATTTAGTTGTGGTTTAACTTTGGCACTTTTTTGTGTAAGTTTTTGTTTTGTTTTTTTGTTTTTATCACATGGCGTTGCTTTAGTTGTTATTGGTCTCTGGAAAGGGCTATAAATTGGTTTCACATGATATCACGCAGTTTTGTGTTGTTGTCATTTTTTGGAGGGTAGAGGAATATGTGTTTCATTGCAAACTGCTTGTCGGTTGAGTGGAGAAGGTTGTAAATCATACAAACGACTGCTAGTTAGACCGGACTTTTGAACAAAACAACAACATATTGAAGAGTGTTGTGCTTTGAGTTCTGTTTGTTTGCCGAAGGCTGAACACTTCAGCCTACTTCGATACCAAAGTAAAAAGTTAGTTTGCCGATTTATGGAAAAATATTTTTTGTACCTTTACGTTTTCGTTGAAGGTTTAAACTTGAATTTGACTTAAATCAAAATCGAAAATTTAATAAATACCAAGTAGGTACTTGAAAAAGTGAGAATCAACAAGAACGAACAAACAAATCAATTTCGTTAAGAGACGTTTGCTGCTGCTGTTGTTTTGGTTATGTTTGTTAATCAATTTTAAGAAATTTTTAAAGTCGGATAGGATCGCGTAAGAACCTCTTTGTGGTTCTTATTCATTCGGAAGAATGAATCCCAGGAAATCTGAAATAAGTTCGGTTTTTTTCTTTTAAAACACTCACTTTATGAATTTGCATAACTGGAAAGTGGGAAAAATATTCGCCATTTGTCATTTAATGGAAATATATGACTTCAAAAGCACATCCCGCATACTCTCAGTTGCTATAGGAATACCACCCGCTTCACGCTAATGATCTACCTCAACGGATTTATCGGGGAAACCCATTCATCCCCCAGAGGTTTATGAAACGTTTTTTATGAGCAAACACTTGATTAATATCATCATGGCAACCAACCGGCTTAAATAATAAATAAATTACATGAAAAAGCCATAAACCTTAATGACATCTACTGTACTCAAGTCTCTACTACTACATGGGAATGGTAAATCGTTTAACACACTCAAGAAGCACTATACGATCAAAACAGAAATAATGGCACACACAAAAAGAAAAAATGGAAAAAATCAAATAAGCGAATTTTAGTTTGCAAAAACAAAAGCAAAACAAAAAACTTCAAACGAAAACACACACGCTCTTTATACAACACTTATTTTCAATTTATTTGAATTACTTAATTTCATTCATAGATTTCCATAATGCCACAGGAAAAAGTTTATTCAATTAAATTGACGCTTCCTAAAGCGCGGCGGTAATGACCTTGGCTTATTTATCACACATTGCCCAAATTTAAAAACGATTAACTTCTGCTTATTAAAAAAAAAAATGAGTTTAATCAGTGCTTATAAACAGTGGTGCCACCTGAAGAGGCATCATAAAATAATTTACTTGTCATATCAGTGATTTTAAACGCTTCTTTTTTTATACAATACCATCCATCTTGTTGAGACAGCTTGATATGGATTTATTTACTCAACACTTTGATTTATCAAAATACAAACGTATACTATGAATAGCACAGCACGAGGGTGCTTGGTTATGCTGTTTTCTTCTGTTAATTACCACTTTGGGGCCATAAGTGTTTGAGTCTTAAATATCCTTAGTTTTATTATCGGGAAATGTTGTGAATAAACAAAAGCTTGTACTTGAATTGGTACTTGATTTTTTATTTGTAGTTTAAAGGGTCGTCGCCATGATAGGCAAGTGTCCTATAATCTTTGCTGAACATAGAACAAGTGAAAGCAATTTGTTGACTCAGAATTTATTTGTACCTTGAAATAGTGCACACAGATTGTGTTGGTGTTTAGATTATTCCGGTTGGGGAACCTCACTGAACCATTTCTAGTCTTGAATGAGCCTAAGGATTCTGTTTAGAGGAAGATTAGGCCGTCGAATAAGGTTTCTCAGAGGGCTTTTTCCTAGTGTAGGCCAAGCTTGAGCACTCACAGAAAGTGGAATAATACCTCCTCTACCTCTTCGTAGTGCCATCCTCTTTATAAGTCGAATGTGATAATTCCCATTCTCATCACGTATCCAATGAGTTGTGGAATTTGAAAATGCCAATCAGCGTAGAGAACCGCGACCTGATAGATTGTTGAAAAAATTCCGCTTTTCTCTTGAGTATCTCTGGCCACAGGTTTCTGAAAACTCGGTTGGTTTCTAAAAATGACCACCTGTCATTGTCAATTTTTAGAAAGTTACGCGGAACTCTGTTTTTTCTTACTCTAGAGGCTTGAGTATAGAGGTGTTCGTCTCACTGGATTCGAGTGGTGACCCGATTTTGGCCAGCTTATCTGTCATTTCGTTACCAGTTAAGTCATGCTGTCCTACAAGCTACAACTCAAATTAGAGTGACAGTTTTTGTTGCGATGTGCAGTCTTTCTAATTTGGATTTGGCGGCTATGTATGTCCGCTAGGCTCTTTTTGAAGATATCGATATACTTTTGCTGACCAATTTTTGCATAGCGAGATGTTTGTGCGGCTTCACAGACTGCAAGTACTTCTGCTTGGAAGTCACTGCAAAAGTCTATATGAGCTTTGTTGATCGATGGGAGAATAATCTGAGAAGATGTCTGACCCTAACCTTCATACGTTTTGGAACCATCTGAGAAGACGAAGACAGGAACCCTGTTTTACTCTCAGCATTTGAATATTTTTTGGTTCCACTGCACTGGGTTGAAATCAGTATGCTAGGGGATACTTTTCTTTTACTTTTGGAACAGAGTTAAATGATTTGAGATTGACTCTAAAATTTTGTTGGTCAAGTGGTTGGGTAAGGTAAATAAATCTCTGGGAATCGCCTCCTGTTAAAATATAAACTCTATTTTCTATGCAGACTCACTCATAGGGCTTTTAGATATTTATTCAAAGGCAAAGGTTACGCCTCTAGACTCTGAAGTTTCTGTCTTTGAACAGAGAAATTTAGTTGGGGCAGTGTACGTGCTATTAACCAACCCAACCTGATCAAAGTATCAAAGTATCAACGAAAAGTTTGCAGTCTGCATGAGCCCTAAGTTTACACAAGGCCTACATTTGGACTGTCACCGTATTTGTTACTTTTAAAAAACCGTATTTGTATCGGTATTTTATTCGTGCACTGCTATCAGCGTAGTTCTTTTTAAATAAATTCCCGAAGAACTATTGAAATAGTTTGGGATATAAACCTGGATCTATTTTAATTTTAATTCGATTAACGGCCAAATCTAGGCCAAAGCAATAGCTTAAGTTCATTGAAAGAAAGACGTAAAATATTACGTTGTTTTCAAAGAGCTGATTGATTTTCGCCTAAATCTACGCTTAGCCTGTTATGTAGCCACCGACCGGTGTAAGCTGAGCTCAAGGCTACTTTGAATTCCAGGAAGTTTATGGTTGAACTACGCCAAAAACTATCAACTCTTTAAAGAAGAAGTATTCTAATGCACTTGCAAATTTTGGAAAAGGCAGGAACTTGCATAAAATAGGCAAAATACATACACATTTTACTCGATCTAATGAACTAGGACAAGTTAAGCTTTAGAGAAACAGAAACAGTGAAGTTATTTCTGCAGTCATTCCTGATTTAGCCCGAAATGTAAGCAGCAGCGCAAACGACACTATCACTTAAATAACGACCTTGCATGTCTGTCCATTTCCGCTGTTCTTTTTTTTCGTAAAAAAAACTGAAGTGCTCATGATGGATGATATCTGTGATTTGCCGGTCGCGGGAACTACAAACTGACAAGACATTTTTGTTTCTTTTTTTAATTTCTACCGATTTAAGACGAAACCACTTAAAACCGTGCAGGTTTTGACCTACAAGTATTCTAATCAGCACTCTATGATGACCCTTGTCGCCTTGTTCCACAGTTAAAAACTCCATAAGCTCAAATGTTTGCATTGTGCAAACACGTTTCAAGAATTAAACACACCACATGACAGATAAGAAACCATTTACGAGTGTAGTATCATCCATCAGTCTGTCATCAATGTTTACTCGCATAGAAAACTAGAAAACACTTGCAAGATGATTCAGATATTGAAAGCTCATCCACCCGCCAAAAGAGGTCAGATGTCGATTTGAATTAATAAATTAGCACAGAGTGAGTTGGAGAGAAAAAAAATAAAAAAGAAAAAAACAATAAAACTGTAACACTAAAATTAACATAATGTTAACAATGACGCGTGTTTATGTGTAACAAACAATGCTGCGGGTGCAAGACCGCAAAACAAATAATGAACTAAATACGAAGCAGGTGATACATCATCGAGTCTATACATATCAATCCAATCCACTCAAACTTATGGTTGTTAGTTGATAGCTTTCAAATCACGCTCGTATAATATCATAGCTCATAAACGAATGACCGTATTTAAATGCTACCATGATATCACAGATATAGAGTAACAACAACAACAACAACACGAGCAACAGAAGCTACAATTGCCGGCTACTCCTCCACTAATGGCTGCACTTTCGCGAACGCACTTTTTGTTGGTTGTATTATAATTGAATAATTGATTGAAGTAGGAATCTAATGAGCAACAGCGGCGGACGTAGCTATCGTGCTTACGCTCAGCTTAGAAATATGAGAACAATTTATTTATTATTTATTTTCCATTTGTTTTTTTTTTTTTTTTGTATAAAAAGAATCACAAGACTTTTTCAAAAGATATTCACTCTGTTTACATTTTGATTATGGTTACCACTCACTACGTTTTCGAAGCTGATATTCGAAAGTTATGTTATTTTTGTCGAGCAATACGATCGCAAATTCCGTCGGACATTCGTTATAAGAGTCAGAATTTTCAACTAAACTTGAGGTTTTCTTGAATTTCGTCCTCAAAAGTCCTTATACGGATCCATTTTTAAAAAACCTGTACCTTCTGGCTTCGAATCACTCAGTCGATCGCTGAGATCGTTTTAATATTTTTACCTATTTATTTTTTTGAACCGAGTATTGTCCGACTTGTGTGACAGTCAATTGTCAACTGATCGTCACCGCGAACGTGTGCACAAGTTTCATATTCTGCTAGAGTGTATGATATCCAAGATTATTAAACAGACACAAAGTATCAAAGCTCTTTGCAAAAAATTTTCTTTAAAAGTTTTGTTGGCTTTTTTTTAGTTTTTTTCTTTCTTATTTTTTGATTCGTTATCATTTATACCACCGAAATGAATGTATAGGGTACATTTACATAGACTGATGCAGGTTTATTTATTATTTTCCCTTGTGAGGAGGAAAAAGAGGGGTGGAAGGTGAGGAGTGAGTGTTTTGAATGTTTTTTTTTTCGTCGTATTGCTCACAGAATGAAAGCTGAGAGCTTAGATTAAGTGTTTTAAGTTTGTTTACCTCAGCGATGAATAGATGAATGAACGTTTTTTTTTTAGAAAGAAGGTAGACTGTAAAGAGGAGAGAATTGGAAACAAATGGAATGAAACAATTTGTCGGCTTAAAATTGGGTTGATTGGGTATTTTGCTGATTACAATTGACTATTTGCTATAAAAAGCTAAAGAAATAGAACTTTTCTGATGGGTTATCGTAATGAAAAAGGATGCAAATTAAATACTAAAAATGTAAAAGCGAAGTAAAGAATATGTTAACACCTGATGCATACTGGATTGTGGAATCAGTCAGTGAGTTGATGCCAGTCGACTAACCATAGCCTTTCCAAATAAGTCTATGAAAACATTAAATCAAAAAAGATTTTTATCGAAAGTGATTCTGAGGACCGTGGTACCCGTAGCGTGATGGTTAGCATGTCCACCTGCTAACTTAGAGGTTCGAGGTTCGAATCCCAGCAGAAACAAATATGTTTTTCCACGGGCATCGCCTTTCGCGAGGAATTGGCAAGTCCTCCGTTAGTAAATTCATTGCCATGAAAAGCGCTTTCTCAATTAGCCGTTCGGAACCGGCAGAAAATTGTAGGTCCCCTCCATTCCCTCACAAGGAATGGTTGTGAGAAATGCGCTAGGCCCAAGGGCTCCTCGCTCTGTTGCGCCACCCTATTTATTTATTTATTTTTTATAATTCTGAGGACCAGTAAGAAGAGAAAAATTGATTTTCTGTTTTTTTGTTTGGGAAAAGGATGAACTTCTAATGTCGAGTAAAAATTGCCCTTGTTATAGTTTGTTGTTGCCGAGCTGGAAATTTTAGAGAGAATAGATTTTTTTACAAGGAAAACCTTTGAATGTAGCTAGAGCGTAACACTGTTCTCTCATCCATTCCCATGAGCATGTTGAAACACTTTTCATGGAGGCATTACTCTCAAAGGGCTTGTCAATTTCTTGCAAGAGGTAATATCCCGTCTACGTCTATGTTCCTTTTTAGACTTCTTTATCCTCAAACGCTTTCCTTGATCCAGTATATGAACCTCTTTGCGATGGATTCGTTATTAATGAAAATTTTAGATGTCTGCCTTACGAGCTCTTTACGTATCAGTAAATAATTTAGACTCTTCTTTACATCAGAGGTATATTTGCTCCTAGTTTATATTTAAACTAAGCTCATTGATAGAAATTCGTCTTCAATCAGTTTTTGTTTTTATGTGACTGGAGTTTTTCAAAGTTTTTTCATCCAGGTACGTTTTTATTTTGAAAGGGGCAAATGTTAAATCATAGAGAGGTTGGTACCGAATATATTCTTTTCTTTCGGCCTCTCAGTTTCATCTGAACTCCGCCCTAGAGGTTAAAAGTGATAGTACACTCCTTTTATTTACATTAACTGCGCCAGAGAAAAATCGGGAAGGATACTACGTTTTTAGTTTAATAATCCGCTAATTGCTTTGTGTGGTCCAGCTTAAACAATATTTTTATTATAGCTTTTGAATTAAGGTGAAAGGTCGCCGGCTTATAAGAAGATCTCTTTACCAACGCTGACAATGACAAGGACACCATAAACTTTTTTTTATCCTCTTTGTTGTGGAATGAAGAGCCGTACTTCGGCAACCAGGAATCTTTTCCAAGAGCTGATGAAAGGAACACTTCGACCACAGCTTCGAAACGATTATGAACTTACGTGACTAAATAGAAATAAAATTGAAACATCGACAATACGTGCGATTATTTATTAATGAAGTTCATATTTTGGTGTCATCCTAACTCGCTTTCATTTTGAACTGAATATGGCTATAGCTAGCTTTTCCAGACGATTTTTTTTCTCTTTACTCGTCTGCAGTCTGCAGTCTTTTCAAAGCAATATATAGCAATACCTATATGGAATTTATTCTACCAGACGAATAACGTCTATCACCTTTAATTACGCCATTCAATTACGTTTGATCAAACCCAAGTAAGTAAAACCGTAACAGTCAACACGTGTCGTCTCTTTGTTGTGAATATTTAATTATTCTGTGCTTTTTTTTCTTATATTTTTGAAGGGCAGATGCAATAGAGAAAAAATATATCTCTTACTAAACATATCTTTCCTATTCCATTGATGAAAAAATGAATTACTAAAGTCGTTCCATCCATTTTCATTTATTTTGTCGGTTATCTATCATTTTCAGTTTTGATGGGTATTTTTTGAATCATTACTGATGATGATGACTTTGCAGTCACTCAACTCATTTATATCTTTCGGCTTGTAGCTTGCATAAGATAAGACTTGAACGATAAAAATAACGAAATGATAAATATCCTTAGTATAAAAAATTATGCACATATATTTTTGTGCAAAAAAAAAGAAATGTATAAATCATTTGATTGCAGTGGCAGAGGAAATGATAGCAATGTCTTACAAGTTTCAATCGCTTTAATGAATTAATTGACTGGGATAGCCGACTCATCTTTGAGAGGTTAGGTCCTTGTTACCTTGGAATGAGAAGCAAGCAAAAATGATCTAAGTATGAGATGTTTTACCATCTTGTTCAAAAAAGTTTGTGTGCCGAATTCAAATATGGCAGAACTTGAGAGTGGGCATAGCGAATACGAAAGTCCGAACAAAGAGAAGACGAAGATTATAGTCAAAGGGAGTATTCTATCTAATTCTCTTGCAGAATCGGGCCTCGTGAATCTTGATAGTTATAACCATTATTCCAGTATACAAGGCGCATGCATATGAACAAAATTGAAATTAGTAGTGTTCAGTACAATCTAACTGTCCTTTTCAGTGTTTTCATCTCAATATGAATTTTAGTCTTTAACCTCTCTAAAAAAAAGCATGGTAATCCTTAGTAAGGCCCTTATTATCGCAGGCATAACAGAGCTCAGGGAGCCCCTTTGCTTAGTGCATTTCTTCAACCATACCTTGTCCTCACCCTTGAGGACCTTCAAATTTTTGTCAAATCCAAGCGGCCAACGGCTTTTTATAGGAGTGTGTTACTACTCTCGGAGAGCTTTGCCTATTCCTCGCGAAAAATGATACTCGTGAAAAAGCAATTGGAAGTTTCTTGGATTCGGGCCTCGAAATCTGACGTAACATGCAGATATACTCACCATAATGGCACGGACACAACCAAACACCACTTATAGTCTTTTAGCCACCAAAAGTTGAGGACATTTTTTTAGAGGAGAACTAAAATGGCTTATGATATGTTTTTTTTTTCAAAGAGTGGATGGAAGCCAATACTCCGGTTCGACAAGTCTTCGAAGTAAAAAGCTGGACTCATATCGTCTTAGGTGACGCAATCAAATGGAAAATGCTAAGCTGGAGAAAGCTCTTCAGGAAAGAATGTCTGGCGAGATTTAGGTCCAAAGAGGAAATCGCTTAGTGATTTGGTATATGTAGTTGATAATTTTAATAAACTTTACTTTGAGTGATTTCACCCCACATTCATGAAGAACTGAAGTGTCCATAAGTACATAAGTCAGATTTGAAAAGTCAGTGCTGATGGGGGCGAACATTTTTTTGTTCTCGGAGTATGCCGCGCTAGTTTTGATAATGCATGGCGTGTCATAAGTTTCCCCTTTTTTATCTTAGTCTTAATAAAAAATTCGCTACTGTTCTATCAATTGTGCTTCTCTGCTACGCACAAAGTTTTAAGTTCAATCCTCGCGCTTCTACTTCTCTTCGTTTCAGCCTACTAATTTATTCTGGAAGCGGCGTTGGTCGCCCACAGGGTTATGATTGAGATTGAAAATCTAATTTTCCATCAGCTTCACAACATTTTCAACATCAATTTCTCTATTTCCACTTTTTCCACGTAAATGAACGACGGTTTTAAGTCCGATTTATGATTTAAAGAAGAATTCAAAATCGAACTATCAACTCAGCGTTTTTGGTAGCCGACCGATCTGTGTTCTTGATTCAATAAAATTCTTGAATATGATTTCATTAAATCTTCCATCAATGGAATCGCGTGCGCTGTGTCGTATCCAACTAAATTACACCGCTTTTTTTCTGGTGATTTAGGATACAAAGAGTATCTTTGCTGATTTAGGTGATTTAGGATACAAAGAGTATCTTTGCTTAGTTTTTTTTTTAAATGCGTATTGAAGAAAATTTAACATGCAAAGCCTGCTGTTTGCTCCTACGCCAGTTTATGGTATGGAGAATAATTCGAAATCTAGCTGCGACGACGCGACGCCACGAATGCATTCATATCATCCTACTTCTTCTAACCTGTATTATACAACCAAGTTTCATTTGAACGTTCCCGTGGCGTTACGGTTACGTGGGCAGTTAGAGGTTCAAATCCCATCAGAAAACAAATAAAGTGTTTTTCTTCTTCTATCGCCTTTTGTGAGCAATTGACAATTCCTCCGATAGTTATTTAGCTGTCATGAAGGGCTTTATCGATTAGCTTTTGTTAATCTGAAAAAATTGTAGGGTTCCTCCTTTCCTCCCGAAGTATGATTGTGATTAAGGCGCTTTGTCCGAAACTCTCCGTTCTGTTGCGGCACTCTGTTTTTTATTAATTTTAGTTTGACAAATCTTTAGATTGAAAACATTTTGTCTGATTTTGAGTTGAACCAAAATTGAAATGAAAACATTGATTTTTATTTTTATTTATTCATTTTATTTTTATTTTCTTTATTAGTTTACATAATTTTCGTCTTTTTTTATAATTTTGTATTAAATATTTTTTCTTTGTTGGAAATTTACATTTTTTATTTTGTTAAACTCTTTTTTAAAGAATCCATTGAAACTGTGCAAAAAGATATGGTTTTGTTTTTTAACATTCATAAATTAAAATTAAATAGAAAAAAAAGTGGTGCAGACAAAATTTTTGAAACTAAACTCTCATTTTGCATTGCGTTCTTTTGTCTAAATGGTAAATGGCTTTCCTTTAGCTATTGCGTTCAGTAAGTTCAATTAGTAATTTTTTTGTTTTGTTAAGTTTAAAAAAAAAATGGAAATAATAATAATACAAAACTTACAAGAAAATAGTTAACGAGTGGAGTTAAGACCCTATACACATTTGATTGTAATAAAAAATTACAATGAAATACTATTTAAAAAAAATCTCCTTAAAGTAGTGACTATACATTGTTTATTTTTAAATTACTTTTTATTTATTTATTAAATTTTTTTTTTTATTATTTAAAAATTAATAAGTGATGCTGCTTAAATATTTATTTACGAACTTTATTCACAGATTCTCCAAATGGAAGTGTAAAATATATGCAAGAGCAACTGAAATCAGCTCTAAAATTTCGCTGCAAAGAACCAAAATCAGTCGCTGATGATAATTTCAACTTTCATCCGAAGGAAAAGGACGGGGAAAATCATTTGTTCGTTGTAAGTGTTTCCTATAATATATTTTTTATTTGTTTTTTCATTCATTAAATAATCACAACAAATTTTATTTTTAAACAATTTACAAAGAGTAGTTATTTCTTTGACTAAATAAGTATTAAAAATAGTTAGTAGTATAATATCAAATCCTCCGTTAATCGTCGTTTTTAACCTACAAAAGAATAGAATTTCCTATAAAGATAAGCTCTTGCTTAGCAAACAACTGGGACATTTATTTTGTAATAAAATTATATTCGAGTGAAGACTTCCGATTACATTAAAGTAATCCACAGTGCTTAAGTGGTATTATAATACAAAATTTTGCAGTTCTCCGAAACTGGGGGCAGTCCATTTTGCTATAAAAATCTAAAATTTCGAGTGAGCTTCGACTAAATACTACGTGGCAGGAGTATTGTTGTTACAAAAGATGACTCTTAATTTTGGACTTAGTTTTAGTTATTTTTCTCATATAGGCAGTTTATTTATAGTGTTTTTTTTGTTATAGAAGGGAAAATACACCTTCACCATAAAGGGCAGTTTTTCTTAGAATTTGTGGTCTATACCAGCCCGGTAAATAGATTTACGTTTATCCTACAATTTCGACTAACGGAGGAGAAGTCGTTGGCTATCAACTCTAATGAGAACTTTTCTTTTGGCCGTCGCCGGCGCCATTTTGAATGTATTTTCGGCTTTGGCGGTAGGAATTCTTCACTTTCTCTTATTTTGTTTCATCAAGAAAATTCTAAGCGCTGGAAATGTTCTCTGCAAAAGTTGATTCTCTTTCAAATGGTTTTGGTTCTGTCTAAATTGGTCCTTCGAGCAGGATAATGTTCACGAAAGTGACAGTTTCCTTATAATCCTACTACAGGGTCTGATTCTTAATTCTTCTTTGAATTCCTAACAATTTTTTGACAAAAGCAAAGCCATTTTGCTAAAGCTAAATAAAATATTAAATATTTTACAAATTCATCTTAATTTTTTTGTTTTTATAGAAAAACAGATTTTTCTTTTTACGTTAAATTATTAGTTTCAGAAACTTTGACACATTCTTTTCTTAGTTTGAGATTGCTTTGTCATTCATTAAAGCATTCATTGTTTTATGTTAAAATATACACAGTTTAATTGTTTCTTTTTTTGTTTGAGTTTGAGTTCATCTTTTTGCACATTTTTTGTTGTTCTTTTTACAATTTTTTGTTTCTAAGCTTAGGTCTAGTTGTTTTTGTTTTTAGTTCCAGTTTTTGTTTATTTATTTGTTACGTTTGGTTGCATTCTTTTTAAATTAAGTGCAAGCACCTAATTAGTGTTGTTTTCTTCTAATTTATTTATAAATTAAGGAATTTAGTTGTATTCTTACGATAGGTAGTCAGGTGTTGGTTCTGGTATCGCCTCTGGATTGGTAAAGAGGGGATTTGGGAACTCTGGCGGATGTGGCAATGGGCCAACTGTTTTTGGTCGTCTTCTGTAGGCCATCAGCCAACATGAGACAGCTACTGCAACTGCAACTAAGGCTAACAGTGCTGTTATGACCAGAGCTATGATGAGACCAACCATTGAGACACAAATGTCTTCTACACGCTGGGCAGCAGGTTTGACTGTTGAAGGAGGAAAAGATTTGTTTTGAAATATGCCGAGTTATGCTACAAGGTATGTGGTGGTTTAAATAGAAATTTGCAAAGTCAGCAAACAGTACTTTTCTTTCTCGGATCAGAACTAAGCTCTGACAAGCCAAGTGCATGAGAATGTCAAAATAACATATGTTTCCTTACTCAAGAAGCTAAAAATACAATTCTACAAATACTTACTGCTTGAATCACTGGAACCGCTGTCTCGCTTCTCGAATGTCAAAATGGCATTCGATTGTATTGTTATTTCTTCTCGCAGTGTTCCTTCCATGCCATTGGCACTGGCTACTGCAGTTGATGATGTTGAATTATCAGTAATGGCACGTCGTCTTCTTCTTCCGAAGGCGTTATAGCCTCGGCAATTGACTGGTTGACATTTGCCAAAGCAAACTCTTATGTTGCATTGGAAGCGAATATTGTCACTTGACGGGAATTTGAATGCATTGAAGCTGGCTAAAAGACTATTGGTGTCTGGATTGTATTCCCATTCACCGAATATTGTCGGATCTGTAGCACAGCCGTTCTCGTCTGTGACGATATATTCGTTTTCGACATTGTCTTCCATTGTTTTGGCTATGCAACTTCGGGCGAATCCTCCATAAATTGCTGTGATTGAATTAAAAGATAAGTTGTGTGATTAGAAGGAATAGTTTAAGCAAAAAAAAGCAGCTCTTACTGGATGGTTCGACGTCTACTTGCAGCATCAAGTTATCACCGATTTCGGCAGAATTGATCTCTTGTCCATTATGTGTGATGATTCTCATTTGGCAGATAGGTGGTGGACCAGTGTTGGCAATGGTTCCGGCTGTGGTCAACATCGATACATTGAATCCAAGGGTGACATTCTTCTCTCCCGTTTGGTAGACACACTTGATGTTGTATGCCTGAGCCTTGTAAGTGACCAATTTAGGATGTTTCTGAATAACGAGCACAAAGCTAGCTATTCCATTGGCGTGCATTAGACCACAGCTTCCAAAGTGAACCTTGAATATCTCGTTCCTTGGAGCTGATTCACCAGACAAGTTCACAACTCTACGACAGTCTTCGTCCTTGCTGTGTCCCTTGACATAGAGAACACCATTGAAACCTGGTTCAGGTAGATGTATCTGTACTTGAACACCATCAGCCAGACAGCTGACAATCATTTCTGGACGTGGGAAATCTGTTCTGAAGTTTGTATGATCTGAAAGTAGAAAATTTGTAAACAAAGTCTTAGGTAATAGGTGGTTGAGTTCTTACTGCAGAATTCGTCAGCGTTTCCGGTGTAGCCAACGTTACATTGACACACTGCTTTGTGATTGATAGTGTTACAGAAAGCGTTGATGCCGCAGGTCTTTGTTAAACATGCGTCTTCGCAGGTCTTTGTTTCTTGGTTGCAGTAACGGTTATCGGCACATTCGTCATCTGTTTGACATTCAACTTGAACGGTCGGAACGCATTCACCGTCCTTTGTCAAGCGGTATCCGTACTCAACAGGACATATGCAACGTCCACGTTCGTCAATGACCATTCCTCGTTCGAGTGCACAAACACAATGACCGGATTCGTCGATTTTGAATCCGTTTTGAACGACACATGGTGTGCAATATTCATAAACATCTAGAGCAGTTCCAGGTGGACAGATGCACTGTCCGTTGATGTCTCTTACGAAGCCCTTTTCGATGACGCAAAGGGAACCTAGAAAGACACAGAAATTGTAAAACATATCCGATGAAGGAGTTTCCAACTTACGTTTGTCGCATTGAACCGCTGCGTTTCCGGTGTATCCTTCAAGACATTCACAGATCATAGTTCGTACAGGGACTGTGTCCAAAACTCGGCAATTGGCATTAACCCCACATGGTGTTGTAGCATTACATGGATTAACGCATTCGCCTCCTATGCAAGCTGTTTGCGTTGGGCATTCCGAGTCGTAAACACATACATCAGACCGTTCTATCACACAGCCATTCCTGCGGGCAATCATTCCTGGTGGGCAAGCGCATTGTGGTCGGTGTTGGTAAACCTTGCAGATTTCGTCAATTGCACATGCAGCTGTGGTGTCACATGGATTCTGGCATTTACTATTCACACATGCCTTGTCACTGTCACTTGGACATTCGCTGTCTGAGCGACATCCTACTGGGACACATGAAACGCGAGCATTACCTCCATAGCCTGGAGCACACTCACAAATTGCTCTGTGATTGAGTGCAATGCATTCGGCATTCTGTCCACATTTTTTCTCTTGACAAGCTGGGATGCATAGACCGTTCCTACAGCTATGTGTGGATGGACAAGCAGTATCTGATACACATTCGACCTTTGAACATTCAAATTCGGGGTTTCCTTCGAAACCTTGACGACAAGTACACACTGGCTTGTGGTCCTTAATGCGGCATTCAGCGTTGACACCGCAATTGCATGGATCTCTACAAACTCCACTTATGCAAGCCTTTTCTACTGGGCAGTCTTGATCAGATATACATCCTGGTGTGGTCAAAGCCTTTGTAGGCTTACATGTTCCACTTCCTGAACTGATATATCCATCCGGACATATGCACGTCATTGTTCTCACTGGGGATGTTGGTGTGACTTCGCATCTGGCTGGTCGGTTACATGGCTCTAGAGCAGCACATGGATCTTGGCATTCGTTGTTGATGCATGCTAAACGTGATGGGCAATCGGTGTCGAAGGTACACTCGGGATTGATTTCTGGACGACAATCGACGTATGGGTTGCCCATGAATCCATTGGGGCATCGACAGATAGCGATGTGATTCTGTGGCTTACATTCTGCTCTTGACGAGCATGGATTCTCGTAGATACATGGATTGACGCACTGTTCGTTGATGCAGGTCTTGTCCGATGGACAATCGCTGTTGGTGCGACACCCAATTACGCGACAGCGTTCATAGGCATTTCCTCGGAATCCTGAGTTGCAGCGACACAATGGTTGGTTGCCCTGGACATAGCATTCTGCATTGATTCCGCAAGGATCGTTGACCAAGCAAGGATTTACACAGTTTCCATTGATGCATGCTTTGCCTGAGTCACATTCTCCATCAACGCGGCAACCAATGCTGCGGCAAGTAGAGTATGGATTGCCATCGAAACCATCCTGGCAAGAGCATATAGCTCGGTGATTCTGTACGTTGCAAATAGCGTTTGTTCCACAATTGCATGGATTACGGCACTGGCGATTAACACAAGCTTCATTGTCGGGGCAGTCATTATCGGTTGTACATCCTGGTGGTGTTTGCAGGATGATCGGCTTACATTCTCCTCGAGCATCTGGCACATGTGACTCTGGACACTCGCAAACCATTGTTCTAACTGGCACACTGTCCAATACGCTACACTTAGCTGAACTTGCGCATGGCGAAAGTTCAGTGCATGGGTTTTTGCATTTATTGTCGATACATGCCAAGCGGCTTGGACAGTCTGGATCGTTGACACATTGTGGCTCGGCAGCTTGTCGTTCACAGTACGATAATGGATTGCCAAGTGGTGCTGTTGGAGGACATCTGCAAACAGCAGCATGGTTAATGGCACTGCAAAGAGCGTTCTGGGCACATGGGTTGTCTAAGCAAGGATTGACACATTGGTTGGCAACACACGCTTGGTTGGAAGAACAGTCGTAATCTGAGCGGCACTCAACACGAAGACATCTAGTGAACGGATCGCCTTCGAGTCCTTGTGGGCAGCGACATGTTGCACGATGGTTTCGTCCAAAGCATTCGGCGTTCAGTGCACATGGATCAGATAACAAACATGGGTTGACGCACTCCCTATTGACACATTGTTTGTCCAAGGAGCACTCATCATCGGAAGAACATCCGATTTGCACACAACCAAACTGAGCGTTTCCTGAAAAGCCAGCCTTGCAGTAGCACACTGGGTGATGGTTTCTCACAATGCATTCTGCGTTGTTTCCACAGTTGCAAGGATTCACGCACTGCTCATTGACACAAGATTCAGTCTTTTGACAGTCTGAGCTCGACTTGCAGCCAATCGTTGAAACCTCAGTAGCTAAAAGGTGAGAAAAGTTTTATAGGAATGAAGTCGAGCTTTGGGCTAATTTTTAACTTACGTGGAATACATGCTGTTCTTGCATCGCCACTATATCCTTGTGGACATCTGCAAACTGGTTCACGATTTTCGACATGACAATAAGCCCCACGTCCACAAGGATCCTCCGAACATGGGTTGATGCAACGTTCATTTCTGCAAGTTTGATCTGTTGGACAGTCATCGTTTTTGTAACACTCGGCAGTCGGTCTTGTGGGTGGAGTTTTGCCAGCTGAAAATAAAAGAAAATATCAGTCGGTACTATAAATTAGTCTTAAGTTGATAAACTTACTTATTGGATTGCATTCAACTCTTGGATTGCCTTCGTAGCCCAATGGACAAGTGCACTGCGCATAGTGATCTCTGGATCTGCATTGAGCATTCAATCCACAACGATCAAGACGACAAGCTTCGATGCACTGTCCTCTTTGGCATACCTCTGAGTTGGCGCATTCGTCATTTATTTGACATCCCGAAATAACGTCGTGTTTGATTGGCACGCAGTTCCTCGAGTTATCTGTGACCATATCGCTCGGGCACTTGCAAATCATTGTTCTTAATGGCAGAGTATCAAGTACAGTGCACGTTTGCTGTGGTGTACAGACATTTGGAACGGCACATGGATTGGCACAGCGGTTGTTCATGCAAGCTAATTGTGTTGGGCAATCAGAGTCAACTTCACATTCAGGTTTGGGCCTTTCTGGCTCCTTAAAGCCGACGCATTCGACGAAGGGATTACCAGTTGTTCCTTGACGGCACTGACACTGTGGTTGATGTCGTCGTCCTGTACATATGGCATTTTGAGCGCAGGTGTCGTCGTCACAGACTGGTCGACAGATTCTGTTCAATCGATCACAAGCCTCATGATCGGCACAATCCTCGTTATATTGACAGTGACCAGCGATGCACGAAACGAAAGGATTTCCTTGAGTTCCTGCTGGGCACACACAAACGGCTTGATGGTTTTGTGATTGACACTGGGCACCTGTTCCACATCGAACAGAGCCGAATGTGCATGGATTGACGCAGTTTTCATTGATACAGGCCTTATCATACGGACAGTCTGAGTTGATCTTACATTCAGCTGTTGAATGAGATGAAGTTAAGGTTGGTTTTGTCTTATCTTGAGAATGGTTATACTTACGTTTGTAGCATTGTACTTGTGGATCACCGACCCATCCGGGTGGGCAGAAACACAATGGTCTGAAGTTTGACACACGACATTCGGCATTTCCAGCGCATGGGTTACCCTCAGCGCATGGATCCTGGCAGCGTCGGTTGATGCAAGCTGTTGACGGAGGGCAGTCTGAGTCATGAGTGCATCCAGCAACTATTGTCTTTGATTCTTCATAACAGTTGACGAAAGGATCACCCAGTAGACCACTCGGACACGTACACACAGCACGGTGTTTCTCTGCTAAGCATTCGGCAGTCTTGGCACATGGAGAGCCATCGACGCATGGATTCATACAGACCCCACTTCGGCAGGCTTCAGTGTCTGGGCAATCGTCGTGAGATCGACAGCCGTGGTCTTTTTGCGGTTCTGTTGGAGGAAACAAGTGAAATGTTAATAAAGTTCTCCTCTCTGAAGGGCTATGAAAAGTGTTCTAAAAAAGTGTGTGAATAGACAAGAGTGTATTTGAGAAACAAGGTGCTCTGGAACTACTTAATATACAAATTGTATGTACAATGCACCGCTGGAAAGTTTACAAAAATCTTTAAAGTTCATTAGACAGTTACAAATGTGATGGCTTGAAATTGTGTGCTTACCCTTTCGACATCCAACGTCGGCATCGCCAACATATCCTGGTTCACATTGACACATCATGGTGCGCAGTGGAAGTGTGTCCACAACAGAGCATATGGCATTTTGTCCACATGGCTTGGTGACTGCACATGGATTCTTACATTCTCCAGAGAAGCACGCCAGTTTGCTTGGACAGTCAGCGTCGACGGTACATTGTGGTTTTTCTTTCTGAATGATGATGGTACATTGCTTTTGTGGATCACCGGTGTATCCGGGTGGGCATCTGCAAAGCGCGCGGTGGTTATCTACTCGGCATTGTGCTCCAACACCACAATTACATGGATCTTCGCATCGTTCGTTGAGACAGGCCAAATGGAAGGCACAATCGTTGTCACGGGTACATTCTGGTCTGACACATTGAACTTGAGGGTTACCTCGGTATCCTTCTGGGCAATAGCAGCGGGCTTTGTGATTATAATCAGCCCTGCATGTAGCCAATGTTCCACATTGTGTAAATAGACATGGATTGGCACATTGTTTGTTGACACAGGCTTCATTTGATGGACATTCGTCATCTGATCGACAACCAACGACATGACAATATGTCTGAGCGTTTCCAGTGAATCCTTCATTGCAGACACAAAGTGGGCGATGCAGTTGAACATGACATTTGGCGTTTTGTCCACAGATGTTTGCCTGCTCGCATGGGTTCTTACATTCCTGGTTGATACAGGCCTTATCATTGGAGCAGTCGTTGTCTGAGGTACACTCGGGTTGAGGCACAACGACGACATCTACTTGACGTGTGCATTCATTGTATGGGGACCCATAGTATCCCGTTGGACATATGCAAAGCGCTTTGTGATTGATGGCATTACAAATAGCATTGACACCGCAGGCGTTAATGCAAGGGTCTCTGCATTTCTGATTGACACAGGCTCGATCTCTTGGACATTCTTCATTGGTAACACATTCTGGGTATGTGCAAGTTGCGGCTCCATTGATTACGCGACAATTTCCATTGCTTCGACATGGCGATGGGTTGCAAGGATCGACTGGATCCTTTTTAGCTGGTGTGTGGCATTCGACGAAGGGATTACCAACCATTAAACTTGGGCACGAGCAAATTGGATTGTGATTTACGACTTGACACTGTGCCGCATAGCCACAAACTCCTGGACATGGATCGACACATTTAGCGTTGACGCACGCCAGATTTTTGGAACAATCAGAGCTTAGTGTACATTCTGGGCGACAGCCTTGACCGATTGGGTTACCAAAGTATCCAGACATACATTCACAAACTGCATTTCCTCTTACATTCTTGCATATTGAGTTGGATCCACAAGGACTTGGGTAGCACGGATCTTCAGTCTTTGGTTTGTCTTCTCTTCGAATGACTGGTGTGCACTGTCTAAAGGCATCTCCAGTGAGTCCAGACGGACATGAACACACAGGAATGTGGTTATGAATCGTGCAGATAGCTTCTATGCCACAGGTTCCTGGGCATGGATCAACGCACTTGTACCGGATACAGGCTCTATTTGCTGAACATTCTGAATTTCCAACACATTCTGGGCGACATCCTTCGTAGGGGTTTCCGATGTAATCATTGAGACACTCGCAAGTGTAGCTATCGCCTCTTACTTGACACTCGGCATTGCTTCCACATGGCGAAGGGAAGCATGGATTTGTTGGTCGTTTCGGAGTTGGGGGTATTTCTGAAATAATAAGGAATTTTTAATTTGAGTATGGATCCTCAGCGATTCGTTTAGCTGAAATCTTACTTGGTATATCAGTGCAACGGTAGAACGGATCACCAGTTAGTCCATCTGGACACACACAATTTGGAATGTGCAGAGTGACTAAACACTGAGCGTTCTGTCCACACGATCCGGGACACGGATCGCGGCACTTTTGATTGATGCATGCTAAGTTATTGGAACAATCGTCATTACTGCTACACTCTGGGCGACAATGCGGTGGTTGGCCTATGTATTCAGGAATACAAGTACACCTAGCTTGGCCGTTATCATTGCGACACTCAGAGTAAAGGCCACAAGGTGAAGGAAGGCAAGGGTTTACTTCGGGTGGTGGGTCACGGTATTCTAGAAAAATATCAGAGACCGGGTTAGGTTTTCTTTGTTTAGGGAAAAGTCAGGGGATCTGTCCTACCTATTGATTTACAAAAGTCGTAAGGGTTTCCGGCGTAAGCAGCTAAACATTCACAGTGCGCTCTGTGTTGAACCACCTGGCATATGGCGTTGACACCACATTGCCCTGGGCAAGGATCAATACACTTGTTGTTTACACATGCCTGAGTCTGGCTACAATCTGAACTGGTGTAGCACTCAAGGCGGCAATTGGGTGGAGCTCCTAAATAGCCAGTTACACATGAACACACGGCATTGCCATTGCGTTCGATGCACTGACTATTCGGGCCACACGGTGATGGCTGACATGGATTACTTACAATTTCATCTGGAATATGGATACAGTTTCGTGATACTTACTTGAGAGGGACATTCTATCAAAACTTACCTTTAACTGGTTCACAAAGAACAAACGCATTACCGGTCATTTTCTCTGGGCATCTACACATCGGGATGTGATTGTTTATCTCACAAAGAGCGTTTCTGCCACATGTTCCCGGACAAGGATCTACACATTTATTTCGAGAGCAAGCTCGATCTCTTGAGCAATCTGAGTTCAAAATGCATTCAGGTCGACATCCAATGTTTGGATTGCCATGATACTCTGCGATACATGAGCATTGTCCGTTATTGCAAATTGTGTTTGAACCACATGGTGAGGGGTTACATGGGTCAACGGGAGTTTTCACTACAACGGCTTGAGATGGAAAAAGAAATAAAAACGATTTAGGAAGGGCGTTAATAGACAGGATTTGTCAGTCATACTCGGTGGAGGTGCGGGTTGACAGCTGGTAAATGGATTTCCGGTGTAGCCACTCGGACAGGAACAGATCGGTGTATGATTGATAACATTACAGATCGCAGCAAATCCGCAAGAACCAGGACATGGATCGGCGCACCTTTCGTTGATGCAGGCCTGATTGCTTGGGCATTCGGAGTGCAAGGTACACTCTGGCCGGCAGTTTGGCGGTGATCCAATATAGTTTGGTAGGCACGAACATGAGGCTGAATTCCTGACTTCTCGACATTGAGAGTATGGTCCACATGGTGATGGATGGCAAACCTCGGCAGGAGTATTTTTCACAGGAGGTGCTAAAAAACGATGAAGTGATTCGTGAGGTTTGTTTTGAAGAGGGAGAAAATGCAAGTATTTACGTATTGGATAGCATCGCGTAAAGGCTTCGCCTGTGTATCCCGTTTTGCACGAACATATCGGACTGTGTTGACGGACATGACATTCAGCATTAATGCCACAAGATCCTGGACAAGGGTCGCTGCACTTTTGATTCATACAGGCCTTATCACTTGAACATTCAGAACTGACAACACATTCAGGGCGACAAACTGGAGGACTGCCAACGTATTCAGGAAGACAAGCACAGACAGCTTGTTGGTTGACTTCGTGACACTGGCTATTTGGTCCACATGGTGAAGGTTGACAAGGATTTACGTAGTGCGTTATGATTTCTGTGAAATTTTTAAGTAAAGAGTTGGTTTTTGGTTTTTTACGAATTAAAATTAAAAGCGAGTAAGGGTTAGGAAAGCTATTTAAAGAATCTTAAGAATCTACAAACCAGTGGTCTTTGAAAACTGTGGTTATGTTTTAAATTTAAGGTTTGAGAAAATCCGGTAAGAAAGAGTTAAGTTAGCTCTGAGGTTTTGAGGTGCCAGACCGATAAAGTGCCTTATTCCTCGAACTTCACTTAAATCAAAGCATTTAAAAACCTCTGTTGTTGAGGATCACATCAGTTTTTAGTACAAACCAAACTTCAAGGTTAGGGTCTTGAAAATTGGTCAATACTGGCATAAGGATAGTTCAGAAGGCTTGAATGTCTTATGACTGATGTTCGTTCTTAAATTCTAGATTTTACTTCTTATTACAGAAAGTTTAGTAGTCAGGTTCTTAAGGTCTTGGGTAGTTTCAAGGCTTTGTAAATTTAAAGGCTTAAGATTAGTCTAGTGGTTATTAGTTATCATCTTTGAGTTGGTAAATTCCGGAAAGTTTCATGATCGAGAGATTTTCAATTATGAAACCTAAGGAACTTCTCGTGACTTGAGAATACTTTTAGTGGGTTAAAAGGGTTTTTAGATAGGTACATGGACAAAGTCTTACTTTCAGCTGGAGGACTACAGACGACATATGGATCTCCGATGTATCCAAAATCACATTCACAGATTGGCACGTGGTTGACAACGCGGCAGAACGCGTTCCGTCCACAAGCTCCTGGACATGGATCTTTACATTTGTTATTATCGCACATTCTATCGGCCTGACAGTCTGAATTTCGTGTACACTCAGGTCTGCAGACTTCATAGGGATTGCCAAAGTAATCTGGCAAACACTGACAATGGCTGAAGCCATTTCTTGGCCTACAAATGGCATTTGGTCCACAAGGGCTTGGACTACATGGTACTGCGACTTCGGTTGGTGGATCTTTTTGCCGGACACATGAAACAAATGGATCACCAGTCATTCCTTGAGGGCAGTAGCACATTGCACTGTGACTAAGTACAGTACACTGGGCTTCTGATCCGCAAGATCCCAGACATGGATCGGCACACTTCTGTTGAATACAGGCCTTGTTCGATGGGCATTCAGCATTGTTAACACACTCAGGGCGGCAATTTGGTGGGGCTCCTATAAATTCGGGCAGACAAGTGCATTTGTAGCTATCATTCTGAGGTTCGCACTTGGCGTTGAAGCCACAAGGTGAGGGCAGGCATGGGTCCTTACGAACTGGTGGTGGTTGTTCAACTAGAATTGGGTGTGTAAAGTAGGGATTGTTTGAAAAGTTAATTGACGTACTTATTGGCTGGCATGCGATAAACGGATTTCCAGTATGTCGTGGTGGGCAGGTACAGAATGGATTGTGATTCCTCACAGTGCATTCTGCACGCATACCACAGGTTCCAGGACAAGGATCTTTGCATTTTTGACTAAGACAGAATCTATCCAATGGGCAGTCAGAGTTTGTTGTACATTCAGGTCGGCAAGATGGTGGGGATCCAAAGAATCCAGGCACACACGAACATATGGCCTGTTGGTTGATTTCGCGACATTGACTGTTAGGTCCACAGGGTGAGGGGTAGCAAGGATTTGTGAGAACTGGTGGCGGTAGTTGATCGCATTGTATAAATGCACTTCCAGTCATTCCTTCGGGGCACGAGCAAGTAGGAATGTGGTTTTGAACAGTGCACAAGGCATTCCTGCCACAAGTGCCTGGACAAGGGTCAGCACACTTGCTGCGGATGCAAGCTCGATCGCGTGGGCAGTCCGAATTCAAAACACACTCAGGACGACATCCGGAATAGGGATCTCCTCGGTAATCAGGGATGCATGTACAGATTCCGTTGTTGCAATTAGCGTTGGCACCGCAAGGTGATGGAGAGCAGGGGTTTTCTGGAGTTGGTGGGTCACCTAAGATGGAGAAAGTTCGGAAGTGAGGTGATTGCGGCCAGTTGAAAGGGGTTATCTTACGTATGACAGGCGGCAGAGGTGTGCAGAATGTGAACGGATCGCCGGTGTATCCGGAAGCACAAACACAGTTTGGAACGTGGTTAAGAACGTTGCAAATTGCTGATTGGCCACATGAACCAGGACAAGGATCGCGACACTTCTCATTTATGCATGCAAGATTGGTAGGACAGTCCGAATGAACACTACACTCAGGACGGCAGTTGGGTGGAGTTCCTTGATAGCTTGGCAGACAAGAGCAAGATGGACCACCGTTGATGTTGCGGCACTGAGCAAATTGTCCACACGGTGATGGGATGCATGGATCACGAACAGGTTCGGGAATTGGGTCCACAGGAGCTATAACCGGTAAATTAGTATCTTTGCGCTTGGGTATGACGAAAGTCTTACGTGGAATAGGGTAACATCTGGTGAATGCATCGCCGGTATAACTAGACCGACAAGAACAGATTGGGTTATGATTATGCACATGACATTCAGCATTTTGTCCACACACTCCTGGACAAGGATCACCACATTTTTGGCTAATACAAGCTTTGTTGAGAGGGCATTCAGTATTGAGTACACATTCTGGTCTACATGCTGGTGGACTGCCAATGAATTCTGGCAAACAAGAGCAGACTGCCTGCTGATTGACTTCGCGACACTGGCTATTGGCTCCGCAAGGCGAGGGAACACAGGGATTCACGTACTCAGGAACAGCTTCAAAATTCGGAAGAAGGGTTTATTTTGGAAAAATTCGGACAAAAATAATTTTCTTACGTTTGGGTATAGGGAAGCAGTATTGGAAAGGATTTCCTGTATAGTCCTGATAGCAGTCACAGTTTGGTAAATGACTGACGACATGACATTGGGCGTTTTGTCCGCAAGTTCCCGGACATGGATCAACGCATTTTTGCTGTACGCAAGCTTTGTTCGACGGGCAGTCTGAGTTAAGGACACATTCGGGACGACATCCTTCATAAGGATTACCAAAATACTCCGGCAAACAAACACATGATCCAACTGATCCATGTTGTCGGCATTCGGCATTACTGCCACAAGGGTTTGGCTGACAGGGATCGATTTGATTCCGAACAGGATCTGGTATCTGAGCACATCGTGTAAAGGGATCACCCATAAAACCAGACGAACAGACACAATTGGGTATGTGATTGACTGTCCTGCATTCTGCGTTTTGGCCACACAAGCCAGGGCACGGATCAACGCACTTCTGACTTATGCAAGCTTTATCGCTTGAACACTCTGAGTTTGATACACATTCGGGACGACATTGTGGTGGTGAGCCCATGAACCCAGAGAGACAAGAACAGGCTGGACTTCCATTGGAGTTAACGCATTGGGAGTAAGGTCCACATGGTGACGGACGGCAAGGATCGGGGTCGTCTTTTATGATTGGTTCAACTGAAACGTGGAAAGTCGTATTGATGTTTTTTTTTGCAAAAAAGTAGGCATTCTACCTTTGACTTCACAGGCAACGAAAGGACTTCCAGTATAGCCTGGTAGACACGAGCAGTGTGGATTGTGATTGATCACATTACACACAGCGTTGCGTCCACAGGTTCCTGGGCATGGGTCTTGGCATTTTTGACTAATACAGGCGCGATTGGCTGGACATTCTGAGTTGGTGACACATTCAGGTCGGCAAGCTGGCGGTGAACCGATGAACTCTGGCAAACACGAGCATATGGCATGGCTGTTAACTTCGCGGCACTGGCTGTTGGGGCCACATGGCGAGGGATTGCATGGGTTTTCTATAATGGGCTCTGCAAGAAGGTGGAATGGTTATTTTCTAAAATACCTAGCTTTGAGTCTGATTTACTTGGAGTTGGCAAACACTGTATAAATGCATTGCCTGACATTTCTGCTGGGCAATGGCACATTGGGACGTGATTGTTTACTTCGCAAATAGCGTTTAAGCCACAAGTTCCAGGGCAAGGATCAATGCATTTGTTTCGGATGCATGCTTTGTCGCGAGGGCATTCAGAGTTCATAATGCACTCTGGTCGACATTCTGTGTAAGGGTCACCGTGGTACTCTGAAATACATGTGCACTGTCCGTTGTTACAAACGGCGTTAGGGCCACACGGAGATGGATTGCATGGGTCGTCGGCTACTGGTGGTTCTAGATTTATAAAGGGGTTAAAGTGATTTTGATTTTGACAGCTTTCGTTGTTCTTACTCGGTGGTGGAGCTGGCGAGCATGCTAGGAATGGGTTTCCTTCATAACCGGTCGGACATGTACACATTGGAACATGATTACGGACATTGCAAATAGCATTGAACCCACAAGATCCCGGACAAGGATCTTTACACTTTTGTTGTAAACAGGCTTGATCCTGAGGACAATCTGAGTTCAATACGCATTCAGGTCTACAATTTGGTGGTTGACCAATGTAGGACGGTAAACAAGAGCATGATGGTTGGTCATTCAAGTTGCGACACTCCGCAAATTGTCCACAAGGTGAGGGAATACATGGATCGCGATATGGTTCGACGTCTGGTGGTGGTGGTGGAATGGCATAGCATCGCGTGAACGCGTCGCCTGTATAACCAGACTGGCACGAGCACAGCGGGCTATGATTCCATACCCTACATTCGGCGTTGGTACCACAAGTACCTGGACAAGGGTCAACACACTTTTGGTTTAAACAGGACCGGTCCTGAGGACATTCGTTGTTGGAGGTACACTCTGGACGACATGTAGGCGGACTGCCAACATAATTTGGAAGACAAGAGCAAATGGCTTGGTCATTGGCGGTCTTACATTGGCTATTCGGACCACAAGGTGACGGAAGACACGGATTCTTATACTCTTTCACGGCTACAATGGGATAAAGTGCTTAAAGTATTGTGGGGAAGGGTAGGTAAACCTTTAAATTTCTTACGTTCTGGTGGAATGGAACAATAGGTGTATGGGTCTCCAGAGTATCCATCATAACAGCTACACGTTGGAAGATGATTGACGACATTGCACCTGGCATTTTGGCCACAAGTACCAGGACATGGATCTCGGCATTTCTGGTTTGCACAAGCTTGATTCGATGGGCAGTCTGAGTTGAGTACACACTCTGGACGACATCCTTCGTAGGGATTTCCAAAGTATTCTGGCAGGCACTGACATGAACCGGCACCTCCTCGTTCCTCGCATTTAGCATTTGCTCCGCACGGACTGGGATTGCATGGATTGACTTCGTCAAGCTGTGTTGGTCTTCTTGGATTGCATTGTGTAAACGGATCTCCTTCGAAGCCTTCGAGACAAATGCATGATGGCGTATGACTAACGACTTGGCAAAGTGCATTCTGTCCACAGAGACCAGGGCAAGGATTCTTGCATTTTTGGTTGATGCAGGCCATGTTACTGGCACATTCCGATGAAGTAATACATTCTGGTCGGCAATTAGGTGGACTGCCAATGAAACTTGGCAAACATGAGCATGAGGGTGAGTCACCTCTCGTCTCACATTGTGAATTGGGTCCACAGGGGCTTGGAGTACATGGACTTATTGGTTTTCTGACTACAGGTGGTGGTGGTAGACGTTGGCAGCTCGTAAATGGATTTCCTGAAAACCCGTCTAGACATGAACAGAATGGATTGTGGTTGACAACGTTGCAATGGGCATTGAGGCCACATGTTCCTGGGCATGGATCACGACATTTTTGGTTCTGACATGCCTGGTTAAGTGGACAATCTGAATTGATTGTACATTCTGGATGGCAAGTAGGTGGACGGCCAATAAAACCGGGGATACATGAACAAACAGCTTGTTGATTTACATCACGGCACTGACTGTTTGGCCCACATGGTGATGGTTGACAGGGATTACCGATCGGAGGGGCTACAGCATTGGAAAAGAAAAATAGAGTTACTCTTTCGGTTGGGGTTGAAAAGGGATAAACCTTACGTGGTATTGGGTTGCATTGTATGAAGGCGCTACCAGACATTCCATCTGGGCATCTGCACATTGGAATATGGTTGTTCACTTCGCAAATAGCACTAAGCCCACATGTTCCAGGGCATGGATCGACACATTTGCTTCGTATACAAGCCTTATCTCGGGAGCAATCGGAGTTAAGGACACATTCAGGGCGACAACCTGAATAAGGATCACCGTGGTACTCAGGCAAACAGGTACATTGGCCATTGGAGCACTGAGCATTGGGACCGCATGGCGACGGGTTACATGGATCGTCGAGAACTGTTGGTTCTAAAGAGAGATTTGTAAAATTGAACTTCAGAGTAAAAGAATGCAAATTACTTGGAGTTGGAGGTTGAACAACGCAGTTGGTGAAAGGATCACCAGTGTATCCAGCTGGGCATGTGCAAACTGGTGTATGATTGATAACACTGCACAGAGCCAAATTGCCACATGAACCTGGACAAGGGTCAATACATTTTTCTCTGACACATGCCATACTAGCTTGACAATCAGAGTTAATGACACATTCTGGACGGCAGTTTGGTGGAGCACCGAAGTACGATGGAAGGCATGAACATGAAGGCTGATCGTTTATCGGTTGACACTGAGCATTGGCTCCACATGGTGATGGAACACATGGATCACGGTATGGTGCTACATGCGTTGGTGGTGGTGGTGGAGGAATTGGAGAACATCTTGTGAAGGGGTCTCCTGTGAATCCTTGTCTACAAGAACACAGAGGACTGTGATTTCTCACGTTGCAGTCAGCATTTTGTCCACAGGCTCCAGGGCATGGATCGACACATTTGCGGTTGACACAGGCTTTGTCGAAAGCACACTCAGAGCTTGTGGTACACTCTGGCCGGCAAGCTGGTGGGCTTCCAACATAAGTTGGAAGACAAGAGCAGACAGCTTGTTGTTGGACCTCACGGCACTGACTATTTGGGCCACAAGGTGTAGGCTGACAGGGATTGACATAATCAGGAATGGCTAAAACAAAACATAGAATAAGTAAACATTGCTTTATGAAGGGTCGATGAAGCGGCTCACGTTCTCTGATGACACTACAGAACCGGTACGGGTCACCAGTGTAGCTGGGGATGCAGGTACAAGATGGTAGATGGTTGACGACGTTACAGACTGCATTTTGTCCACAGGTTCCTGGACATGGGTCTTTGCATTTGCTTTGAATACAAGACTTCGTTGATGGACAATCTGAATTAAGAACACATTCTGGTCGACATCCGTCGTAAGGGTTACCGATGAACTCGGGCAGACACTGACAAGCTCCAGCACCATTTCGTTCAGTACATTGTGCGTTGGCTCCACAAGGACTTGGTTCACAAGGACTCGTTTTCTCTGGTTGGATTTCCCGAACGATTTCACAGGAACTAAACGGATCGCCACTAAAGCCCGTAATACACACGCACATGGGAGTGTGATTGATGACATGACAATCAGCGTTGTTTCCACAAACCCCAGGGCATGGATCTTTGCACTTTTGGCCGATGCATGCCTGAGAGCTTGGGCACTCTGAGTTGGTCACACATTCAGGGCGACAGTTAGGTGGCGAACCGATGAAATTTTGAAGACAGGAGCAAGATGGTGATTGACCATTGACTCGGCATTCAGAATTGGGTCCGCAGGGATTGGGGCGACAAGGGTCTTTTTCATCTGCTGGTGGTGGTTCAACTGAAATGAAGATGGGGGCTGTAGGAAATTTCGCATTGAAACTAGGATTCAACCCACTTATTATTGGATGGCAAGCAGCGAAGGGATTTCCAGAGAATCGATTCCTGCAACGGCAAATAGGGTTGTGATTGACTACCGAGCATTCTGCATTGACTCCACAAGTTCCTGGACATGGGTCGTTACATTTGTTTTGAAGACATGCCCTATTAAGAGCACATTCTGAGTTGGAAACACATTCTGGGCGACATTGGGGTGGGCTTCCAATATACTCTGGCAAACAAGAACACACTGCTTGCTCATTAATTTCTCGACATTGGCTGTTCGGGCCACAAGGTGATGGCTGGCATGGGTTTTGACGTATTTTTTCTGAAAAGGGGATTGAGAAGTCTTGTTATAAGGGTAAAGAACTTGGTCAAGAAGCATTTACGTGGAACAGGAGAACATTGAGCGAAAGCGTTTCCTTCCATTCCTTCGGGACAGTGGCACATGGGGATATGATTGAAGACCTCACAAACAGCATTGATTCCGCAAGTACCTGGACATGGATCCAAACACTTGCTTTGGATACATGCTTTGTCGCTAGAGCAATCTGAGTTCAAAACGCACTCTGGACGACAACCTACATAGGGATCTCCATGATATTCTGGTACACAAGAGCACTGACCATTTTGACAAATGGCGTTGGCTCCACACGGCGATGGATTACAAGGATCTGGTGTTTCTGTTGGAATTGGATCAGGTGGTATTGGCCGACAAGATGTAAATGGATCACCGGTATATCCTCGGGTGCATTGGCAAATCGGAGTATGGTTAATGACGCTACATTCGGCATTGAAACCGCAAGATCCTGGACAAGGGTCGACACATTTTTGTGAGATACAAGCCATATTGCTGGGACACTCTGAATTGACGACACATTCGGGACGGCAATTTGGTGGTGAACCCAAATAAGTTGGTAAACAAGAGCATGATGGACTGCCAAAGCTGTCGCGACACTCGGCGAACTGACCGCAGGGAGACGGCACACAAGGATCTCGGTACTCATCGCGTTTTGGAGGTGGCGGAGCTATTTGAAAGAGCGATTTTGTTACAAGGCTAAGCAGTGATTTGTTTTGGGTCTTACGTGGAATGGGGTAACACCTGGTAAAGGCGTCACCTGTAAATCCATTGTTACAACTACACAGAGGGGAATGATTGCGGACTCTACACTCTGCATTCGTGCCACAAACTCCAGGGCAGGGATCAGCACATTTTTGATTCTTACAGGCCTTATCTAAGGCACATTCAGAGTTGGTGGTGCATTCTGGTCGACATGCAGGTGGACTTCCTATGAACTCTGGAAGGCATGAGCAAACCGCTTGCTCGTTTACTTCACGACATTGTGAATTGGGTCCACAGGGAGTTGGTTGGCAGGGGTTAACGTATTCTTTTATGATTGCTAAGGAAGGATGTCAGTGAAAGAGCTGTTTTTTGTGAATTCAAATTCGATGGGACTTACGTTTTTCTGGGATAGAACAGTAGGTATAAGGGTTTCCCGTGTAACCTGATAAGCAGTCACACGTGGGCAAATGATTGACAACATTACAAAGAGCATTCTGACCACAAACGCCAGGACAAGGGTCCTTGCATTTTTGATTGACACAAGCCTTGTTTGAAGGGCAGTCGGAATTTTGTATACATTCTGGACGACATCCTTCGTAAGGATTGCCAAAGTACTCAGGAAGACACTGGCACGATCCAGCATTGTTGACTTCTCTACATTCGGCGTTGATTCCACAAGGATTTGGATTACAGGGCCTAGTTTCATCTGCTGGTGGTGGTTTCGGTGTGCATCCACTGAACGGATCACCAGTGAATCCTTCTGCGCATATACACATTGCAGTGTGGCTTATTACTCGGCACTCAGCATTGTTTCCACATAATCCAGGGCAAGGGTCCTTACATTTCTGGTTAAGGCAAGCTTTGTTGCTGGGGCACTCCGAGTTGGTAACGCATTCGGGTCGGCAGTTGGGTGGTGCTCCAATGAATTCAGCTAGACATGAGCAAGATGGTGAATCACCTACGGCCTTGCATTGAGAGTTGGGTCCGCACGGTGATGGTTGGCATGGATCTTTTTGTTCATCTGGTATCGGTGCTATTATTTCTTGGCAGCGAACGAAAGGGCTTCCAGTGTAGCCGGACGGACAAGTACAGAATGGGTTATGATTAACCACTGTACATCTAGCACCGATTCCACAAGTTCCTGGACATGGATCAATGCATTTCTGGTTTTGACATGCCAAAGATGGTGAGCAGTCAGTGTTTCGTGTACAATCTGGACGACAAGTTGGTGGATTGCCGATGAATCCTTCGATACATGAGCAGACGGCATTGCCTTGGAATTCACGACAACGTGAATTAGGTCCGCATGGACTTGGGTTACAGGGGTGCACAACTTCTGGATCGCGATCAATTGGATTGCATTGTACGAAGGCGTTACCGGCCGTATTTTCTGCGCATCTACACATTGGAATATGGTTGATGACTTCGCATATCGCACTGAAACCGCAGGTTCCTGGACATGGGTCTGCACACTTGTTACGTATGCATGCCTTATCCGATGAACATTCTGTACTGAGAACACATTCAGGGCGGCAGCCAACGTACGGATCGCCTTGGTATTCGGCAATACAGGTACATTGGCCGTTGTTGCAAAGGGCATTACTGCCACACGGTGATGGGTTGCAAGGATCGTCCTTGACAGGAGGTGTTGCTGTAATTTGGAAAATGAGAAAATAATCTATGGTCTTGCAGCACTCTAAGGAAAAGTCTTACGCTTTGGTGCAAGTTGACAGATTGCGAACGGATCGCCTACATAACCTTGTACGCAAGAGCAGATTGGTGTGTGATTGATTACGCTGCACTGCGCATTCAAGCCACAAGAGCCTGGACATGGGTCTATACATCGATTGTTAATGCAAGCCAAGTTACTGGCACATTCGGCACTGGATGAGCATTCGGGACGGCAGTTTGGAGGGGATCCAAAGAAACTCGGCAGACAAGAGCACGATGCTTGTCCGTTGGAGTTTCGGCATTGTGAGTTGGGGCCGCATGGTGATGGTAGACAAGGATCGCGAATCCTTTCGGGAACAACGATTGTGGTAGGAGCTACAGGGAATTACAGATTGAGTTTCATAAAGTGTTTGATTTCAAAATCTTTTCTTACGTGGAATTGGGGTACAACGGGTGAATGGGTCACCTGTGTAACCACTTCTGCAAGAACACAGAGGGCTGTGGTTATGCACACGGCACTCGGCATTTGTTCCACATGTTCCAGGACATGGGTCGACACATTTTTGATTTTGACAAGACTTGTCTAAACTGCATTCGGAACTTATTGTACATTCTGGCCGACAGCCTGGAGGAGTGCCTAGATAGTTGGGCAGACATGAACAAACACCTTGTTCGTTTACTTCCTTGCATTGACTATTGGGGCCGCAAGGCGAAGGTTGGCATGGATTAACATATTCTTTTTGGATAGCTGTGAGTGAGTAGGGGTTAGAGGAAGAAAAATTAAGTTTAAAGAGAGGAGTTTTACGTTTAGTTTCTGGAGCACAATAGCGATATGGATCGCCATTGAATCCTGCTCTACAGGCGCAGGATGGAAGATGGTTCAGTACGTGACAGTCAGCGTTTTGTCCACAAGTACCTGGACAAGGATCTCCACATTTATTTTGAAGACAGGCTTTGTTTGAGGGACAATCCGAATTGAGGACGCATTCAGGGCGACATCCCTCGTATGGGTTTCCAAAATACTCAGGCTGACATTGGCAGGAACCAACGCCATTTTGTTGACGACAATCTGCAAACGCTCCACAAGGACTCGGATTGCAAGGGTCTACTACTTCTGGTGGAATTGCACGAACGGCATTACATTGCACAAACGGATCACCTGTGAAGCCTACTTCACAGGTACACATGGGAGTGTGACTGATCACTCGGCAAATAGCATTCTGGCCACATAATCCAGGGCAAGGATCTTTGCATCGTTGATTTCTACAGACCTGTGTTGTGGGACACTCAGAGTTTGTAACACATTCTGGTCTGCAATTTGGTGGACTACCGGAGAAAGTTTCAAGACATGAGCATGATGGAGAACCGTTGATGTTGCGACATTCGGAGTTCGGTCCGCATGGTGATGGTCGGCATGGATCGGATGGTTCGGGGTCACGTTTAACTAGGTGGAGGTGTTTTGTTATAAGTGCTTTTTTAAAGCAACCAATTAATCTTACTTATTCTTTGGCAGAGTGAGAATGGATTTCCTGTATACAGTTCTGGACAAGAACAGAAGGGATTGTGATTCACCACAGAGCACTTGGCATACTGGCCACAAGTTCCAGGGCATGGGTCTCGACATTTTTGATTTTGACATGCTTGATTAAGTGGACACTCAGAGTTGCTGCTACATTCTGGTCGACAAGTTGGAGGGCTTCCTACAAAAGTAGGAAGACAAGAACACACCGCCTGCAAATTTATCTCACGGCATTGGCTATTAGGGCCACATGGTGATGGCTGGCAAGGATTAACGAACACTTCAACTGGAAATAGACTTATTCTTGGAGGACTTTCTTAACAGAATGAGTGGTTTAAAAATACCTTCAGCTGGAATGCACTGACTGAAAGCATTTCCGCTCATTCCATCTGGACAGTGACACATAGGTATGTGATTGTGTACCTCACAAATGGCATTTGAACCACAAGTTCCTGGACATGGGTCTAAACATTTGCTACGAATACAAGCGTGATCACGAGAACAATCTGTATTGAGAACACATTCAGGACGACAACCAATCAATGGATTTCCTTGATACTCGGCAATGCAAGAGCATTGGCCGTTTTGGCAAACAGCATTCGGTCCACAAGGACTTGGATTGCATGGGTCTCGTTCTTCTTCTCTCTCGGGTTCTGAAAAATTGGTTTGAATTTCTGAAGAGACAGATTTTTGAATGAAATTCTTACGAGGTGGTGGAGCTGGTTGACAACTAACGAAAGGATCACCGGTGTAACCAACAGGACACTGACAATTCGGCGTATGGTTAATGACATTACAAGTGGCTGCATAGCCACATGATCCGGGGCAAGGGTCAGTACAATGCTCACGGATGCAAGCCTTATTGCTGACACATTCCGAATTAATTGTACATTCCGGACGGCAGTTTGGTGGGGCACCAATGTACTGTGGAAGACAAGAACACGACGGTGAATTATTTGAGTTGCGGCATTGAGAGTTTGGACCGCAGGGAGTTGGTACACAAGGATCGCGATAAACTTCGACTTCCGTGGGAGGTGGTGGAGCTATAAATGTAAAAAGGAATTCGTAAATCTCTAGGGAGTGTGTGGTACACTCAAGAATATTACGTGGCACTGGATAGCATCGTACGAAGGCATCCCCTGTAAATCCACTTCTACACGAACAAATAGGGCTATGATTTTTGACTCGGCATTCGGCGTTTTGTCCGCAAGTTCCTGGGCAAGGGTCGGCGCATTTGCGATTTATGCATGCCTTATCGGCAGCACACTCGGAACTTGATGTACACTCTGGCCTACACGATGGTGGAGTTCCTATGAATTCTGGCAGACATGAGCAAACTCCTTGGTTATTAACTTCGCGACATTGGCTGTTTGGTCCACAAGGGGAAGGTTGGCATGGGTTGACATATTCAAGGCGAATAGCTGAGAAAATAGGACAAAGTTCAGAGGAATTCCTAAACAAAATACAAGTAAGACTCATACGTTCAGCAGGAATGCTACAGAAGCGGTAAGGATCTCCGGTATACCCGACAAAACAGTTACACGTGGGCAAATGGTTGACAACATTACAGTCGGCATTTTGTCCACAAGTTCCTGGACAAGGATCCTTACACTTTTGTTGTACACAAGCTCTGTTTGATGGGCAATCGGAATCGAGGACACATTCGGGGCGACATCCTTCATAGGGATTTCCAAAGTATTCTGGCAAACATTGGCAAGCGCCAGCGCCGTTTCTTTCAATACAATTGGCATTGGTTCCACACGGGCTAGGATTGCAAGGATTGATATGTTCCTGAGGAAGTTCTCGGACGATTTGACATTGATTAAATGGATCTCCTGTGTAGCCGGTTGTGCAGACACACATTGGTGTGTGGCTAACTACACGGCATTCAGCATTAACACCACAAAGTCCAGGACATGGATCTTTACAGCGCTGGTTGATACATGCGAGATTGCTGGAACACTCTGAATTCGTTACGCATTCGGGTTTGCAATAAGGTGGACTTCCGAAGAAGCCTTCCAAGCAGGAGCAGGATGGCGCTTCTCCAATGCTTCGGCACTCCGAATTAGGCCCACATGGCGAGGGTTGGCAAGGGTTCTTTACAGAAGTATCTTGGGGACGATCTATAATCTCTTGACACGCGACGAACGGGCTTCCGGTGAAATGTGGAAGACATGTACAGAATGGATTGTGATTGACTACGGAGCATTTGGCGTTACGGCCACAAGATCCAGGACAAGGATCCTTACACTTTTGGTTCACGCAGGCGAGGTTTGAAGCACATTCCTGATTAGCAGTACAT
Organism: Melanostoma scalare; assembly: GCA_949752695.1. Lineage (NCBI taxonomy): Eukaryota > Metazoa > Arthropoda > Insecta > Diptera > Syrphidae > Melanostoma > Melanostoma scalare. Next base: position 8,394,536 of record OX456986.1, on the reverse strand, counting down.
TCAGGTCGACAGGATGGTGGACTTCCAATGAACCCTTGTACACATGAGCAAACAGCTTGGTTGTTAACCTCACGGCATTGACTGTTCGGGCCACACGGTGATGGATGACAAGGATTTTGGATGGTTGGTGCTATAAAAATTTGTGGAGTGAGTAATTGAATAGAGACTAGAATTTGATGGTATTTACGTGGAACAGGAGAGCACTGCACAAAGGCATTGCCAGCCATTCCATCAGGACATCTGCACATTGGAATATGGTTTATGACATCACAGAGCGCATTGGTGCCACAAGTTCCAGGACAAGGATCAACGCATTTACTGCGAATACAAGCCTTGTCCCTTGAACAATCAGTGTTAAGAACGCACTCGGGACGACATCCAACGTATGGATCACCATGGTACTCGGAAATACAAGAACACTGTCCATTTGAGCAAATAGCATTTGAACCACATGGTGATGGGTTACAAGGATCGTCAAGAACGGGAGCTAGAAAAATATCAGTGAGGTAATGTGGAAATCGTAATAGATCTAATCTCTTACGTGGCTGTGGAGGTTCGGGCTGGCAATAGGTGAACGGATCTCCCGTATATCCCAACGGACACGAGCAAGTTGGGGTATGATTGATCACATTACAGGTTGCACTAAGTCCACATGATCCTGGGCAAGGATCGCGGCATTTTTCATTTATACAGGCTTGGTTGCTAGAGCACTCCGAATTAATTGTGCACTCTGGTCGACAGTTTGGAGGTGCCCCAATATAGTTTGAAAGACATGAACAAGATGGAGACTGACCAACAGCCCTACATTGTGCGTTTGATCCACACGGCGATGGAACGCAAGGGTCTTGTGGTTCTCTTTGAACTGGAGCAGAGATTGCAGCTAAAACCGAAAAACGTGTGAGGAATAATCTCTTTACGAAGGTAGTTGGAAGTAACTTACGAGGAATAGGATAACATCTGGTGAATGCATCACCTGTGTAACCAGACTTACAACTGCACAACGGACTATGGTTATTCACTCGACATAGAGCGCTGGTACCACACGTTCCAGGACATGGATCCTGGCACTTCTGGTTAATACAGGCACGGTCTGTCGGACATTCTGAGCTTATGGTGCATTCTGGCCTACATACTGGTGGGCTACCAACGAAAGTGGGCTGACAAGAGCAAACGGCTTGAGAGTTAATTTCGCGGCATTGGCTGTTAGGCCCGCAAGGGCTAGGTTGACAAGGGTTGACATACTCTTTCAGTGCTAAAAAAAGACCTTGTCAGAGAAGAATGGAAGAAAATAGTTTCTGAAAACTCACGTTCGCGTTCCTGTTGACAGAATCTGTAAGGATCACCAGAGAAGCCAGTGATACATACACATGACGGAATATGGTTAACAACGTTGCAAAGTGCGTTCTGTCCACAAGTTCCCGGACATGGATCAGTGCACTTGTTGCGTAGACATGCCTTGTTAGATGGGCAATCCGAGTTTAAGGTACATTCTGGACGACATCCTTCGTAGGGATTTCCGAAATATTCTGGAAGGCACTGACAGGCTCCTGCGTCGTTCTTTCTGATGCATTGAGCATTCGAACCGCATGGACTAGGCTGGCAAGGATCGATTTGTTCTAATTGAGGAATTCTAACAGCAATACATTGAATAAATGGATCTCCTTGGAAGCCAACTGGACAAAGACAACTGGGAGTGTGACTTAGAACTTGACACTCAGCTCCAGCTCCACATAATCCTGGACATGGATCCTTGCACCGTTGATTGATGCAAGCCTGACTGCTGGGGCATTCCGAGCTTGTGAGACACTCCGGTCTGCAATTTGGTGGTGCTCCAATATATGATGCGAGGCAAGTACATGATGGTGATTCACCAACAGCACGGCATTCCGAATAAGGTCCACATGGGGAGGGAGTGCACGGAGTTTTAACGACATCACGAGTTGGTTCAACTATGAAGGGCGATTGTGTTAAGACAAATTTTTGGGATAGCGAAATAGGTTAAACATACTTATACGTTGACAACTGATAAATGGGTTGCCAGAGAATCTTTCTGGGCATCGACAGAATGGACTGTGATTGACGACTTGGCATTTGGCATTGGCACCACAGGTTCCTGGGCATGGATCAACGCATTTCTGGTTAAGACAGGCTTGGCTGAGAGAACATTCAGAGTTTGTTGTACACTCTGGTCGACAGAATGGCGGGCTTCCAACGAACTGCTCGAGACAGGAGCAAACGGCTTGTTGATTGATCTCTTGACACCTGCTGTTTGCACCGCAAGGTGTAGGTTGACATGGGTTTGTAATCTCGAGTTCTAAGAGGAGAAAGAGTTTAAGTGAAAGCAAGACAGAATCGCAACTAGTCATACTTGGTCTTGGGGTGCAATTGATAAAGGCGTTGCCTTGCATGCCCTCGGGACATTTGCAAATTGGAATGTGATTCAGAACCTCGCAGATCGCATTCGGCGAACATGTTCCCCGGCATGGATCAACGCATGAATGTCTAATACAAGCGCGATCTCTAGGACAGTCCGTATGTAAGACACATTCTGGTCGGCAACCAGAGAATGGGTCTCCATGGTATTCTGGAATACATGTGCACTGACCGTTGTTGCAAACAGCATTCGGGCCGCATGGTGAGGGATTGCAAGGATCATCCTTGAAGACTTCGGCTAAAAAAAAGAAGAATTTGAAAGGGAATTCATGAAGCCCCTCAAGACTTACGTTCAACTGGGGCTGGCTTTGGATTGCAGATTGTAAATGGATCTCCAATGTATCCATCTAAACAAGTACAAATGGGGGTGTGGTTGATAACATTGCAAATAGCACTAACTCCGCATGATCCTGGACAAGGATCTCGACACTTTTCGTTGATACATGCTTGGTTTGTGGGGCACTCCGAATTAATGGAGCACTCTGGACGGCAGTTTGGTGGTGATCCAATGTAGTTAGACAAGCATGAGCAAGATGGAGAATCGTTGATTTCACGACACTGAGAATTTGGACCACATGGGCTGGGAACGCATGGGTTGCGGTAGACATTCTTGACTGGAGGCGGTGGAGCTGAAGAAAAGGTTTTGTGAGGAAAGCAAAAATGGGGTGACCAAGTAAGTCTTACGAGGAATGCTAAAGCAGCGACTGAAAGGATCGCCAGTGAAGCCACTTCTACATGAACAAATTGGACTGTGATTCCTCACACGGCAATCAGCATTATGTCCGCATGTTCCTGGACACGGGTCTACACATTTGCGATTAATGCAGGCCTTGTCGGCTGGACACTCAGAGCTGGCTGTGCACTCAGGTCTACAGGCTGGAGGACTTCCGATGTTTTCAGGGAGACAAGAACAAACAGCTTGGCTGTTTACTTCGCGACATTGACTGTTTGGACCACACGGCGATGGTTGACACGGGTTTACGTACTCTCGAATTGCTTTAAATGACAAAATAAGTTTGGTACTGGATTTCTGTGGTTAGCGTAAAAAAGCTTACGTTCTTTTTCAACATTACAGGCGCGATATGGATCGCCAGTATAGCCAGAGAAACAGTTGCAGGAAGCCACGTGGTTAATAACTTGGCATTCGGCATTTTGTCCGCAGGTTCCTGGACATGGATCCCTGCATTTGTTTTGAAGGCAGGCGCGATTGGACGGACAATCAGAATTAAGGACGCATTCTGGACGGCAGCCCTCATAGGGATTGCCAAAGTATTCAGGTATACATTGGCATGATCCCGCCCCACCTCGTTCTTCGCACTTAGCATTGGTTCCACAAGGACTTGGGTTACAAGGATTTAGCGGTTCGTCCTTGATTCGAATTTCATTGCACTGACTGAATGGATCTCCAGTAAAGCCAGATGCACAAAGACACATGGCTGTATGTGATACTACGCGGCATTCGGCATTATTGCCACAAAGCCCTGGACATGGGTCTACACATTTCTGATTGATACACGCCATGTTCGTGGCGCACTCTGAGTTGGAGACACATTCTGGTCGACAAGTCGGTGGAGAGCCAATGAAAGATGGAAGACAAGAGCAGGAAGGACTGTCACCCGTTACACGACATTCTGAGTTTGGACCGCATGGCGACGGTTGGCATGGATTGGAAGGTGGAATGGCTTTTACTGGCACTACTACAGGTTAGAAAAAAAAAAGTTAAAACACTAGTTTGTGGGATGTTCTTGCACGAACTCACTTATTCTTTCACAACGAACGAATGGATTTCCGGAAAATCTGTCCGGACAGCTGCAGAATGGATTGTGATTAACCACATTGCATTTAGCATTGAATCCACAAGTTCCAGGGCAAGGATCGCGACATTTCATATTCTGGCAAGCTTGGTTTGGTGCACATTCAGAGTTGGTTGTGCACTCAGGTCGACATTGCGGAGGACTACCGATGTATTCTGGAATACAGGAGCAAACAGCAGTCTCTTGCACGACTCGGCATTGACTGTTTGGTCCACAAGGAGAAGGCTGGCATGGGTTGGTAGCAATAGGTTCTGGAGAGAAAGGACTTTGTTTGAACAAGAGCAAGAAAGGGAAATGTATGTATTTTACTTGGCACGGGTCTACACTCGAAGAACGCATTGCCAGACATTCCTTCTGGGCACCTACACATCGGAATATGATTGTTAACTTCGCAGAGAGCGTTGGTTCCACAAGTTCCTGGACAAGGGTCTTTACATTTGTTTTGGAGACAAGCTCGATTCAAGTGACAGTCAGAGTTAAGAACACATTCTGGACGACATTGGACATAAGGATCCCCTTGATATTCTGCAATGCAGGTGCATTGTCCGTTATTGCAATCGGCATTTGGACCGCAGGGTGAAGGATTGCATGGATCATCACGAACCGGTGGCGTAGTTGCTAAAGAAAGGTAAAACTTATAACGAATTTCACGGAGGAGATGCAAAACTCTTACGTGCTGGTGGTTTGGAATTGCAGCTAGTGAATGGATTGCCTACATATCCCTCAATGCAAGCGCATGAGGGTGTGTGATTTATTACGCGGCAGAAGGTGTTCAGACCACAAGAACCTGGACAGGGATCAACACATTTTTCACGAATACATGCACGGTCGCTGGAACACTCGGCATTGATGGTGCATTCAGGCCTACAGTTGGGTGGTACACCAATGTAGGTAGCTAGACATGAGCATGATGGAACTCCATTGAGATTTCGACATTCGGCGTTGGGTCCACAAGGCGATGGTAGGCAAGGATCGCGAATTTCTATCTTTTGAACCTCCGGAGGTGCTAGAGAAATACAAGACATTTTAAGAACAGATGGAGGCAATCGGCTAGGGATATCTCTTACGTGGTGGTATTGGGAAGCAGCGTATAAAGGCATCTCCAGTAAAGCCTGACCTACACGTGCAAATGGGACTGTGGTTTCGCACTCTGCATTCAGCATTGTTGCCACAGGGCTTAGCTTCACAAGGGTTCGTACATTTTTGATTGATACAGGCCTTTGCAGCGTCACATTCTGAACTTATTGTGCACTCAGGTCGACATGATGGGGGCGATCCAACGTATGTCGGTAGACAAGAGCAAACAGCTTGGCTGTTTACTTCTCGACACTGACTGTTGGGACCACAGGGTGTTGGCTGACATGGATTGACGTATTCTTTGATCAGAGCTAAAGATAGGGAGAACTGTGAAGGAGGATTCAAGTTTGTTGTGGAATTCTCTTACGTTGAGATGGCTGATTACAGTAGCGGTAAGGATCTCCGGTGTAGCCAGAGATGCAGTTGCATGATGGAACATGGTTGACGACTTGACATTCAGCATTTAGTCCACAAGTTCCTGGACAAGGATCGAAGCACTTATTCTGCATACATGCCTTATTCGACGGACAGTCAGAGTTCTGGACACATTCTGGGCGACAGCTCTCGTAGGGATTTCCGAAGTAGTCAGGGAAGCATTGGCAGGAAGCAGCTCCATTTCGTTGCCTGCATTCGGCGTTGGATCCACAAGGATTTGGATGGCAAGGATCAATAGACTCTTTTTCAACTGGCTGCGGAGAGTTGCACTGGAAAAATGGATCGCCAGAGTAGCCAGCTATACAGATGCACATGATCGCATGGCTGACAACTCGGCATTCTGCATTTATACCACAACGTCCTGGACAAGGGTCTTTACATTTCTGGCTGATACAAGCCAGGTTGCTGGGGCATTCTGAGCTAGTAACACATTCTGGGCGACAGCTTGGTGGGCGACCGATATAGCTCTCTAGACACGAACAAGATGGTGCATCTCCGATAGCCTTACATTGTGAATAAGGTCCACAAGGTGACGGGCGACAAGGATCAACATGGTCTCTAATCGGTTCAACAACTAGGTGGGAAAATGAATTGTTAAGACTGGACAACGTTTGTTTTGTTGTATTCATTTTACTTATAGGTTGGCAACGGACGAAAGGATTTCCACTGAATCTCTCTGGACAGGTGCAGAATGGACTGTGATTGACCACAGCACATCTAGCACCGACTCCACAGGTTCCAGGACATGGATCTCGGCATCTTTGATTAAGGCATGCTTCGGTTGGTGGACACTCTGAGTTTGATGTGCATTCCGGACGACACATAGGTGGACTTCCAATGTAATTCTGTAAGCAAGAACAAACAGCTTGCTGGTTTACCTCACGGCATTGGCTGTTTTGCCCACAGGGACTTGGTTGGCAAGGGTTTGTTATAAGAGGTCCTGAAAGTTACACAAAAAGTTTGAGATACGTCTAGACGGTGGGAAAGGAAGTTTTGGGCTTTACTTGTGACAGGGTTGCAGCGAATAAATGCACTTCCAGCAGTTCCCTCTGGACATCTACACATGGGAATGTGATTGATAACTTCACAAATAGCGTTGGTTCCACATGTTCCAGGACAAGGGTTTATACACTTGCTTCGAACACAGGCCTTGTCCCTTGAACAATCTGAGTTGAGAACACATTCCGGACGACAACCATTGTAAGGATCTCCATGGTACTCCGACAAGCAGGTGCATACCCCTTGGGAACATTCTGCATTAGCTCCACATGGTGATGGATTGCAAGGATCAGTTGACTCCCCTAATCAAGACTGAATAAGAAATCGAAAAAAACCGGAAGAGTAAAAAGGTAGCTTACTTATCACAGGTGGAGTTGGTGCTGGAGTACAACTGGTGAACGGATCACCAGTATATCCAACAGGACAGACACATATGGGTGTATGATTGACTACACTACATTCAGCCCCAAATCCACACGAACCTGGGCACGGATCAATGCATTTTTCTCGAATGCACGCTCTATCACTGGTACATTCAGCACTAATTGTACACTCAGGACGGCAGTTTGGAGGGGCTCCAATGTAAGTAGCTAAACAAGTACAAGATGGGCGGTTGTTTATATTGCGGCACTGAGAGTTTGGTCCGCAGGGTGACGGAGCACATGGATCTGCTTCAATTCTTATTGCAGGTGGTGATGGAGGAGGCGCTAAAGCAGAAAATAATAATGACGTTAAAGACACGATCGGGTTCCATTAAGGCACAATTTCTTACGTGGAATTGGGAAACACCTAGTGAAGGCATCTCCAGTGTATCCACGATGACATGAACACAACGGACTGTGATTACGAACACGACATTGCGAATTCAAACCACACGTTCCTTCACAAGGGTCCTTGCATCTTTGTTGAATACAAGCCTTGTCAGTTGGGCATTCTGTACTTAAAACGCATTCTGGGCGACAAGATGGCGGTAGTCCGATATAGTTTTCAAGACAAGAGCAGACTGCCTGACCGTTCAGCTCACGACATTGGCTGTTCGGTCCACATGGCGACGGTCGACAGGGATTGGTTTGTTCTGACAGACGAGCAGCTAAACAGACATTGGGTTAGGGCAAAAGTTTGAGAACAAAAAGACTATTTCTTACGTTTCTCTGGTATGAGGCTACAGTATCGATACGGGTCACCAGAATATCCCACTTGACAACTACAAGATGGTATATGATTTACCACCTGACACTCAGCATTCGATCCACATGTCCCGGGACATGGATCTTTGCACTTGTTCTGGGTGCACGCACGATTCGAAGGGCAGTCGGAATTAAGGATACATTCAGGACGACAGCTTTGATATGGATCTCCGAAGTGTTCAGGCAGACATTGGCATGATCCGATTCCATATTGTTCGCGACAGATGGCATTCGAGCCGCATGGGTTCGGCTCACATGGGGTCACATTTTCATAACTAATTTCTGTAGGGGAGAAATGGAGAAAAGGAGACACAGAGAGACCATTAGATATGATTGGTTCAATGGTTTTCAAGGGATTAGTTCGGCACACACCTGTTAACTAAAAAGCGGACTACGTATTGTCCCGTGTTGATTAGGTGTTTGTTGTTGCTGTTGCACTGTTTTAATTGTTGTGGTTATAAGGCATAAGTGCGTTGCATTGTGTTCATTATTGGCTGTTGATTAATATTTAGTTTTTTAATTTGTTTAATATTTAGTGCATTTTTGTTAAGGCAGTGTTTTGTGTTTTTCTTAATATCTAAGCAGACTCAGACTCAAAGACTAGGTTTTCTGTTGTTGCAGATTATGTAACATCGTTTGATGCTACGTGTTAAAATTTTTTAGAGCAACGATAATTTTTTGGTTAATTTTCGTTTACGCTTCAGTGTTTGGTTAGAGGCAGTGTTTTTTTTGTGATTTTAATTTGTGAAACCTTCACTACTCTTCAAGGAGTATTTCGGAAGGCTTATGTTTATGCGTGTGTTTTGTTTGTGTGGTGTCAAATGATTATTATTACGACTACACACCACTAGAAGTCAATTATTACCACTCAAAGATGATTTCAAAATGTTTAAAAAGCAATTACGCTCAAAAAACTATGGCAGAACTTAAAACTACTCAGTTTGATTATGAATACCTTGACTACAGGCGGGATTTATGATGTTTGTTTTGTTTTCAGTATGGCAGACTACAGATCTTTTGTTTTATCAAAAGGCTAGGTTAGAGATTATGTTTAAGAGTTCAGACTTTGAGGCAGTTAGGGTAGTTGAGAGAGGCAGTTATTTTTTTAGCATTATACTTTGGCGAGTAGGCAGTTTTTGACGATTGTTCCATAATAACTTTAGCATTAGGGCGTTATATAGGTGTTAAAAAGTTAAAAAAAGTTAAGTTTGTATTCAGCAGCAGTAACTAAGAACTACTTAATCGTTCAACACTTCCAAGTGGCAACAAATTCAGACAGTTCGTACAGAATTGTGTCAACATGGAATCAGCATGCTGTTTGGTGGTCGTGACTTTACTTGATTTTTTTTTTTTTTTTTTAAAGACCTGAAAACGATGCTTAGTGCGGAACGATTCTGTAGTTGATGTTTACTGGAAAATTATATAAAATTTAGCTAACAAATTAGAACAAGCATTGGAGATGTTATTCGTTTCTGAGTGGTTCGTACACCTACACTTGTCAACTGAGTTTGGCTTTGTAGTTTCGGGACAGCGTTTGTAGGGGATTTAAACTTGAATCTTTATTTTTTTACTTTAATAAGTTCAGGTACTTCTGGCTTGAGTAGTCAAGTGTATAGTGACACTCGAGAACTATTAATGGCCTGTTTTAAAGGTGTCTAGGGACTTAACATTTTTTTGTTCGAACTTGTGGACGAGCTATAGAAAGAGAATAGCTACTCATGTATCATATCGATCTTTTAATGGTCGGAATTTATTTTAATCGGAGCCAATGCAATGACAGAGAACATTGAAACTTTGGAAAGTAAGCGGAAGCGAAAACGTTTGACAATGAAAGTCATGTCGTTTATTAGATTTGATGACTGTCATTGTTTTTACTAGTTCCTTGATTTCTTTATATTAATGATTTGTTTTTTTTTTTTAAATGGCGCCCAACGTGAGATCCATGCATTTGTCATATAACAAATAAACTGTCTCGGTTGTCGTATTCGCTCGGCCAGAAAACAGCTAAGTCTTTTACTCTCCTGTTATTGATATATTTTTTGGTAGAAATTAAAGTTTCCCTAAAGTTAAAGGGCGCCCAATATGAGAAATTTTTTTATTCTAAATCTGTTGCGTTCTGCATTGTTTGGCTTTGTAAGTGAAAGCATTGTAAGTTAGCTTTGCTATTAGGTCTTCTTTTGCCTTTTGATGTGTTCTTCTTCAAAACGCTCTTATTGATTGCAAAATTTACGTTGAGCCGCTGAAGTATGCGGTGATCGACTCTATTTCGCAATTGAAATATGACTACTGGAGAGGAAGATAAATAAGTACTTCATCTGTTTTCCGTGTCTTTCTACGAAAAGCTTAACCATTCCACTTTCCTGGAGCTTTATGAAATTTATTAAAATAAATTTAAGTAAATGGCACCCAAGTAGTAGACTCCGTGGCTTCATACGAAAAGCTTAAGCATTTCGTGGATATGAAAAAACTTTATCCATGTAGGGAACAAAACTAAGCTGCTCAAAACTAAATCTCTTATGAGTTCATCGGCGGTCTCACATTTTCTCTCAAATGTGTCTTTCTTTTTGCGAATATCGTAACAATATTATAAAGAGACATGAAACAGAAAAACATATTCGGGTAGCTTTCTTCCCGCCTATTGATGATACATAAGCTTCTTTGGAAAACAAATAGAATTGTGGATCTTCTGTTGAAGACAAAAACTTAAGTGAGACATGAAGTGTGAAGTGATATTGCATAGTGTTTGTTGTGATTTAAACATCCGTGGTCAGATATTGTCTTATGATTCTCTGATTTTAGTGCTCACAAATCAATTTAACTCAGTTGATAGTGTAAAGTGAGGTGTCAAGATAACGTTGACACTTTTTTCAAAAATTTATAGGCAAAACTGCAAAGTGCATTTTTGCATACATTAAGTCAAAAAACAGCTTTGTTCTAAAATGTGTGGAGTTTCATACCTTAGCCAGTTGTGAAGGAAATCTTATTTTCAAATGGCACTTTACTAAACATAAGCTCGACCATTGGTTCCCTTTCTTATTCAACTGGCGCCAGTATCAAGGCGAAAAGCTTTTTTTTTTAAATAAAAAATTCCCTTTTCCAAAATTAATGAATTAAAAAAATTAATTTAGCTTCTGCCTTGCCTAACAAGTAAACATTGTGCAAGCTTACCTTGAACTGGTTGACAACCGGTGAAAGGATCTCCGGTGAAACCGCTTTCACAGGAACATATCGGCATGTGATTTGCTACTGAGCAACGTGCGTTGAATCCACATGAACCCGTGCATGGATCGTCACATTTCTGACGGATGCATGCTTTTGTTGACGGGCATTCCGGGTTGATGGTACATTCTGGGCGGCAGTTTGGTGGTGTGCCAATAAATGTCTCTAGACATGAGCAAGCTGGACTTTCGTTAACAACCTTGCAGTCAGAGTTTGGCCCACATGGCGTTGGTTCGCATGGATTGATTGGTATTCTTTCGATCGGTTGCTCGAAGCATCGAGTGAACGGATCACCAGTGAAGCCAGTGTTACAACTGCACACAGGATTGTGATTGATGACTTGACATTTGGCATATTGACCACAGGTTCCAGGACATGGATCGACACATTTTTTGTTTAAGCAAGCTGTTTGAAGGGAGCACTCTGAACTTGTGAGACACTCTGGTTTGCAGGATGGTGGTGATCCGAGCATGCCGGCTTGACAAGCACAAACAGCTCCAGATACAGAAGCATGGCAGATGCTGTTTGGACCACAAGGTGATGGATAGCATGGATCTTTAGGCTTTAATTCCTTTTCTTCAGGGCGGCAACGAACAAATGGATCACCGGTATAACCCTTCGGGCAGCTACATATTGGAATGTGATTGGAAATATCGCATTGTGCTTGTTCCCCGCATGTTCCTGGACAAGGGTCGATACAGTGTCTGTTGATGCAGGCCTTGTTTGGTGAACAATCTGTACTAAGGGTACACTCTGGTCGGCAACCAACATATGGATCGCCTAAATAGTCAGCTATGCAGGTGCAAACTCCAGCATCGCAGTTGGCATTAGCTCCACAGGGCTGTAAGTCACATGGATCAGTTGATTTAGTTGGTTCAGGAACTTCAATAATTTCCACGCACTGGCTAAATGGATCTCCAGTAAAACCTCGGCGACAAGTGCAAATCGGAATGTGGTTTTGTATGCGGCATTCAGAATTGATTCCACATGACCCTTCACATGGGTTTCGGCATTTTTCTGCAATACAAGACATGTCAGGGGCACAGTCGGTATTGACGATGCACTCTGGCCGACAATTTGGTGGTGATCCTATATAGGCTGGTAGACATGAGCATGATGGTATTTCTCCATTGGCCCGACATTCAGAGTTCAAACCGCATGGATTAGGCACGCATGGATTGAGTGGTCGCTTTGGCTTTTCTTCATCCTTGACAATTGGAGTTGGGTTACATCTGGTGAACGGATCTCCGGTCATATCAAGAGGGCAGCTGCAAATTGGATTGTGATTGATAACTTCGCACTTTGCTTCGATACCACAGGTTCCGGCGCATGGATTGGCACACTTGAATTTATGGCATGCCTTGTTTTGTGGGCATTCGGCGTTTACGGTACATTCTGGCTTGCAATTTGGTGGAGCACCTATATTATTCTCTACACATGAGCACACAGCGACACCATTTGCTTCTCGACACTTGCTGTTAGGTCCGCACGGAGAAGGATTGCAAGGATTGGTAACAGTTGGCACCGTGGGCAATACTTCTCTGTGACATGAAGTAAATGGATCTCCAGTGTAGTCAGTTAAACAAACGCAATTTGGCAAATGGTTTACTGCGTAACATTCAGCATTAACGCCACAAACACCAGGGCATGGATCCTTGCACTTGTTACGGATGCATGCCTTGTCAGTGGGACAATCTGAGCTGAGGACACATTCTGGACGACAACCTTCATAAGGATCTCCTTGGTATTCGTCGATGCACTTGCAAGATGCTGCTCCGTTGCGTTCGATACATTCGGCATTGTCTCCGCAAGGAGATGGTTCACATGGCTTGAGAGGTTCGACTTCTTGTTGGATACACTGAACAAATGCATTGCCACCGAATCCCATAGGACATGAACAGGATACGGTGTGACCTATAACACGGCATTCTGCGTTTGTACCACATGACCCTGGACATGGATCCCGGCACTTGTTGTTGATACAAGCTTGTGTTGAGGGACAGTCAGGATTTATAATACACTCTGGTCGGCAATTGGGTGGTGTTCCGAAGAATTCTGGCAAACATTGACATGATGGTCCACTTGAACCCGATCTGCAAATTGAGTTGGGTCCGCAAGGTGATGGAATACATGGATCGGATGGTACCCCTGGTTCTGTTTTTCCTACTTCTGTCAGTGGAATATCCAAGCACCGCTTGAATGGATCACCAGTTTTTCCTGGTGGACATCCGCAGATTGGACTATGGTTGATGACTTCACAACGTGCTTCTATTCCACACGAACCACTGCATGGATCAACACATTTCTTGTTAACACATGCTTGAGTAGCTGAGCATTCACTGTTGATGACACATTCTGGTCGGCATTGTGGTGGGGCTCCAATGAACCCATCCGAGCATGAGCAAACAGCATGATCGTTAATATCACGGCATTGACTGTTTGCACCGCATGGCGATGGGGAGCAAGGAAGTGTTCGTTTAGTTTCTTCGGGTTGTTTCTGTCGGCAGCTTGTGAAGGGATCTCCCTCAAAACCTTCGAGGCATGAGCAAACTGGAATGTGGCCAATAACCTCACAACGAGCATTAAGTCCACAAGTTCCAGGGCAAGGGTCGACGCACTTGTTGCGTAGGCAAGCTTTGTCTCGTGAACAATCAGCGCTGAGAGTGCATTCTGGACGACATCCGTCGTAGGGATTTCCTTGATAGTTATCCTGGCAGCGACATTCTCCATTGAAGCAGTCTGCATTCGATCCACATGGTGATGGGTTGCATGGATCGGAAACTTGAGGCTTTTCTGTGACAGGTGGTAAAATATTGCAGCGTACAAATGGATCTCCTGTAAATCCATCAATGCAAGTACATATTGGGACGTGGTTAAGAACATGGCATCTAGCTTCGAATCCACACGATCCAGGGCATGGATCACGGCATTTCTGATTGATACATGCCTCAGTTGGACCACATTCTGAGTTCAAAACGCACTCAGGACGGCAATTTGGCGGACTTCCAGTGAAGTCTTGCAGGCATGAACATGCTGGGCTTCCTCCAACAATTTGGCATTTGGAGTTTGGTCCACATGGTGATGGTACACATGACGGTGGACGTTCAGTTGGTTCGGGGTCTGTTGTTATTGCTGTGAATTGAAACGATTAGTAAATTGAACTAAAAAAAAGTGGTAGGCTACTTACGTATTTTCATGCATTGGACGAACGGATCTCCAGTCTGGCCTCTTGGACAGGTGCAAATAGGGCTGTGGTTCTTTGTAGTACACAAAGCTCCAATACCGCAAGTATGTGGACATGGATCGACACATTTGTTGTTGACACAGGCTCGATCAGGTGTACATTCTGAGCTAACAACACATTCCGGCTTACAATTTGGTGGCTGGTCAATGAATCCACTCTGGCAGGAGCATACTGCTTGGCCATTTATGTCTCGGCAGATGCTATTGGGCCCGCATGGTGATGGAACACATGGATTTTGAATGATTTTTACTTCTGGTATTTCTTTGCATTGGAAGAATGGATCGCCACTGAGTCCTGGAGGACAGGTGCACGTTGGTACGTGATTCTCAACCCCGCAAATGGCCCGATCTCCACAGATATTTTCGCATGGATCGACGCATTTGAAACGAACGCAAGCTTGCATAAGTTGACAATCTTCATTGGCCTCGCATTCTCTGCGACATCCGCGGTCAGTATCATAAGCATTACCCTCGAATCCTTCATGGCAATAACAAGCTCCAGCTCCATTTCGCTCACGGCATTCAGCGTGTGGTCCACATGGCGAAGGATCGCATGGAGAGGATGTTGGTTCGATTGGGGTTCTTGTTGTTACTTGAACACATCCCGACAAAGCATCTCCTTCATACCCATCTGAGCATGTGCAGACTGCATTGTGTTGGACAACCTTACAAATGGCGTTGTTTCCACAAGATCCTGTACATGGATCCACACAGCGTTCATTTTGACATGCCAAGTTGTTTGAGCATTCATCGTTATTAGTGCACTCTGGACGACAGTTTGGAGGACGGCCGACGTAGTTCGATTGACACGAACACGCTGCTTGATCGCCGATTTCTCGACAGAGGGCATTCGGTCCACATGGTGATGGTACGCATGGGTTTTGTGGGTCTCTAGTCATTTCAACTTGCTCTATGCACGACACAAATGGATCGCCTGTCATTCTTGGTGGACATGTGCAAATCGGGTTGTGGTTTACTACTTGGCATCGTGCGTTGGATCCGCACGTTCCTGGACATGGATCATTACACTTGTTGCTTATACAGGCACGATTTTGTGGGCATTCAGAACTGACAACACATTCGGGCTTACACGAAGGCGGAGCTCCAATATATCCATCATTGCAAGAGCATACTGCATGTCCATTGATCTCATGGCAGTCACTGTACGGTCCACATGGCGATGGTCTGCATGGATTGGTTGGAGCGTCGGTCACTGTCTGAATTGGATTACAAGCTCGATGAGCATCTCCAGTGTAATCTTGGATGCAAAGGCAACTTGGTGCGTGATTCAAAACCCTACACTCGGCATTCAAGCCACACACTCCTGGACATGGATCTTGGCATTTGTTGTTCATGCAGGCCTTGTTGCGATCGCAATCTGAATTCTGGACACATTCCGGACGGCATCCACTGTACGGATCTCCAAAGTATTCTGGCAAACATGCGCATGATCCAACACCATTCCTTTCCCGACACACGGCATTAGCTCCGCACGGAGTTGGATTACATGGGTTTCTTGGCTCGTCTGTTGGTTGAACTGTACAAAGGAAGAAGTCATAAGCAATATAAAAAATTAATATAGGGAAACCATATTTTGTGGGACTAATTACTTCTTTCAATGAAGGAACATCCAGAGAATGGATCCCCGGTATAACCGCTGTCACATTGACATTGTGCATTATGCTTGACGACATTACACAAAGTGTGTATGCCGCAAGCTCCCGCACAGGGATCACTACATTTCTGATTGATGCACGCCAAATTGGCTGGACACTCCGAACTACTAATGCATTCGGGCCGACAATTTGGCGGACGTCCAATATAATTGGGTAGGCAGGAACATGCAGGTGAATCACCAACTTCGAGACACTTCGAGTTGGGACCACATGGAGACGGCATACAAGGATAACCAGTTGGGATTACAGGTTTGTCTACTATATTTGGTGAAAGGTTGACAGTAGTGGTAGCAGGCAGGTGTAGTGGGTTGATAGATTTAGATCAATAGATACACATTCATAAAAATAAAATAAAAACACAAAAATGTAAATACATGCAAAGAGAAATGAAAAAAAAAATACTTTTGTTGAGGAAAGGGGCTGGTCGTGGGAGGGTTGTTACTTGTGCTGAGGGTAGAATAATTACAAAAGAACTAGGACATCCCGACGACAAACCCCCTTGCTCAGCAAAAATACAAAAGAAAAGTACACAACATGCTTACACAAAATCTTTTCACATCTATTGAAGGGATCTCCCGTGAAGCCCGGAGGGCAGGAGCATGCAGCATAATGATTGATAACCTGACAGCGTGCCTCAGGGCCACAAGTACCGGGACATGGATCAATACATTTCTGATTCTCACATGACCGGTCTTGTGGACACTCGGAACTGACTACACATTCAGGTTTGCAATTTGGGGGCGAACCGATAAAGTTACTCAGACAAGAACACACCGCATGGCCATTAATTTCACGACATTGGCTGTACGGCCCACATGGCGATGGTGCACATGGGTTTTCTGGTTTTCCTATGAATTTGAGAATGGCAACGGTTGTTAAATGAGCAATTCGATTTAGGGGTTAGTAAAAGCTGTTTTTTTTTGTTTGGTTAGAGTTTCATACTTGGTTCTGGAGAAGTTTGTTGGATCTCATGGCAAGCACTAAGTGCATTGCCAGTGTAACCCGGAAGGCAGTTGCAGCTGGGAGCGTGGTTTACAACGCGACACTCGGCACTGCGACCACAAACTCCTGGACATGGATCAACACATTTGTTGTTGTTGCAGGATTTGTCCTTTGAACAGTCACTGTTCGAGACACATTCTGGGCGACATCCACTATATGGATCTCCAAAATATTCTGGAAGGCATGTACATGAACCAGCTCCATTTCGTTCTTTGCATTGAGCATTTGGTCCACATGGCGATGGATTGCAGGGGCTGATGTTCTCATTTGGTATCGTGACGGCTGTTGAGAGGGAAAGCTTTGTTTTAAAACCGAAAAACTTGTTCGAAGTAGTTTCCTCTTACGTGTAGGATTGCATCCGGAGAATGGATCTCCATTGAAACCGGGCTCACAAGTACAAATCGGTGAATGATTGACAACGTTACAGTAGGCGTTGAAGCCACATGATCCTGGACAAGGATCCTTGCAGAGTTCGTTGATGCAAGCCAGATTGGCAGGGCATTCAGAATTGATGGAACACTCGGGGCGGCAATTTGGTGCACGACCAATAAAGTTGGGAAGGCATGAACAAACAGGTGTTTCGCCAACTTCTCGGCACTGAGAATTGGGTCCACATGGACTTGGAACACAAGGATTGCCCTTGGGAAGCGGTGTTTTTGGTTCGACTAAAATGGAGAATCGTATAGGAATATGAACGGCATGAACTGGGTCTTAATGGTCTTACTTTGTTCTTCTTTTATGCACCGTATGAACGGGTCACCAGAAAAGCCTTGAGGGCAAGAGCAAATGGGATTGTGGTTGGTGACCTTGCATAGTGCTTGTAGGCCGCAAGTGCCTGGACATGGGTCTACACAGCGCAGATTCAAGCAAGCCTTGTCTTGGGAGCACTCTGAACTAACAGAACACTCTGGCCGACAAGCTGGCGGAGTACCAATATGGTTTTGGATGCATGAGCAGACGGCATGACCGTTCACTTCGCGACAGTTGCTGTAAGGACCACATGGTGATGGTCGACAAGGTTCCACAGGAAGGCGTTCTAAAATATGTAGTTGAAAATAGAAGACTGTGCAAGGAGTTGGTCTATAGTAAAAACATACGAATAGGCATCTGACGACAATATTCTGATGGGTTTCCGGTATATCCTGATGGGCAGCTACAACTTGGAGAATGATTGATGACATGACATTCTGCTTCAACACCACAAACTCCGGGACATGGGTCACGACATTTGTTGTTGACGCACGCTCGGTTCTTGGAACAATCAGAATTCAATACACACTCTGGTCGGCACTCGCTGTACGGATCACCAAAGTAGTCCGGCAGACAAGTACACGAACCAGCACCGTTACGTTCCTTACAGACAGCGTTAGCGCCACATGGTGATGGGTTGCAAGGTTCAGCTTTTTCCGGTGGAATTTCAACTATCAGACAAAAAAGAAAAGGGCACGATTGAAGAACTCATCGGATTTGGAATCATTTCAACCAAAGATTCTTACTTATTGGACTACACCCTGAGAAAGGATCACCCGAATAATGATCGATACAACGGCACACAGGACTATGTTTATTTACAATGCAAGTGGTAAATGAACCACATGACCCGGCACAAGGATCCTGGCATCGTTGATTGATGCAGGACCGATCGCCAGGGCATTCAGAATTCGATGTACACTCTGGACGGCAATTTGGTGCACGTCCAATATAATTTGGCAAGCATGAGCACACAGCATGCTCGTTTTGACCAACCACCCGGCATTGTGAGTTTGGTCCACATGGACTTGGCACACACGGATTCTCATCCTTAGGATAGGTAATGATTTCTACACAAAAACCGTAATACATGCAAGAAAGAAAGAAAAAAAGAAAACAAAAGCAAAATATGAGCATGCAAAGCTTGACCGAAGATGTTGACGTCGTAGCTTACTCTTTTCTTCGTATATACAGCGCAGGAACGGGTCACCGGTGAAGCCAGGCATACAAGTGCAAATCGGATTATGATTGACAGTCCGACATTTACCGTTCAGCCCGCAAGTGCCAGGACATGGGTCTTTGCATCGTTGATTGATACATGACAGGTCCTGGGCGCATTCCGAGCTGGATATGCATTCTGGACGGCAGTTTGGTGGAGCACCAATATAAGACGAAATGCACGAGCATACCGCGTGGCCATTGACGGGGCGACAGTTGCTATAAAGTCCGCATGGGCTGGGCTGGCATGGATTTGTATTGGCGATGGGAGTAACTGTGGATTGTGTGTGGATCGTGAGCGTTTTATGGTTTAAAAAAGGGTTAGTAAGATTAGGCTTACTGGGGTCTTGAGGTATTAATCGGCATCCGCTAATGGGATTGCCAGTGTATCCCGGCAAACAGTCACAGTGTGGTGAATGATTAACTACGTTACATTCAGCGTTGTAACCACACATCCCTGGACAGGGATCGACGCATTTGTTGTTGACACATGCTCTGGACTTGGCACAGTCAGTGTTAATGACGCATTCTGGTCTACATTCGACATAGGGATCTCCAAAGTACTCGGGGATGCATTTACATGATGCAGCGCGGTTGCGCTCTTGACAAACGGCATTTAAGCCACAAGGAGATGGGTTACAGGGCATAACTTTTTCGGGCAGTTCTGAAATTTTCAGCACCACAATTAGAATTGCGTGGCTAAATTGACTTTTTTAAAATCTTACGTGGAATATCGCGGAAACATCCTGAGAATGGATCACCAGTGTATCCTTGATCACACATGCAGATAGGGTTATGTGATCGAACATGACAAATAGCATTCGACCCACAAGAACCGACACATGGATCAGCACACCGATCGTTCATACAAGACATGTGTGATGGACATTCTGAGTTGATAGTACATTCTGGTCGGCAGTTTGGAGGTCTGCCAATATAATTTGATACACAAGAGCAAACGGCTACAGAATTTGCCACTCTACATTGAGAGTTCGCACCACAAGGTGATGGAACGCATGGATTTGTGGGAATGATCGGATCTATAGTTGTTGGTGGAACTAAAAACGACTTGAAATGAGTAAAGTTCTCGCGGGAACTCAAAGATATTCTTACTTCTCTCGGCAACACATTGTGTGAATGGATCACCCGTGAAGCCCCTAGCGCAGGTACATATTGGGGAATGATTGGTTACTCTACATCTAGCATTATTGCCGCAGGTTCCTGGGCATGGGTCCTTGCACATCTGATTGATGCAGGCCTTGTCCGATGCACACTCTGAGCTGATAACACACTCAGGTCGACAGTTCGGAGGACCGCCAATGTAATTTGGAAGACAAGAGCAGACCGGACGATTAGCATTGACCTGACATGTGCTATACAGCCCACAGGGTGATGGCCTACAAGGATTTCTCACTGGCTCAACGGCTTTGACTAAAAGTTTTAAGGGCAGTTGTAAATAATGTTTGTTGTTTTAAGTTGACAGGGAAGTTTTTGGTCTTACTTTCAGGTATAGCATGACAAATCCTTAATGGATTTCCAGTAAAGCCTGGTGCACAACTGCACACTGGCAGATGATTGTGCACCCGACATTCTGAGTTGATGCCACACAGATCTACACACGGATCCACACATTTCATGTTTACACACGACTTAGCACGAGGACAATCTGAGTTTTGTACACACTCCGGTCGACAGTTGAGATAAGGATCACCGAAGAAATTTTGCATGCAAGTACATGAACCGGCACCATTTCGTTCCTTACAAATAGCATTCGATCCGCACGGCGATGGATGACACGGATCGACAAAATCTGGCACCACTAATGTTTATGTGAAAGTCAAACAAAATACAAGAAAAGGAAGAAATGATATTTACATAAAAATATAGCCAAACAAATAATGAAATCATCATGCAAAGTGAAGGAGGTGAAGTGCGAAAAGAAATGAGAAATGGGTATAGTATACTCTTATTGAGCGGGGAGAACCTTATACGACTAGACTTACCTTGACGCATGTTGCAACCGGCATAAGGATCACCATCATGACCCTCAATGCAAGAGCATATGGGTTTGTGGTTCTGTGAGCTGCATACGGCATTAAAGCCGCATGCACCAATGCATGGATCTTCGCAGCGTTGACGAATGCAAGCACGATTCGATGGGCAGTCTTGATGGATGACGCATTCCGGGCGGCAGTTTGGTGGAGCCCCAAACATTCCTTGGGCGCATGTGCAGACCGCACGGCTGTCCATTTCGCGGCATTCGGCGTTCGGACCGCATGGGCTGGGAATACATGGATTGACGTTTGGTGCTGGTTCCACAGCTATGTGATGGAGTTCGAAAAGTTGAGGTTAGTTTTATTGAAAATAATAATTCTTAGAAACAAGCTACTATCGTCTACTTGAAGAATTTCTTATAAAGAAAGTATTTGCTTCTTATTGAAGCATTGAAATGGTTTTTCGTTGGGCGCCATTTTAAGAAATTTAGTCACAGTCACTTAGTTTTTTTCTGTGACATAGTAAAAGAAGCTACCGGTAGCTGGGGATAGCGCTATTTCGCCTGGATCATCCCCGACAAACTTAATGGGGCAACTACTTCTTTCTTGGGCCTTATTAGAAAGATTGAAGATCTTTCATCGGGCCAATTTCAATTGTTTTAAGGAAGCTTTCGTAAAGAGCTTTTCGATTTACTTACGTTTTGGAACACACTGTTCAAATGGATCACCCAAAAAGTCCGCTGGGCAAGAGCAAATTGGGTTGTGATTGACGACTTGGCACTTAGCATTGAATCCGCAAGTTCCAGCACATGGGTCAACACACTTCTGATTAATGCAAGCCAAATTTTGGTTACATTCAGAACTCGTGACACATTCCGGTCGACATGATGGTGGTGAGCCGAAGTATCCCACTTGACAAGAACACGTTGGACGACCATCAATGACACGACATAAACTATTTGGTCCACATGGTGTTGGCTCACAAGGACTAAGAGGATGTATAGCTATTGACGTAAAATTGTAAGTTAGCCATTAGCTCAAAAAGATGTTGAAAATTCTTGTAAAACTTACGAACTATTGGCTCTCGTTTACATCCAGTAAACGGATCGCCTTCATAGCCTCGTTGACAGCTGCATGTTGGCACATGGTTGACAACCAAACATTCGGCATTTGATCCACAGTTACCTACACATGGATCACGGCAGTGCTGCTTAATACAAGCCAGTCCTGATGAACACTCTGAGTTGTAAACACATTCTGGTCGGCATCCTGTTGTATAGGGATCTCCAATGTATGGTTCGATACAAGAACAACGATGAGCACCGTTGCGAACTGAGCACACAGCATTCTCGGCACAGGGACTTGGATAGCATGGATCGATTGGATCTTTTGTTCCTAAAAAGTGAAAATAGTAAGCATATTTGTATCTAAGTGATGTTTTTTTAAAACCTACTTTCTTCAATCCTTACACATCCCACAAAAGCATCACCTTGATAACCATCTTCACAGCTGCAATGAGCAGAATGTGATATTACATTACATCGCGCGTTGTGTCCACAAGTATTCTCGCATGGATTTTGACACTTCTCCTGAATGCAGGCCTTATCTAGAGGACACTCACTATTGAGAGCACACTCTGGACGACAATATGGTGGGCTTCCGATGTAATTGGCTACACATGAGCAAACGGGACGTCCTTGTTTGACTTGGCAAATAGAGTTTGGTCCGCATGGCGATGGTACGCATGGGTTGGTTGGTCGTTTGGTTGGTGTTAAATCGGTAGGAATTCGTGAACAAGACACAAATGGGTCTCCATCAAAGCCTGCTTCACAACCGCAAACTGGGTTATGGTTGAGAACTTCACATCGTGCTCCGATGCCACAAGTTCCTGGGCATGGATCGGCACATTTTTGATTGATGCATGCTTTGTTAAGAGCACATTCGGAGCTAACAACACATTCTGCTTGACAGACTGGTGGAGCACCCCTATATCCTGGTAGACAGGAACAGGCTGCATAGCCGTCGGGGGTTGTTAAGCATCGACTGTTTGGTCCACACGGTGATGGTTCACATGGATTGCGTGGTTCTTTTTTGTCAGCGGGTGGTAGGTAGAATGGATGACAGGCAGTAAAAGCATCGCCTCCGTATCCTTCTTCACAGATGCAGACTGGAGCATGGTTGACAACGCGACACATTGCATGAAGACCACAAACTCCTACACACGGATCAACACAGCGTGTGTTGGCACATGCCTTGTCCATAGAACAGTCAGAGTTGAGGACGCACTCTGGGCGACATCCGATTAGAGGATCTCCAAAGTATCCCTTCTTACAGACACAAGCCAAACTTCCACCTCGTCGTTTACAGTCCGTGTTTGCTCCACACCGAATGGTGTTACAGGTTTCCTCCTTTGAAGGGTTTACTGGTGATGGTGCGGAGCAGTGGTCATACGGATTTCCAAAGAGTCCCTGTGGACAAGAACAAATTGGGCTGTGTTCATAGACATTGCAGAGAGCATTATGACCACAAGACCCTGGACAGGGGTCTAAACATTTCTGATTCATACAAGCTCTGTCAAAGGGACAATCTGAGTTTGAAAGACATTCTGGGCGGCAACGTGGATTATAAATAGCTTCTGGTCCGAAACATGGGTCACATAGAGCAACTCCATCTCCGTAGATCGAACAAATGTCGCTTGGTCCACATGGTGATGGTGTGCATGGATCACGAGATACATTCTTGAGGACACCTATTGGGACGCATTGCAAGAATGAGTCTCCAATATATCCATCAATACACGCACACGTCGGTGTATGTTGATTAACTCTACACAACGCATTTACACCACATACACTACCAGCACATGGATCCACACACTTTCGGTTGATACAAGCGTTTGTTGGTCCACAATCTGAGTTGATAACACATTCTGGTCGGCATCCACTCTGAGGATCTCCTAGATATTCTGGCAGACAAGAACAAACAGCGCGGTTGTTCATAACCTTACACTCGCTGTTCAATCCACATGGACTGGGCATACATGGATTTTTGCTTGAGGCTTTTGGTGTATCCGCTGAGAAGCATCGTATTCCTGGATTTCCTTGAAGGCCGGTGTTACATGTACAGACTGGATGGTGTTCTTCGACGCGGCAGTTTGCCTGTATGCCACAGGCTCCAGGACAAGGGTCGTAACATTTGAAGCCCATGCAGGCCTTATCGTTAGCACAGTCACTATCCACTTGACATTCATATCGTTGGCAGCCTTCGGGACTGGTTGGATCTCCGACTAATCCTTCAGGACAGCTACACACTCTGTCGGATGGGCCTTGTGTCGAACAGATGGCATTTGGTCCACATGGATTTGGTTCACAAGCGCTTCGTGGTGGCTCGCGACATCCGCCATGTGGGTCGCCGATGTATCCTGGACTACAGTAGCATTGTTCTCGGTTATCGACGATGTAACAGTCGGCATTCCTTCCACAAGGACCAGGGCGACACAACTCAAATGTAATCGATGGTTCCTGACAAAGTTTGAATGGATTGCCAACTCTGTTGTCTGGGCAGAAGCAAACTGGATCACGACCTGAGTCACAGACTGCACCTTGTCCACATGGGTTGGGATCGCATGGGTTAGTTGGTGCGATACAGCCTCGAATGGTGTTTGGACTCTCGACATAGTTTGGCAAACATGTACATTTGGAGAATCCGTTGCTTAGAACTGTGCACTGAGTATTTGGTCCACACGGTGATGGATCACATGGTCTTGTTGGCAGTTCACATGGTATATTCGGAGGCTGACCTTCATACTCTGGCAAACAGAAGCACACTGGCGAGTTCGATACGACACGGCAACCGCTGTTTGGACCGCATGGGTTTGGTGAGCATTCATCTCCTTCGGGAACTGTGAACAAAAAGATTTCTGAGTTTGATCTTTAAACAAAATACGAGTATTGTTTGGTACTTACTGCAATTCTTGAAGGGGTTTCCTGTTAAGCCCTTGGGGCAGTAGCAAATCGGATTGCCTCTATCAAGCTCACACAATGCGTTAACTCCACAAGGATTTGGATCACATGGGTTGGTTGGCGGATTACAGCTGATTTCTGGATTTCCAGCATATCCGGGTGGACACTTGCAGACTCCTTGGTGATTAGCAACATCACACAGAGCATTCGAACCGCATCTGCATGGTGTCGAACATTTTCCATTCACACAAGCTTCGTTCGAGTCACATTCTGAGTTGGACCGGCATCCTTGAACTCTTTGACACTCCACATAAGCGTTTCCAACAAATCCACTGAAGCAGTGACATTCGACTCCATGATTGGCAGGAATACACTCTGCGTTTTCTCCGCAAGAATCCTCCATGCATGGGTTGATACATTGACGGTTCAATCGATCGCACAGCTTATCCGGTGGACAGTCTTCGTTGTATTGACAAACTGATCTATGGTCTTGGGCTAAGGAGTATGAATGTGAACAGAGCGTGATGGATATGTACAGTGATGTAAGTGAAGTGAAAAGAAACAAAAGTACACAAATCAAGTGACGTCCTCGCAGTCGTAGTAATGTTTTTTTTTTTATCTATACAAACCTGGTTGACATCCTACGAAACCGTTACCCTGGTAGCCATCTTCACAGCTGCAGTCAGAGCCATGATTTGTGTTTATACAGATCGCGTTCAGAGCGCAGGGATTATGCACATCGCAAGGATGTTGACACTTCTCACTGATACAAGCTTCTGTTATGCCACAATCTTCGTTACGAGTGCATTCAACTGTTTAAATTGGGGACAAATTGGTGGTGATGGTGCGGGAAAGAGAAGTAGAAAAAGAGTTTTTGCGTGTATAAGACAATCGGTTTGATGGTGCTTTAGGGGTTTTTTTTTTATTTTTGGTATAAAATAAGCGCTAACGCTTGGGAGAACTTTGAGGAAGCAACAACACTTGTACGGTGTATTGTACATCATCTCACTATGTACACACTGTGTGTTCTTGAACTATTATTGTTGTTGTCAGTTTATTTTAAAAGTGAGTTAAGAAAAGTTAGAGTAGTTAAGGTTATCAGTTAGTTTCTTACTTGTTTCCAATGGTGTACATTTGATTGTTGGATTGCCTTCATGTTCCTTAGGGCAAGAGCATATTGGTCGATGCATTTTTGCCACACACTTGGCTGTTGGAGCGCATACCTCAGCAAAATCACATGGATTTTGACAAAGACCCATGTAACATGCTTCGGTATCAATGCAATCATTGTTCGATTGGCACGGTCCGGGAATCTTGGCATTGCCAGGCGATTCTGCGCTCGATTAGAGGGGTTAGAATTTGTATTAGTGAACATTGTTGGTTAAGAAAACATTTATGATGTAATGAAGTTTAGAGGTAATAATATTTACACGGCAAACAATTAAAAATTAGAAATCTTAAAAAAAAGTGTGAAGCCAGTTTGTTCAAAAATTTGAAAGATTAATTTGCTTGAACTACACGATAGTTTGGATGAGGAAACAAAATATGAGTGAGGTTGTGTCGGTGACACCATCATAAGTATTCGATGGTTGGAGGACGTCGACCTGTTTTGTGGTTGGTCGTGGCTCGAAGCCTAGAAATCGTTCATTTTTTTTCAAAAGTGAGGATTAAACGCTGGAAGATGAAACGACTGATGGATGGGCAACCTATGTTCAACGTGGGTTAGCCTTATTTGGGCCATCCCAATAAAAAATAAGCCACAATTTTTGGCAAACAATAATTTGCAATCCAGATTTATCTTATACCTACTAGTGTATTGAGGTAAGAAGGCAGCACTAATTCAGCAGCAGTGTTAAACTGCTGGTACTGCAGCATCAATAGGCATTCAACCAGTCAGTTGTAAGCAAGAAGTTGTCCAGTGAGGTTGCATCACTTCAAGTAAGGAAAAAGTGAAAGAAAAGTTATTCAAGAGTAAGTCGGAAATAAATTGTTTACTGTGCATCTGGGGGATCAGGAAAAATAAAAGGAAAGCAAAATTAAGAACTTTTGTTTTACTAGTGAAAGTCTAAGGAATTGAGCGGATAGCAAAAATGTTGCGAAACGTTACATGACAAACTTAAATTTTTCGTATTTGGTCGTTTTTGACAGCTGTCACTTGGTTAATGCTCGGTTTGGTTTGCGGTTCCATCGTGGACGAATTAAAGTACGCATGCCCACTGGGCACTGCGTACGTTCGGTAAATTATCTCGAAACGAAATTTCGGTTGACACCAATTTTTACATACTTTCGAGTCTTAAAACTGTTAGATCTTGGAGATCGGGAGATCTTGGAGATCGGGAGATCTTGGAGATCGGGAGATCTTACACCGCAGGACTATTTTATGTGAAGTCGCTTGTCCACGCAGATAAGCCCAAAGTTATTGACGCCTTGGAAGAGAATATTCGGCGCGTTACTGCTGATATTCGGCCACAAACGCTGCTAAAAGGGGTCGAAAATTGGGTCTCTTTGCTGGAGTTTATTCGAGCCAGCCGCCAAGGCCAATTGCTCGATATCATTTAAAATATTCATTTTGGCAAACCCCTTTCTTTATGATAAACCTAAATTCTTGCCATAAAATTAAGACGATCAGTTGTCAGTTCACTTTTCAGTTCAGTTGTCAGTTCAGTTTAAAAAGATATAATAAATTTAGACGTAAGTCCTGTGTTCAGTTGAGCTTTCATTTTACTTGAGAGCAGATGAAAGTCAGTTTAAGTAATAACTGATAAGATAATAAGAACTGACAATTTATGGGAATTCCATCAGTTTCGGTTTCAGTTTCCATTTCAGTCAAACGCTTCAGTTTCTCCATTTCGACATCAGTTTAAGGAAAAGCTTAACTGATTGGTCAACTGAAACTGGAACTGAAATGATAGTCTAAAAAGGCCTTAAATTACATGTGTGCCGTTACTTAAGTCCTCAGCTATAGAGAAGCAAGCAAGTGAACTAACGTCGGCTATAAAAGCCTTCGAAAGCTCTTGCCCACCGTCCAAAGTTAGATCTAACCTCATATGGTGGACAGGCGAAGTAGCTACACTCAGAAGCAACTCAAGAAAGCTTTGCAATATAGTGGACCTTAGCCACCTTCCGACTGATTGGGATTTATTCAAGATCAGTAAAAATTAATACAAAAACAGAACTACTTATGCAAAAGGAGCAGCCTGGTACAATTCTGCTCAGATATTGAGTGTATCCTTGAGAACGGAGTAAGGTTTTGCCGCTTGCGGCTGAATACCCTATCCAACCTAATCTAACCCGTGTCTTCCATGAGTACTGTAACCAATAAACGTCGCGTCGGTCACACTTATCAACAACCCTCACTCTCATTTTTTCCAGCAAACTATCAATTTTAAGAATTGTCATCTTTGTCAACAAAGAGTTATCAAAAGTAATTATTCACTTTCGAATGTAGTCAGTAATAATAAAAAAAAAGAGTGCACTGTTGCTTGTTTTGTGTATATACAATATTTACAAAGTGACTACACTGGTTTTTAAAAGCAAAATAAATGTATTTACAAATTTTCACGTACTGGATGTAAATTATAAAATGAAGTAAATTATGAAAGGTTAATAATATTAATGTTATACCTGTTACACAATCAATATTATCACCATCATCACATTTGGCACGACAACGACCCGCTACACACAGTTCATTAAAACCGCAGTTTGTTGTGTTAAGACAAAGTTTAGGCGATCCAATGACATCAACAATTGCTGTGGTTGTCAACAGATCTTCACCTGAAATAGTGGTTTTGTCGATGATTGAAGGTGTTGTAGACGATCCAATGACTACACTAGTTGATCTTGTCTCACCATCTTTTGGTACTGTCGATGAAGATGGAGTGACCATATCAAGACCACTCATTGTGGTTCTTGTTGGTTGTGTAAAATCGTCACCCATAACGGGCAATGTCGATTCGTATTTTTCTGTAGTTGTGTAATTTTCGAACATGATTGTTGTAATGTTGGAATAGTCGAATTCAAGTGACGTATCACCACGCGTTGATGGACGTTTTGTATTTTCTACAAAAGCAACTGTATGATCTGAAACACTTGATAGTGTTTCTGTTGTTGTTTCTGTGGGGCTAGTTGTTTTGTCTACATCGCCATCAAGCAAAGTAGTTTTCTGAGTTTCTGAAGATCGTTCGGTAGTAGGTGTCTTTTGAGTCGGTGTGGAACCTATTGTTTTTGTTACATCTTCGCCTTCAGTCGGAATAGTAGTTGTGTAAGTTTTTGATGAACTTTCAGTTGTAGAAGGTATTTGGGTGGTTGTGGAACCTATTGTTTTTACTTCACTTTCGCCTTCAGTTGTAGTGATTGTTTGAGTTGCCTTCGAACTTTCAGTTGTGGATGACACTTGGAAAGTTGTGGAACCTATAGATTCGTCTTCAGTGGTTGTCTTTGTTGAACCTCTTGAAGTAGAGGTTATTTCAGATTCAGTAGAAGTAACAGTTATTCCCCTGGGAGATGTTGTGACTTCAACAGTGCTCCCTGGTATTCGAGTTCTACTCAGTGTAGTATAATCTACTGACACCGTTGTCATTTCATCAAATGGTTCAGTTGTAGGACTTGTTGGTACCCTAGTAGAGTCCTTAACACCCTGAGTCGTGGAACTTACAGTTCCGGGAGAAGTACTTATAACTCCAGTCAAATCATCTTCCCCTCTTGTAGGGTAAGAAGTTGTGGAACTTGTTTCATCAGTAGAACTCTCGGTTGTTGAATAAGGTGTTCCAGTTATATTATTCTCCCCATCGCGGTAACTTTTAGGAGGACCAGTTTTGGTACTTGTATCGACTCCAGACACTGTTGGAATACCAGTCGTAGTAATGATTTCTTCCGAAGTAAATTCATCTGGTGTGGTTGTTGTCGGTGATGTGATAGACCTGACTGTAGTTGTGTCAACCGGTCTACCCTTAGTCGTTGGCAGTGTTACTGTTGTCATTGGACTTATTGTCTTAGGTGTCGAAGTGGTCTCCCCATCAGATGATACGCTGCTAGTTGTAGGAATGTCAGTGCCAGTCGTTATCTTAACCGATGCCGTTGGTTCTGTATATATGTTAGTATTATCAGTACTATAACCACCCTTATCGATATTCGTTTTGGGGGTAGTGGTATATGTTATGGTGGTAGTATCAGTGGCACTAGTACTTGTTACTTCAGTTAAATTGGTAGTAGAAGAAGTGGTAGTGGTTGTTATATTCGCTAAACATTATTTACAAAATAAAATTTGTGTTTAAAAACAAAAAAAAAAACTTATTAACAAATCAAAAAAACAAAAAAATTATGTACAAAAATTTCTACAACAAATCAAAAAGGTGAAAGGCTCCACCTTAACTTTGAGGTTAGGCAAAGGTGGAGCTCTTAATTGCGGTTGGTCGCAAATCAAT
Organism: Melanostoma scalare; assembly: GCA_949752695.1. NCBI lineage: Eukaryota > Metazoa > Arthropoda > Insecta > Diptera > Syrphidae > Melanostoma > Melanostoma scalare. Next base: position 8,364,101 of record OX456986.1, on the reverse strand, counting down.
GTTAAAATTACTTTCTCATTATTTTACATGTTTTTGGTGCAAGATTTTATGTGCGACGTTAATTTTGTGGAAAAATATATACAATTTTCCATTTCCAAAACAAAAGCTACTAAAGTTGTGCTTAGGTATTGGGAAAGTTGAAACTTACCTTTGATGCAAGCACCTGTTGTTGGATCGCATGATGTTCCATATGGGCAATGTTCGCATCCGGATATAACACCTGGCTCTCGAGCTGCAAGTGTGGTAATCATTTATGAGTCTTGAAGTCATCTAATTTTCAATTTCTTAAGCTTAAAAGAGGTACCTAAAACTCTGGATCGACTCGACCAACTCGACCGAGATCTAGACCGACTTGACTGAGATCTTGAACGAATCGACCGAGATCTAGGACCGATCTAGAACTCTAGACAGACTCGATCGAGATCTAGACAGACTTGATCGCGATCTTGACCGTCTCAATCGTGATCTAAACCGACTTGATCGTGATCTAGACCGACTCGATCGCGACCTAGACCTACTCGATCGAGATCTTGGCCGACTTGATCGAGATCTAGACCAACTCGATTAAGATTTAGAACTCGACCGAGACGAAGACCGACTCGACCGAGATCTCGATCGGCTTAACCGAGATTTAGAACTCGTACGAGGTCTAGATCGACTTGATCGAGATCCGAACCGACTTGACCGAGATCTAGAACGATATGATCGAAGACTAGGCCGACTCAACCGTGATTTAAACCGGCTCGACTGAAATCTACACTGACTCGATCTAGATCTTGGCCGACTTGATCTAGATCTTGGCCGACTTGATCGAGATTTAGAACTCGACTGAGACGAAGACCGACTCGATCGCGATCTAGACCGAGTCGTGCAATATTTAGACCCACTCGACCAAAATCTGGACCGAGTCGACCCAGATTTAAACCGACTCGACTGAAATCTGGGCCGACTAGATAGAGATCCCGACCGAGTTAATCGAAATCCAAACCGAGTCGATCGCGATCTAAACCGAAGCCTATTTTTCCTATTTATTGAATTCATATTTTTGTTTGTTTTGTTTTTGGTGAACCTATACTTACGTTCCAAGCAATGGCAACCATCGCATTGTGCTCGTCCACGGCAGTCCGAGTTTCGTTGACATTCGCATACTAAAACGAGTTTGAAACAACGATTTTTATCCCTTATGTCCTACTCCGCGCAACTGAACTTATTCAAACTTACCTTTGACACAAACCGGATGATGTTGTTTGACTTGACATTCTTGGTCTTTTGCACATGGGTTCGCATAAGAGCATGGATCTACACACAATGAATTGACACAAGCTCTTTGAGTCGGACATTCATTACTTGAAGCGCAGCCAATTTCTGTAAAATTGCAAATAATTGATAGAACAAAATGGTTCAAAGCCTGGATAAAAGCTGCTTTTTAAATAAAAATCCTTTAAAGAATAATTATTTTCCTCTTCTGAAATAAAACATCAATTTTCTAGCAAAAAACAATTTAAATTTGAACAAAATATAAAGCTCAGCGCAACATATACACATGCACAAGCGTAGTACAAAGTAATATCGGATAAATTAATCTAAAAGCCAATACAACAACCATCACCTTGCAAATATTTACAATATATATATATAAATCAGCTTTTTACAAATATATACAACAACCAATATGAAAAATATATATTTTTTTATTTTGACTGAATTCCCCTGCAAACACAAACTGATTGGAACCAGTCTTCGGATAACATGCGCAGACATTTATTTGAAATAAATATAAAACTTGCATTGTATTTTATGACATTCCTTAATGGGCTGCTGTCAATCTGACAGGACAACAGTGAATTGAAACAGAATTGAAACAATAACATTCAATAGGCGGTAACATAAGCATACATCATGCAGCGTAAAAGTAAAGTACATCCACTCACTTTCCACAAGTAAGAAAATGAGAATTGTCCTAAGCTTGTTCTTTTGGAACCCATTTTGCGGGTGTTTAGAACCGTCTTAACGAGAAAACAACACATAAATGTATGCATTTTGTTGCATTCAACGAATTGGAAAAAATGGTGCATTCGTGTGAGCCGTATGTGGTTTGGTGAAGAGTGGCTCGGAAAAGATAAACAGAAAAACAGAAGAGCAGGAAGAGAGGAAATATAAAAGATAGGAAAAAGGGAGAAGATGAACGAGGAGAGAGAACGATGCAACAAAAAAACCGGGCGCAGTATTGTTTCATAGTTTTGTTCTGTGTTTTTTTTTTCTTATGCGAACAATGTAATCCGGATACCGAGAGAATAAGAGAAAATAAAAGCCCAGCGGACGCAAGTTGCAGTTTAGGTGCAGTTCTTACGCACACATGGTCTTAAGGTTGCAACATTCCTTTTGCTTGCTTGCACATTCCAAATAAGGTTTTTTTTATTTGTTCTCGATTTTTTCATGTTTACCTGGTATCACGTGACAGTCTGGTGTATTTACATCTGCATCTGCATTGCAAAAGCACATAGCTGTATGGTTGAGAGTTCTACATACGTGAAAACTTATTTTAGGAGTGACACAAGGACTATAAGCGAAGCATGGGTCAGAACAAACAGAACTGAGGCAGATCTGAAAGTCAGCGCATTCAAAGTCACTGTTGCAAGCGCTCGAAGTGCGATTGGTAAGAGGGGTGGTAGTTTCAGTAAATGTTTGAGGTAACACTGTAACGACTAGGTCAGTCTTATGAGTAGGCAAGATAGTTGTATCGTAGGCAAAAAATGGCACAAATGTTGTTGTGAATTGTTTGTCGATTGTCGTTGTTTCAGTTGTTGGGGGAGTGAGATCATATTGCGACGTAGGGTTTGGTTCACTTGAGGTTTGGTTCACTGTCGAAGTATCCGTGAACGGTGTGCTAGTGACATTTTCTTCGGCTAAAACTGTTGTTTCTGGATATACATAAGTTGTTTCATTCGTTGTAGGTGGTGTAGATGAAAGAAGGTCAACTGATGTGGTACCAGAAACGTCTGGTTTTGAACTTGAGAGAGTGGTGCTAAGGATACTAGTCCCTCCTTCAGGATATGCCGTTGTTTCTGGCGTATATCCTCGTGTTGTTGTTTCTGTTGGAGGAACCTTCGTACCTGGCTTAATAGTTGGAAGCAGTTTTGTACCCTGATCAGTTACGCCTGGTGAAGTTCCTACTTCAGGATATGCCGTTGTTTCTGGCGTATATCCTCGTGTTGTTGTTTCTGATGGAGGAACCTTCGTACCTGGCTTAATAGTTGGAAGCAGTGTTGTACCCTGATCAGTTACGCCTGGTGAAGTTCCTACTTCAGGGTATGCCGTTGTTTCTGGTGTATATCCTCGTGTTGTTGTTTCTGATGGAGGAACCTTCGTACCTGGCTTGATAGTTGGAAACAGTGTTGTTCCCTGATCAGTTACGCCTGGTGATGTTCCTACTTCAGAATATGCCGTTGTTTCTGGCGTATATCCTCGTGTTGTTGTTTCTGATGGAGGAACCATCGTACCTGGCTTAATAGTTGGAAGCAGTTTTGTACCCTGATCAGTTACGCCTGGTGAAGTTCCTACTTCAGGGTATGCCGTTGTTTCTGGTGTATATCCTCGTGTTGTTGTTTCTGATGGAGGAACCATCGTACCTGGCTTAATAGTTGGAAGCAGTGTTGTACCCTGATCAGTTACGCCTGGTGAAGTTCCTACTTCAGGATATGCCGTTGTTTCTGGCGTATATCCTCGTGTTGTTGTTTCTGATGGAGGAACCTTCGTACCTGGCTTGATAGTTGGAAGCAGTGTTGTACCCTGATCAGTTACGCCTGGTGAAGTTCCTACTTCAGGATATGCCGTTGTTTCTGGCGTATATCCTCGTGTTGTTGTTTCTGATGGAGGAACCTTCGTACCTGGCTTGATAGTAGGAAGCAGTGCGGTTATTTGATCACCTACCCCTGGTGAAGTTCCTACTTCAGGATATGCCGTTGTTTCTGGCGTATATCCTCGTGTTGTTGTTTCTGATGGAGGAACCTTCGTACCTGGCTTGATAGTTGGAAGCAGTGTGGTTATCTGATTACCTACCCCTGGTGAAGTTCCTACTTCAGGATATGCCGTTGTTTCTGGCGTATATCCTCGTGTTGTTGTTTCTGATGGAGGAACCTTCGTACCTGGCTTGATAGTTGGAAGCAGTGTTGTACCCTGATCAGTCACGCCTGGTGAAGTTCCTACTTCAGGATATGCCGTTGTTTCTGGCGTATATCCTCGTGTTGTTGTTTCTGATGGAGGAACCTTCGTACCTGGCTTGATAGTTAAAAGCAGTGTTGTACCCTGATCAGTTACGCCTGGTGAAGTTCCTACTTCAGGATATGCCGTTGTTTCTGGTGTATATCCTCGTGTTGTTGTTTCTGTAGGAGGAGCCTTTGTACTTGGCTTGATAGTTGGAAGCAGTGTTGTACCCTGATCAGTTACGGCTGGTGAAGTTCCTACTTCAGGATATGCCGTTGTTTCTGGCGTATATCCTCGTGTTGTTGTTTCTGATGGAGGAACCTTCGTACCTGGCTTGATAGTTGGAAACAGTGTTGTACCCTGATCAGTTACGCCTGGTGAAGTTCCTACTTCAGGATATGCCGTTGTTTCTGGCGTATATCCTCGTGTTGTTGTTTCTGATGGAGGAACCTTCGTACCTGGCTTGATAGTTAAAAGCAGTGTTGTACCCTGATCAGTTACGCCTGGTGAAGTTCCTACTTCAGGATATGCCGTTGTTTCTGGCGTATATCCTCGTGTTGTTGTTTCTGATGGAGGAACTTTCGTACCTGGCTTGATAGTTGGAAGCAGTGTTGTACCCTGATCAGTTACGCCTGGTGATGTTCCTACTTCAGGATATGCCGTTGTTTCTGGTGTATATCCTCGTGTTGCTGTTTCTGATGGAGGAACCTTCGTACCTGGCTTGATAGTTGGAAGCAGTGTTGTACCCTGATCAGTTACGCCTGGTGAAGTTCCTACTTCAGGATATGCCGTTGTTTCTGGCGTATATCGTGATGTTGTTGTTTCTGCAGGAGAAACCTTCGTACCTGGCTTGATAGTTGGAAGCAGTGTTGTACCCTGATCAGTTACGCCTGGTGAAGTTCCTACTTCAGGATATGCCGTTGTTTCTGGCGTATATCCTCGTGTTGTTGTTTCTGATGGAGGAACCTTCGTACCTGGCTTGATAGTTGGAAACAGTTTTGTACCCTGATCAGTTACGCCTGGTGAAGTTCCTACTTCAGGATATGCCGTTGTTTCTGGCGTATATCCTCGTGTTGTTGTTTCTGATGGAGGAACCTTCGTATCTGGCTTGATAGTTGGAAGCAGTGTTGTACCCTGATCAGTTACGCCTGGTGAAGTTCCTACTTCAGGATATGCCGTTGTTTCTGGCGTATATCCTCGTGTTGTTGTTTCTGATGGAGGAACCTTCGTATCTGGCTTGATAGTTGGAAGCAGTGTTGTACCCTGATCAGTTACGCCTGGTGAAGTTCCTACTTCAGGATATGCCGTTGTTTCTGGCGTATATCCTCGTGTTGTTGTTTCTGATGGAGGAACCTTCGTACCTGGCTTGATAGTTGGAAGCAGTGTTGTACCCTGATCAGTTACGCCTGGTGAAGTTCCTACTTCAGGATATGCCGTTGTTTCTGGCGTATATCCTCGTGTTGTTGTTTCTGATGGAGGAATCTTCGTACCTGGCTTGATAGTTGGAAGCAGTGTTGTACCCTGATCAGTTACGCCTGGTGATGTTCCTACTTCAGGATATGCCGTTGTTTCTGGCGTATATCCTCGTGTCGTTGTTTCTGATGGAGGAACCTTCGTACCTGGCTTGATAGTTGGAAGCAGTGTTGTACCCTGATCAGTTACGCCTGGTGAAGTTCCTACTTCAGGATATGCCGTTGTTTCTGGCGTATATCCTCGTGTTGTTGTTTCTGATGGAGGAACCTTCGTACTTGGCTTGATAGTTGGAAGCAGTGTTGTACCCTGATCAGTTACGCCTGGTGAAGTTCCTACTTCAGGATATGCCGTTGTTTCTGGCGTATATCCTCGTGTTGTTGTTTCTGATGGAGGAACCTTCGTACCTGGCTTGATAGTTGGAAGCAGTGTTGTACCCTGATCAGTTACGCCTGGTGAAGTTCCTACTTCAAGATATGCCGTTGTTTCTGGCGTATATCCTCGTGTTGTTGTTTCTGATGGAGGAACCTTCGTACCTGGCTTGATAGTTGGAAGCAGTGTTGTACCCTGATCAGTTACGCCTGGTGAAGTTCCTACTTCAGGATATGCCGTTGTTTCTGGCGTATATCCTCGTGTTGTTGTTTCTGATGGAGGTACCTTCGTACCTGGCTTGATATTTGGAAGCAGTGTTGTACCCTGATCAGTTACGCCTGGTGAAGTTCCTACTTCAGGATATGCCGTTGTTTCTGGCGTGTATCCTCGTGTTGTTGTTTCTGATGGAGGAACCTTCGTACCTTGCTTGATAGTTGGAAGCAGTGTTGTACCCTGATCAGTTACGCCTGGTGAAGTTCCTACTTCAGGATATGCCGTTGTTTCTGGCGTATATCCTCGTGTTGTTGTTTCTGATGGAGGAACCTTCGTACCTGGCTTGATAGTTGGAAGCAGTGTTGTACCCTGATCAGTTACGCCTGGTGAAGTTCCTACTTCAGGATATGCCGTTGTTTCTGGCGTATATCCTCGTGTTGTTGTTTCTGATGGAGGAACCTTCGTACCTGGCTTGATAGTTGGAAGCAGTGTTTTACCCTGATCAGTTACGCCTGGTGAAGTTCCTACTTCAGGATATGCCGTTGTTTCTGGCGTATATCCTCGTGTTGTTGTTTCTGATGGAGGAACCTTCGTACCTGGCTTGATAGTTGGAAACAGTTTTGTACCCTGATCAGTTACGCCTGGTGAAGTTCCTACTTCAGGATATGCCGTTGTTTCTGGCGTATATCCTCGTGTTGTTGTTTCTGATGGAGGAACCTTCGTATCTGGCTTGATAGTTGGAAGCAGTGTTGTACCCTGATCAGTTACGCCTGGTGAAGTTCCTACTTCAGGATATGCCGTTGTTTCTGGCGTATATCCTCGTGTTGTTGTTTCTGATGGAGGAACCTTCGTACCTGGCTTGATAGTTGGAAGCAGTGTTGTACCCTGATCAGTTACGCCTGGTGAAGTTCCTACTTCAGGATGTGCCGTTGTTTCTGGCGTATATCCTCGTGTTGTTGTTTCTGATGGAGGAACCATCGTACCTGGCTTAATAGTTGGAAGCAGTTTTGTACCCTGATCAGTTACGCCTGGTGAAGTTCCTATTTCAGGATATGCCGTTGTTTCTGGCGTATATCCTCGTGTCGTTGTTTCTGATGGAGGAACCTTCGTACCTGGCTTGATAGTTGGAAGCAGTGTTGTACCCTGATCAGTTACGCCTGGTGAAGTTCCTACTTCAGGATATGCCGTTGTTTCTGGCGTATATCCTCGTGTTGTTGTTTCTGATGGAGGAACCTTCGTACCTGGCTTGATAGTTGGAAGCAGTGTTGTACCCTGATCAGTTACGCCTGGTGAAGTTCCTACTTCAGGATATGCCGTTGTTTCTGGCGTATATCCTCGTGTTGTTGTTTCTGATGGAGGAACCTTCGTACCTGGCTTGATAGTTGGAAGCAGTGTTGTACCCTGATCAGTTACGCCTGGTGAAGTTCCTACTTCAAGATATGCCGTTGTTTCTGGCGTATATCCTCGTGTTGTTGTTTCTGATGGAGGAACCTTCGTACCTGGCTTGATAGTTGGAAACAGTGTTGTACCCTGATCAGTTACGCCTGGTGAAGTTCCTACTTCAGGATATGCCGTTGTTTCTGGCGTATATCCTCGTGTTGTTGTTTCTGATGGAGGAACCTTCGTACCTGGCTTGATAGTTGGAAACAGTGTTGTACCCTGATCAGTTACGCCTGGTGAAGTTCCTACTTCAGGATATGCCGTTGTTTCTGGCGTATATCCTCGTGTTGTTGTTTCTGATGGAGGTACCTTCGTACCTGGCTTGATAGTTGGAAGCAGTGTTGTACCCTGATCAGTTACGCCTGGTGAAGTTCCTACTTCAGGATATGCCGTTGTTTCTGGCGTGTATCCTCGTGTTGTTGTTTCTGATGGAGGAACCTTCGTACCTTGCTTGATAGTTGGAAGCAGTGTTGTACCCTGATCAGTTACGCCTGGTGAAGTTCCTACTTCAGGATATGCCGTTGTTTCTGGCGTATATCCTCGTGTTGTTGTTTCTGATGGAGGAACCTTCGTACCTGGCTTGATAGTTGGAAGCAGTGTTGTACCCTGATCAGTTACGCCTGGTGAAGTTCCTACTTCAGGATATGCCGTTGTTTCTGGTGTATATCCTCGTGTTGTTGTTTCTGATGGAGGAACCTTCGTACCTGGCTTGATAGTTGGAAGCAGTGTTGTACCCTGATCAGTTACGCCTGGTGAAGTTCCTACTTCAGGATATGCCGTTGTTTCTGGCGTATATCCTCGTGTTGTTGTTTCTGATGGAGGAACCTTCGTACCTGGCTTGATAGTTGGAAGCAGTGTTGTACCCTGATCAGTTACGCCTGGTGAAGTTCCTACTTCAGGATATGCCGTTGTTTCTGGCGTATATCCTCGTGTTGTTGTTTCTGATGGAGGAACCTTCGTACTTGGCTTGATAGTTGGAAGCAGTGTTGTACCCTGATCAGTTACGCCTGGTGAAGTTCCTACTTCAGGATATGCCGTTGTTTCTGGCGTATATCCTCGTGTTGTTGTTTCTGATGGAGGAACCTTCGTACCTGGCTTGATAGTTGGAAGCAGTGTTGTACCCTGATCAGTTACGCCTGGTGAAGTTCCTACTTCAGGATATGCCGTTGTTTCTGGCGTATATCCTCGTGTTGTTGTTTCTGATGGAGGAACCTTCGTACCTGGCTTGATAGTTGGAAGCAGTGTTGTACCCTGATCAGTTACGCCTCTTGAAGTTCCTACTTCAGGATATGCCGTTGTTTCTGGCGTATATCCTCGTGTTGTTGTTTCTGATGGAGGAACCTTCGTACCTGGCTTGATAGTTGGAAACAGTGTTGTACCCTGATCAGTTACGCCTGGTGAAGTTCCTACTTCAGGATATGCCGTTGTTTCTGGTGTATATCCTCGTGTTGTTGTTTCTGTAGGAGGAGCCTTTGTACTTGGCTTGATAGTTGGAAGCAGTGTTGTACCCTGATCAGTTACGCCTGGTGAAGTTCCTACTTCAGGATATGCCGTTGTTTCTGGCGTATATCCTCGTGTTGTTGTTTCTGATGGAGGAACCTTCGTATCTGGCTTGATAGTTGGAAGCAGTGTTGTACCCTGATCAGTTACGCCTGGTGAAGTTCCTACTTCAGGATATGCCGTTGTTTCTGGCGTATATCCTCGTGTTGTTGTTTCTGATGGAGGAACCTTCGTACCTGGTTTGATAGTTGGAAGCAGTGTTGTACCCTGATCAGTTACGCCTGGTGAAGTTCCTACTTCAGGATATGCCGTTGTTTCTGGCGTATATCCTCGTGTTGTTGTTTCTGATGGAGGAACCATCGTACCTGGCTTGATAGTTGGAAACAGTGTGGTTATCTGATCACCTACCCCTGGTGAAGTACCTTCTTCAGGATATGCCGTTGTTTCTGGCTTATATCCTCGTGTTGTTGTTTCTGTAGGAGGAGCCTTTGTACTTGGCTTGATAGTTGGAAGCAGTGTTGTACCCTGATCAGCTACGCCTGGTGAAGTTCCTACTTCAGGATATGCCGTTGTTTCTGGCGTATATCCTCGTGTTGTTGTTGCTGATGGAGGAACCTTCGTATCTGGCTTGATAGTTGGAATCAGTGTGGTTATCTGATCACCTACCCCTGGTGAAGTTCCTACTTCAGGATATGCCGTTGTTTCGGGCGTATATCCTCGTGTTGTTGTTTCTGATGGAGGAACCTTCGTACCTGGCTTGATAGTTGGAAGCAGTGTTGTACCCTGATCAGTAACGCCTGGTGAAGTTCCTACTTCAGGATATGCCGTTGTTTCTGGCGTATATCCTCGTGTTGTTGTTTCTGATGGAGGAACCTTCGTACCTGGCTTGATAGTTGGAAGCAGTATTGTACCCTGATCAGTTACGCCTGGTGAAGTTCCTACTTCAGGATATGCCGTTGTTTCTGGCGTATATCCTCGTTTTGTTGTTTCTGATGGAGGAACCTTCGTACCTGGCTTGATAGTTGGAAGCAGTGTTGTACCCTGATCAGTAACGCCTGGTGAAGTTCCTACTTCAGGATATGCCGTTGTTTCTGGCGTATATCCTCGTGTTGTTGTTTCTGATGGAGGAACCTTTGTACTTGGCTTGATAGTTGGAAGCAGTGTTGTACCCTGATCAGTTACGCCTGGTGAAGTTCCTACTTCAGGATATGCCGTTGTTTCTGTCGTATACCCTCGTGTTGTTGTTTCTGATGGAGGAACCTTCGTACCTGGCTTGATAGTTGGAAGCAGTGTTGTACCCTGATCAGTTACGCCTGGTGAAGTTCCTACTTCAGGATATGCCGTTGTTTCTGGCGTATATCCTCGTGTTGTTGTTTCTGATGGAGGAACCTTCGTACCTGGCTTGATAGTTGGAAACAGTGTTGTACCCTGATCAGTTACGCCTGGTGAAGTTCCTACTTCAGGATATGCCGTTGTTTTTGGCGTATATCCTCGTGTTGTTGTTTCTGATGGAGGAACCTTGGTACCTGGCTTGATAGTTAAAAGCAGTGTTGTACCCTGATCAGTTACGCCTGGTGAAGTTCCTACTTCAGGATATGCCGTTGTTTCTGGCGTATATCCTCGTGTTGTTGTTTCTGATGGAGGAACCTTCGTACCTGGCTTGATAGTTGGAAGCAGTGTTGTACCCTGATCAGTTACGCCTGGTGATGTTCCTACTTCAGGATATGCCGTTGTTTCTGGCGTATATCCTCGTGTTGTTGTTTCTGATGGAGGAACCTTCGTACCTGGCTTGATAGTTGGAAGCAGTGTTGTACCCTGATCAGTTACGCCTGGTGATGTTCCTACTTCAGGATATGCCGTTGTTTCTGGCGTATATCCTCGTGTTGTTGTTTCTGATGGAGGAACCTTCGTACCTGGCTTGATAGTTGGAAGCAGTGTGGTTATTTGATCACCTACCCCTGGTGAAGTTCCTACTTCAGGATATGCCGTTGTTTCTGGTGTATATCCTCGTGTTGTTGTTTCTGTAGGAGGAGCCTTTGTACTTGGCTTGATAGTTGGAAGCAGTGTTGTACCCTGATCAGTTACGCCTGGTGAAGTTCCTACTTCAGGATATGCCGTTGTTTCTGGCGTATATCCTCGTGTTGTTGTTTCTGATGGAGGAACCTTCGTACCTGGCTTGATAGTTGGAAGCAGTGTTGTACCCTGATCAGTTACGCCTGGTGAAGTTCCTACTTCAGGATATGCCGTTGTTTCTGGCGTATATCCTCGTGTTGTTGTTTCTGATGGAGGAACCTTCGTACCTGGCTTGATAGTTGGAAGCAGTGTTGTACCCTGATCAGTTACGCCTGGTGATGTTCCTACTTCAGGATATGCCGTTGTTTCTGGCGTATATCCTCGTGTTGTTGTTTCTGATGGAGGAACCTTCGTACCTGGCTTGATAGTTGGAAGCAGTGTTGTACCCTGATCAGTTACGCCTGGTGAAGTTCCTACTTCAGGATATGCCGTTGTTTCTGGCGTATATCCTCGTGTTGTTGTTTCTGTAGGAGGAGCCTTTGTACTTGGCTTGATAGTTGGAAGCAGTGTTGTACCCTGATCAGTTACGCCTGGTGAAGTTCCTACTTCAGGATATGCCGTTGTTTCTGGCGTATATCCTCGTGTTGTTGTTTCTGATGGAGGAACCTTCGTACCTGGCTTGATAGTTGGAAGCAGTGTTGTACCCTGATCAGTTACGCCTGGTGAAGTTCCTACTTCAGGATATGCCGTTGTTTCTGGCGTATATCCTCGTGTTGTTGTTTCTGATGGAGGAACCTTCGTATCTGGCTTGATAGTTGAAATCAGTGTGGTTATCTGATCACCTACCCCTGGTGAAGTTCCTACTTCAGGATATGCCGTTGTTTCTGGTGTATATCCTCGTGTTGTTGTTTCTGATGGAGGAACCTTCGTACCTGGCTTGATAGTTGGAAGCAGTGTTGTATCCTGATCAGTTACGCCTGGTGATGTTCCTACTTCAGGATATGCCGTTGTTTCTGGCGTATATCCTCGTGTTGTTGTTGCTGATGGAGGAACCTTCGTATCTGGCTTGATAGTTGAAATCAGTGTGGTTATCTGATCACCTACCCCTGGTGAAGTTCCTACTTCAGGATATGCCGTTGTTTCTGGTGTATATCCTCGTGTTGTTGTTTCTGATGGAGGAACCTTCGTACCTGGCTTGATAGTTGGAAGCAGTGTTGTACCCTGATCAGTTACGCCTGGTGAAGTTCCTACTTCAGGATATGCCGTTGTTTCTGGCGTATATCCTCGTGTTGTTGTTTCTGATGGAGGAACCTTCGTACCTGGCTTGATAGTTGGAAGCAGTGTTGTACCCTGATCAGTAACGCCTGGTGAAGTTCCTACTTCAGGATATGCCGTTGTTTCTGGCGTATATCCTCGTGTTGTTGTTTCTGATGGAGGAATCTTCGTACCTGGCTTGATAGTTGGAAGCAGTGTTGTACCCTGATCAGTTACGCCTGGTGATGTTCCTACTTCAGGATATGCCGTTGTTTCTGGCGTATATCCTCGTGTTGTTGTTGCTGATGGAGGAACCTTCGTATCTGGCTTGATAGTTGAAATCAGTGTGGTTATCTGATCACCTACCCCTGGTGAAGTTCCTACTTCAGGATATGCCGTTGTTTCTGGCGTATATCCTCGTGTTGTTGTTTCTGATGGAGGAACCTTCGTACCTGACCTGATAGTTGGAAGCAGTGTTGTACCCTGATCAGTTACGCCTGGTGATGTTCCTACTTCAGGATATGCCGTTGTTTCTGGCGTATATCCTCGTGTTGTTGTTTCTGATGGAGGAACCTTCGTACCTGGCTTGATAGTTGGAAGCAGTGTTGTATCCTGATCAGTTACGCCTGGTGAAGTTCCTACTTCAGGATATGCCGTTGTTTCTGGCGTATATCCTCGTGTTGTTGTTTCTGATGGAGGAACCTTCGTACCTGGCTTGATAGTTGGAAGCAGTGTTGTATCCTGATCAGTTACGCCTGGTGAAGTTCCTACTTCAGGATATGCCGTTGTTTCTGGCGTATATCCTCGTGTTGTTGTTTCTGATGGAGGAACCTTCGTATCTGGCTTGATAGTTGAAATCAGTGTGGTTATCTGATCACCTACCCCTGGTGAAGTTCCTACTTCAGGATATGCCGTTGTTTCTGGTGTATATCCTCGTGTTGTTGTTTCTGATGGAGGAACCTTCGTACCTGGCTTGATAGTTGGAAGCAGTGTTGTACCCTGATCAGTTACGCCTGGTGAAGTTCCTACTTCAGGATATGCCGTTGTTTCTGGCGTATATCCTCGTGTTGTTGTTTCTGATGGAGGAACCTTCGTACCTGGCTTGATAGTTGGAAGCAGTGTTGTACCCTGATCAGTAACGCCTGGTGAAGTTCCTACTTCAGGATATGCCGTTGTTTCTGGCGTATATCCTCGTGTTGTTGTTTCTGATGGAGGAACCTTCGTACCTGGCTTGATAGTTGGAAGCAGTGTTGTATCCTGATCAGTTACGCCTGGTGAAGTTCCTACTTCAGGATATGCCGTTGTTTCTGGCGTATATCCTCGTGTTGTTGTTTCTGATGGAGGAACCTTCGTACCTGGCTTGATAGTTGGAAGCAGTGTTGTATCCTGATCAGTTACGCCTGGTGAAGTTCCTACTTCAGGATATGCCGTTGTTTCTGGCGTATATCCTCGTGTTGTTGTTTCTGATGGAGGAACCTTCGTACCTGGCTTGATAGTTGGAAGCAGTGTTGTACCCTGATCAGTTACGCCTGGTGAAGTTCCTACTTCAGGATATGCCGTTGTTTCTGGCGTATATCCTCGTGTTGTTGTTTCTGTAGGAGGAACCTTCGTACCTGGCTTGATAGTTGGAAGCAGTGTTGTACCCTGATCAGTAACGCCTGGTGAAGTTCCTACTTCAGGATATGCCGTTGTTTCTGGCGTATATCCTCGTGTTGTTGTTTCTGATGGAGGAACCTTCGTACCTGGCTTGATAGTTGGAAGCAGTGTTGTATCCTGATCAGTTACGCCTGGTGAAGTTCCTACTTCAGGATATGCCGTTGTTTCTGGCGTATATCCTCGTGTTGTTGTTTCTGATGGAGGAACCTTCGTACCTGGCTTGATAGTTGGAAGCAGTGTTGTATCCTGATCAGTTACGCCTGGTGAAGTTCCTACTTCAGGATATGCCGTTGTTTCTGGCGTATATCCTCGTGTTGTTGTTTCTGATGGAGGAACCTTCGTACCTGGCTTGATAGTTGGAAGCAGTGTTGTACCCTGATCAGTTACGCCTGGTGAAGTTCCTACTTCAGGATATGCCGTTGTTTCTGGCGTATATCCTCGTGTTGTTGTTTTTGCAGGAGGAACCTTCGTACCTGGCTTGATAGTAGGAAGCAGTGTGGTTATCTGATCACCTACCCCTGGTGAAGTTCCTACTTCAGGATATGCCGTTGTTTCTGGTGTATATCCTCGTGTTGTTGTTTCTGTAGGAGGAGCCTTTGTACTTGGCTTGATAGTTGGAAGCAGTGTTGTACCCTGATCAGTTACGCCTGGTGAAGTTCCTACTTCAGGATATGCCGTTGTTTCTGGCGTATATCCTCGTGTTGTTGTTTCTGATGGAGGAACCTTCGTACCTGGCTTGATAGTTGGAAGCAGTGTTGTACCCTGATCAGTTACGCCTGGTGAAGTTCCTACTTTAGGATATGCCGTTGTTTCTGGCGTATATCCTCGTGTTGTTGTTTCTGATGGAGGAACCTTCGTACCTGGCTTGATAGTTGGAAGCAGTGTTGTACCCTGATCAGTAACGCCTGGTGAAGTTCCTACTTCAGGATATGCCGTTGTTTCTGGCGTATATCCTCGTGTTGTTGTTTCTGATGGAGGAACCTTCGTACCTGGCTTGATAGTTGGAAGCAGTGTTGTACCCTGATCAGTAACGCCTGGTGAAGTTCCTACTTCAGGATATGCCGTTGTTTCTGGCGTATATCCTCGTGTTGTTGTTTCTGATGGAGGAACCTTCGCACCTGGCTTGATAGTTGGAAGCAGTGTTGTACCCTGATCAGTTACGCCTGGTGAAGTTCCTACTTCAGGATATGCCGTTGTTTCTGGTGTATATCCTCGTGTTGTTGTTTCTGTAGGAGGAGCCTTTGTTCTTGGCTTGATAGTTGGAAGCAGTGTTGTACCCTGATCAGTTACGCCTGGTGAAGTTCCTACTTCAGGATATGCCGTTGTTTCTGGTGTATATCCTCGTGTTGTTGTTTCTGTAGGAGGAGCCTTTGTACTTGGCTTGATAGTTGGAAGCAGTGTTGTACCCTGATCAGTTACGCCTGGTGAAGTTCCTACTTCAGGATATGCCGTTGTTTCTGGCGTATATCCTCGTGTTGTTGTTTCTAATGGAGGAACCTTCGTACCTGGCTTGATAGTAGGAAGCAGTGTTGCACCCTGATCAGTTACGCCTGGTGATGTTCCTACTTCAGGATATGCCGTTGTTTCTGGCGTATATCCTCGTGTTGTTGTTGCTGATGGAGGAACCTTCGTACCTGACCTGATAGTTGGAAGCAGTGTTGTACCCTGATCAGTTACGCCTGGTGAAGTTCCTACTTCAGGATATGCCGTTGTTTCTGGCGTATATCCTCGTGTTGTTGTTTCTGATGGAGGAACCTTCGTATCTGGCTTGATAGTTGGAAGCAGTGTTGTACCCTGATCAGTTACGCCTGGTGATGTTCCTACTTCAGGATATGCCGTTGTTTCTGGCGTATATCCTCGTGTTGTTGTTTCTGATGGAGGAACCTTCGTACCTGGCTTGATAGTTGGAAGCAGTGTTGTACCCTGATCAGTTACGCCTGGTGAAGTTCCTACTTCAGGATATGCCGTTGTTTCTGGCGTATATCCTCGTGTTGTTGTTTCTGATGGAGGAACCTTCGTACCTGGCTTGATAGTTGGAAGCAGTGTTGTACCCTGATCAGTTACGCCTGGTGAAGTTCCTACTTCAGGATATGCCGTTGTTTCTGGCGTATATCCTCGTGTTGTTGTTTCTGATGGAGGAACCTTCGTACCTGGCTTGATAGTTGGAAGCAGTGTTGTACCCTGATCAGTTACGCCTATTGATGTTCCTACTTCAGGATATGCCGTTGTTTCTGGCGTATATCCTCGTGTTGTTGTTTCTGATGGAGGAACCTTCGTACCTGGCTTGATAGTTGGAAACAGTGTTGTACCCTGATCAGTTACGCCTGGTGAAGTTCCTACTTCAGGATATGCCGTTGTTTCTGGCGTATATCCTCGTGTTGTTGTTTCTGATGGAGGAACCTTCGTACCTGGTTTGATAGTTGGAAGCAGTGTTGTACCCTGATCAGTTACGCCTGGTGATGTTCCTACTTCAGGATATGCCGTTGTTTCTGGCGTATATCCTCGTGTTGTTGTTTCTGATGGAGGAACCTTCGTACCTGGCTTGATAGTTGGAAGCAGTGTTGTACCCTGATCAGTTACGCCTATTGATGTTCCTACTTCAGGATATGCCGTTGTTTCTGGCGTATATCCTCGTGTTGTTGTTTCTGATGGAGGAACCTTCGTACCTGGCTTGATAGTTGGAAACAGTGTTGTACCCTGATCAGTTACGCCTGGTGAAGTTCCTACTTCAGGATATGCCGTTGTTTCTGGCGTATATCCTCGTGTTGTTGTTTCTGATGGAGGAACCTTCGTACCTGGTTTGATAGTTGGAAGCAGTGTTGTACCCTGATCAGTTACGCCTGGTGATGTTCCTACTTCAGGATATGCCGTTGTTTCTGGCGTATATCCTCGTGTTGTTGTTTCTGATGGAGGAACCTTCGTACCTGGCTTGATAGTTGGAAGCAGTGTTGTACCCTGATCAGTTACGCCTGGTGAAGTTCCTACTTCAGGATATGCCGTTGTTTCTGGCATATATCCTCGTGTTGTTGTTTCTGATGGAGGAACCTTCGTACCTGGCTTGATAGTTGGAAACAGTGTTGTACCCTGATCAGTTACGCCTGGTGAAGTTCCTACTTCAGGATATGCCGTTGTTTCTGGCGTATATCCTCGTGTTGTTGTTTCTGATGGAGGAACCCTCGTACCTGACTTGATAGTTGGAAGCAGTGTTGTACCCTGATCAGTTACGCCTGGTGAAGTTCCTACTTCAGGATATGCCGTTGTTTCTGGTGTATATCCTCGTGTTGTTGTTTCTGATGGAGGAACCTTCGTACCTGGCTTGATAGTTGGAAGCATTGTTGTACCCTGATCAGTTACGCCTGGTGAAGTTCCTACTTCAGGATATGCCGTTGTTTCTGGCGTATATCCTCGTGTTGTTGTTTCTGATGGAGGAACCTTCGTACCTGACTTGATAGTTGGAAGCAGTGTTGTACCCTGATCAGTTACGCCTGGTGAAGTTCCTACTTCAGGATATGCCGTTGTTTCTGGTGTATATCCTCGTGTTGTTGTTTCTGATGGAGGAACCTTCGTACCTGGCTTGATAGTTGGAAGCATTGTTGTACCCTGATCAGTTACGCCTGGTGAAGTTCCTACTTCAGGATATGCCGTTGTTTCTGGCGTATATCCTCGTGTTGTTGTTTCTGATGGAGGAACCTTCGTACCTGGCTTGATAGTTGGAAGCATTGTTGTACCCTGATCAGTTACGCCTGGTGAAGTTCCTACTTCAGGATATGCCGTTGTTTCTGGCGTATATCCTCGTGTTGTTGTTTCTGATGGAGGAACCCTCGTACCTGGCTTGATAGTTGGAAGCATTGTTGTACCCTGATCAGTTACGCCTGGTGAAGTTCCTACTTCAGGATATGCCGTTGTTTCTGGCGTATATCCTCGTGTTGTTGTTTCTGATGGAGGAACCCTCGTACCTGGCTTGATAGTTGGAAGCATTGTTGTACCCTGATCAGTCACGCCTGGTGAAGTTCCTACTTCAGGATATGCCGTTGTTTCTGGCGTATATCCTCGTGTTGTTGTTTCTGATGGAGGAACCTTCGTACCTGGCTTGATAGTTGGAAGCAGTGTTGTACCCTGATCAGTTACACCTGGTGAAGTTCCTACTTCAGGATATGCCGTTGTTTCTGGCGTATATCCTCGTGTTGTTGTTTCTGATGGAGGAACCTTCGTACCTGGCTTGATAGTTGGAAGCTGTGTTGTACCCTGATCAGTTACGCCTGGTGATGTTCCTACTTCAGGATAAGCCGTTGTTTCTGGCGTATATCCTCGTGTTGTTGTTTCTGATGGAGGAACCTTCGTACCTGGCTTGATAGTTGGAAACAGTGTTGTACCCTGATCAGTTACGCCTGGTGAAGTTCCTACTTCAGGATATGCCGTTGTTTCTGGCGTATATCCTCGTGTTGTTGTTTCTGATGGAGGAACCCTCGTACCTGACTTGATAGTTGGAAGCATTGTTGTACCCTGATCAGTTACGCCTGGTGAAGTTCCTACTTCAGGATATGCCGTTGTTTCTGGCGTATATCCTCGTGTTGTTGTTTCTGATGGAGGAACCTTCGTACCTGGCTTGATAGTTGGAAGCTGTGTTATACCCTGATCAGTTACGCCTGGTGAAGTTCCTACTTCAGCATATGCCGTTGTTTCTGGTGTATATCCTCGTGTTGTTGTTTCTGATGGAGGAACCTTCGTACCTGGCTTGATAGTTTCAAACAATGTTGTACCCTGATCAGTTACGCCTGGTGATGTTCCTACTTCAGGATATGCCGTTGTTTCTGGAGTATATCCTGTTTCTGATGGAGGAACCTTCGTACCTGGCTTGATAGTTGGAAGCAGTGTTGTACCCTGATCAGTTACGCCTGGTGAAGTTCCTACTTTAGGATATGCCGTTGTTTCTGGCGTATATCCTCGTGTTGTTGTTTCTGATGGAGGAACCTTCGTACCTGGTGGCTTGATAGTTGGAAGCAGTGTTGTACCCTGATCAGTTACGCCTGGTGAAGTTCCTACTTCAGGATATGCCGTTGTTTCTGGAGTATATCCTGTTTCTGATGGAGGAACCTTCGTACCTGGCTTGATAGTTGGAAGCAGTGTTGTACCCTGATCAGTTACGCCTGGTGAAGTTCCTACTTCAGGATATGCCGTTGTTTCTGGCGTATATCCTCGTGTTGTTGTTTCTGATGGAGGAACTTTCGTACCTGGCTTGATATTTGGAAGCAGTGTTGTACCCTGATCAGTTACGCCTGGTGAAGTTCCTACTTCAGGATATGCCGTTGTTTCTGGCGTATATCCTGTTTCTGATGGAGGAACCTTCGTACCTGGCTTGATAGTTGGAAGCAGTGTTGTACCCTGATCAGTTACGCCTGGTGAAGTTCCTACTTCAGGATATGCCGTTGTTTCTGGCGTATATTCTCGTGTTGTTGTTTCTGCAGGAGGAACCTTCGTACCTGGCTTGATAGTTGGAAGCAGTGTTGTACCCTGATCAGTTACGCCTGGTGAAGTTCCTACTTCAGGATATGCCGTTGTTTCTGGCGTATATCCTCCTGTAGTTGTTTCTGAAGGAATAATTTTCGTGATAGTCTCGTTTGTAGAAGGTGGGCCTTCTTCACCCCCTATAGTTTTTGTTGCCGGAAATTTTTCTGTTGATAGTGTCGTCACTTCAACGTCGCCATCTACTGCCAAAATGTCTGTTACCTTCGTTCTCATTTCTGTATCATTCAAAGTCGTGTAAGCAACCGTTGTCGTCTCAAATCGTCCCTTAGTACCAATACCTACTGTTGTCTTTGTTTGTTCTTTACCATAACTAACACTACTTAAGCTATCTATTGTAGTGTCTGATATTTTATAACACTTTACATGTGCATCACCAGTAAAGTTAAGTGAACATTCACACGAATAAACCCTATGTGCTTTCACCAAACAGATTGCAGATTCACCACAACCAGATGTACAAGGGTCACCACAAACGCCCTTCATACACTGGAGCGTTTCACTGCAGTCCGAGTCTTGTGTACAGTTGCGGGTTGCTGCGGATTTGATTATTTTTTCAATTATTGGTTGAGAAGATTTGTTATTATTTAGTTTGTTTTTTGTTTTGTTTTAAATTTTGTTTTGACCTTAAATAGTGTTAATATTTTGTTTTATTTGTTAAGTTTAGTTTTAAATATATTTACACAAAGCTTAGACCTAAAGGTTTAGTATTCTCTGTACACGTTAATAAGAAAGAAATTTTATTTGAAGCTCAATTTTTTTTAGCTAACTGAAAGGGTTACTATTTACAAAAAATTAAATAATAGAGTTTCTAAAGCCTTCCTCTGTTCAGAAGCAAGGGGTTATTAGCAGTCTGATGAAGATCTAAGGGGACACATTCAGGAATTCTGTTATTGATTCCGTTTTGTTTTCAAAAAGAGAAGATATAAATGAACCAGTACTGGCTTGTGATAAGTCAATGGCTAAAAATAATAAAAGCAACGTTAAAAAATGTTTTTATCATGATGAAATAACCGATTAAAATCATTTGTACTGGCATGTATTTCGGTCGAAACTTTATTCTTGAAAGAAATTTGTAATCATTGCTACTTTGGACCATAGGTAGAAAGAAGTTGGCAGTAAATTACAGAACAAATTTTATGTTGGTTCTATTCTCAAGGCTTTAATACAGTTGATTGCATCTTGTACGGAAAGTTTTACTTCGTTAAGTGACCAATTTTCGAAGCTTTGCAAAAAAATGATTTAAATTCTTGAATGTGTCCTTTGTTAAGCGTTAAATATAAGTAATTTACTCAGGCTCTGTGATTAATATATGCGGTGTTTTTGTTTCGTTTTGAACGATTTTAAGCTTTTGCTTTCGCGTGTATCTTTGGGTTAAAATCTCAATTTCTGAATTTGGTTAAAGATTGAGTTTGTTTTTGTTTGAATAAAAAAAACTTTTTTTTTGGCAGTTCTTTTTGTATTATTTTGTGAGCATGAGCGTGTGTGAATGTTTAATTTTTGTTTCTTAAGGTGGTAGGTATTATGTTTATTTTAGTGTTTCCTATTTTTGGTTTGGCTTTTTTTAAAAAGCTGAAGCGTGTGCTTGTATAGTTTTTGGTATAAATTGGTGGGGTTTAGTTTCTCTCTTTATTTTGTTTTAACGAATTTTTTGTGTGTGTGTTTATTTTGATTAGGGATCACAGAGAGAGAAGATAGTAGTTTTGATTGTTTAGTTTAGGGTTTTCTTTCTTTGAAGTGAAAAGAGCAGAGTAAGCTTGGCTTTTATACATTTTGAAAAACACTGAAGAGAAAGGTTAAGGTTTGTTTGTTTGTTCTTAAATAAATTGCTGTCTATCTAATTTGTTTATGGGATGCAGTTGTACCTTATAAAAAATAAAACATTCTTTGTGTGTAAATGGTTTGATTTTCTTTGAAAACTTGACAGAGAGGATAATAGTATTCTAGTTCAGTGCTAGCAGCTTTTCATGTTTTATCTACCTCTTGCTTACCAAAGCATTCAGTTTGGTTTTTTTACATCTTCTTACAATTGCCATAGAAATAAAGGCAATCGGGTGTTCGACACCATTTTTGAAATACCCCAGTATTCCTAGCTCGAAAAGTCAATCTTTATGTAATGGTGCCATAACAGTCAATTTGTATCCCCCACCAGTGGTAAGGTGGTAGTTGAAAATTTGCAACCGCCCCCTTCCAGTGATAAGGTTGAAATTGAAAATTTGCAACATTTCAAATGAAGTTTATGTGAAGAACTGGTGTTAATTTTGTGAAAGCATCAGATAGTTGAGAGATAATGTAGTCGAGATTGAATTAAAAACTTGTTGCCTTGATATTTGATATGACTAAACCGTATCAACGTTAATTATAGTATTTATAGGTGAATACAAAGTTGTTAGGCTCTTTTAGCCGCAATTGAATTCAAAGTGTTGATGCAAAAACTACTTGATTGGAGGGGTAGTAAGCTTGAAAGCTCATTCTTTATCTCGACTGTTTAATAGCGTCCCTCAATTTACGAATAGGCAGCAATAACAGACAGATATGCATAACTTAGATGTAATTAAAGATCCTTCTCTAGAAAAATCTGTTCAGTATACATTATTTTAATACAGCTGGCGTGATAGTAAAGTGCAGCTAATAGGTCGGTGAATACCATCCACTGGGGTACTGAAATTAACAACGATGGTTCCTTGTTCTTGTACGAACTAAGCGTTTGAAATTAGCTGACCAAGTCAAAAAAATCAAAACTTTGTGTTGTTTAAGTGTAAGAAAGAAGCTATTTGCGGTGAGATTCTATTAAGTTTTTCCTTTATGTTTTCACAAGTAACATGGAAAGTTCCCTTAATGCACACGATTTTGCCCTTCTAGTTATTATTGTTCGCATAACAAAGCTGAGCAATTCATCAGATGTGAGTAGTTTCTCTGATCTTAGTGAATATTGACTTCTGAACCTAGCAGGAATCTTTTATTCTGCTGCTTTGAAACAGTGATAGTTTGGTTAATGAACTTTGAACAAAGAAGATTGACCATAGTTTCATTCGATAAATTTCTTCAAAAGTCTTTTCATTATTTTGGTTTCCTTAGAGAGTCCATTCAAATGTTCGAAGAAGAGAAACTTGGTTGTGATTTATTTGCAAGTAAACTTATATCCATAAGAAGTTTTATTGAAAGCTTTTAATTCTTTTTTGGACGGTATTTCGAGGTATTGAAAAGCATTTAACGAATATGCTCAATTGATTCAGTACTAATGCTTAAATGTTGTGAATTTACTCATCTACCTTACCAGTGGTGGGGGAATATTAGTGGCTTAAACTCAGCTTTAAAATAGAATCACTTTTCTTTAATTAGCTTTCAATCATATTGAAACCATTCCATCGACTGCTTTTAAGAGAGGAACTAGCTCTAATACTTTTAGATCAGAGACGCAATTCTTTTTGCTGTATGATCAAGAAGCTATTGAAGAAGAACATCCTGCAATATAAAAAAAATTAATTCTTCGATTCGTTGAACTCATTTAAGCGTATTCGAAATTTAATTTTTAACAATTCTGTTTGTGTACAATGCAGACCGATCTTGATGTAAGCTAAGCTCGGTGTTTGAAGAAGCTGCATGTGGACATCGTTTGACAGATGGAGCAATTCATCAAAACGACTCATAGCAGCACTGTAAGGCTTAATCGATCTTGGAAATCTTTTTTGGTTAAACAGTTCAATGGTAACTTTCAGTTGTCTACAAAAATCCATCTTGCAGACTATGAAGTATATAATATGGTCTTTTACACAGCTATGGGAATATAGAGATAGAATTAGAGAATTTCTCGTGTATCAAAAAGAAAATTTTACTTGTATGTATTTCCAATAGAAGTCAGGGACACAAACTGTTGTGTAAAGCCTATCGGACCACGTGAAATTTCTTAAGAAAGAAAGGGAGCTATAGTTGTTAACTTTCATGTTAGGATTTCAGTTCAGTTCAGTTTTTTCTGAACTAGAAATAATTGCATTTTTTTTATTTCACTTCCAAAATTTGACAATTTCTTAGGCTTGTAGAAGCTGAGAATTGAAATATTTTTGTTCTTGAACAAAGAACCGAGCATATACTTGTGCTTTAAATTAGAGTGTCCTGTATGAGCTGATAAGTATGTCTGTATTAGGTTCAACTCCGACTTCTCCCTACAGAACCAATACGCTATAAATATTGGCAGCAAAATGGTTTTTTGAACTAGAACAGATTTATTATCCCCTAAGTCATGTTCGTAAGAAAATCAAACTTGTCATGTAAATACCATCAATTAAATATCTCAAAATATGAGACATACTCAATATTGTTTAAGAAAAGAAATTAAAGTAAAAGAATAACTCCTGTAAACCCACAAACAATTTTGAACTTTCTACAAAAAAAAGTGATAGAGAGCCTACTTGAGATCAAGTCCTGTTCACTAAAAACATTTAGCTTGCGCTTTTTTTTATAATTTCAACAAAATATGTGTATACAAATATAATTGTTTTTTTTTTTTGTTTTATGTTTCAAGTTTTCAGTGTGATTTTTGTGTGTTTTGTTTTTTATTTTTACCTTTTTGACATCCATTCCGTGCGTCCGCAATAAATCCAGGTGGGCAGAATTTACAGATTGGCTTATGATCCTCCACAATGCATGGCGAATTGGCGGCGCACTGTGCAAAGTCACACGGATTTACGCATTGATAGTTTCTACAAGCCAGACCCGTTGGGCAACCGGTATCGCGTAAGCAAATTGATATTGATGGTTGACAGTCCTTCATACAAATGCACACTGGTTTGTGGTCTTGTACCTGACAAGATTTGTTTTCGGCACACACAGCCTGACGTCCAACGGGAACGATACAAGGATTTCTACATTTGCCTTCGGTACAGGCCATGTTGGAGGCGCAATCATCGTCACGATAGCATTCACGTTTATCTGGGGCACAAGTCAACTCTCCATATTCATTGACAATAAAGCCGGACTTACAGACGCAAACCGGGCGATGGCGACGAGTTTCGCACTTTTTGTTACCCTCACATGAGAAGGATGGACTTTGACATGGATCGACACATTGTCCATACGGGCTGCATTGAAGTATTTCGGGACAATCCTGGTCATTGGAACATGCCACTTGAACTGTTGGATCTCTTGGAGTTGGTGTCGTTACATCAGTGCACTTTGGATCTGGCTTGCATTCAACTTCGGGTCGACCAATAAAACAATTTGGACAGGAACAACGCGGTCGATGTAAGACTGTTTTGCAGAGAGCGTTGGCGCCACAAGCACCACGCATTGCACATGGATCGTTGCAATGTCCTTGCAGGCATGCCTTCTCGCTAGGACAATCCTTGTCCGAGTAGCATTGTTCGGTGTCTATAAATCACGGGGAAGGTAGGAGATTTTTTCTGGTAACTCTTGTTCTTATTTGGATAGTAATAGTTTTTTTGTTTTTTGAAATTTTTTTAAAGGGGCTTTGGTAGTGGGAGTAGTGTGTGTGTGTGTGTATTTGGTTTGTTTTTGTGTAATTTGTGTGTGAAAAATAGAAAGAAAGTGAGAAAGTATGTGATAAGAGAAGGGGTAAGGAGAGGCCTTCATAATAAATGCCTTCCAAAGAGGTAAGGGTTTTTTTTCATAAGTTTTTGGGATTTTTAGAAGTTGGAAACGGGGTATTTTGAGGTGAGGTGGTGGCTTGGTGGTTTGGTTTGAAATTTTCGGAGTGGTTATGTCTTGGTGCTTAAATAATTTTAAAATAAATGGTGGTTTTTTGCAATTGAATCAGTGATAAGTGTATGTACAAGAATTCGTTATAAATTTCTTGAAAACATTCTTTTGAAGTTAAGAGAACTGTGAAGGGAAACTTTTCTCACAAGCGTATATATATATTTTTTTTTTGATGGAAGAAGAGTCTACAAGAAGTTTTTGCTCAGATTTTCCCTAGTATTTGTTTTTTACATCCAACACATGCGCTCTGCCCGCTAGAGACACGATATTGGAATTTAAGTAATTTTCGTAGAACCGAATGAACGCATTTTCGTTTTGTTTTGAAAACCGTTTCAGAGCTTTGAAATGAGGAGAGTATGATAAAATGACTGCGAATTAATTGTACGACTACACTAGGTGTGTTTTTTTTTGTTTTTTTCTTTTAAATACAGTATATGTACAACTTAAGCGCTAATTAACAATATTTTCTTTTTCCAAAAGAGTATGTTTTTTTTCTTTATCATTAGATATTTACATAGAAGAAGGTTTAAAATAATTCTTATTTTTATGAAAATTTGTGTTAGTTCCCAAAAGAAGAGAGGGAGATAGAGATAGAAGCACCAATACGTGAGAGCAAATATAATTTAAGGAAAAAATATTGACAAAAGAAGTTTTAAAGGCCTAGATGGATTTTTGGTTTTTTTTTTTTTTATAAAAAGGAAACAAATATTTATATTTTATATATTTAAGCAAAAATTTCAAAAGTGGGATGTACATATACAATGATTTGGCTTTGGTTTCTTAATAAGAAATAAAATAAAATGTTTTTGTTTTACAAAATGACGAGTTTTTGTGTTTTGTTTCTTGCAAGCATATGTGAACTATGTGAGAATTGTCCCGTCCACAGTTCCCAATCTGACATACCTTTCTCTCAAACTTGTGTGTAAATGTTATGTATTTGTATTTAGATTTTCTTTTTGGGATTCATTTATTTTAAAATTATTTAAACGGAGACTTTAGAAGGGATATAGGTTTTGGTTGGTGGTACAAAAATTATTTAATTTAATAATAATTTATATAAGCTAAGGTCTATAGAAAAATATAAATATAAATTGTTTTGCCTAAAGGTTTTTGTTTTATTTTTTTTTTTTTTTGAAGTGACCATAATTTTTAAATGGATACGTATCGCTATCGCGGACTTTGTACATATTTTGCAAGATGCATTTCCTTTTTTGATATTTTTTGTTCGTAAAAAAAAATAAGGGCCACTTTTACGGATTAAATTTTTCGATTTTATTTTGTTATTTTTGTTTTATTGGTGCTGGTTGTGAAGCTGGTGCAGGTTTGGCAAATTTTAAAATAAATTTTGTTAAAATATTTCTCATTTTTGTTATGTTGTGCTTCTTTAATTGAGTCTAAGACAGTGACTTGAAGCTACCTTTGAATTTGCTTGTTTTTTTAGTTTCTGTTTTTTTTTTTTTTTTTTTGAGGATTTGCTTTGAACCTTCTACTTGTTTTGTTTTCTATAAAATCTTGCGTTAAGCTGTTCTAAGAAAATGCTTGAATATCAAAAATACAGCGCCTGCTAGCACTTGCGATCTGTGAACTTCGTATCAATTTCTTATTTTCATTTCAGGACGAAATTGCCGTAGTCATCAGAAAGCAAATTTTGTTTTAACTGGGATAGATTTTGGGACTAAAATGCTCTGAGTATTCCGCTTGATATTTCAAGCCAAGATTGAATTATATTTGGTGACGAATGTATTTGTGAGTGTCACGTAATAAAATTTTAACTGGGGCTCTTTTATTTTTCAATGAGCCATTCGCTGGGTCATTTAATGAACCATTCACTGGGCTATTCGATATGACAACTAATGAGTCGATCATTTAACCAACCAGTGATTTTTTTAATAAACCAGCTGATGAGTCGTCCAATGAACCAACCAATGATTCGTTCATAAAGTCATCCAATGAGTCATCTCTCAAAAAGTCAAGAAAGGCACATAGTGATTGTTTTCAATCGGTCATTGATTGGTAATTTCAATGAGTCATTGATTGAGTATTTCTAATATTCATTGTTTGAGTGTTTAAATGATTCATTGATTGAGTGTTTCTATGATTCGTCCAAATTTTTGCGAAAAAACTTAAGTGGAAAATAGTAACTCTTGAGTGTTTCAATGAGTCGTCAATAAACCAACTGTTAAGTCGTTCAATGACTCAACCAATGAGTCATTCAAAAAGTAATCTAATAAATTATCTTTCAAAAACTCTAAAAGACACATAGTGATTGTTTTCAATCGGTAATTGATTGAGAATTTCAATGATTCGTTGATTGAGTGTTTCAATTATTCATTGACTAAGTGTTTCAATGAGTCGTCCAAACTTTTCCGTAAAATTGAAGCTGAAAATAATAGCTATAAAAAAAAGATCGTGAATTTGAACTCAAATTTGTTTGGTTATCTAGCAGTGGACGTATTTTTGGTAACAGCCCTAATTTCCTAAGAAAATGTGTAAGCCATGGAATCTTAAAAACGTAGTTCCTAATTTTTTTTTACTTCAGTGGGAGTTTGTATAAATTGGGTGGCGCAACAGAGCGGGGAGCCCTAGGGCCTAGCGCATTTCTCACAACTATGTCTTGTGAGGGAATGGAGGGAGTGGGAGTTTTTTCATCATTTAAACAGCTTTTGTTCCTGATAAAGAAGCGATGCAAATTGTTTTTTTTTGTAGTTAAAAACTAAAAATGATACAAAATTAAAGGGAATAAGATAAAAAGTTCAGCAGGATAGCTTTTCAGGCTCATATTGCAAACTAACCTGTAATTCAAATTCCACTCGCTTCATTGTCTTTTTAGTAAAAGCTTTTCTCAGAACCATTTGTAAACAATTGTTTTTTCTCTGGTTTGGCATTGAGCGAGGATTGGGCAAGTTCTCTGAAACAATTACACTGCCATGAAAACTTAAAACTTAACCAATTTGTTACAGGTCCTTCAATTCTGCGACATTGGCCATTCAAAGCCTTACATTATGTTTTCTTGTAGTTCTAAGATCTGATCGGGCACTTGGTGTTCTTGTGCTCACTCTAGCTCTAGACACAAGCAACTCTAATAGGAGTTGCTTGTGTCGTATGTTATACTAAAATAATTTTGAATATTTTGCCTCAAAACATTTACAGGAATCACGAGTCACTTTACAAGAAGCTTTTGTTGGTGTTTTAGCAAAAGATGTTGATAAGAAGTTAGGTTGCATTTTATTGTCAACTTTTTTTGCGCGTTGAGATATAGCTATCGTTTTGGGTCGCTAACTTGTAGGTCAAAACGTCTTTATATTGTCTGGAAAGCTTATTTGGTAGCCTTAGGATTGGTGTTAGAATCTCCTCTATTTTTTTTTACTATGCATACAGCTGATGTATACGAATTTGGTACTCTATTCTTATTTTGGCAGTTGATTCCACCACTTGATATTTTATCAACATCGTAAAATCGTGAAAGTGTATTGGAAAAAGTCAAGCCGGTTTTCAGCTCACAAATTTTCCGAAGACTATGATTAGAGAACTGCCTGAAGAGTTTAACCGCTTCAGAATAAAAATTGAAATGTTTTTTTCAGTATGTAGAGGGATGCAATAGACGGGAGTTTGACTGCTAGGCTCAACGTGTGGATTCAATTTCTACGCTGGTGATGGGAACCAAACTTCCAATCGCGCCGCTCCTGGAGCTATACAAGAGTGAACCTAATTCCCTGCAAATGGGCAGTATCCTTTTAAAGTAAATTTTGTGGGCGGCATATTATACTATATTATTCCTACGTGAAATATTTTCGAGAACTGTCACCATACATCGGTGGTTTGTGTCAAACGTTTATGATTTTTTGGTTTATGGCTATGAAATTTAGATTAATAAAAGCACAGTCGTTGCTACCTGTATTTCGTCCTAAATTCTAAATTATGTATACAAATTTGAGACCTTGATATTGAAGTTTTTTGAAAGGTACTCCTGCTTAAGTCAGAATTTATTGGGTGTGTGTTTTACTATTTGGTTTTAGTAGAAATGCCAGTTAAAATGAGTTATTATACCAGTTGTGGTGTTGGGTGTGTGGTAAGCATTATCATTTGTCGAATCAAAGGATTAATTTTATTGAAGAAAATTAATTCTTTTAAAACTCAAAGTGGTACAAAGACTCTTTGCTTAGTTTTTTTTTTGTATTATTATGAAGTTAAGATGAAGATTGATTTATTTGTTTTAGTGTTTTTTTTTGTCTGTTATGTTTATGTTTTATCGAATTCTGCAGAGTCATTACCATCTGATCTGCATTGATTAAATATGTTAACTCCTTAGTTGATTAATTTAAAATAAAAAAAAACATGTTAGAGTTGTAAAAATAATTAAAAAATAAAATTGTTTAGGCAAGAGAAAATAGGCACAGATTGGGAGACCGCGATAGCGACAGCGACATTCCACGGATTTCCATATGCGAATTTGTTGTTTTAATTTTTTTTTTTTTGAATATAAAAAAATGAGTTGTTAAGAAAAATCATCATAAAGTAATGTGTTTAAGTTTCCTTAAATTAAACTCGATGAAATTAAAATAAGGATTGTATGTGTTTGGTACGTGTGAATGTGTGTGTATAAATGTATCTTTTCTTGTTTGAAAAAGAAGCAGAGAATTAATGACTTTTGTGTCAAGGATGTGTGTTTTTTGAATATTCTCTTCGGCTATACACACACTAAACTATCTTCTGTCTTTGTTGTTGTTGAGTTTGTGGCACTTGCGGCTAAGTTAATGTATTTTAAACGATTAATTAAAATTGATTAAGTAAAAACAACAAAATTCTAACGTAACCGTTAAACTAATTAAAAAAATTATTTATAATTTGTTAAGTTTGCTAATTACGAGATTATGAATTTTTATTTAAAAAAAAAAAAGAACAACTCGTTTTAATTTTGTTACTAACACAAATTAATTATTTTTGCGGATTAAAAATTCTTGTTTAATTAAAAATCAACAACAAAGTTAATTATGTAATTTATTTTTTTTAAATATAAAAATAAAACAACTCAAATTAATACTCATCAATCCTTACTCGGTTAGAAATTAAAGTTGTGTAACTTTAATTTCGTAGAAAAATTAAAAAAAATACTGGCTGAGACTTGATATCACATTTTGATTAATTTGCTTGTGAGTTTTATGAAAAATCACAAAATAAATTAGTAAAACTAGGCACTTACCTTGCTTGCAAATATAATCATATCCTTGACGAACACATTCGCCAACATTGCAACCATTGGTGCGGCAGTCTTCTTTGGGTGGGGTTAAGTAACCTGTCAAAACGAAATATGAAGAAGACAGTCTATCTAAAGGTTGTATTCAAAACTCACATTGAACATAGGCATCTCCGTTAGGGAAGTCTTCTGGACAGTAGCACTGTGGTTCGTTGTGTTCTGCGACGCGACAAGCCGCATTCAGACCACAAGGCTGATCGTGACACACATTGACTTGAGTTTCTCCACAGACACATCCCTTGGTGGCGTCACCCATGCATCCGTCCATACATGAGCACTCAAATCCTCCGGGTACGTCACGGCATTTTGAATTCTCTCCACAAGGATTCGTTGCACATCCGACTATGGTCAGTGATTGGCATTCTATTGCTGGATTTCCAAAGAAGTCCGGTGGACAAGAGCATTGTGGGCGTCGATTTACAACCCGACACTGAGCATTAATACCACAAGCTCCATACTCCAAACATGGATTACGACACTTTCCTCCGTCACAGCGTTTGTTGGCTTCGCAGTCTTCATCGGCGTGACACTCAAATTGAACGCACTTTTTACTTGGTTCTCCTTCGTATCCATCTGGACAGTAGCAGAGTACATGGTGATCGGAGACTGTGCACAAGGCATTTTCTCCACAGGCTCCTGGTTTGGAGCAGGGATCGACACATTGGTTCTTGGTGCAGACTTGATCAGTAGTACAATCGGTGTTGACTTTGCAACCTGATAGACATGAACCTCGTTCGCAGAGTTGGCCAAGTGGACATGGTTTTCCTGGACCGCACTTTTGACGACACCTTCCTCTCGAGCACATCTGGCCGCAGGGACAGTCGTCGTTGCGTATACAAGTTGGAGCGCAGTAGGTATTTGATTCGTCACATTCACATCCAGGATTACAACGTTGTGGTGGCATAAGGCAGCCAATGAGTCCGTCTCCGGTAAATCCACTTGGACAGCTACATTGCACTCCATGGTTGACCACCAGACATTGTGCACAGTGGCCACATTGTCCTCCTGTTTCGCAAGGGTTCTTGCATTTCTTGTTGACACACGACTGATCGCTTGGACAAGTAAGATCATTGCGGCAGCCAATTTGACATACACGGTTCTCGCAAATCTGTCCCAAGGAACAAGCTGAGTCTGTATTACAAACGGTACGGCAAGTTCCTCGCATACATCTTTCATCACTGAGGCAGTTCTGGTCATTGCGACACTTCCTCTGGCACATACCGCCATAACAGATATCCGATGGTGGACAGTTGTCATTTGTTGAACAAGAAGTTTCAGGAGCTTTGCAGGAAACTTCTGCATTGCCAACCAGCTCTCCAGGACATGTACACACCTTTCGGTGGTTTTGAACTGAACACTCAGCATTTGTTCCACAGGCAGTTGGGTTGTCACATGGATCGGCGCATTGTTGTCCAACACAAACCAAATTATCAGGACATCCCTGATCTGAGCGACATCCAGCGACGCACATTTGTCCAAGACATACTTCACTGTTTCGGCAATCATCATCACGTCTGCATAGCGGCTTGCAAACTCCATTGTAGCATCTTTCGTTAGCCAAACATCCACCGTCATCGGCACATAGAGGTCGACAAACTGATTCGAAACAAGCCAATCCAGTAGCACAGTCACGGTTTTCGGTGCATCCAACAGCTGGTGTACGTACGCAGCCAACCTTTGGTGTTGGATTTGGAACCATTCCTTCGATACATGTGCAGGAGGCTCGGTGATTTGAGACAGTGCAAGCTGCGTTTGGACCACATGGGTTTTCAACGCAAGGATTGACGCATTTGTCGTTTC
Source organism: Melanostoma scalare (assembly GCA_949752695.1). Lineage (NCBI taxonomy): Eukaryota > Metazoa > Arthropoda > Insecta > Diptera > Syrphidae > Melanostoma > Melanostoma scalare. The sequence continues at coordinate 8,331,688 of OX456986.1, read as the reverse complement.
TGCATGATTCAGAAGCACTGCAATCGTCGTCCTTATGACATCCGAAGACGCATTTGTTGTGCAGACAAACATGGCCCAGGAAGCAATCGTTATCCACTCGGCATGTAACTGTGGATGGTAAAAAATAGAGCATTCGTATCACTGTCGCAGAACCTAGGAATGAGAAACTTACGCATGCAGTTTCCGTTTAGACATTTTTCGTTGAGAGCGCAGTCCTGATCGGCTCCACACGATGGCAGGCACATGGAGTCCCTGCACGTGTAGCTCGGTCCACACTCTTGGTCTGTGGTACAGGCAACTGGAACTGGAATGAGAAGCTTATGAGCAACACTGCTCCTTGATCAGATTCACTATACTTACTTCTAACACATTCAACTTCTGGATTTCCAGTAAACCCTGCTGGACAGGTACACTGTTTCAAGTGCACTCCCATTCGGCATTCAGCATTCATTCCACAAGCTTGTGGTTGATCACATGGATTCAAACATTGTCCACCTTGACAGATTTCTGCTGATCCACATTCGGTATCCAAAACACAAGCAGCTGTAACGAGTCAAAGAACTATTAACAAACCATTCTGGACTCCTCTTGGTGGTTGTTCCTCCAAAAACCTCTGGAATACTAAATCTCCTTTACCACTGAGTGAACTAAATCGGTTATACTCTTTTGAGGTTATGTCACATCATACCTTTTTAGATTGATTAAGTTCTTTAAGTTTTTAAGTTTAAAGGTCAGACTTCTGTCACAAGCTAAGCAGACCATTTCATACTACAAACTAAAAAATAATTAACATGCTAATCGATGAGGACTAATCGCTGGTCACCGAACTCCGCAGTAGTATAGGAGTTAGTTGTATTCCCAAGGTCAAGGCAAAGGAATTAGTTAAAAATTTTTTTTTTTTTTGGCTTAGGGCTTTTGGGGGTTGTGGTTGGCTGTTTCGTCTGAGTACTTACGTTTGCAGATGCTCTCCGAGCAGTAGGTATTAGCTGGACAGTCACTTGTAACTTGGCAGGGTGTTGGCAAGGGCTGACAACCTACAGTAAGGTCTGATGGTAGACCATCATAGCCGTTGCGACAAAGACAGTTTGCAACGTGGCCCTTGGGTACGCATTCGGCGTTGGGACCACATTTGGAGTTTTCACAAACATCACGGCATTTGGGTACACCATTGAGAGATCCGCATTCAGCTGCTGGTGGACAGTCTTCATTTGTTTGACATTCAACGGCTGTACGACAACCTTCATTGTAGGGATCACCAACGAGTCCAATGGGACAGGTACACTTAAATGATCCACGAGAGTTTCGGCATCTAGCTCCGGGTCCACAAGGGGCGTCCTTACAATAATCGACGATGTCACAGCGAACGGTTGGATCTCCGGTAAAGCCTGGTTGGCAGTGACAGACTTGTTTGTGGTTTTCAGTGGTGCAGAGGGCGTTATCGCCACAAGGCTGCCCGATCAAGCAGGCTATCTTACACATGTAGTTGTCACAGGTCTTGTCATTGGAGCAATCATTATCAGAACTACACTCAATCTTCCTGCAGCCTGATTTTGGATCTCCGAAGAATCCTTCCTTGCACTCGCAGTCGGGGTTGTGAGAACGAGCTGTACACTCTGCATTGCGACCACAAATAGCACGGCCGACACATACATCCTGACAGTTTGCTCTTCCAAAGCTATCCAAAATGCAGTTCTCGTTGGTGCCACAGTCTTCGTCTTGGCGACAAAGTACTTCCTTGGTGCAAATGTTGTTGCTGCAGAATTGGAACTCTGGGCAACTTGAGTTCGATTTACAAGTCGGTTGGCAGACTCCCTGAATACACAGCTGATCGGAAATACAGTCGCGGTTGGTGGTACACAATGAGTTACAAAGACCATTGTTGCAGATGGTTCCCGAAGGGCACTGTGAGTCAGTGCTGCAGTATTGTAGTGGAACGCATCCCAGTTGTGGATTTCCAGTCTTTCCGGTGTCACATGTACAAAGCCCAATGTGATTTTGGGCAACGCAGCGGGCTTGAAGACCGCAAGCATTTGGCAGTGAACAGGGATCGACGCATTTTGCGTCCAGGCAGCTCTTTTCGCTGGCACAGTCTTCGTTCTCTGAGCATTCAATTTGTACGCACTCAACGCTTGGATCGCCTCGTGAGCTTGGTCCGCAGGAACATACTGCAGCATGTGCACGAGCAATGCAGTTGGCATTCCTCCCACAGGCATCGGCACGTTCGCATGGATTTTTGCATCGTTGGTTCTGGCAGCTTGCGGAGTTAGGACAATCAGCATCGGTTAGGCATTCATTTGGATCACGGCAGCCTGTACGAATTGGGTCTCCAATAAGTCCCTCAGGGCATGAGCAGCTATGGCTGCCAAGATAATTTTGACATAAGGCAGTGGGATGACAGGGATTTGTTAAGCATTCGTCTATGTCTTCACACACTGAACCAGGACTGGTGATCTGATATCCTTCGTGACATTCGCAGGAGGCTATGTGATTCAAGACACGGCAGGTTCCTTTGCCACAGTCTGTTACGTCACACGGATTGATACAGCGATTGGTTTCCGAGTCACAGCTCCTTTCCAGAGCACAATCATCACTAGTCACACACTCTACCTTGAAGCATCCAACTGTGGTGTCGTATGGATCTCCCAGGTATCCTACAGGACACTGGCAATTTCCTATTTGCTGGCTGCTCTGACAGATAGCCTTGAGACCGCATGTAGTTGTCAAACATGGGTCGGCGCATTTTCCATCGACACAAGCTAGGCTTTCAGCACAATCAGCATTCTTGTAGCATTCGTTTGGCTTGGAACAACCTTCTTTGCTGTACCCATCGCCGACTGTGTTGTCTGGACACATACAGCGGTATGATCCGGGAAGATTTTCACAGCGAGCTGATCTGTGGCATGGATTGTCGCTACATTCGTCAATGTCAGCACACCCGAAGGGCGTTCCAATAAACCCAGTTGCACACTTGCACTTCCCTGTAAGACAGAGTTCGGTAGGTGGACAATCGGCGTCAGAATCACATCCTGGCTGGCAGGTTCCGTCATTGTTGCATATCTCTCCTGGAAGACAGTTATTGCTGGTGTAGCACACCTTCGCACACACATTGTTGTAGCAACGTTCTCCGATGGCACAGGCTGAGGTCTTCTGGCAAGGTAAATTGCATTGGTTGCCAATGCACATATGTCCAGTGGGACATTGGTTACTTGCTTGGCATGGAGATGGCACTCGCACACATCCTTGATCAGGTGTTGGATTTCCTTCGAAACCTTCAGGACACTTGCAGGAGCTTCGATGATCATGCATGTTGCATAGGGCATTTGGTCCACACACTCCTCCTGTTTGGCAAGGATTGGCACACTTGTTGTTGATGCAAGACTTTTCGCTTCCGCAGTCCTTGTTGCTTCGGCAACCAATTGAGCATATCCCATCGAGACATGCAAGTCCACTGGCGCATTGACTGTGATCCAAGCATGGTACGACGCAAGTACTCTGAAGACACTTTTCGCCAATGGAACAGTCATTGGAATTTCGGCAAGCTATACGACATTGGCCATTGTAGCACACAGCTCCACCACAGTCAATATCGCTTTGGCACTTCGATACAGATCTTGTGCAACCGTTCTTGGCTGACTCACCAATTGGCTGGAACTTGAGTGGGCATGTGCATATAGCTTTGCGATTGACGACCTTGCAATCAGAGTTCACTCCACAAGTATTCTCACATGGATCGACGCATCTTCCTCCAGCACATATGGAGTTTGCTGGACAATCCGCATCTCCGTTGGGACATTGTCCTTCAGGGCGACAGCCTTTCGTTGATGGTTCTCCTACAAAGTTAGCTGGGCAGCGGCAAACTGGTCCACTGGGTGATACTTCACATAAGGCAGTGGGATGGCATGCTCCTGGAGAGCATCCTCCTACTTCAACGCATTCGACTTCTGGCAGAGGATTTCCTTTGTAGCCTGGTGGGCATTGGCATATAGCTCGGTGTTCATCAGCAATACAAATGGCGTTTTCCCCACATGACTCCTCATCACAGACATCGTAACAAGTATGAGTCAAGCGATTGCAAAGCTGCGTTGCTGGACAGTCGACGTTGTACACGCAAGGTACACTGCGGCAGCCTTGATAAGGATCGTATGGATCACCAGCGAATGGACCCGGTGGGCATTGGCATTGAGCTAAGTGATTATTGGTGATGCAGATGGCCTTTGGCCCACACTGGACACTGTCACAAGCAGGCTTGCATGACAGAATCTCCGAGGGACCAGTTCTTACGCAAGCATCTGATTCTGAACACTCAGCGTTCGTTCTACATTGGTTCTTCTGTACAGTTTGACAGCCATTTCTATCATTTGGATTTCCGACAAAACCTTGCAAACATTCGCATCTACCTTTGTGTTCACTGGCAACGCAGAGAGAATTGGCAGGGCAGGTAAATTCAGAGCATATCGACACACACTTGAGTACTCCTAGAACGTCCTGTCTACATGCAGCGTCTGAATGGCAGTCTGCATCCTTTGTGCAATCTGGAATCGATGGCTTCTCACAAGAAGATGAAACAGGATTCCAAGTGAAACTGTCTCGACAGCTGCAAACTGGATGGCCATTGCTATCAATTTGGCAGAGTTCGTTCGTTCCACAAATGACCGTTGAACAGAGATGCACACATGACATTTTTCCACTGGGTTCGGTGTTACATATAAATCCAGTCTCACAATCTCGATCAGATTTGCAAAGGTCTTCGTCTTTCGCAGGAATACTACGCTCAGGCTGGCATCCCACCTGGAGATTGCTCGGGTTGCCGAAGTATCCATCAGAACAAATACAGGTCGATCGGTGATCATCAGAAACACATAAGGCATTTGGCCCGCACTGAATCTTACTACAACCGTCAACACACTTCCGCAGTCCTCGTCCAAGTTGGAAGCAAATTTCTGACTGGCTGCAGTCGGCGTCATTGTTACACTGTCCACGGATGGTGCATCCGTTTTGTTTGTCATAAGGATCTCCTTGATACCCCAAGGGGCACATGCACTGACCTTCGTTACATGCAGCTCTCGGGCCGCAAGTTGCCTTGGCGCATAAATCTTTGCACTTGCCTTGGTCGCAGCTAAAGCCGTCGGGGCATTCCATATTTGGTCCACATTTGCATCCAGATGGTTGGGTGCAGAAGGTCGTGTCTACGATTTGACAACTGCTGAATGGATCTCCAGCAAAGCCAGACTTACATAAACAGTCAAAGCTTCCTAGTGAATTCAAACAGACGGCATTTTGTCCACATGGTTTGTTCATACATTCATCAACATCGTGGCATCCAACGTAACCATTGCCTGTGAGACCTGGTGGACACTCACAAACTATGCGAGCTCCGTCAGAACGGCATTCAGCATTGGGACCACAGCTGTCGGGGCTACATGTGTTTTTCTTTTGTGCTCCACAGCCTTCGTAAGGATTGCCACTTGTTCCTGGATTACAGGCGCAGTAGGCAGCTCCATAGCCATACTCACAGTGTGCATTCTCTCCACAGTCTGGTTCACATTTGGCGTATGAAACTGGTGGCATACAAACAAGGTCTGGATTTCCAACGAAATTAGCTTCGCAGACACACTTTCCACTACTCTTGTCGCATGTGGCTCCAATTCCACAAACCACTTTCTCGCAACGTTCCTTGCATCTTCCATTGATGCACACTTGGCGATCACTGCATGGTCTCGAAGCTGAACATTGGTCGGTATAGCAGTTGCCTCCTGGGAATGGATTTCCAAGATATCCTTGAGGGCATTTGCAGGTTGGGCCATCTGAGGTTGGTATACATTGAGCTCCTTCTCCGCAAATGATGCCCTTGCACTGTGAAACGCACTCTCCACTGGGGCTTTCAAGATAACCCACTCGACAGCGACACCATCCTGCGTGGTTGTCTGGTTCGCAGAAAGCATTGGGGCCACAGAGTAGGCTAGTACAAGGGCTAACACAACTTCCATGATCACAGGCTAAATTATCGGCGCAGTCTTCATTCACGTTGCAGGTACTCTTCACTGAACCAGCTTCTAGGATGCACCCACCCTTATAGGCATCTCCGGTTAAGCCTTTCGGGCAGACGCATTGGTAGCCACCTTTTTTGTTGACGCAGTAAGCTCCATAAGCGCATGGAGTAGTGGCACATTCGTCTTCGTCTACACAACCCTGTAGGGGATCTCCTTTATACCCTACTTCACACATGCATTGTGGCGGGTCGGTTGGTGTGCACTTGGCATTAATTCCGCACGGGAAACGTTCACAAGGACTCTTACATTTGTTCTCATCGGATGGATCCAAGAAGAATGGAGGTGGACATACACACTCTCCTGGTTGAACACACTTTTCATTAGTTCCGCATTCTTTGTCAGCTGAGCACTTTCTTTGTGCTGGAGAGCATAAGCCGTTATAAGGGTCACCTTGATAGCCCTCGGGGCAAATACAGGTGAAGCTTCCTTCATTGTTGATACATTCCGCTCCATATGCACAAATTTGTTGGCGCTCGGTGCACTCGTTGACATCGATACAAGTTCCATCACCGAGTGTTCTGAAGCCCTTGGGACAAGCACAGTAGCTAACACCTCCTGAAATGCTGATACATTCTGATCCTTTTGGACATTTTTCTCCATTTGAACAACCAGCCAAAACACAGCTATTACCAACGAGCTTGTATGGAGTTTGGCATTGACACTCAGGAGTGTGACATTCGTCACACACTTGAAAAGGATTTCCATTGAATCCTTGTGGACAACGGCATTCGTAACTTCCAGGGAGGTTTTTGCATATGGCATTGACCCCACAAGCGGGCTTGCCTCTGGATGGTGAACATTCGTCTACATCTCTACACTGTCCTGTTTGTGAATCCCTTTCATAGCCTTGGCGACAGATACAGACTCCGTTTCCGGTGTAGGTATCTACGACACAGCTCTCTCCCGGTGAACATGGATTTGAGTCTGAACAACTTTGGGGAACTTCGGAAATCTTACACCCATCACGATATGGATCGCCAGTTGATCCTCCTGGACACTGACAAAGATATCCTCCAGCTGTATTTGTACAAACTGCTCCAGCTTGGCATGGGTTTCCTTTGCATTCGTCTATGTCATTACAACCTCCTGGAGTGTTTGGTGCACCAGTGTAGCCTTCAGCACAGAGACACTGTGCATTTCCGTTGACTAACATACAATGTGCATGTGATCCACAGTTGAGAGCTTCGCAAGGATGCCTACAATCGTTGCCAACATTCGGCTCTGGACATAAACATCTTTGTTCATCGTCACAAATACCATTTCCAGGGCAATCATCGTTGCGTTTGCATGTTACAATATTCACACATCGGACAGTAGGATCTGGATCGGCGATAGATCCTTCTGGACACTCACAAGAGAATCCACCTTGCACGTTCAAACAGATCGCTCCCTCCCCACATGTGTTTCCTCTGGCACATTCGTCAACATCTACGCACTTGGTATTCGGATCGCCAGAGAATCCTGGAGGACACGAACAACTATAGGCACCAGCCGTATTTGTACAAGTTGCATTTGTTCCACATCGACCGGATGGTCCAATAGCTAAATCACACTCATCTATATCCACACAACCAGCTGAAATGTCGTGAGGGTTAAAGGTCCAGCCTTCTTCACAAATGCAATAGGCTTCCGATCCATCTGGCTTACAATAGGCATGTTCTCCACATCGTACATCTTCACAGGGCTCTTTGCATGCTACTTTCGGTGGCATGCCAACATAACCCGCATCACATTCACATCGATATGAACCGACTGTGTTGACACATTGTGCATGTTGACCACATGCGTCCGTATGAGCTCGGCATTCATCGACGTCTACACAACTAGATCCTTTGGCTTCGAATCCATCCAAACAGAAGCATTGATTTTCTATGCATTCAGCGTTGTTTGTACAATCGAAATTTGATCGGCAAAGAATGTTAACATCAACTTGTTCGCAAGCGATCTTTGGATCTGGTTTTCCATCAAAGCCTTGTGGACAGCGGCAATTGTATCCAGGTGCGGCATTTTCACAAATGGCATGATCTCCGCATGGTTTCTCCAATGTTGCACACTCGTCAATGTCTACACATCCGCGGAAAGGATCGCCGGTGTACTCAGCTTTACACGTGCACACAAAGCTTCCTATGGTGTCGGTGCAGATGGCGTTCTCTCCGCAAGGATTATCCTGGCATTCGTTAATATCTATGGATGGACAGGTAGACAAGGGTTGTTGCAAAAACAGGGCCAGACAAAGTATTTGGTTATAATTTGTGGAAATTCTTGAAGGGTGTTAAGTTTCTTAAAACAGTAGTGGAAGAAGTAATGCGACTCGTTTTAACTGAGAAGAAAATTAGCTTAAAGATTTTATTGAAATGGAAACCCATTCGTTAACTGTCAAGGTACAAAAACATTCAAGAAGATTGTTGCAAGTAGCAACAGAGTTATAAACTTAAATCAGTTGGTAAAATATTTTTCAAGAAATTGAAATTTTTCATTAAAAGGAGGCAATCTAGGTGTCGGGACCAGAACTCTTGAGCAAGAAAGCTTCAAATGGCCCCCTTAACATGACCTCTTTTGCGGTTCACGATTATTCGATGCTTTAGGTTGTTAAAGTCACGAGTTCGATCTTTTTACGAACAATGAAAAAGAAGAATGTCTTCGGTTTCACATTAACAAATATTTTCAATAGGATTTTTAAGAATTCATTTGAAGACTTTGTTAACCACGTCAGTCAAAGTCGCTTTACTTTCAACTGCCACTGTCCTCGAAAACAGATCAGGAAGTAGAAAAAGAGGTGGATATATTTACATGGGAGTATTAAATCAAAAGAATTTAGCGTGAGAAGCATTTTGGAAAAAAGATTTGCTCAGCGGGATAAGATAAGGCATCATTTGTAAAAAAAAAAAATAGGAAGCACGAATCGGCAGCTTTTTGCCAGAGCAATACTAACTTTCACAGTACAAGTGTCCCTGGCCACGGAAGCCTGTCGGACACAGGCACTTAAAGGATCCGGGGAAATTAATGCACTTTGCATTATGTCCGCAAGCATTTGATTTCGCACACTCGTCCACATCAATGCAGTCCACATTGTTCTCAAGTGTAAAGCCATCCGGGCAGCGACACTCAAAGCCACCCGCATAATTAACGCATTCAGCACCCAAGCCACAAGGATTGTTAGAGCATTCATCGACGTCTTTTGAGTCGATTTGTGGTTTTGGTTAAATTTAGCAGTAAAAATGTAGGTATATCAATGTCGTTCACCATGTTTTGATATTTTGTGGGTATGAGTGTTTGTGTTTGTGTGTGTTTTTTTTTTTTTGTCGATATATTCGAGATTGATGTCGTTTTGTGAATATCGATTCAGTGCAGTTGGTTAGGCGCAATGTTATGAAATTAGATAGCAAATTAAAGAAATAAATTTTTTTTTTTAAACCACGAACCGATTGGTGAGAGAAAAGAAAATTCTAAACAAAACTTACCTTCACAGCCTGTAGCAGGATCACCCTGATATCCATCAGGGCAGGAACACTTAAAGCTACCGTCGGTATTTAAACATTGAGCATTGCGTCCGCATGGCGAACGGGCGCATTCGTCGTCATCAATACAACCTGTTTCGGAACGGCCATCACCTTCGTAACCTGGCGGGCAGTCGCAGCGATAACTACCTTCCATGTTAGTACAGATGGACCGTGGTCCGCATGTTTTCGGATATGTGCATTCGTCCATATCGACACAACCGTCGAATGGATTGCCTAAGAATCCTTCGGGACATTCACAGGTGTAATTTCCAGGTGTATTGATGCAGTGGGCGTTCTTACCACATGCATTTGGATTTCGACATTCGTCGATATCTGGAAGAGGAAAAATGAAAAGAAAATTATGATCAATCAAAATAATGGCGGAGGAAGCTGAAAGCGATTCGAAAAATGTTGGAGGGGTGGTAGTTTTCATAAGGATAAAAAAGTCTTCTAAAGTCTTAACTTACTCAAACGTAACGTAAAGTGACTGATATAAGTGTGTCGTAACGATTCGCGCTTATTCAATCTACAAAGGCTTGAGTGGGCTCTTGGGAAATCTTAAGGTCAGAGGACCAAGTCTATTTGATAGAGACCATGACACATGAAGTGATCGTAACGTAATCTGATGAAACGTATTGAGTATTTCCTACTACTTCCAATACCTACTACGTGTTGGGAAAACTTAAGGTCAAAGGAAAAGTTAAGTAACCAGTTAATAAAGATTATGAGGTGTGTAGTGATCTTAACGTAATCTGACGTAACGTATTCATGATTTTCCACCACTTCGCGCTAATTAAATCTTCAACGACAAGAATGGGCTTTTAGGAAATCTTAAGGTCAGAGGACCAAGTGTGCAGTTGATAGAGATCATGAAACATGAAGTGATCATAATCGTAACATAATCTGAGGAAGCGTATTGAGTATTTCCTACTACTTCCACTACCTACTACGTTTAAGGTCAGAGGAAAAGCTTACTAACCAGTCAATAGAGACTATGAGGTGTGTAGGGTTCGTAGCGTAATCTGACGAAGCAAATTCATGATTTCGTACATCTTCACGCACATTCAATCTACAAAAGAAAAAATGGCTTTTTGGAAAAACTTATGATCACTTACAGTTAGTAGAGAACATGAGACGTAAAATAATTGTGACATCAATTGTTTGTGACGTAGCGCTGTCTTTTACGTACAGTAACATTCTAACAAGTCTCGCTACGTTCATTTGTTTTGAGTGTGCGAGTGTTTTTCTCTTTTTTCGTTTTTGTGAGTTGTCAAAGTTTGTGAAAGTTGAACCAGTATGAACAATTTGCTTTGCGTTCGAGTTACGTTATGTTGTCTTGTACATGAACCAATGCAATATAGAAGCAAAAGCTACATAGTGATTTAGGAAACATATGGATTTCCTTTTGCTGAACTCATAAAAGTCAGGCAAAACCGAAGCCAATCCATAGTTGTGTTTCGTCATTACATCCGAATATCTTAGTTACCCAAACAGGTATGTCATTTCGGTGTCACACGTAATAGTGACGAAACGTAATCTAACGTAATCCAAAGATTTCTCGTCTCTCGGCACTTATCGAACACAAAAATATCGTCGATCGTAGTGGTTCTTGAAATAAATCTAAGAATTTGAAGCATCAATTTATTGCTTGGTTATCAAGAATGTCTCACTTGAATCCCATTTTTTTTTGTCAAAAAAACCAAACCTTTCAGTGTGGCCCACACACAACCAAATCTTCAAACGTGACTTTGCTACTGAAACCAATCCTAAAAGCGAAATTCCTTAATTTGAATAACAAGAACTCGCCGACAGGAAGAGGCAAAACAGTTAATGAAAAAACTCTCCTCAAACGTGGCCTTACCACAAAAAAGCCATGACTCTTAACAAGGTTTCGATTTTATCTTCGAAAGATAAAGGTTCTGGGCAGGTTTTTTGTACATGCTGGCCATCCTAAGGCATTAGATCCCCAAAAAGAGAAGCAAAACTCTCCTTATAATTTTATATTTCTTTTTATCTTCTTTCGACTGCCTTGGTCAAAAAGGTTACATCCTTCACAACGAAAGAAAGAGTGATTATGTTACGAGCCAAGGTCAGTCTCAAGTGGTTGCGTGCTTTTAAAAGGTTTCTTAGTTGTGTTTTTGTTTTTTGACATTCTTTAGAATCAGATTTTTAGTGAAAAAAAAACTTTTTTTTGCTTAAATTTTCACTCTACATGTGTGTTGCATTAGCTGAAGGCGGATGGAAGTGAATTTCAAGGAAAAAGGTTGGTGGCCATAGTTTTTTCTTATTTTTTTGCAAAACTTCGGCTGATGAGTGATGTCATTGTGGAATCAGATAAAATAAAATCAACATGACATCATTTCTTCATTTTATTTTTGGCTGAAAGATCCACATTTAGATTGCTGAGATACATAACTTGATATATTCGCAGACGCATAGAATACGCCAACGAATTTCTAGCGTGAGCTAAGGTCAAAGGAAGCCTCAAGTGATGCACACACTTGATGGTGTCACTCAAATGAACGAGAAAAGTCTACAAATGTTTACATTGAGTTGTGGTAAAATTACAATGTGCGTGAGAGATCGACTTTGACATGACATCAACCGATGGTAATTTGTTACGCCTACGGTTAAATATTTCAGAACAAGAATTTTGATGTTGCTTTAGCCGAATAGGGGCATGATTGAATGTTCTTGTGATTCATGGTCGAAGTTTTGTGCTGGGAGTCTTAATTATAGGGTATGAGTATAGATCTTTTGGCGGGACATAGGCGTTTGGTATGTGAGTCTCTCTTGATGGTTGACGATGATGTATCTGAACCTGGTTTGTTTGAAACATCATAAAATTTACGAACTTTATGCTTTTTTCAGAGTTTCAATGTCATATTCCGAAATTTCATTACGAATCAAAATCTCAACCACCAAGTCCGTCACACTTTTGAATAAAAACAAAGCTGGGCAGGAAGCAGGGCATCTTTTTTTTATGGAAGATAAAGTGGAACGTATTCACTTCTTGTATTACAAAAGAAAAGACGACTAAAACTATTACTTACCTGTACATAGAACTTCACCATCGCCTTCGTAGCCATCCTTACACTTGCACAAGAAATGCGCTGGTAAGTTACAACAATCGGCGTTCTCCACACAACGTGCAGCTATCGATGGATCTTGGCATTCATCAATATCTAAAAGGAAAACAGAGAAAAAAAAGAGACGAAAAACTCATTAAAAATAAATTACTGATATAAAAACCCCAATCAAGGTGGTCCTTCGTTTTCAAAGAGCATAATCAATTAGAACCACAAAACATAACCGTTTCCTTTCGGATTGTCTATCTAGAAACAATTAATAACCCCCCTGCAATCTATTCTCCTATAAAGGTGGAGCTTTTCCAAAGAAAAACCACTTCGAAGAAAAACAATAAAATTAACGATCCAACGACAAGGACAGAAATCTCATATCAATTCAGTAGACGCACGCAGTCTAAACGTAAAGTGCGTGCTGAGATACTTCGTATATATACGACGAGTATTTTGATTGATTTTTTTTATGTTCTTGCTAATTACCAGGTATCTAAAATGTTTTTCCTATGCTACGCACATTGCACATGCAATCAACAAGCATGCACAAAGGTCAGTCTAACAGACGATGAGTAATGTCAACGATTTGATGGCCAGGATGTCCCAGATTCAGTTGGCTGCAATGCAAAGTTCATTTACATAACAAACTAAGCCAGAGTCGAGACTTGTGTGCTTGTGTCATGTCGGCTTGTCGGTGTTAGTCATTGCATATCTCTGTATCTAATAGATTTGTGAGTTTAAGATCTGTGTCATAAAACTGCACTCGATCGCACAGTTATGCAACATGATCTCCATCATCAGTGTGGCGGTGTCGTTGCCACCTTGACTTAGTCTCTCTATCAATTCATAACATGACAACACTCTTCAGAGCCAGCAACTCATATAATATGTTGATGTTGTATCTCCTAAAACCGTAGCATAAGTGCATCTAGATGCATGAACGAAACCATGACTGACTAATGTACTTTTAATGAGAAGTGTCGTCGTTGCCACTCTGCACAGCATTCACCTCGACTTTGGCAGAAATTGTGTTTTATTTTATCTCTGGCAATCTGGCGCGCGACGACCAACACCGACGATGCGACGCACTTAGATACGTTTGGCTTGGATTCAAGTGAGCTGCGTCGATGCGTGACCCCTAGCGGGATGGTCATAGCGAATGCACTTTAAATATAGAACTTCTATACACAATAATGTTGAGCAATTCTTGAAAGGTGTTGCATAGAATTTTGATGAGATGGTGCCTTCTCGTGCAAAGATACAGGTTTTCTTTGCAAAGACTGGTTTTGTTTGATATTAGACAATCCGTTCGGCAGGTATCGGTGTGTGGTGGATGGAGTATCTACGGTGCACTGTGTACAATGATGGTGATGTTGATTGCCAATGCATTTTGTTGAGGAGATGTAAGTGATTCTGTCGGTTCAGTAATGTCAGAGATTTAATTTCAATTAAATGGGTGGACAGGGTTCTAAATAAATCGTGTAATTGCTATAAAACGGAATTGAGCTTTGAACCAACGGCTTTTTCAGTTGGTTTACAGGTGGTTACGTTTGATATGATGCGACTAGCTGAGACAGGGGAATGTCAATGCTAATGGCATAAGTTTTACAATTCTTTTCCATTAATTAGAGAAGTAGAGTCAAAGAAGGAGGGACGGAAATAATTTTAAAATCTAATGAGATGGCAGAAAAGATCTGTGGAGTGCAATTTCTTTTTGATTCATTGATAAGCAGAAAATAATGTTGAAAGTTGCCTTTTCCCACGTTTTTCACTTTATTTCAAGAATTAAAATTTGATTACACAACGGTGAAGTTTGTAATAAGTTTTTTTTTCGGAGTACAAGAGACCCAAGTAAATGTTTTTATACTGTCATTATATTGATTTCAAACATTTAATAAGAACAAGAGAACATCAAGAACAAAACCCATGTTATTTCAAAACAACACTTTGGGTTAATTAGCATTTTCGGAGTGCAATGTCTCAAGTTAAGAGAGGTCTGAACAAATCTGTGATTTATTAGAGTATCAAAGATATGCTGAGCCTTATTTACTTGCTCAAAATGATGGCGGTTACAAAAGAATGAAGCAATATGAAAATGTCTTCCACCGAATTATTAAACCTTTTATTTTTTTCGGAGTAAAGTTGTTGCTTCTAGAAGTGGTTGTAGGCTAATAGTCTATTCCAATTATTTGAATATATATTCAGGGCTTAAAAATTTTCATTCGAAAAATTAAAAACTAAGGAAGAAATTCCAACCAAAAATGCTGCTTTTGTTTTTTCGGAGTCGTGTTATTTAAGCCAGATGGTGGCTGGAAAAATGCGAACATGGTAATTGCAATAAGAAATGCTTAATAATGATGCTGTTGGTTAAGACTGACAACATTTGATTGTTGCTTCAACAAAGCGACTAAAATAAGTGTTTTCGGAGTTGAACCACAGGACAAGTGCTTCATGCTTCAGCAGTTCAGAAGGTGGCTAGAATGGTACAAATTAAGATGATGGCCAAGAAAAATTTAAGACATTTACGCCATTTGATCTGATTGAAGGCAAATTAAATGTTTTCGGAGTCGATTGAGATGGTCAATGCTTCATGCCTTCTTCTTCTTTTCATTTCCGGAGTTACGAGTAGTGATCTTGAAGCGATCACAACTCTCCCACTTTTCTACTTCACACTAGTGATCCGCCTGTGGGGTACGCCGCACAATGCTTCATGCCTTAGCTATTGTAAGTACCTATGAGAGATTGGATTTGATAATGATGTTTTTTTTTTGGTCCGGTGAGATATATTTCTGGCCTTGGAAAAAGTCTTTTGCTCAAACACCGTTAGAAGACAATGCAGAGATATATTCGGAGTAAAATTCTCCATCTCTCCTATGCATACGTTAACCCTTTCTAAGTAAATACTTAAACAATTCTTAACGGAAAAGAAGCAACTTCAAAAGGTTCCTAGAATAATCAAAAAAGAATTACACATGATGATTGCAGTCAGCAACCAACCCGCCGCGCCGTCTCCCTAAACCTTCTCTTCCGAGAACTATTATCTTGCCATGGCGAACTCGGACAGTAAACACGGCTATTATTAATTCCACATTAACCATGTCATGGGAGCAATTTAAATATCCAATCTTAATACCCCATAACACATTCACATTACAAAAAAAAAAAAAAAAAATAATAGAGAAACCCTTCTTCATCCACTCGCTCGTCTACCGATTAGCTTCACTTTTTGTAACTGATCGAAAATAAACACCAATCTGTGGTCCTTCATCTTCTTCAGATCTTTATCTTCTCTCCCTTTTGTATGTGCTACAATTACGCATTCGTAATCCATTAAACCCTATTTACAATCCAATTTGATTGATTCGATGCACACAGAGTACACACACCTCACTCGAGAGCCATACATCCTTCATTCTGCCCTTTCCTACACCTGTGCAACAACTCACAACTGAGGGAATGGGTTAGGTTTTGATGTGTTTTTTTTCTTTCGTTTTTGTTTGTGTTCATAGGAGAAAAGTGAATGTAAGCATCACCTGCACACGAATCCCAAGTTCGATTAACAACCAACAACGAAATGCTAAGTGACCTATATCATATGGGGATAATCCACCATTCATCTAGGAGGCAATGTGAAGAACGAACCACTTGACACGCAGAAAAGGCGATGGTAACCTTCCGGGCCGAAGCACTGGGCAAGCAATAACAACGAGTTGAATGGTCATTTAAAAGTCACGCACCATCAACGACCGGGCGGCGTTTAAAAATTTTTCTGGAGGCTCTGATGTTTGCAGCAGCATAATCAGAAACACAGAAGCAAAGGATGGCGGCTAGTGCAGTTTTTCCTCGACCATAAAGTGGATAATTATACTCCAAAAGAACTGGTCCTCCCTAGTCTGAGTAAACGATTTGCATGTGGGTGATCTTAGCGCATCTCCATTGCAATAGATTTACATTACCGTTGGCTTATGAAGGTGATTCTTGTGTCTAAAAAGGGTACCTTTCTAGAGATGTCTTCGAGTTGAGGCAAAGGTAGATTTTGTTGTGCGTGCGCTCACCATCTCCTTGCATGTCTGTAGTTCTTCCTGCTTTTGTTGTGATGTTTTTCTGTCGATAAACGGTTCTCATCTATCTTCTAACAAGAAGATGAAGACAAAGAAGAAAACATCAAAATAAAGAGGTGAACAATAATGTCAGACATTATTATTTTGACAGTTGTTCATCAGTTGTATACAAAAGATAGAAGGGGGTTCTTCAACGACAAGCTATGTTGCATGGTTGTTGCGCTTACACTATTCTGCGTGTGCGATGAAGATATTCTGGGAGTAATGTAAGAAGAGACATCGTTGAAGTCGAATCATCATTAGTTGTAGAAATCATGCGATCTTGAATTGTTTTCTGTGTTTTTGTTTTTGCGCATTTAAAAATGAAGGCATCATCATCATGCATTCGGAATACCGTTGCATTGGAGAAAATCAAGTCCAATGACTATGTATGATGGTTTCAGTGCAATTATGACACTTCGTGGAAGTGCCCCTTCTACTGGAGTTCTTGTTTTTATTTTTGTATAATTCTCAAACCCGTAGACATATCCATTGGTTTCGTGCTTCTTATGCATTTAGCAGACTGATAATTATATTAAGGTTTTGCAATCAGCCTAATAACATAGGACGGATTGAATCAGAAGTTCTGAGAAGAAGGACTAGGAATCGCTTGGGCTAATGAACCAGGCAAATGCTTTCGTTGTGCTAGTGGCGCCATAGAGACAATGAGTCCTCTTCTTAAAATCGAGACGCTACGAGTATTGTCATTTTGAACGTATTACAACTCTCTCACTTATCTGCTTCACACTAGTGATTTGCCTAAATCAATGCTTTATTGTGCGTAATCGCCGATCAATAAAACATTATAAAAGAAAAGTATTGCTTCAATCATTTTAAAGTTGATGTTAGTGATTAGCTTTGGTGGTTGTTTAGAACGTTGTGGTGTCAGGTGTCACTCGGTTTCATGTCTTCTCTTAGGATCGATGCAAGCAGAACAGTCAATATGCAAAAAGTTTAATTTTGTTACGGTTGGGACAATTTTAATGTAATGACGACGGTTTTTAAGCAATCACTACACAAACATCTACAGAAGCGATTTCGACAACTTTGAAGCGATCACGAAAGTGCAGTGCCGCGGCGCCGTCACGACTGCAAAAATTCTGTAGCAATTACGAAAACTTTGTAGCATTGCAGTAGTTTTGACATTTCTTTGACGAATACCACAACTTTTATGAGATTGGGACAACTTTGTCGCTTTTACGACAGCTTTTAAGAGATAACGACAACTTTGTCGCGAAAACGACATGAAAGGTTCCAATTGTGGAAACTTTGCCGCGATTACAACTTTTTCGTGAAAGCAACAATTTTGTCGGTACTACGAAAAGTTATTGCGTTAATTTTTCAAGAAAACGACTACTTTGTCGCGTTTCCGACGACTTTTTCGAGATTAAGACAACTTTTTCGGAACTACGACAACGATTACGTCGACTTTTTCCAGATTACGACAACTTTCTCGCGTTTACGAGAACTTTTTCGAGATTACGACATTTCGTCGCGACTATGACAAATTTTTTCTGTGATTACAACTTTTTCGCGATTACAATTTTGTCGCAATTACTCCAACTTTGTCCCGAAAACGACATAATCTGTCCCGATTACGAAAACTTTGTATCGATTGCAACTTTTTCGTGAAAGCGACAATTTTGTCGGTACTACGAAAAGTTGTTAAAATTTGTTTGTAAATTTTTCAAGAAAACGACAACTTTGTCGCCATTCTAACGATTTTTTCGAGATTAAGACTATTTTGTTGCGATCACCATGACTTTCGTGATTACGACAACTTTTTCGAAACTACGACAGATAACGACAACAAAATCCGACATTTCGACAACGCTGACAATAAGGTAAACGAATTGTGAAAACTCCTCGTCTCTTCTACATGAAAATGTTCTCTTTAGGCCTTAGTGATTATGGAGCCATAATGCGAGCACTCGAATGCACTTCATCAATTGCGTTGAATAAGTCGCTTGATGAGTGTCAATTTCCCTCTTCTTGTTGGAGCCCAAGTATAGGATCAACTCATGAAACAGAATCTAGACCCAAAAAAAGTCACTCACTGAAATTGCTGTTTTTGGAATCAAAAAGTTGTATCCAACGTTTCTTGCAAAACAGCCCATCGATGCATCTCCATTTGCATTACACTGAGTTGGATTACTCTTACACGCAAATAAAAGCGAGGCTTTTTTTTAAATAACTTTTTTTTGCTTCTCCGAGCCGCTGGCCGAAGAATTCGTTTCTATCGACATTCTTGTATAATATTCATACAGGCTTTGGCGTTCGGTAGGTAACCCTATGACTCCCTGCCGAGCCAAACAATCGATTAAATCAGTTTAGAAAAAAATAAAAGAAAAATGCAAAAAAATATAAGAAATCGAAGAAAATTGTTCAACACAACGTCTGCGTTGAAAGGCCAAAGAGATAGATAAATACCCAAACTGCTTCTTCTACTTCTTCTTGGACTACCATCATCATCATCATCATCACCATCATCATTGGTGGAGTGCAACAACAGCAGCAGCAGCAACAGCAGTAAAAAGAGCATGCATCACTTAAGGGCAATGATCTCCCTTTCTATGCGCATTTTCCATATTACTGACGTTGCTGTTTCTGTTGCTGCTGCTGTTTCTGCTGGTGGTTCTAGTGCTTGCTGCTGGTTCTTTTGCTGCAAGTTATATTTTTGCTTAGTTCTCCTTCGTGTTTTCTATACGTTCTTAGTATTTTCTTCTAGCAAAACCATCACCATCATCATTATCATCATCATTATGATGATCATAATAGACGAAGAAGACCCTCTCACTATACTAACTGGGGCTTCGACTATTGTTAGGAGCAAGTAAGAGAGATACAACTTCTTAGTTTTCTATGACCATGCATGCCACATAACTTTGGCTTCGGGAGCGTTAAGCTGGTGCTGTTGGGATACGACACAACAACGACAACCGAGCTTCGGCTTACGAGGTTAATGGAATGGGAATTCCATGGTAATACAATGGCAATGATGGCATAACACAAAGGCTGATCGCAGTAAGAAAGAATTCAAACTGAAACTAAACCATTGCACTGCTTTTCCCTTAGACGATTATAGTGGATGCATCTTTCTTCTCATACAGACCGAGTTTCCCTTGTATATTTGTATCTATTGGAGCAGAAATAATATATTTCTTCTTCCGTGATGTCTATCGAATGTGCACATAGACTCAATGCAGAACTTTGTTGTATGTTGGAACTTCTTGAACTTGCAGATATAGCAAGTCTTGGGAGAGATGATGATACTGAAAGGTCGACTCGAGGTCTTCCCTCTGTTGCTGTTGAGTGTGCATGACGATAAGCACGTTGAACGACGACCACGACAACGACGATGGTGATGAAGATGATGATGAGGATGATGATGATGATGGCGATGGGGCGATGATTGAAAAAGGATTTCAATTTGAACTTGTGAACATGGAATTCCATTTCATGCAACACAACCAATGCATTGGTTCTGATCTGGCTCTCTCAAAGGAAAGTGATTTTGCTTCGGTCGGCGGGTATACGTTTTGTGTTTTTTTTTATTTTTTGTTGTTTTTTTTTCATCGATTTCGCGATGAAGCTGAAGAAAAATTCGCTAATGATGATGAAGATGATGATGGGGCATACAGCAGACCTGAACACTCGTTAGATTGGTTGTTTACCAGGGTCGTTGTACCTACTGACGTATAAGCATCTCATCCCGACAACAACGGTCTCTCTTACTTCACTAAAATACAAAAGTTCTTTTGTGGCGGCTATTGTTGTTGTATTTGCTTAGAGATGATCGGATTAGAAGGTTGAAGATCAAGTTAAATTTTCTGCATGCGAAATTAGAATCATTGCATGTGAGGAATTGTGATGTGGTAAGTTCTTTGGCTTGAATTGAGTTCCCGCATAGATAAGCAGATTTGTATCTATGACTCTGGAGGAAATCGCACTAATTGGATGAATTTGATTTTTTTTGCTCAGCCGTCGCGTTGGTCCTCGGTCCTCAACTGGAGTGGAATGAATTAATTTAGTTCGCCTCGTCAAGTCTTATTCTAATAGTTGTAATGAACTGATCACGGAAATGGTTTGATGACAGTTTGTTTTTTTAACGCGGAGAATGGTCATTTGTGGGAGGGTAAGAAGGTATAACTGGATTGGTGTAATAGTTTCTCTCATTTAGTATTTCAAGACAGAAAACAGCTTATGATTTAATGCCCAGCATTTAGTTGTTCGGATAACTTAAAGTGTATACTCACCTGATACATAATTTTTCTTTGTCAGAGCTCCAGTAGCATTATGGGACCAGGAACCAGGTTGACATTATCAACAAAGAAGCTATGTTTTTTTCTTTTTCTCTTATGAATGATTATTTCATTGAAGTTTCGTTTATTTCTGACTTCTATTTTTGTAACTGATCGTTTAGTATAGACCAGGTCATTGTTGGTTAATAGAACTTTATTGGCCCTTTAAGCAACAGATTAGATAAATTTGTTTCACTCAG
This sequence comes from Melanostoma scalare, assembly GCA_949752695.1. NCBI lineage: Eukaryota > Metazoa > Arthropoda > Insecta > Diptera > Syrphidae > Melanostoma > Melanostoma scalare. The sequence goes on along the minus strand of OX456986.1, from coordinate 8,310,457 downwards.
ACTCTCTAAATTTGATGATAAAAACCCGAAAACAAAATTTCAATTGCTTTTGTTTAATTTTATTTTCATCTTTTTTTCAGGACTATTTAATGATGCTTTGTAGATTGATGGTGGAAAATTAACTGTAGCTGTGCAGAGTGGAGCTTTAATTAAGGGGTAAGTTCTAAAAGCTTAAGAATGAGAGGTTTTCTGAAAATTTAGGATCTCTTGTGTTCAAAATATTTTGAATAATTGAATATTGTTCATGTCAAAAACATTTAGTTTTCAGTAAATGTGTCGTTATAAAATTCCCCCTACCAATGGTAAGGTATTCAGAAACAGTTTTGAAGCTATAATATATTCTTCTATTTACTGTTCTCGTGTGGGAGATCCCATTGTATATACAAAATTTAGAAACATTGCAAAGAGAGTTGACTGGTTTCACCCTCTGGATTTACTGTTCCTCTTCTTAGCGGAATTTAATTTGTTCAATTGGTCTTCGGTGGATTGTACTTTTTTATGAAAGATTCTCGCTTTTCGAAATTATACGTTTCACGGTTCTACACTTTATTTCGATTCGGAAAGAAAGTTTGCCAAATTGTGAATACAGGAAGTGATGTCAGTTGACTCTCTTTTTGCTAACTTACTGCAGTTTGTACTATACAATGGCGTAGCCCCGTTAAAAACCAGGTTTCTTCACCGTCTTCGACACCTCAGTGCTACCATTGAAAGTCGAAACAGGGCAAATTACGATAGTTGCCTACGAAAATGTAAAAAAATTACTCAGGGAAGAGAAAGAAATTCTCTAGACTAAGACGTAAAGAGTCAGTTTAGCTGATACCTATGATTATTAGGTAGTAGTTAAGAGACCCGTGATCAAATAAGCGTGTAGCGTGCTCATATGAAGAATTTCTATCAAAACCTTTTGAGAGCACCTGCTCCATACTCATAAGTCCTTGCCGGTTTTTTTTCGTTTGAAGTTAGTTAGAAAATAATTGTTCAGGTCGAGTGGATAATATATTAGATTCACTATAGCTAGTTAGCCATGTAACAAATGCTAACCCTTGTACCTTTTGGATTCTTCACTCGGTTGATCGTTTAAAGTGGCAGGGTTCCGAGGGTAATTAGAAGGTAAATTAAGCTACAACCGACTGAGGTTAATTTTGAGGGTATATAGGATAGTGTCACTTACAAGTAGTGTGGGAACTATATCTGGTCCGACTTGGTTCCAAAGGTGATTCAGTCACTTGGAACACCATTGAAGTAATTTTTCACAGTATTTTTGGAGAACGCCTGGTTTCGAAAAAAACAGCAATTGATTGAGTCTCTATGTCTTACCGCTGATGGATTTTTTTCATAGGTTCATCTGACGGGAAAACTATCTCAGATAAAACCTTGAACGTATCATGCAAATGGCCGGCTCTCTGGGGCATTGGTGTCTTTTTTGACATGCACTTTGCTTTAGCAATGGTTTTATAAATACCCTATCATATATTTAGTGGGCATTTTTTATAAGAATATTCTTTTTCTAGGAGCATTGCAGTGAAAGCATTACATTGCGACTAATATTTCAAGGTGGCCGTAGAGTATTCAGTAGTTAGGCTGGACGCGTAGGTTTCAATCAAGCTCTGTGAAACTACTTTTCTTTTAGCCGCCCAGTTTCATCTCAACGCCGCCTTTGACGTAATAAGTGATACTGCAACTACCTTATTACATCTACTGTCTTAGTAAAAAAGGAAGGCTGCTATCCTTGCAGTGCAATGGGCTGGCAATTAAGTCTAAGTGCGCCGGATTAGCATAAGATTCTTCTTTAAAAAAAAAGATAGAAGAAAGAATTATACCCCAAATAAACACACCGTTTGTGAGTTAAGCTTTGGAAATAGAGGGCGCTCTTTTCGTTCTCATATTTTGTCAATAACTGAGCAAAAGACAATCAAATAATTAAAACAGAACTTGTGCTTAGCTCCATTTTTGTATTTGGATGTACCCCGTTAGCTATGCTCCCCAACGTAAATAAGAAGACTGCAAAATTTTTGCTATCTCGTAGCAGAAAAGACTGTAGAAAGCTTATTTTCGTTGCAAGCGGGTACTTCACTTTTGCCAAGCATTTAAACGTGTTAGGCTTAAGTGATACCACGCTCTGTAAATCTTGTGGAGAAGATGATAACACCTCAGAGCACTCTTTCTGTGAATGTCCTGCTTTTTCTCGCATTAGGTTACAGATACTCGGCGCAGACATGGTGAGAGCTGGTAACTTAGTCTCCTTGTCATTGCAGCACCTTTTGGCTTTTCTCCGAGCATCTGGAAAGCTATAACAGGTGAAGGTTGATATCTGTATTTTAAAAATACCCTGTTAGCTTTAAATCGTAGCTATTTCATACTCCTACTTTCATACTACTACTACTACTCATAGTAACGCCGTAGTAACACCATGGTGTATGCATAAAATGTCGATGGTTATATGTAGTATCATAAGTTGTGACGTAAGCATTCCCTCTAAAGATGCTAATGTAACCAGAACTCATGTCTATTCTTCGATTGACTAGTTGTTCACTCAGCTATTTATATAAGTAAGAAATTGATCCTTTGAAATCAACCTTCCCAATTTACGACTTAATCAATTTCTGCGCGTTGACAGCTTTAAAAAAAGAAACCACTAAAACCACTCGCCTCCCAAGTTTACTGTCCTATCATCGCAGGTACATCTATACTCCCTTTTTTCTTGTCATACTCAACTCCTGGAGATTATTTTTCTTTCAACAATCTGTGTACAACCCTTTGAAATTCATATTCGAACGACGTCTTGTGCTAATTAAATTTCAACCTATTAACGAAATACTATATCTGTCCAGAGGGAGATGCTCCCTTGCTGCCAATTTGAGATAAGATCCACATCTCTTGTTGCTCTTTTAGAGCATTGCATTGGGTGTATAACACTGAAGAGCATACTTTTAAAGTCATGTGTCTTGTGCATTCGCATACAATGTCGATGTTGACGTTCCTATAATTTTTCATTTTTAATGGACTTTTTCGAAATTAAGACGGTCACCCTCTTTTTTTTAAGTTGTTGCTGTAAGTGTTTTTTTTAGTTGCTTGTCTTGTCACAATTTATGAACAGATTGAATGAACGGCCGGCAAGCGTGGATACAAAATGACTTATCAACCGGTAGGCAGGTTGGTATATTGTAGTGTGCGGTACAACACAGTAGCCCTCTTCACCAACTTGTCTGGGCATTGGGTCTTTTGTGGCGTTACAAAAAACCCTTTTTATGGTAAAAAATTCATAAATAAATGACCAACCAAGCACTGTCATCATCGTCATCAACTTTACCGTTGTCATCATTATTAACGAAAAATAATACATACTCCACTGGGGTTTAATGGACTGCATATTAATTATGAATACGATACTGTTATGCAACGTTGACGCATAAGAAGGTAAAAAGTTTGATTTTTTATTTGCTGTATACGGGTTTGTTTTGGAATTCCAAAAGAGGAGTAGCCACTAAGACTGTCTTGTAGCTCCCTGAAGAGTTGAATAAACAGAACTGCCTTATCAGTTCGTACTACGTTAAGCTTTTAAAATAAAAATCTCGCCTATCTAACCCTTTCCTAAGAACTGATAAATGGAAATCTTTAGCCAGTCTAATCTTAGCAGACATTCAAATCGAGCGATAACACAAATTTTTCTACAGAAATGAATGCACTAGAATTTGCATATACGCGCGTTTCTATAATTTAATCTCTTGGCGCATTCTAAAAATAAACCCTCACAACCATGGTCTTTATCAATAAGCGTTGTACATGCATAGGCATAAATACATATATGTATGTTGCCTTTCGCAGATTGCCTCAGATCAATTGTGGAGATTCTTCGAAAAGACCATTGGCAAGACAATTGAACGCATGTGCGGTGACCTTTATCGATCCGTAAAAGGTTTAGTTTTAGGTTCTTCCATAGAGAAGGACTATAATTAAATCCCGAAGCGTTATCTTGTTTGCAATTAACAAATATCAACATGAAAACAAAAACGGAAAAGAAGCAACACATACAAAAAAAAAAAGAAGCTGAGAAGATACAAAGAAGAGTTCTGTGTTTATAGTGAAGAGCAGGCTAGAAGCAAAAATAGCTTGTTAAATTTTTTATGCAAAATTTATGCAAAGACATGTACTTCGTGAAGGTGGAGGTTATCTCAATCAATGGAGATTCCTTTGGGAAGTAACATGATTTAGAGAATACAACAATAAGTACAAAATAAACGAAAATAAAGAAGAAAAATGTTGAAAATACCAAAAGGAATGTTCTGAAGAGGAGAGCAGAGATTATGTGTTGCCCATTTATAGGTAAAGTGGAATTAATTTGTTTGCCGTTTTAGGGAAATTAATTATTCGAGGCATGCCATGGATGACTAAATTAACGTGCAGTTGTATGTTGGGTAAAGATGGTAAGCTTAAAATAAATCGTCTTTAAGTGAAGTGGTGTTAATCCCTTTTGGGAGGATCCACTAGTTGGAGTCTAGTCTGGAAGGAATGCAAGGGGGCATCATAAATAAGACAAGGCAAGGCAATGGCTTCAAGGAGGGTTTGAAGGCCATCAAACAAATTCATTTAGTGATTTAGGAGAAGACTAAGCTCTGAGAATGGAGGATTTTTGTGAATTGAGATTAGTCATGACTAAATTTGTTGATGAAGTTTGGTATTTCTTGTTCTAAGATCAGGGAATTGATCTAACTCCTTAATCAAAGGTAATTATTCCTTTGCTGAACACACTTTCAAGAAATTCATAATTTTCAAATGAAGTACCGCAAGGTGGTCTACTCAGGACTGTATTTTTTCTAAATCTAAATTTTCATTGTGTTTGGAGTCTAGGACAGTGGATTCTAGTCCTGGATAAGTTGGATATCATTCGTTTTTTGTAGAGAACATTGTGGTGGTATCGGTGGTGTGATGGTTAGCATGTCTGCCTGTTAACCCAGAGGTTCGTAATTGGAATCCCAACAGAGGCAAAAATGTTTTTCCACGTGTATCGCCGCGGAATTGGAAAGTCATTCGTAATAGTAAATGTAATAGTCGGCAGAAAGGTCCCCTCCAATCCCTCACAAGACATGGTTGTGAGAAATGGGCTAAGCCCCGGGGTTCCTCGCTCTGTTGCCCCACCCAATTTTATTTAAAATTGTAGCTTAGTCAGTTTTGATAGTTCAGTGATGGAAATTGAAATGTATTTTTTCCTCAAGAGAATCCACTCTTTATGAATCTATAATTTTTAAATAAAGCACCACAAGGCTGTCTATTAAAGACTTTTCTTTAGTTTCTACATTTCTTATCAGGCTTCTGATAGGAAACGTTCAATTAGATCAGTCGGTTATCACTCCTTTGTTGGGGAGCAGTTGATCGGTCTATTGACTTAGTCAGCTTTGACAGTGTTAAGAGATTTAAGAAAAGGCACCTCTTTCTCTACAGAATAAAGTTACAACGAATTCAAAAAAATAAAGCAGTGTACCATAAGGCTGTTTACTTAGGACCCCTTCTTTTTACTGTCTACATTTTTCATCGACAAGCTTCCGATAGGATAGCCAATATTTAGATCAGTTGGTTTTAATTTACTTTTTGTTTCGAAGAGTTAGTCGGTCTATTGGCTTAGGCTGCACTGTGCTTCTTCTATCAATTAAACTTACTAGCAAACCAGCTTTATGATATTATTAGGATTCAGCTACATACTCTCATCCCCATTTCGCATTTATAAGGCTGCAAAATATCGTTTGTAGAGTGGTTAATGACTCACGTATCCAACCTCTTCTGCTGCCGAATAACAGCGTTTATTGAACTCTATGACCGGGAAGGTGCGCAACTGAATGGATGACTTTGGATATTTGTTAACCTCTTGTTTAAGAAACTCTTAAGGTCGAAATGTATTCTCTCAACCCATCTGCCTTAACACCTCGTTCTATCTTCCAACTTTCACCAAAAACTTGTTTAATACCAACCCATTCACCACAATTAGTCAAATCTTAATTCTTCTCTCTTTCTCTCTCTCGCTTCATCATTGACCCAAAAAAAGACTTCTCTAAATCACAAGTTGATTATGATTAAAAAAATCCACTCTAATCCATCATCAGCGTCACCTTTGCCACATGCAGTGAAATAAAACCATAAAAATCCAATCTGTCCTCTTTTTGAAAAAGTCTATGGCCGTTCTTTATTTGTTTGACACCCGAGCATGTAAAGCGTCTACTTTTAAGCCCACATCTTACCACGATCAGCATTGCGCTGTGCCGCGACGGTCTATCTTTGATTTATTCCAGCTAAGATGAAGTGCCGATGCTGAAGTTGGGATTCGCAAAAGCATTCTTAAGATGTACCGTATCAAATTGCTTTTGCAAAAATAAAAGGTCCATACACTCGGTCGTGGTGTCTAGCAGCGGCAAATGTTTAAAAACAGATGACGGTAGATGTTGTGGGATGATGATGATGATGAAGATGATGATGTTGATGATGATGAGACGGACTGATGGTGGTAAGTAGGGCAGATCGTCGACTAACATACACGAGATACATAGATTAAGATGATAAGTTGATGATGCTTTTGTTTGAATTAATTGAAGAGAAAGAGAAAAAAATCGCCTTTTTAGCTTCCAGTCACGTTTCGTTTGACAGTGATTGTTCGCACTGTGGTAATCGCTTTTGTTTTCGAAGACTATTGTCACTCTTGACGTATTGTAGTCTTATGACTTGAAAGAAGCTCATAAGAGGACTATTACAAAGGCCATAGACACTCATGTGTCATGTCTGATTTCAAAAGGCCAGAAAAGAAATCAATAACTCTTTTGCTAAAATAGGATTGACATCATAGACCCGGGAGGCTTTTTGTATGTGAAAAGATTAGACAAAGCAAAGTAAGAAATCATCACAATGGCTCTCACGACTTTTTTAACTTTTTTTCAAAGCCTGTTTAGTGTGAGGGGCAGTGGGCTTGTTTTTTTTACCATTCTGACCATGGTAATAAATGAAAAGAAGTTGAATTAAAAAATCATCCTCATTTTCAACCTACCCTATTCATTATGGTCATATGCCTTCTTCCCAGAAGACAATATAATCGCCCTGACAATCAACACACAAATACACCACCCATCCTTCACATTTGAAGTCAAATTGTCTCTGACCTGTCATTAACCTCACCTCACTTATGTTGTTATTTCCACCATGACAAAACACGTTAACCCACATACTCACCTCACCTACTTAAAATGCATTTACCTCCCTCCCCACTTAAGTAGCTGAAGATTTTTCTATTTCAAAGGTCGCAAAACTGACTGATACGATATAAATGACAAAATAATGTCACACCGTCTAATGGTTGTGTGGTAGCAAAAAGTAGAATTTGTCAAACATTGAGAAATCGCTAATGGCTGTACCCCCCCGTGCCTGTAAGTGATACTCGCGCACAGAGATTGAAAGTATAATGAGTAATTTTTTTTTCTGTATCTACTGACACAAGATTTTGAGTATGATGTGATGATTGCCTCTTCACATACAATTGCAGGTACGTTAAATGGTTTCAATTAGACTCATGAGCTCATGGGTGAACGAAAAATGTAATAAGAACGTGATTGAAATGATTAGCAGAGAAACACCCAGTTAGCCATTCTGCCCGTTTGCCATAAATTGTTTTGACACATTAAGAGACTGGTGGTGCAGTTACATTTTTATTTTAAAAATTATTTTTAAAAATTCAAAAGAATACAACAATTTCCAAACGGATAGTCATATTCGAACTCGTGTTGAGTTATTTGATATTGCACTCTAAGGGGATGAGACAAAAATTCTCTGATTGATTGTCATTTATGGATTGCAATAGCAAGAAATTGAGTCACCATAGGAGTGCTTGGTGGGTTCAAGTTTAATAAAGTGCGGGTTTTCTATATACATTTCATTAATGACCTACTGACATTTGATGACTAGGTTATGAAATGGTTTGATCACGAATTTTACTACTTTAATCAGTCAAGTGCGAATCTGATAATGGTCAGCAATAAATGTCGGACGAATTGGGGGCGAATGTCTCAGTTTTACGGAAAGTTCTTCAAGAAAGCCAGATATTGAAGAGCTAAAATACGTGCTGGAAACTACAGCTAAACCAAATGAGCCACTTAACGAGTACGCTAAACCTTGCATCAGGGATTAAAATGGATGACATGGTCATTCGATAAGTTTCGTTAAGCATGAGTAAGAGCAAAATTCTGACAGTTGTTGGACAACTAGGTCTAGAAAAAAGCAGATATTCATTCGTAGATGGTTGTTCTCGCAAAATTTCATTGTTCGTAGTACTTTTGGAAACCTAAAAACAGTTTTTTTCTTATGTGACATAAGCCGATGTAAGCTCTTAAGGCATTTAGCCGAAAGCCGACAATGCGCTCAAGTGAAATGATTTATCGACAAGGGGATCTGTGTTCGATTTTCTACTCCAGTTTGGTGACAAAATTTGAACAAAAAAGCTGCGACATCGCTTTGCACGAACTAATGCAAAAGTGAACGAAGATTTGACGAAACTGAGCAGTCTGATACTCAAATGAAGTTAATGTTATCACTCACTTAAGACCCAAATTTACACTTGATTGATCGCCAATGGTTATGAGAATTCCCATAATGTATCCATAATGTAGGTCAGCTCTGCTCAATAAAGTTTCGTTCAGTTTTCTAAGCTTAGGCAATAGCGATCGCAGTCGCTCCAGCCATGTGCAATTTTACAGACTAAACAAAGCTGAAAAAATTAATCGGAAAATAATAGGCATTATTTACAAGGGAGACATTTCGCCTTGTCACAGTGAAAACTCGCAAAGAATGAATGAATCTTAGAAATCAGTTAAAGTCCTTTGTTTATGAAAAAAAATGTTATGCATGAATTTTATTGATGTTCGGTGTTCTTTTGGAAGCTTGAGAGATCATTTTGTTAGGTCAAAAGACTGCCTCATTCCTAAAATAGTGGCCTTTTATCTAAAAGTTTCAGTTTCCTTTGCTTTTCGCTAAATTTTGACAGCTGATGAAGGTAATGGTAAGTTACCTGTCGCATCTGTGAAAACATCTGTTTTCACTTTTTTGATGCTGTATCCTGTCACCACTTACAACCTGCTTTTGACGTTAATTATTTTAAACTAAAAAAAGTGTGAAGTCAAGCAAACTGACATTAAGTCCGTCAGACTGTTTTGGCGTTAAACTAAAAGAGGATGGTGTAATTTTTTAGCGAAAAGTTTCCATAAATCAAGCAAACTTATCACCTTTACCGAATTAAGTTTAACAAATAGCCACCGTAATCTGCGAAAGCAGTCAATTTTTGTGTTCGTTGTATGTACTTTGTAATGAACGGAGCTAGGTTGCCTCGGGTCGAATTGCCGCATCAGTGATCGAGTGAGTGATTACTATTTTTCTTTCAAAATTCCCTCTATATTGCAAAACATCAGTCTGCTGTTCATTTATCGACTTTAATTCGCTCAAATACCGATGAACGAATGTCAAATTGTGGGACTAAAGTGCTCGATAACGCGAGAAGTAATGCCAAAAACACATAATCCAGTCACGTATTACTCGATCACGTGTGCTGATTTTATGGTATCACAATATAAACTCACGTACATATTTGATAACATTTGTTGGGTGCTGGTAAACGAGCTTTGGGTGTTGAAAATGGGTTGGAAAAACGTTACTTGTAGCTTCACTGTTTTACAATTTTACCCTAAGGTTACAGTCGAAGGCGTTCTTTTCCTCTTATGAAGCATTTTATTTGGGGCAAAAATTCCATTTCAATATTTATTTTTATCCTTATCCTTATCTTTAACATTAAGCTTAGTTTTTCTACTTAACGAAGCAAAACTCAAAAATCAATTGAATCCATTGCTTAAAGAATCAATGTGCTTCCTTCTTATAACCGCCACCCCCATATCAACTGCAATTGCCGATTCATAAACGAAAAATCCGGACAAAAACTGACCTTCCGCTATTTTCAAACGTCCAGTTGTTTCAACAACCGACCATCTCCATCACTGCCATAGTCTTGGCAGCATAACTTCCTCTCATTGTGTGCTGCCACGCATCCACAAACAGCCTAACTTTTTTATTTTGTAACTCAGTCATAAAAACCTGACCGAGACGCTTGAGTGTCTTTTGTTTTGGCTTCCTCATATCGTTTGTTTGCTTGTATTTTATTGTTACTGCTTCTAGGATGTGCCAAACGTACAGTAGAAAAAAAAACGAAGCATTAGATACAAAATATTGTTCTATGTCAGTGAAGAGCGAGTGGTCGTCCGTCGATGTTATGGTAGGTAGGTACATACACCTGTTGACTTGGCGCATCTTGTGTTCTATAGCAAACAAATAAATGTGCCTAGTCTTCGTGGGTAATCGGATCTTTAAAGAACTGGCATAGAGTTGTCTAAGTCTGCGATTCAGCTCAGCGGATCTGTGGTTTTCGGAGCAAGAAAAAAAAGGCAGAAGTGATTCTATGGCAACGCAGCAGCCTCTACCGATGTATTTCTTCCTGATCTGGTTTTTAATGGTGTCTTTATTAAACTATGTACATACAATGGCAAATCATAAATTTATAATGATATGCTATCGATAAAAAAGAGAGCATTTGTAATGCACTCTTATCTGGCATATAAACAGTTCATTGGTGCGTAATAAAATGAAACTTGAAGAAATTCTAATAAATACAATGTTGAATCTTGTTTTGTGGTTCTTTAGATGTTAAAGGATGAAACAAAATAGGAAATAAGACTTACCTTCGCAATGAAGACCATCGCCTCGATAGCCAGGAAAACAGGTACATGTGAAACTGCCGAGTGTGTTCGTGCAGTGTGAAAAGACGTCACACGGTCGATATTTGCATTCGTTCTCATCTTTAAATGAAAAAAATTCAAATTGAATGTAGAAATTGTTCAAATAATTTTGATTGACTGTCATCTACATAGTTGTTAAGTGAAGCTTATGAAAAAAAAAAAAATGGAGTGGAATAGATTCTTCTTAAAGGGTTCGCACTATAAAACCTCTTCGGACTGACGACGTGTGGATGATGGACGACAAATGTGATCGTTTTGAATGATCCCCTGTCCTAATTAGTTGTGTGGTTGCCAACTATTTTGGAAAGTCCATTCAACCAAGCCCGTCCGAATAGTTTCATAGTGCGAACCGCCTTTAAAACAATGAACGCATTGCTCTCTGATTGGATTTTAAGCTTGGTTCTAATTTTAATCTAAAGCCATTAACTTCTACTCACCTTGAACGTTGCAATTACAACCTCCGTATCCGTCATTGCAATGGCAGACGCCATTCAAGCAAACACCATTCGTGCACTGTGTGCCATCTTTATCACAGTCATCTGGAAAAAAAAAGTGAAAAACGCAAATGAATAGAGTAAACAAATGTCATTGTTATCAATGGGAACAGAAAAATGTTCTGTGTCGTTTATTGCTCATTTGTCATGTAAGTTTAACTGTCATTTCTTTTGTATGTTGAAGACAAAATCAATTAAATTAGGCACGTTCGTAAGACAAAGCGCTGAAATTTATTAACAAAAGATGAAAACGATTATCGTTTGTAGAATTTTGACGTTTGTCAGGAAGACGTATTTGCTTAGAACTAAGAATTCTTTATGGAACAGTTTTTTGTATAAGAGAGTGAAATATCGAATTCCTTTTACTTGTGACAGTACTTGTCGTTTAAAGAACTACGTTTTATAAAATACTATGGTTGCCGAGAAAGCTTTTTTTACAGATATTTTACAGAGTTTGACAGTTCCTTTTAATTCAATGAATTGCGAATACTGCTTCTTCTGTCACAATTTTGTGGGAATCCTTTGTCGAGACCGTTTAATTGGAAACTTAGAAAATAATTCAAAAACATCGATTTTAGCAATATTCTTCAACTATTTGTTCTGTCAGAAACATGTTTTGACAGAAGGATGCATCTTAAGTTGCAGAAATGATGCACATATTTTACATATGCAGCACTGTATTTGCCATGTGCGTTTCATGTGTAGTTACGTTAAACATGAAATTTGAAAAAGATTAGATTAGCAAAAGATGTAGATACTTACTTGTGCATTTGAGCTCTTTACTCAGCTCATCGGAACCAAGAAAACAGTCTTGCTTTCCGTCGCATAATTTCGATAATTCGTATAATTGTAAATAATCTGTTGACTCATTAACTTGGCAGCCAAAGTAGCCATCTTCTAGATTTAGAAAAAACACTTCACCTCTAAATCGACTATTTTTTGTTTTATATGATAATTGTTGTGAATACGCCTGTAACGAAAGGAGAGAAAAAAAATATTTTACATTGCAAACAAAGCAATTAAAAATAAATTATAAAAAGACGTGCAAATTGATATTGAAATATTGATTCTGATGCATCAGCAACAGCTGATGCTAAGTTTTTTTTTTTTTTTTAATATTCTCTGCCTCTGTAAAGAGACAATCGTGCGAGTGTAATTGCGAATATGATTGTTCGTTCTTTAAACAATCATGTGAACAACAACATAGGCGGTACGCGAGTACAGATTGGTATTTCCCTGGTTTCCATTGTGTGAAGTCCATCAAACATCGATCATAGAGGGAGGAGGAACTCCCATGTCATGCTCGACTGACATCGAAATCAATCTTCCTTCCACCATCTTAGGCTATTTGTTACAATTTTCAAAAATGCCATATTGGTCGATGGATCCAATTAGAGATGTCCTTTAAAAGAGAAACCTCCTTCATATAGCACAAAGGCTGTGATCTGTAAGATCGAGAAACATCCAAGTGCAAGTGCATCATTATAGATACTGACGTTTGTGGTGATCTTTGGACTTGTGGCAAATATGGTCTATTTTTAAGCTCCCACCAGTCGCCATTATACTCTACCGATGCTCGTCTAAAAATTGGAGAAATGCACGCGATCTGCACAGAAAGGGGATGCAAGGTTTGTTTGCATGCATGTCAGTTGTGTTTATTCAAGAGCAATATGAGTACATCGGGTAGGTACGGTACACACGACATTGAGGTCTTTATTGTGTTTGTGCTATCGTGTTTTTTTTTTTTTGAAAATAATTGTGTGATGCTGAAGCTCATGTTAGGGTAAACAAGATGGATGCGGAGCATGTTAACGGTGGTGGTGGGAATTTTGCGAACTTTATTTTTATTTTTAATTTTAATTTAATTTTTTTTTTTGCCCATTTGATGCTGAGGGAGAATCAACGTATACGGAATGAGCTATTGTGTTTGGGTGCGACTTTGTAAAGGTCAGGGTAGAGAGTGATTATGGGATCTAGGTAATTGCCTGTGTGGTTATTCTCAATTAAAGTTGGTCGTGAAATTAATGTTAAGGGCAGGTGGTGGGGAGATGTAAATATACCTCGGAATAAAAATGGGGTTTTGTCAGTTGTGGATTGAGATAGTGGCGCTTGGGTAGTTGTTACAATGAATTGTAGGTGCATCGGGAAACGCGATTCCGCCCTACAATTTGATATTTGTGAGACCGATTTAGTTGATTTTGTTTTGAATTAACTATTTTCAAAAGTTTCATGACACTTGCGTGTTACCAAGTTGACAAACTTAGCTATTAAAATTGATTAGGTTCAAAAAAAGGAGGATCACGCATTTGCTCCAACTATTGAATTTACCCTCCTAAACATCGCGGTTGTAGGCTGCAATATAATGGTAGGCTCTCATCAACTAGGGTTTAGAATAGAAAACCCCATAATTGATAGACATTTTCACATTGACGCTAGTTATGGGGCAAAACCCCAGATACTTGACGCCATCTGTTTCTTAGTTTTCAGTCTGTGGTTTGCTAGGCGGATAGTTTGATCAACGGTGTCGATCCCGTTGGTGAATCAAATCAAGTTGCTGGCTGGGCATAACACCGCTAGTAATTTGGTTTGGTTTCCTATCGAGATATGCACTTGTTGATTATACTTAGATAGCGTCTGCGTTCGATATTTTGTTTTGTGTGTTTTTGTGAATTGTAATGTCGGGTAAATTTCGGGTCGATTTTAGCAACATTAGGGGGTTGCGATCGAATTTCTTTGCTGTGTACGCTCACACTGCAAAATGTAGGCCAGCTGTTTTGGCACTGAGTGAAACACAGGTGGGTGTTGACTCTGATCCCACAGAGTTCAACCTGCCTGGATATAGCTTAGTGCCATTATTCTTTTCCTCCCATGGCCTCGCCGTATATGTTCGGAATGATATTGCTTACCAGCTTCTACCACAATACGGCATCTGTTCTAATACGAACTTTAATTTCATGTGGTTAAAATTCACCGTCCGTAAGCATATCATTCACTACTGTTTTATTTATAGAAGCCCCAATTTAGATAGCAATTCAACCTCTAACGAGTTTGATGCGCTATCTGATTCCATAGTAAGAATTGTTTCCCTTTATCCTCACACTGAAATCGCAATTGCGGGCGATTTCAATGTATACAATTCAGGTTGGCTTCGACATTCTGGCCAGACAACACCCGAAGGAAGGTATGTTGAGATCTTTGCTGAATTAAATCTTTTAACTCAGCTTGTTGATGAGCCCACTCGGGTTCCGGATATTTCTGGCCATTCGGCCAACACATTAGATTTGTTTCTCACTTCTCATCCTGAAAAATATAGGGTCAAAGTGTCATCACCTCTAGGCACGTCGGACCATTGTGTCATATCGGTAGATTTTCCGGTTTCCGTCACAGTAAAAAGAGAAAAAGTCCCAAAAAGAACTGTATGGCAATATGAGAAAGCCAATTGGGACGGCCTGAATAATTTCTTTCGAAGTTTCAACTGGTCTTTGTGCTTTCTCGACGGTAACGTGGATGCATCAGCTGATATGATATCTAACGTAATTCTCAACGGCATGACTAACTTTGTTCCGCATAGATCAAAGAGCATCATCCCCAAAGAAAATTCGTGGTTCGATTCGAGCTGTAGGGAGATGATTAGGGAAAGAGAAAAATGTTTTCGGATTTTTAAAAATGACCCTATCGAAGAAAACAGAAATAAGTTTAAGGGCGCCAGGAACGCCTGCAATACTCATATACAGAAGACCAAGTTTTTATATGACCAAAAAGTAAGGCAAAAAATACTATTGTGTCCAAAAGGAAGTAAAAACTTTTGGTCTTTTGTTAAGAATATTAAGAACTCGACCACATCATCGGTCCCAACGCTCGTCTTCAATGACTCTCCGTATGTCAGCTCCATCGACAAAGCCAATTTGCTGGCAGCTCAATTTGCTGCCAACTCGACACTTCCTTATAGTATTTTGGCTCCACCTGAGCTCGAGTCTGCAAATTCTTTGATGAAGCAGATATTTTTTCGAACTCGCTCGGTTGCGAGAGTCCTTAAAGATCTCAACATACATAAATCCGCTGGTCCAGATGGTATCCCCGCCGTTATTCTGAAGAGGTGTTCTTCTACGCTGGCAAAACCACTGCGTAAACTTTTCCATCTTTCCTATTCTGCTGGGATTTTTCCGAGCAGATGGAAAACTGCATTTGTCCAGCCGGTCCCTAAAAAAGGCGAATCTTCCTCCCCTTCCAATTACCGTCCAATTGCACTTACGTCCCTTCTTTCCAAGGTCATGGAAACGTTGATAAACCGTCAACTTATGAAATATCTTGAAGAACGAAAGCTTCTTAATGACCGTCAGTACGGCTTTCGTAGCAAACGGTCCACTGGTGATTTGATGGCTTATCTCACCGAAAAGTGGAACCAATCTTTACATTGTTTTGGAGAAAGTAAGATTATTGCGCTTGATATTTCTAAAGCATTTGATAGAGTTTGGCATCAGGCTCTTTTATCGAAAATGCGTGCTTTTGGTATCGATGAGTCTCTTCTTCGTTGGATTAGAAACTACCTTTCCGACCGTTCAATACAAGTTGTGTTGGATGGCTTCAAGTCTGATACCCACTTCATAAATGCTGGTGTGCCCCAGGGCTCCGTTTTGTCTCCGACTCTCTTCCTCATTTTCATTAATGATCTCTTGTCTGAAACTTCTAATCCACTTAACTGTTTTGCTGACGACTCGACCCTCAGCTTTTCATATTCGTTTCCAAATTCACGTCCTTGCTCTTCGGATGTGGAACTGGAACGGTTGCGTATGATAAGCTCATTGAATTCTGACCTTGACAGCATTGTTGCATGGGGTATTATGAACCGAGTAGAATTCAATGCTTCGAAAACTCAATGCTGCCTCTTGTCGATGAAGCTTAACATTCCCCCATTGCCATTATCCATGAATGGTACCTGCATCGAAGAAACCGAAAAGCTGTCAGTACTTGGTATGTGTGTAAACGATGATCTTCGTTGGAATGACCACATATTTGAAGTCGCCAAAAACGCTGCTAAATGCTTAGGTTTCTTAAGACGATGCAGGAAGTTCTTCACCCCTTCTGATCTGGCTATAATTTATAAGGCCTTCATCCGCCCAAAACTGGAGTATAACTCCCATATCTGGTCAGGTGCTGCTCAAACATCTTTGCACCTGCTTGATAGGGTACAAAACAGAGCGTTAAAATTGATAGGTGATAGTTCAATCGTAGAATCGATTGATTCTCTTGAACATCGTCGAAACGTCACCTGTCTCACTCTCTTTTATCGCTTTTTTCACAAACAGTGCTCTAGTGAAATAGCCAGTTGCATTCCTCCCCTGAAACAATTTAGCCGCAACACCCGCCTCGCTAGGAATGTTCATCAGTTTTACCTTGAGCCCAACTTCGGACGTACAGTCAAGTATAGAGATTCGTATTTCAGTCGCACCACCCGAATGTGGAATGCTTTACCTGGCTCTGTATTTCCCCCTCATTACGATTCACAAAGGTTCAAAAGCAACGTGCATCGGTGTCTCCTTTCAAATCCTCTCCTATTTTCCTAAATGCTCGCACTGTGTTCTATAACATTATAAGGGTAGTCATAACCCCTTGATGTGCGCGTTAATTATAAAAAAAAAAAAAAAAAAAAGTCAGATATCAGAAGTATCTAAAGAGAGGAACTATACAGAGTCATTTTCGGCCCTATCGAGGCAACCGTCGCGTCGGAGCGGAGTTTTCTCAGTCAACGCATCCTTTTTCGGAGATTCAATTTTGCTTCCAAGTAGTTGCAATCGTATTTTTCGCAAATGCAGCAACGCATTGCATTCCCAAAACTAAACCTTTCCGTAGTAAAATTATCGAAGGACGTCGGATCGGCCGATCGGAGAATTACCACGAAGCAAAGTGTCTCCGACTAGTAGGAAATCAAATTCCTTCAAATTTCTTTCGACTGTAGAAAGCTAGGGAAAGCACAATACTGCCTTGTCAAGGTCGGCAAAGAACTTTATCTTAACATTTTGATCAAAAAGCCCCAACTTATCGCTTCTTTTGAAAGTTCAATCAGGGAAAGTAAACGAACTTTACTGCCATTGTACGAGGTGGTGTTTGTGGCATGTCTACCTGTTACGTGAGTGGTTCGTGGTTCGGATCCCAACAGAAAGCAAACAATGTTTTTCCACGGGTATCGCCTTTTGTGAAGAATTGGTGATTCCTCCGTAAGTAAACACATTGCCATGAAAAGAGCTTTCTCGATTAGTCGTTCGGAATCTTCCAAAAAATGTAGGTGCCCTCCATCCACTCACAAGGAATGGTTGTGAAAAATGCGCTAGGCCCTGGGACTTCCCGCTCTGTTGCGCTACCCCATTTTTTATTTATTGGACGAAGTCGGCCATAACAACAAATCGATCCAAACGCAATTATAAGCAGTCATGGCTTTGAGTAAATTTAAGGATAAGCATCGAAACCGCGAAAAGTCTGGTTAAGATCTGATTTTTAGCGAATGCCATCAGTGCCCCGAGCTATTTTTTTTTTTTTTTTAACTAACACACCAGAGGCAGAGAGAAACAACGAGATAGATCGTAGAAGAGGATGAAGTCGTCTTAAGATGCGTTCACACTATGCCGATCGGCAATACCGATTTAGTGTGGACGTCCGGAAGTACATGGATTCGTTTGCAGAGTGGCATTGTGTCGACGCACCTTTAGATGATGCTGTCGGATAAGTCATTGAAGTAAAACTACAGCACAATCGCACAAGTGATAGAAACTTCGTCTTAGGTGCTGCACTTTAGTGGAAACGGAATTCAGCGAGCTGCAAACATGAAGTGTTGAACTTAGGATAGCTCGCCAGGGATCGAATTCCTTGAATACCACCCAACGAAATTGTGTGACATGTATAGCGAGTGTAGACCAATGATCCGATCCAGAGAGTTCTGAAATTAACAACATAATACCAGAAAAGATAACAGGGAAAAGATAACGCAAAAGTTTAAGGTGAAAATGGTCCTTAGACTATACTTAAGGTGCAATCTGGAAATAGCTAGATAGGAATGGAACTCGTTAAATTAAATCTAAGAAGACTGTTTTATTGCATTATCTTTGACATGTATCGCCAATGCAGATTAATGCGCCGACCTAAAGAGTTCCAAGCACAGTTGTCCTCTGGATTTCAAGTGAGGGCTTCGGTTTTGCTGAGTTTGATCTCGATAGCTGCAGACCAGTCCGGCTAAAAGATATCGAAGCTTCTATTAACGTTTGGAAGTGTGAAATATTGAGAGGTCTAGCGATTGCCTTCTCCATTCGAATGGCACCAATTTAAATTAATGTCTTATGGTAATTCCTGAAAAATGTCTACTTTCTGAAGACAAATTTACAAAATTTGACCAGAGCAATGCTAAAAATTATTGCTGTAAAGTTTTTTGAATGCTTATCAATTCTTGAAAGATACTCTTTTACACTTTACTAAAAGAAAAGATCATTTCATTTATAAAATGGATGATCTGGACTTTCTTGAAATTAACTAAAAAGCTTAAAGGAACCTCGTTAACGCCCAGTCGAACTAATGATTCTTATTTTAGTTGAGAACAATCAAGAAAACCGTTCTCACTGCTATCAGTTTATAGAAATTAAAGCCCTTTTGTATTAATTTACCGGTGGAAAGTATTTTCGTTTCCAAAGAGTCTAAGTCAATATATCAAAAATGTCTTCTCACTGCATGGGAATGAACAACTTGAGAACATAATCTTTCAGTCAAATGCCAGAACTTAACCTTTCTCTATCCACAAATTGTCTCACAGAATAAAATTAGCATACAAGAATCCGTTATCCCCTCCTTCCCATTTACCTTGAGTGTCTTTTTTTTCTTCTTCTCTAATGCCAACCATATCAAATGTTTTATAATCTCTAAAGCTAAAATCACATCGCCACCGTTTTTGAGGTCATTAAAAGTGCCGCACATCCTCTTACATTTCGTTGGAGCTTCTGCTTTTAAAAAATCCATCGCATATATAGAGTCGCTTCGACTATACTACTTTCTTGTCCATTTCTTTATGGTATATCATCTCACACAGGGTATTACCATGCAAATTTACATAAAATCTAACGGCACTCCGCGTTGGACCATAAATTATTCATTTCATTGAAAAAAGACCTGGCAATTTAGCTATAGTAGGATATGAGTGAAAAAAAAAAACGAGACAAATGAAAACTCTTGTAATTGGCATCCAGAAAAGGTAATGGTCTTGGTTGTTAAGTTCTCTAAGTACGCATGGCAATGAGTGTTTACTTCCCGTACAAAGCTAAGTTGCGAAAATCTTTTGCCTTCTTTCACTTGTTTTGGGTAGTCATTTGTGTTTGTTTTTATGGGATGGACATTTTGTGTGTCGTATGCTTTGAGATAGATTGGTGACAAGCCTTGTGTGAAATGTAAATGTGTTCGGCGATGTTTCGGGTCATTGGCATCGAGAACTAAAATTTCACACCGTCTCGTGTTGAGTAATTTGCATTGACACTTATCATATCAGGATTGATTGCTTGATTTGGTTAGTAATTATGAGGTAGACGATGGTTGTTATTTCGAAGAAAGAGCAATGAACTATGCCAATAACAAGAGCTTTTAAAAGAGAAATAGTTCTTCGGTTATCTTCAGCAAATAAATCCCTAAAGTGACTTTCTTGATTTGCGTTTTGATTTCCCAAAGCTGTTTATTGATTGCAGTCAATGGGAATCTTTTTTCCTTAAAATAAATAACGCGTAAGCATATTTTTTGTCCGACATTCCCGCTGAACCGTCCGTCGTTCAAACTGCATCTAGAAATCAATTTGCACTCCTTTGTTTTGATTTGTTTAAAAGGAAAATAGAAGTCGCTGTACTTACCGTACTCGAAAGTAGCACTATCCACGTGACTAGTGGCAAAAATATTTTCATTTTTGCTGAAAAGAAAAGGAAGAAAAAAACATTTCATTAGTTTACACAGTTTTTACATGACTATAAAAAACTACACAAAAAATAAAAGAATTACTTTGAAGCAAGCAAAAAAAACCAACGAACATTCTTGCATGTTGTGCAATGTGCACATTGATGGCAAGCCTTTCTTTCACTTCCTCGAAGTCTTACACAGGGAAGCAAATACACTCCTAGTGACAATACAGAACAAAACAAAAATTAACTGAGCAAAACAATTCGTATAGCTCGGTCTTTACCTTTTCGCGAAGAAAAAAGAAAGAAGAAATAATTAAAACCCATCACACATTTATTGCTATAGACCGCGCTTCAAGGCATACCTTTAAGTAAAAATCAAGAAGTTCCTAGTCCATAGCAAACTATTTCGTTCAAAGGTAAATGACACTTGGATTGTGTTTCTGTTTAGTTGAAGAAGAACTTCAAAAGAAAAGTGTCAGGAAAAGAGCGCCTGTTGGGCTCCTCCTTTGTCAGGGCAGTGCACGAACAGTAATCTGTGTAGGCAATCCCTTTTCTCACGCACTATGGCTCGGTACATATGCCACTCAGGTGTGAATGAAAGGAAAACAAGAAAATGTAAACAATATTCTTGGGACTGATAAGTGAAAAGTTCAACATTCATCAGTGTCTCGTCTGAAAGTGTAAAACATAAACGGCCGGCTGCGTGTTTCACCGAAAGAGGCACTTGCTGTAGCTGAAGGTGGTTGACACGTCTAGGGGTCATATGAACGATGACTACGAGACAAAGTAGTTCATTCGTTGTCCGCTAGCATTCAAATTGACTTATAAAAAAAGAATGTATCGACAACATACGGCTGAAGTTCGAAGCTCAACTCTTTTGTCTTACATCTTTTATCAGTGTTCCTCCTCAGATTTTTGTTTCAATCCCCCTGAATAACTTCCTGTAATCAAGCAGTCACTGAATATGGGATGCAGCGTTAAAATTGCAACACGACTTTTTGGCTCCTCAACTCCAGAAACACACAAAACAAAACAGGGATTGAGTAGTATGGAGATGAGTCTGGCGAATTCATCTCCGGGAAATCGAACATGATATCTCGTAGCTGTCAATGTTAACAAAAGCCGATGTAGGAACGTTAAATTACACACACACGACCATGCTGATTCGTCTTGGACGACCCATCGAAGTCAGTTAATTAATTACTCGTCGTAATCTTCCTATCAATTAACCGATAGGCAATAACATGAGTTGATTTATTTTCTTGTTTCTTCTCAAGACGCTCTTCTGTATATGCATGTCTGCACATGAGTTGAACGATAGTTTCAAGACATTTTCAAATCGCTTTGATGCTTTTTGAATTCTCCTATCCATAAATACCTTTGGCAAACACGAGAGTAAAGCAGATGGTAAGGAAAACCATCTAATCCGTCGCTTTGGTTGAGTTTTCTGCCGGTTTGGGAGCAATGTTGTATTTCCTGCATGCTGCATTGAGATACTTTTCATATTTTGCCGGTTGTGTGTGCCTTTTCAAGTGGAAGATATCGTCCCGTAACCAATATGGACAAGACTTTCATTTCAACAGAGTTTGAACTACATAATTTTACTGCTGGAAGTAATAAGAGACTTGGGGAAGGGAAAAAGCAGTACTCGTAGGTAAAGAAAAACGTGTAAGGAGCACAGATGTTGGGATACGAAACTATGGATAAAAAAGTGTTCGAAACAACAGAGATGGATAAAAAGAAATTGTTGTTTGACTTAGAAAAACAAAATGACATACGGACGAGAGTAACTAAAGTTCGTGTGTACCAATTGCGCTGAGAAGAAATAAAAGTGGTGGAAGTAAACTTGATTCTAAATTGATTGAATGAATTTGAAAGAAAAGGCATATTCGGTACACTTTTTTTAAGGAATTCAATTCATTGTTGAAGTTTTTGAAATACTGATTGAATTGGCTCCTTCCAGCATAAAGTTCTCAGCTCAGCTCTTTTGTATCGCCAGCCAAACCATTGTCATGGCCTTAAATTGAGCGAACAGCCTTCAAATCATTGGTAAAACACATCCAACTAACTACGACAGCAGCACACACACCTTAGAGTTCCGAAACACCAGCACCCAGCCTTAATTCACGTAACACAACTCGATTGCTTGTTCATACCTTAGTATGGTCACTTCCATAAGAAACCCCAGAAATAGAAGTAGGAAAACAGAAAAAAAAAATACAAAAATCTGTATCGCCATCTACTTATCTAGTTACCTGTCTCACATGACGATATGCAACACACATTTAGAGCCCAGCAATAACCATCATCAATCATAGCCTCTCTTTTGGCACCTCTCTCTTACACATTTGTTTTGCAGCCCCACACCATTCAATTGGACGTATCTAGATACGTCAAACCAAGTATGGGAAAGTTGAATTAAAAAAGTGGATAAAGAAAAAAATAATAACAAAAATGTAGTGCATTTCCGAGGGTCAGGGAGGATGGATGATTATATAGGTAGGCCACTAGCCACTACCAATTGCAGTGCTATAGTTGAAGATATTTTGCGTGGGGATGTGTTGTGTTTGGCTTATTTAGATAAATTGGAAGAGAATTCAACAAAGTTAGATTACGTGTATAGTGGAAACTCACGACGAATGAGATACTTTTACTGCGATGCAGTTGCTACGCTTTCTGTTGAGGTGGTTGTTTGTTAGTTATTTTGCATGTTGTTATGGGAATTTGTTGTGTTATGCGATGGTACTGGATCAAAGTTTTATGGTTAATCAATCGCACTTATTTTTGTTGTTGTTGTAAGACACGCGGAGATGATAAAATGTATGGAAATGATTGTGGTCTGTTTTTTTTCTATAGAGACGTGCAAAATTCATTATTATTTGTGAACATGGTTTTTGATAGTCTTACTCTTGTGGTTAGAAGAATGGGTGTTCATATCATGGAGTTGTATAATATTTGTTGAATGATTAAGTCGTAACATTGTTTTTGATTTTTTAAGAAAAGAGCGATGGCTTTGGTAATAACTTTGCTCTCTAAGTTTTTTTTTTCATTGACTCAAAAGTCGTAATGAAATTGAACTTTCGAAATGTCCCTACTCGGGCGCCAAATTGCTCTGTTGGATACTGAGGTGGCTTTTCAAACACATATATGAGCAACTTCAGTTATTTGTGCTTATCATGAACTCCAGTGGCGGTAGGGGTTGGAACATTGAGAAACCTTCAAAATGTCCCTACTCGGGCGCCAGGTGTCTTCCTGAAGATCGAAATGAAAAACTGAGGTAGTATGTGCCTATTAAAGACTCTTGATTGATTGGCCGTTGAGGTTATAGACGACCCTTCCGAAAAGTTTCTACTGGGAAACCAAATTTTTGGTAGCGACTAAAGTAAGTTATCAGTTCTAGATGTTTTTCCCAAGAGAGTAATAAAAAACTTGACTATTGTAGACCTCGGATAGACTTACGGGTCGCACCTTCAAAAAGTCCATGCTTTGCCTCCAAACTGGTTATGCTTTTTTATTGGTGAAAGCTCCGAGATTGTTCATCAGTGATATTCAGGCGTTCTTATCATAAAATAGTGAGCAACTTATCTCGATGAACTGGTGGCCGGAGTATTGAAAACCTCCCAGAATGTCGCTGCTCTTGTGCCACACTTGTATTGCTTTGGTTGAATCAAAGACAACTCACTGTCGTGGTTAATAAAATGGAACAATTTCGGTTGGTTATGTGTTGTGTCTATAGAAAATTTTGTTTGGATAGTAGTCAAAATACAGACGAAACTTCAGAAAAGTTCCGTGTTCGTTGGCTAAGGTCATTGCCCAGTTTTCTTTCCAAAGAAAGAAACCAAAGAACTTGATATCTATGCTTGTATAATCTGAATGAACCGGCTGTCAGAGTTTAGATGAGCCTTCCAGAAAGCCCCTGCTCGTGCGCCAAGCTGTTGAGACCGATGTAACTCGAAAATGTTGAGTTGTTTTTCCTTAAAACTAAGTAACCTAGATCATCAGTAGAAAAGTATAACCTTGGGAGATCTTTAAAGGAGTTGAAGTGCATCGTGAGAAACATTATTCCAAAGAAACCAACTGACATAATAACCCACGGACTCGGACCTATCCATAGCTGCAATGCAATTTGATTACCTACTGTTTAATCTTCGTAACCCAAACTTATCCCCACGAGACCTCACAATGTGCACATTCAGTTAACTACTTTCATTAACAATTTTCTAAGCAAAAAGGCAACAACAAAGCAGTTAAACATGAGAAGCGATAAAAGAGAAAAACTGTTCTACTGTTCTTCCAATTCAGAAATTGCTTGGCAGCAACAGCACTTTGGAAAGTAAGTTCCACTCCTTTACGATTTGTGCATCTCTAACTCAACTGCATTACACTCTACTTTGGCTTGAGGCGCCAATATCTTGCTTGCAAATCTTTCTTCCAACTACCACTGTGTTAAACTGCAAAGATAGTTAGAGCTCTTCTCAAGTGGTCTTACTCTGACTGCTGCTGCTCTCAGTGTATACAAAGTGGTTGGTTTGCTTGCAACGAAGAGGAGCAAAATAAAAAAAAATAAAAAAAATTAGAAAAAATAACACAAAAATGGCGCTGAACTCTTAGCCGTGGGTGCTAACTAACTTCGTTTAACAGTTAGAATTTAATGCCAATGGCAAAAATAGTATTTCTCCTACAGACCCCCTCAAGCCTGATACAAATGGGATATTTCGATTGCTGTTAGAAGATCGTTTCGTGTCCAACTTCTTTCTTAGTAGGTTGTTGGTTCTTCTTCGTGCCAACAACACTCTGGTACTCAGTAAAGTATAATTTTTTTTTTTCTATTTCGGGTGTGTAACAAGGTAAGCGTAGAAGAAATTTACTGTTTGCAGATGGAATGTTGTTGTGATTGCTTTTGAATTGACTTAAAATGGCAACGATTTTGAAGTAACGATCGTTGAGAATCTATTTTTATTACCGTGGGATAGAATGTTGTTATATGGAGGGTACTCTGTGTGGTGTGTGTACTATGACTAGGCTGGGCTAAAAATAAATTGTTAAATCCCTTCGGGATGCATATACAGATATAAACAGAGTACACAGTGCAGAGAGAGATTATTGTGCAAAAATTCAGAGGCAAAAAATTGCCTCAAAGAAATGCAAGCAATGTCAAACAAGAGGCTTGACAAGTCGGTTGACAACAATCCAGCTCGTCTTTCGTTATTTATTTAACGTTTTTTTATGTTTTTTGTTTTTTATTGTGAGTATCTCTTCTTCAAACTGGGTGCGACCGACTAGAGCAAGAACAATTTTGCTCACAGACAAATCTTTTATTCAGTTGTTTTTTTTTTTGTTTTTCTAGGAGATTTGCTTTGTGTAGCTCTGCTTTGCGAAAAATCTCTCTGTAGATCAAACTGCGCACACACTGTACACACAGTAGGAATTAAAATCTTTCACGTTCAAGCGATTCATCAATAAAATACCGCATATGGTGTAGTTCTAGGTTTTTTGTTTTTCTGTCAAGCTCACTTATTTATGGCCCTTCAGCTACTGGGTAGTTTCAAAACAGACACCATCCGGTGTCTTTGTCAATTTATATTGATGGTCAAGTTGTTAATAAAGATTTTGACTTGTTTCGCAGAGAGACGACGACGGGACGGGAGTAGAGTTTACAAAAGTGATTATTGGATGGACGTTATCAACAGTTTCGAATGCCATTTCGAATGAATTGAGTTACACGCAACTCGTGACCTTTTTTTTCGATTATCCAGTGTCCAGTCATGGGCAAGGGTGTCGTCTTATCGTCGAAAAAGATTTTATGTTTATTGGGGTATTGAGTTTGTCAACATTTTATGACTCTCAATCCACAGGTAGGCCTGAAAACAGAATCCTAGGTGTTATCTTCCATCGTTGGATAGCGTAAAAGGAATAACAATGATACGTTCTCTTTATAACGGATATTAAGTCACGCATTGGAATTTTGTTTGTTTTGATGTCTTTTACGTTTCAAGAATCGCAATTCAGGAGCCAGGCATCAACCAGGTAGTCATAAAATTTGAAGGTTTTTGTATGAAAACGAAAGAGCTGAAGCACGAACCCCATACACCGGATACTTTGGAAATAACTCTTCCTGTGTTTGAAACATTTTTGCCTTTCCTCTTAACAAATTACGAATTATGAAAAAGTATTTTTATTCCTGCGGAGAATGTGAAGAAAAAAAGATTTACTTTGCTCAATCCTCAGCCATGATGGCGGTTGGAATGTGATTTCTTTGAAGTACACCGATAGAATGCTGTTTGACTGACGTTGGCATAATAAGATAGTCGTTCCTAAGTGTTCTATTCGATGTACACACTTCCTGGTGTGGAAGGAAGGTTTGCTCTTCTTTGTTTTTGTCTCCCCGTAAGTGTTGCGCTTCTTTATTGTACTCGTTTTGCTTCTCTTTTTTCAAATTAACCGACTGGAATAGGGCTTGGCATAGCATGGAATGGTGTATGAGATGGTAACTTGATGATATAACACTCCTTGGTTGTTGCATTTAAAGATGAGATGGGGCTTAAACTGGTCGGATAAGTTCGACTATACTAATAGTAATATTATTTTATTGATTCTCGTTTTTTTTATCGTCAGTGTAATTGACTGCCAATAATTGTTTAGAAAAAAAAGTTGTACCTGCTGCTCCCGAGTAGCCGGTTTAGGTTTATTGGTTGAGAAGTGGTTTATATAACAGTAGATTCTCGTTTGTAAATTGTTCTAGATTTTAATCATAAACACATTAACGGATGAAGTTGCCATGATACTTCACGATGCTGTACCATTTGCAGGTGCTAACAGAAGAAAAGGACAATCTATGTTGAGAAGTTTCAATGATCTATTACGTAACTGAGATGTGAGTTTGATTGTTCCCTTCCTGATTGTTCCTCTCCATAAATCTTAATGATAACATTAAATTAATTGAAATTGACTTTATGGACATAAACCCAAATGACTCTTAATTCATTTTAGCAGAAATAAAACAACATCCAGTTCTTTGTCTCTGCTTCCAGGATGAAAACCGCTATAAAGTAGTTAACAAATAATAAAAATTGCATATAAACTGACACAATCAAGTGTTTCTTCTTTTGCTTCTTTCTTGAAAGAAAAGACCAGAAGCATCATTTGCGTTTATTTACGACACGTCTTGAGTGGTCGGTCAGTTTTACGACATTCGTGCTCGCAACGGTTCAATAGGACTTCAGCTACCATTGTCTGAGTTAGACAAATAGAAAACAACAATTAAGCTACTGTAACAACACTGGTATATGTATACAAACAAGTGGAGAGACAGACAAAAGAGTAATCCTTTCGTGTATACATTTTATGGCGACAAGGTCGAAAGATTTGTGCAAATTCGATGATCTCATTGATCGTTTTTGGTTAAATTCATTTAAATGGAAGACATCCAGTTTCTTGACTCATTAATGAATGAGTCACAAGAGTCGAAACTCTTAAATCTTGTGCACACCTTTTTACCTCCTCAAAGTTATCATTTCCTAACCATCTAATGGTAAAAGGTGTACCCTTTAAGCCTTTTTTCCGATTACAAATAATAGTTAACCTCAAAGATGGCGGCTGGTGGTGGTTGTTGTAAAAGTTAATTAAGTGATCATGAGATGTTAGACGATTGTTTGGCCATTAAATCGCTGGTAATAGCCTTTTTCCCTGCAGGAGTATTGAAGTTCTTAAACCAAAAAGGATAATGGATTTGTTGATGAGTTACAAGTGATAAACAAAATGCTATTTCCTCTTTCTTTTTTTATTATTTGTTTTATTTTTTTATTTCTTTGATGTGCGTAAGACAATCGCACACTAACTCAACTTTGAAACGCACCTTAAAGTCGTCCAACCGTGTATATACCAGCTTCATCTCTGGGTGTGATAACCATCGCACCATGGTAAGGTAGCTTTGGCTAAGGGCGAAAAGCACAAGTCTACACATTTTACAAGAAATTCTCTGTTGGAGTTATAGTCGTCGCATCTTATTTTTTTCTCCTACTTTTCTGTTGTGGAAAAACATACACACAAAAAAAAAAGGAAAGAAAAGAAAAACAGATTTTAATCTCTCTGTGTTGTGTGTTGTTTGTTTGTATATCCACTTTGGTGTGTGATCTTGGGCAAAAGATGGCAAAGTTTGGTACAGAATATCATAGTGGAACGCCCATGTTTACAAAGAAAGTTTCACTCTGCTGTGAGCGTAATTCATTTGAATATCTAAAGTTAACCTCTGGGTTTTCTGGTTCCGTATGGTGTAGAGTCAGTGGTGCAAAAAGAAACGAGGATTCTTCGTTCTTTTTTTTTTGTTGTTGTTGTTTTTCTTACTCTGTTTTGTTTTGAGAGTTTCTTATTCAGTGCTCGTAGCGTATATCACCACAGGTGCGTGTCTTCTTCTTCACCGTCTATTGTGGCCATGGTCTAATGTTGCATTTTCAGTTATGAAATATGGGCGTAAATACGGATGTGTTTGCTAATGTGGTTGTTATTTGCTTGAGTTGAACTGAACATTAGCAAATTTATGTTAAAATGTTGACTTTGTTGTGGGAATAGGAGGTCTGTCCTTGGGTAATAAACTGTGACTGCCGAAATAGATTGAAAGTTTCTGAAGTGAACAATGAGAACACAGCGGCAGCGTTGAGATTTGTATAAGAAGTGATTGGTTGAATACTCAATTTTTAAAGCGTATTGTTTATTCGGGTAATATTTTACTCTAAAGCGTTTGAATGTGACAACAGCTTTCAAACAGAGTCTGAGATCGTTGTAATATCTATAACAACATTGATGAATTGTCAGGTTTTTCGACCGAAACGAAACAATGTCATTGTGCTTATTAAAGGCGAAAAAAAATTAGTTTTCCGTGCTTGTCGCCTTTACCCAAAACAGTTCAATCGATATATTTGGAGGAGGAGGAGGATACCACGACGTGGTATTCTCAAAACACCTCTGGGAGTCTGAAACTACATATATCTGTGGTGAAATTAAGCAAAATAATAAACTCAACCGCTTTTGCTTTCTCGGCAATTGGAAAAGTGTCATGTTCAGTCTCAATTTATCAATTTCTTTTTGATTGAATTTTGGTTTATTTAGATGTAAAATGACTACTCGAGCTGCTAAGCAATCAAAAGGATGTTGGTAAAACATAAAAAAGCTTGGAGCAAGAGTGATAAGTTTCCACAGAAGGAAGGTTATGGTGTGTTTAATAACTGATCAATTCGAAGATAGTGTTGAAGCTTATTTTAACCCCTACATAACTCCAGTATCATTAAAAATCAATGCTTGTTGTCATGTCCGGGCCTCACGCAGGGCGCCATTCATTGCACTTCTTGCGACAATCGCAACTCAAAGACTACCCCTGGATCTTCGAATCCAGATAAGCCATGCTGAGGAAAATCACACGGTAAAATGCTCTTTAACTTATTTTTAAGCTTGATGTAGTGTCAAATGTTGTGCTAAAAGTCTATGCCAGTATTCATGTCTAAGCCTAACGTTGGGCGCCATTCGGTGCACTTTTTAAGATATTTGCAACTCAAAGACTACTCCTGGTTCTTTGAATCCAGACAACACATGCAGCGGAAAATCACACGGTAGAACACTCTTGAACTTGTTTTTAAGCTTGATGTAGTTTCATATATTGCACTAAAAGTCTCTGCTAGTAGTCATGTCTAAGCCTCAGGTTGGGCGCCATTCGTTGCACTTGAGAAAATCGCAACTCGAAGACTGCGCCTGAATCTTCGAATTCAGACCTGTCAAAGAGATTAGGTAAACAGCTCTTTAACTTATTTTTAAGCTTGATTTAGAGGGTCAGTTGTTGCAAATTTTTGATGATCGTAACTCGAATTATCGAACTTTGCTAGTCAAATAGAAAAAAATCGCAAGAATTTATTTGAATAGCGCTCTATAAAACATGTCTTATCGATACCTTTTTGACGATGAGTCAAGGATTACTTGTGTTGTCATCTTCAAAAGAGAGGCGTTGGAAACTCTATCGAAAAGGCAACATAATTCACTTTAACACGATCACGAAGAAAGAAAAAGTAGTATACGCCCAAACAGACCTGGCTTAGGCAAGTACGGCGACGCTAGGAATGGTTTATTTGTCGCTTTTTGTAGATGACTTACGGGAATAGTGATCCCATTGGGGTCACAATTTCCGTAACATCGTTCAATGAGTTTGTCCTTAAAGTGTCGTCTGAATTTCTCGTAAAATCGCAATTAATTTTCATTCATTAACATCTTTAAGATTATCTCTTGGAACTCCTCCTACTCCGAACTGAGTAAAAAGATGGGTTGCGGTAAAACAGCTATTTTTCTACGAATAGTTTCCATCACTTCCTTATCGAAGCTATTTCGAAGTGTCACTTTTCTTTTTCTAAATCTTATCTGTAGATGAAAGTGCTGTGAATAAATTCTCATGTCTATTACTATTTTATTATAAACTTTCTCACGTTGAATGATCCCAAGCAAGAGACCTTCTAAGTGCAATTATAAAGCAACTTACTTGCAATCAGTTTTATTTTTCTGAGAGAAAACTATACATTCGACTGCTGCCGATAATTGCTGATCTGTGTTGCAGCATTTACTATCGGATAGTTTTATCTTAAACCTCTTTGGCGGAAGGACGCTGGGAGACATAATGATAGTGTGATTAGTGCAAAAATAACTGGATTTACACGAAGACCACTTTGCGCAGTTCTTTGCCGTCATCAATTTTGCCACTGACAATGTATAGCATGACCGACTACTATCTATTTAAGAAATTATTTTAGAAGCTACACAGTGTACTGATGTATACCTATAACCCGTTCTACTGCCTCATTGAATCATATCGCATGGCAAGTCAAGTGTTGCGAACATCAGTCATTTGAATGTTGGAAACCATTATAACGAGGATAGATATTCGATTTAATTAAACCACTCTACCTGATGAGGCATTGGATATCTTCTGGCAGAAGATGCAATAGTGAGGATGATGGCTTCTGATGGATCACCAAGACCTTTTCTCTGGTTTTCAATTTAGCAGGTGGACGGAAAAGACTTGTGTGATTCATATTTTGTAATGAGAACACGGGGCTCACTTACAAAATGAAAAAGTTGTTGAACCTGAGTTGAGCGACAGTGCGGAGGAAGATAGGCCAGGTGTGTGTGTTGAAACTTGCTGCACTCACATAATTTTTATTGGACTTAAATTGCTTTGCTTAAAAGATGCAAACCTTTCAGTTTGTGGATGTTAAGGGATTTGGTGTCATGGTCGTCGCGGTTTAGTGTTTATGTTTAAGAAGAAGTATCCCAAAAATTTGCATTTTCCTTTGATCTTTTTTTTTAGTCAACAGCCGACTGTGAAGTTGGGTTAATCGGTTAAGAGGTTAAAACATTTTAAACTTTTCTTTCCACTTAACTCTCAATGCTGACCATCGTCAACTACACTCATGGAATTTTGTTGAATGGACAATAAACGTCATTGGTTAGTGCTTTGCCATTGAAACGAAATTAAAAGTTAATACTCGTGATGTGCAGGTTAAGTGGTTACGCACATTCGGATTCTTGGAATAATTTTGAGTGGTTTCTGGTTTCGTTTTTTGAAGATTTTCGTTTTTTTTTCTTCTTCTACTTGTCTCGTGTTAAATGAAAAGTAAATGTTGTCTTACAAGAGAAAATGTCAACAGTTAAGAGTGAGATGAGGTGAACTTCTTTATACTGCTGTTGATTTGGAGATTGTTGTCGAGACGATTTACATTTATGAACATACAAAACCAAAACGAGTTGCTACTCGAACTCTTGACCAGATAGGTTGAAATAATAATGTCGGGCTTACCGTGAGGTTTACTTGCTTCAAGCATTTAAACAGGAGTTCATGGAGTTCTGTTTGCTTACCTGGAAATAAAAAGAGAAAGATTTTTATAAGTAAACCGGTGAAGATTGGTTTATAGTTTTTTTTTTTTTTTTTTAAATATGTAATGAGATTTGAAATCGCTTAGCCTTCTTAAAATATATTGCTTTGTTTTGATAAAAGAGCGACGGCTATCGACTCAACCAGTTGAGTAAGAAATTTAGGACCTAGCTCAAGAAGGAGGCGATGGTGATCTACGATGCTTGACAATGAGTTGAAGAAATACATCCACTTTAACAATACATGTCAGCGAAAGGACCATAGATGCAGTTTACTTTCATTGAAATTTTATCAAGGACTTTATAGCAGAAATCGTTTGAAAACTCTTTCCTGTAGGTGAGAGGAGTTTAAAAATCGTGAACTGTATTAAAAGAAATCGTTTGAGAACTCCATACCCCTGGTGGGGGAATTTAAAAATCCAGTTACTGTTGAAAGCTTGTCACAGATGTTGTAATAGCAGTAGGAATTGTTTAAAAACTCTTTTCTGCTGCTGGGGGGAATTTAAAAGTCGTGAACTGTCTTAAAATAAATCGTTTGGTATCTCCAAACCCCTGGTGGGGGAAATTTATAAAGCTAGTTACTTTCAAAAGTTTGCCAGGGGCGTTATAGCAGTGGGGGAGTTTGAAATTCGTGAACTGTCTTAAGAGAAATCGTTTGGAAATTCCTTACCCCTGGTGGGGGAATTTAAAAATCCAGTTACTGTTGAAAGCTTTTCACAGACGTAATAGCAGTAGGAATTATTTGAAAACTCCTTACTGCTGGCGGGGGGAGTGTAAAAGTCGTGAACTGGCTTAGATTGTTTTGTTTTAGATGCCTTTTTCAACTAATACTGCTGAGAGCTGAAGCTATTGACTCAGATTCTTAACTGAAAAGTGAAAGCAGCTTCTGTAAACAGAATCCAAAATTGATTTTCTTATAACAAATCTAATTCTCATTCCTAGCAAATTGAAACCTATCAAACGGAAAATGGGTTTCGCTTAATATAATCCTTGTGTGATACTCGCACTCAATTGGTCATAGTCGTATTTCGAAGTTGTTGCTCATATTCCACTCATACGAAATGCCTCCAGAGTAAGGCGATAGGGAGTAAGATGAACATTCATTCGGATGAGGAGGAAGAATTTCTCTGTCGAAGGCTTAAGCTTTACCTCTTGGAAAAGAAAAATTAAGAAGAAAAACCAACCCGTGATACCTTAGTGCCATGAGCGATATGAATTATCAGTTCATTTCATTTGAAGAAATATCTGAACCCAACAATTAGTATTCATTAGTTGCTGCTCGGAAGGCACAGCGATGAGTTCTTAGCAGCATGGTTAAGTGTTTTCTGGATTTTCTAGCATCTCACAGAAATCGGAGCTTGAAATTTCCAATATTTCTGTTTAAAGGATCTTTTAGACTTTCAGCTCTCAGTTCAGTTATCAGTTCATTTTTCAGTTCAGTGTGTAAATAGACGTCAGTTCGATGATCAGTTGAGCTTTTTTTTATTTGAGAAAAATCAAAATCAGAAAGAAAATTGAGAACTGAACAGAAAACTAATTGGAATTTCATCAGTTGTCAGTTTAGTTTTGATTTCAGTTATCAGTTTTCTAACTGAACTGAACTGACAACTTTTGGCAACTCCACCAGTTTCACTTTCAGTTAAACGCTTCAGTTTTTGCATTTAGACATCAGCTTAACTGAAAGCTTAACTGATAGGTCAACTGAAGCTGAAACTGAAATGATCGTCTAAAAGGGCCTTTAGTTTTTTGAAAGAAGCATCTTCTTT
The DNA here is from genome assembly GCA_949752695.1 of Melanostoma scalare. NCBI lineage: Eukaryota > Metazoa > Arthropoda > Insecta > Diptera > Syrphidae > Melanostoma > Melanostoma scalare. The sequence continues at coordinate 8,276,567 of OX456986.1, read as the reverse complement.
TAAACAAGTTGTATATGAAGAATCCAGGGAGATGCGTTTTGATGCTGAAAACGTACGAAGAACTAAAAAAAATTGTTTCAGTGTACGATTGACAAGCTCATGCTAAGCTGTTAGAAGTAGAAGACGTCGTAGCCCACAAAGTTCTTAGCAATACACTAACAATGAAGTGTTATCTAAATAAGAAGAAATATGAGCAAAGGTGGCATTCAAATTGTTAAGCATCATGCAACAGAAAACAAAAAAACGCCTTCAACAAACGCTGAATTCAGTTTCTAATGGGCCAACTATACCTTAACAGTTTCTACTTCCTAGTCTTATTATTCTCGTACATTCACTTATTTCTTTGCTCACTTTTATATTGGTCGAAAGCATATATCCCCTCTAGCTCCATGACTCATAACGTCTCCTATTTCGCCACAAGCAACAGTAAGCAACAACATATCCAAATGGCAACAGCTCGTGCTGCATGCATCCACAAAAGACCATTGGCTTGCCGGTATTGAAATATTAACCATAAAACCACTTTCCGCCTACCATGCCATACAATATATGAGAAAATCACCACACACTTCCATTTTTCTTTCCATCGATAGAAAAGAAGAAAAAAAAAGTACACCGCTTGTTAGTAATAAAAGTCCGCCTCTTTCCAGCAGTCTTTATAGCCCACTCACATTCAATGAAAAAACCAAACACTCTCGACTATGAGTGACCTTCTTTTACGTAACCACACATATATTGTTAGTGTTACAGAGCACCCGACCGACCAACCTACGTGCAGATTTTCAATTCAGATTATACCACAAACCTCTTTGAGCAGAGCATAGTATACTAGTCAAATGAACTGAATTTCAAAAAGTCACCAAGTTGTCGAGTATGTTTATTCATATCTCAAGCCCCCACAACTATATAACCGGTCGTCCTTCATGTAGGCTCTCAAAAGACAGAGATGGAGAGAAATAATCTCATTTGTTATTCAATTTGGAAGATAGTTCTCTGGTAGCTTACTCTTGTCACCATCATCGAGACAAATATGGTAGGAGAAAAATATGTAAAAAAATTGTCAAAGCTGAAGATAGACCGCAAAAATTACTTAATCGGAGATTGCCTTCAATGTCATAATGTCATCATCAGCACAATTGCACATCTGCAGGATCGATCGTTGTATTTCCTTACTCTACGACATGGTATACTCGTATTTGCATACAGCTAGCGTGCGCTGTTGACGCTAGCTACATGCAAATACGAGTATTTCACTATTAACACCGTAAAATCAGCGTGATTGTGTTACAATGATTTGATTATTTTGTTTTGTTTTGTTTTTTTCTATTTTTTACTGCGGTCAGTTGTTTTAACCGCAAGTTAAAGAAGAAGTACCTCTCTAAAAGGTGGAATATAAAGCAGAGATATAAAAGAAACAAAAAACAATCGCATCATGACGGCTGGCCTTTTATTGCAATGCATCTCTTTTGTTGGATATAAACGTGTGCACAGCAACGAATCATTGTTTACTTTTTAATTGGGGAAATAAACCAGACGAACAAATTGGCAACAATGTTACTTTTACTGTTTTGTTATTCTGTTTAATGTTGTTGTTGCATGATTATACGCCCTCTTGTCTTTATATAGTCTCTCAATGGGACATTGTATTGCGCGATTGTCTATACCTACCATAGTATCAAGGTAGTCTTGTTTTGCAAGCGAGACTGGACTACAGTGGTGACCTTTATGCAGAAGTGGTGTGTATGACTTATTTTCCGACATAAGTGGCAAATGGCAAACGCCCACTGGTTTTATAGACGAGAAAGAAGTCAGAAGATTGTGTGTCTTGTGGTAGTGAAATAAAGTTGCCCACGTGATGAAATAAAAAAAACGAGTTTGTTGCTCAGATCTTTCGTTTTGAATTCGTGGCATCATTTTTGACGTGGGTGATTTATGCAAATTCTCTACTGATTGGGGTGTTTGAATTGAGCAAAGATCCGGAATGGCGCTTAGCTGTCAAACTCTATTGAATTTCGGACGCTCCTCATCCTTTTTACTCTTTTTAACTTCTGTTTCAAGCCTTAATAGCCTCAATTAGTTTCGGAGAACTTGAGAGAATTCTTGGAACACCTAGAACCAGTTCTAAGCTCTAAATGGCAAGAAGCCTGTTAAAAAGCAATTAAAACAATTGTTTTTGTCTGTCGCCTTTTTACATCAAAAATGGTAATCATTTTGTGCGAAGAGCTGCCCTCCCGCGAAGGTAAATTCTTTTTCGAGAATACAATTCAAGAATGCGTGCCTGCACGCCAGCTTTCCTAGCAACAATCGAAGATCAAAAAAGACACAACCGAACAGAAATGTAAAGAAAAACGTTCAAGCAAAAGGCGCCAATTTATGATATTTTTTTCGTTTTTTATTGTTGTGCGAATCTGCGAAATCTATAACTGCTCAGCGCTGTAATTATACCCCATCTCTTGTTAAACATTGTTGGTGTGTTAGTCGTTGTTTTCTTGTGTTACACTATACACCAACGAAACTATAATGAGTGTAATGGGGTGATAAAAGAAAATGTTAAGTGCTTTAGATACCAAAGCGAAGACAAAGATGATGGCAGATACACTCTACTAAACTGAAGGTTCTCTGAACTTGTAATAGTTGATCGCGCAAACACACTGGATTTGGACACATATAACACACAAATTGAGAGTATACGCTTGGTTGTGTGTAGGTTTTGCCGCTGCACCATCATCATCATCTTCTGCTCATGATTTCTGCAGGTATCCTTTTTAAATGATTTCAAATTGATATGATGATACAAACTGCTGCCTTCACTAAGAAGAAGACACAAACCAGAACTTTGAATTTAAAAATAGTTTCGTGCCCGTTTTCGTTTGTGGAACATGTTAACACGTATGTGTGACCAAGTTCCAAAGAATGTCTTCAAAATAGAAAAAAATGAACTGACTAGGAATTTATTTTGTGGGTGTGTGTCATCTCACCAACAAAACACATATTATCTGTCTGCAAGTAAATCGATTATGGTTTCTCGTAAATATAATGATGAAGACAACCACAAGCTCACATCGGAGATGCAAGCCAAAACCGCAGTTGTAAATTAGTCAAGTGACCACAAGAAAAGGCGACGTTGTGCGAACAGAAGTGTTGTTCGTTGTAAAACCCAAAGAAAAAAAGTAGTGGAATTGAATTTTGCAAGGAGAAGATGAAGACTGCTGGCATTTAAAAATAAATTAATGCTGACAGTTGACAGTAGGGTGCTGTTTTTATTACAGCAAATAAAAAAAGAAAAAAAAAAAACGAGCCCCCAGCAATAAATCTGTGGACTGAACTCAGGGTGTAATGATTTAAATTTGTGACTGGCAAAGAGGACTAATGACGAATATCAGAAGTGAAAGTTATGTGCTACTTGTGTTGACAAAAAGTACAACTGCCAAGTTTATTGAGTCTCAATGAGCATCCACTTTCCATTTTATCAAGTCGAAACTAATTGAATTATGCGGTGGTATGTCATTCTTTTTGTGTATTGATTCATTTCTGAGACATTTTGATCATTGTCACATATTTAAACGTAGCACACTTCACAAATCTGTTCACAGGACGCTCAGTGCGGTGATTGAAAGACAAAATGGCGAAGTGAACCCTTTGATGACTGAAGTGCAAGTCAACCAACGTACTCCTGATACTTTCTCGGTGGAGTCTGTAAGGTGTGGTTGGCGGTGCCCAGGGCCCAGAGCCATAAGCCCTTAGTGAAACCAGCAGACCAATTCAGATTCTTATTTTCAGTAAACGAGTGAAAAGCTGTTTTTTGGGACTGTAAGCATGTACCCAGAAAGCTTTAGTGAATCACTCGACTTGAGGCTACTTTATACTTAAAACGGAGTACCCAAATGTGAAGGGTTTCTAAAGACGAAGTGTAATTTTCATATCCAAAACAAGTTTTATGAATCTCTATGCAAAATCCGCGCATGAAACTTTGTCCTTGCATCACATGTATAGCAATTTCAATGTCTAAATCTGGAAACGAGCAGTTTAATCTCGCATGTTTCCGACAAACAAGTGCTCAGAAGCCTTCAAAGAACCTATAGGTGAAGATGAGATTGTTTGTTTGTTGTGTCCAGACAATGAGTACTTATAGTACCCTTATTCTTAGCAAGGCTACCTCATACTCGCAAAATGTCACCAGAATCGAATAGTGAGAGTCACAGGGGACTCTGTGGCAAATTGAAACCGACTTCTCGAGTTGAAGTTTTTATGGCTTGAAAACGAAGAAGCTCTGATTGAAGCTAGCACCTAAGTCTAAGTTCCTATGTAAAGAGAATAAATCTATACCTACTTAAGGTCAAACTCAGAAACATAACAAGAAGTCTCAAAAATGTTTTTCCACGGGTATCGCCTTTCGCGAGAAATTGGCAAGTCCTCCTTTATTAAATTCATCGCCATGAAAAGCGATTTCTCGATCTATTTATTTACTCGCTATCGAATGCTCTTGTTGGTTCGATCCTAGTCCAAAGAGAGATGATGAGATTTGGTGACTTATGAAAATGATCAAATTACGGTCTTTTTGTTGTTCCATTTTCTGTTAAGGTATAATCAATTATTGATTCTTGTGCGAAGGGACAAGTCTGTAGAATTTCAGGATCTGCTTCACAAGCATTTCTTCCTCTTACTGATGTGGTATTTGATTTTTTAATCCACAACCTCTAAACACATAGCTTCCCTCTAATTCAAAGCTTGTTAGTGATGTAAGCACTTAAACTGTTAACTCGTCAATCTCATAACAAGAACTTTTCGACAAGAATCCCTTGCGTTCTTCAGATAACTGCAACTGCATCCGCAGTCGGCACGATAAATTTGATTGAAATATTCATAAAGCTAATTATCCACTTTCTTATTACCCAGTCACGCAATGCATGTAAGATTTTTCAAGTATGAAAAAAACAAAACAACAAAACTCAAAACTAAGTTCGTGCTTCAGCTTTTTCGTTTCAAGATTCATTAGCCTTGCTACATACATATGCTCGAGAACTTTATCCACCGTCAATCAATTACATTCTACCGGAAGCATTCCACATGATTATTAAGCCTCCTAAAGAGTGTGGTCAACACGCACAATTATTGCTACCTCAACAGATTTTCCAATACGTAATCCATTCGAAGACAGTATGGTTTTATCCGGCGGAAATTATCCATTGGTGGCAAATGTTTGGTGGTACTCGTAAACACTTTTTCTCGTTTTTATTTCTATTTGAAATGCATAAGCTGATAGCACAAATGAATCACCACACCACAAGCCGTCGGTCGATCGTGTCTTCGTCGTCGTCACAAAAAAAGGGTTCAGGTTAATCGATTCTGTAATGCTTACTTAACCGTTTTGTTTCTCGGTTCTATGAACTTGGATGCAAGCGACGACGAAGAGAGCGATGCCATCGTCGTCGTTGTCGCCACCGTCATCGTCATAGTAATCATCGGTCAAAGGAAGAACATGACAGGAATACTTGAAGAGTTCATTCAGGTAATTCTATTACCCTGCGATGGTAAAGCCTTACGTACCTACATACAAACACTCTGCTTACTGGACACTTTGTATGTTAAGCTTATAAGGGTATGTTAATTTTGTCGATCATCGTTTTTGTGTGTCTGCCCATTCAAATGGGCTATAGCTCGACTGGTGTTCACTTGTCACAAGCCATCAATGTCAATGGACTTTCCATAAAGAATATAAATTCCCATTTCGAAGTCAGCCATTTTTGGTTTAGTTAGTTTTTTGTTTTTGCTAAGAACACAAACACGAAAGAATTCACTGATTCGATTTGAATAGAATCAGATGCCATCAGAGACTATGAATAAATCCACCTGTTTTAGATATAGGGAATTCCAGACTGACTATAAGGTATGCCATAAAATAATTTTTATCTTAGAAGGGTGTTCAGTTTATCGTTCTATCAAACGAGATGAGCACCGGTTGATAGTTGGTTGAAATTGCGCAGTAGACTTTTATATTATTGGCAAGGGTATGGTTATAAATATTAACAAAGAACCCACCGAGAGAGTAATATTGTTGTTAAAGAACCTATCCCATGGGAATAGAGGGCTAGCAAAAGGGAATTAAATTTATTCAATATTCTTTCGGTTTCGAACGTGCTTGCTGAGGTTTCTACAATTTTGTTGTTGATGTTGTTGTATTTTTTGTCTTCTGCTTCTTCTTTGGTTATGAATAACAATAAATGTCAGAGACACTACTCTAGCCAAAGAGATGTAAAAAAAAAACATTTTGATTCAATATTTGCTAGGACTAGTCACTGAAATATTTCATCTTTTTACCTCTGTGTGCCTGTGTGAGAATGGATTGTTTATGCAAATTGTTAGCGAATTATCATGATATTTATAAATAATGCTTGTGCATTGGAGTGCAAATGCAAAGTATCATGGCATCATCACAATGGCAAGATTGATTGAATTGACAGTCTTTCTTGAAATAACAGGGTGAGTCTCAAGAGTTTTTACCACAAGTTCAGAAATACCACAGGAGTTTGTGTTTGTTTGAATGAATGTCTGGCAATGAAGAGATCAAATCAAACTTTGGTAGACGACAGATGAGATGATTGTAAATATTTTGCCTACTTTTGCTGCTGAAATGATTTGGCTATGAACCAGGATAAAGCATTGACTCTCGCTCCCTCATTCTGATAGTGGATAGCGTCTACACGTCTTACATTTTTTCAAAAATTAAAAATCTCAATTGGATGTCATTGACAACTATGCTGTCCACGCAGCCTAACAATCAAATGAACTTGCATAAGGTCCCATCTTTTGAATTTGAGAAGCGGTTACTTGCAAGGAATTTTTGTTTCTTGTGCAGTAGAACCTAAGCTTTAGTTAGCAAATGACTAGAACGTCCTATGACGCGATATACTAGAAGGTAGGCTAACTTCATCATGTGAAGCATTTTTCAATCTGTTCTTACAACAACTGCTTCTATGAGGCCTTTTAAAAGAAAAACGTAAAAGGTTTTTTATTGTTGATAAGTAAATAGTCGCTTTGGAGAAAAAAATAGCGCATTTCTCACAACAATGCATTGTGAGGGAATGGAGGGGATCTACAATTTTCTACCGATTCCGAAGGGTTAATGTGAAAGCGCTTTTCATGGCGATGAATTTAGTATCGGAGGACTTTCCAATTCCTTGCGAAAGGCGATACCCGCGGAAATACATTTTTGCCTCTTTTGGGAGTCGGACCACGAACCTCCCGCGCAACAGTCAAACATGCTAACCATCACTACATGGTTGATTTAGGACTTCGGGACAATATGCTTTTTTTTCACATGACAAGTCATGGTTTGTATATGTTTATTGTTTGCATCGACATGCTTGAAATAAAAAAATTAAGAAAGGCCGAACCCTTTGGGATAAATAAGTAAATAAGTTTGCATATAATCGATTTGAAGTTACCTTATGCAAGTGGGGCTTTCTTACATCAATATTATCAGTTAAAGAAGAAGGCCTACAAAAATTAACATTTACACTGCTTTATTGGTTTGTTTAAATTCGAGGAAAATACCAAGAGCGCAGCTTTAACTGCTGCTCTAATTGCTTTCACCGAGCAACACCATATGAAATGGCTATCAATATTCAACACACTGTGAGGTGATGACCAAAAAGATGTTAGAGGGACTTTAAAGACTTTAAAGCGGCTACTGTTTTCTCACAGGAGACATAAGGCCTTTTTGGCATACCTAACCTTGAAACTTGGGGTCGAAGAAATGTTTACTTATGTTGATGAGTCGGCTCGAAATTGGCTATACATATGAATGTAAATGAATTCGGTCTAAAAAGTATTCTGGTTTCTTTAAACAAACAAAACTATTATAGATACGAAAAAACATTTGTTTATTTCCGTAAAACAAGATTCATGAATATTTCATGACCGAAACAGAAAAACTAAGTTTGTGTAACAACTCTTTTGTTTGTAAGAATGAACTAACTTTAAAGAGTTCCTTTCTGTCTAGAGCAACTGCCAACTTTTCTTTGTTGAAATCACTTTACTCTTTTTTATTTTGTTTAAACAAATCACAGTGAATCCTCTTCAAGAGTGTGCCAGCAGTACAAAAGGTACACCTCCACTGAAACTACAAACCTCTCAAGTAGGCAAATGCTAATTATAGTTTTTTTTTCTTCTTCAGTTATTATTGTTTTGTTTTGTTTTCCCTCGAATTTACTCAACCTCCAAAGAGCAAAAGAATATCATACGCAGGTGGTGTTTACCAACCTTCGACATGACAGTCACCATCACACATCCCATTTAGTTAACCATCATCGCCAACGTCTCCTCATCATTCACTCACATGACTGGTTATATTAAAAGAAAATATAAATAAATAAAAAATTCTGAAGGCGTTCACAACAGCATATTAACGTCTAGTTAAAATCTTTATTTTCTTCTTCATTCAGCCCTCGTGCTAGTTGTTGGTTTTATACTCGTACTTTATACCATCATACATATTTTTACCACACGAAAAACAAAAATTGTATTACGCTTTTTTGTGTCTTGATTTGAGAGATACGCATCTTTTGCAAGTACGTGCGCCATTCAAGTTTCCATTCATGAAAAATTAATTATCTGCATTAATTAAGAGAAAACGTCAACAAGTATAGTATGATGCATCCGACGTGCGTGAGTGGTATTCAAAGGTAGACAAAAAAATAATAAAAAATCATCTTCATCATTAAAAAAAAAACAGAAATAAAATCGTGAAGCTCGTGAATGAGTTGAATCTTTTGTGTGCACGCCTTCTTCTGATTAAAAATACAGTAACAAGCCGCATAAAGCGGGCCACATTGCGGTCAATAGTCATTTATATAAGACTCGCCGACAAATGTTGTGAATGAGGATTTCACAATCTCTTTTAATTTCTCAATGGTCTGCAGTTAAATTTGATACTCTAACCACGCGAACACTTCTTTGAAGTATGTAAGTTCAGTTAGAGTGGGTGAAGACCGTCATCAATTTCATTGAATGCGGGACAAACGGTGGGCCGTTGGAAACCAAAAACCAATCTTCTTCAAAATTCTTCGTATAGAAGAGCTTTCTATAAACAATGTCAATAAATGTTAATTAAGTCCAATGGTATTCGGGATAATTTTCCATTTATTTGTTCTACTCGAATGTTTCTTTTTGAATAGAAAATTAATGTTCCAATTTGTTTGAGGCATTAGCAGTTAAGTTTATGAAAAAGGAGTCTATTTGTATCAAAGCCCTATACTGAGCCAAGCTTCTCAGAGCCTTAAACACATGGAATCACACCTTGGTAAAGACACACGTTCAATCTTGGTAACACAAGAGAATCAACGATCTGCAGATCTCGGCCGTCAACTGCATATTTAGGCAGAGAACTATAACTTCCCAGAGGTCCTATCAGAAGCATCAAATGAATATGAAGTACCACAAGGTTCGGTCTTCAGCCCTCTACTGTTTACACTCATAGAGTTAGCTAACAAACTCGAAATATCACCACACCAGCTAATACTTCAAAACTAATGAGCATTTCTACACTTCCTAAGATTTAAAAAAGCATTCCCTATCACTAAACACAAAAACAAACTATTAAAAACTGTGTAACTAAAACGATCTTCGTCTTCTTCTCATCTCAAGTCCAAATAACCAAACTTTCGCTTTCGACAAAACGACAATTGATAATAATCTGTACCTCACGTAGAACTCAAAAAACTGAACAACATGTGCTTTCCCTCCTATATTGCCACGATCAACAATAATTACTAAGTTCAACTCATTGACAATGCCAAGAAATTACAGCGCACAAAAAAAATTAAGAAAGAAGACAGCTTCACTTTTAGCTCCATAACACTATGGAGCAGTTACACACTTATTAAAGCAATCTTCACCCGACCCACTTCGTGTGACATCTGAGTAGGTGCCATTGTTTCGCCAAAGATATATTTTCCTTTATATTCTCTTTTGTTGCATTCAACCAGCTCAGCACCAATGGACGACAAAATAGAAATTTTGTATACTCTCTATTCATGTATTCAATTTTCGATCGGATTTGTTTTTTTTGCGTAGTCTCTCTCCCATTAGACCCTGGATAGGATTTGCATCTCTTATCGTTTACTCAAGTGTCTGCAAGGAAAAAGAAAGAACCAACACTTTGCAACTTTGAAATATGGAAAGTGAATGAATAACAAAAAGTCAGACAAGCACTTTCAAAGTATTTTTCATTTTTGCGAACATATTTTGGCTCAACAGAGTCTGTTTCGTATGGAGGCATAGGTAGGCAACTACAAAACATAAACTTTCACTTTGCAAACTAAAAGCCTTGCACACTACTTTACTCGCCACACCATAACACAGCGTCAGCCTACGAAACTAAGAAAGAAAAACAAACTCTTGTCTGCCAACAAAAGGAAGTATAACACACACCGAAAAAAAAATTCATACAGAAAATGATTTAACAGTCTCACCTGCATAACAGTTAAGTATCAACCAGTTAAACAGGAATGATAAATTGCCTTTCCTTTCAAGGTTAATCAACTTCTCAAAATGGATTTTCTTAAATTAAGTTGTGGTATTTTATCGTGTGATTCATTGAAAGGCGTTGTTGGCAAAAATATACACGAATTTTTTCGTGGGAAGAACAATTTTGTGCGAAATCAGAAAATAACACAATCAACGAGTGAATTTCCAAACCCCAACTCGGCAAGAAGAGTGATATCATAAAGAATTCCAAGCTGCTTTCCGTGGTGATTATTTTTCGTTTGTGTTTTTTATTTTTCTTCGCAAATGGCATCATAATTTATTAGCATTCAGTAGGCGTTTGATTGGTAACACTGTGGCGACAACGAACATGTACAAGCACCCATCTTGCAATGTCATTTTAAATAATAAAAAAACGAGGCAGTGGGTTGACACGAGTTTTTATTTAACTGATTTTTTTCCACTACTTTTTTATTCAATTGTGATGTGCGTTGTTGTTTTTTTGCTGCAATTTGTCTGCAAAAGTCAACCAGGAATAAAAAAAATTACTTTCACTTATGACCCAAAAAATCGTGATCAAGACAGAAACACAAACAAAAAGTGCAGCAACGATTCCGTAACCTCAATTCCTTTCAAAACGGATTCCTTTTGTTGTCTGTGCTCATTCCTTCATCATAATCTGAGAAAGGACACCGAAGGTAAAAATCCACCAAAAAATTTTTGCTCGAATTAAAAACGAAAGTAAAATTACTGGTATTACGAGTTTTTTCCGTCTGTTTTTTTGTGTAAAGTGTACCAACAGCAGCAGCAGCAGCAACCGTATGAAACCATTAAAGAGCAAAGTGATGTCACGATTGAGATGGAAAGACTTGATGTTTGAAATCGAGATGCAATTGGTACGGTTCCAATCAATGCGAGTGTTGTATCAATGTTTTTTGTTTTGTTATTTAAGAATGTGTTTTCAGACCGAAACCACGGTTTTTATTGACTGGATCATTCTTCGTACTGGCAAATAGTCAAATAAGTCGATTGAATAACAATGAAAACAAAAGAGTTCCCAAACAAACTTGTTTTGTTTCAATTAACTAACACGTTTAGCATATTGAAGGCAGAAAAGCTTCTTTTAGATCAGATCAAGATGGTTCTCGAAATAAAACATCTACACAAAAGAAATTAGTTAAAATTTTAATTTATCCAAAACCGGCCTATACTGGCCCCAGCGAGTTTGATTTAGAACCTGAGATGACATTCGCTCAAAAAATCCTGATTGTTAAATGAGTTTCTAGTCTCGGTATGCTAATTTCATCGTAGATTGTAAAATCATCTCTTTTCTGTTCTTGTTGGCTTTATATTTTGACAAGTGAAAGTGTCTAGTGTTGCGGTTTGAAATACAAATTGTGTATTTTTGCTATGAATTAAAATATAGATCTTTTACAGCGTATTTTCAAAGGCCTTCGAAAAGTTTTTAATGAAAATGTTGACTTAAAAATGCCTGATTTCCGAAAGACTGTTTAAAAGAAGCCATTTAAAGTCTTTTTTTTTAAATTAATGAAGACACCCGTCGCCTATTGTATCTGCAGTCGATCTCATCGACAACCCAACGGTTTGTCAAATTCTTCTTTGTCACAAGATGATTTACGGCCAACATTGAACGAATTGCTAATAATAAATTAATACAATTACTAAAACCTTGGTTTCCGAAAAGATGTAGGTGATTTTGTGCTTAATCAGGTGCACGGTCACGAAAGCTGTCTTAGTGTGGTTCTCTGCAAGGTAACCACTATCAGGTAGCTGAACTTTAACTTCTTTTGTGATGACCTAAAACCCACCACGAGAGTTCAGATTTCAACATCGAAAATTAGATTATTGAGAATCAAGTGATAAACTTATTCGACTTGTGACTGAGGTTAGCATTTTCAGATAGTCTCATGCCTACCAACGTGAATCGGCAGAAAACTCTGACCTCTTTTTATGGGTGAATTGAAATCTGTCCTCAACCTTTCTCTATCATCGACCACAAACTAACTTATTCACTAGAAATCTGACGTTGAGAAAGAAGCTACTACCCAAGTTCAACCACGTATGCCCGAAAGATCCACAAGATGAGTCTTGATGAGAGTTTATTATCTTGTTCTGACAAGGACCTTATATTCTGGAATAGGAAATGAGGAACTGTTTCTTTGTGCTACTCATAATTGCAGCTGCGGCAGTATATGTTGCATGGGACAACTTGTTGTAACCTCTCGAATCCCTCAGTTTAGGGATATTTTCGATATTTCATCGTCGTGTCTAACCTAGCTTTTTCGATGGAACTGGGATTAGTCTGCTTTAAACCAAATTTCTTCATCACATGTCGGTAAATAGCGAATAAATAAACCGCCTCTGAGGGGTACGGCTGCCTCGAACTGATATTCACTTCGAACCTGGGACAAAGGTGCAATCGAATTTCGGTTGTTTGAACTACTATTTGGATTTGAATTAAGTCGCTTTGCCTAGGAAATAAAACCCCACATTTTTCCTTTTTTTAGCAATAAATCGAGATCATTTAGCGACCAAAGAAATTATGGAATATTGTATTTTCATTCTTAATTTGAGGACAATTGGACGAATTTTTTCTGCCTTTTTCTCTTTATGCAAACTTAAACTTCCACTGTAGTTTTTTTTTTGCATGCAGGTATCTATGAGCTTTTTTATGGTCTTTCAATCTTTTTTTCCAATGTACTTCATTACTTTGTGCAGCTGAACCTCTTGGTTTTAAATTCAAAAAGCAAATTTTCGTAAAAGTATTAAAAAAAAGAAATTTTGTAAGTCGACGTCACTACCCCTACTTCTTCTTCGATTAAGAAATAATGGTACATAGTTAGTCTCTCTAACTATGTACCATTATTTCTATTATTTTTAAATAAAATAAATAAATAGGGCGGCGCAACAGAGCGAGGAGCCCCTGGGCCTAGCGCATTTCTCACAACCATGCCTTGTGAGGGAATGGAGGGGACCTACAATTTTCTGCCGGTTCCGAACGGCTAATTGAGAAAGCGCTTTTCATGGCAATGAATTTACTAACGGAGGACTTGCCAATTCCTCGCCAATTCTATTATTATTATTTCCATTATATACACTGTTCAAATTTGGAGTGGTTTGTCTTTTGGTTGGGAACTAGACTCGTGCTGACTTAAGAAACAATAAAACTATAAAACTTATTGCGAAAACCAGCACTATTAACATAGATGACTTATTAAAAAATTTGTTCCTCAAATCTCTCATTTTTCTCACAAGACAATTGGATTTTCCATTTCTTGATTCATAGTAAACAAACAAAATATGTTCCCAACCAAACGTATTCCCGTCGCTTATTTGACTTAAAGTCATTATTGTAAATTACAGCTCGTTGAACTCGCACCAAGGCGAGGGTCTTACTTCTTTCAAGTTGTGTAAATACTTCACACGCACATGAGGCTGTGGTCGTGAAAAGCTTTTAGCAATATTTATTTTGACAATTAACACCAGACTGGTTTTGTTTTTGTTGATTGAATGCCCATCAATCACCAACGACACTAAATTTATGGTTTTCAATTTCAAACTATTCAAAACAAATTTGTTTCCAAAAAAACTTCAATGACGACAACGACGAAATACAAAAAACAACAAATGTAAGGTTACAAACCAATTTAACAATTCGATAGATTCTACCAAAACAAAAGAGCTGACACGCGAACTTTTATTTTAATTATTTTTTTTTGTACAAACACCACTTTATATGACCGTCAACGGTTAAGAGTCACACTCAAGATTATCAAAACTAAAGTAGAAAAAGCATCACATTATTTTTTTCCAGTATTGGAAAATGCAAACAAAAAACGCATCATTCCGCTCAAGTAAGTTTGTTTAAAAATTCCCATCACGTTGTCCTACTTACTTAACAATTATTTATCATCAAACAAAGTCGAACATTTGCACTTTCTATAAACATTTAGAGCCAGCATACGTAGCCTCATACGATTAGCACACTCTAATACACCCGATTTCAATTGGATCACAAAACGCAAAGCGCCACATGCAAAAGGCTTCCACAGCACAGCTGCTATACACAATTCCACTTAATTACTCAACTCCAATGAAAGCAAAAAACTACACAACAATACAAAAAATTACAACAGAATGACGATCGAATAAGTGAGTCTAAACGAACGAAAAACTAAAATAGCAAAGCCAAACAATTAAAACCAATCTGCAACGTTTTTTTTTTAGATTATGTTTTTTCTTCTATCTAATGGCTTTTCAAAGCTATACTCGATCTACCGCGCAGCGTACCGACACGACAACCGAACGAACGATCAAACCAACTGATCGACTATTACTACACCAGATTGAAGTTCATCCAACGAAATCAGCTGCAAAGTGATTTTTTTTCTCGAGAAAAAGCAGGTATAACACTTGAAAAGTGTTATACTTGCTTGTGCTGGTGTCTTAAAACAGAAGTCGGTATAGGAGGAGGAGGAGTGTTTTTGTGTTAGATACGTGAATACAATGCCTACGCATGCCGATAGTTAAGACAGTTGTTGAAGCCTCCGTGGTTTTTTTGTTTTGTGAAATAACTCCACCGACATGACGAGACAGTCGGTGCGGTGGTTGTGGCGCTCAGATATCTTTTGTATCTCTCAACCATCTACCGCTTTTCAATCGGCCAAGTTTTTATTGCTTGTTTCCTTTTAGCCAAATGCAGCTTCACAAAATAATGGTGAACGTGTGTGTGCACAAAACGTTAGTTGAAATTTAATTGAATGGAATTGTATTTTACCCCCCGCGAAACTAAACACATATGAAAAGGTCTACACAGATGTGGATAGACAAGACTGTAGCACTTATATTGGCACACAGTTTTACTGCTAACATCCAAATGCACACAACCGAAAATATCTATGACATCACATTTGAGTATAACTGGACCCATTAGATTCATGATGTCTATGAGGTTGTTCGTTAGCGGCACTTCACTTCAAATGCAAATGAACAGAGGAATTTGGAAGAAATCCACAATTAGTCGAGTTGACAGTTTTGCGGCTTTAAAAAAATTTACTTTTTTTGTTTTCTCTATTCCTCTGATCTCGTTCGATCAATGTGTGTAGATGTACTGGGTATCGATAAATTGTGATAGATTATGATGTCAGCTAGTGTGACTATATAGGGAGAAGGGTATGAGTGTGAAACTAGTGACCTACAAAACGGATGATGTTTTTGTGTAACTACCTTAGGAAGTACCTATAGTTACTTTGGTATGCAAAAGGCGATTCTGGAATTTCCTGCATTGGCATTGGAAAATGAAGTCATTTTCTCACTTGTAAATATGTTTTGTGGTTCGTAAAGTCTGTGATTTATGGAAAGGTCTTGAATGGGTAAATTTTAAGTTATTTGCGCAATTTGGTGTGAAATATTGCTTTTGTTTGTGTGTCTTGAATCTTAAAACTATAAGAGACGTGTAGTTTAGGGCTTCCGTTTACCAATGACTGAAACTATGTGTTGTGGTTTGATAAAATGCTTTTCCAGAAGTTTGGTGCCGATGTTTTGTATATTTTCTGTTTCTCGTAAATAGTCTGACAAGTAAATTTATAACAAGAAGAGCGTTGAAAAATTCGGTCTTTTTAGGAGAATAATACTTGAAGTGGTCGTTGGACCCTTTTGCGAAAAATTTTTGAAAATAAAGATTCAAAGGAGTAAAAGAAAGGCAATCGGCTGACCAGAAGATCACAAAGAGTGCGAGTTTGCGAATCTTCGTAAACGCACTAAATCGCTAAAGCGGAGTGCTTATCTAATGTTGCGCTAGAAAATGACCTCAACCTTCTTGAAATACTAGAGACAGGAATCGAAATTTTTGAAATTTTAGTTGAGGGCCTGGATTATACAGAACTGTAGCACTAGGTGCGTGCTAATTAATAATTGAGTAAACAGGTCAGATAAGGAGTGAATAAATAAGTTAAAAAATAACACAATAAGGTAGTAATAAGGTGAGTAAGTAAGTGAAGAAGTAAGTGAATGAAGGAATAAGTGAGTTATTGAAGAAGCAAGTCAGTTGGAAGGTAAGGGAGTAAGTGAATAAGAAAGTGAGTAATCGTATGTGTAAGTTAGTACGGGCTAGAAAGTCCGTGAGTAAATTTACAAGTGATTCAGTGAGTAAATAAATTATTAAGCAAATGATTGAGTGAGTAAACAAAATCAGTTAGTGACGAATTGGAAAAGTTAGTGCGTGAGTAAGCAAATCTCGCTTTGTCTTCCAGATCATTGTAGTGCGTTCCATGCGGAGCTGATGGCAATTAGCGAGGCTCTGTCTTAGTTCAGAGTTAACATGATATTTAAAAAGGATGTATTCATCTTTTCAGACAGTCAGGCGGCCATCAAATCCCTGGCATCAAATCCTTCAACTCTATCCTAGCCCTTAAATGCCGATCATCTCTCAGGGAGGTGTGAGAGCAGTTTAACGTGCGCCTGTGCTGGGTGGCGGGGCATAGAAATATTCCAGGAAACCGCAAGCAGATGAACTCGCCAAAAAACGGAACACTTCTGCCCTTCTCACCCGAAACGGAGAGTATCGACATACCAATCGCTACATACAAACTCTTGCGCAAGCAGGACGCATCTAAGACAACTAATCTGAGATGGGCAAGTAGTTTAATGTGTAACGCTATTAAATAGATCTGGCCCAAGCTAGATTTTAAGCGGTTGAACGGCTTGATCTCTCTCAAAAGAAAACATATTAATGCCACAGTGTCAAAGGACACTGCCTTATTGGCAAACATGCCGCAAGGCTAGGAGTCGTCCCAAACGATTTTTGCAGAACTGTATGGATGAGGAAGAAGAAGAAATTATTTCCCAACTTCTTTGTTCATGCCCGGCTTTAGCTCGCAAACGCAGAATAAACATAGTGATCTCACTCACATCGACACCCTGCGTCTCTCCCGCTTCATTGTAAGCTCGAAATGGTTCCATTAGGATAAGGATACATACAACAACAGGCCTAAGTGTGTTAGCCGAGCTAACAGCCACTTTAACCTAACCTAACCGAGTAAGTGACTAGGTGAGTAAAGTAGTACGGAAATGAGTGAGCAAGTAAATGAGTAAGCGAGTAAGCAGCTAAATGAGTAAACGAGTAAGTTAGCAAGTGGGTAAGTGAGTGAGTAGGTGGATAAGTGGGTGAGTAAGTACCTGAGTAACTAAGCAAGCAAGTGAATTATCGATTAAGCAAGTAAGTTGGTATACGCGAGTAAATGAGCAACTAAGTAAGTAAGGTTTGTTTGCAAGTTTGAGCTAGTAATGATAATATTACACCTAATAATGTTCCTATTTTGATTTTGGTTTCCAGGCTTAAGTGGCAACTTATTTGCGCACTCTGATCCTGAACTTATACCTTTCTGTAATCTTTTGTGAGGCTCAAGTCAGTGAGTTCAATCGGGCTGACTAAACATGTAAAGTCGTTTATTAGATCAAAAAAGCTTAAGATTTCCGTACTTTCATGGTCATGTGACTTAAACAATATGATTTGCAAATGAAAAGTTTGCTATTCAGCTCTTTTGTTTTGACTTTCTAGATTAATGGTTTTTTTGATGATTTGTACTTCTGTTTTTTTTTCACCTTGACTTTGAACATCACATGCCCGCGGTTTTCAGACGCTTCAAAGAGAAATATAAGTAAACGCACCGAGCTTAAAACTTCCTTATCCCTGACTTCCACCTGCGGCCAAGATCATGTTCCATCATTTATTCATCAAGTTCAATTAATCTCCCCAGGAATCACAACACGACAATCGATTTGATTAACCATTTTGCAATTTATCAAAATTAATATCGCATAACACAACAATTTCACGGGCAATTTGCCAAAGAAACATCAAGGTCACTTCCAAAACAAAAAACCAAACACAAATGCTCTTAACAGATTACACATGGAAGCAATTAGAAACGCATTTGAAAATTTTGCATTGTTAGGAGCTTCTATTGCTGTTTTGATTGAATATTTCCAAATTTGATAATAAATGCTTAACCATTAAACATTTTCAAGTGCAATATGTTTAACGAGCCGGATCTACTACTAGATAAACAGCAACATTTAAAATGATCTCGAAAGGCGTTAAAAGTTTCATTCAAAGTGCAATGCTACTTAGTACCCCCTTCACCGGCGAACTGTGGTGATTTCTATCAGCCCACTCGCTGGCATTATAATTTTTTTTATTTATTTATGCAAAGCTGGTGTGGGTTTAATCAAGTTCTTTATTTTTTTAGCCATCGGCTAACTTCTAAACCAGTTTGCAATAGAGTTGCGATTATGCCAACTGATAGAAGTGGTGCTTTTTAGTTGGTTGCTTGTTCGTACGGAAAGGTCACTATCCCCTGAAGATATATGACAGCATTTAGCTGAGTCATTTGTCTTTATCGGTGCCAATATGTCTCATGCTATAAGATGAACGAACGGGAAAAGAGAGTCTACCGAGACTTGTCCTTAAGAACTACACTACTCAAATCATTAAAGTGACCAAGTCGTTCAAGCTCATTAAAACGAAATTTACCCATCATCAGATTCATCATCATTTCATGGCTTTTTCTTCCTGTTTCTCTTTTGTTCTTGGTCTTCGTTGTATGGTTACAGTTATACGAAGTACCCCCCTTTTGTCTAAGAATCTTGGTAATTAATAGACAAAAATTGGTTGTTATGCTTACAACACAAAAACATCCAACGGTTTGCTATTATTCCCTCTGCTTCAGCTATAAAATCGTAAGCAAAGGTAACTTTCAGCCATTGAGCAGAAAGCAGATGCCGATGCTTAGATTGTTCTTGATTGCTTCATGGTTGGTGGGGTTTTTTTCTTTCTATTCTCGAAAGGTGAGGAAATAATTTTGAAAGAAGCGTCCATCGTTCGTGTTAGGCGTAACATTACAAAGTTGTGTTTTAGTACTCAGAAGACATACAATGTTGACCTAAAAAAGGGTGAATTTGAAGATGAATGGTTTTAGTATGGTGGGAAGATCTATATTTCATGTCGAATGAATCAATTTGGAAATTGTTTCGAAATTGTTACCACTGCACGACGAAATCGTGAGAAATTATTTTCCAAAGTGCGTTTTGAGGGGAACGAGTATGTCTTTTGATGACGGACAAGAAGTGAAGTTTGATGGTTTACCAGATGCTGTATGAAGCAAAGATTTTAATCCTCTCATATCATCATGGATCCAGTCTAGCATATGATATGTTTTTTTCACTGAATCTCGGCAGATCTTCTTTGCAGATTAACTTGCTTTAGCTATTAATAGCAAAAGAAAAAGAAGTAATAACTGTTATGATCATTATATCCCCATATGCAGGGGGTATTTAAGCTGGATATACTTCAGTCTACATCGACACCTGGGAAACGTAATACTTCTTGAGGAGCTGGACAGAGCGATGCGACGTGACGCGACGGCAGTGGTGATAGTGATGGTGGTGGTGGTGGTGGTGGTGGTAGCAGCCAAGGCATGTCCACATACCATACAAGGGGCTGTGTTCATTATTATAAGTGAACGTACACACCCTGTACCCGATCGGACAGGTTTAATGGAGTGTTCAATAACTTTCAAAATAACAACTTTTTCTCAAGCCGACTTTATGCTACAGAAAACGTATATCTCTCTATATACATAGGAACTTATAGTTTTTGCATGACTTTGGGTCTTTATTTGTGCGCGAGCAGCCGGTTTTTGTGCAATGTTGGGCGTTCAAGTGGACTAGCCACGATGCTCGTGAGTCACAATTGCGATCGGTTAATGGTATCGATTAGTAGCGAGAAGAATTGGTTTTGTATCTCTTAGGCGAAGGCATTTTCTGCAGATCTTTTAAAGTAGGCGATGGTAAATTGAAACATATTAACATTTAAGAATAATATAAATGCAACTCTTATGCCATAAACGAACCGCTCGTAACGCTTTGATAGACCTGACTGATTGTAAAGTGACTGGAATTTCTTTGTGGGCTTTCATCGCTGTACTTGGATTCTGGTGTCCATAGCTGCCACTTGTATCATGTATTCGATTGTAACGGATTTACTACGTTTGTGATTGTAAAAGTAATCTTTTTATGAACAAAACGAAAGACTTGTGCTTAGAACTTAATTTTGAAGTTCAATGTGCTTGTATTTGCGGCTTTCATCGCGGTACTTGGTATCTGGTGCCTACAGCCGCCATTTCTATTATGCGATTGATTGCGATGGATTTCCTACGACTGTGAATATAAAAGTTGTCTTTTTATGAACAAAACGAAAGACTTGTGCTTAGAACTTAATTTTGAAGCTCAATGTGGTTGTATTTTCGCCGATTGTATGAAAAATTAGAGCTTAATTCTACAAAAAGACCGCGGTGCATTAAAGCGAAAGAGAGCTCTGGTTTCTGAGTAGATTCTTCAACAAATGCCAGGCCCCAAGAGCGCCTTGTGAAATGTAATCGAAGGCACAATTTAATTGGAATGAAGCCTCCATGAGTGAGACATGCAGATGAACCGATAATATGTTCAACCATTTGCAACTCGTTTAAGCATATTGCAGTAGAACAGTAGAATTATAGTCCTCTCAGTTGAAATTATCTAAAAATAAACTCGCTGCGTCTTATCCACCAATTACACACACTGCTTCTACTAAGCTAATATTCAATCATAAATTTTTAGAACATCCTTCCACCGCATCTGATCACCATAAGTGAGCTTAAAACGATAAAAAAAGAAGAAAACACATCCAAGGGATTCCTCGCCAATCACGAAAAATGACCATCATCAATCTTCTACCCCTATGGTCTCCTTTATTGCCCGGAATAATATGGTAAAAAACGCATGTGCACTTAAATAATTGAATAAAAAATGCAAATTTCTCTGCAACATATTTCCATATCAAAACTCCCAACCTGTTGAGAATAATAATAAATAAATACACAAAACCACCAGACATGTCCCGGGAAAGATGATGAGGAAAAAAGTTATGAAAAAGAACGAAATTTCCATTCATTAAATGCAATCACCATCATTAAGAGGTTTGTCGCTCAGTTCTTTTGATGTGTGAGCACGGATAATTCCTTGAGCAAATAATAAAAATGAAAATTATTATTAGTTTTATATGTGTTCCTGTGGGTTTATTTTTCTTATCCAAATGGATGGGGCAATAGAGAAGAGATAGGTTAGCTGGCGTGGCGGTCGATCGTCCAATGAAGTGCTATCCCTAAGTGCAGGCATACTGAGAGTTAGCGCAAACACAACTTGAAGCGAAATTCTTTTCCGGGTTTCATGTTGGAATAGTAATTGAAAAATAAGGAGGAGAAGAGAATATAAAATAAAATGTGATGAAGAACCAAACCCATTAATGGTTTCTATTATGTGTGAAAACGACAACAAGAAGTTACTCTTTTTGTCATATGAAATGATTCAGTGAGATGACAGGTTTGTGTTGCGTCGGCAACTGGTATAACAACCTGTGAGAAGAAGAGTTGTTAATGTGTGGATAGAATCCACCACTCTATCATTAAAGGTCTTCTTTTTGTGTGAGTTTTGTCATAAAAGAGAAAAAAATTATTCTATTGAAAAATTTTAGGTCATCACGATCGAAGTTAGGGATTCAGGTTTCTAAAGATGAATTGGAAATGTTGACAGAATAAATAACCTTTTTTATTTTTAGTCATTAACTGGTTGTCGATTTATTTTCAGGGCTCAATACATTACCCGGGTTGATTGGCCTTTGTTTTAAAAAATTGATAAAGTGCTAACAGATTTCTCGAGATGTTTGATGACTACGAATCGAGAATGAAATCACGTGAGTGTTGCGATTTGATGAGATAGAATTTTAGTTAATAAATTCTGATTATTTCAGCAACGATCACTGCATGACACACAACTTGTAAAGAAACAAATAATGGAACTTACTTTATGTCAATGCTCGAGTAGAAAATGGTAAGTGACTGCAAATAAATATTTACAATTAAAAAGTAATTCAATTGAAAATAGTATCGGCGCCTAATATTGTGGAGTGGTAGTAGGAATAGTAATGGACTCATGTTTAGAAAATACTAGGTTAGGCTTCTGCTGCAGTCGGAAATGAACGCTAAAGTCTGTCTATGCCGCGACGGTTTGGCCATTGAGTTTGCGAGAAATTTAACAGCTAACAATAAAAACAATAAATAAATAGGATGTCACAACAGAGCCCGGGGCCTAGCACCGTTGCCTTATGAGGGAATAGAGAAGAGCTACAATTCTCTGCCGATTCCGAACGCGGCTAATCGATAAAGCGCTTTCAGTGTAATGAATTTACTTCGGAGGACTTGCCAATTCCTCACGAAATGCGATACCCGTGAAAAATCGTTGAGGTTTCTGTTGGGTTCCGAACCACGGTTAACAGGCAGACATGGTAACCACCACGCCACTGTTATCACAAACAATAAAACCAATGGCAGCGAAATTTAGAGGTTTTAGAAAACGAATCGCCTGAAGTGTTTTGCTTCTTCGCTGCCACTTTAAGAAAACTTCTGGGTAAACATCGAACGTGATCAGGCAAGCAATACCAAAAGCGGAAGCCTCGAAGTGGCTTAAGAAGAAAACTAGAAAGAGATCATGTAGGTTCTATACGGATAGACTTAAGACTACGAGTAAGCAAAACCAGAATTGACCTCTGCAGTTCCTGGTTCCAGAAGAAAACTGAATCTTCGTCATAAGAACAACGGAAGGATAAAAGTCCTTGCTCAGGACTATTAATGTGCTCAATAAATCAAAACCAGAAATGACTTCTAATTGTCGTGATTTCAAAAGAGACTGAAACATCAAACTAACTCTTCATTGAGAGAAAAGGAGGTATGAAACCACTTGCTCAGATGGAGGAAACTTCAGTTTTGTCTCTGACTATGCTTAAGGAAGCAAAACCAGGACAAGTCGTGGTTTCAAAAGAAAACTGGAACGTTCGAGATACTCTATGCTGAGAGCAATGGAAGGATCTACTTTAAGAACAATGGAAAGATAGACGCGCTTGCTCGATGGTAAAAAACTTCTAATCTGACTGTTAAGGTGTGTTTAAGGAAGCAAATCCACAACTGATCTCTACAGTTTCTCATCTTGGTTTCAGAAGAAAAATAGAGCGTCCCGTAAGTCCTAAGTTCAGAACAAAGAAAGGATGTGAAGCGCTTGATCAGGAGCAAGAGCCTTGTGGTATGATCAGGCAAGCAAAACCAAAACAGAGTGAGAAAGAAGACAATCAGAACGCCAGATAAATTCTATTTTGAGAAAAGAATCCGCTCTTGCTTTAGAAATTCCAAAAGAAACATCTATCATCTTGAAGTCGAGGGAGCTTTCAATGTTTAAACAGGAAAAGCTTGCAAAACAATCAACATTAAGATTTACGATCATTGTTAGGTTTTTTTTTTCTGTTGGAGTTTTTTTTAAATACCAGCTGGAGCACTCAGACCTAAATACCGGTCCATTGAACTACCAGATAGTAACCTTCTATTTGTTATAGCTTTCCAGCTGTTCGGAGAAAAGCCAAAAGAGGCTGCCATGATAAGGAGCCTAAGTTACCAGCTCTCACCCATGTCTGCACCTAGTATCTGCAACCTTATGCGATAAAAAGCAGGACATTCACAGAGGAAGTGCTCTGCGGTGTCCTCATCTTCTGCAATCACTCTTAGGTACTCCAATCTAAAAATTAAATGTGATGGCAGTAGGGCGTTCTTTTTATCCTGCGATGTTACGCGATGCTGTAGTGTCAAAATCATCGTTGTTGTTGTGTATGTTTGCCTTTGTTACAAAATCATGATTGCATTTAGGAACGACTCGATGTTACACTTTGCTGGTCTGTCAAAAATATGAATAAAGTATTTCTTAAAATACGAACCCAGCTAAAGGAAACTCGTTTTTGATGAAGGAAAATGAATTCTGAAATGAACAAGATTGAAAATCAATAATTGTTCATAGAATTTGGAAGATTAATGAAAAAAAAAAACCGAAACAATTCTGACCAACAACAATTTTATCTGACAGTTCAAAATTGCATTTAGGAACGACACGATGTTACATATCGTAACTTTTTTAAATTTAAGAACGACATAATGTTACCCGATGTTACATCGCGTAACATCCAAAAAAAAAAAAAAAGAACGCAGCTCAGCACCGTAGTAGGCACGATGACTAATTTAATAAATTGCAGAGACTACTTCAGAAAGCTGTTAAGTGGTGATGACAACCAAAATCAAAATATTGCAACCAGAACTACTCCACCAACCAACAAAGCAGTTGGAACCCATGGACGACAATAGGAACTTTTTAATCACGCGGGGGATTACTTGGCAAGGAGCATACTCGTACATCAAATCGACCTCAGACTTGGAAAGTCTACTACTGAGAATATCTTTACATCGCTGCTCTACCAGCATGGGGAGGATACCTTCTGAAAGTTTGTGCATCAGTGTAATGCAGCTGATTCGTTATTATATGTACTTGAAAAGGTAGGGCATTTTACCCAGGCCAGTATACTCTTATGATAAACTATTTTAAGGAAATCAACATCCTTACCTTCGTTTGTGGATGAAATCGGCGTGAAATAGCAAAATTGACTTGACTGTAAGATCATCTCTTTATAAACCCAGTTCTTTCACTCACATATGATCGTTAACTTTTGGTCCAATGGAGTAACTCTTAAGCTTCCCATGGGCTTCAGATATCGCAGTGCCCATAGTTTAATAAGAATAGAAGGCTGCTCAACTGCTCAACTTAATGATTATGGCAGTACATTGATATTTAAACAGGATTCTCAGTTGCTCAAAAACTATGATTGAGAGAGAAATGCTCGCTCTAGGCGTTGGCCATCTCCCAGCCTCTTGTGTTTACTTTTCTTTTTATTTTAGTAGTTTTCTTCGGTTTTGATTCTTTTTTTTCGGACGCTATAAATTTCTTTGAAGGAAAGAACAACTTTTAATCATTTCCTTCACTTGAAGCCTTTTATGTTTAATTGAACCTGAGAGAAGCTCGATCGTTTGAAGGCAAAAAACCGAAATTAATTTTATCTTGAAGTCTTTTTAAATAGCTGACACTGACAGAGTAATGAAAGGCTAGTTTTAAATATTTTCTCCAATTCACTCCTTTCAAATCTGTAGGATCTTTTCGTCAAAATACAATCACTGAATGCTAATTAGGTGTTGTAACAGAATAGTAAAAGCTGAAAGATTTTCTGATTTATTTCTTATTGTGAACTGTGGGAAAATAAATTGATTTTTTCACAGACACTTCTGACAGTCCCAATGCCCACACTCAATCACAGTTTTATTCAACAAGTTTATTAAGAAATTTCTCCAATTCCATGACATAACTTCCATCCTAAAGCAATCCCTGGAAAGTATTGCGTTTCAACTTGTTGTTTTCCTCACATCTTCTTATTTTCAGTCAAAACCACTCTTTGCAGCCTGTTCTGCCATAACCAGCAGCTTACCACTTAATAGTGGTATTTAGCTACAAAAAGTAACACTTTTCTGCATCTCCATCGACACGACATACAAACGCATCTTGCAGCACAACGATAAAAAAAATCATCGACACTTGCGATGCAACCACCTTGTCGAACCATATTTGGATCATCATTTGACATCCTTACAGTTCGATGCGAGATTATCACCACTTAAAAAAAACTGTATGACTGACCGACTGCAGACTTTCTGAATCCCCATCCACCATGGTCATAATCTTAAAAATATTTTTAAAATGCCAAAGTTGCCTTAATTTTTAATGACTTGCTTTGGAATTATACCGTTGCTTTCAGTATGGTTATGGTCAGATACAACTTTTTAGCCTCCCCCGAATGTAAGCGTGTGTTCCAGTTAAGTGTATGACTGTCACACGGTCATATTCATTCATACGAGTGTATATCAGTTGGATTTTGAATCATACAGTGAAAGCTGTTATCGCTCTGGTTGCTTAGCCATGTTTGGTGTCTTAGAGTAGGCGAACTTATTTGGAAACTTGTCCAGCTGGATGATGAAAAAGAAATGAACACTTGCGAAAAGTGATCGTTATTATGGTTTTATTTGTTCCTGGTAGTGCCATTTTAGAGATTCGAAATTTAAATTTTCACCCAGTGTGGGTTGTACAAAATTGTTTCCGGCTTAAAAATGAGGCAAAAAAGAATTATATCTCGTACCTTATGCGTGTGTAAGGCTTATTAGGCGGCAGCAGCATTATTATCCCAACAACCAGACATGTGTTGAGGTGTGGCTGGCATTAAGGGTGCGGAATGGATTTTGTGTTTCTTGAAAAGCGAAGCAGATACTTTATTCCGGAACATGTGTATGTATGCCAATCCGTGATTGAATTGAGTTGTGATAAATCAAAATTTTACTTTCGCAAATGACTTTTGAAGGATGTGACACAAAGAGCTTTGTGTTACCATGAAGGCTGTTGTGATGTTTTTGATGAACAAGATGATTTAGCATAAAAGTGGATGTTAATTGAACTGTTGCATCAAGGCTAATAGGCCTGCATCCGGTCGTATGGCAACTTGCAGTAAGTAATTAATATTAATCACTTTCGTATCAAAAACAGTTTTTCTTGAACCTCAGGTCAATGAATTGTATTATGAGATAACAATTAAACACATTCAAACAATTTACTTGGAATGTGTATTGGATAGGTTTGTACTCTGGGGCTTATTCTACCTTTATTTTGCAAGCTGCATGAAAACATGAACCAAGTGGGGAGAACTCATTTTACTCATATCGAGTCTGACTTGAACTACTAGCTGTTTTTCGATTTAAAAAGTAGGCTCGACTCGGCATCGTCTTATCGAATTAAGAAGCAGAGTGCGAAACCCCAAAGCTTAATCAACAATTTTAAACCAAAAATATTTCATAGCCGGAACTTGTTTATCTTCTGTTTACTTACACAAGTCACAACATACTTGTCTCTTTACTCTTCGACTCAAAAACAAATTATAAAAATCTTCACCGACTTAAATTTCGCACAGGTTTGCCTTGAGCAGGGGTTTTATTAAATTGAAGGTCAGTGCTTGTTTGAATTTTGACATTTGCATGTAAGTAAACGTAGAGCATATGCCAATGAAACTCGAAATACCCCTTTAAGGTTGATTGCTTCTTTTAATTCATATATTTATCAAAGTTTGCCTAAAAAAAAAATGATATCATCAGCATCTACTTGTTTGTGATTATGATTGCGATTGAGTCACCCATCGACATCTCGCATCAATTAAGTGGGTCTTCAGGTTAGTTATACTACCATAATAGCTGTTCATTTTCCAGAGAGAGAGAGAAAAAAAAGAACAATATAAAAACAAACCATCAGAGAAGATATAAAGTTCTTTGCTTTTTCTTAACATTAATCTGAACTGACATACACCAAGCCCATGGAGATGAAGAATAATGACTAGTCGAAGAGTGATCTCATCTAGTGACCTAAATCTAGTGTAGTGGACATTGACGGATTTACGTATTGAGTACAAAACACAGTTAACCGACAAAATTGATTGGTCGCAATAATAAATGTGAGATTTATGTTGTTAGCCTAAAAAGCCATAAATAACATGTTCTAGGGTACTCTCGTGTGTCTTTTGAATAAATTAATTTCAAGATTCGGTCATAGTTCAGTGTACTCTAAGCTAGCTATAGCTATTCAATCCAAACGAATGTGTCTGGCAGTTTTATTCGAGATTGAGATAAAATTTTTTCACGAACGAAAGAGCTGAGATGCAAACTTTGTGTTCTCTTCTTTAATTCTCATACGTGTGAATGAATTTTTGGGTGTGTTTTCGTTTTGTTGTTGTTTTTAATGTCAAGAGTTTGATGTGATGTTTAAAGAACATTGTCATGAATCCTTTCTCTTCCTTTAAAGTGTACCATGTTTGAATAATTCGACCAATCAATAACGCCGTTGTGGAGGTTGAAAAGTAGTCTTACAATGATCGTGTTCCCTGGCTAATTAGGTAATTGCTGTAATCAATCAATATCCTCTCACTTAAGTAGTTAAAGAGTGTCCAACACGACACGGGCTTCTGCATAAAATCGTCATAAATAAAAGCAAATTAAGAGAACTAAAAGGGTCATTAACATTTTAATCATCGGACACACTCCATCCAAATTAGTTGTTAAGGACTCACAAAAACAACGAGTAAAAGGAAGTCACAGCCAAAAAGAAAAGATTATCATTAATTGGGATAAGTGTTGGGGCTGATATTATGTCATTAAGTCGAGTTTACTTCTCGACGGGCATAATTAAGGCTTAACAAGAAGAAACTTACGAGGGATTGTTGTGTTGTATTTAATTTTGTGAAAATCGAAGACTGTTGTAAGAAAATGATCGTTTATTGAATTTAAAATGAAAGAGTTTGACCAGGAAACTTTCTTCTGTAGGCTTCCATTGGTAGGTTTCGTATGGTGAAAGTTAAGTGATGGAATTTGAACTTAGAACTGTTGTCGAATTGTATGAGTCTTTATCTTTGTTTGCTTTTCATTGCAAAAATAATATGCCAAGCGAGATCAAAAGTGCTTACGACGCTATGTGAATAAGTAAAGTAAAATAAATAAATCGGGAGACCCACCTATCGCGAGGGTGGTAAAACCCCTACAATTTTTTCCCGACTTCGAGCGGCTAATCGAAAAAGCGCTTTTCATGGCAAATGATTTACCATGGGAGCGATTTCCAATTCCTTGCGTGAGGCGATGCGTGTTGAAAACAGTTTCTTCTTTTATGTTTCAGGGGTTCGAACCACAAACCTTCCACGTAAATGGCAGACAGGGTAACCATTTTGGCGCAACGCAACGCTCCACGAAAGTTTCAAAAGTTCATATCAATCCAAGTTCATATACAATTCCTAGTTAAAGCCTATTTAGAACTTGCAATTCAAATTATTAGCGGTGGAGCTGTAAATTCAAAGAAATTTCTTACAACAGCCCTTTTTTTGATATAAACAGAGCTGGGTAAAAGAGACTAAAAAAATAACTCGCAAAACTTTCCGATATTAGAAACACGACTGCGTAAAACATTTTGAGGTTCTTGTGTGACCTTTATTTCGACCAAACTGATTCGCACACTTTATTCATCAACTAACAAATGTCAGTACTGAACACGCAATCAGAATAACTAAAAGCAAGAGCAGAGAGTCGAATTAGCCACAGAACTGGGAAAATTAGATCATAATAAGTTTAAAAAATGTAGCTGCGAAGTTGTAGACTTGCCGCATTTTAATCGCAACACTCATAAATTGAATCTGTAGTGACTTGTATGACTTTCCGTTCTTTGTTTGCGCTATTGTGGTCACAAATTTACGATTTAAGGCTTGTGATGTTTTGAATTGGCTCTGGAGACTTTTACAGTTTGACAAGTTCAAATCATTTCGTAACGCCAAAAGTTTTCACAGCCTTTATGAATTAAAATTTACTTAGACTTTTGGATTCATTTTACAAGTGTGCATTTGAAAAGAGATGCGTGGTGGGATCATACAAAAATGATTAAAAATTTGTTAAAAAAGCATTTCTGTGTTGTTCAAAATCTGCATAAATGAAGCTAATGATGAAAAAGCGAAGAGAAGTCAGAATAGTTTCGAAAACATTAACCAAATCAAACAGCTTCTATCGAAATTGTTATCAATTTTAATAAAATAAAATATAAAGAGCAGGCGGCCATTTAAATCACTATCGGGAAACTTGCCGATTCCGTTGCGAAAGTCAAAACTCGTGTAAAATTAATTGGATGTTTCTAGAATACGAAACTGGAACTCTCACGTGACAGGCAGACAAGCTTACCCTTACGTAAGGGGCACCGGCACAATCTATTTCAATAGTTAAGAAAAATTCATTAAAATACTAACGTTCTCATGTCTTTAATCACAAGCAGAAATTTATCTGCATTTCCACTACTATAGTTTTTTTTCTTCACTTGTACCTTTGAGCCAGAGAAAGCGGATTATAGATGCAATCTCCCACCGGAAGAGTCAACCAATTGTTCTTTCGAAAACGCATGTTGATTTCCAGTTTCTTATTTCTGTAAAGTAAACTTTTTTTAAAAGGACTTGTAACATTGTTCAACTCTTTAGTCGAATGCAGTAAGAATCGTTCCAAAAAGTACAAATTTGATTCGCGGCAGTTCAGTTTGGGAACTAGAAAACAATTGTACATCTTTAGGTTTTCGTTTCCCAGGAAGTTATGCAAAACTGTTTAATAAAATGTTGTCTTGTAAAACCAAACATTTGGCTCATTCGTCCCGAGGATCATTAAGCTTGTGTGTTCTTGCCGCGTCGTGCCTGAAGAACCAAGAACCATTGAGCATAGAAATTAATTAAATTAATTGAAGAAGTAAATGACCTAGAAAATAATTATCAAAGTATACAAGGAAACCAGCGATTTGCCTTCGAGTGCTCACTAGTTCATTTATAATTCCATAAACAGCGTTAAAAATTAATTTAGGAGATCAACTTTACACCCGGATGTAAATCGCCTCCGATCGATTATAATCCGAAGATCATTAAAAGCTTACCTTACCTATCTCTACTTCTAGATACTTCTCCTATTTTTTTTTTGTAGATTACAAACATGAAATCTAGACGAAAAGCCTTCTGCCACATAAATCAAAATTAATTCCAAATCAAACTTGGCACCACCTCATAGCAAAAGTTTTTAACTTTTGCCTCTTGCCAATAACACAAATATTCGTACGTGTGCATTCAGGCAAAACGAATTCTCAATTATCTAACCTCAAATTATTTGTTTACCTACTTAGTAATTTGAGTTTTATATTTTCTTACATTGTTTGGTGTTTGTATTCATCAAAACATAGGAAACTTCGTGCTTAACTGCGAAGATGTACAAGTACCTACATAAATCTATGGAGTAATTACTTTTAATGAATTTTCAATATTTATCTAGTTTTGCATAAATATCTCTAAGCGAATGAAGTTACCTTGAAACGGCGATGTTCTTAGTGGTTTTGATGGAGGAAAAATAACAATAGTACTATTAGTCAGATTCTTGAAATTGTTTTTAAATTTTTTTTTAGTCTATGGAGTGTTCAAATTGATTATCAAACGTGTTTAGTGGCCGTTGATTTAATAGTAGAAATATTTTAATTTAAATTTAATTCAAATTTAATCTAAGAGAGTTGGAGTGGGAGATAAAAAAAAAGAAGAAAGAAAGAAAAAATGTCTTACCTATATTGTTTTGAATATCATTTCTCCCAGAAAATCTCTTTTGATGATTCAGTTTAATGTTGTTGATTTTGTTGCTTCTTCTTTTCGACGTGAAACACACAAAATAATTTAATTATGATTTATGTATCCGGGATTTTATGATGTTTCGTTTTGTTTTGGCAGTGTTGATAGATTTTCTAATTTAAATTCCTTTGTGCA
Organism: Melanostoma scalare; assembly: GCA_949752695.1. NCBI lineage: Eukaryota > Metazoa > Arthropoda > Insecta > Diptera > Syrphidae > Melanostoma > Melanostoma scalare. Next base: position 8,244,703 of record OX456986.1, on the reverse strand, counting down.
CTTTCTCACGTTTATTTTTAAAAACCTTTTGAATTATATTCCTCCAATTTTATAATGAAATCACTAACTTTTAATAAATTAATCTCAATTGTTTGAACACAAATAAATCTTTTTAACTGAAAAAATAAAGAGAGAGAGAGAAAAAAACACAGAATATTTTGTTAGATTTACTCATCATAATTATGTTTAATTTTGCATTTTGTTTTGTTAATTTTTTTTCCGTTTTGACATAAATGGGAGATTAGAGGGAGTGAGTATGTGTGTTTTTTTTGTGGATACAATTGATGATCACTTCAGATAGCTTTGCTTTAAATTTATTAATGTTCCCCTGGTAAGTCTGAGAATTTTTGGAATTTCATGTTATTTTGTCTCAAAGAATTTTTGACGAATGATTTATGTGAGCGAGCCATAGTTTTTTTCTTCTCCTTTCAATGAACATAGGAATGAAATGTGATTCTTGTTGTGCGTAGTTATGTTTTAAAACTCCGACGTGAAATTGTCTTTCCTATTTTTAGGAATTGGCGTCTGTGAAGCTCTATAGTGAGTATTTCCGATAAATATCCCGATTAAAAGTAATGTTTTTGAAGGCAATATCTTACAACAGTCACCGGAGTTTGTTTTGCATCTTGGTCTTGTCGTCTGATATTTGGTTATACAGTTGGCATTTGAGATTAGAATGATGACTAGGGACTCGGCCACTTACTAAGCGGAAAGCGGTAAAATTAAAACAAAATTGAAAGCTAAGCGGAAGAGCGATGTCGTTTAGTTTTCAATTTTGTTTTAATTTTGCCACTTAGTACGTGGCCGTGCCATTACTACAGCGGTAAGTTGGAGACTGCATTTTATTGTTAAACGAACGCTGTTAGTTCTTATTCTTAGCGCTATATAATATGTACCACTAAATGTCGGACGTGTAAAATAAAGATGTCCTGCAAAACTACTTCGTACATGTGACTCAATCTTTTCAAAGGAACTCAAGAAACCAGAAAACATTTCTTAAATTGATTTATTTTTACTCCGGAGTAGACTAGTATAATACTGATATGGGCGCTTTCAAATTGAATCCTCTATCTTTTCAGAATCCTCAAAATTATTGTGAATACGATTCAAATGAATTCTCTGACCTAGAGCATCTGACTAACAAAATTCCTAAAACAGAAGAGCTGACGTACGAACTTTAGTTAGTGGTTTTGTCGTTTTTATTTATTTATTTATTTATTTATTTATTTTAATATCAATTAGAGTTAACAATCTCAGATAGATAACGAATAACTAAAATAAATGTTTGAGTAAAGGCATTACAAAATTCATTTAGTTAAAAAGTACAAACTTAACTTTTCTTGTTTTGTGGTGCGGAGAGTAATGCTTTCTTAAAATAAACTCAATATTTTCTTGTCGCTTGGATAACAACCATTAAAATTGCCTCAATCGTTTAAAAAGTTCTTCTTCACAAGAAATGCCCATCTGCTCTCAATGCTCTTGCTTCTTCAGTTTGCTAAAGAGATAACTCTATGACACCGCCCAGCATAACTCATCGAACTTTAATTACAAATTACTGTCTTTAAACTCCAGTTTCAATTCCAAAATAGCCCGAGGATTATTTTATTTATATTTATATTTTTTAACAATTTTACACAAAAGCTTCAGTGTTATTGTTCAAGTATCGGAAACAACGTCGGTTGGAGAAAAAGAAAAAAGAAAATAACAAAAGAAATAAAACACTGACAGTGTACACCATCCCCATTGATGGCGGCCCGCGCTGATACAGATTGAATGTGGTATGAAAAATTGCAATAATTGCAATGGAATTCCGAAGAGGAATTATTTCAATTCAACGGAAAATTACGTATCCGTGGTCTGACAGTGAAGGTAGGTAGCTGCTGTATATGACTGAGACTCATCGGGTCGTTGTTGATGTTATTCTGTCTATGCTGAAACTGAAGGTACCTACTACTATTTCTAGCCAATTTGAGTGGAGAATTTTACTTATAGTCTGATGGGTAGTTGTTTCTTTTATCTGGTTTTTTTGATGTTATTAAAGAATAAGTGTGCAAGATAGATGGAAGAATATTGAATAAAATAAGAGCACTAGTTATAGGGAGGACTATTTATATGTTATTACATCCTAGTTATGTGTGACAAAGAGAATTTGAAAACAATAAGCTTAGGTATTCCCTTTCGTATAAATAGATATTCACTTATGTCAGATAATAATGAACTTTAAAATAATACCAAAAAATTTGATAACTTTAAACTAGAAATGAAGGAACCGTTCCGAAATAAATCGCTTTACTATTTTTACTATTCAAAGCTCAAGTTTTGCTATTCGAAGAAGCAAGTGCTACGTGTTGTAGGCAGGCGGTTTTCGTTCATGATAATTGAGACTATAAACCTGCTGTAAATACTCAGTATTCAAATGATTTCCTTTAAATTTTCATTCTCTCGATGGTGAAATTTGCACATTCGTAGGGAGGTCGCCACAAAAGTGAGTCGATTTAAATCAGCCAACAAAGAAAAGAATGCCTCAAGGATATCGTTTAATTCCTAAAACTTCCAATAGACGACCTGTTGTGATATGAAGATATGTCTATTTTAAGATTTCTAAATCAATTCTTATTCGATGAAATTTGCAATTTGGTAGATTTTTAAAGCGAAAATCCGCCCAACTTAGTTTTTTCTCAAGAAAACTCTCGTTACCGATTTAATATCACGCTATGACTCTTAATCTAAGCAACGGTGCGGCGTAAAAAAATAGTTCAAGCATTGTGCCTGAAGAACACAATGTTGCCTTTAAAATGAGGTAGGTTACGACCGAAAACCGAGAATCTTAAACATACATTTTCCAATCTTACGATGGTGTAAAAATATGGTAGAATAAATAATTAATTAACTGCCACTTTGTAAAAAATGAAAGATATTTCCCTCGAACTCCAAGTTCCTTCTCTTGTTCTGTCTATGAAGTCTTCATGAGGATTAAAAATATTTTTTTTTTGAAAAGTGTTAAAATATTACTTTGTCATTACTCATTACTCCTTACGAAAGTCAGAAAAATTCGTCAATTTGTTTCGAATTTAAAGTAAAATAATTGCTAAGGCTAGACAAACAGGGCAATTATTGCATAACTGAAATAGGTTTTTTTTAGCAAGAAAATGACACAACCTTGCAATAATATGCTTCCTTGCACACTAAAGTACTTGTAGTTCAGCCCCATGTATGGGTCAGTTAATAACATTGTTTTCTTGAAAATTGAACAACAAATACTATACCAATGGATGGTAAATCAGTCAAAGAACTTTTTGTGTCCAGAAAACGTATAATAGAACAAATACTTTCTGTTAAAACTACATTTTTATATTTTCCTGATTCAATTTGATCAGGAAAGTAGAAAGTACAGTTTTAACGGACAATATTTGTGCAGTTGAACATTTTCTTGGCAAAAAAGATTCTTTGGGTTATTTACTATCGATTGGTATAACATTTGTTCTTCAATTCTATAACGAAAACATATGTAAGTTATTATAAAACTTGAAAATTTTTCCTGATTCGTTTTCCTGATCTCAATAACTGGCCCCTTAAACAGAATTTCAACATTTTGTCGACAAATGGACTAATGGCACAATTTATTTCGAACTTATTCATTACATTTAAACTTTTGGCTTGATCTGGTAGTTTTTTTTTGTCAGAGGAGTTATCTGATGTTAATTCGTATTGCAGATTCAAGTCCTACGGCCCAACTTTTTCATTCTATTAACTACACTTTTCATCCAGTAAATATTTAATTTTGATTTATTTTTCAAATGAAACTAAGTTTGAAAGAATAATGGAACTATTTTTATTCTATTTTTTGTGCATTTTCTATAAAAGATTGTGTAAGAATAAAATTACAAGTGCACAGAAATGGGATCATCAGTTGGATGTTGTTGTACCCTTCTAAGACACTATGTGTAAGATTTGTACTATTAATTTGAATAATTTAAATTAAGTTGAAGGAAAATACTAACATCGCATAGTTTTCAACGAATACTTCCAATATTTTAGTCGCTTCCATTCACTTCTATGTCCTAAGGAATTGCACTGCAATAATTTAACAGACTCGAAAGTTTTCATCTGTAATCCAGTCTGCCATCGATTATTTTTATTCTAACTATGTTCGTTAGTAGTCTTCTCAAACATTTTTATGTGAAAACCGGGAGCAGATTTGTTTCATTCATAGTTTTTTTTTTTCTTAAACAAATGAGATACGTACAATGAAAAAGCAGATTTTTACTGTACGTACGTTTTTTTAGTTTAAATCTAAATTTTCGAAAATGGTTGATAAACTGCGGGAACCAAATAATCGTGAAAACCTTTAAAGTGTGTTTATTCTTAATACAGTCGGATGTCATGTAATGCAAATCGTTGACCGATTTTGAAGTTCTCTTCACCTTTTTTTTCTAATTTTTTTAATTAGGTTCCAAAATTGTTCTCAATAGTTTCGCAAAAGTCATCTACCAGGCGTATTTTTCAGGACTTTTGAAATAAAAATTCTTTCACTATTCTACCGTGATTTGGAACTTTCCTGGGAAAAATTATGGATGAATCGGGGAAAATTGAACAGCAAAAATTATTGGTTTTAAAAACCATAGACTTCTGGAAATCAAATACTTTTAGTCCAAAGTGAAGCAGGAAAAGTGAAAAATTCAGCAGAAAAGTGTTAAAGGCAATAGCGAAAAACAAATAGTCGAAGTTCATCCATCAACTTCAATTGTGTTTTGAATGAAGCAGAAAAACAATTAATTGCTAATTTCGGAAGTCTGCTTCAATCTTCCAAATGAGTTTTGATAGTTCTTTTTTTTTATCATTAAATATAATATACATCTTTTTTATTGAATCTTTGAATGCTTATTTTATTTAAGTAAAAGCATAATTCTCTTCAGTTCAAATTAAAAATTATTTTGTTCATGTATTTATTTTGAGGTGCCTTATAAAAACTTAACTGTGCAGTAATTCTCTGAATTGTCTTCGTAACCCTAAATATTTTGTCGCTTCTTCGAAAAACAATGATAAATGTTTAAAAATGAATGACTAACGAACTTTTTGATTTAAAATAACAGGCATGGTAAAAATATTCAAAGGCACTTCCGATTTCAGGACCACTAATTTTTTGTTTTTCTTAAAAAAATGATGCCTTAGCCTTGCCTTGTTGAAAACCAAAAGTCTTTATTTATTTTTCACTAAATATTTACCGCAAGCTCAATTTTCCAATTGGACATATATTTAAAAAAACACGAGAAAAAAATTCATTAAAAAAAACTGAGTAACTTTGAAGGAAATTCTACGTTAAATTGTTTGACCAGCCACGAAAGTGAATTTAGCACTAAATATTTTTGTAGGTTAAAAAATTGAAATTTTTCTCTATTTCAGTTTTTTTGAAAACTGATTTTTTAAAAATGAAAATGGTTTATTTTGTCTTTTTCGACTAATTAGTTTTTTCCTGAAAATGTAAAAAATCGCTATTTCACACAAAGTTTGTTCCGATCCTGAAAGCCCTGAGAATGCGAGAAAGGTTTCATTTTTCGTTAAAAATCGGATATCTGCAACAAATTGAGGTAGAGTGAATGAAAAACCAAACCTCAACATGATCATAAAGTCAGCGGAAAGACCATAAATCGTCCATGTATTTATTCTTAATTTTTGAAGGCACTAGGTTTTTTTCTAACAATGATCCTAACTTCTTGCACTAAAATAGTCCTCTGGAAAAAGTCCTCTTTTTCAAAAATTTATTCGAGCCTTTTATTTTTTCTCAGTTTTAAATTTGGCCTTTTGAAACTTAATCCATATCCTAACAACCCTGTTGCAAAGTCTAACTAAACTTCCATTATCTTCAACAAAATATCCAAGAAAATCCACAAGAGCAGTAAGTCTCCTTTTTTCTGTAACTTATCCACAAGCGCAGAAATTGCCCAACACAAAAATTTTATATCCACGAACAGCTGAATTACAGTGAAAAATAAAACTACAAGCTAAAATTATTTGTAGAGGCGTGTAGCTATGAGCAGAGCAGCACAAAAAAAATAATCTTGTGTGTTCGATTTTTGCTAAATATAGACTTGGCTTTATGAACCGGATATGCGAATAAGCTGTAGCTAAATTCTTTTCTTACAGTTGCTGTTGGGGCGGCATAACTTTTGTATGTAATCCACTATCATACATCTGTTCGTAGAAATCCTTGTAATTGTGTTGTATCGTTGAAAAATTCCAGAAATTTCACAAGAAATCACTTAATCCAATAATAAATTTAGCAAATTTCACAACTTTTTTGTTTTATTTGTTTTCTTAAAATTTTTTTTTTAATTTTTGAAACTAATTTTGCACTGAAGTGATCACCAAGAGATATCCTTTTTTGAAATAGTATGAGGGTGCTGAGTAAAGTGTGATTAGCTAGCAGAGGATTTAATCCTTTTTTTTTCATTCACAGAATCTGAATTTTTTATTCTTTTTTTAATAAAAGCAATTATTTTTTTTTATTAGAAAAGACAAGCACAAGTTAGTTGATTGAAAATATTTTATTTTTCTTGTTAACCACAACGACACATTTTTGAAGCAGAAATGAAAAATCCAGCATATGAAGTATGAAAAATTATTGAATTCTTTTGAATTTTATTCCGAACAGTTAGGAAATCCGAAGTCGACTCACCATTCACCATGGCTTAAATGCCACAGAGGTACGGATCGCGAATTTCTTTCTCGTTTGCGTTGTTTCTTTTCTATTTATTTTATCTATTGCCACGATTTTTTTATTCTTCATATACGAGTATACCGAGTAACACGTTAAAAGAAGCGAAGAAAAGAAACACAAAAACCGAAACTCTTGCGCGAGAGTGTCTTAGAGGATCTTTCTAAGGTAATTCCTTTCCTTTTTCTATGTATTGGTGTGTATACATATAGAGAGAAAAAGAAAAAAATAAAAAAAGATAGATTATCTACACGGCACTATAAACTAAGCACTTGTTCTTCACTCGAAGTCTGGAGAAAGACTGAGGTTTCACGCTCAGAGTCGACGCAGATATTTAAAAATTTTGAGGTCCATTCAAAGAGTTTGTGTTGACCAATGCTCTCTGGCGCTCGTAGGTGGTATATTTCTCTTTGGCGATCATCTGGCTGCGAGTTTAACACTATGACGTAGTGAGTAGGGCCGGTGTTTGCGGATTGTTTAACAGGTGAGGTGAATTCACTTATTCGAGCAGTTTCCAATGGGAGAGAGAGTCAGAGCGAGTGGAATGGACAGGTGAGATTACACGTTGTAATTCCAATTTGGAAGTCAAACACGTGCTTAATGGTCTTTTATTGTATGCAGTTGGTGTGGTTTGTTTACAAATGTGACGTCATTGCACTGCCATTCATATGGTGAGATGTGTGAAATGCTTTTGCACTCTCTCGAAATTCTCAAGAATAACGGAGTAAGAAGAGTTTGATTTAATCTGAATTTTCTCTCGTTTCTTACATTGATGGTGGTAAATCTCTCATTCGATGTTAGATTATCGAAAGAAATCTCTAAATTAGAGAATAGAGAAGAAACAAAGTTTTTAGCTCAGCTCTTTTGTTTTAGATGGGATTAATTGCTTTTTGTTACTCTTTTCTTAACATTCCGCTCAAATTTGAATTACTTAATTATTCGTGGTTTTCGAAGCATTAATTTAAGCTTGAAAGAGCTGCTAAAACCAGAATGGAAACAGCTTCTATGAACAGATGCATCGTCGGATTTTTGTGGTTATTTAGCAATGTTGTGAAATTCTACTTGGTGATGTGAAACAAGATGAAGGCTAGAGTCATTGGAATCCTATGCAATTTAGCGGTTGTCGCTAGAGTTGAAACTGCTGCTTATGTATATGAGCTTTATGCCTAACGAAACGTCTATATTTACAGGTCACTTAAAATAGTCATAACAGCGATCGGGCTGCTGCTCTATTGCTTACTGCTTACTACAGAGCCTTTTTTTACTGCTTTTCTTTCAAACCTTGAATTTGAAAATCAGGTCAGAAGAAATAATTTTTGTAGGGATTAAAAAGAGGGCTTGTCTTTCTAGTAACAAGTGTTTGATTTCGGCTTGGAAGTCTTGAAGTGGGGTGGAATTTCTGAAGACGATGAATTGGCTAAGTATTTAATTTTCACACTATTTGCTATGGGATTGTAAATAGTTGATGGTGAAAATGTTGAAAGGTTAATGGGCTGATGATAGTGCTGCTTCCGCGAAATTTGATGACAAGTGATACTTTGGGGCTTACGATTTCCTTTCAATAAGTCTTTTAATTGAAACTTGCTATTCGGGGTGGTTTATAAGTTTCATTTGAATTTGAATCACATTTTTTTCAGTTCGGTAATACAGGCCAAGCATAGAATAGGATTTTAAATGTGTTTAGCAATGTCCTTAGCAATAAACACTGCAAATCCTTCGAAAGTTGAGCTATTAGAGGGCATACTATTCATACCATGTTGTCTATACTAGATACTTGCCAGAGGTATTAGGTTCTCATAGTACAAATGCAGTTAAATTGGATAGAGAAAGATGTAAAACTGGATTACTGTCAATGATGAATCTCTCAGTCTACTACTTGTTGAACCGTAGTTGGAGAGCTCAGTTAGCTTAAGCTTTCGTCAGTTTCTAATAGCTTCATGTTGAAGATTACAGCTTGAGATTTTTTGTCAGTGAACATGCCTGAATCATAGAAACTCCCTGTTCTCGTCAGTTCATAAGTTTTGTCGTTTTTCGGCACGCCATTGAACCAGATCATCATTTTAAAAGTGGTAAATAACCAAAAATGTTTTTCCACGGGTATCGCCTTTCGCGAGTAATTGGCAAGTCCTCCGTTAGTAAATTCATTGCCATGAAAAGCACTTTCTCAATTAGCCGTTCGGAATTGTGAGAAATGCGCTAGGCCCAGGGGCTCCTCGCTCTGTTGCGCCACCCTATTTTTTTTTTTTTTTTTAAATAACCAAAATCGAGTGGGTGTTATTTTACATGAATCGCATTTTTGGTTTGAAAGAACTTTTTTCCTTAGTGGATGGAGAGTTTTTCCCTTGACGAAAGCAGGTAACAACTTTTGATCTAATTTCACCTGGAAGCCTTCACATGAAAGACACTGACTATCTTAGATTAAGGCGAGCATTTAAAAGGAGAAACCGATGCACGTTACTTTAAATTTTTATGAATCGTAATGCTGAGGAAAAGCAGAGCCTGGTAAAGCATTCCACAACCGGGTAATGCGACTAAAATATGATTCTCTGTACTTGACGTCAGAAGGTGGGCTTAATGTAAAACTGATAAGCATTCCTGACGAGGCGGGTGTTGCGGCTAAATTGCTTCAGGGGAGGAATGCTACTGGCTATTTTACAAGAACGCTGTTCGTGAAGAAAGCGATAAAATAGAATGCATGTCAAGGGGTGAAAAATTCCCTGCAGCGTCTTCAGAAACCTAAGCATTTAGCAGTATTTTTGGTGACTTCAAATTTGTTGTCGTTTCAACGAAGATCATCGTTTAAACTCATACCAAGGACTGACAGCTTTTCGGTTTCTTGGATGCATATATCATTAATAGATAATGGCAATGGGGTAATGTTAAGCTTTAACGACAAATGACAACATTGAGTTTTCGAAGCATTGACTTCTACTATGTTTTTACTACCACAGTTCCAGTTCTACATCCCAAGGCCAAGGACGTGAATTTGGAAACGAACATCAAAAGCTGAGGTGTGAGTCATCAGGAAGAGAGTCAGAGACAAAACGGAGCCCTGGGGTACGCCAGGATTTATAAAGTGGGTACAACTTGTATTGAGCGGTCGGAAAGGTAGTTTCTAATCCAACGAAGATGAAACTCATGGCTACCAAAAGCACGCATTTTCGTTAAGAGAGCCTGATACCAAACTCTATCAAATGCCTTAGAGAAATCAAGCGCAGTAACCTTACTTCCTCCAAAGCAATGTAAAGATTTGTTCCACTTTTCGGTGAGATATGCCAGCAAGTCACCAGTACTTGGATGCTTTGCCATAGAACTACATTTTTGGAAGCAAGAGTTAATCGTGTTCTTAAACAAATATAAATATACGGGCACAACACGCTATGGAAGGTTCGGGTCTAGGGTACATCTCTCAATCATAAATTACTTGAGATACCTACAAATTTTTTCTCCTTTGATTCTTGAAAAGATTCTCTTTTATTTCGAAAAACCATACTATGGTTGAATATATGTACTAATAAAATCTTACCATTGGCGAGGGGCAGCAGTAGCACAAACTATTGAAATATGATTGCATTAGTAACTTTACAGTAATTATAGGTCCTTTTTAGTACATTTATCTAAATTGAAAAGTTAATTAAGTAATTTTATTCAAAATTCAGCCTAATGATCTTTCATTGATTCAGTGAATCGTCATTCTATGTCAATTCAACAAATCCAAAGTATCAAACTAACTTGTAGTGGGCCCAGAAAATTATTTATAAAAAAAAACGAAAAAGTCTGAATCATTGGTTGATTTTCAAACGTCTACCATGTAGGCGTTACTAAAGTATTTTTTTTTTTTTGTCAAGAATGAGGCTTAAAAGTTCAAGTATAAAGAAGTTCTTATACTCTCTCGAGTCCGTACAAAAGACCTTAACGATCTCGCAATTTGCATTAATTTAACACCTTCGACTCTCTTTAGTAAATTGCTTATACTTCGCCCACAGTTAACGATTATTCACATAAGAACTTACTTCACAAAAACAAACTATTAACTCATTGTGAATAATTTTAATTATTATATTTCCTTCGTCAACACTTCAACAGCTTAATATTTTCCATTTTTAATTAAAATCATAAGAACCCGTAATTTTGTTGGCGTGGTTTTATGTTACAATTAAAAACAATCATCTATGACTTTGGGGGACGGGAAAAGCCTGATTGAAAACCGCAAGTAGTTGCCAACACGCGAGGCCCTTTTTCAGCTAATTGAAAATGTTTGCAAAAACAAAATAAAAACAAAAACATGGACGCGATAAAAGTCAACATCTATAATACCCAACATAAGCCCTCAGGTTAACGAGCGGATTAAAATAATCTCCGTGGTTATCGTCCTTCTAAATCCACACAAGACAGCGGCGTTATCATTCGTTACAGAACTTAATGCCAGTATTTGACATCTTTTTCAGTAACATGTTCTGGATTTTTGCAAAGACGTCGCGTCGTGTGCAATAAGGAAAAGAAAAAAATTAGACTCATAAGTCATAACTCATAACCTTTTAAGTATCTAATGCCTTTCTTGAAGTTCTTATGAAAGACGAACATTTAAGCACAAATTTTCCAAATGGGCCATTCACATTCTCCCTTCTTCCCTCTGCTCGCATTTCCAGTGAAGGATGTAACAAAAACAAAAATTGCATCGAAAAGGGAGGTAGTTTCTTGCGTCTGGCTTGTGGTCAGATGTCCAGCGCCATGCCGGTCTTTCTCATTATTTTTGTGGTTTTAGTTTCACTTTTTATACCCTTGCCGAGACCAAACAAAATAATAAAAATAAAATCCCAATGGCTGACGAATAAATCTGAACAAATCACTTCTTCAGAGGATATACACTAGATGTTGCCAGGGATGGGCCACAGGAATGAGAAGGTATGGTTTGTCGGTAACATTTGGTGACTTTGGTCTGGCACTGAAGTTTTGTTATTGTGTGTTGCTTTTTGCGTTTCTGGAAGATGTGGTCAGATATTGATATGGCCGGTACCCTGTTTATGCTAACGTTACGCAAGATCAAAAGAATGTTCAGTGTCTTCCTAGAGAAGTAGTTGTGCGAGTTCAATGAGGAGAAAAACGTTTTGACCACAACATCTTAATGGAAAGATGAGACTTTTGTGATTTATTTTGTTGTTCTGACGATGGTGTATTGCCACGATGTTGTTTCGAGATAAGGTTTCGACTTCAGTCAGTTTTTGTCTATCCATGGAATCGGAATCTTTATTTGAAGGTAGTTTTTAATGGTGACAGTGGGAAGGTAATTCAAAGTGACAAAACTTTTGCAGGAAATTCCCAATCAAAACGGCCAAAAAATAGCTTGATTTTTTGCCACTCAAACTGAGAGAGCAATTAAGGTAATCAGACTCAAGTAAGAAAAAAGTGTATATCCGTTACAGTATTTTTTTTATGTTCTCACTTGATTGCTTCATTCTAAAATCTATCACGCAAAGGCAACCTCTTCTACGAGAGGTTAAAAATACACAAAAGGTCAATGCCTCGGTTGTTTGAAATAAAAATTATTTCTGCACGCATTGCCAACGCAGAAAGTGGACCACACATAAAATATTAGTTATCTAACACCTTAACCAAACAGCCGTAAACAATTTACAATCGTTGTTCGAAATCATAAAATAAAAAAAAAATATGTGCGTGACTGCTTCGCCAAAGTTTTCTTAATGGATTTTGGTTCGAAGAGCTTTAGCCTTCGAATAAACCGTAGGCTTAATGGTTTTCACCTCAGCATCAGCCTGGGAGTCGTTCAGATACAGGGAACTGTACAAAAGTTATCTGATTAAAGGCGCACCGAAAGCCGAGGGGAGCTAATATACATATATTCAATATGCCGCGAGATGAGTCAGATAATCGACAAAGATAAATCGCGTGCAAAAAACAAAACAAAGAAGACGAATTGGCAGGAGGCACGCATAAAAAATCGGCCTGTTTTATGTGATTGTTTTGGTTTCTTTTTGGTGCTTTCAAGTTGAAACATAAAAGCTTTGTGATTTACATAATGGAAAGCCAGAAACGCTTGAAGTTTGTCACTCTTTCAGAAGTGTAATTTTTCAAATTTTGTAGTTTGAGCGTCAGCTCTTTCGTTTTATTGTTAAGAAGATGTATATGTTTTTATTTGAAAAGAAGCTTTGCCAAACGAATACCATTGTGATGAGCTTATCAAACAATAGCGGAAAACATTTGTCTGAATTCAGTTGAATGGCTTGCGGATATTTCACCACACACGTTTCGTTCTATTCAATCACGATAGCCTCCAATTTGCATTCAGCAAGCCAACAGCCAACATTTAAGCAACTTAATTTGCTTACCTTTTTGAGAATTAACGCAAGAGTGTTCTTTGCATACACTACACATACCTTGAAGGTAAACATTGCAGACTGTATTTTTGGCGTTAATTAACACAACAAGGGGACGAGCATAAGAGAGGTTTGAGCGTGCAATTGTAAGAATGGAAATGGGTAGTCATTATCACTGCTAGATCTATTGTTTATTCAAATGTGTATGCTTGGGGCAAGGAAGAGGAGTATGTGTGTTTTCTTTACTTATTTTAAACTTCAACTGTTACGTGCTTGCATTTAAAATTGTGTTTGGCTATGCTTGTCCGTCAAACTTCTTCAGATTGCCAAATAGTGAGATTGTTAGTTGGTGCTTAAGAGTTATTATTTTTTGTTTCGGTAGACGTGTGGAAGAAGTATTGTTTTCTTATATTTTACATAATGAAAAGGAGTTATGTAAGAACACGGTTTTGAATAACCGCAATCTCCAAGAGCCGTAAGTCGAGCCGTAAAGAATAGCTTCAACACATGTTATGTGTTAAGAAAGTAGCCAACTGAATTATGAATGTGCTCCTATAGTAATTTTCAAATTTCTTTCAATTTCTCGACGTTACTTAGTAATTTTCCTCAGTCAATAAGATGTTATCCTTTGGCTACTATTCGCCAACACATAAACTTTTGTCTTACATCCAATTTCACTGCTTTGGACACGAAAACAGGCCCATCGACATGACTGCTATGGCATGTTTGACTGTAATTCCCCACAACGCAGAAAGATCCAATCGAACTTGAATTTATATTTTTAAACATTTTATTTATGTCTTGAACAGCGAAGAATGGTATTTTTAGCTACTCATTGTATAAATAACACTGCGTGGCTGGTGCGTGCAAATATATACGAATATCATAATATTCTGCCAACGATTATACACGATTAAGTTTAAGAACTGCGCGCAATGTCATGTCGCTTCCATGAATTCCACAGACACCATGGGTGTCCAACTGCATGTAACACTTCAATATGCATGAATCGTCAGTATAAGGTAGGTTTTGATTTGCAAGTCTTCGTTCCATCGACGCGACACGACGGCAGAACGCGCTAAGCGGTTTTGGATGGGGCTCCGATGTAAAGCTATATATATTGTGTGTGTATATCTTTCCTATGTAAAATTTTTCGGTTACATTCTTTGGGCGTAAATAATAATTTCTTGGTGGAGAAATCTAAGACTACCCATCTGTGGATTTGAGGAAAAAAGCTTATAAAGCTTTTTTCAACAATTAAAGCGATTAATGTATCCGAGTATTTAAATGTGTTCCTGTGACTGAACCAACGATCATGTTCATGGATCATGTATTTTGAGTTAGTCTTGTTTTCTCATGTTATTTTCGTTATTCTTGCACGGTCTATTAAATCTACAGCTAATGGCTCTAGAAGTGTGTGTTTACATTTAATTTAAGGCTTTCATTTCATCTTCATTATTTTCAGGATTTATGTACTTTTACTTTTATTTATTACGCTTAGCTTAGTGGCGCTTACAAGGTCTGGCTATTTTCACTTGTAACTGAGTTTTAAATTTGATTTATTGTGTTTGAATCTTTGAATATATGTTTATTCAAATCACTTTTATGGAAATGCTTTCTTTACAATGAAAGAGCTCTTGTAATTAAAGCTATAGTCGAATTTTTGAACATCGTTCAACTAATGAGAAAAATTCATTTGATACTTATTGGGCAGCTTTTTCATCAACAGTGGTGTCTTTCCAACTGCACAGAGGCTAGGTTAGGTTAAAGTGGCTATTAGATCGGTTAACCCATTGGGCCCACTGTGATACCACAATAATAAAACTGCACTGAAATATTAAATAACGAAAATAACATCCAAGGTTTTCCAATTTAGAATTGAAAAATTGAATTTAATATGTTTAAATCCTATCGCTTCATTCAATAAACTCAACATTTTCATCATGGTAAAGTACACGAGCGAGTAACGTCTGCAAATTGTACTGAAATTCCGAGTCTGTGACCACAACTTTAAGAGCTTTAACTCAAATTTTCGGTCGTAATTTTAGCCTTTGTAGACACTCAATAACAAGTTAAGTGCAAAAATTTGAGTCTACATATT
This sequence comes from Melanostoma scalare, assembly GCA_949752695.1. Taxonomy (NCBI): domain Eukaryota; kingdom Metazoa; phylum Arthropoda; class Insecta; order Diptera; family Syrphidae; genus Melanostoma; species Melanostoma scalare. The sequence continues at coordinate 8,229,552 of OX456986.1, read as the reverse complement.
CGTTTTGTGATCTTGCCGTTGCGTTGCAGTGAGACCAATCCGTGGTCGAAGTGTCAAAAATATTGCTGCCTTTCCGGTCCGAACCAAAAGATCCAAATCAGTCAATTACACCGATGGGTTCCAACGAATCGACCGCTACAAAAGTGCCCTTGGTGGCCACATATAAGCGAAGTAGAGAACCATGTTCTGATTGTTATTCAAAACGATAATAAAGTCATTGAAATATATCACATAAATTTGGCAGCTTTGAGATGTCCCCAAATTTCCCATGTCACATTGTGAGACATTTTCACAGATACCCCCGCCCGTTGCCATTATGATGTCCCATGGTAACGACAAACCTTTCGATATGAAAGTCTTCAAGCGTGGTGCTGGTACCAAAGATACACCAAACCCTATTCTATCTGCCTTTGATGGACGTATTGTTGGATGTTTCTGCAACGAAGACCAAACATATGTCCAGTGGATGTGGCTGCTAAAGGGAACACAAAAACGCTGCGAATGCAGTCCTTGGTTTTAATTGGTCGAGGAGGCACCTGTTTAAATTAGGAAATTCTATGCCGCAATAAAACACAGCCTCCCAGCAAAAATAAAAATAAACTTTCCTAGTTTATTTAATTATTTTGTTTGAAGTGCACTACAGCTTTTGCTTCCCATAAATAAATATGATATTTTCATAAATTGGGAACGTAGCTAGCTTTATTTCTTGCGGTAACCGTAATAGTTCCTATAATCTTATATAAATTTACAATTTTTCCCAACCGCTCCAAAAGAAGTGTGAATTTAAAAATTGTAAAATTTACGATTCGGATTTGACTTCCAAATTTAAAGTTCCCTGCCGTAACCCATGACACATTTTTTCAAATGTCTGTGTTTTTCATTAGATGCTTCAAAAACCTGGTACAATAATGGTTAGAGTGTCTGCGTGTCGGGACATACGTCGTTCGAATCCCAACAGAAACAAAAGATGTTTTTCCACGGGTATCACCTTTTGCGAGGAATTGGTATGTAGGCTCCGATATAAAGTTCATTGCCATGTAAAGCGTTTTCTCGATGAGCTGTTCAGAAGCGGCAGAAAATCGGCTCCCCGCTCTGTTGCGCCACTCTATGTGTGTATTAAAGCGTAAGCTTAAGAAGAATTGGTTGAATCGAGACACAATGAAAATTGTGTCTGAAGGGGGTTATTTCGCTCTGGGAGGGGTGGTTTTATAAAGCATTTACTTTTAAAATGAAGAAAAGTTATTAAGTTTCAAAGTCAATATTTTGAAAAAAATCGTTTTGTTTTCTTCAAATAAATTCAATTCTCTTATAAGCTTTGATAAATGAAAAGATTAGTAAAAATTTCTAACAAGTAAAACACTTTTTATAAATCGGTTGCCGTGTTCATTTCAGTACGATAGCGAGATCTCACAAATTAAAATTCAATTATACTTAAGAGTTCGCTAATCGATGTGTCACTAAGTTCCTTTATGATCAGGAAACTTCTTCAATAAGCCACGTACGTTGGACCGCTCATACCTATAAGCCTTAGCACACGGCCACGTAGTGAGCGGCAAAACCAGAACCAAATTGGAAACCAAGCAAAATCACCCTGCCTTTCAGTTTTGTTCTTGATTTGTCGCTTAACCGCATTCAGTATGTGGCAGAGCCCTAAGTCTTTTCAGTTTACTTTTTATCGGTCTTTTGCATTTATTGAATCAAAAGAAAAATGGCTATTGGAACGAAACTGTTAAAATACTTTAAATATTTTCAAAGCGAGGTAATTCACATTTAATTGACGAACAAAAAAAAAGAGAGAGGTCACTCGAGTTTGACTGTAGAAAAATTAATGTTAACCGATGTAAGGGAATGTCTTCGTTCTTTAGGTTAAAAAATTATCTTTCAATCTTCCGTCTCTTGAATCCGAAGAACAATAAACATGAAGAGCTCGTGCAAATTGTAGTCCTACGTGTCAACACACGAAGCTCCGATCTGAGCGGTCTCATCATGCAATCTACTAAAACTCAGTTTGAAATTTCAAAGAGACGCGCTCAAACCAACCATTGCAACTTGAGAAAAAATACGTTAAGACCTTCCATATACTTACTACTGTTTTCGTTGAAAAAGTGTATATTGTCATTGGCCAATTGCCTTAACTAGTCCGTCATACTTTTTCCTGATTGTAAAACCGAATGGCAAATATTTTATGCAAAATGCCATATTCTTCTGGTGCCTGCCTACTCCAGGAAGCTATCAACCTTAGTTGGTAAGTGTCTCTTCAGGAATCTTCGTATCGAATTAAAACAATCTTCAACCAGCAGTCTTTTCAGAGGCAAATATCTGCCTATCGACATCACAAACAGGTTGACTCGCATGACTTGTAGCAAATTCCTTTAGCGAGGATTATCTAAATTCAGGATTAGCCTCTCATGACTTGCACTTTAAATCCTCAGATTAATCACTTTTTTGCATTGAGTTTAACACTCATTTCGTTTGATTGAAAAAAAAAAAAAAAAACTGCTCCCCCTCCTCCATTTAACAGCGACTATGTTTGAAGAGCCACCCAAATAGAAGAACTCCATGCACTTCGAAAGGTTATAACTATCAATAACCCACCATTACTGCTATCTGCAATATATATAAGCTACGTGTGGGTGCGTTTCGCCAATTCCATTCACCACATCATCGATGGTTGCATTTGGTTTTCCCTTCTAACTTCTCCCCGTGCATTTTCGTAGAGCCAGAAACATTTAAGACACGAATATATCCTTGGCAGGCCCTCAATTGCATAATGTACACCGTTGTGGGGTCGACAGTTGGTCGGTATACACGGTACAAATACAATCAACTTACGCATGCAAGTCAGCACTTTTTCCCTGGAATTCAACTGCAGATTGTACACACTCTGTACACCACAAATATTTGCCTAACGTTATTGTGAAGGCTTGCACGGACACCTTCCCTTTGCCAATGCCCACACCACTTGGATGACATCGTATGTAAAGCCTACAGCCGAAACACCACTACCACGCAGAGTGCCTTTTAATAGTTGTCCAAGTGAATTTTCCTTCTAACACAATTACATGGCTGGCAGCATGTCCATCAAGTTCGCGATTTAGAAAATTCTAATGGACGCGTTAGTCTCTGGGCTTGAGATGTATAGCGTGGATCCCCGCTGTCCCCTCATCAACGTCACCGCAGCCACTCATTTGACCATCACACAGCGAACTGACATTCGTGGAGAATTATGCGGAAAATGAGAAACCAGACCCCGAGTAGCCGTCCAGCCGGCTTTGGTTCTAGATTTGAACTTATAACTGTTATTAGCAGCAGAGGCGCAGCAAGTTCACGCATGAAGAATTTTTGTTGCTACCCCGTCGCGAACGCCACCGCACCACCACCAAACTAACGAACGATCTCCAACCAAAGCGGCTTTGACAAAATCTCACAGAATGGCAGCGCTAACTGCTATCTCACAAATGCATCGCATGCATTTCATTGGCCGCTTTACTCTCTATCGCTAGAGCATTTAGACGACAGATATCAGGGTTTGGAATCCATGAAAATAGACAGCGACGTCAGAGACGACAGGCGACTGGGGTGGTGGCATATTAGGTGTCCGAATGTGCGAGACCTTCACGGTTTGTATCCGATTCGGAGAAAGATTCCGTGATGCCTTCTATAAACCAGTTCTGGTCTGCTTTTGTTTTTAATTTTTTCGCTTTTGCATTTATGCACTCTGTAGTCTGTACAGTGTTGAAGCGTTAGAAGAGAACGCGTTCTGTATTGGATGGCAGCTCATGATCTGTTTGCAGATCGTGTGTGGTTTGTTGTGTGTGGCATTATAATCACGCAGTGGCAATGCTTTCAGGAAGAAAACATCTGAGCACTTGGTTGGGGTCGCGTCGCTAATTGTTTTTGCAGTGGGGTATGGAGTGTATCGTTAGTCGCCACTCGTCACCGGTAGTGGCGGTCTTCTCAAATTCTCGCACCCAAATACGGGGAAATGGATTTTATTGCGTCAGGTTCTGGAATGCCAGCGAATGTTGTCTTGTGAAAGATGCCGAGTCGTAGTCGTTTGGATGGTGGTGAAGGGCTAATTAAGGTATCATCATATTTTACTTTGACGAGATTGCTAGGAAATAATCATTTGTGGACCGTTATCCAGCTTAGGGAAACTGTCACCATGTCTTTCACATTGTGACGAGATAATACTCCTGAGGATGACTTCTGGACTATATCTGTTTTTTTCTTATCGTTCTCCGAACACATCTTCGCACTCAGAGCAAATCTGTCTTAAAGCTTTTTTCCCTTAGGTAATACGACGATAGTTATCACCGCATTGCGCATCCACCAGTACAGAGGTGTGTACGTTGCATCGTGAAGTTTGTAATTCAGTTGCTAATCAAACGTGAATTATCGGAAGCCTAGAAACTAGACAAGAAACATTCATTCAACTGATGGGGTAAAGCGTGTTAAAGTATTTTCATCAGTTCGGCTGCATTTGCTCTTTTCTTCTTGAAGAGTCACTGTACCTGTGACATAACGTTGCTTGGACCATAGTTGCACCCAGCAGCCATCTGCCAATACATGTTTTTGTTCTAGAGGCGTTTCGCTTGAGATGCAAATTTAATCCCAGTTCAAGATTCCCTGTCCATCCAGAAATGCCAGTCAAACCTGTAAGTTTCTTTTCTGTATTGCAAAGTGTTGCGTAATTGTAGACTTTGATGCTTTGTGATGTGTGCCACATATTCATTTGAAGTAAAACGGGTATTAGCTCGATGGAGACGTTAATCTTAAGGAAGCACTAAAATTTCTTCTGGGAAACTGTTTAGTACTAATGGAATATGGAAATCGTTTTGAAGTGTCGAGGTATGTGAATCGGAAAGCAGAAAATTGCAGTGTGACTTTTTGTCTCTGGGAAAAGAGATGTTGTGAGATTGATGGAAAACTGACACGACACATATTTTTTGATCTACCTAAGCTTGCTTAGCCTTGCTACTGTTAACCTCATCTCCTGATCACCTCTTTAGCAAATGTTAGGCTCGATATATCCCAGAGATAAATACCTGGGAAAAAACTTTGAAGGTTAGAAGTTAGCCAACCTCCTTGAGCCTAGGTCCTTTGTATTATCATGGAAAGAAATGAAAGAAAAGTTTGAATACATATCTTTCCAATAAGCAGGTATACAATTGATTTTTTAATACATTTCAAAACCAATTTTTCCAATTCATAAACTTTCTTTCTACCGCAATAATAGTATGTGCATGCACTGTGCACCTTATACGAGTTATTGAAGTAGCAAAGGGTTAAGTTACTGTCACCGGGGCAATGTGAGAATGCAAAGTCTTTAAAGACAGGCAAAAGATTTACAAGCAGGTGTACTGCCTTGGATTAACATGGAACTCATGTTACTTAATGCTCTTTAAAATAAAACAGAGTAGTTTATTGATATAAGAGGGAAATAAAATTGGTCCCAAAACTGACCCTTGTGGGAGTCTTAAATTTTTTTTTATTGAACACCAATTGAATGTCACTTTTTGAATGATAGCAAATAGTTTTTCCGATGAAAATGCTTCATAGCACTTGCAATTTCAAAGTAACATAAAATGCTCGTTTGCTGAAAGGGTCCCCGTTTGCCTGGGGTCGAACTGCCACATCAGTGATCGAGTGAGTGAATGCTATTTTTCTTTCAATATTCGCTCTATGTTACACAACTTCAGTCTGCTGCTCATTTATCGACTTCAATTCGTTCAAATACTGATGAAATAATGTTAAATTGAGGTCCTAAAGTGGTCGATAACGCGAGGAGTAATGACAAAAACAGACAATTCAGTCACGTAGTACTCGATCACGTGTGTGGTAATTTGGCCTCTAGTCTGCATTGACTTAAATCAATTAAAATGTTTTCCTTCTTCATTCTATGAAATCTGAGCAGCTAATGTCTGGTGTGGTCAGCTGTCTGACGCTTTTTCCTCTTCGCTTTTCCGGACAATTTCTTTTTACCACTCACTCTACTTTACCAAAACTTTTGCTGACTTTATCAAAATAACAACAGTCGACTGAACCTACTTTCCACCAAAAGAGTTTTTCTTTATCTCTCTCTTATCAAACTATTTTTAAGCCACCAAGAAGTGGCTAATCAAGCGAAGTCTGCTTCTTTTTTGACTCTCAAGACTGACGCCCACAATCGTATGATCAAATAAATAATCGCAATTTCGATGTTTTTTCACAACTCTGTCGCACATATTGTTTATGACTGGCGTTTAGCTATATTTTTAAAATTGCAGCGAAACTTTTCACTCACACTATTTGCACTCACACTGAACTCTGAAATTGGGGTACGTTCCGAAACTTATCTCTACTACTCCTTCTAATCCTTTTGAAAAAGTAAAAGTTCTGTGACCTCTTAGACGACTTTCGTCTTAGTTTTAGGCACTAAAATACGTGTAGTAATATAGCTTTCTCAATCTTTTAACGATACAATCTACGATAGACGATTGAACGATAATCGTCTGAATAGTTACGGAATCTGGGCTCAGGAGACTGAGAATAATGTCTGAGCATTCTTCCAGTCTTACAGTCTCTTTATGATTTGGTAGATCAATAAAAAAGAACTTATTTGTACAATTTTTGAAGATCGTAGAAATTTCCCCTAAAATGTAAGCATCAAATATACGTTAACGATGGATCTTAAGCAGATTTGGGAGGAAAAGGCAAAAGGATTAACATTTCATTATTGTGACATGGTTATAATATTTTACATTTTGGTGTGTTTACACTTAGAGCACCATGCTGCAAAATGCACTTTGTTGCAAAGTATGGCGGTTACACTGAGCCATTTGGCTTCAATAGATTTCGAACCACGGGTTTTGTGACTGTTGATCAGTTTTGTGTGTTCTTCTGTGACATGTCTATCGGGTGGTGTTTCATGTACGTCGTATTTTATCTAGACTATCTTCTTATATAATATATAAAAAAGAAGTGTATGGTTGGTGTGATCGCATCACTTGAGAACGGCTCGACCGAATGAAACCGAATTTTTGTGGTAGCTTAGGGGATGTTGGTAGATAGTTTTTATAAAAAAAAAAAATCTGAAATCGGTCGACCCGTTACCAAGTTATGGCTTTTTGTTTGAATGTCACTTTTGTCCACATAAAAACTACGGGAAACGAAGGACGAGACCGGGATCCTTAAAACTACGGACCCGTGCAACGCCCGCCGGGTGACTCAGCTAGTTGTGTATGTAATGAAGTTTGTGAACGATAGTTTTGGATTCTCAATATTCGTTAGGAGTCAAAACAGATTTTAGACTCAGCCAACCGGAACTGGTGTGTGTCTCAAGGACCCTTCTAGTTGTACAAACTGACTGCCGTCATCAGTTCCGCTCGTTCACACACAACATAACGAGGTAAGAAAGAAAACTATGGAGAGGGCTTATGTGGAAAAGGAAAGAACAAAATGGAATATACTCAAGTTTCAACAGCAAATTGTTGCTTTGCTAAATCTATTTGCGCTCATCTCATGTCATCAATGTTTCCAAAAATATTCTACAGCGAAGAAGAAAAACTAAATTAAATTGTTTTCGAACACTTTTATTCAATCAACCGTTGTTGAAAGTATATTTCCGTTACGTAAACTTTAATATATAAATCTCGAACTTTAACCTTTTGCTAATTAAAACATCTATATTATAAGAGTCATTGATCGAAATAAATCAAAAGAAAAATCAATTTCCTTTCAAATTGTTCTTCATTTACGGCCGCAAAACCATAAACCATCTTTTCAAATTCAAAGCAGCATTTATCGTTTCCATTAGACCAAACACGATGCTATTTCAAAAGAATTTTAAGTTTTGTCTGTTCAAACACCTCCACGTAAACCTTCCAAGAGCATCATTAATCTTAATCGACCTACGTATTTTTGCCAAAAATATTAGAAACCGTTTGAGTAACCTTTTGTTACAAAAATCATCTTGTGTTTCTCGAGAGACAACCGGAGACAGGCACGAGACACATCTGAGTAGGTGTTTCCATAAAATTTCAATAAAACATCTCCATATGAAATGCTCTTTTGGTTATAAAAATACAATCAAAACTTATTCCCATCTCACTGGCGAAGTAAGCTCTCTAGAAGATTCTCATCTCGTTTAAAATTCACCAAACCAAACAACAAGCAAAGCTAATAACGAAGTGAATTGACCGATGTGTCGTCTTTTCAATCGAAAACTGGAACTGTAAAAATATTTTATTTGATTATAAAAATGCGACATTCCTCTACGAGTAGTAACTATATAACTGCAAAACAAGTTACCACTCAATTTTAATGGTAGTTCCAGGTGAGTAATCAGTTGGATTGCGCAGATGCAATTTACACCATCAATGGTAGTGACAATGAGAGTGCAACACTCAATCGATACGAGCCGTATCGAGCAACATACATGCAATCCCAATGCGATGCAGATGGAACCGAACCACACCGAACAAAAGCGACAGTTCTAACGTTGGCGTATCGCACTCAAGATCACAGTTAATTGGATGATGCAGTTCTTCTTCTAGTGGTATTTCTGTTGGCATACTCTGGGCAAACCCACACGCCCATCAGTAGCTGCCTTCACTTAGCACCTACATGGCGTTGTGTTGGTTTTTACCTTGCATGCATCACATATAGACTTTTGGAAAGTTTTCGGATGGATTCGATAGATGATTTATGCAAACAAATTGCGAGACCATTACTTGAGTATAAAGTTCTATCACACTCTTGATATTATGGCTTTGACAATAACCTTGTCAAGACTCAAGGTTAGCACAGATCATAGGTAGAGACTTAATGCATCTTCAATGACGTGTTTTTATTCAGATATTTCCCTACCGCAACCATGAAGAGGTCATAATATCTGTGTATCAATGAAGTCATGCATAACTAAATAGAATCCGCCATAAAGCCATCAAAGTACATCAATTACCGGATTAGATCAACCCAAGCAAAGCGCATTAAATTTTTTGTTTATTTCTATTTCTGCTCATCACCTGTGCTAATAGAATTCTAATTTTCTCATAATCACCTGTGAGTGCCAGTGGGTATCTGTGGTACGAGTGTCACTCGGGCGAGAAACACCACATACCAATAACACATCATCCGTACAATAATGCATCGCGGTCCGCCAGGCACGTCGCCAGAATTAATAATAATTTTTAACGTAATTGCTTTATTTTATTCGCAAAAAAAAAGTTTATACACAGACACTTTTATGATACACCGATTGAAATGGCTCTTTCTTTGTATAGGTACATAGCTGAGGAATAGAACATGGAACTAGCAAAAAGTAAGTTGTAATTATTGATAAACACTTCTAATAATAGAAGTGCATCTGCATCTATAGAGCTGTACGATGATTCTATGAGTGATGTGATGTCATCAGGTAGTTTAGAGACAGGTAAGAGTGTTTCTGTTGGTCTTAATAAGACCATTTCTAGTTTCAATTTAGGTATTGCTCTGCTTTCTAGAAATGGGGATGTTGAAATGAATTTAAATAAAATGATGGTTTGACATATAAAGTCAACTTAGCAGTGACTTAAAAGCGAAATTATTAGTTCACCATCAACTTGGAAAGCATTAACCCACTCATTGAAAATAGAAATCGTGTTCATGGACTAGATAAATTGAGTTTGGAAGACGATGAATGGAATTCGGGAAGAAAAGATCGGTAAATTTGGTTTTGCCAGAAGATAAAGCTTTGCTTTTTTTATTAAGAAAAATTATTTAGAGGTAAATCACTTTCTGAGGGCGATTAGTTAACTCGTGTCAGTTATTCATCAAAGTTATGCTGCAAGCAGCTATTTCTGTATGTCTAGTTAGCTAGAAGGAAAATAGTTTTTGAGATTCTATTTCGGTCGTTGATTTCGACAAGATTAAGGCGGATATGTTCTTTCCGTTTACATTATGTGCATTTTTTCTCAGCATTGATTATTCTTGCTGTGAGAGTAATTTAATTTCTCAAGACATTTGGGCATACTTAAAAAAACATTATAAAGTAAATATTCATCAAGGATTTTGCTTTCTAATACTGTTGGTAAGAGATTTTGAAATTTGAACAACTTGACTTTTTAAAGTCCCTTGATAATTTTCTACACGCTACAGTCCGGGTCGGACTAGGGCCTCAACCAAAGTGCTTCTCCAGCCATCTCCGTCCCTAGCTAGCTGCCTCCAGTCTTGCACGCCAAGTTGGTTGAGGTCCTCTCCTACTTGCGTGCGCCACCTGAGTCGCGGTCTTCCTCTACTGCGCCGTCCCTCAGATTAGATTTAGGGGACGGGTAGAGCTTGCTCAGCTCCGAGCACTGCGGTGTCTGAATGAAACCTATTTTGCCAGCCCATGTGAGGACAGTTCTCCTGCTCCTGAATTGAACCAGAAGTTAGCAATCTTCTGTGGGTGGATGAGTTTGAGTTTATCTAGGGGGATAATCTCATAGTCGAGTATTTGCTTTCTAAGGCGGAAAAGTGCTGGACATTCTGTAATAATGTGCAGAGATGTTTCTTCATTTTCGAGGCATAGTCTACAGATGGGGTCCGCTACCAGCCTCATTTGGTGAAGATGTTTTCTTTTAAGATCAGTGATCGGTTAGTAGTCCTGTGCAAATTTTTAGGGTTTTCTTATTGAGGTTCAGTAGGTGTTGATAGAACGGTTTTGATGTTTTTTTCATTATATTCTGGCAAAAAGAGTTTTGAACAGATTTGACCAGATGAGTTACTCCAAGCTTTGTTTGATTCCTCCAGTAGGATATTCTTGGCAGTATGTTTGAAGAATGCAGAAGGGTTCAGGACCGACGAATGGTTTAGATGCGCCGTCTTTAGCTAAGATGTCTGCCTTCTCGTTACCATCGTAGCCTTTGTGTGCTGGGATGCTGGTTTTTCCTTGCTAGTTCAGAGACTGACATGACTGTCTCTTGGGCTAGTTTGGATCTTATGACAGGTGAGCTCAACGCCTTTAGTGCAGCTTGGCTGCCGTCCCTCGGGATTGGATTCGAAGACTTTCCGGGTCGGAGCGTTGGTGTCCATTCGCTCTACATGACCCAGCCATCTAAGCCGCTGGACCTTAACTCGTTTGACAAGGTCAGTGTCGCTCTACAGCCCGTACAGTTCGTCGTTAAATCTTCTTCTCCACTCTCTATCTATGCAGACGGGACCAAAAATCACCCGAAGAATTTTTCTCTCGAAGCATCCTTAAGCGTTCTCATCTACCTTTGACAACGTCCATGCCTCTGCGCCATATATAAGAACCGGGATGATAAGTGTCTTATACAGGGACACTTTAGTTGCTCGAGAGAGTACTTTACTACTTAATTGCCTTCTTAGTCCGAAGAAACAGCGATTGGCAAGAGTTATCCTTCGTATGATTTCAGCGCTGGTGTCGTTGTCTGAATTAATAGCGGCGCCTAGGTAGACAAAGTCCTTAACTGCCTCAAAGTTATAGCTGTCTATCGTGACGTTCTGTCCAAGACGTCGGTGTTATGTGTCCTTTCTTGATGACAGCATATACTTGGTCTTGCCCTCATTGACCACTAAACCCATCTTCTTCGCTTCCGTCTCAATGCTCATGAACGCTCCATTGACATCACGCTGCGTTCTTCCAATTATGTTAATATCGTCGGCATATCCGAGCAATTGGACGGATCTTCGAAAGATTGTGCCTCTTGTGTTGACGTGGGAGTTTTGCACTATTCTTTCAAGAACGATGTTGAAGAAGTCGCATGACAGTGCATCGCCTTTTCTAAAACCTTTTTTGGCATCGAATTTATCGGTGAGATCTTTTCCGACCCTGATGGAGCAGCGTGCGTTCTCCATCGTAATCCTACACAATCGGACAAGTTTGGTAGGGATGCCAAAACTAGACATGGCTCTATATAACTCCTCTCTATAGATGCTGTCATACGCAGCTTTAATATCGATAAAAAGGTGGCAGTAGGTGGACTTTCCTAGTCTAAAGCCACACTGATAAGGGCCTAACCAGTTCGTTACGTAGAATTTCAGTATTTCGCAGTACTGCCCTGGGAAGGTTCTAAGCAACATCTATGAAAATAGCCGAACAGACTTGTTTTTCTTTAAGGACCTACAATATTGTGCCGATTCCCGATTCTGAACGGCTGGCTGAGTTAGAAAGCGCTTTTCATAGTAGTGTGCAATTACTCTGACACTAATCCTCAATTCTTCGCGAAAAGCGATGAAAGGTTCTAAATTCATGAAGTCTGACGTAAAATTTTTTATATGTGTATTTGCCTATATACCTATGCCCATGCCTATCTTCTCACCTGGTTTCGATTTTTCGGAACAATTTATAACATTCTCTTACGAGTTTTCCGGATGTCTTGTTTCAACGTAGAGCACCAACTTGAAGGATTGAAGGTTTCCTTTGATCTTAGTTCTCACAATTCTATCAAGTCTTGCGAGTTATTTCTACTTTCATCTTCACCTTAACTGCAAATCCTAGCATTCGTCATAAAACCGAGAAAAAAAATTAACGGCCCTGAATTCGGGCGACTGGGTTAGCTTTAACACCCAAACATTTACTCCTGGTTCTCACTCAGTCTGTGAAAAGCTTTCAAAAAAAAAGAAATTTTTTACGGCGGTGTTTTTGGTTGTGTTTCGAGCTGTGTTTAGTTTTGAAATCCTTAGAACAAACTTTTCTCCATTAGACATGGTAGTGATAATGAATATTTAGAATTCACTGATTAAGAGGTTTGAAACCAAGATTTTACTTAAAGGCGTATGCAAAACTCAAACTTTAACATCAGAAGCGTTGTCAATAGTTCGAAATTCTGTACAATTACTAGACGCAAACTTGATGTTGTGCGTTTAGGATCTTTGAGAAAAAGGCGATAAGAATAGTTTCAATGGCTGAGAAAGGCGAAATGATCACACAAGGACAGAGAACATCGACTTATTGGACAAAACTTCGCAATAGACGGTCAGGAAAGTAGTTAACCTTGCAGAGAGTGAGAAGAGAGAGAAAGTGGAATCAATTTAGTCGTTTATCATTTTACTGACAACCGAAGTGCAATGTTTTTAATTTTGATTTTTATAGAAGAAGGTGTAGGAAATGTTATTTATTTTTGCTTGCATTTGGTGTAAAATCTGTTAACGAAACTTTTGTTTTGCTATTTTTTCAGATGACTTGACGTTTGTGTTGAATATACCTTTTCTGCGCTCAAAATGCGAAAGCTGAAAGTTCTATAGACATTCATTTGACACATTGGATATAACTAAGCTACGAGTATTCTGTCCATCTTTCAACTTTTTATTCCAATATATGAAATCAATTAAAAAACTTTAAATCATTTCAACTTTACAACATCATCGACGTGCACAAAAATTATTTTGAGTTAAATTCATTTGAATTCAAATGTTTCTCGCGCTTAATTTTCTCTACTCAATTTGTCATGTGTGATAGAAAGAGACAAGCGTCTTTTGAAACTCTCAAATTCTCTCAAACTGCAATGGCCGTCGACAAGTACTGACGTTTCGATGTAAATCAATTCTTTTAGTGATAATTTGTTAAAGATCGTCTTCAAATTCACAAATTCTTTCCAATTTATTGTTTTAAAGTAAATGTGAATCGAAATTTAGTTCGCGGAAAGGCATTTTTTGTTTTAATTAAAGTTGCGGTGGTGCGTGGTGTGGAATCGTAGTGTTAATTGTGTTTTGTCAATCGTATTCGTAGATTTGGCGAGTTTTTCAATCGGTTTGCTACTGAAATAAAGTCTTTAAATTAAAGTTTTTGTCCGGGAAGTGTTTGATTAAAGTGTTGTGTTGCGTTGTGGTCAAGTAAATTTGTTAAATTTTGTTTAAATTTTGCTCTATTCAATCTAATTGATAAAGTTTCATGTCTCTTTCGGGTTTATGTGTGTAATAAATCAAGATGGCCGTCCATATTTAGAATTTTCGCTAATAATTCGTGTTTTTCTTTCGATTGCACTTGTTTCGGTTTTGAATATTGATTCAATTGTGATGTTTTTTTTGTCCCTCGCGGGTTTAAGAATCTGTGCTTCTGTTTCGTAGTAAGAATCCTGGAATTATGATTTGTTGTGGTGAGTAAACCTACCAATCTTTGTAAATGTTTCTTTATTCACATTTTCTGCAATAGAAAACTGCAAAGAGTTTGCAACAAAAGTTAATAAACATAAGTTTTGAGTGCCTTAGGACCTTTCAGTAGAGTTTGTTGAATTTTTCATCTGCCAATAAACTTCTTTTTTTTTTTCCTTTGACAGCTGTGATCATTTCCATCTCAAAGGGTCCCAGTTGTCGGCTCCACTCTAGTGATTCGCCTGTGGTGTTGATCATGTGAATCGTCAACAAGTCTCCCAAATTTGGATTATTTTGTGTTTAAGGTCAACTTTTGGTTTTTGTATTTGCATTTCTGTGTGCCAGTAGTTTTTGGACTGTGCCTATCTTTTTTGATTTTGCCTGTAACACAAAGCTTAAAGTCTACAAGACAAGAACCACTTGTAGGACTATGTTCATTACACTTGTTGAAGATCAAGCATTCTTGTACCTTTGTGTTACATTATGCTGCTTGTTTTACAAGTACTTTTAGTTTTGTTTTAGAGACCCCTAGTGGCGATTTTGTCGGATAGTTATATAAAATTGCCTTTTTGCGACTTTTCCTGATGCCTTCTTTTAACCTGACAACCAACCAACTTGAAAGCTTCCGTTGATCTTGGTACTCACAATTCTATTATAAGCTTTGTGAGTTACTACTACTTTCATCTTCATCTTAGCTGTACGAAAAACTGCAGCATAGAGTCTTCTCTTCAACTTATTAGATATCATTTTATAAGAGTTTCCCGCTACTTCACCTAGCAACAACATAAATTACTGGCTGCATGCGTACCACAGCTACATTTCCTCTAAATTTCATTCTGGGACTGGGATCGATCCATCTTTTTATAAAAGTGAAAGAAAACTGGCGTGTCATCCGTTCTTTCATCAAGAGCAGCTCATTTAGAATTTAAACCCAAAGGCTTTCCACGACCTTTCCAATATTAACTTAACGGCCTTGATGGTAGCGAAAATGCAAACATTTTGGCCGAGGACGTTGTCTCTGAGCCATTCTTCGGTCCTGCACCATTTTGTGGTGTAAATAAAAACCTCTTGCCAAGAACATCCTACTGGATGAATCCAACAAGGCTTGGCGTGACTTCTCTATTCAAACATGATCATATCTCTGGTTTATGACAGAATAGGCTCACAGAAACAATCTTTATTGAGCCTAAACAGGATAACCCTCAAAACTTGAGTTGGATTATTAATCAACCACTGTTCTCTAAGACAAATACATCACACCAAAGAAGGTTGTGGGCAGACTCTATTTGCAGACTATGCCTTGAAAGTCATGAATCATCTCTGATTATAATAGCAGCATATTCAGCACTTCTACGGTCTTATAGAGCTGAAACTAGATCATCCCACATGATTAACTCAAACTGGTGCACCGACAAAGGATCATTGAATTCTAGTCCAATTCATTGGCAGAAGAACTGCTCTGGAACTTCCTATGAGTTGGCAAAATAGCTTTCAACTAAACGCCGCTCCGCAGTGTTCAAATCTACATGAGTTCAACCCACCACATAATCTAATCTAACCTAATCTTATCAGTTCAATACCCACCCACAACAATCCTGGAACTGTAAACTTTCAGCTTGATTGGACGGCAATTATCGCAACTTTATGTATCTCCCTTTCTTTTGTACATTTGTGAATAAGATATCTTTCCCTCCAGTACTCTAGTACTCCTCGGTGCTTAAGTAGCACCCTGTTGCCACCTGCAAGCTTCGTTGTGAGTATTGTGGGCCTTATTGACATCCAACGCCTCTTTTCTTTTTCAAAAATTCAAATGGTATCACGTTGGGACCAATTTTTTTGTCTTTTCTTAAACACCTAACCAACTTCTTTTACTTCAGTTTTTAGTACTTCAGTTCAGTTCGGTTGAGTTTTCGGAGAGTGCTGCCCAGAAAACTGTTAGTCTAAAAGCCCATCGCAATACTGTCGTGTGCAGAACTTCATCGCGTCATCAACAAGAAGTTTTCCTGGGGCATCGTCAATAAGCTCCCTTATTCAAGTTGTTAACTGAGAGAGTTGTTATCCTTTCAAGATCATGAGGCTCGTGGCTCCGAAAAAGAAGAAAAAGAAAAAGAGACATGTTCAAGAATCATTTCCCTATAACTATTTAAGGTGAGGACGAAATACCCGGTCATAAACACCACTTTAACGTTCATACCTCATAGGCACAAGCGAGAAGTCTGTACCTTATTTAGTTTTTTAGTTGCCT
Source organism: Melanostoma scalare (assembly GCA_949752695.1). Taxonomy (NCBI): domain Eukaryota; kingdom Metazoa; phylum Arthropoda; class Insecta; order Diptera; family Syrphidae; genus Melanostoma; species Melanostoma scalare. Next base: position 8,213,252 of record OX456986.1, on the reverse strand, counting down.
CTTCATTTATATTTTCTGTTCGAAAGCCATCCTCTTCGATGTAGGACTCATTGCACCTTCTGGACACAACAAATGTCTATTTTCTCACTTCCTGGTACTTGGCATCCGTCAAATAGTTGCAAAACCTCTATTCATCTGGTATTAGAGCAAAACGCACTATTAGCCCCAGGACAATCCAATTAGATGCACAAATGAGTTTGTCGGCCGTTAGTGTAAAGTGTTTCCATTTACCAATTGCATAGGCGGAAGGTATGGTACCCTCTTGCATTTTTTCTGCCTGATCCTTCGGTTAGTTTTCTTAAGACCGTTCTGCTATTTCCGTGTGTAATTAAAATACCTCTACTTGTATGCTCTGCGGGATTAGATTTAACGTCAATCCAATGTCACGGTCAAAATTGTTTCTGTTGCAAAAAAAAAAGTTAATGGCGAAAGAAATTGTATCACATTAGATATGGACCGCAATTTGTGTAATTAAGTCGTAAACTATAATAGTCTGTACGGCAGCAAATAGTTGGGTAAGAAAACGCGATCTTAAGAGATTCACACGCGTATTCAAAGCTTCAATCGTATTATGTTTGAAGTGGTTAGTCGGTGCGACTACATAGACAATGAGTTGAGACAATGGCTGCGTGTGTCAATGCATCAGGCATTCCACGCGAAAACGAAGACATTTAGGAACCAACCCCTGCGATTTAATTCAAGTTTGGTCTAAATTAAGACATTACTTATATTTATTAATTGAATGTCTTGAAAAAATTGGTTTTAAATAACTACTTGCCAGGGAGCACAGCAAACCATGACTCAAGGCTTATTTGCTGTCAAGCTTAAAATACAAACACCTGGTTTCTTAGTGACTTCAATGCTAAATGACTAATTTATTGTTTTTTCCTTGTGGTCCCATATTAAATTCCACTTATGAAATAATCAACCAGAAGCAAAAATCACACATATAAATATAGAAAAATTATTCAAATAAAAATTCATCACAATTTTGTCCAGTGATTTAATGACAACTTCAAATACATTCCTCATTAACTTGTCTTTATCAATTGCAAGAGTAATGTTTGCTCAGCATCGAGTGTGGTGATATTTCGTTAGAATATATTCTTAACAACCAACCACACAGGGAATTCACAAAATAATATTTGACTAATATAAGTTGATGATCTAATGGTTGTATTAATCATGATCATGATGATCATTTTGCAGTTTGTGCCTAAACACGCTCTCAACAGGCATCAAGTTCTTCCAATTCAAGGCAAATGTTTATAATGCAGTCGAATTTGATTTGTTTAACGGTAAGAATAATCAAAAACTAATAAAAAATATTATGGCGGGATAACTGTGAAAACAACTTCTGCATGAGAAATGTTATAAATTGTAATTGATTGTCAGACATGCAATTAACATGGCGAAATGGGACTTGTCTGAGGATGTGGGTGGATTTGCTTTTATGAACAAGTATTTGGGTGTTTTGAAAAAAAGATGTTTTGGTCTAAACAAAGCCGTGACATTCGTCGGTTTGTCGTCAGACGCATTTTCTTTGAACTTTGAGTGTACCATTTTTCGTTGCTTCCTTAAAGGAGGTTTTCGAGATCTGACGGAATTGCAACGTGAGCAAGGCGGGTAAGGCGCCTGCTTCCAAATAAAGTTTTGTATTAACATTTCATCGTACAGATTGATACATTCAGACAAATTCAGAAGAAGCAAAAAGGGAGACAAACCAAAACACTCCTTGTGTAGGCAAATGTAACGACATCTGCATTTGGTTGGCGTCATCGTGAAACAATCCAAAACCGGAATGCTTGCCGACGCTTTCTGCGGTCAACGCTAGAGTTCCCCATGAGCGGATCACTAGTGGGAGTTTGTTAAGTGGGAGAGCAGTGATCCCTTCGACATCGACATCGTAACGCTGGAAAAAGGAAGAAGAAGAAGACATGTCTTCGTACAGGATGAAGATAGGTTAGGTTAGGTGGGAGGGCTGTCAGCTAATGATTATGTACGTACATACATTGCCTGACACACTAAGACCACAAGGGTCCATTGTGATACCACAGAGCTCAGCCAGCTAATCACCTACTAATCCCGCAACAAACCCGATGTGAGTTTAACGAGTTAATTACACAATAATCTGTCATTTCGGGACTAGCCGGTTAATCACCTGCTAGTCGAACCACGCGGAGCTTTTAATGTATTTTGAAAGACTTTTGGGTCTATGTAAGCTTAGTCGCTAGTATCGTCGAAGTAGAATTCACCGAGATGAGTTTTCCTCTTATGAAGTAGTGCAGAGCATGAACAAAGGAGGTGTTGAACGGTTTCTTCCTCTTCTTCACAAATGCAGCTTCTGCAGAAATCATTTGAGTGCACACCAAGTCTTTTAGCGTGTCTTCCTATTAGACAGTGTCCCGTAAGAACACCTATGGTGGAACCTAGATACAGGCGGTTTAAGGCTAAAAACTCTCGAAGAGTTTGTGAGTCTACACACGGCCAAACTTTTTTGGTTGCAAGGCAGTTGTTACTCTCAGTCCATGTAGTGTTTGTTATCCTTAAAGCGTCTTGTCTAAGTAGGAGCTTACGTGCATCGATAGGTATACCTTTATTGCTCCATTCTGAGCGTAGGGGCTAGTTCGTACAGTTGCCTGGTATGTCCCTGCGAATGTTGAACTGATTTGACATCCCCCTCAGAGTAATTTGACTGTTTGGAACCGTGATGGATTTTGTAGAGTCAGAGGCAAGAGATTTAAGGGAAGCTTGGCTGTCGATTCGAATATCCGTGGGGGATATGATGTTTTCTTTGAGCCAAGACGGCACTTCCTTAATCGACAGAATTTCCGCTTGGAACACACTACAATGAACGGGTAAGCGGAAGAAGAGACTGAGATTCAGTTTTTCTGACTATATTCCATTTCCTATACCTTCGCTGTTTTTTGAACCATCGGCGTAGAAGTGTATTGCTTCATTTTTCACGATTGTACGATCCTCCAATACAGATCTCGAGGGGATGGTGATTTGGAAATTGTTATCAAGCACCAGTTTGGGTGTGGTGTAATCGGATCGATTCAGTAGTAATCTCAAGTTATTTAGAATGATAGTGTGACCAATTTGATTATTGGTTCACTGTGATAAAGCTCTGAGTCGAGTACCTGAGGGCGTCCGACGGAGTCGTCTTCATTGTGCCACTAATACACAAACAAGTCGTTCTTTGAACTTTGGCTAGCTTGTTGTAGTTAATCAGCTTGTCTAGTGCGGTCCACCAGACATCCACCACGTATGTGAGTATCGGTCTTATTAGCGAAGTATACAACCAATGGGTGCTTTTGGGAGAGAAATGCATTTCCCACCGATGACTTTTTTACAAGAAAAGAGTGCCACGTTGGTCTATTTATTCCAGGTCATTTTTTTTTGTCAAAAATGAGACCTAAATATTTAGCTTGATTTGACAGTGTGAGAGTTACCCCCTTAATAGTTGGGAGTCTAAAGTCGGGAATTTTGTATTTCCTCGTAAAGAGAACTAATTCCGTTTATATTCACTCCACAATCTTCAGCCCAGTTTTTAAGCTTGTTTAGTGCTGTTTGTAGCAGCTCAGCTAGGGTTTGTGGGTGCTTGCCTGAAACAGCAATTGCTACATCATCGGCATAGGCAATTGTCTTGAAACCTTCATCTTCTAGGTCGATAAGCAATTTGTTAACGACCAGGTTCCTCAGGAGAGGGGAGATAGAACTCCTTCCTGTGGGGTTCCTCTATTGGCAACTCTGCTTGTTTTGTAGTTCCACATCTTGGAACTAATGATTCTGCTGCTGAGCGTTGTTATTATCATGTTATTGATGCATTCTTCATTTAGTATTATTATTAGTATTTATTTAATTTTAGTATTATTTTAGTATTAGCATTTGCTGTATTGTTGACATTGTTAAATACACCCTATATGTTTAGAATGAAGATACCTGCTTACGTTCATCGCGTTCCTGCGTGCTGTTAAAGAATAGAAAGCAAACTCCCATTCATCATTCCCATTAATGACAATAATGTGGTTTTATATTTTTGTCGGTGGCAAACTTTTTCTTTAGCGCCTTGCATTAACGTTGCATTGTGAAATTGAATCAAATGATCGTTGGTGTAAAGTTTTGTAGAAAATTACGGTTTTGATTTATCAAAAATAGTAATTGTTTTTTGTTTTACTTATAAAATAAAAAATGTTGCGGGGATTAAGCTGTCGTCACACAGCTTGAAATCTAAAAACTGTTTTGCGTTGTTCTTCAGGTCAATGTCCCTTTGTTGTCCACAGCTTTTGAACAATTCAACCGAAACCCAAGAAGAAACCAATTGATAAAATCTTCCTTCGTTACTGCCAGTCTCATTTTTCCCAACTTATCGGCCATCCATTGATTTGGAACCCTAAATGATGTGTAAACAGCACCAAGACTTTCCTTCAAACGAAACAACTTCCTAGTCCTTAGTCTAACGTAACAGCTAAGCATTACTCACTACATTGTATATCAGGAATAGCCCTTGTCGCAATACCAGAACGACTCCAATTAAAGTTAAACAAACCACACGAAACCGGAAAAGGTAGCAGAAGCGTAGGCGTTCCTTATGGTCACACCATCTATCCTGACACTGCGATTTATCTTTCTCTTGTTTCACACCATCTCACGGAGTTGAAGATTTGTCGTTGTTTCTTTCTTTATTTTGTGTGTGTTTTTTTTTTATTTTTGTGTCCGTCTTTCCTATGCCCTTAGATAGTTTTGCGAAATTTCATCTAACAGCGTAAGGTTTCAAACCAGGCGAGTGAACATTAATCAAGTTCTTTATACAACTAGACAAAACGAACAAAAAGTGGATAGTTGGGACTTTTTCGCTAGGAGACAAGAAGAAGAAATGGGCTTCCCAGACTAGTGCTTGTTACTTAATTCTGCAAGCGTAGATTACTTAGCAACATAATCCTCCCGCAGTGTTCTTGTGCCATTGGTAAATGTAATAGGAAGAGATAACGCCAGTTGACGAGCATTTTGCCGGCGACACTTGGAAAACCAGAAGAAGAACAAGAAGAAGTTTCTGGGAAAAAAACCAAAGCACTCGTTTATTTGTCCACCGTGTCGGCGAACTTTGACACCGCGCCGCGCACAGGAGAATAAATGTCGTGCCACAAGTTGTCCTTTTTATTTTCTTTTTAAGTTTTTTTTTTGCGTGTTTCTTTGTACAGGAAGTTGGCCTCCACCGCAATCTCATGTAGTCCGCTATCGAACGTGCTGTAAAGTGGTTTATGTTTTTAGTCGTAGGCTGTGTGCAACTTTGTTGGAGAAGCATTAAGCGTTTGTGTTGCTGTTGTTGTTATTTGAAGAACCTATTTGCAAGGTACACGGACAAAAAACAACACTAAATTGGCTGCGATGTTCAAAGACAAATGGCCGCAGGCAATGAGCATATTGAAATTGTTGATGGTGGTAATTCCTGTGGGATTATAACTTCACTTGTCTGTCTACCCGCACAAAGGTGACTGAGACTGAGGCATTCCTTGTGCCCTTCTCTCTCTCTCTGCAAAAGGAGGAAAAATTTGAGTAAATAGCTTTTGCTTGGGTGAAGAAAAATTCTTCTTTGGCAGTCGTGAATAACTTAAATTGAATTGCGAAACTGATTTGTCACATGAAGAGGCGGCTATTCAACATTTTCTATCAAAATTGTTTTCTTCATTTAAGACTCTGATCACATGGAAGTCATTCCGTTTTATGTTTACTGGAGACCTATAATCTCCGAGTAGTCCATCCCTCCATTCACTTTCAATTAATTTTATTTGCTATTACCCATCACTCTTACGTGCGACGCTTGAATTCAATTTTTCACGCTCAATATCCAGCACACACGAACTCCCCTCATCCGGCGCTCACCACTAAAACAAGGATTATGATAACGAAGTCTTGTCTGCCGACAAAGCAACCTTTCAGCAGAGAGTCATAATTTTAATTGGAAAAAATTAGCAACAGTTTAATACAAAGAGCGCGAATTCAAAAAAAGAAGCGCATCAGCCTTAGAATTATATCTCGCAGGCAAATATTTATACTCCATCTTTGAGCTCGAGACACATACACTTGCATTCCCTCATAGCCCATTCGAGCACTTGAGACGATGCTAGACAAGACATTTTGCTATAAACAAAAAGAGAAGAAAGGCCGCTCAGGGCAAAGCGGGTCTGAGACGAGACGCATCCAAAGTTTCTAATTACCTACCGCAAATAATTTTTAATTTCTTCTTCGGTGGAGAGTAATGGGGCTGCATCAGCAAAGTGGGTGGTGCCGTGGAGCGATTAAGTTCAGCTAGAGCTTGACATTGATGCTGTTGCGCGCACTGTCACAGAGGGTACAAGTCTAGAGTTCCGGCATGGCAATGGCGACCGGCTAACTAACATACACACTCATGGATTGTCATTAGCATATTTATTAAGATGCCACACAAGCTGACAGAATGAGGTCGAGCGATGGGTATTTTTAGTGTTTGTGCAGGTGCGGGAGATTTGATGATTTAAAGCGCCTTTGGTTGCATAGCAATTAAGATGTTAATATGTCGAGGCTTATGTTATGCGATAGAGTCTTTTTTTCCACCTAGAAGGCTTTAATCAGTTGAACACCTAGCAAATTGTCAGCTTTGAACGTGGTATCTAAAGAAGATAAATAAAAATACGCGAAAGTCTATGTTAAGTTTGCATTTTAGCCTGCACCATAATTAATGCGATGAAAGTGCATCTCATGGGAGCTTAGCATGATGCTGCTTCTTTGAGATGGGTATGGGAGGTGGTCGTGGAACTTTGATGTCGTTAAATTATATCAATTTCGCTTTGAATGTTCGTAAAACAAAGCTCATATGTGGTTTCTTACGACCCTAAATGAAGCTTGTTTCCACATTAATGTCCATTTTAAATTAATTAATGTTTTTGTTTTCTACATACATTTCTTAAAGCATGTCCAACACTTCTTGTATGAGTTATTCAGATCAAGGGCACCCTGTGTTGTGTCACGTTGGTCTATCTGCAGGTAATTTCTAGATAAATTATATTTCATTTTGGGGATGTTGGGCATCATATACTTAGAACTAGAGCGTCTATCATTATATTCTGTTGGTATACTGAACTTCCTGTAATGCTGCGAGTTTGTTTTCTAAAATTTCTGTGCGCCTGGAATTAGGACCCAAGTCCCCAAAATTCGTTTCACAAACAGCAAAGGCATATGCTGAAATAAAAATGATGTATAGGCAGTGTGCAATGCCCAGAAAGGAATTTGTTGTTTATGTAGTTTCACAGCAAGGCCTATGCTTTCAGAGGAGACTCATAGTATGGGTTGTGTTTTCGTTAGAAAAGCTGTCCAAGCGCCAGTGACAGAAAATGAAAAATTTCAATAAATTGAATTCAACGAAGTGGGGATGGGACAGGACCTAGTGCTTTTCTATCAGCCATCCCTGTGAGGAATTAGTTTTTTTTTACAATTTTCTAACGCTTCTGAACTTCTTTTTGTCCAGCACTATTAATGGCAATTTTTTCTTGAAAGTCTTTCCAAATTTTGGAGAGAAGCTATACGAAAAACGTTTGGATCTTACTTTGAGTCGAACCCGGACTTCTCAAGTACCAGCTCAATTCTCTAAGCATTGCACCAGTTCTGCGACAAGAGAAAATGATTGTCTTGTATATAAAAAAAAAGTCCTTTTTTGGCGTTGTACAGGGAGCCAAGAGTTTTTGTTACTTTCAGTTTTAACATAAATATGTGCCAATTTTTCAATTTTTTACAACGAGAAATAAGTCGAAGTGAAAAATTTTCCTTGAGCGAGAAATTTTTACTATTCATAGGGCCCTTAACTTATTTCTTTCAACACTTATGACACGCCCAGTATAAGAAACCCTAACGGAAATTAATATGGGCTAACATCTGTGTAAAAATGTCTCCGACCCTTCGACTGTTTAAATAAACCAAATTCGTGGAACGGAAGCTATCTGTTTAGGAACTAGGACTAATTGCAATATCACTGAAAATCAAATTGGAAGTTGGTAGGCTTTGCATACGTCGCTTCGGTCGGAAGTATTGATTTTATCTTCAACGTGCGAGTTATGTATTGCAATACATTGACATGCTGTGTGCGACTCTTCTGCGTGTTTAGAATTTCCAGATAAATAAAGTTTAGGTTAATTGTTTGGGTTAGGTGACCTTGAATAAAAGTTCCTCTCAATTATATGGAGGTATGTCTCGTTGCTTGCTGAAATATCTGTGCACCTGGCATATGGACCAAGTACCCCAAAAATTTATTTCACAGTTTGACTATAGTCACAGAACATACAAAGTGAAGTGATGCTTTGTGGCAAGGACCACTAAGAGATTTGTGGTGAGAGAGACTGTTTCAGCATGTCCTGCCTGTGCAGAGGATTTTTATTTGTTATTTCAATGCCGCCGTTGGAGAGATAAAAAATTTCGGCTATAATATCTGATGTTAGTGCGGGGTTGTGAAAGAATAGATTGTGGTGGCCCTGTTCTATTGTCGCACGCGAGTATCGTATATCATTTGGTATATATGACTTTTCAAATAAAATCAAGTCCATTTGGAAAAGCCGGATTAGATAGACTTTCTATTTGAGTTGCTACCATAATTGGACGGTGGTATGCGAAACATTCTACATTTGTTGGCTAAAACTTATGTATGCCTGGTACAAGTATAACGTTCCCCAAAATTTGTTTCATTTCAAGGGCCTTGGTTCCCATTCAACACAAAAGTTAATCTTCCTAAAAGGGTCGTGTGACGCACTTGCAAGGGAATACAAATTTTGTCCGATTGCTCTGAGGAAAATCAAACTTACGAGATTACTAAGCAAAGCATACATTCGAACTCATACACTTGTTTTAATGAATATCTTTGAGCTATTGCCTATTTCCCTTATACAGGGTGTTCCAATTTCAATAGCCATACATTGAAATGTTATTTTGCACAATTTTTTTTATTTGCTCATTGTTAAAATTTGTATATGTTGCGATTGGGAAACTAGTACTTAAAAAATAACTAAAAAAATATATTAATAAAAATGTTGTTTATGTATTTTTCTTTTTAATTTCAGGTTATTTATTGAAATGCTGAAAACGTGATTAATAAAGTTTGGTATTGGAAATGCAGTGTTCAAATGAAGAAAGGGGTAAGCGAAATTGATATTGTCTCCTTCTTTTCACACCTACTAATTATTACATTGATTAATTAAATAAGTTAAAACAAATTGGATTACATGCTCCCTCTCGCCAATATTTTAAAGATTTATGGAAGAAAATTTATTGGAAGGAGTTCTGAAGGGTGGGTCAAATACGAGTTTCTTTTTTGAAATACCTTTAAAATTAACCAAATTTAATCTTCTTTATAAAAAAAACATTTTAAATAATTACGAAGTACAATGGCGTTCAATTGGCTGCCTCGGCTGACTTCGCAATAGCGCTTTCTGTTACTCCATTTTTCCAAGACCTTGTTGATGGTTTCGGGCTCTACCTCACGGATTGCTTGAATGTTATTGGCCCTAGTTCCAAAAACGGTAAGGGATTTTTTCCTTAACATCGGTCGTTTACTGTTTATCCCAAAAAAGTCGAAAGGTGGACACACATCGAAAAGACGATTTGGGAAAATAGTGCGAAAAAATTGGTTGTGACATGAGCTGAGTGGCATGGGGTGCCATCCTGAATGGACTAAAGTGTTCAAACCCATGTCATCTGTTTCAATAAAAAGAAGTCGGTCGACAGGCTCTGTAGGCTAGGTTAGGTAGAATGCGCTGACGGTTGATCTTATTTCCATCACACTTAGATCAATGTAAATCCATTGTGATACCCTGGAGTATTATAACGTCCTAAAAACCTATGAGTTTATGGTTGGTTAACTTTTAACCATTTTGTGGCCTTAATGAAGTTCAACAGGCTGTTTCTTGGAGTGTCTGATGATTCTTCTAGTTCGTTGAAGAAGTAACTGCGCCTAGAAATTTTTTCCTAGTGTGGCAGATTGCTGGGCAATGACAAAGGAAGTGAGTGGTATCCTCATGTTCGTCTTCGTCATTGCATCCTATGCATAAGTCTTCGGTGTAAAGACCCATTTTCTTTCTGTGTTAGGTTGTGTCCTGTTATAATACTGATAAGCGATTGTAATGAAGGCCTATTCAGAGATAGAAGCCTTTGAAATCCGTTCTTATCGTATTTGGGCCATAGTTTCCTGGAAGTGGCACAGGAATCTAGGCATTCCCATCTTTCATTGGATTTTCGTTTTAATTTGTTACCAATGATCTGTTTATAACTTCACATGGTGAGGCCCTGATTGATTGGATAATGAGAGAAGGGTCAATTGCTGATCCTTTTCTCGCTAGTTCGTCCGCTTTTTTGTTTCCCGATATGCCACTGAGTGGCAGAAATCGTTTTTATTGCTGCTTGGCTATCAATGAAAAAAGTGATGTCAGCATGGCTCTGTACCTAATGCCCACCGCTGAAATCGTCGTTCCCAGCATCATTTTTTGAAAAAAAGTGTCCTTTGAATCCACTACTCTACAATTTGCTTCCCAAACTGTCACTCTTTGTGTGGTGGCATTAGCCTTGCTGCATTGAAGTGTGGGTTTTCCGAATCCCAAATGCGGTAATTTTGTCTGTTTCCGTTATGGAAATGTGCCTAGTCAGAAAAGATGATTTTTCTCCCAAAATCGTTGTCCAATTAAAACTGCTAAGCGGATAGTAGTGTCTTCAATTGGGGTGTACTCTCAAGACCATTTCTCGTTGATGATGAGATGTGGTCTCTGGCACAATTCGCACTGGGGCTTTGAGGAACTCGCAAGCAGGATCTCTTTTGACTCACGTCTAATGGATATACCGTCGGACATGATGATCCCAAGGCTCAAACTGCGCTAAAAATTTACGGTCAACTTTCCTTCAGTTCAGGACTGGTCCACTAAGCCAGGAAAGGATTGTTATCGAATTTTCACATATGGTTCAAAATTGGATGATGAATCTGGCGCTGTTGCCTTTGTGGAGAGTGATTACATACGACTGCACGCCTCTTTAGGATCATACGGATACGTCTTCCAAGCGAGGGCGTATGCTATCCAAATGGCTGTAAGCTACGTTACGAACAATGGCTGCAATGGGGAGAAGTATCTGTATTTGCAGCGACAGCCAAGCTGTGCTTAAGGCCCTTCTCAACCCTCTTACTACTTCAAAAGTGATCCAGGAATGCAAGAGCTCGCTGGATGGCCGCATTTAGAAAGACTAAATTCATTGAGTCCCTTCACACCATCACGGCATAACTGGAAATGAGATCGCTGATGAACTTGCTACTACCGTAGCTGCTACCTGAACCGTAGCTAGGTCTACCAGGTCCTCAGTGAGAGCTTCAATCAACGATTACATCTGTCAAGAGCACAATCGTAGATGACATGCCTCCATTGGATGCAGATAGACCAAACGCATGCTCCCCAACGTTGATAAAAAGACTGCAACAGTTTTGCTATCCTGTAGCAAAAAAGAATGTAGAAAGCTTATTGGCGTTGCCACGGGGCACTTTTCTTTTGCAAAGCACTTAAACGTGTTAGGCTTAAGTGATACCACACTCTGTGAATCTTGTAGAAAAGATGAGGACACCGATACACGATACTGACTTTATTTCAAGATTTCTATCGGGAAACAGCTATCAGTGTCAAAATAACTTATGTTTTAAAAGAAAGCACTAAATTACCCATCCTTTGCTCACATAATTAAATTTTTAACAATTCAATCATTCACAAGAACCCTGTCTTTTTTTCTATTTTTCTTTTATATTACAATTGCAAGTGTATGCGACTGATTTACTGTTTGTTTAATCCTTATTTATTTAAAACACTTGTAAAATTTATGAGTACATATATTGCTTTTTTTTGTTACTGGTGGCATAACCCACTAGCGGATCACTAGTTTGAAGCAGTTAAGTAGTAGTGCTTTGATCGCTTGGAGATCACGATGCCAGTGACGCCTGAAAAAAGAAAGATGATGAAAGACGGCAGTGGTGGAGTAAAGGTTATGTCAGCCCGTTGTGTGGAAGTTTGAGGTTCGAATCCTAGAAACGTAAAAAAATTTTGACTGCACTCGCCAGCAGTTAATTCACTGCCATGAGAAGCGCATTTCCACTCCGTGAGTCGGCCGTTCAGTATCGGCATAAAATTGTTGGCCCTTGAACTGCTCCAGGCATTGAGATTCCCTGAGATTTTGTTGCGCCACCCTGTGGTCCCAATTGACTTTTCTCGTGGCAAAAATCCTAACTTTTGAACGCATTAAGATATTGGCACAATTTTTTCTCCTTAAAAAGGCGCGTCATCCTATTTATTTTTTATTTTATTGACTTCAAAACAGATAAGCGAGTATCTTCAACATAAAATTACTTTGAGTATTTAACCCCCACGTTGTATTCATCCATAACGATATATCATTCCTTCCCTAACCGAATTTTCCTAGAAATGAACCACACAACATAACGTCCGTCGTGTGGACAGGTTGGCTTTCATAATAATCTAATTACTTATCATACCAATGGAAATAGACCCAGTGGTTATGATATCTGTGTTCATGGTTGGGTATGTCCTGTGTGTATTTAGAAATTCCACCGTTTTTAGGATGCTGGGTTAGATAGATAGTCGTGGCGTACTTATGGACCGCTGCCATAAACATTTGGTGAACGTTGAACTTTCCGTAAAATGAACAGGCTGCTTGCTTACGTTTCTGTGTGCCTGGAATTAGGACCATGTTCCCCAAAATCGAATACAAAAACAGAACAAGCGCATTTAGAAATAGAAGTGGTTTGTACGAGTGAGGCCTGGAAGGCAAATTTTAGTTATGGAAGTTTTAGCGAGGTATGTAGCATGGATAGATTTAGTGGATGGATAGACAAAATGCTTTTCATAAATATCAATAAGATATTGCTTTGTGTGTATCATAGTAACTCTTTTAGATGATAGTCAATTTAGAACCTAAATTAAGTGAGAACAAATTTTACTTGTCAATTTCCTTTATTATTCCATCGAGTATTGAACATTGAACTATAGAATAAGACATGAAGAAAGTTGCATATAGAATTTTCAAACAAACTTAAGTGCATTTTCTTAAATTGATACACTCAAAAAAATTAGAAAAAACATCAAGAGTAAATCTTCTTTCAATAAATTTATTTTACATTTCATTCTTCTTAGCGGTACTTTCCTGTTTTTGGCAAGCAACCTCATTTTCACTACGCTTTTGGGTCTTTTAACTTAACCATGCATCGATTCATCGTCTACCTAGCTGTTTTGTGGAGTGATTATATAATCTGCTGTTTACAAACAGCACTAAATGAAGTACCGACTGTCATTGTGTACTTACATACTCGCATATAATCGGCTCTCTCTGTATTTAGAATTTCTGGGTAAGGTAAAGTTTGTTTAATGGATGCTGGGTTGGTTAGATAGAAACAGAGATTATAGGTACAGTAGCTGAAGGAATATGTAGAATTTTCAGTAGAATACTGAGCTTCCTGTCTAGCATTTCTGTGTGCCTGGAGTAAGGACCAAGTTCCCCAAAAATACATTTCACGAATCGCATAAGCACAAGCAAAAGTGGTCTTTTTTTTAGTTCAGACAGTCTCAGCAAGGTCGTGGGTCGTGGCATACACAGAGGACGGTGCTACAGTTGGAAAAGTTATGCAAACGGCGAGGACGTGTCTGCAGCAAAGTACTTAACAGTTGGTAGTTGAAAATTAGCTCCTTTGAGTTTGAATTCAACTACATATTGGGGTATGCTTTGTAGAAGAAAAAAATCGCTATAAGAAGGGCCAATGTCAGCGTATCTTCATCGAGATAAGGGCGATGAGTTTAATTTAATTTTCGGTTTTAAAAGAAATTTTAACTTAAATGTTCTCTTAATGTTGGTCATGGATATACGGTATCCTTTTCGAACAAAAGAGCGAGTTCAAAACAAAGTGAAAACAGCGATTAAGATATTTTTTCAGACCAAGTCTTTAAATATATTTATACAAGAGTATCTTCTTTCTTGTTGGAGGCACGAGTGCAGGGTAAAGTATGGGTAGGATTCGGCATTTGAACTGTTGCCAAAATGAAATGGCAAATGCTGGGGTCGGAAAGTGCTTGGTTTTATTTCTGTGTGCCTGGAACAAGGACCAAGTTCCCCAAAAATACAATTAACGAAGGCCATAGGCACATTTGAAGTAGTGTGTACGAAAGGTGCATGGCCCATGAGCCATGAGGTTATTTGATATTCAAACAGTTTCACCAAGGAAATTCTGGCACATTGCTTTTATTTGCTGTACCTCCAGTTAAAAAGTTATTCGAGAATGTGTTAATGGGAAGGGGCGAAAAAACTTGAGGCTATAGATAAAAAGAAAACTCACAATCAAACACTAACTGGCTTAAATGAAATCTCATCCAAATCATAGTTAATTTAGTTAACCTTTCCACATGCTTATACAGGGTGTTTTTATTTTCGAAAATGTTGGATAACGTCATATCCTATTTGAAGAACCTTAATATTTGTCAGTTTGGTGATATTGGGATCAGAAAGTCATTCTATGTGTGTATTACACCAGAAGAAGGTAGTCAGGTCAATTTTCGCCCAGCGGCATTTACGAAATGTTTCTTTTCTAAGCTCCCAAAAGTTACCCAAACTTCAGAAAAATTAAGTTTTTTGTATTAGTGGATTTGTTAAATTTTTCAATCAATTTATTATTAGCTCTTTTCACACATAAAATTCATTTTATACTGAGACTTCTCTCGCTCATCACAAGTCAGTTCTGTTTCAGTTTCATTTCTTAAAACCTTTGTTCGTGCTTTTGGAACCTCATTTTCCTTAACTTCAAAATAATTTGGAAATGTAAATATCTGCCTTCAGTTTTGATTATGTTTCTATGTGTAAAGCGAGAACAATTTTTAAATTCGAGATAACGATGTCATTACACTGGCAGAGAGGATATTGAGTGTTTCAATTTAGAGTTTGTGATAAATGAAAAAAATCATAGTTTTGTTGCACAAGGAATTGGCGTTTTGATAGGCGTGTTAGTTTTTGAATTTGAAATATCATAATTCATTAAATTGCTTCTAACATTATTTCCTGAAAATTTTGGTTGCCTGGCTTCATCGGTTGATTTGTTGTCAAACTTCAGTCATTCTGCTCCACTGTGCGCCGTTTCATTACTTCAATGGCAAAGAGACGCTCGCTAGTGCTGGGACGTAGATTCACTATAAGCTCATCGTTTACATAACGAATTTAGGTATAACATACTTTCGCTTATCCCAACAACTAAAAATAATACAGTGGTTTTGATGTCTATCCATCAAATACGTGTATTCTCATTCCAGCAGCTTCCATGTGTGTGTTTAAGATTTTCATTTTTAGGATGCGGGTTAGAAAGATGGTCGTGGTGTATTTGGGCCTCTGCTACAATTATTTGGTGAGCGTTGAATATGCCGTCAATACACGGAGTTGGTTTGTTAACATTTCTGTTGGCCGGGAACTAGGACCATGTACCCCAAAATTCGACTAAACATGCAGCTTAGGACATGTACGTTTAAAAAGTTGATGTGTTGTGTTTGAAGGATGCTAAGAATGCGGACACACATGGATTTGTTGTTTACATATAGTTTTAGCCAGTTCGCGGAATCATAGATAAATAAGGACTTATTGATGTTGTTTAATAACCAAGTGGGTAGAAGAACAATAAGACTGTTTTTTGTAATTGAAAAGAAATCCATTTTGTTTGAATGTCTCAACGATTCGATGGTGGTTACCATTTTCTTCAGGGATTTTTTTTTAGTTCAAAACGTTCGCAACAACAATTTAACTGTTGGGAGTTTAAAATTCTTTTTGGCTACTGGTTTTAAAAAGTCGAACATAAATCAGCAGAGATGAGAACCCGTAACAAGAAATTGCAAAAATTGGAAAGATGGGTACAGCGTTCTATTTTAAATTGAAATAACGTGGCTTTCCTCTTTTTAACCTAAAGCGCTTATTATTTCAATATCCTTACTCCTTAAGGATTATTATCCTTGTTCAAAAATTGTTTCCACCGCGCTTATGGGTTCTTTGAACTTTACCACCAATACATTGTCACTTGGCTTAGATAGAAAATGGTGTGGATGTGGATGTTATTTCCATACACAATAAGTTCCGACCAAATATCTTTGTTCACATCTATGCGCGTATTATACACGTTTCTATTCCTAGACTTTTTGGGTAAAATTAGGTTTGTTCGAGGGATGCTGGGTTAGATAGATTTTGAAACCGAGTTTCTATCCCACCACCATATGGGGTGTGTTAAAGTTGTATAATAAAACGCTCAGCTTATGCTGCCTTATGTTTCTGTTTGCCTAGAATAAGGACCAAGTTCCCAAAATTTATATTTCACAAACAGCATAAGCTTTAGGCACAAGCACAAATTAAAGTGATGAGCACAAGGGGTGCAATGCCGACTGTTTACACAGGGTTGTCTGCTCAGATGATTTTTATTTCATTTGTTGTACATTCGTTGGCGAAACTGTTCCAACTCCAAAGACATGACTATAAAGTGTATGCAGTTAAAGACTCGGTATTACTGGTGTGTGTAATACAAGTAGCGGGGTACGTAAGAAGGTGTAAAACCTATTCGCCTATAGCGCTTATAGGAAATGAAGGGGTTTTCAATACAAAGCCGAATTACACCCGAGACGTATACTTGGATAAAAGATACAATTTATTTGCTTTTGGCATATCAGAAAACTGTTTCAAAACTGTCGCGACTATTGATCTGTTTCATTGATGCTTTGAGTTTAATACCCACGATTAAAATTAAGTAGAAGTGCTAGGTCACTACAAATCATATGGAAAGATGTTAGAATTGGGAGAAAATGTCTTTGAATTTCACATGTGATGTTTTGCTAGAAAGGAACGCAAAAGTGGTGTTATATGAGTGGGGCCTGCTGCATTAAGAACATTGAGGTACAGCAATGGTGTGGTTATATTTGTCAGTCTTCTTACGATACACAACTACCAAGATGGAACCAAATGCCTGCAGAAGAGGCCACAAAACACTTTTGTGTGTGAAGTAAGGATAAATGGATGAGAAAGACATTTTCAAACTTGAACCGCTGCCAAAATTAAATGGGAACTGCTGAAGCTGTCTGCCATAAGCGGAATTTGCTTCTTAACATTTCTGTGTGCCTGGATTGAGGACCAGGTTCCCCAAAAATGCCTTTCACAAACAGCATGAAAATAAGCGGAAGATATTAAAGTCTATGATGACTTGTTTTTCAAAAAGTTTCACCAAGGTCATGGTTCATGGCATGCACACTGCACAGAGGACTTTTGTTTGTTTTTGCTTCTCTTCTCTGGCAACTGATGTTAGGTGTATTTCGTGAATTAGCTAGCAAAATAAGGTACACTAATAGAATGAGAAATCAGAAACTGAAACCAAATATTTTAAATAAAAAGACAAGAAAATGTTTGAGCTCAAACAAAGCAGCCCGCCGTCATCACCCACCAGATGGTTTGAAGTCAATATTGTTATTAAATCATAGTTGATTGAATTAGCAATTTCACACATGATGCTAATGCTTGAACAGGGTGGTTTGAATAGGTTTTTTTTATTCGAAATTTTGTGTTTTTGTTTTTCTTATACCTACTTCATCAAGTTAAATTGGCACAGTGGTGGAATGTGTTCCAAATCCGACATTTTAGGAAACTCATTTCGTTGAATATCTCAAGATTTTTTAACTCATCGAGAAAATTAGTAAACAGCTTTCCGAAAGAAAACTTTACCATCTATTCTTCTTCGATACATCATCTTTGTCTAATTTTTGTAGACGGTTGACCAGTTCCTTCTATAACTACAAAATTCTTTCACGGATAAAATTTGTTAAACTTATTTTTAATTTAAATATAAAATAATCCTTTCGGCTTGAAATAAAAAATTGTTAAGTGTTACAAAGCTATGGAGATTTCGGAGCCTGACGCATTTCTAGGGCCTATGTGGTTTGGCAATTCCGAAAGAAATTCCATTTCATGGCAGTGAGTCTCCGAGGACTTGCCAATTCCTAGCGAAAGGCGATACACACAAATACAATTTGGAAATATCGAACATACTTCCAAGCATGAGTAACCGATTTTAAATGTTCGAATCGAATTTTGTAAGTTCCATAGAAGCTTCAAAGTATTCTTGAGCACTCAATTTTGAGCCATACACTTCTTAAGCTTATTTTTTGCATTTTCAGGAATACTTTTCTAAAAAATTCCATAAAAAATTTCAACATAGAATTTAAAGAATAGAATGAGCTTCTTCTTCTTCTTCTTTTCATTTCCGGCGTTACGAGTAGTGATCTTGAAGCGATCACAACTCTCCCACTTGTCTGCTTCACACTAGTGATCCGCCTGTGGGGTACGCCGCGTTGACCTCAGAAAGCGTCGGCAAGCCTCCCGGTTTTGGATTGTTCCATGTCTGAGGCCAACCAAATGCTGCTGTTTTTGCATTTGCTTGTACCAGGAGTGTTTTGGCCTGCCTTTTCTTTTTCGTCGCGAATTTGTTGAAACGTTGTACGATATTGCCTTTTGGACGGGGTTCTGCGGATCTCTCCTTTGAACATGACAATACGAATGAATGAGCATATGTTGTAATAGTAACGCTTTTTTTTATAAACAAACCTATGTCATTTGTAGAGTTTGGCAAATGGCTCTTTTTTCGTAAATGCGTGCTACTGGTATCGATGAGTCTCTTCTTCGTTGAATAAGAAACTTCCTTTCGGACCATTCACTACAAGTTGTGTTGGATGGTTTTAAGTCTAACCCACTTTATAAACGCTGGTGTGCCCCAGGGCTCCGTTTTGTCTCCGATTTTCTTCCCTGATTTTCTTAAATGATTTCCTTTCTGAAACTTCTAATCCTTTTAACTGTTTTGGTGACGACTCAACCCTCAGCCTGTCATTTTCGTTTACAAATTCACGTCCCTGCCCTTTGGACGTGGAAATAGAACGTTTGTATATGATAAGCTCATTGAATTCTGACCTTGACAGCATTGCTCCATGGGTTAAAAAAAAACCAAGTAGAATTCAATGCTTCGAAAACTCAATGTTGTCCCTTATCGATAAAGCTAAACAATCCCCCTTTACCATTATCCATGAATGGTACCTGCATCCAAGAAAAAGAAAAGCTGTCAGTATTCTGTATGTGTTTAAACGACAATCTTCGTTGGAATGACCACGTATTTGAAGTCGCCAAAATTGCTGCAAAATGCTTAGGCTTCCTTAAGCGATCTGATTTGGTTAGAATTTATAAGACCTACATCCGCCCGAAACTAGAGTTTAATTCTCATATCTGGTCATTGGCTCCGATATTATCGCGCCTACTCGATAGGATACAAAACAGCGTTGAGATTGAGGTGATAGCAGAATCGATTGATTCTCTTGAACATCGCCGAAACGTTAACTGTCTCAGTCTCTTTTTATCGCTTTTTCTACAAGCAGTACTTTAGTGAAATAGCCGCAGTTGCATTCCTCCCCTGAAACAATTTAGCCGCAATACCCGTCTCGCAAGGAATGCTCATCAATTCTCCCTTCAGCCCACCTTCGGTCGTACAGTTAAGTATGGACATTCATATTTTCTCCGCTCGTATGTGGAATGCTTTACTCAACTCATTTTTCCCCACGCAAATTCAAGAATAATGTGCATCGGCATCTCCTTTCTTATTCTTTCCTTATTTCCTAACACCCGCACTGTGTTTTATAACATTATAAGGGTAGTTACATCCCCTTTGAAGTGCGCGTAAATTATAAAAAAAAACCTTTTACCCGCGCTATAGTTTTTGTTCCTCAAACGTATTGGCACCTATAGGCCATGCTTTTTGCACATTTAATGTGAATCACCCTGTGCAGTTTTGACTTAAAATGACATCAGCATTCGCGTCGAAAGCATGCACAAAAATCAATGAATTGTGACGTGTAGACGATGAAGTGAATAATAATTGCCACACACTCAAGATCAGTGTTGACATTTATGCTTCAGAGTTTTTCTGACTTGCTGCTATTTTGCGAATGCAATGTAATGTGTTACATATGAGTAGGTTGTCGTTTGATTTGAAATCTTTTGGTCAGATTTCAAGTAATAAACCGAATGGCAAGATTCCTTAGAAAATTCGTTTCGAGCATTGAACATCGGATAGTCATGATTAGGTTTTTTAAGTTTTTTTCAAGGAAATGGGACGTGATTTGTCCAGTTAAAACACATGCTTAGATTAGACTGAAACTTCACTTTCAGTTTCAACGAAACTTTTAAATTCTTTGCACAACATTTTCTTGCATCCCATAAAATATTTCATCTCAAGAACAAGTTGACTAATCCAACAAACTGGATGTCGCACAGCAGGAAAAACTGTCCCAGTTTCACCTACATTCAGATCAGACCGCTAACAAATATCAACGACACGAAGGAAATCAACTATCTACCAACGACTTCCAAATTGTCGTTGAACTCTCTCACACGCCTTGTCTTTTTTACTTTTACGCCATTTGAGTAAATAACTCTCCAATCTTTAGCATCAGAGATCAACAAAAACGATTCGCATTCCGGCACAGCACCCGCTTTCCACTTAGTCGTGCTCGTGCCATTACCTTTTTTGGTGTTACCTTGACAAAGTACTTATAACGGTTCCTAGTGCAAGCGCGCTCAACCTAAATCTACGCCTACATCATGTTTGTTAAAATACCAACAACAGTAGTACATGAAGCTATCTCCATAGCTATTGCAAAACCAACACCATGAACATAATAATCGAGGTGATGGTCCTCCTGAGGGGTCGCGCAAGTAAACTTTAAAATATCAACACAAAAATACAGGAAAAAAGAACCAAGACCACCGCTGGATTGTCGTGCAAAGTAGTTGGCATTCCAAAATGCAGAATCTTTCGCAGCAAAGCTCGTGCTATCATTTGGACTTGTTTACACGGCCATGTAATTAGATCAATTTCCATCATTGCATCCGAGAGTGCACTCTCCTTGAACATCGCATGTGAACACATGGCCAAATTAGTGTACCTATGGAGATGGATTTCCTCCTTCAAAGATGAACAGAAGAAAAAAAAAAGAAAAAAAAAAACAAAAGTGGAGGGTAACCACGAAGGAATTATAATGGCAGGCAGCATACAATTCTGTTGGTTGAGGACTGAGGACGAATGCAAAGATGCTGCAGCATCAAATGACTATCAAACGGGACGGGCACCTGGGGGAGACACTGACTACTCCATGGTGCACTAGTTCGTCAGTCACAGTGGGAGGGATAGGCCATCGCCGGTTTGAACCAAAACCAGCACGAAGAGACCATTTCTAATGATGCCGAGGTCGACGTTTTCGTCATCGTCGTATAGTCGTAGTTGTAGTCGTTGTGCTGGTTGTAAACACGCTCCATCGGACATTGCACTCGAAGAGCTTAAGCCATTCGAAGGCAAATTCAAAGTGACCAGAATAAACGTCATGGGAATTATAGTGGGGGAACACGGAGCACCCCTTCTGGTACCGATGTTATAGGTTGTGGTCTAAAATGCTGTATACACTCCTGGTTGTGGATGCATTTTATGGTACGTTCTGTTAAATGTTCTTATTATTCTGCTGGAATAGGCGAGCAAGCGCGCTGTTTCACTTCCGTGATTGTATCTGCGGCTGTGTAGTGTTGTGTATACCTCTGGTTGTTTGGGTGAACTTTTATTTCTGGTGGTAGCACCCGTTGAACCTTAAGCAGCACACCCTCGTAATTCAAAACAAAACCTGAGCACTGAGCACTAAGCACCGCTATAGGCAAATGAAGTAAAGACAACAATAACGGTAATAGGTAGATAGATCTGTGAAGTGTAGATATTCTTGTTTACAGATGAGGAAAAATATAATAAAATCAAAATGTAGCGGAAAGGAGAACATGCAAAACATGTCTTAGACAAGACAACATCATGACCACCACCGTAGTGAATATGCTTGAACTTGGTTGTGGATTAAATCATCTAAGAGCTTGTTGAACGAAAGGTGAGTGATTCCTAAAGAAAGGGAAGTAAATGCCATTACTATAGCTTTTATCCATGTTTATTACAGTCTATAATACTGCATTGAAAATTCAATAAAAAGGTTGTTGTAGATGACTTCAGCTTTCAGACTAGGTATATAGGAGAGGATAAGGGGAATGTTAAGATTTGGTTAATCGCATCAGTTTTTCAGTCCCTTTACACCATTTCTGTCTTATGGGGCATTCTACATTTGCTTTATTTATGCTGTTTGTGACTTTGGATCATTTAACCCCTTGCTCATATTGTGCCATTCGTAACAGTTGTTTTAATTCAATCATCTCTTACCATTTTTGATTTATTCCCTTTAAGATTTTTTTGTTATGGTTGGCTGCATGTGTGTGCCATGCCAGTTAGGATTTTTATGCAAATTTTTAATTTTAACCTTCTCTCGATTTTCAGTTTGGTTAAATCTCGCATCATTTATTGGCTTAAAGTAAAATCTTGGACATAACTAACTATACTTAAAAAAAGTAAGGAATTTCTAGAATTAACTTAATTGAACATTAGCGAGGAAGGATGGCGTGAGACGTGAGATTTTAGACAAAGTTCGGTTTGGTTTGATGGGTAGTGTAGCCGCAAGCGGAGCACCTCACTCGTATCTCAAGGATCTATTCTGCTTCCTGGATAACAGAGGATGAGGAGGTAGAGGAGAGGTGTGTCAGGGTTAGGAACGCCCACCGAACCATTTGGAGCCCTGAATGAATTTAAGGCTGCTGTTTAGTGGGAGGTTAGAGATGTCGCCCAGATTGTCGAGGAAGTTTTCTCCGAGGGCTTTTTTGCTAGTGTGGGCCAAGCTAGGACACTCACAGAGGAAGTGGAATGATCCCTCCTCTGCTTCTTCGTCTTGGTATCCCCTTCATAAGTCGGATGTGCTAATGCCTATTCTCACCATGTGGGTTCCCAATGAGTTGTGGACCGTCAGAAAGGCAACCAACAGAGAGAGTCGAGGCTAGGCTAAAAAAACTAGTTTTTTCTTGGGTTTCTGAAAACCCGGCATGTTTCTAAAGATGACCACCTGTCATTGGCGGTTTTTAAAAAATTTTGTTGAATTGTTTTTTTTTTTCTTGTTCTAATGGTTTGAGAACTGAGGTGTTCTGTTCGTTTCACTGGACTCGAATGCTGACCCGGTTTTAACCAGCTTATCTCCCATTTCGTTTCCTGCTATGACACGATGTCCTGGAATTCAAATTAAATTTGCGATGTTCGTTGAGCTGAGCAGTCTTAGATTGCTGCGACAGCTTTCTACTAATTTGGATTTTATGATAATGAATGAGATAGCTTAAATCGCCACCTGGCTGTCTATGAAGATGTCAATATTTTTGTTGATTAAGTTTTACTTCACAGATTGCAAGTATTTCTGCTTGGACGACACTGCAAAAGTCGGGGAGCTTTCGGGGGATCGGTTAATAAGAGGGTATTCTGAGAAGATGCCTGACCCTACCACGTCATCGGTTTTGGAACCGTCTGTGAAGACGGAAACATGGTTTTCTGTTATAACCCTGTTCTCCTTCCAGGATTCTCTTGTCGGAATGACTGTTAGGGCTACTGGATTGAAAACAATAAAACGAGGGGTGTAGTCTGTTTGAATGTCTGTCTGTATCTGTATGGTTCATAGTGGTTCTGTGGCCTGATATGTCCGTTTTCATGATATGCAGCGAGCTTTTAACAGCCGTCATTTTGGTGAAAAGATCTAGGGGAGCTTACGACAGGAAAGTTTTCAGAGCTGCCGTTGGTGGTTCTCATGGCGCTGGTTGAGCCAATGCATGCAAGGACTTGGATGACTGAATGAAAACTAAGTGTTCGGAATCAATATTACCCCACATGTTAGTCAAAACTTCGTTAAAAGAAAGAAGATGAATTGATTTATATTTAATTTTGAGAGGGTAAGTGTTGAAGGAGACAAGACCAAGGAGCGGAAATTAAGCAGTGAAATCTATAACAGGCCGTTGGAAGAAAATTATGATGAAGACATCCCAATACGGTGGTTAGAGGAGCGTACGAAAATAACACCTCTTAATAAATTCTTTGGTTAAGAGTAACTTCTTGACACAGCTTTGTCAATATGAGAACGAAAGTACCTTTAGTCTTGCCCATGTTTTATAAGGAGGCTCTGAAGACGGCAAAATCTAATCCCCGTTATCTACTTGTAGTTGGAAATTTAAGGTCAAGGAAACTCTAGTACCGCCATGTGAAGAATAAATTGGAGTAATCTTGGATCAGAAGATAATGCCGACTAGAAAAAATCACACTGAAAATGTCTACTGCATTCTTATAACGTGGGAAAGAAAATTACAGGGCTTCCTGTTCTTGACATTGTTTAAAAAAAGGGTCCAATATAACCTTTGAGATCTCTATGATCGTAGCGTTGGCGTCGTTAAAAAGAGAAGAGAAGAAAAACCGAATCCGACAAAGAATAGCTCAAAAAGAATTAAACTAAAAGAAATTTTGTGCGATGC
The DNA here is from genome assembly GCA_949752695.1 of Melanostoma scalare. NCBI lineage: Eukaryota > Metazoa > Arthropoda > Insecta > Diptera > Syrphidae > Melanostoma > Melanostoma scalare. Next base: position 8,188,727 of record OX456986.1, on the reverse strand, counting down.
TTATTGTTGATCTGTAGAAGGAAAACTCCTTTTTTTCGATCACATTGAGTGGCAAGGAGAAGAGCCATACCTTCCTTGATTTAATCCGTGCTGCTCTGGAAATATCAGACATTGTAAAGAACATGTATTGAGAAGAAAGTCCAATAAGAACAGTTTATGGAAATGAGAGAGCTTTGCGATTGATCGATAGTAAGAAGCTTGATTTTGGCAACTCTTTTTATGGATAGATGTAATGTTTGCCATTAGTCGGGAATAAGCTTGCTGCAACTGGAGTACACCCGTTTTTTAGTTCATATATTCGAAACGTGGCGTAGAAGGTTAAAGAAGCTGTAAATTCGGCTAACGCACTTAGGCCCGTTAAAACCATTGTGATAAAAGGCGTAGAAAGAAAATTTGAAATGTATTTCAATTCCGAAGTTCATTAGTGCCTCTTTCCAACGCCCTTTACAAGTGTGTACGAGCCAGGAGTGTCATTGATAAGCGATCTTTGCTAACTAACCTTAGTCAGATTATTACCAGAAGCTAACAAGCACTATAAATTTTATATGATTTCGAAACACAATCGTACTCCATTTTTATTTAAATAAATTCTCCACATACACATCATAATCTAAAGTCTCTTTCTTACAATAATTCATATCTCGGCACATTTACACAAGAACTTTGGAGTCTACACAAAGCAAACCTCTAAGAACCCATTTCATGGTAAATTTGATGAGAAAAAAAAACTTTATTTTTCGTCCATCCCGTGTCCGTCCGTCATTCAAGCTTAAATTTTGGATTCCAAGAAGGAATTATAAAAGATGTATTGCACCAGTTAAGGCATAAACTACACAATAAGGGCCCTGATACACCATTCAACACACATGGCATCATTCTATCACGATTAATGATTTATTGCTGACAGGGCACCGACATGTGATCTGAGATTTGATATTGTTACCTCTGCTCAGCTCAGACGTATCCAATGTGCTTTTTTAATGCCTTATCGTATCGTATGTCTGTCTCTCTATATCCAAGCCCACTTGTATGCTATTTTTAATTTTAATTGAGAATGGAAACATGATGTCTTGGATATGTAAGGCAAACTTTGAACATAAAAATTTAACAAGGTGAAGAATGCAGTTTATGGTGGTAGTTTATAGGATTGAAGACCATAAACTGTCAGTAGGAGTTGTAACTTGGAGCATATTCTTCCCTTTAAACTTCTTTAAATTGTCTAATGAAGAACTAAACTGAACTAATAAAACACTAACTGGAGGAACAATATAAAAAAGTTTATGCTGTGTTTTGAAAGAAACTCAAATTAATGTGGTCACGAATATTTTAATAGTAAAATTCAAACTGACCTGAATCGAAGTTGAATTTTCAAAAACCATCTTGCAATTGGAGATGTTTATATTTGTCTGTCTATAGGTGTCTAAGTTCTTTTGGGGTTTTCTTAGTTTAAAGTTCTTTTTGGGGCAAATTAACACAAGGAAACTTAAGTGAGCTTCCATCATCAATGAAGAAAAATATTCTTTCAAATTCCTGTTTGAAAGTCAGATCACTTCTTTTTGGAGCAAAATGACTCATTTTCGAACTCACTTTTACTTTGTTGTTCTTTTATTTTTTGGCGAATTATTTTCATGTTTTTATTCCGTACTTTGAGCCTGAGGATTTCCGCTTGTCCGATTACCATGACTGTGCCTAGAACCATTCTTCTTTCTTTTGTTCACTTTACGGATCGATGGGATTTATGTTTTTATTTTTGTTTTTGTGGAATTAATTTCCTTACAATGATTTTGCAATCAAGGCGAAATAAAAAAAAATATACAAATCTTTTCTTCACACTCTGCCACTTCTTATAGCGCAATGATAAATGTGTTTTTTGCCTCAAAGCGTCTTATGTCCAACGCACACTCGTGAGTTCATCGAAGTTGAGTTAAGAGTAGTGAATGTGTAATTAATTTCTATCATCCAATGTAAATCTACTGTTATTTTTTGAAGGAATAACAGCACTGCAAATATTTTTATTGCTCTCTATTTCCTCTAAGTGTTTATTAAATGAACGGTGAAAAGTGATTAAGCGAAATTAAGCTGTAAAACATTCTTGTAGTTGAGACTCTTTACTTTGATTGATTTGAAAGTTATTTTGAAAAAGGAGGATGGAGAATGTGCAAAATTAAAATGGAAATCTCGTTAATTTTGCAAAATTCACTTGGCTGTGATGGAATGGATGCTTCTCACTCAACGGAGTTAGATGAGAAAAAAAAAAAGAAAATTGCAACAAAAGAGCTGAGGTGAGAACTTTGCTATTGTTAAACGATGTTTAATAGACTTTTAGAGGAGAAGTGAAAAGTTGCTGCCATTTGATTTTTTCAATTAAACTTTTTGAACGGCTTCGACAGGTAGATAGAAAATTTTTCAACGGGCGACGGACACAACGCCGACCTGATGTCTCCTGTCATTCTATCGGCACATGAAGAAAGTTTTTGGTTATGAATATTAAAGAATGAGTGTTTCATGAGAAAATTATTTAATTTAATTATATACCTAGCGGTCGATGAGGTGAAAGTTTTCAAAGTGGTTATTTAACTTTATGATGAAATAAAAAAATTTTCAATTAGGTAATTAAGAGGTTGTTGGTATTTTTGTAGGTCAGCAGTCATTTGGGGTAGTAGAGACAGTTGACTTTCATTCAGTGTGTTTGTTTATTGTAGCTAAGTCAAACTTCACAATTTACAGAGATTGTTTTTGTCTACCTTTTCTCTGCCAAGTTCTCAGACGACAAATAAAAATGTGATGAGAGAATGGCTTGAAGGAATGGCTACGACTGAAAACCATCGTACAAAAGGCTTCAATATTTATGGATTTTTGTCTGTACTAACTAAATGCGGTACCCGTGGTGCGATGGTTAGCATGTCTGTTAACCCAGAAGATCGTGGTTCGAATCCCAACAGAGGCAAAAATGTTTTTCCTCGGGTTTCGCCTTTCGCGATTAATTGGCATGTCCTCCGTTAGTAAATTCATTGCCCTTCAGACCGGCAGAAAATTGTAGGTCCCCACCATTCCCTCACATGGCATAGTTGGCATGGTTGTGAGAAATGCGATAAGGCCCCTCGCGCTACGCCACCCTATTTATTTATTTATTTAACTGAATGCAGAAAGGAACTTATCGAAAGTATATCGAAACGAAATCTAACCCTACGCTTTTTTTCTACATTTTGGATCTGAGAAAATCCGTTGCGACCCAAGAATTAGAACTACTGATTACCTACATCTTCTTATTTATATCAAACTTTTAGTATTACCTATACCCATTCACTTATCCTTTGCTTAGCTATTTCGTTGCCAAACAACCTGATTGGTTTTGATTTGTTAAACTGCGTTCATTTGTTGAGAGTTGTGGTTTTTGTTTTCATATTTTACAGATGACAGTCAAACTGATAAAAGGCACTAACACTTGAAAGTCACTTCCAACTGAATTTTAAAAACAACAGCGATTGCCAATATCAACATGAGCATCACTCACAACAATTATAATCGCATTATCTTAAAATAGAAAACAGGTTCAATAGCCCCCCATCATCATTTAGCCTACTTTTAGTATCGCAAATTGGTTCCTCCTTTCGCACAAATGACCTCTCATACAAATTGATTTATTTGGTAAGGCTTTCAAATATGCTTTGAGGCGTAGACATATTTACCAGCATACCAATCGTAAGAAATGTTTTTCTAATTCTCAGTGAAAAGAGAATAGATTAGATATGAATTTGAAGTAATTTGACCTGTAATGGGAATTTTTGCTGTATACCATCATGGGGTTCTTAAGCAATTACAGCTAAGTGTGGAGCATAAGGCGGCAATAGTTTATTTGTTTCTTCAATTAGAACCATCACTTTTTGTAGTATTTATTGCTCGGGGAATGCTTACGAATTTCAAAGCTTTCAACTATATGTCGTTGATGAAAGTTATGAGGAAGAAACTCCTCCCATACAATTTTTGGCTAAAGACTTGTGTACCAAAAGTATTTGAATTGAGGTCAGAATCAATAAAAAAAAGGCACAATATAACGAGAAGCCACAGGTCCAAGTGCATTTCTCACAAACATGCCTTGTCAGGGAATGGAGGGGACCTACAATTTTCTGCCGGTTCCGAACGGCTAATTGAGAATTCACTGTCGGAGGACTTGCCAATTCCTCCCGAAAGGCGATACCCGTGAAAAAAACATTTTTGCATCTGTTGGGATTCGAACCACGAGTCTCTGGGTTAACAGGCAGACATGCTAACCATATCATGACGGGTACCACTGATGTCAGAGGTCAGAAGCACCCTGAATAAAATTCAGGACTTTTACGATTTTTATTTGTACGCTAATGGCTGAGGTAATACTCACGAATTGGACTACAAGCATCTGATATGATTCCTTTGTTTGCCTTTTATCGAGATGCTTTTTTTTCAACTGGATATGTGGTTTTTTTTATTTAAAGTGACCTACGAATATCCGCCATCTTTTGTCATAGAAAAATGCCCTCTGAGATGAAGGGGAGACTCTACATCGCGGATGTGCGTCCAGTACTAACATACGATTCGCAATGTTGGACAGTGTACAAATAGTATTAGAACAAGTTGACAGCAACTGAGATGAAGATGCTCCGTATGACAACAGGACTAAGAAAGCCTGAGCGTTCCAAGATCAGTGGAAACCTTCACGTGAAAAATAGAGCACGACAGTTAATAATGTCTTGTACTAGTGAGAAATTCAGAAATAAAAAGGCAGATTAAAACAATCCTGATACAAAAGAAACGAAATCTTCATTTGGTTAGCCTCAAACATGGAACAATCCACAGCTAGGTGGTTTGCCGACACAATCTTAGGCCAACAAGGCGTACCCCTCGAACGGATAACTAGTGTTAAGCTGATAAGCAGAAGAGCTGTTATACCTTAAAGATCACGATGCTTTTGACGCCGGAAAGTGAAAGAAGAAGAAAAGCTGAGAATACGCAAAAGTTTAAGTGGCTACGTAAAACTTCTCGTACGCTTACGAGCACAGTTGCGTGTGCGCATACAAAAATAGTGTTTTTTTACTGTCAGTACGCAGACTTACAACTTCAAACTCTCGAAAAGTTTTTTCTCATTTTTTTGTTGAGTTTTTTTGATGATATTTTCATTTCTTTAAAATTTGTTGATACTTGTTTCTTGAAGAGGGATCAAGGATTTACCAATTTTCTTGTACTTCGAATGAAATTTACTAAAATCTAAGCAAAGACTATTTAAATAAACAATTTCTTATTGAAAACTGAAAACTCCTTACACTCAAAACGACGTCAAATTTTACGAAGGAAACAAAGTTCCCCTACCCGAGGTTGGGTCGTAAATTTCTAATTCGTTCCAAAAAAAATTGCAGTGGCTTTGACATTATGGGGTCTGAAGCTAAACAACGAAGTAAAGAGAGACACAAAAATAAAACATGTGGCATAATCATAAATCATATTTTGAAGCCAATGTGTCGTTCTTCTTTGTCTCTTAAAATTTTCAATTGTAGTTAATCTTGAACTTGACTCACTTTCTTAACTTTTCAACATCAATTTTCGACATTTGTTGATATGGGGAAACAGAAGAGATGAACGCTTACCGTTGCTGCCTTTGGGTACTCTACTAAACGTTAAGTCTTGAACCTTCATTATGCCATTAATATCTTGCTGCTAAATGTGTTTTGGAATGACGCGAAATGTTCGCACCGGGCTGTTTTGTGAAAAAGGTTTCGAGTCATATTTAACAGGTGGCTAAAATAATGTTTGCTGTTAGTTAGTTAGATGTCTTTTAATTGAACGTTTGGATTGATTACTCTCCGACCCAAGAGTAGGTTAAAGATATCTATTTTGTCTCTGATATGTCAGATTCCTAAAAAGAAGACAGCCGTTTTGCTTGAACGGAGAACTATTACTAACATGTCTTACTATTAGTTTTATTTGAATTAAAATATACACAAATTCAATTACTGATCGGTGGTAATCCCCAATCCATAACATGGATTTGACAGCCCTCGGTAACGCTTAGTTAGTCTTATAACGATTCCAAAATATTGCCAATTCAATGTGACCATCAATTACTACTTTATCTCTAAGTTTTGAATTATTTTACATTTCAATCAAGTGAAACAATCCACTAAAGGTAAACACAATTAATTCCTTTCATTGTTAAGTACATACTTAGGTACAGCTGCTGGTTTGGTGATAGAGCATTTTATAAAGAAGAAGAGCTACTGTCATCGATAAAGTCTTAGCACTTCCATCAAAAATGGCATAAATTAAATGCAACAATGTTATCGACACAAAGAGAAACATGCAAACATTTGTCCACATCTCCACATCACACACAGCGCTGATGGTTATCGTCACATTCAACGCTTTGTAAGCTCTAAGGCCGACAGTAGACCGTCCCTATTCGAATTTCGTCTCATCATTCTATCATCTCATCTTTCTCATTATGCTCTTTTCGGAAGCTTAATTGAAGATTGATTTCGTGATTAGGAATAATTGAATGAAGCTTGACACAGGTGGGCATTCTTTTAACGCGTCGCGTCGGTCGGTCGGTCGGTGTGATTATGTTTGAGGGCCATCAATGAAATTGACAACATATTTTTAATGGACATCTGGTGAGTGTGAGTATTTTTAGAAATGCACTCACTTGCTGATGAAGTTGTATCTAGCGCCCTTCAGTGTCAATTTAATTGCCTCACTGCCCAGCTTAAATGCAATCGAGCGATGAAGCAAAAATAATTCTATGGAATTAGTATGGTAGCCATTTTGAAAATGTAATCACCCGTGGATATCCTTCTCTCGTAAATATGCCATTTCCATTACACCATTTGAATCTGTCATCTATCGGCTTTGTTTACGGCAGGAATAATGGCGGCAGGCGCGGCGGTGGCCTTCATTATACACTATTCGCAGATGGCTGCGCACTTAGAATTTCCTTCTTCTTTTTTTTCTAGCAGTGCCGGCAGCTTCAGCTTAGCCATTTACGTGAAGTCCCATCGCAGATTCAATTGATCTTTGGCCTAATAGATCGGAATTACCCGGAAGTCAATTAATGCTCTGCGTATATCGTATATACACGAGGAGCAGAAGAGGCGTCGTCGATGCGATGGGGTATCCAACTAATTGAACTTGAAATTAGTTTAAATTACATGGACGTGCGTTTGGATGCAGATAGACATTCTACTGCATAAGGTGGGCTAATTTTTTTGTTCTTTTCTTTTGTTTTGTTTATTGAGGACGCACCTGGAAGCTGCATACACCAGCATTTTATCGGTGCCACATCAAGAGCACGAAAAGTTGATCGGAATCAAGACCACGGGCCTTTGATTTAGCCTCCATAAAGCAGAGCATTACCTCGAGGATTTGATGCTGAACTGCTGGGTGTGCATCAGATTCAGAAGGTGAAAACCTTCTTTTGCTTTAGAATCCTGATCCATTTGCTGCAACTTCTGTTTGAATTAGTCATGAAGCGTTAACTTTTTTTCACTTGAATATGTTTCTCTTGTTGTTGGGGTTCCTTCTTGTGACCGAAAATGGTCAAATGTGATTTACATAATAAAAGAAATCTGCGAAAGATGCTAATTCAGTACTCGTGACTGGGTTCATTATCCTCAACTCCCATACGTAATTTTTGTGTTACATGTCACCTCGCCAAGTTTCAAGATGAAAGCCAATCAATCACCTCCAATGGACAATACAATTCCTTGAGTTTGAATAAACACACGCACTTTTGGCATTAAAAAGAATCACTTTCGTGTGAGAACCCCTTGGGTGGATTCAATCATCTGTCAAAACAGTTTTTTTTTACTCGCCGCCCACTCTAACAACATGGATTTGGTGCTTTGATTTTCCAACATTGTGAAATTCGCAATGCAGCCTTCACATCATCATCATCATCATTGACAACTTCTACAAGAGAAATATGAAAATGAAACTGCTGGCTTTGCCGGTAAGTGTATATCTGGCTCTCCTTATACGGCTAACCCGTTTGAATAGACCCAAAAAGCCGAACTTACCGCACTTGATTGTAGGTGGACCGACCTGGGTTTGGTTGAAATATCTTTTACCCACTTCAGACCATGATTCATATTGGCCATGTGGCTGAGCATTTAGAATTGGAAACAGACAAGGTTATCAATATGCACCCACACCGCACATCGGCTTTGCTATTTGTCATTCTTATGGGTTACGAGTGTTTCCAAGATTGATTACAGACATTGATTGGACGTTGAATTTGGGTCTCAATACATGGCTCAGTCATTAGTCAAGCAGGGCTTCGTTTTATGTAGGTACGAGTGTATTGATTGATTCAATGGCTGTGGGAATTATTTTGGCGCTTTGTTAGTCGACATATGGAATTGAGTTACCAAACGAAGTCGTGAGAGTGGTATTAATGAGCTTATAACAAGCCGAACCGTGTCGGTTATCTACACATTTGATCAGGACATGATTTTTGTTTTCGTTATGAATTTTGAAACAAATTTTGTTGTGCCATGGCAGTTGTTCTACATAGAATTTTGACGGTAAAGTGCTGTTGAACATATTCGCCTTTTTGTGAAAGAGATTCATTGACCGCAATTCTTTGCGACAGAATTCGCATGGTGCGTAGTAAAAACTCTGTGCTGGCTTTCAATTGAATGAGATTATTGCTGACAGAGCCAAAAGTAGAAACAGGCCACAAAAAGAGACTGGATTACGGTAGTATTTTAACCAGAAGTCGACTACTGGCTGCCAATGAGTGACGCACTACTACGTTGTGTAATTTTTAAAGCCATCAGCGGTTGTTTCATTTGATTGAATGTTAAACATTCCACTCGTGTGAATACAAATGGGGGCTCGATTCGTAGCTTTTTGATTTTTAAAAGTCACGCACCACTACGTTAGCTTATTTTGAGGTACCTATTGGAAGCAATTTTCTTCCATAAAATGAGTGAACAGTATCAGAGAAGATGGGTATGTGTTATGCAAGTCTTCATAAAAACCATCCTCGACTAAATTAGTTTACTTTCAAAATTCGTCCCTTTCATTCAACCCTGTACTTTATATGTTAAATATGATAATTTATCTCCCTGGTTGCAGTGAACATTGTCTGAGGTATTATCAATGTTTTACTAATGTGCAAGCTCTTAGTTTTTTTTTTTTTTTCAACAATGTAAACCTCATTTGCTTCCCTTTTACATCGACGTCAAGCAGAGGAAGACGAAGAGTGCGCCCAACCTGAAACTAAGCTGGAAGAAATTTTTGCTTACTCTTAGACTTCTAATACAAATCACGATATTCAAGAAATACTACAACCTAAATAAGGGACAACCACCTTGAAAACGATCCGCTGCAGGAGATTCGTTCGGCAAAGTTCTTTAACTATGATCTATTGCAGTTTCCTGTGGATGACGATAAAAATCTGCACAGGTGGCAACAGTTTTGCGCTGGCTTTTTGAACAATTTTTTTTCTGGAGCACCCAAATACCGGTCAATTGTGCTACTCGAAAATGCTTTCCAGAATCTGAACCTAACTAAACGGAGATACCAGACATTTTAGTCGAAGAAGTTAGTGAGGTGGATAAGAACTCTGAGTTATGAGTTTTGGAAAAGAATGGGGGACACAAGGCAAAGATGGCTCACGATTCTCATCTCCAAGCTTATAAGAGGTGAATATTTGCCTAAACAGTGAAGGGGAAGTATTATTCTTCCAGCAATGTTAAAAGGATACGCGAAGGTTGATGATGATCAACGCGATGTCCCTCTGAGGAATATTGAATATTTATATGGTAGTCGACTGCGAAAAGTGATAAGGCTATCTGATAGCCAATGTGGGTTTGTCGTGAGTAATTCAACAATAGATCCAAACTAAAAGCATTTTGATGGTAAAACATAGTGATCCTTTTGAGAATTGAGCAGTGACGAAAGTGATTATCCAGTTGGAGTCACCGAAGCATCTCAAGATACGGTGTGTGTACACCGGGGAAGAGTCTTGAGTCCTCTACTCTTGATTGCATTCCTTCACTGCTTTCTGGAATCTGGAATATAAAGTACAGAACAACAAAGTACACCAACAATTCTTAGCTGACGATGGAACCATCATAAGTGAGGATTCTACATCCTTGCAAGAAGCACTCATACAATCCCCTATATTTAAAAAATTCACAAAAAGTATGAGAGTAAGTTGACTGCAGCTTAGAAGAAAATGTTTCGTATGATGGCATAAGTTCCAAAAGTAAAGCAAAGCAAATCAGGAGAACCAAGATCCGTTGATGCATTTATGTGAAAACTTTCTCGAAAAGAAATTTTGCATTACCAATGGTATCATGTTTAAAGGAGAGATCCCAAGAACCCCCTGAAATATGCGATATCATTCAAAGTTCCGACACGATTGCTACCAGAAATGGATAAAGGCATGTTAAAATGTGTCTGGCATGAACAAATGCGAATACATCACCCCCATATCCATCACCCACAATTTTACCTCAGAATAATTCAAAACCTCCTGTCAAAACGTTCTATGGTCAATCCAACGTACCCCTCTTGTAAATCACAAGTTTGAAGTAGTCAAGCAGGAGAGCTATGAGTCCTTTAAAAATAGAAGAAGTGACGTCTTACAGACCAATATCGCTTATACCAATAATGGCAAAAGTCTTTGAAAAATTGCTACTGAAGAGACTAAGCAAAGTCATAGAAGAAAGAAATCTAATCCCAAATCATCAATTTGGATTTAGAAATAAACATTCCACGATAGACCAAGTTCATAGAATAACGGATGCAGTTGAAAAAGCATTAGAAGAAAAGCAAGTATGTTCGGCTATATTTTTAGAAGATGTTGCTCAAGCATTCGACAAGGTATGGCATGAGGGGCTAGAGTATAAACTGCAAAGGGACCTACCCAGGCAGTACTACGAAATACTAAAATCTTATATCTCAAACCGGCTCTTCAGAGTACGGTATGATCAAGAATATTCAAAGCTATGTAAAATACAAGCCGGTGTTCCACAAGGAAGCGTCCTAGGACCTACCCTGTATTTGCTATATACAAGGGATATTCCAGTGGATAACAACACCATTATGGCTACTTTTGCAGATGATACTGCAATTTTGGCATCCAGTAAGTGCGTCGTCAAGGCTGCTGAGAAATTGCAAAATGCCGTCGACACCGTTAGTGATTGGACCAAAAAATGGCGTATCAAGCTCAATGAAGCTAAATCTGCACATATCAACTTTACAAATAAAAAGTTAAGCTACGTACAAATATTCATCAACAATCAAGCTGTACCTTACGCCAACACGGCCAAATACCTTGGGATGAATTTGGATGCAAAGCTAAAATGGAAAGAGCATATCAAAAAGAAAAGGGAAGAGCTCAACTTGAAGTATAGAAAAATGTACTGGTTACTCGGTAGAAATTCTGACCTATCTGTCGAAAGTAAAATAATGCTTTATAAACAAGTACTTAGACCTGTTTGGACCTATGGAATCCAATTAAGGGGCTGTACAAAGAAAACAAATACTGAAATCATCCAAAAGTTTCAAAACAAAGTCCTTCGTGGAATAGTAAATGCACCATGGTATATAAGAAATAGCGATTTACATCGTGACCTACAAATAGAAACGGTTACAGAAGTTGTAAGAAAACATGCTGTATCACACAATCAGCGACTGCATAGTCATATCAACTCTGAAATGGAGTCCGTATTAAATACGAGAGGCAATGTTCGGAGATTAAGAAGAACCAAGCCACACGAGCTAATGGTCTAAAAGTCATGGGAAGCATTAAAAGTTTAAGCTTCCCTTAAAGCGATTATATTATTGAGAAAGAAAAATCTGTTGTCGATCGTTCATAGATTGGTTCTGATTGCGAGGAGTTTTTAGTGAGGTAAGGGACTCTTACACTACTTGGTATCGAATACTGCCAAGTGTCTTTTGAAGATTTCCTCCTGACAAAAAAAAAAAAAAACAAACCATTGCTTTTTGGATGATTTGATATCCGCGGAATCCATATCTGGTCTCAAATGGCTTTATTACATCAAATTTTTGAGATATTTGGCTTCAAAAGTTTTAATACACGTCATGCAATATTTTAAGGCCTAGGTGCAGTCTCGAAATGAAATTGGAATTAGATAACTCATTTTTTAAAGTTCTCAGTGTGCTGAATTCAAATCCAGTCAGAGAATAGCGCTACAACGACAGGTTGCCAAAGAATAAAGCATTGATTACGTGACCTTATTCTGGTAATAATCTCAGGATTCACGGAGCGAGGAGCCTCAGGGCCTAGCGCATTTCTGGCAGCCATGCCTTTTAAGGGAATGGAGAGGACCTAACATTTTCCGGGTAGTTGAGAAAGCGCTTTTCATCGCAATGAATTCATTAACATGCAGGCATTCTGCCTATCTCTGGGTTTACATTCAGGCATTCTAACTGTCACGCCACGAGTACCACAGGTTGTTCAATTGGGCTATCTTAGTCGAAAATAGGGCGATTTTTCGTGAATTTCTTGTAGGAAAAGTATGAAATGGATTTAAACGAAATTTTGCACACATATTAATACATGTTTAAAAAATTTGTAATTTTCCCCACATCAAAATATTCATTACAACTGAACTTACATGTAATTAAGTAAGGGCATGAGAAAAAAAATTTAATTTTCGGTGACCGCTGTTTCGCCTTCAAAAATTATCTGAATTAAAAAATTTAAAAAGATATCGTTGGATAACATATTTTTCAGGTGAGTAATCACTGGGTTTCCAAAAATTTCAATTTTTGAATTTTTGGTGACCATTTAAAAAAATGTTTGATTTTCACCCCAAAACTGGACTTTAAATTGGCTATAAAATCGGTTCTATTCAGAAAAAATAAAAACCCCGCTATTACTCACTTCGTTTTTGTATTAACAACAAGTGTGCAAAATTTGAGAATGATCGGTTGAACCGTTTTTGAGTTATCGCGGTCACCGACTTCAAAAAAGTGGTTTTGAGATAATCGCATTAAAATTTTTTTCGTAACGATCGACCTTTTTCATTAATTCACTACTACGTAAATGTATTACCGTTAAACGTCGCCCCTATTTACAATATGCTGCCTACATCTGTTTGCTAAAAGTTGTCGGTAAGTTCGTAGGTAAGCATAGTAATATCGTGTTCTCTCGCCAAGTGGCACTAACTCGAACGAAAGGCGCCCACTTTAAACGGTCGTAACTCGGAAACTATTCGTCAGATCGACTTGAAAATTTCAGGAGATATTCTTCAGATGTACTTTAATAAATATTTTTTTCAAAAAATCGATTTTTTTCAACCCTCCAGGTCCGACAGTGCCCTTAATCTTCCACATCAGTGGCGTTTGTCGGATAAAATTTTTTTTATTCAATAACATAGTTTTTAAGGCATACCTTGGATATGCGATCTCCTCCTCTTTAACCCAAGTTCCGCTTGATTTTAGATTCACCCCTCTAAGAAAAAGAAACCTTGAGAATATTTCGTCAGCATCTCGAGCAAGATTGTTCTATTTCCAGGTCGATGACTATTACTCGAAGAACACCTGGAGCTTATTCAAATAAAAAATATTTTTGAAGCTCCGAGAGCTCTTGGCTTGTCTTATCAGATTGTGAAATCTGCTCCACATAAGCCCATAATCTCTTTGATCAGAGATGATTTGGGAGTGTAGAAAAATTGACGACACGGACATCTTGTTGGACATGTATAAGACATTGAGTTCAAACTCACCAAAGTCTTTTTGTAACAAGAAAATCAGACTACCAATGTTCGGACTTTTTTTTGAAAAACTTTTAGGAAGCAATTTTGAGGCACAGCCACATTTTCCCCTACAGTCTGTGAACCAGTGAAAAGTCATTTTGACAGGTTTTTTTTTATAAAAAAAACAACGAGATTATTGTAATGGTGCAATGGTTTTGGAAACGGTTTTGAGCATTTTTCTTTCTCGCTTTGGAGTTCTTCAAAGGACTTACGTTTGAAGGGGTTGAGGTACTTGCAATTGAGCCACAGATTAAATAGTGAATGACCATTTATCTGAAATCACTTTAAGCGTCTGTGCAAGTCGTGTTCAACTCATTTTGAAAGTGTGTCTTTGATTTGAACGTATAAAATAAAATTTAGCCGTTGTTTTTGCTTTTTTGACTGTTAAATGTATTTGAACCTTCTTCACTGCTACGCCAAGTTGTTCCGTTTGTTTTTTAAATAATTAACTAAACAACAAGATATTTACTATACTGAAAACAGCTGACTGGAAAATCTAAGGATGAATTAATTGAAATGAACGCAGTAAAACTGATACAAGTTTCCTGTCTTTACTTTAAAACTCATTATAACAAAACCACTATTAACTTACTCGTTAACATAAGCAAAAAAAAACAAATAGTCAAATAAATATTTGCGTCGTTATCATAAACACCAGCAAATCAACCAATAAATTGCAATCAGAGACCATCTCTTCAAGCTAAGCAAACACTCAAAGCCTCTGGTGCACATGTTTATTATTAATTTAATCAGAACTCCACACTGCAAGTATAAAGAACCAACACAAAAATTGCAATGCAATCATACATCAGATAGCTAAACATTGCTACCAACTTGTTTAAAGTTTCCTCTTGATGAGCTCTCCACCACCATACACTGGCATATGAAATTGAGTCCATGCTCCAGATTAGACGTTTATTCTGAATTATCAAATTACCTTCTCCGCTTTAAAATCATTACTTTCACAGTGAAGGTGGTTGGACGTGTTTCATTTAAACTTCCTAATAGCCATCTATACAACATGTTGTTGCTCTTGCTGTTTCTATTTAAAATCGGGTTTTCATTCCTGTCCATCGGATAAACTAGCTTGTACAGCACGTGCGTTATACAAAACAACTAAAGTGATCTTCGGGTACAATGGCCGTGGTGTTTCCACGCCGCCGCAGCTCAGCTAACCAGATGCTGGCCTCCCTAGAGATGCATCCATCTAGTCTTGGGATTAATCTCAATTCCATGAGCAAACACATTTATATGAGCCGCATCCGAACTCTCCGAAGCGAGGTTATATTGAGAAGGATTCTAATCTGGGGTATGCATCTGCCGTTCATTAGTGTGTAGCTTGTGTGTGATCGGGGGAATTCATTTCATCTGCATACTAATAATAAAAAAAGAAGCCAGGAGGTGAGGATCAATTAATATTAGTTCCACTTGTTTGGTTCCGCTTATGATACATTGTATGAGAAAGTCTATGACACTTTTATTGCGCACGGGTTAACGATTATTGTGTTTGAATAATGGAAAAGTAATCTGGGCTCTTAAGATTGGCTCGGGATATTTATTGATGGGCAGGAAGTGTGCAAGAGATGCATCGAGTGCAAGTGTCCACAAGCATAACGATGGTAATTTATCAAACAAAATCTCGGTCGGCGCATAGACTTAGTTAGCTTTTTACCAGACAAATTCATCTTGACCGGGAGAACCGTTAAAATGAATTTGAACTAACAAAGTGATGGAGATAACATTAGGCATTGAATCAAAGCCGATACAAATATGCAAAGGCTTGTATCTCATCGTGAATTTTTCATTCTCTTCTATGCTGCTGCTGCATTGCCCTAGAGGCGGTGTCTTAGATAGAAAAGCCAAGTTTATTAGTTCAACGTTAGACATAGGTTGGGCTAGCACCCTATCTATCTTTTTTTGCCTTTGCTTGTTTGCTTGCATCCCAACCAGAACACAAGGTGATTTAGATTTACTGCTGTCGATTGCATAACCTAGACACATTTGTCTATTCCACAATAAAGAAGCAAAGTTCCTGCAGCTACTGGGCAAGAATCTAGTGAATAGACGTGCTTGGGATTGCAATAGAAGAAGTACGGGAGTTTTATAATGTGTTTTTCCATGTTAAAGCAGCAAAAAGTTAGGTGAGTCTTTGAGCGATGATAAGAATCGATTTGCACGCGCGTGTTCATTGGGGCAACAATTAACCGCTGTGCACAGTGTTGTCTTTGTTTTGAATGTGGTGGCAGAGGTATAACGTCACGTAAACGATGCGAGAACCTTTTTGAACATGTAACCGTTATTTTATATTATTTGTGTAGCAAGTAACAAAAGAATTGCGAATAAGAAAACGTACAACGACGGCGACGACGTGCAAAAGAGTCACCGAAGCAAGGAGAGAAATTTGTTGTCGGTTTGCTTGTAACTTAAGTGAAGTCTTAGAAAAAAAAAATGAGCTGCTGGAGCGTTGGGCCACTAGAACAACTTTTTTCTATTTTGCCCGAATATGTCACGAACGATGTTCAGTCATCATTTTGTCGACTTCATTTGCTTACATTTTTCTTCACACTCCCTTCGCAAATTATGGTTCTTGGCTGTTTCAGAGGAAGTATTGAGCTACAAATGCTCATCATCGCCCAAAACGCTTTGCATTTAGAAGAATAACTCTCCTACTCAATGCAGTCCTCGCCATATCATTTCGCTTCATCTCATTCATCATATACAACATTCTTGTGGGATACAATTGAATGCATAATGAAGCTCTAAGCAACCCAAAAAGGTGTTAAACTTCTCGCCAAATATATTTTATAACAAAGTATGTCAGTTGACTTGAAATACCACCGCAATCATGCACAAAGCCGCTAAGCACACGACGATAGTCCTTATATGAAGTCCCCTTGGGCCCAGCAGGGCGGATAATTGTCTTGCTCCACCAAAACTCCTTTGTGGTGTACATGTGTGTTGCACTGTTGCATTATTTATGCCATTGGTATTTGCTAAGGACGCAACAAAAACAAAACAAAAACATGATAGAGTCGCACCATGAAAGGTGCTTTTAAATGTCCATACTGAATGCTCCACTATCATCGACTGGCATGGCACCATCATTCCAGTCGAAGTGCTGGTCTGGTATAGAAGCGTCGCCTTAGAATTCCCTCAACAACTCGCGGCCTTAAATCGTGCCCGGAATATATCGCTTTCAAATCAGTCTGAAGAATCCACGCCATGATGGTGGATGTATGTCGGTATTGGGAAAGAGTGAAATTCTTTTGCGCCTGCGCGCCCGTGTGATGTAATGAAGAATGTTATTTCGCGCGCCGCTGTGCTCCCGATGAGACCAAACCTGATGGCCCCAAAACTCCACAGGGAGAATATATGTAAGTACATACTCATATATAAAGAAAGGGCGACCGTAGAGAGGCTTTGGATTATAGCTGAAGCTATAACTTGGTTGAGTTATAGCGCCCAAGAGTGGATTCTGGGGTTCTGTTGTTGTTTGGACCGTTTGGACTTTGCGAGCAAGGCCGCGACTGTAATGAGGGCTCTTTGTTTGATTTATTGCCGCAATTGCTGTTGGTTGAAATTGGTTTTGTGTTTGGTAAGACGGCGACATGGCAAGTTATTTCTGTGCCACTATCTAAATATATGGACAGTCGTTAGACTAAGGATACATGGATGGACGCATATAGGGTTTTTTTGCTTTCTTTTTCTAGGTTGCGACGACTTGACGTTGGCTAATTTTCTCGTTTAAGTGATCGATGTTTACTGTGATCTATGTTGGGGGGTATTTATGGGAGTGTATTAGTGTAGGCTTGCTAGGATGGTAGTTTTAAGTGTCAATCATGACCGAAGGCGATTGCGAGCGAGGCTTTAGAGAGACCATATGAATGGTACTTTTTTCATGAAAGGGAATTGACGGCACGATAAAGATGAAGCTGATTGATGATTTATATTTCATTGAAAAGTGTTGAAGGGCGGTGTTCTTTTCTTCAAAGGAAAATATTACAGCTTTATTGGAATGAGGTCTCATCACGAACATGACTCGATGAATTTTAAGTAAAACGACGATGGATGCAGTTAAGCTTAAGGTACGTCTTTTCAATCAAAAAAGCTTGACTTTTTGGGCCTGGGCTGAATCTACAAACAACCATCCTCATGATTAGTCAACTCAAAGCTATTGACGTGGCTTCAATAAGAGAATTTTCTTTGTAAGCACAATCAATGAATTCAAATATCCATTTCCGTCACGGATGTTAGTTCGGTCACTAACCTGAGGCAGACACGAGCGATTTATAATTAAGAATCGCTTTTGTAAGTTTTGTAATAAAAACAAGAAGACAAAAACTTCTTCAGCCCATGTATGGTGACTTTTTTGCAGAACTATTAAATTTTGTGACACCACCAAAGTCTACTTTGAATCACTAAGCATCCGCCAACGACCAATCCCGCGCTTAACAAACACACACACACACTTCTCGTACAATGACTTCAATCAAATTAATCAGTCTCACCTTTTTCATGGATCGCACCAATAAATCAGCTTGATTGATGTTTTTGCTTGTATACGATATTGCGGAGACCCCAAAAGAGGCGAATCTGATTATCTCTTAAGCAAATTGCGGAGATCTCTCACAGCTTGGACTTTATTAATTGCCATGAAAAGAGGTCTTAACGCTTTCGTGGTCAAGAAAACAGAAAACGTCCTGTGTGCGTGACGGGCTTCCTGATAAATCGACTGAAATGATAGCTCTAATGAACTTGAACTTGACCCTTAATTTGTTGCAGAACCTGTTCTTATGCTTACAGACTTTAAATCAGGTTACAACTTAGCGCCATGTATTTGAGTGGTGTATGTTGATTGCACAACAGAATGCAAGATATCAGGTGAACTGACACATTGCTGAGTATCGTCCATTAAATTTGCATAAAATGATAAATTAATTGTTTTACTACAATCATCATCATTCATTAGTGAATCTTGAGAAAGATTTGCGATTGGTTTACGACTGCAATGAAATTTCAAGCCTAAACCTTGACACGTTATCGGCATGTTATCACCGCCTATTGGCTACCTGACAGACAATTAAGCCCAGCTAAAGGCTAATTAAATTGAATTAATAGCTTATCTTGGGCCTAGTACCAGATTCAAACAATGAGTTATGAAAAACTAGTTGTTCATCACTTTTATTACTTATTTTTGGGTCATAAAACAAACAGAGCGGTCTGAGGTTGCGCTTGAACTTTTGCTGGTTCATGTTTCTTTATTGGGATGGTTAATACTTCTTGGAAACGAGCCAATTGAATGGATCATAAATTGGGATAATTTCCTTAACAGGATGAGAAAGTTTGGACAATAAGCTGACGAATGACGTTGTGTTTTATAAAAATAAGTGTTCAAATGCGTGTTTCTCTCTGAATTAAAATTAAATAAATTATTTGTGGCAAAAAGAATAATTAATTTGGTTTCGTGGTACAATTTGATTGTTTCCGAGAAAAATTTTGACTTCCTTAAACGTGACCGTATTCGCTTATTGAATTTGAAAACTTATCAACCAATTTGATTTTTGACAAGAAAAGTCTACAATCTTCCAAACGGCAGATCTCAGAGAAAAAAAGTCTGTACACTCGTACAGTGCCATGTCTACAAAATTTGAGCAACTATGCAAAATGACTTTGGACAAATTCACTTTGGTCCGTCAAGGTCTGTAAAGACCTCATCGAGAATCTTCATATTGAAAAAGGCTTTCGACAAAGCGACACTATGTTATGCGATTTTTTTAACTTCATCCTTTAAAAGATTGTTCAAAACTCAATCGTCAATACCGGAGACATACCTAATCTTTCAATAGTCTTTGCTCGCTAACCCAGACGACATGGACGTAGTAAGGAAGAAGTATTTGTGATGTCATATGTGCTTTTGCGAGCATTGAAACAGAAGCGTCCAAAAGAAGTAACAGTTAATGAGGGCAAAGAGAGGTATATGCCTGTCATGAAATAAGGGCAAACGATGTCGACTTGACGAATTGAACAAAAATGTCACAATAGGGAGACATGACTTTAAGGTAGTACAGAGCTTCGTCTACCTATAGGATCCACCATAAATACGGAAAATAACATCATCGCGGAGATCAAACGGAGAATTACTCTTGCCAATCGCTGAACTGCTGATTTGGGGTGGAAGGCATTTGAGAAATAAAAGCCTCTAGAAAAAACAATGTACCAACTTATACCCTTTATAAGACATTAATCATCCCAATTCTGTGCGGAAGAAGTGAGCTTATTTTATCTAGATTCTAGAGTATGAGTTGCACCGCGATATGGGGATAGCTAGAAGAGTACGCTAAGATGCGGCTGGGATATGAAGAGCGGAAGTGGAAGACCTCAGCTTACAACAACGAGCTGTATGAGCTGTACTGCTACATGGGCATAGCTAGAAGAGTATGCATAGTGAGGCTGCGATGGCTGGGCCATGTAGAGCGGATGGACCCAAACGCTCCGGCTCGACGGGTTTTCGAAAGCACATTGCAGGGAAATCGCGGAAGGGGAAGACCTCGTCTTAGTGCAGGTGGCGCAATCAAGTGGAAGAAGACCTCAACCGACTTAGAGCGCCAAACTGGATAGAGCTCGCGCGAAATCGTAATTGTTGGCGAAAGATGTTGGTCGAGGCCCATGTCCACCACGAACTATTATAGAACTTATTTAGTAAAGAAGTTCAGTTTTATTGCGAAAGACACAAATTCTACCCATGGCGTGATTGTTAGCATGTCTGCTGTTTACCCAGAGGTTCGTGGTTCGAACACCTACTGAGGCAAAATTGTTTTTCCACGGGTATCGCCTTACGAGAGGAATTGGCAAGTCCTCCGTTAGTAAATTCATTGCCATGAAAAGCGCTTTCTCGATTAGCCGTTCGGAGTCGACAGAAAATTGTAGGTCCTCCCCATTCCCTAACAATTCAATGTTGTGAGAAATGCGCTAGGCCATGACACTTTTCGCTCTGTTGCGCAACTCTATTTATGTATTTTATTTACAAATCCTTAAAATCTTAGGGAGACCAATTTACTGTAGTAATGCCCGTGGAGTAATGGTTAGCGTGTCTACGTTGAAGTTTCGAATCCCAGAGTCGGCAAAAAGTCGGCAAAGTAGGTCCCTTCCATTCCCTAACAAGATATGGTTGAGAGAAGTGCGCTACGCCCTCGGCTCTGCGTTCTGTTGCGCCATCCCATTTATTTATTTATTTAAATTTTTGCACTCAACAAATCCCTTCGTGAAAAACAAAATGACGGATCCACAACGACCTTCTTAGAAGTTGCACCTGGAATGTACTGAAAAATTAGTTTTACCACCAAACCCTCGACGTCGCGTCGTCGTATTCATCGATAAATTCGCTATAGAAGAAAATATATCGGAAAATTTTGTTTTGAGGAATTAATTCATATTGTCAATCTTGTAGCTTCTCTAGCTCCTCCGTGCTTTTAGCTGTTTTACTATGTTATAAGAAGTAAGGGTTTTTTATGTTCACTATAAAGGTGAAGAGCTTACTCATCACTTTAGTTGGCTTGAAATTGAGATCTTAACCATAAACAGCTCTTACAGAATTTGACCAGTGCTTATATTCAGACATGTTTCAATTAGAACTTTACTTTCATCTCCTATTTTCTTGAGATTTAAGTCGCAGCAACATCACTGATTGAAAAAGTTATAAAATTCTAACGCGTGCGTGTTCTACATCTTAAATTAAGACTACCTTCATAATGATTACCATAATGTGCCTCAATTATGTTTCTTTTTCAAATCCGATTATAGCAACACAAATCTCTTCCCAACAGTCATTCCCTAATGAACCACAATAAGCAATACAAAGTTTGAAGTAATTTATAACTCTAATGTCAATTGCAACAAATGGTCTCTAAGAAGAAACCACGTAATTCTTTTACGGCTCTTCTCTCTTGAGTATGATTGAAGAGAACATCTTGATTGTTAAGTAATCGTATATAACGGTTCTTTCTTACAAACAAACTGTTTGTAAGAATTATCCGATTGTAAATACAATTTTTTGAACAAAGTATGATGTAATGGGCTTTTGTTGCTAATGAGACCACATCGAACGGATTTTAACCTCGTGATGTTCTTTTCAGTGGGTTTTCATTGATTGATTGAATTAAATCACAAGCTCATTAGCAACTGTTTTCAATTACGAGGTGGTGGAAGAGTCATCACCTTGCCGGAAGATGGCATAGTTTTTTAGAAGTGCCTGCCAGTTTTGAATCTCCTTTGAAATTTGTGAGATGAAGAGAATCGAAATGCACATCAACAAGACATTAATCGGTTTTCCTTCTACTTCTTCTTCTTCACTAATGGCCCTCACTTTATTGATTCACACTAGTGACCCGGAATGAATCGCTATACTTCTAAGGAAGGTGGACTTAGGTACTGTTTCGATGAATAACAACCTTTGCATCGGAAGACAACCTTTTAATACAGTCAACCACGTTTTTAGTTGTCCTTGGAAAATGCTCATTGCTCACCCTTGGGCAGTTTTTGCAATTCATTTTGTTGAAGAGTGTGAAACCACAATGAATCACCAAAATTCTAAAAGAAATACCAAAAGATCTTTCAAATGAAAATGGAACTGCTCACCTATGAGATCAGCATCTTAAAGAGCTTTGAAGGACTTTTGTTATCTTAAACACAACCACATAGACCTTAAGGCGAATGCATGTCATTTGCAGGTCACAACCGCAACCCCTACCTTGAAAGATCTGCAAGGCTCAAGTAATCTCACGCTTTTTTGAGATCTTTTTTTGTTCTGTTTTGTGTTGTTTTGTTTTGTTTTGGTTGATGATTTCAATAACGAATTGTTCATCCGGCTTTAAATATCTTAGACTACCATCTTTTCTAAGCCATTGTCATTCATATGTTAGACGATGCAAATGATTTATGACATGTTATTAGTCAATCTTGTCTTTTTTTTCACAAGTCAAAACACAGCGAAAGATTTATTATTGGTCTGCCAGATGGCAGTGATTCTAACTATTTTCCCTTACAGCACTTAGTTAGTAAATCATTTTTCGCCCACACACGTCATCCTGATGTTTAAAGACTCATATACGACTACGAAGTACCTCCACCAACAACAAACGTTAAAGAACATTTCCTCGTTAGTTTGAGAAGAATTATTATTAATTTTCATTATTCGTCGCAAAATATTTTCACTGATATGACATCATAGGTGACGGTTTTATTTTACTCAAGCTGAAGAAAAGTATTGAATCTGACGCAAGGCTTATGTGTGGTCATTCAACAATGCTTCAAAATGTTTGACTGTTGAAAATTGTCTGTGCAATGGTTTTTTCTACTTAAATGAAATCAGAAGAAGATCATCAAAGAAGATCAGTGGAAACCCACTGTCCAAAGAATTTTACAAAAATTTCAATAAAAACACCTAACAAGGAATGAATCACTTTATAATAATTATTTTAATTGAATTTCCGTTTCCCCATATTTAATCGATTTTGCACCTTGGCACAATTAAAAACTCATGAAAAGCGAACTTGAAAATTAGATAAAAAGAAGAATTCTATGAAAAGTCATATGTTGTGCTTGTACAGTATTGACAATTTCAAAATATTCAAATCTTCTATTCACATTGTTGCAGGTGTCATACCGACAGTATAAAAACATTAAGCTGTTTAAGAGAGGAATCCAATGTCAAGAATATAAATTGTTGATAGCAAGTTGGTATACAGATGTAAAATTAATTCGAGGGTCATTTGAGAATAATCCAGCAGCATTGAATCTATGCAGCCTTTTAAACATAAAAGCTTCTGTTTTCATATGAAATTCGAACAACGTTGAAAGATGCGATGTGTCGTATTAATGTTTTGCTTATCCAAAATGACAAATACTGGCTAATGATATGTTTCTTTCTGACTTCGCTATAAAAAGGGATACATATTTGACTTGGGAATTGTTCATCCATCCTTAACAACTTGGCTTACTTCGAGAACATAACTTCGATGCAGCATTCCTAGCCCTGCAATTTAAATAGCAAATCGATTGCCATCTCGCTCAAATCTCACAAATAACCCATTTTCACAAGCACCCCTTTGTATCGCGCAACTGTTCCTCATCTATACACCACCACACCAATTGATTACAACCGCATAATCTCACAGTCATGTATCATTATAACTATCGCGTCAGCAGCAGCATGTTTGAGCGGCTAATGTTTTCAGACAAAAGAAAAATCATCCATCAGACGGCCAATTCAAAGTCGTTAACTGTACGTACGGTCGCGCCAAGTCGGCCATCGTTGGTCTTATATGATCCAGAATGTTCTAGTGCACATTTCAGCAGTAGACATGAGATTTACGAGGATCTGCGCCATGTTTTCAATTTCCAGATCCATCAAAGTGGTCCAGGAGTAGTTGGTGATTGCTGTGTGCCACCTCTTTGCCGACCAATGCAACGAATGTTTCAGTATGTAGGAGAGATATACTCACAACTCTCGGGACGCCCGATAATGAAATAAATATTTTGAAGTCCGTTTATGGAATCCAAAATTAATGGCGAATAGGATTTATGCGAATGTTGGATGGACGGATGGATGGTTGGTTGGTTGGTAGTGAAACAGGCAGCACATGTGATGATGATGATGGTGCTCCTTTTTTGTTATGTCGGTGATGCGTCAAAGAAGGTTTCGCTGACGCCCGCTTACTGAATACTTTTCTTACTTTTTTGTTAATTAATACATATTTAGAATTAATGTTGCTGAACAGAGTCTGTGTCTAGAGTATTGTCTTCTTCGACTGACTCTTTAGTTAGCTGGCGGTATCAATGGAAATTGTCTTAAGAGAATCTATACGTTTGCGTAGTCCAACTAAGGAGTTGCATATCCCACAATACAAAAGATTGACGTTGATTGAGTCTCTGAATTGTTCAGGCAGTATCGATTTATGGTTATATTTCGAGTAGCTCCGTGCAATTTAATATCTTTTCTTTAATGTCGTACTTAAATTAGTCCGAAGCGCTATGTGTGTAAGACAATCAATAAAAATTGAAAAAAGCAGAACGAAATCAGTTTAACTGCTGCTTGAAACCTTTTTTTTGATGAAATTAATTTCTTTTGTTAAACAAGAATCTTAGTTAGGTTCTTGTGACGAGAGTCTTGTTAAAACAAGTTAAAGTATTTAGTTGTCTTGAGTTCCCTTGGATGGCTCATGGAAAAAGTCTTAAGAAAACAGCAACATGACAAAGTTGCCTTAGTTCTAAGTTAGTTGTTTCCTTTTGACATCAAAATTGCATGATATTTATTCGTTACAATTAAAAATGTTTTATATTTTCGATTAGCCCAACTAACCAACCATATCCCTTTGGAGCTTGTTGAAACACTAGTTGGTTTTTGAACATAAAATACGTTTCTCTAGCATGTTTTTTTTAATGTTTATTCGAAATGGAAATAGAAGTTGGTTTTATATTATTTAAAAAAAAATGTGTTCAATTTTTCAATTTACATAAAGATCATAAAAGCAAGGTGAAATTTTTATGATATGATAATACAACTTGACTGCGTTGAACAATTTCTATGTTTTACAATAATTGTAATTTTTATAAACACCGACGGCAGTAAAAACGTCGAAGTAATGAGATTTTGCTGCCAATTTTTATTGCACATAAAAATGATCAAGCACATGCTCTGAAGTAGTCACTGTTAAAATGTTTGATTGCCAACACAATAAAATTGTTTTACCGACTTTTAGTATTCAATCAAGTGTAGGTATAAGGTATATAAATACTTGTGATGGCCATTACGCTGTCAAGTTTCAACTTATCATTTCTCAAAACTGCAGCTGTGAGTATGAGCCACCTTATTCGGAATTGAGAGAAAGTATTGAAAGTTAAACTTGCTGAAATCGAGAAAATTACAACAAAAATGATAAGGAAGCTCAATTAATGAAAAAAGAAATGGGCACGACTAGTTCAGGTCGCAGGAAGGTTCGATTGTGTGCTAAGTACAATATACAAATCTTAAGGCTAACAAAAAAGTTTTTTTGTTTTTCTAATAATCATTTTAAAGATGCTTCCGAATTACTTATTTTTTTAAGCTTTTGAATATATTGAGAATGTTTTAGTATTAGCTCTTCATAACAAATTCGGAGGTACAGAATTGCCAACTGCACAGTAATTATGAAAATTGAATAAAATCACATAAAATATTGAAGAACCCCCTTCCTCATGTACCCGTCCGACCACCATGACTCTTTTTTTTCCACCAGATGTTTATACATTATTCATAATTTAAGTTACCAGCCGTAATCCTCGCTGCTAGTGCTGATAGATAGATAGATAGATAGTTTTATTTCGTTATAAATTACATTTGAGTATTGTTATCACACATTATATAAAACAGAGATTTGATAATATCATATTTATCTTGCTTCTGAAACAGTATTTTTGACTAAGAGAAAAACAAAAGACGATGAGAGTAATGATTTGAGTTTAGAAGGAAAACACGAACAAAAACCTTCAATTAAAGAATATTGCACAGAGGGTGTTGACTTGATAACTCAAGGAATGACAATTTTTTTTTACAAAACAAATGAAATATTTAATAAATAAATAAATATTAAGCAGGAGTGAGCAGTAAAAAACAAAAATGAAGCATGACAATAAATTCACAAAAAGTAACAGAACTTATTACAAGAATTAGTTATCCAGCAAATAAATAAATAAGTAATAAGGAAAAATAGGTAAATATAAATACGCAAATAAATAAATAAATAAATAAATAAATAAGTAAATAAATAAATAAATAAATAATTAAATAAATAAACAAATGAATAAAGAAATGAATAAATAAGAAATAAATAAATAGTCTAAAAGATAAATGCAGTAAATAATTATAATGATAAAATAATTAACTAATAAATAATTTAACAAATGAGTAAACAAATGAAATAAATAAGCAAACGAATAATTTTACGAAATGATAAACAGTGTATAAATAAATTAAGAATTGAAAAGCAACAAATTAGAATGTAAATAATTAAGTTAGTATATAATTGATCAGGAATCTAACCTCACTTCGTTTACCAGAGGATTATCGGCAAACGTACAGCGTTCTATAAAGCGTCTATTCTGCTTTTCAATTCTATCCGAAATCAATTCGACATTCGCTTTTTGATGCGCATCTAAGGTAGAGTGATGCCAAGGTAAACTTAACATCATCTTAAGAACTTTGTTTTGTGACACCTGTAATTTTTTTAGGTGACACATTGCACATTTTCCCCATACTTGGCATCCATAGAGGAGAATAGCCTGGAAAATCACTTTTAGTATTATAATTTTATTATTTTTTGAAAGAGAAGATTTCCGATTTATAAGGGGGTATAACATCCTGATCGCAATAGAGACTTTTTTCAGTGTATTTGAAGTGTGTTCACTAAAGGTTAGTTTTTTGTCTAGGGTGATTCCTAAGTATTTTACAGAGGGCTCCCAGTTAATATAACAACCGTTCACTTCTAACTGACTACTTGGGAGGAAGCAAGATTTTCTTTTTCGAGTAAAAAAGATGGCTTGAATTTTTTTCATGGTTCAGTTTAATTTTCCATTTAGTGTAATAGGAATTTAATATTTTTATCGCATTTTGTAGATTTCTCTCAATGTCGAGAGCAAATTCATGTGATGAAAATATTGCAGTGTCATCAGCAAATATTGCTAAGTCACAATTTGGTATAATAGGAAGATCTGAAGTAAACAAGTTATATAGGACAGGACCAAGGACCGAGCCTTGGGGAACACCTGCACAAAAATTGACAACATTTGACACACTATCATTAACATGCACTTTGAAAGAGCGACCAGACAAAAAACTGTAGATAATTTTACATAGATGAGCAGGAAAATTAAAGTTTTTCATTTTGTGAATAAGACCTTCGTGCCAAACCGTGTCGTAAGCTTTTTCAATGTCTAGTAGAATCATTCCTGTAGATTTTCCCATCGTACGGTTTGATTTGATGTGGTTACATATTCTCAGAACTTGGTGGGACGTGCTATGATACTGTCTAAAGCCAAACTGTTCAATGGGATATATATTCGATTCTGAGATAATGTTAGAAATTTTTTCCTTTAAAAGCTTTTCATATATTTTTCCTAAACTACTCAATAAACTTATGGGTCTGTAGCTATTGACATTTTCGGGAGGTTTGCCGGCTTTAGCGATCGGAATGACTTTGGCATCCTTCCATGCATCGGGGAACAACTCTAATTTAATGCAGGCGTTGATTACAGAAGTTAGAAACAATAAAGCTTTTTTCGGCAATTCTTTAAGAAATTGATTTCGGATTGTGTCAAGCCCTGCTGCTTTTCGTAACTTGAGCTCACTGATTATGAATTCTATGTCCTCTACAGTAACATAATCAGAAGCGGAGAGTTCATTATTGTTCTCTATCACACTACTAACTGTGTTGTGTACTAATATATTTGTGTCTCTATCTCCGAGATTTGAAGATAGCTGATGGTTTTTTTCAAAATAAGAAGCAAAAGCATTTGCTTTTTCTAGATCAGTAAAAAAGTAATTACTCTCGTCTTTCAGAAATGGCAGGTGTCTATTTTTATTTTTCAAAACTTTAGAGATGTTCCAGAAGGGTTTCTAGCTTCTTATTCCATTCCATATTTCGATGCAAAAATATACTTTTTGAAATTATTTTGTTTAGGAAGGAAACTTGATCCTTAAAAAATGTTTGGCGGTATTTTTGCCAATGTCTCCTATATGAGTTTCTTACTTTAATGAGGTGCAAAATATTTGACGGAAGTTTGACAGTATGAACATCTTTAGTTATCTTTGGGACACTTTTTTCAACAGCCTCTAGTATACTTTTTGTAAAGGTATCTATAGAAGCATCAACATGTTCCTTGCACAATACATTATTTAGGTTAGTTGAAGAACTCTGCAATTTGGCGTTTAACACAAACCGAAAAGTATTCCAATTGGCTTTTTTGAAGTCGAGAATATACTCAGTCTTTTCGGTCCCTGACAGAAGTAATTGACATGATACCGGGTTATGATCGGAACTAAGTTTATTTAGCGATAGGGGTTGAGTTACAAGAGAAGGCACGTTAGTAACATAGAAATCTAGTACAGAAGGACGACCACTCAAACTGTAGTAGGTCGGACTAGGTGGATAGAGGTGACTAACTGGAAAGGTAACTAAGAGATCAGATAAAATGTTGCCCCAAGTGTTTGCTCGAAGACAACCCCAAGTTCTATGCTTGCAGTTAAAGTCTCCACCAATAATGAAATTCCCATTCAAAGCAAAAAGCTTTCGAAGATCACCTTTAAGACCTACTTTTTTTTCCGGTGATATTTTGCCGCCAGGAAAATACACGCAGTATACCTTGATGAACCTACCATCATTCAGTTTAAGTTCAATTCCTACATTTTCTATGTATTGAGTCTTAACTATGTTTAAAAGCGAATGTTGAATTGATCTTCTTATTAAGATGGCAACACCACCGCCTTTTTTATTTAATCTATCGTACCTATAGCACTAGTGCTGATTTTTGTTTTTTTTAATTAATTTGTTACATTTATGTGATAGATCAATAAATAATAATAAAAATATTGAAGAAAAAAGTTAAATTAAATATTTCAAAGGTTTTTAGCGAAAATATAAAAACGCCACTTTTTTTGTATTTTCTAATACATGTGAACGCAAGCAGGTTTTATTTTTAATTTTTTTTTTAACGAGTTTTATAAAAATAAAGTTCTTGAGAATAGATGGTGTCAATAGATGTTTCGAATAAATTTGAAAAGAAATCAAAAATATCGTTTTAAAATTTTTTCAAAAAATAAGAGTTTTTTTTTAAATTGATACAATTTTCAAAATTTAAAATTTTTCAAATGCTGATACGCAATCTTCTTAAAACTATATACAGCTTTTCAAATATAAAATTTTGCCAAAATTATATTAGCCATCGACGAAAAAGTCGATTTTGAAAAATAAAACGGTTGCATGGAAGGTATCATGATTTTCTTTGCATCATTAGAAAGACAACTAAGAACTTATCTCACATAAAAAAATTTAATCGAAATCGTTAAAGTCGTTTTTGGGAAAAAATCATTATCATGTCATGTAAGTCGTATGATAGGTACTGTTATTTCAAGAACTATGGCCCTAGTTACCAAAATCTCTCTGTAGCGTGTCCCAAGGGCCCTTATTGCAAATTTTTAAGAAAATCCGTCAAGTGGCTCAGGCTGTAGATTTACGGGCAGACTTATACAGCCTTATCGGGAATTCCCTGGGAAATATTTTTCCCAAAAAATGTTTCCCTTCTTGGGAACAAGTTCTTACTATCGGGAATTCCCCACGGATTTTTTTCCCATGGGAACAAGTTTTTTACAAGGAAAAACACAATATTTCCCATAATAAATGAGTTCCCGATAGATATTTTTCCCAAGGAATTTTTATTCCCATTTTTGAAAAGAAGTCCCCGATACCAATTTTTCGAATTTGGGAAAAAATCCATGGGCAAAAAAGTTCCCGATAACCCTGATAGAATTGCAAGACTCACTTCTTTCGTATTCTCTATCAACGGAATTTCATGTTTTATTGTTATCTCAAAATTTTGAATCTGCTTGATTGCACAACTTGCCTTAGTGTACTAGGTCCCCCGTAATTCCCCGTTTGTGCTTAATTTCATGCCTCGTTTCTCGGCGTTTGTTCTATTAGTTTTTTTTTTTAAGTCTTAGCTCTTTTTTCAAAAAAAAAAAAAAAAGGAAAAGTTGAAGAAGGAGGGAAGAATAAAAGGAGGATAATGAAGAGAACAGTAATGATAATGAAGGGATAGAAAATAGAATAGTGAAAGTGAAGGAAGAATAATGAAGAAAAAAAAAGAGGATACGGAAGAGAAAAAGTAGGATTAATAAGAGTAAGTAAGAAGAGCAGAAGTCGGAGCAGGAGTAATAGTAAGTGTAGAAGTAGTAGGGCTATTCCAGAAAGCGCGGCGGGTCGTATTTAAAGCGATAACTCAATTGTGAAGCGCTTCGTTTTTGGTTATTCTGAAAAGCGAATATGGTTGCAAATTAAACTTCCATTATCTCCATTTGGAAGTCTTATCCGTCCACTCAAATGTCATATGTTTCCAAGTTTTTCCAATGAAAATTCCAAGTTTTTCCTAGGTATCCGTTGGAAAATATTTTCAAGAACGGAGATAAAAGCAGAATTCTGGGCAATACAAACAAATTTTTGAATGCAGTTATATTTTCTTTACTTTTGTTTCATAAATTTGAAGGTGATGCAGGTTATGCTCTTGAGCTATGGTTAATGTAACCACATAAAATTTAAAATATGAAAAATTTTCCGCTGATCCACTTGTACTTGCAAAAGCTTCCGTGAAGTTGCTGGTGTTGTTTGCGTAGCTCGAGGTGGTTTTGGTGATGGTGGTTTTTGTCTTTCAGCACACTCTTCTTTTTCGAACTGCAAGTGGTTTTCTTCATCTTGTAGTTGAATTTTGTTTGTAGAGCATGAGAGTAAAATCTTTTCACTTTCGACAATCCATGCGGTGGTTTCTGGAGAAAAACTTCGATTTTCATTGATATCGTTCAAAGAATTTGGTACAGTATTATTCCCTGCTACTGTGGAGAATACGTATTGCTTGTATGGCCCACCTCCTGTTCCATGGATAAGCTGTTTTGACGGAGCTTACTTTTCATGTGGTATTTGAAGTCCTTCCATACCTGAACGACAAAAATTTATTTAGCGTTTAGTACTGGAACATAAAAAAATTCACTTACTTTCTTCCATCCATCTCGAGTTTTTGTTGGAGGTCCAATGCCGTTGAGCTTCTTAGTAACCTCATCCTAGAGGTCGCCAGATTTCACTCTATATTCTGGCGCCTTTAACGATCCTTTTGCTATCCCTTCGTGTTGTTGCATAAACTCAACAAGCATCAAAAATTGTTGTGTCGTGGTGTGTTTTTGGATCATGTCATAAATAAAAATGGATATCACTCTCAATTCAATTGATGATAATTAAATTTTTCATTATATGTATTTACATTTTTCTATCAATCCGCTTGAAATTCGACACTACAACACCTATCGCTTTTGAAAACGAAATTAATTATGTCAAAAAGGTATAGTTTCTACGAAAAAAAAGAATGACGTTAGGAAAGCGCTTTCGCTTTCCATAGGAAAAAAAAAATTAAAAGCGATTCGCTTTTGAGAATACGAAAATTCATTTCCGCCACCAAAAGCGATCAGCCGCGCATTCTGGATTAGCCCTATAGGAGAAGGAGTAGTACTAGCAGAAGTAATAGGAGTTGACAATAGTTAAGAGATGGAGCAGAGAAGTGGGAGTAGGAGTGGTAGTAAGAGTAGAAGGATAAAGAAGAGAAGAAGGAGGAGGTTAGAAGACATAGTAAGAGTGGTTATAGGATTAAGAGCAAGTGTAAGAGTAAGAATAAGAGTAAAAGTGGGAGTATGATTAGAAGTAAAAATATTTTATAGGAGACTAGCTGACCCGCCCGGCGTTGCTCGGATCTAAGTTATTTAAAAAAATTGTCAGGAACACCCGCTGGACTAAGCTGAAAATAGCCGGAAAGTTTAAACAATGTTAATGGTAGATGGCCCTTATCACTAAGGGGTATGAAAAATAGATAGTAGCCTATTCTCAGACCTACTGAATATGCGTAGAAAATTTGGTAAAAATCGGTCAAGCCGTTTCGGAGGAGTTCAAGTTCGAACACCGTGACACGAGAATTTTATATATATGATAAAAGGGTACACGCGTGTTCAGATTCAAATACCTCTGAAATACAATTGTCGTACCCTAGTCAATATTGTGATTCACTTTTATTTTCTGTTTCGAAATATGCACCCACTAAATTTCTTGAACACTCCCCGCGCGCTGCGGAATTTTGTTTACAAGCTAAACGAAATTCAACTTTTCTACGATGACTTTTGTTCAGACACATTAAGGGGGTATTCTGGTCTAGAGCCCTATTTTTTGAGTATTTTTCAAACTCGGATAAAAAATAAAAAAAATAAAAATAAAAAAATTAAAAACATTTTTACCATTAATTTTTTTATACAATTTATATTGATTTTTAAAGTATTTAAAAAAAAAGTTGAGAAAAAAAGTCAAAAATTCATCCAGTGACAGGCTGGTGAAGTGGGGGTTGCCAGTCAGTCAAACGGTGCTCCCTGGTTGATATGATTCCAACCCTTGTAGTGATCTAAATCGAACAAACAAACAAAATTTCAATTAGTAAAGATGTCGCTATATCTTGGACCTTGCCGAAGAAAAAAATCACAAAACGGAGTTCACTTAAACAAAAAAAATATTTTTGTTGCCCCTGTTTTTCGACCTTTACGAATTTTTTAAAAGTACTTCAAATTAAAATTTTTCAAACCCTAATGGTAAAGAGATGTATAAAGAAGATTCTCACAAAATTTTAAAGGAATCGGTCTGATAGAACTTGAGATATCGTCTTAACCACCTCAACAAAAGGAGTTTTGAGAAAAACGCGTTTGAAGTTTGAGATTTGTAAATTATACTATAGAGATACACACTTCCAGGCATATTTTGTGTGGACAGTTGCAGGTATATTGGGTAATACGTTCTGTTATTCAAGTATCTATATATAAAAATTTAAAAGGGTACCTACATAACAAGCTCAAGTCGGATACAAAAGAATTTCTGGAAAACATCTGCCGTTCATTGTGTGATCACTCCGCTCGACCGGTTTAAGTGCCGCGTCACAAAACCCGCTGTATCTCCCAAAATAATTCGAATTTTGAAAAATCCTTTTAAGAGCATATTTTTGAAAGTCTAAGCTTTGAAAATATGATTTTTTTAAATTTTCTAGGGGCTAGATAACCCCCTTAAGATGAATACCACCTGGTAGATTGATGGTTTTTGAGCAATTTCAAAGCAAAGCAGTGTGATACTGAAAGTCTAAGTTTTTCAGAAAACAGCTTCAAACTAAGATCTTAAGCTCTTACTTCTAACTACAAAGAGTAAGAGACACCCTAAAGCTATCCATACGGATACAGGTAATGGAATTTTGCCTGTCTTCTTCTGTCTATTTCAGCCCTAAATTCTTCTCCAATGATTCTTCTATCTATTTTCTCTCATCATGCCCTTCTCCCTCCTCTTTCCTTCTATTGCCTCCTCTTAACTCCACTTTTTCTTTCTCATCTACTATAACCTTCGTCTCTACATTATTTTCTTCCACTTTCTCTCTTTCTATCTCAACCACAACCATTTCTACAAAAATCTACTATTTAATGTAAAAGCTTTTTTACATTGTTTTATTCGCTCTATGCAAATTATTCTGACTCAAAAAAGACGATCTTATTAGCCATGAGCCTTTTAAATACTTTTCTCTAAATAAAACTTCGATCGTGTATGGTTTGTTTTCATCGTTTGGCTAATCTTCTGAGTTCTGCTGACCTATGTCACAACAACAAAGAAAACCAAGTACATGAAGCTTCATTGGAATGTAGTCATTTTTCGTTCTCATTCCTTTACAATGAGTCCTGCAGAGCAGCCGAGCCGAGCCGGTGTTCAACAACAAGCGATTTTTTATACAACACATATACATAAATGGGTCATCATTATCCCTACTGAGTAATTGAAGACAACGCCGTTTGTGCCTTTGGCTTTGTTGTAAGCCGCTCGCTTGAGTTTATGGACTGTTACTTCTTTATTGAGATCGAAAGTCTGGTTGTAGATTCTTTTCTTTTATTTATCCCTTTTTTTTATCAAAATACAGTGGCAGTGCTGTGGAGTAGTAATGCAATTTTTCAACGGTCTGTATGAAATATCTGCTGTGGAATGTAACGAGGAGTAAACGTATTTAATGGGACCGATAATTTCAAGAATGATATGACTCGAGGGAAAAGGAACAACAAAAAATCTTATTTATAGTTTAACTGTTGTCTGTTGACTGGTCTATTTACGTCATGTTAACCCAACACTATAACACCGAGCATTCCTTGAGTTCAGGCAGGCAATTTTTTTTTAAATAAATCGAAAACAAAAACAATTTTCAAAATACCTACCTCAATAAAAAGCATTCTGCTGGTTAATTACGTTCCCTTAAAACGACATTTACGACGTTTACAATTAACAAGTCGTGACAATATTATCACAACTCATTAACACTTTGAAGACGTTTATATGTAAAAAATGCAAAGACTAAAGACTGCACTAGTGCAAGTATATGCTTAACTTTAAAAACCACAAAGCGCACCTTTAAACAAGATTTGCACAACACACCGCCACAAAAAATATTGCATCGCCAGCCAACCACACATTCCTTTTACAGCATTTCGCACGCATAGCCACTCTTTACAATCAAAATGACATCTTTCCACCTCTGCTGTGGCAGTAAATACGCACCCATGTCGGACACAATATAATCTAAAAATATTTGCTCCATAAAAATCCATAATCTACATCTTAATGTGGATCGTTGTCCTGGCAAAAATGTCCTCTCATCCCACCCGAATAAGAGAAAAAAAGAGTAAAACCAGATTTGCCGTTTAGCTGTTAAGTATAGCGCATTCCCTGAGGCTGAACGCGGGCAACTCTAGCCTGCCAAACTTGACCTTGCCAAGGTGAAACTAAACCACCAGCCAGAGGATAAACATCGCATAGGAGAAGAAAAACCCTACTTATTATTTACTCTGAAGAGATTATCGCCAATGCCCATCGCTTGATGTTAAACAAAAACAAAATACAAAAAAACAAAAACAAAAACAAAATTATAAAAGGAAAAGAAGAAGAGTAAGAATGAACCTTAAGGCATCGTCAGTCACTTCAGACGTCTTGTGTTTAAGAAGATGGCCAAGCTGCCGCAGCTTGAGGAGAATGATATACCAACAAGGTACCATGTAAGACTCGCCCTTGGTGTTCTCGTTCACTCAACAATACATCATGTCCGTCGCGGGATTCTTTTTTGTTATTGTTTTTGTTGTTCTTCCCGCATTAATTGTAATGCTTGTACCATTTTAGTAGCTGCAAAATGTTAGATCTACGTCCGATTGTATCTGCGGCGCTGCAATTAAATTTGACCGCTCTTGTCAAGATTAAAAACATTTAAAATGACTTGAACTTTCAAGGTTATGTTGTTAAAATGACTTTTATATTCAAAGCTCAGTGGGGGGTTGTGGTTTGTGGGTTTCGAATGTTTGATGTTTTTTTTTTAGTGATGCACACCGGAAATCTAACATGTGTAGTGAGAAATTGGGTTGTTGTGTTGTTGCCCACGATATAAGTTATTTTTATTTCATTAGTCGTTGGTTAGCTTGAATGACAATGGGACCGCATAGTGGGCTATGATTGAAAATAAAATTTGAAAGCACATTCGAAGTTTAAGTACATATATGTTTATGAAATCTCTTTGATGTCATAAAGCTCGCTCCCACTTCTTACGATTACTGAGAACGGTGGCAGCACTGTAAGAGGACAATTTTCTTAAAAACTTTGTGTCTGGTGTGGGACAACTTTTAGAAGGATTTTAGGGTCACGAATTCTCATTTTAACTTAATCGTAAACTTATTTTTGTGGAAAAATTTTTTTGACTAACAAACAAACAATTAGCGGACGCCCTGGACTGCTGCAAAGCAGACATAACCGCCATCCAAGAAGTGCGATGGAGTGGACCGGGCATAAAGAAGATGAAAAACTGTGACATCTACTATGTCGACTGCTACAGATAAAAGAAACAACGCTTATTTGGGTGCGGATTTGTCGTTAGAGGAAGACTCAGGGATAAGGTGATAAGCTAAAATCCAGTTAATGAGCGTATAATGACCTTCCGCATCAGGGCTAAATTCGCCAACATGCGCCCACGCCCCCACAGAAAAGAAAGACGACAATTCCAAAGACTGTTTCTACGAGCTCCTCGAAGAAACATATGAGCAGTGCTCTAGACACGACGTGAAAATCGTTCTTTGCGATTTTAACGCAAAATTAGGGAAGGAGGACATCTTTGGAAATACAATCGGTGAGCATAGCCTCCATTACAAACTCCGAAAACGGACTGAGGCTGATCGATTTTGCTGCGGGGCTAAATCTTGTTGTAAGTAGTACACGCTTCCCGCATCTCAAAATTCATAAAGGTACATGGCGATCCCCAGATCAATTAACCGTCAACCAAATTGACCATGTGCGATCGACGCAAGGCACTCTTCCAGTGTGTTAGATGTCCGAACTTTCCGAGGGACCAACTTTGACTCGGACCATTAGCTTGTTGTAGCCAAGGTACGAATGAGGATGTCTTATTCACGACCTGCACGAACTAACGCTGTGAAGAGATATGACGTCGGAATACTACAATCGCAAGAGATTGACAATGCCCTTTCCAATCGAGTGTCCCTTCAATTATCCTTGAATCCCATGCCGTCAGCATTAAGCATTGAAGACCAGTGGCAGCAATGCCAAGAAGCCGCTGCCTCTGAGGTTCTCGGTTTCACTCGGCCACCAAAAGGAAACCCATGGTTCGATGAAGAATGCAGGGAGGCAAGTGCAGTCAAACTAAAAGCACGACAAATGCTGATGCAAAAACGAACGGGGGCTGCTTACGATCAGTATAACGAGATTTACAAGGAGAAAAGAAGGGAAGAACACCGAATTCTCAAAAAGAAAAAGAAGCAGCATGAGAAGCGCTCGTTTGAGGAAATAGAGAAGTGCCATGACAGGAACGATATTCGGAAGTTTTACCAAAAGGTAAAAAGATCCTGCCAGGGTGACAAACCCCGAACTCAAGTCTGTAAAGACCAGCAGGGAAACATAGTTGTAGAGTCACAGTCGCTACTGAGGATCTGGAAAGACCATTCCAGTCCTGCTTTACGGAGCGGAAGCGTGGACCTTATCGAAAGCGGATGAGGAAATCTTTGGTCGTTTCGAAAGAAAAATTCTCCGAATGATCTTTGGTCCCGTATGCGAAGACAATGTGTGGAGAAGAAGATACAATCGCGAAAGGGGAAGACCTCGTCTTAGGTGGCGCAATCAAGTGGAAGAAGACCTCAACCGACTTAGAGTGCGAAACTGGAAAGAGCTCGCCCTAAATCGAAAATGTTGGCGTAAGATGTTGGTTGAGGCTCAGGTTCAACCCCAAACTGTAATGCCCACCTAAGAAGGTAAGTAAAGACTATTGAAAAAAAGAAAAATAATAAAAGAATTTATTGTTTTCTTATGGAGTGTTGATTTTTAAAATCAAAATGAAAAGTTCAAGTGACCTTCACTCCTTATGCGTTTCTCCCACTTATGAACTGATGAGCCCACTGTTTGTACCTGGGCGAAACGCATAAGGAGTGAAGGTCAATTGAACTTTTCATTTTGGTAAGTAAAGACGTCCAAAAGACGTGATAAGTGCAAGGAAAGAGGTTTATTAAATCAAATGATTCAGAACTTAAAATATACATAGTATAAAAGCTGGACAAAAAAAAACGGAGAGGAAGTTTGCTTCTTCAAGCAAAGGAGAGCTGGTATCGGGAACTGGAAGAAATGTTTACCTCAAATTCTGGTCCAGGTTAAGCTATGTATGGAAATGTTGCTAAAAAACAGCGTGAATCCAAGATGCACTAGTGATGCTAGAAAAACCGAATGAAGAAGAAGAACGATATTCAATTAGAGCTATGAAATAAAACACACGATCTTTATACCTACGCGTCCGTCTTGTAAAGTGAAGCGTATGTTATCGTCATTGCTATAAGCTACAGCTGGGAAGAGAAGGTATCCTGTCTAAAGCCAGAGCTGAATTCTTCCCAATCCTCTAACGTGTGCTCCAAGTAAAAATAGTTGTATAATGGAATTAATAGCTCTTTAATAAATTTATTTAATTTCTATTAATTCAATTCGAAAAGTTTGAAAATAGAAAACCAAACGTCTTTCGAATACCATTGCTAAGTAAGTAAGTATTTGTTAACATTTGTTTTGTGCAAATTGAAATCTGCCGTTCACCGAAGAACAAGAGCAGCTGGCTTTATTACAACATTTCATTTCAACAGTACAATAAAATCAATTATCTTCTATCTGTTTCCTCTCGCTTCCAACTTCCCATAGACCTTCCCCCGTGAGACCACCTCCTTAAATCAGCGCAATTATTTCATCCATGATCAGCAATATCTCGCACTTGCGTACATCCTATAGCATCAGAAAAATCAATTAATGTTCCCAATTAACGTGTTGCTGATCGCACCTGATGCACGCTTTTCGATTATAGCCATTTCACAAAAGACGCACATTATCATCCCTCCTGCTTGATCCTAAAGTGCTTTGGCTATAAAATACATCCATAGCCACACCGCTTTATAGTCCGAGCTGTCAAAATGTCAGTTTGACTTCATAAAGGTCTGTTCGCATCGGGCATTTTCATTTCTGATGCCCTCAAAGCACAAAGGCGTTGATCTGTGCACAACAGAACAGACTAACATCAACTTCTATAGACTTAAATTAATTTCCCACCTTTAGACATCCCACTTGGTTATGACATGGCCAATTGTGGTTGATGCGTTGATGATTCTAGTCGCCCATCTTCTCTTATTCTCAACCCAATCATCGTGGGCCATCTTATGTTCCCTGTGTGTGAGTGTGTACTTGTATGAATGTTATTTTTTAATTATTTTTGATTCATCAAATTGGAGATCCTGTGGCCCCATGGTGGGTTATTCCAACTCGTAATCATAAGAATATTTGTATAAGGCCAAGGATATTATACGACTGACTTTATCTATGGATCTCTCACAACACTGCGGTCGGCGCGGCGGTAAGCATTAGGTGTACAAATCAAATTATTTTCCTAGACACATTGGATACAACAACGTTGTGCATCTTATCGCAGGTGGTGCGGCGGTAGAAGCTAATTCAGAAAGAGTTGATGAGGCAGGAAGAGCCACCTGACCAATCTATACGATTAATGTCTCGATCAAGTTGATTCCCGTTTCACCCGAATGCATCATTGAAATCTCTCAAAACACACTAACCGAACGCACGCGTCTCTGTATGCATATGGAAGAGGCATTCAGGTTAGACTGGCATTTCCAGATGGAACTAGGATGAGAGTACATCTTCAGCAAAATACTTTAAGAACAAGTTAGTATAGAATCAATGTTATGTCATTTGCTGCGGTTCGATTTGTGAGGCGGAAATAAAGTGGGCGCTTCGATCAAGAGACTAGATTTCCATCTCCAGTATACTTTTTTCACACTTTAACGCATCAGTTAATTGCATGGCTTTTCTTTCTCAGCAACATTCAATCTATTGAGACTTGAGGCTGGAATATCGCTCACGTTCAATCAGCCATTGGATAACCATTCATTGCAGTGGAGGAGATCGTTTCTATTAATTTGTTACAAAAAATGCACACAACATCGCTCTTGTGATGAGGTGAGAACAGAGATAATTAAAGATTTGTATCAATTGGACGCAGTAACGGTGAGAAATCATGGAATTGACTTGAGAAAATTTACTGTTGGAGCTGCAAAGTCCGTCTAATGAGCGTCGGTGGCTTCTTACACATCTTCACCATGGCTTTGGCTTCACAAGAAATGGGTTTGAATGCTGAGGAGAAAGATGCCGCTCAAAATATTTAAACTTCACACAACACACATTTCTATTGCACCGCATCATATTAAATTCAAGTCGTGAAGGCTTGCAACTAGCCAAGCGATAACCATAAAATATCATGAGCAGAGATGCAATGTCTGGAGATTTGGTCAAAGTCATTTTCGTTGAGCAACGGTGGTTTTTATCGCTAACAATTACATAAAATAGCATATTTTTTCATGCGTGTAAAACGGTTTAATTTTCAAACCCACAACCAAACTTGGCTAAACTTCAATTGTCATCGTCTTATGATCTTTCATTTTCATTTTAAAATAATTCTGAAATGTCTTAAGCGATGGCAAATGAGTGGCTAAAATGACATTGAAATGAGGAAGAGGGAATTAACAGTGAACTTCAAATGCAGCGGCAGATACTCAGTCGCAACTTTGATGGAGACGTTGAATTAACGGCAACTTGCTCTTTGGGCCATGGTGTTATGTGTGGTGTTATGCTGCAAGAACTCATGGTTGTTGTTTTTTTTATTTGTTTCAAGAGAAGACGCAACGGACGTTCGTGTTTTGAATCATTGAAGGAGATGGGTCTTAGCTGCCATCGCAACATTAGCACATATTTGCGCTGAACAAACCAGTAATTCGATTCCGGGTAGAAAACTTGTGGTCAGCATGCGTAAATTGTTTGGACCGAGTGACATGCCCTTTGACAGGATTTTCAATGCGTAGTGCTTGTCTACAGGAGTCAACATGTTCTAAGCTTTGTTGTTGCATTGACATTTTCTTTGAATTAAAATGCTCTACCTTAACAAGTTAAAGTAGGGAGTAGGGTTGAGAGTAAAACATAGTGAAATATATCTTCAATGTTTTCGAAATACATCCCAACTTCTTTCTCACAAAACTCCAATTAGGGAGCTTTTATATTGCAGTTTTTTGCCAGGCAATAAAGACCATGCTGTTGGATCTAGTCCACAAGGAGCTAAGCTAGTCTTCGGACCCACAGGTCATCAAAAGAGTTTCTTATAGTTCTCAGAAGTTGTTTGTATTTTGTCTTCACTTTTCTCATTTTAAAGAAAAGATCAGAACCTTACGCATTTTTATGTTATTGTTTTTTTTTAAAACATTATTTTAATGAATCTCTTTTCTACAAGTGTTTATGGCGACACACACCAATGAATAAATATTAGACATTTTTTTTGTCTTAAATGATTGTCTTAAATTTTCAAATGCTTTTTAACTCCCGTCAAAATACGATGTTTTTATCTGAAAGCTTAATTCCCCCAAGCAGAGTTTCCGGAATTGCAAAGTAAGCTCTAGGCTTCCTTCAAACTGGGTATGTATCTTTTGGGACCATCTGTGAAGATTCGATAACAATAATGGAAGCCAAGACCTTGCCCTTGGCAGAACCCAGAGGTAGAGTCACTAAAGATGAAAATAAAAAGAAAACCATATTGACAAAGACTGCGGTGTCCAAAAAAACACCAGGGAGACCACCACTGGATGGTCCTAAAACCGAAAGGTTTAAAAAGCCCGAAGAAGCAGTCAAAGAAAGAGAGCCAGCCACAACGACTCGACCCCCCCTCCAATGTCCGCGAACAAAAAGCCCAAGAAGGCTAGTACAACTAACAAAAAAAGTACTGTAGCGGAATTGATAAAAGAGAGCCTTCAGGTGGCCATTATCAATGAGGAGAGTCTAGAAAAAAGGCTAAGCGAAGAAGACTGGGCTCGAGTGGAAATAAGGCTACTCGAGTGCATGACTGACGAGCTTCCCACGTCCTCGGGCGCGGTGCCTGATTTCGGACCCATTTCGACGTTGAAGGGTTTCAAAATTCTCAGATTCTGTAGCGAACCAGTCCTGGCTGATTATTATTTTTGACGCAGTTTGAGCTTTGGGATCATCGTGTCGGATGACATACCCATACATGAGCCCAAAGATATGCTGTTTGTGAGTTCCTCAAAACTCCAGTGCGATTTGTGCCCGAGATCATATCTCTTTAAACGAGATATAGTCTTGGTATCAAGGGAAGAAGATTCA
Source organism: Melanostoma scalare (assembly GCA_949752695.1). Taxonomy (NCBI): domain Eukaryota; kingdom Metazoa; phylum Arthropoda; class Insecta; order Diptera; family Syrphidae; genus Melanostoma; species Melanostoma scalare. Next base: position 8,146,363 of record OX456986.1, on the reverse strand, counting down.
ACAGTCCGTCGAGGACAGCACCCGGAGTGCTGGGAATGGTCCCAGAACAGCCAAGACAAAAAAACAAGGCAATAACGTATTTACGCGAGAGGTTGTTCCACCAAACAACTGACGCATAGGAGACGATTGGTCTTTTCATAGCCATATATGTAGATCCAGAGGACCCTTTTCGGTGAAAGACCCCATGTCTTGCCAAAGGCTCCCTTACATTGCCAGATGACTGACAGTGCTTTAGCAGTCTTTAACTCGACATGTCAAGACCAAAGAAGCTTGTAACTTAGGACTACTTCAAGATGTTTGACTTCGTTTAAAACGGGATGTTGACGCCTTTGAGTGATAGTGCGGGGTCAGACCAGTCAATTTTCTGCGACTCGTGAAGAGGACAACCTCAGTTTTAAGAGGATTGGCGGAGAGACCGTTTCCAGCACACCAGGTGTCAATCATATTAATGGCAGCCTGTGCTCTGCAACAGACAACTTGGGGGCTGGAACCAACCGAGAGCACGGCGACGCGACGTCGTCTGTATATGCTTGGGCGTGTACGTTTGATCAATTGAGCATTACAAGTAGAGAGCCGGTCAGCATGCATCACAGAAGTGGAGATAGTATGCCACCTTGTGGACAGCCCTCATTTACTCCTGTTGCAACATATTGTCTATACTCTGGTTCAACGGTCACCATTCTATTCACTAGCATTGAATTAAGAAACTTGTAAGGAATGCAAGAAGCAATAGAAGTTCTACTAACCATATCAAATAGCAACACAAATTTAAAAACATTTTTTTTTTGGTGACTTATTTTTAGTCAAACCCCAAAATGAGAGAAAATTCAAAGAAACAGTAAAACTCAGCTCGGAGGACCAAACATATTTTTGTTAAAAAACGACCAGATGTTTCGACTAGGCTTTCTTTAAAGTTAAAAACAAGCCAAAAATGTCCTGATAAAAAATCTCACAACTAACACGTCTTTTTATGTATAAACTTGCAATCGTAGTAATGTATGTGCCATATGAACTAATGTTGAGAATTTTCGGCAGGTGCATTTTATGTTTTTGTTTCCGTTTTACGGTAACTTTTTTTCGTATGCTGTATGTCCCTTTGAGTGGCTCGTTCCTTGCACCTTCTTCTATTATGCATCTAAAATCTAACAGCCTTCTCTTCGAGTATTAAGGAATTTTAGTTTAATTGAGTTTCTGTTGTAATTTAAATCTGTTTTGGTTACTTGCCTCAGTTAATGAGCTTTTGAAAGATATGGTCCTATGGTCTATTGTAAACATATTTTCTCAATTTCTTACCTACCACTTGAGCAACACGATCTGTAAACAATTTGTTTTTCTATCTAAACAAACGAGCTGAGCTGCAAACTTAAAATACAAAGAGCAATTGATAGAGACATTTGCCCGATTTGAGCAGAGTTGCTATGTTAGACTTTTTGTAAATTGATGGGTCGGGAAAAACGGTTGTCATTTTTTACAATCACATAAATGCAATTTCTCGCAGTAAAAAATTGAGCTCTAATACGCTGAGAAAAAAAATGATGTAGACCTCGTGCTGCTTACATTCTTATCACAGATTATATCGCCAGGGTTCAAATACCTTCATTTCCATTATGCTTTGTATAAAATCATTGCTAAGCATTTCACATCTCTCAAATTAAGTGTGATACAATGTTGGCCCTTCCATATTTTAAAAGATTAGTTGCCCACCACTTAGGTTTGCATTACAGTTTGGGGTGAACCTGAGCCTCAACCAACATCTTACGCCAACAATTTTGATTTCGGGAGAGCTTTCTCCATTTTGGCACTATTGAGGTTTTCTTCCACTTGATTGCGCCACCTAAGATTTCTCTGCTATTGCTTTCGCTTTCGTCGAGACGAAGTTTGGTTCCAATCGCTCTACAAGGTCCAACCATCGTAGCCTCGCAATGCGTACTCTTCTGGCTATGCCCATGTCGTGGTACAGCTCATACAGCTCGTTGTGTTGTATATTCGTCTCCACCCATTGTCTTCGCATACGAGACCAAAGATCATTCGGAGTATTTTTTTTCGAAACGACCAAGTGCTTCCCCATCCGCTTTCGATAAAGTTCACGCTTCCGTGCTGTAAAGCAGACCTGGCATGATTAAGGTCTCATACAGGGTTACGTTTTTTTAGAGAGGGTTTTGTTTCTCAATTGCCTTCTTAACCCAAAGAAGCAGCAGTTGGCAACAGTCATTCTCCGTTTGATCTTTTGGATCGCCATTCGACCATTGCAGATAATGTCTTGTTGGAAGGTTCTAAACTAACCAATACCAGCGATTTAGACAGTTCGCTCTAAACACTGCTACAAGTATTTCATTTTCGTATGCTATGCATGGAGATGTAGATATACCCCACTTGTTGTTGTTTCTGGAAGAATCAACTGACAGTTAACTGTAATCTCAATTCAAATTTAAAAAAAGACTGTCTTGCACCTCCAAGTCCTTGCATCTTCAAAGAAGGGCAAGAACTTGTTTATCTAGAAACAAGTCAGAAGAATCTAGTCGAGCTTGTGATGACTAATCATAGCAGAAACAATTTACACCATCAATGGTTGTGACAATGAGAGTACAACACCAAACCGACACGAGCCATATCGCAAGACATGCAATCTGATGTGCAGAAAGAACAAACGTTACAGGAGCGGCATTTGTACGTTGGCGTATCGGACTGCCGATCGCAGTTAATTGGATGGTGGAGTTCTTTGTGGCGGCTACTGCGGCTACCTACATGCGACGCGTCGGTCGTGCCGGTGCCTGCATTTAGCACCTACGTAAGAATTTGTCTTATTCCCACCTAAAAACCATTTTACTTATTTATACAATCAGACAGAGGATTTAATTATTCTCTTTGATGGAGTTTTCTTTGAGAGAGAAGCAGAAAATCTTAAGCATATCAAAAACAGCAAATTAAATGCACCCTTTAATCATTTTTCCATCATTATCTCTCTGGCAACGGTTATTTGACATCTTTGCAAGATAGCCAACACATTTTTTGATGTTATGAACCTGGATAGGCAACGATTGCAAAGTGGAATCAACTTGTGCCAATCAACAAACACCACTCACAAGTCTTACTGCTGAAAGCTGTTAAATTCCAATTGAACTCCCCAATCAGAGACGGCCGCCGCGGTGGCAAAAACAAAAACGTCATCGTTGCGTTAGCTAACCGCAAGCAAATACAATCCCTACTTCAAGATTGAATGAGTATTCCGCGTTCCTTTAATTAGATCTGTGGCAACTGGTAGCAGCAATAGATACACGCAGCCGATACACATGGTTAGAATGTTGTTATAGAGCCAGCCGCAATGATACCCACGAACCAACAACCACCAACCGACTCGCCTGATAAATACGAAAGCGTTAATTATACGACTGGATCGTTGAGTACGCGTGTGAATTTCTCGGTTTTCGTGCTTTTCCCCAGCCATTTGGCAAAGAATATGGCTAACGACTTAATTGCACAAATTGCTAGCTAGATCTTTTAGATACTTGCCTTTTTCTTCAGCAGACTCTATTCGCAGAAACAATTTTGACCGTGCCATTGGTTTCACGTTAAATCTAATCCAGTGCATAATTAAATGTATTTTAATTACATGCGGAAATGAGTGTACGCGTTGGTAACAATGACATGGTGAATGGCGGTGGAATAAGCCAAACTTATTGTGATATAAACGAAAGCACTTGCTTTATAATGACAGCTAACTCATTTGTGGTAAGTAATTGGATTGACCTGAGGCGTTTACATGCGTTTTACACCATACAATATATGAATAGGTTGTTGCACTTGTTTATCGAATGGATTTTGCTGACCAGAAAGTGGGAATTGGACTATTGTTGCTTAAGAGGAGGTACTGCCTGTTAATTGGCAGGAAAGACTATGCTTAAGCGTCCTCTGCTAGATTAAGTGTTGTTTGACGGGGGAAAGGTTTTCAACACTGATTTTATGGTTAAAATATAGCAATCATTCATTTCTTCCTGTAACTCAAAGTAATCCTTTCATAGTTTCAAACTTGTCGAATCTACATTTGGCTTCATCGAAAGCAATGCGTTTAACGCTTTGCATTTTGCTAAATTTCAAAAGTCAATTTGTTCAACAAGAAAAAGTCTTTTGACTTTTGACTGAATCTATAGAAACAGTTGTGCTTAAGTTGATATTTTAAATATTTTCTTTTTGTAAGCTTAAGACTTTAATGTCGGGAATTGTATCACTGTTAAATGAATTAATGAAAATAGTTTTCTAGTAGAATGGTAAGTGTTTCCGTGGGGTAGTGGTTATCACATTCGCCTAACACGCGGAAGGTCCCCAGCCCCTGTTCGATCTCAGTCGTTAATAGTTTTTTTTTTCTTCGCTGATGTATTTTGTTATGAAAGTAAAGGAGAGAGTTAATTCCATCATGCCTTGCGTTGCTCTTTATGTAAATTTTAAAGTAAATTAAAAAGTGTTTCACTTTCTTCCTCTTCAACGCGTACCCCACTTGTAATCAAGTATTGAAGCTATGCGATTTAAAAAAAGTTAAAATAAAGATGGTCAAAGCCACAGCTAATGTTAACTTGCTTTCCCATCAAAACCGACCATTCGTTTAAGACACTACCCACATAAAAGAAACTCTTGTACTGACAGAATGCGACCTCAAGTGAACTCAAAAACAAAAATTGATAGGCCCCTTAGGGCACGAGTACATAATTGTAAAAGCTTTTTCATAATTTTGCAGTTGCTATTCAGAAACCACGCAAAAATTAATCTGATTTAACGCACAAAAGCAAGAAGCGTTACCTTTTGAAATCACCATTACTTTGGATAACCAGAAGTAAAAGTTGCAAATCGAATTGAAATTTGTTTCAGGGCACTCGCCGCATCGTTGGCCATTGCCTTGGTCCAGGTGTATAAATTTTGCGTGGAATTAGCTTAATTGGAAGTAATGAAGAAAAATTTAAGGCATTACTCTTCATAATATTCGTGATATAATTTTGACGGAATTAAAGCTGGGTTGTATTTTTTTTTTTTTTTGAAGGTTTGCTTGGCAGCTCTTTTGTTTGAATGCAAATATAAAGCAACTCCTCAGTGTTTGCCATGTATTGAACGTGTTATATTAATTCGTTATCTAATTTCTTGATTTATAAATAGCACAACCGGTAATTAATGCGCCTATGCACATCTTTTTGTAACAACTTTATTTCTCAAAACAATTTGTTAGAAATAATTACAGGAATTTCGATGTGCTCGTATGTGCCTTATTCAATCTGTGGGTCATCTCAATCCCTATCTCATCTTCATTGTGCATTATTCAATCTGTGGGTAATTTAAAATGTAAGCAATTTAATGTTCAGTTGTCGTTCGATAAAACACTGCGCCACTTAGTTCAAAAATTTATAAATATTTATTTTGATTGAGGAATGAGAATATTTAATTTCTATTTGCTTATTATTTGTGAAATCTTAAAAAGATTCTTTTTCAAAAACTGGAAACCTTAGCAAGTATGAATGTAAATATTTGCATCTTCTTGCCTTGCTTCAAATTATGATCATAGGGAAAACATAGTCTGATAAAGCACAACGTTTTACTGATAATGATCACATCTTTATGTTCGTACTCAAACTAGAATGAACAAACTAATAGGAATTGATAGTTTTAGAGATCAAATATTGATTATCTTATTGATATATTGCTACTTTTCTCGTCGTTTCGTTCCTTCAAATAACTTTGCACAACACAATTTCAAACAAATAAATCAAAAGTGTTGTTGTCCTTTGCAAAAGCCTGTTTTCAATCTGTCTCCACATACCTAAGAAGTAATACCCGAACAATAATTCTTTATCATCCTTTAACATTGACACCGCGGATGAAGAAGGATTGGCAAAGTTGGGTGGATCCGATGCTTGTATCAGGTTGCAGATATGCGAAAAATATAAATAACTTAAATCTTTGATTGAATATTTTGTTTCTGTTTTACTTAAAGTTCAGAATAGTTTAATGGAGAAGGGACACTTGAAGATAATTTAAGAAAAAAGCATGAGATAGGTGTCGTAGAAGGACGTTTACGCTTTTACATAATGCTCACTCTAAAAATTCTCTCTTTTTATTTTGTTTTGACGTTTCGTTTAGTGCTTGCAATTGCAGGAGATGTTTTTGTTATGTTTTTCTTTGATGACAGGAAAAAGAAATAGAAAACACCCCTGTTAAATTTGATGTTGCGCATCGATGTCGAAACAAAATTGAACAGAGATACTCGCATGCCAGCAATTCAACACTTAACGAGTTTGATGCGCTATTTGACTCTATATTAAATTTGTTTCTAACTATCCTCACACTGAAATTGCAATTGCAAGCGATTTCAATGTACACAATTGTGGTTGGCATAACATTCTGACCAGAGAACACAACATACAAGGAAAGTATGTTGAGATTTTCGCTGAGTTCAATCATCTGACTCAACTTATTGACGGGTCCACTCGGGTTAAAGTCCATGCGGCCAACACTCATGACTTATTTCTCACGTGTCATCCCGAAAAATACAAGGTTATAGTATCATCTCCTCTAGGGAAATCGGACCATTGTATCTCATCGGTAGATTTTACGTATTTCAGTTAAAAAGAAAAAGTCCTAAAAAGAACTGTGTGGCAATATGAGAAAGATAATTGGGACAGCCTGAATAATTTCTTTCGAACTTTTAATTGGTTATTGTGCTTTCTCGACGGAAACGTTGACGCACCAGCTGACATGATATCTAACGTAATTCTCAACGGCATGATAAACTTTGTTCCTCACAGAACAAAAAGTACTATCCCAAAGAGAATTCGTGGTTCGAATCGAGCTGTAAAGAGGCGATAAGGGAGAAAGTAGTAATAGAGAAAGTAGTTTCCGAAAATTTTAAGATGACCCCACAGTAGTGAAGCAGATATTTTTTCGAGCTCGCTCGGTTCCGAGAGTCCTCAAAGATCTCAATATACATAAATCCGCTGGTCCAGATCATATTCCCTCCGTTATTCTGAAGAGGTGTTTTTCCACGCGAAACCACGGCGTAGGCTTTTTTATCTATCCTATTCTTCTGGGCTCTTCCCGAGTAAATGGAAAACTGCATTTATTCAGCCCGTCCCCTAAAAAGCCGAATGTTCCTCCCCTTTCTATTATCATCCAATTGCACTAACGTCCTTTCTTTCCAAGGTCATGAAGACGCTAATAAACCGTCAACCCATGAAATATCTTGAACAACGAAAGCTTCTTAATGACGACCGTAAGTACGGCTTTCGTAGCAAAAGGTTCACTGGTGACTTGATATCTCACCGAAAAGTGGAACCAATCTTAACACTGTTTTGGAGAAAGTAAGATTATTGCGCTTGATGTTTCCAAGGCACTTGATAGAGTTTGGCTTCTTCGTTTCATTAGAAATTACCTTTCGGGACCGTTCAATACAATTTGTGTTGGATGGTTTCAAGTCTGATACTAACTTTATAAATGCTGGTGTGCACCAGGGCTCCGTTTTGTCTCCGACTCTCTTCCTTATCGTTATTTATGATCTCTTAACTGAAACTTCTAATCCTCTAAATTGTTTTGCGAATATGACTCTGTTTTTCCTCTAAATGTGTTTTTTTTTTTTTTCTAATGAAACGTGAAAGGACCAAATAATGGAATTGTATTCTAAACAATTTTTTAAGAACTAACAGCACACGTTTTTGAAATAGCTTTACATCACACTATCAGAGATGCACAGTGATGGCGATGTTCAATTAGGCTTACTTACTTTTTGGCCTAGCATCCAATTTGAAATTGTATTTCTTGCCTGCGTAGGGTAAAATAGTCAATCGTTTTGAAATAGAGTTCCACTTTGCTATGTTTTAAGTGGGCAGTTCGTTTCCAGAACTGCCCACTCGATTTTATCTGTTGTACCTTTTTTGCGGAATCCAATATTTGCGTCCTGTATACTTGCTTATGATGCCTACGAATGGTTTTAAGTTTCATTCGGCAAGCATTCTTTTTGCCGACTTTAGTCTTCGTTTTATTTTCAATTTTCTGACAGCCCCCTAAATTGCAAGCAGTACTTAGAACTTCACGATGGTCTTGACGTGTTTTTGCTATGCGTATACATATACGCATGCTTCATTTATCTTTTTATATAATTTTAATGTATATTTCTTCTATGAAAAAGTAAAGAACTTAATAATAATAATAATAATAATAATATACATTTACATATACTCTGTAAGTCCTCTGGTTAATTATGAATTCATAGGGCGTGCTTTACTCTATTCTTTTTGTGTCGATGAGCTTTTACTATAATCCCAACCAAGTAATCGCTTCCCCCTATGGATTGCTCTTCGGGAAATTCTACCACCCCAGTTATATCATTGGGCCTTAGATAAATCTATTTATTCGTTCTCGATAGGTGACGGAGTAGCTCCTCTATATGAGACTTTTCTGAACTTGTGCTTAAGGTAACCTTGACTATTTGTATATTCTTATGAATTATTTCAATCGTGAAGCTTCGTATAGCACGGTGTGAGCCTCAAACGACACGAAAATGGGAAAAATAATATAAGTGGCTCTTCTCACGGCATGGAGCCTTAAAGGCCAGAGCGTTATTCAGTTTCGTGTCGCTGGTAGCTGCGTCATATATTCCCACTACAAACTGCTGAGTGTCGTGATGCTTAGCATGTCCGCCTGTTAACCCAGAGGTTCTTGGTTCGAATCCCAACAGAGGCAAAAATTCTTTGCCAAGGGTATCGTCTTTCCGTTAGTAAATTCATTGCCATGAAAAGCACTTTCTCGATTAACCGTTCGTAACCTACAGAAAATTTTAGTTTCCCTCCATTCCCTCAAAAGACATGGTTTTGAAAAATGCGCTAGGCCCTGGGGATCCTCGCTCTGTCGAGCCACCCTATTTATTTATATTTTTTATTTTAACTACTGAGTGTGGAGATCAAGGCTACAGCGTGACTCAGTTTCGAGTCGCCAGCAGCTGCTGGTCCCCACTTCTTACTGCTGAGTGTGGGGAATTTCATTTCCACATTATCTTACTTGCTCACACAAACAATTTTTTTTTCTCCTCAAACTCAATATAAAATTCAAATGACACAAGTTGTGTTCAATCAAAATTACTTCGACTGTAAGCTTTTTTTGTTTCATCGAAATCATTGACCTGATTCCCTTTAGCGTCTATTGGAGCGGCAAAGGAATGGAAATGAGTTGATGAATAATTCCAAATGGCAGATTGCTTGCCAAGCACAAAACCAAAAAAAATCAATATACCTCTGTGTGTACTAACAGAGCATGAAATATTTTTTCAAGTTCGTAAATCGCACCATCTTCGTGTACATTGTTGTCCTTTCAAAACCCTTTTCTAAATGGATAACTTACTTGCTCAATAGCGTGGAGGTCGCAAAGGATCAGTAAATGTCAGAATTTATTATTGAGTTTTATCTATTCCATCGCAAAATTCAAAATGCTGAATTTATGAAATTGAAATATCTTCTTTTGCACGATTTGAAATACAATCCACAGGAACCAAACAGCCATAGTAGAGGTTGGTAGACCTTATATCGCCTAGCCACGAACCCTCATAAAGTTCAACCATTGTCACATTATCATTGCAATTTACAATCCTCTCCTTGTTGACAATCGAACAAAAGAAAGTTTGCTAATCCCTGGACATGGTCCAGCGAAGAGGCGATAGCAGGAGCTGCTTCCTACGTAGCGAGCGACGTCCGCGCATCGCTTGCATTTATTTATTCCCAAAGTCATCATCTGATCAATATCAATAAATCAAAAAAAAAAAAAAGAAACATACATATGTATATGTATGTATATAAAGAATCCTACTATCGTAGGTTAACGCAGACATTATTATTCCATTCGTTGGTTTTGCTTCTTGCGAAGGATGATCTGCGATCACGACAACCCGCGGCTGAGTATACTACTCTACTCACTACTCACCTGCACCATGCAGTGCACCTTGAATGCAGACGCTTTTTGGGAACATTGTTCGCATTGCCAACGCTTTACCAGAGCAGGGCAATTGTTAGTTAGATGGGAAAATAAAACGTATAATATGAGAATTGTTGTAATAACTGAATTATTAAGAAACGAATTATAAGATCGCAAGGATCGATCCTTTCCACAGACGGCCATCTAGTCCTAGAACAAGTTTTTTGTTCTCCATAATCAATAAGACGCTAGGGATTACCATGAATGGAGTCTGGTTGGTCTCTAGTTGATTTGGTTTTATTTCTTTATACATTAGCAATTCTATAAAATAATATTTTTGCCTTGCATCACTTATGCAGTCAGTAGAATAACTTGTGAACGATTTATATATCGACGTTTGAGAAATGCTTTTATAGCTGTGGCAAGTGTTTTAATGTGTCTGCAGCCCTTCAAACAAGATGCTATTCAATTAATTTATTAATCGACTTGTACTTATGTCGTTTTAAGTGATTTATTTATAGATTATGCCTGGCTGGCGGCGTCTAGTCTTGTTGAAGGCATCATCCAGCTAAAAATAATCTCGTTGTGTTCCAATGAAGTTTGCTGCTCAGCACTTTTGTTTTCACATCGGCAGTTGTGGTGTTCGTGGGGTATGTGGTGTTTTGCTGAAATTTGAAATATTTTTTCATTAGTTGAAGATTTGAAGGCTATATTTTCAAAGGAAAAACTGCAAAGTATTTTATTTTTGTCTAGCGAATATTCGCCAGTCTCCTTCTTTCATCCAAAACGTTCAGTGTTCTCCTTTGCTTGCAAAAGGGGTAGCCATTTTTTTTTTATTTATTATATTTATTATTTTTCTTGCTTTCAACTAATAGGAAATGTTACTTCCAACCTTTTCTGTGTTCTTTTTCTCCTCCTGGCCAAGAGACGAAAATGTTCTTAGGAAATAAAATCCAACAAAACAAATAATAATCCCATCGATCCGTGAACAAGACAATTCAAAAGAAAAAGAATCTAAAGTGAATGGTTCTAGACAGATACATGATAATCGAGCAAGCGGAAATCCTAAAACTCAAGATTAGCAAAAACAACAACCTTAAGATTAAGTCAAATCGTGAAGACAATGGGTAAAGCATAATTTATAAGTAACAACAACGGGCAATGCAGCACCACTCTGGCTTCAAGTTCTGCAAATTAGTCACTTCCTTACCGAACGGCGATATGCAAATTAATTTCACATTAGAGTGGTCAATCCACGTTTGTGTTGTTTTTTATTTTAGACAATGCAATGGGATGGATGATACGTGAAAAGTTGAATTAGGGTTTGAAAAGTTTTATGACATAGAAAACTGTTAATTTGAATTGTGTACTAGTGAAGAGAATATGGCTGGGTTAATGTCTGTTTTATGTTGATGCAGGTTTATTGAATATGGTCAGTTCTATGTTTGAGCAAATTGGTTATAGACGAACAGTTCAGCTCAGCAAAAGAATTTCTTTGATTGATGACGAAGAATTTTTTTAATATTTAAGTCCTTCTGTTTAAAGGCATAGACATAAAAAGTGTTGATAGCTTTATCAAAATAACATATTTATTTTCGGTCACCGCATTTGCTGTCAATTTATCAATTTACCTTGACCTGCATGTTTTCTGTGACATGACTTTGACGCACTTTGTATTTTCTTGTATGCTACCAAAATAAGGATGTGCATTGTACACATTCAGATAGTTCAGTTAAAAATTTTATATTAACAGCTAAAACGTGTCAGGAGACTTTGATACTGAAGTCTCTCCGGATGCACCAAAGATTTTTGTGGCGTTCATCGAGGAACTGGCAGAGAAACCTGCAACCTGCAAGATCAAAACCAAAAGGGCAAATTCGCAAATGTTGCCTTCATAGCTGCGAGTAAAATAATAGCAGTGCATCACCAAATAAAAAAGAATTAAATATGCCGATAGATTTACCGTTAAGGCCTCAACCCATAGAATCCGTTGCGTACGTTCGCTCACGGATTCACCTGACAGCTCGATTAAATACACACGATCTTATGAGAGGTGACCCATAAGCATCGGATGCAACGGACGCAACGCAAAAAGTAGCCCAACTTTTAACTTTTTGCGTCTGGCGGAAGAGAGACATGCGCATTAAGAACCAATTTGAAATTTTCTCTCTGATGACATGCGCAGTAAGAACCAATTTGAAATTTTCTCTTCTGCTAACATGAGTGGTCTTGTTGAGTTGAGACACCGCAACGGATTCTATGGGTCACCCCAATCCGTTGTGTCCAGCAAAACTCACAGCTGTCAGGTGAATCCGGCAGCGAACGGACGCAACTGATTCTATGGGTCGGGGCCTTTATTCGAATATGTTGCCAGAGAAAACAAATGTTGGTAAACATGTTTACGCAAACAACCGTTTTGAAAAAAATAACACTCTGTACCTACAAGAAACAATATAATATAAAATAGGGCACTGCTATTATTTTACTCGCAACTGTACATTCATGCAGTCTTTTCTGTGGTGATTTCTTCTAGGCTGCCGAGATCAACAAACTTAACTCTGCCGTAGATCCCATATTACAGTAGCGTTGAAGGCAATAAAGCCGCGGTCGACCGAATTCTAAGAGCTCATTTACAGAGGCAGTAAGCATTTTACTTGAAGTTGTGGAGGAATATGTTGTCTTACTCTATCAATACATATCAAAACACAAGTGGAAGGAAGAATTTATCTAGGTGTAGAACATCTTGAAATGTGTGGTCCACCTTTAATAAACCCCGATCATGGTACTTCCTATGTTAGAAACTTTCACACATTGCTAAGATCTCTGCAGTGGCAACAAGACACCGGCCATTTGAAGACCGATAAAATGCAATAGTTATTTATTTAGTTATTGAAAGAACAGCTTTTAGCTCTTATGATAAATTGGAAACTGGCTAAAACTAGAGCGATGTGTTTCTCTTTCTCATTTAGAATAACGCTACAACAAGAAAAGAATAAGCTGAACTCTGAACATAAAGTTACTAGACAACACTGTGGATTTGCAGAAGCTGTGAAAGAGTCATTTAAGACTGTAGCAGTAGAAACACTGTTGCCAAGATTTCTGTCATCGCGACAAATGTATGAAAACGCGGTGTCGTTCTTGTCACTCCGTTGTAGGAACTCTCACACAGCGTTTTGTAAACATAATTTGACAGCTGAATTTGTCGCTGCCGCAACTGCAAATCGCTTTGATCTAAGTGAGCCTTAACTCAAGTACCTGCTTAATGAAACCTAGAAACACTCTGGTGATACTGAAAACTATTTTGACTCGAAGGACCAAAATGTAACATAAACAAGATGGTGTGGGTTTTGATTCCTCCTTAAGATACGAAGCTCCGGTCATGAAATCAGTCATCTAAATGATGATACATACCTACATGGTTAAGAGCCAAAGTAAGAGTAAAGAAACAGGAAGAGATGCTCAATACTGGTGATTTTTTGACATGCTAACGCCACTAGATTTTAGATCTGAGGCTATATTAGAAGGAAATAAGTTATTATTTGGGCACACCAAGCTTGGAGAGCGCCGGGGACTTGTGGTTTTTTGTCAAACATTACTTGGAGGAATTGTGTCTACCACAATTTTGCCTATTTCGAACAACCAAGTGAGGAAACGTCTTCCAGGGTAGCGTAGTTATTCTCGGAGGGCTTGGGAATTGTGACTAATACAATTTTGTAGTTACTCTCGGAGGGTTTGCCAATTCTTTACGACAAAGGATTTCGGTGAAAAAAACGATGTTTCTGTGGAATCAAGCCTCGAACTTCTACTAAATCACCCCTATTACCGATGTCGAAAACGACATCGAAAACAACGACACGACACAATCTGTATTCCATAAGTCGTTTTCGATCTTGTGCACTCGTTTTGATGTCGTGTGCAGTCGTCTGTAAATGTCAAATGTCGTTGAATGGAGTTATTCTTCATTCCATTCGTCGAAAAAATACGAAGACGACGAAAAAAAACGTTGATATATCTCGTTCACAAATTCGATCGCGACATAGAAATGGAAGACCGCAAAACAGCAAGTAACCTTGTTCAATGAACTTATTTTGGAAGATTTTATAGGTAACTAATAAAACATTTTTTTGACTTGTATTTGAATTTGACAAACCAAAACCAGTTTGAGACGCTCGTCAAGTTGATGGGGAGAAAAGTTAGCTTAAGGTTTTTTTAAAGGCAATTTAAAAAACCAATATAAAAAGGAATGGGCTCCGATAGCGGAGCAGCTTAAAAGCAGCAAAAGGATTGAATTACTTTTTTCAAAACACATACATATGTATACATTTTTATAAATGTTTGCTTTTATTAGGTTTGGGCCGACATGATGTAAAAAAAAACTGATACACAATTCGAAAGAATTAAATGCATCTGGAAAAGGTCCAAACAAACTAAAAATTTTATCTTCACTGGAAAAAGCTGTAGCAAGTTTATTAGATATAGAAAAAGTGGTAAGCCCGAGCGGAAACGCCGTTGGTATATCGCAGAGTCCAATTTGCTTCCTAACCCCTTGGCAACTGCCACATCAGTTCCTTCATCATCGCAAACACAGACAGCATACACATCGATTTGAAGTTCTGGAGAGGGAAGGGCAACATCAATACATCCGATGACACCAGGAAATCCAGTCTTTTTAAAAAGTAAAGCTTTGCGTCTGATTTTTCGGCCGGTGTCATTCGAAAACGAATCCATTTGGGGCAATTATGTTTTTCTATGACGTTGATAATTTCTTTGAAAAATTTGCTAACTGTTGGTTCTCAAAATGAATTCATTCCCGGCGCCGTGTTGGTAACTTCCCTCAGCTAAAATTCTTAAGGTAACTACAAGTCTCAATATGATTGGAATTGCGTTTATCATGCCGAATCCTTATTTTATCCAACAAATACTTAAACGCTTCTTTTGTCAATCTAAAGAACTGCTTAAATCGTTTTATTTAAAAGCAACTATTGGGATAAAAGTGTGAACTCACTTTGAATCAGGCAAGTCGTTCGTTGCAAGTGGATTGAATTGTGCCGTATCTGTTTTCTTTTTATAAATCGATTTTTCTTTCCGGATTCTTTCTTCTACATCTTCTTCACTTTCACACTACTTGTGCTTTAATACATTTCTATACTTATAATTTTAATATCCTATTTATTTAGGTGCTAATAAATGTACAACCGCATTCGAGCTCTAAACAATGATTTTTTATTCAAACTTTCTTCCAATATCTGTTGACTTTGACAGATGTTTATTAGTTTTTAGTCGTTTTAAAATCTATTACGTATTTTTCGTGTCGAAGAAGTTATGGAATGCCATTTAAAAAACGACACGGCAGAGAAAACGAGAGTTGACGACGAGACGAGACGAGATCGGTAATAGGGGTGAATATCACGACACGAGTAATCTGTGGACGCGCTACAGTGGGCTGATTTTATATCAGAATATCAGAGTTTGCATGCAAAATTTCAAATTCTTGTCACCAAAATTCATGTAAGAAGAGCCTATAGTCGTTTGGTTTTTGTATCAGAATATCACTCACCCTGTAGAGTAAATGTAAAATATCAAAACCAAGACCAAGATTCGAGTAAGAGTGACGACAGCGTTGAAAGCTTTGAAATGCAAACGAAGCAAAATGATCACAAATTGTATGGCTTGACTATTAGGTGAAATGATTTATGGACATACGCAAATGTTTTTTTAATGTTTAGTAACTAGTATTTAGTATTTAGTTTTGCGGCTGAGCGAGATACCTTATTGCAAATAAATTGTTAACAAAATAAATGCATTGTTTGAAGACTTCAAGTATAAGGATTGGTTTCATTAACTTTTTAAAAGCAACAAGCAAGTAAAAGATGTCTAACGACCTACTGCTAAACTCACAAAGTATTCAAAACTTTACTAAATTTGAAAAAAAAAAAACTATGTAAGCCTTCCACGTTGAACTAAAAGTACGTACCTAAATCCTCTTCGTCCCAGGAATGATGTTGTAAAATCGGATTTGAGATCACGCACAGCCTTGTCGTTGAAGTGTTTCTTTTTTTTTTATTTAAAATAATTAATCATGTGAAGCTAAAATTTCCTGAAGAGATAAAGTGTGATGATCTTAAAATTTATCTTAATTGCCTCAGGTCATATTATATACATAGGTTGCATGTTGAGTGCCTCGGCTGACTGTTTTATAGGCCTACACTATTTTAACGCTATTGAGTGGGTACTAACGTAGATTTTGTCAAAGATGGTACATCTTTATTTCAATACCTCAGCGGAGAAACCAACCATACACCCTTTAGGCTGTGAACAACACCACGAATGCCTTGAAATATCAGAAACCATATCCAGCATTCTTGTTCACAACCAATCTGACGTACTCATTGACTAACATTCTTGAGGTAAATCTATTTGGATTTATGATTGCATGCGGTGATTTATTAACTTTAGATTGTACGTGCCACGAATGATGCCATCAGGCTCCTCGGCGAAGAATTGCAGAGGTCTATAAAAGGATTACACCACCACAACGCACCTATATTGAATTTTGTTTACTTCGAAACTATTTATAGAAAACACAAGATGATTTGTTGGCTGGATGGCTACAACAAGTCTTGATCAATCTATCAAGGAAGTCTCAGAAGAGAACATACATCTCCTCGGCCTATTAAAAGATCGAAATCACATAGATGTGTCTAAACTTTCCACCCATCTTGAAGAGGCTTAGTTGGATGTTTGGCATTCTGCACTAATTGCCACCGACAGCTTATCAATTAGAGACTGAAATTCTACCACAAGAAAACGAGGACGTTTAAGTCTCTGTAAAAAGAGGCCTACGCTTTTCTTTATATCAAATGGAAAAATCCATCGTGTACAATGGGTACTTTTTTGTACTCACTCACGTCGCAGAATTATAATTATAATAATCATGGTGGAGTTATCGTCTTTTTGACTCGTCCATATCCATAGGGATTAGGACGAGAGGAATGGGCGCTAGTGGGCCTACAATGTTTGCACTTCCACGGGTAAAAGATCTCACGTAATAGATCCATGAGTGGACAGCTGAGTCTCTGGAGATGGGTTGGATGAGATTGTGACACATGAAGGTTGCATGGATGGATGGTCATGAAGCTGCTGCCATTGGCTCTACGAGATGGATAATCTCCACACATATGGGTGAAGAAGAAATAACAAGCACACACAAGGTGTATAAGCTAATGGCGAACTTATACAAATTACAAGAAGGAGTGAATGGCGGGTGTGTAAGGAAGATAACTCCATCTAGTTGCTCTATAATTTGCTTCTGTCAAACGTATTTCTAGGGAACGAGTCTTATAATCTTGTGTTGAGAGTGGAGGGCTTCTTAGCATCATTCGTAATTTCGTCGATCTCAAAATTGTAGATCTAAACGGGGACTGTGGACTTCTAATGAGGGATCTTGTAATTGAAATTTTTAATTTAAATAAATTGAGCTCAGCATTTCCTTCAAAGAGTTCTTAAAAATGATGTTTGTGGCAATTCATTCAGAGAAAAAAGAAGTCCGTTGAGCTTTTGCCTTATTTTTTATGTTCCACTACAAGCCCACTCATGTTATTTTTTATACTCTCAATCCTTCGGCGTTTCTCACACTCCCAAGATGGCGGCATCGATCGCTCCGCTTTGATGTCAAAGACATTTTTTCTTAAAAAAAAAAAACTTCTGTGTTACACTTTTTCCTGATTTTCAAAAAGGCTTTCGTATCTTTCTCATTCAATCCGTTTTAATGTAACATGACACTTATGCCGATAAAAACATGATTTTCGCCATGTTGCTGATTTTTTAAGTTGCTTATTATTCCATTTATCTGTAAAAGCTGCAAACGATGACACTGCCACTTTTTCTTACTCAAATTGACAGTTACGTAGCATGTCAAGGTGACTGAATTTATGACTTGTGATACTGACTTTTTTATTTTTTCCAATTGAATTTATCTCAATGTGACCTCATGAGACTGATACTTTTGTCTTGAGTTAGTTTTTGAGTCGGTCTGCAGTTCCTTACAAGTGAAATACCGGATTATATCTCAAACTTCACAATACAACAAAAGCCCTCTAGCCAGTGAATTAAAAACAAAACGCAATCAGATCTTCGCTGAATGCAAATTATGAGATTATGTCAAGATTTCATTCGTCTGCCTGTTCAGTTGGTAAATTATCCACACACTGCATTCAGTGAAATACCCAAGCGTACAGACCTCTGTATAGTGAGGTTCCGGTAGTGAGCACCTAAGTCTTACACGACACGGGTTCTTCGTCACATAAAAAACACACCTGCCATTCCTGGGAGGAGCTGACTTCCGATACAAATCAAGTCAAGAGGTTATCTTCGCAGTGTGGTCAATTCAATCAGTCCTGCAAGGAGAAAGATGAAAAAGCGCGCAAAAATTCTGCTAATGCAAAATGACGGCATCTAGTGTTGCTCCCGCCCTCGCTGCCGTTGCACGGCACCGACCCCAAAATTTATGATACAAGGCATGCCGCACGTGGGCTCCGAGTCTGTGAACAGTGTGTGTATAGAGTTTCAGCTCCAGACACAAATGACAGTCAGCAGTCTCATATTGCCTCTAAATCTATAAAATGAAATCAGTGAATTGTGACGCGAAGACGACGAGGTGAATAATAATTGCACCACTCGAGATCGATGTTGACATTTGCGCTTAGTGATTATTTTTTTTTTTTTTTCGTATTTCCTCTCTTTTGCTGCACCGCTGGAGGTCTTATGGGGGTTGAGTGTGTGAAGGTTCGGGGGCTTGTGGGTCACATGAGTTATTTTGAGAAGAACGACGCGACGTGGAGTCAGCACCACAGCGAATATAAGAAGTTGAAAAAGATGACGCCAGGCGGCTTTGGTCATGCGATCTTTTAGGGTCAATGGTGGTGGTGCTGTCATCGCTGGCCTCTTCATTGTCTAATGGCTTTTTATGGAAGATAATTAGATGCAGCGATGAAACGGCATACGAAAATGCACAACGATCGCCTGATTGAAACATGGTGTATAAATGTGTCCCACATTTGGACAGACAATTAAAGCTTTGAAACTTATCTATCGTGCTTGATAAAAAATTGATGAAAAGTGAGAACAGAAAAAACTGCTTACCTGTCACTCACAAGATCCAGATCTGTCCCAAAATAAAGTGGTTGGACCGCTTGCAACTAAACTACTGCAAAGTGCAAACATTAATAAACAGAACGTGTCTGTAGCTTGAGGACGTTCATATCAAAGAAATGTGAAGAGTTTATATGCCCTTGGTGTGCAGGGGGAGAAGATTTATGGCATAGTTTTAATGTCTTCTTCATGAATTGCACTCCATCATGCTCGTATCATCAAGTGACTCTTAGTGCGCCTACGGATTAATTCAACGACCTGTTTTATAGGTACTTAAGTCTTTTTTGCGAACTTTTTTTTTTCCTTTTTTATAAGAGCTCATTTCCATAACTTTTTACGAACACTTACAAATATCTGCATTAATGATTTCCTAAGGGCCCATGGTAATATTAAAAATTTATAAATGCTCCGGCATTTAGTGCTAATTAGTTTATGTGGTTGCAGGCCAAATTATATGCAAACATGTCCTGAAAAAATTTCCTTTCACTATGAGTTATGGGTTTTTCATAAATGGCTCGGTTACACTCATTAATGCCAAGACCTCATATATTATAATAGTGAGCTAACTGATAGAAGGAGGAAGACATAGGAGATGGCACATCCTCTTTGGCAAACTTAAAATTTTACTGCCACCTAAATAAACACACAGCGATCGAAGTTGGTATGGTGTGGAAGGTTGTTTTGACTGCAAAGAAGAAGGATTGGATTTTGCTGCTAATAAGGCAATTTTCATAATGTAAAAAGAAAGAACAAAAACTTTGGCTGCATCAAGAACTCCCTTAGCATATTGGTGCCCTAGGGCAGGAAGGAATAGTTCGAAATTATTCTAGAAGCCTCACCAAGAGTATTTATTTATTTTCTTGGCACTCAAATCTCAGAAACTCCCTAGAAGAAAGAAGATCCTTTCACCTGTTATGATTATTAGAGTCTGTAAACATCGATCTTACTTTACGTGTTACGGCAGCATCTTACTGATGAGTCAATTTTCGTACCTTCTGCGTGCAAAAATCGAATTTTAAAGTAGTGATTATTTGAAATTCGCAATGATTAATGGTTCTATGAAGATTTGCATTGGTATATGGTTTCATTAAACTAAGATTCAAAGGTACCCAAAGGTGAATCACTTGTATGATCACTTCGCAATCACTATGTTCTCGCTAAAGGTTAAGGAAAAATATAATTCAGAAAATCTTAATCCAAAAATGTTTTTTTATGAAACACTTTATACAATTTTTGAACGCTGTTATATACATGTATCGATCCTAACGATTTTCGTATTCTAAAATCCATCCTTTTAACACATATTTAAGTGTTCTGCGATGGAGTGCGAGATTATTTATAAGCTTTTGAATCAGTTTTGATGTTACTTTGAATATTTTGAGAAGAAATTAACTAACTCCTTTTTTTTTGGACAGTAAATTACTTTGATTGGTTTTCGAAACCCTACATCTTTTTTTTTCTTGATTGTTATAAAACCAACCAAAGCCGTATGTGCCTATGAATTAGAGGTCAGCAACATCTTGGAAGGTGTTCGTTATATAATTGTTATAATTTTTATTGTTTTTTGGTCATGGCTGGTAACAGTGCATTTTTAGTTAGTGTAGAAAATTTTATAGAAAACCCAGGTTCTTTGACCAGAGATAAGCTTTTTAATTCAATTCCCATTCTTACTAGTCCTGAAAACTTTATATTGATGTAATGGGAAGATGCAAGAGCGATGAGCTGTATCGCTCATAGCTGTACCGATAGCTAGGATTTTCGAGTTTTCGAATAGGCGATCGCGGAAGGGGGAGACCTGGTCTTGGGTGGCGCAATCTAGGGGAAGAAGACCTCAACCGACTTACAGTGCAAAATCGAAATTGTTATCGAAAGATGTTGGTTGGGGGTAAGATAGTCTTTTGACTCTTTCCGTCACAGTGGTTGGTAGAACTAACCACCTATTTATTCACGCTTTTTATGATTTAGCGACATCTATTGGTTAATGTTTTTATTAATATGAACAACACGAGCATTTATATTTGAAAAGTGCTAATTGTCATACTCTGACGGCCAAAAGAAGGGCTAAACTATCAAACGAAAACTGGTAAATTCTAAAATGCAAGTATTTTATTTCACTTACAAATTAATATTTACAAATATGATTTATGCTCCAATTGTTGAAATATAAAAAACCTTCTATATTAAATATGAATTTCACAAATAAACATAAGAGGTTCTTGAAAATTACACGTTATTTAAAGTGGTTAGCACCTTATTTCTTCACAGTGGTCACCCACAGTAACCACCCCATCTAGTATTAGGGAATGCATTAGAAGAAACCTCCGAAGATCAAGCATACTAATCTGCTCTGACAGTCAGGCAGCACTAAAGGCTCTGTCCTCGACAAAAATCGAATCCAAACTAGTTTGGAACTGCCTGACATGTTTATTTCAATTAGCTACTCACAATAAAATAACTCTTTCATGGGTGCCTGGTCATGAAGGTGTACCGGGTAACGAAGAGGCTGACCGCCTTGCTAGGCTTGGCTCTCAGTCCCAATTCGAAGGCCCTGAACCCTACTGTGGTCTCCCAATCAGTAGCCTTAAAAACGAATTAACTACCTGGGAACGACAGAACATGATCAGCACCTGGAACAACTCAAATGGCCATCGTCAGTCAAAACTATTCATTGACTTATCCCACAAACGTATGAAAGAAATTCTTGACATGAGCAAACGTGACGCAAAGTTACTTACGGACTTCTTCACTGGACACTGCTCTCTCAAGTATCATCTTAAAAACATGGGCATCAGCCAAGATGACACCTGTCGTCTCTGTCTTGAAGACATAGAAACAGCTGAACACATCTTATGCAAATGCCCTGCCTTAGCTAGATCCAGGCTTAAAATATTCAATAAAGGGTTCCCCTGTCCCCTTGATATCAGAAACACCTCTTCCTCGAAGATTCTTAGGTTCTTACATGACCTCAGCTTCGAATGAACAAACCTATACACTACGTGTTTTTAAACCTAAGGGAACAGCACAAAAGATCTTTCAGGTCGACGTGCTGTAAAGGTAATTTTCACCTTCACCCTATTTAAAAAAAAAAAAAAAAAAAAAAAACACCCCATCTGACCCCCATCAAACCACTTTCTAAAACCCGCAAAATTTACTTAAAAGAAAGCCTGTTTAATACAGAATACACAAAAATATTAGTTTTACTCTGATTATAAAAATCTGTGACGCAAAGAGTTAAGACTTTGGGAAAATCTCATTACAGTTTCCGACATAACCCTTCAGCAGGAAGTACGTGCGAAATCTCTGATCCTATATTCACTCCAATCTTCTTTTTGGTGAAAACGACAAGTGCTTTGTAACTATCGCTACCAGCGTTCGTTTCGAAGTTATAGGGCCCGGTCTTCCAAACTTTCTCTATACTATAAGTTTGTAAATTCAAATAAGGAAGCAAGTTCTGTTTTTTTTAATGAAATCGAAACTATTTTTGCAAATATTTCAAAATCAGGTTTGTGAAACCCTACAAATGTTTCTCTTCCGCACATTCGTGAGTTAAGTGGAATACGTGGAAGCTTTCTTATAAGTTCTCCCACAATGCTCAGTGCAAACAGGTTTAATACACGCCCATTACTGAATGCCAGATGTTTCCACGTTACCGTAAAAAAAATAGTAACTTAAAATGTTGTACGTGTACGTACTGTTCTAAGGTGACTAATTGTCTGTTATTATACATATACATACGTTCAAAAGAAAGATCCAGAGAACGCCATCAAAAAGGCAGTACCACACCAAAATTTAACACAATCGCCATAAGGAAAGAAAGAAATACTACAAAAAATTCTGCCAGAAACAAGTCCTAGGAAAAAGTTAGCCTCGGTATTGTTTATCAACCGTTTTGAGGTCAACCCAGTGGGTATATTACAAGTATGAAATAGTCAATTGGAAGAGCTGTGATCCCTTTTAGATTGCAATGCTAATACCGCAACCAAAGAAAAAGAAAAAAGATACATACGTTTCTTATGTGACTAACTTTTTGATACGAAAAAAAATCATTGAACTGTAACGCCCATACCTTTATTTTTACCTTAAATTTGGTCGTATTTAGGCAGGGGATTTGAAATTTTTTACACGTATTCTACAGGGTGACTGATATTCTGATAAAATCTACCTCCTAAAGCACTTTTTTTTTACTATATTTACTTTGGTTTGGTTTCTAATGGGCGAGAGATTTTGAATTAAGTGCGTTTATTTTTTTAGCGTGATTTAATTCTGATCGAAACGTCGTTCTTCTTTTTTCAGAATTGTAACTACCTTTTGTATTTTTTTGTTCTTTGGTGGGCCATGCGTTATGATTATCATTCCCAAAGGATGCATAGAACATACGAGTATTTGGTACATTGAAGTAATTTGAAATAAAAGGTCGCGTCCGTCATCAAAAAAATGAGGAGTTTGTTTGTATAATTGACAAATTCAAACTTTGCTTGTCTTATTTATTAATTGCGTAAACTTATGTGACTTATAAAGCCTTACAATTGTTTTTTATTAAACTCCACCTATTTAAGTTACAGATTTGAAATTTGTGACGTATATTCTGCTTTGATAACTGACTGAGGTTTGTGAAATTTTGTATTCCTTACTATAAAAGTACATATTTGGTATTGGGCGATTCTT
Organism: Melanostoma scalare; assembly: GCA_949752695.1. NCBI lineage: Eukaryota > Metazoa > Arthropoda > Insecta > Diptera > Syrphidae > Melanostoma > Melanostoma scalare. Next base: position 8,122,612 of record OX456986.1, on the reverse strand, counting down.
ATATGGCGGTCGGCGGAAGATGTGGAGCCAACAATGCTTACAAACTTCCATCTTATCGGTTTTCGATTTAGTAATAACGAAAATATCATTGAGGGACACAACAAAAGGCCTTATAAAAGTTGTAGCTCAAATAATTTATCTATTCGCTTTTAATGCCGCTGACGTGAGCACCAAAAGGTGGAAATTAATTCTCGTAGAGATTTTTCGCTCCAAGCTTTTTTGCCTATGTGGTCTCAAGCTCCTCAAGATTGTAAGATCATTGATGTAGAGAATTGAGCTGGAACTTTTTGATCAACACCGTACTTCCTTTAAGTTTTTGTTTTTATTGTTGTGAGCAGGATTTCATTTAAAAAAATTAGTTTTTTTTTTAAATTTTGAAATATCCAATTATCTCCCCCATATCTCCTTCTGCTTTCTTTTCGACGTCGTCGATTTATTTCCCTTATATGAAACTGTTAAAAAAATATCTTTAGAGAAACTTTTTCGAAGAACTGTCGAGTATGAGTCTGTTCGTCACATCTTCAAGTCAAAGAAAAAAACTTCACTTTAGAACGCATTACTATCCACTTCATATGATTGAGTCCTAATCACCTTACCTACTCTTCAGATCCGTTCTTCAAATTGAGCCAACTAATTGGGTAACAACTGCCTCCTTACGTACAACAAAAAACACAATGACTGATTTTTAAATTACGTGTTGAACACAAAGCGAACACAGAATCAACATTCCACCGATAATAATCGCAGACAAAAGCAATTTTCATTCAGATTCCTTTATCCAAAGTGCAACATAGTCATTCCGTTGAACGGTGTGCCAAGTGCCACACAATGGAAACTTTAAGTTCTTATCTTCTGCACAACATTGTCCCGGTGGTGTTGGTAATCATTTGATTCTGGCAACCGTAAAGAAAGTAAAGTAACGAACGGACTTTCCCGTCAAAGATGATGTAATTACACGTACACGTACAGAAGAGTACCTACACTTTGCTGTTTGGTAAAAGCAACATCATCTTCCCAATACACGCGATAGTGACATTGCATTTTGAAGTAAGAAGTAACAGTGTGTCAGGTATGGCGCCTTTTTTTTTGTCATGAGAGAGAACGGAATCTGGGAAATTATTTTTACCGTGTCGTTCGTGTAACAATTAAGAGGTGCTTGAACCTGTCTATAAAATTGGAGGATAGAAAACGGATTTTTTTTTGGTTGGTGGAAATTTGATAGCGGGAAATGGCGTGAGAAATGAAGACGAAGATATTTTGGTTAGGGCCAGGCTTGTGCAGAGTCGGAATCATATGCGCCAACATAAACACGAAACGTATTGCATTCTGTGTCAATCGTCAAGACTTTCTTTCTGAACTTCCCTCTTCTCACCTTCCTTGTAAAGGATATGTTGAATTCTTCTGAACTCATTTCGACGCCGTTCTCATTTTGTTCATATTGAAAGGTCACGTTCAGATGCATGCCCACTGGCACGAACCAAAAACAACACAAAACCACGTCCAACACGCTGTTGAACTCTCAATACAAAGTCATTCTTCACGCTTTTCAAGTAAGCAAACTTCACTCTTAAGATCACTAAAGCAGGCATTCCTGTGGAACACCCGCAAGCGTAGTGCCACCAAATCTATGGAGTCGTGATATGGCGATTACATTTTTTGGTGTTACCTTGACAAAGTGCTCGTAACGGTTCCTTGAGCAAATATTCTTTGGCCTAGATTCCGGCCTGAACCATAGTGCGGCTCGCATTGAATACCATGTTGCAGCATCATTGTCCGGTAGTAGAGCATCTAGACAACCCAGTCCCGAAACTGTTACAAAACAAACACCATCAACATAATAACCAAGGAGGTGATGGCCATCCTCCGGGGTCGCACACAAAAAATAAAATTATCCACAAAACAGAACGAATAAAAAGCCAGACCACCGACCGCTGCTGGGTTGTCGTGCAGAGCTGTGTTTATCCCGTAGGAATGGTCGATGGCCGAACTTGGGACCCATAAGATCCAGGAACGTACAAACATTGCGACGTGTTTACATAGCCACGTAATTAGACCGATTTTCGTCTTTGGCAACCCAGCAGCGACAGAAGACCGCTCCTTTCACATTGCTTGTGAGCACATGACCAAATTAGTGGGGAAGTTCGAGAGATGGATTTCCTTCTGTAGTAGTGTAAAAGAAGAGTGTAGGAGAGGAACGACCACATCTAAATGATAATGACCGTCACCACCGATCACACAATTTTGTTTGGAAAAAGAGAGATGAATGCAAAAGTCAGATGCTGGAGCACCTGGGGGAAGATTTTCTGGTGCACCAGTTCGTCAGTCACATCGGGATGAAGTTCGTCGATCTCTTAACAAAGACTTTAGCACAAGAAGCACGAGAAGAATCAATAGAAATTGATGCGGAGGCCGTTGTCGATGTCGTCGTGGAAGCTATGACGCTCAACGTAGGCATAGCTTTGCAAGACGATGGCCAAATTCAAATTGACCAAGGCATGGGAATCATGAGGATTCAATGTGCTGTTGATGTGCAGTGCACTCTCTAAAACGTAGCTCTGGAAACTCCTGTAATGGCTGTAGATGCATTTTATGGTTCGTTCTGTTAAATGTTCTTATTATTCTGCTGGCAAGCGCTTACTTCCGTGATCGTATCTGCTGTAGACTGAACTTCTTGTTTCAATGAAGCTGGCACCCGATGAACCTCAAGCGCAACTCCCTCGTAATTCAAAACAAAAACCAGGAACACTAGACAAAAGAAGAAACGACAACAATAATGGTAATCGATGAGTTTTTATAGGAAAAAAGAGTGAATAGGAGTTACAGGAAGCTTCTTTGGACGAGAAGGCATCGCATGACCACCATGAATCTCCATTTGTTGCCTATTGTATAAGTTCTTGTGCATAGGTCGAAGAGTATTTGGTTCTCATACGAAGGTAACTAGAGGAGATGGTAGTTAGAATTTTGATTTCATTCTAACGGATTTGATATTTTCTCTTTGAGTGGGGGTCTATATGGGGTACAAACACTCTCAATGTATTTTTTTTTTTTTTGTAAGGAGGCTGGACTTGAGATTTGGCGAGTATTCATCACATATTGGGAGCAGCGTCGTTATGGCTTGAAGTGGAATAGTGGATTATTCAAGATCGAACAACTGGAAGAGCGTAACTGTTATTTAATTTCACTTTTTTGAAGTATACTGCGAGGTTTTGAGAGACATGATTTAGAACAATTGTCGCAGCTCGATAATAGAGTTGTTCATTCACAGTTTACTGGATGCCCGATCCGATAATCGTAAGGCCCAAAGTTCGTTTTGAATTCAAAATTCATTGGTCAAATTCCATCGTTTAATGGCTGGTTTACTCTAGAATCAAAACCATGATCAAGGATTGTTGTAAAATGTTCAGGGATGGTCCGGAACCGATCATGGATTTGGCGCTGGTGCCTTGTGGAGAGTGATGACATATGACTCACACCTCACTAGGTATATAAGCATCCGTCTTCCAAGCAAAGACGAATGCCACCAAACGGCTATTTGCCTTGTTGCGAAGAATGGCTTAATAGGAAAAAATATTTATTTGAGCTGTGAAATGGCGGATAAGCTGGCTAAAATCGGGTCAGCACTCGAACCCAGCGAAACGAACACCTCAGTCCTAAAGCCACTAGAGCAAGAAAAAAACAGAATCAAATATAATTTTCCAAAAATCGCCAATGACAGGTGGTCATCTTTAGAAACATGCCGAGTCTCCAGAAACCTTTGGCCAGATATTTCCAAGAAAAAAACAGAATTTCTACTCCAGTTAAGCAGACCTCGGCTCTCTCTGTTGATTGGCATTCTCACGGGCCACAACTAGTTTAGTTGGGTACCCACATGATGAGAGTGGGCATTAGTACATCCGACTTATGTAGAGGATGCCAAGATATGAGGAGGCAGATGAGGGATCATTCCACTTCCTCTGTGAGTGTCCTAGCTTGGCCCACACTAGGAAAAAGGCCCTCGGAGAATACTTCTTCGACGAACTGGGCGACATCTCCAATCTCCCATTGAGCAACGTCCTGAAATTTACTCAGGGCTCCAAATGGTTCAGTGGAGGTTCCCTACCCCAATAAGCCAATCACCAACCCAACCCTCTACCTCTCCAATTCTCCCACCTCCTCATCCTCTGTTTTCCCGTTGAGCACAATGGATCCTTGAGATCCGAGTGAGGTGCTGCCACTTGTGTCTGCACCCCCCATGCAACCTAACCCAACCTAACATAAGCTGTACTTATGGCTCTAATTTACTCTGTATCCTCGAAAGTGATTCAAAAACGCAGGACTTCTCTGAATGTGGTCGGAACGAAAAACTAAATTCTTTGAATGTCGTTTGGGTTCCAGGCCATTACGGCATAACTAGAAATGAGATTACCAATGAATTTTCAATGCAAGGATCTCTGACAGCTTTTTAAGGACCTGAACTAAAAACTTCGTGTGCCGGGGTCCTCCGTGAGGGCTTAAATCAACGATTGGATCTGTCAAGAGCACAACCGTAGATGATTCGTTTCCGTTGGATGCAGACAGACCAAAAGTATGCTCCTCAACAGGAAAGTTGCCACATTTCCCTTGTTGGCGTTTCCACGGGGAACTTCTCTTTCGCCAAGCATTAAAAAGTGTTAGACTTAAGCGATGCTGCACAATGTGAGTCTTGTGAAGAAGATAACGACACCGCAAAGAACTTCCACTGTGGATGTCTTGCATTTTGTTGAATCAGATTACAGATACTCGGCGTAGACACGTTCATAGCTGGAAATCTAGGTTCTTTATCACAGCGGCGTGGCATCTCCTGGCTTTTCTATGAACATCTTTAAAGCAAATACAAAAGATTGTTGCTTCCTGATAGAACAATGGACCAGTATTGGCAGGACCATCCTAAACACAAAAAGTTAAGTTTATAAATTCATGATACAAATATTCTCTTTTTTTATAGTTAACGCGCACATCAAGGGGCTATGAATACCCCTATAATGTTTTAAAACACAGTGCGAGAATTTAGAAAAATAGGAGGGGATCTAATAGGTGACACCGATGCACATTGCTTTTGAATTTTTGTGAATCGTAATGCAGGGGAAAGACAGAGTCTGGCAAAGCATTCCACATTCGGGTGGTGCGACTAAAATATGCATCTCTATACTTTACTGTACGTCCAAAGTTTTGCTCAAGGTAAAACTGATGACCATTCTTACAGAGTCGGGTGTTGGGGCTGAATTGTTTCAGGGGAGGAGTGCAGCCGGCTATTTCGCTGAAGCACTGCTTGTAAAAATCGATAAAAGAGAGGAATGCAACTAATGTCTCGACGATGTTCAAGAGAATCATTTGTTTCTACGATTGAACTGTCACCTATCAATCTCAATGCTCTGTTTTGTATCTCTTTTTCAAAAGACATCCATTTGAAGTATGTGGTGATCTAATTCGAAACAAAAGTAATGTAAACCGATAGTTGCTCCTGAACCAAAATGACCTTCTGCCTTTGTAACCCCTCACATTCACTCACTTCAATCAAATGGACCCTTTTGAAGCAGACATGTATCTGGCATTTGTATACTCTATCCAACGATAGCAAACCAAATTAAAGGACGAGCCAATCTACAAAGCGACCATAGTCTAGTTGAATTTGTCCAAACAACAACTCTATACATGTGGTCCTTCTACTTCTCCTGTACATCGTTGATGTTTATTGACTGCACACGTGTGCCTATGTTGTTTTTCGAATAAATTTTTGGGGAACTTGGTCCTTATTCCAGGCAAACAGAAATTTTAGAAAGCAAAACATCCGGACGATGCCAACAATTCATCACCTTTTTTGCATTTATTTGTGATAGTGGCTCAAAGTCTATATCCAACCCATCATCATCCCTGAAATGGACTTTATTTCACCTGAAAGTGCTTTTACTGTATACATCATACATATCCTCTATCAATTAATGGATATGCACAAAGACATTTAGTCAGAAAGCAAAAACCGTTATCCTGTCGAGAGTTTCTTTTTTTTTCACAAAAAGTTTCTTGTGTTTCTTTTTTGTGATGGATGCTGTATCAGTTTGGGATGACCGGTAGTTCTGAGTCATGGGTGGATAAGTATGAATAGAAAGAATCTGAAGCCAACCTTAACTTCCATCTAACGAGCACTTAATTCATCTGTCATACGGTTTTTGAGTATTTCAAGGGTTATTTTTAGTTTTTGCTTTTGCCTTCAGTTTGTTCACATTGACTACACTTTTTTTTGGTTTTTCCATCCTTTTTTACTTAAGGGTTATGTATCCTAAATCAAATCTACACCATACTCAACTGCAGTGAAACACGTCAGCGCTGTTATAGGTCATCAGAAGTGGGTTCTACATAATCGAATTTGTTCAACATTCCGAAGGCTTTAAAAAGTTATGGTAAATTTTAGTGAAAACCATTTTGGGCTAGATTAACAGCTGTTCTTAGTCATAAATTGTTTCAATGTGCCATTAACGCCTTCTTACAAAAGTATTTAAGTACATACTTACATTTTGAGTTTTATCGTTTTTTATCGTCACCACTTACACGCCAATGTCCTCTTACTTTACAAAACCCCCTAGCAATGTAGAGCCTTTTATTTCAGACACATTTTCATGTCCCCTGGGCGCTTTAATAAGTTTTCCAATGGAGAAAAAACAAATAAAAGTGCTGCTGTGAAAGCATGACCTTGGCAAAGCTGTCTGAATAACAAATATCCTTGTGGGCCTTGCACCGCTTGTCAACAATTTACATGACCTTTTGCTTATGCCTATGCTCTTCGTGAAATGTATTTTCGGGGTACTTGGTCCTTATTCCAGGCACACAGAAATGCTAGCAAGCAAGCTCCATAGGTTTTGGATAATTCAACATTTCCCTTTTAATTCTGGCAACAGTTCAAAAGTCGAATCTATTTTACCCATCCTTTTGATCGTAAGTCCTCACCGCAAATACACACAAACTTGTGAGCCAAAGCACAATATCTTTTTGAATGCGACATTAAAAGTTTCTGCTGTTATTTCTTTGCCTTTTATTTATGTCGAGTTTTCAAAGTTGAGTTTAAGTTGGTGTATGAGAAGTAAGATTTTTGTCTTAAGCTACCCTTACACGATCAAATTATTGATGCATTTATTTCAGTGAGACACACCGCTATTACTTTGTCTGTATCTTGTCGCATTAATTTTACTGAGAGATGCTAACGCTGCCATTACTCATATCGAGACACTTTTCTTTGATTTTCGTTATACAACATCACCTGAACACCAAAGTAAGCCCCCAATTTCCCCACAACTCCAGCAACACGATATTGCTCCTTTGTCTCCATAGTATCGAGTAGGTATCATAGCATCGATTTCATTTAGCAACTGAGCTACCAAAAGCAATTTGTAAAAAGCGTCGTTATTTCATTTTGAATGAATTTTCAATTAAAATGGTGTTATTTAAGGATTAAATGGTAATCCTCAAAGATTTGTATCATTCAATTCATATATAGCGTATCTCTTGGATACAAAAGGAACTCTGCATTACAAGTATGTGTATCAATGTCAGTTTTTATATAAAATTGTGTTCTGACATTATTATCTTCCCTTTATTGTGTTACAGACACGAGAACTAAATGATATTTAGCCTTTTTCTGTATATATATTGACGTTCTCGGTGTTTGGATAAATTTTCCCATGGACTATGAAAGCACAACACACAAAAGTCCTCTGTGCATGCCATGACCTTGGGTAAAACTTTCTGAACGACGAAGTTTCTTGTGGGTTTTACATCTCTCATATACATAATCATTTGAATCTCTGCTTGTGCCAATGCTATTCGTGAAATATATTTTGGGGAACTTGGTCCTTATTCCAGGGACACAGAAATTTTAGACAGCAAATTGAGTTCGGAAAATTCAACACACTCATGCGATAACGATAGAAGCTCTAATTCAAAACATATCTAACCCAGCATCCTTAAACAAACCTTAATTTACCCGGAAAATCTAGATGCATATAGGTATCCGTTGGGATGTGAACAATTGTATTTCGTTGGAACTTCATTTTGTTGTGTATGAAAATACCCTTCATGATAATTTGATATTCAAGCGGTGTGTTGGTGGTTCAGTTGAAAGACTGGAAACCGCAACAAAAACAAAGGTCAGCAGATCCAAACAGGGAGGTTTTTATTAAGGGGAGTGAAAATTTGAGTGAATACCCATGTGCTTTCGAACAATATACTCATCATCATCTTAAATGTAGGTAAAGGGTGATCAAAGTATAAGTTCCTTTTCCAAAACGCAATGAAATGAGCAAAATTAAATTTTTGTGGCATGGGCAGGGAGAAAACCATGTCATCAATTTCAGTAAAAAGTTAAAATCGGTTAGCGTGGCCTTCTAACCTCCACCGTTCCCTGCAACGGCTCAGTTTCAAGGAAATTTATCCAATGATGCCTCTAAAATCCGCGCTAAATTGTTACTCTCTGTGGATGCATGGGCATTTCGAACATTAACGTGGTGGTTTACCGAGCCTAAAATACAATTTTTTTTTCTAAAGTACCACTGTCACACTTTACCAGTACTCACTTTTAACGGCCCCTGTCACAAGACCCGTTGTGGTGCCCTTGACTTAAATGCTAACATTCGGCCTGTTACGTGGGGGATTCGTAGTTCGAATCCCAGGAACATAAAAAAATGTTTTCCATGGTCATCGCATTTTGCGAGGAATTGGAAAGTCATCCGAGAGCAAACTACACATTGACATGAAATGTTCTTTTTAACTTAACTATTCGGAATCGGCATAAAATTGTAGGTCCTTGAAATGTGTTACGATGTTGACATACCTTTGTTTCGTCTCACGAAATTAGGGAAAAGTCACAGGCGCCGTCGTAGTGTTTTGGCTCAAAACTTTTTACTGCTGATAAAATTATAGAAAAGCTCTAAATATTTGTTGCAAAACATTCATTACCTTGTGTTAAGGGTAAACAATTACCAACGATGTTCAACGGTCAAACGACTCATTTCGTTCCGCAGAGGTATGATACTGGCTTTCTCTCAATGTTTCGAACGAGAAACAATTCAGTGTGAAAATAGCCTGTGATTTGAAAAAAATTCTTTTTTATGGCTCACCCTTTATGTAGATTTTTTTTTCTACAGTCAATGAATTTGGCGAAATATTTCTAAGTGAAGTCTTTTGAAAAAGCCAGGCCCGTAGCCAAAGGAATTTATTATTATTATTACTAAAGAATCTTTATTTTTTCCATAATTTTGATTTTGAATTCTCAAAGATTTACAAGCATGGCTTTAAGCCGTCTGCCGGAAAGTTTAATACTCTTAATATTTCGAGAGAAAAGGTATACATTTGGGTATATTAAGATTGATTAACAAAAAGTGAAAAGCTATAAATATAGAAAACAAAAAACAAAATAAAATATGACTCTTCGAATTGGAATTGCAGATAGTTCAAAGATATTATTTACAATTTAAATTTTCAACTGATTAAATAAAATTTTAAAAAGATTTAAGTGTTCAAAAACTTAGGGCTTTTAGTTTAGCTAAAACAAAATTAAAGGAATGTGTTTCAAAGATTTGCAACATCATTTAAAAAGCGCAAAAAAAAAAAACAATAAAATTGAGCTTATAATTTAGGTGGAACAAAATTTGAAATGATTTGAAATGAAGGTTTTCCTAAAAGTCCTCGTACAAATTTCTATATGAAACCGCATGTATGAGCAATACCGTATAAGTAATTTCCAACCACTCTCTCCATTAAGAACGCTTAAGCATTCCTCCAACGATGGGGAACTTTTATTGAAATATAGACGTCGGATTTCTTGCAGCACTGGACATACGGCCAGGAAGTGGAAAATGTTTTCTGGTTCGTTTAGGTTGGTAAGGTAAGGTAAGGTAGAATGGGCTGACGGTTGATCTTAATTCCGCCACACTTAGATCAATGTAGATCCATTGTGATACCCTGACGTATTGTAACGTCCTTGAAACCTATGAATTTATGTCTATTCGGTGTTTAGCCATTTTGTGGCCTTAGTGAAGTTTAACAGACTGCTCTTTGAAGCGTCTGATAATTCCTCTAGTTCATTGAAAAAATAATTGCCTAGAAATTTTTTCCTAATGTGACAGAGTGCTGGGCAATGACAAAGGAAGTGAGTTGTATCCTCGTGTTCATCTTCGTCATTGCATCCTCTACACAGGTCATCGGTGCAAAGACCCATTTTCTTTTTGTGATAACCTAGTAGGTTATGTCCAGTTGTGATACTGATAAGCATTCGCAATGAAGGTCTATTCAGTGATAGCAGCTTTTCAGATTCTTTCTTATTATATTTCGGCCATATTTTCCTGGAAGTAACACAGGAATCTAGGCCTACCCATCTTTCATTGGATTTTTCCTTTATTTTATTTCCGATTATCTGTTTAATTTCACAGGGTGGGATCCTGATTGATTGATCAATGAGAGAAGGGTCAAGTGTTGATCCTTTCCTCGCTAGTTCGTCCGCTTTTTCGTTTCCCGGTATACCACTATGACCAGGAACCCAGCAGAGTCTAACGTTATGCTGCGTGCCAAGAACCCTTAGCTCTTCGCGACAGCAAGAAACAAGCTTTGATTTGATAAGAGTGGCAGAAATCGCTTTTATTGCTGCTTGGCTATCAATGAAAAAGGTGATATCATCATGTGATAGCGCCATCATGGACACCTGTTTTGCAGCGTGTGAGACTGCCAAGATCTCGGCTTGGAAGACGCTGCTGTGATCTGGAAGTCTGAATGAACTCGCTAGGTTTAGGCTTTCTGAAAAGAAACCTGCCCCTGTTCCAACTTCCATTTTTGAACCGTCGGTATAGATTGCTATAGACGTTTCGTAAGGTGTTTCATTCTCCCAATCTTGTCTATTGGGGAGGCTGGTTGTGAAGGATTTTTTAAAGTCCAGGTATGGAGTTATGTAATCCGTGCAGATATTGTTATCTGCGTATCTTGATAAAATCTGTGCGTGTCCTATTTGGCTGGTTTTCCAGACATTGCATTGGTTTAGTCTAAGTGCACTATTTGCTGCTGCTTCTTGAACGTAGAGATCAAGAGGTGTAAGGTTGAGGATTACTTCCAAACTCGCGGTCGGTGTAGTCCTCATTGCACCAGTTACGCAAATACAGGCAGATCTTTGAACTTTGGTTAGGGTTTTTAAATGCGTGGATTTTTCCAACGCCTTCCACCACACCAAATTGCCATAAGAAAGGATAGGTCTAACAATGGCAGTATACATCCACAGGATGATCTTGGGATTTGGTCCCCAGTTTTTGCCAAAAATTCTGTTGCACGAGTACAGTGCTATCATAGATTTTTTATATCTTTCTTGTATATTGGAACTCCAATTTAGTTTTTTATCTAAGATCACACCCAGGTATCTGGCTTGATCAGAGATCTTAAGAGGGGTCCCATTTAGTCTTGGTAACTCAAAAGTAGGTATTTTTCTTCTGTTTGTAAAAAGTACCAGCTCTGTTTTGAGGGGGTTCACTGTAAGGCCGCACCTTTTTGTCCAAGCGCTTACCTTGGTTAGTGTATAGTTCAATTGTGCGCTAATAGTGGAAGGGAATTTCCCCGTTGCCAGAAGAGCTAGATCATCGGCATAGGCGACCACTTTTACGCCATCATGTTTGAGAGCTACGAGGATCTCATTCATGACCAGGATCCAGAGCAGGGGTGAGAGGATACCTCCTTGTGGGGTTCCCCTTGACACACACTTTTTCAAGTTCGCACCTCCCAGTTCGCTGTGGATCTGACGTTTTGTTAGCATATTCATGATCCAATTTGTAATTGTATCTTCTACTTCTAGATCATTCAGGGCCTTCTTAATTGCACTGTTTTGTACATTGTTGAAGGCTCCTTCAATGTCCAGGAAGGCTGCCAGAGTGTATTCCTTATCCTGCAGCGTTTTTTCTATGGTTCTTACTACACAGTGAAGTGCTGTTTCCACGCTTCTTCCTTTTGTGTAGGCATGTTGAAAGGTGGATATTACTTCCGGTTTCATAAAGCTACGGATGTGTAAATCAAGCAACCTTTCAAAAGTTTTCAGTATAAAGGAGGTCAGACTTATAGGTCTGAAGTCTTTTGCTTCTGTATGGCTGGGTTTGCCGGCTTTCGGTATGAAAACGACTCTAACTTCCCGCCATAATTTGGGAATGTAGCCCCATATGAGGCTATTTTCAAAAATGTTCTTTAGATGTGGGATGACTTTCCTGCTGCTTTTTTGCAGCATCATAGGGAAAATGCCATCGTAACCCGGAGATTTAAAAGGTGAAAAGGAGTTGATAGCCCATTCCAACTTCTCTTCCGTTACGATATCTGCCGGGATTTCATGTCTAGAAAACCTAGTGTTTTCTATTTCACTGTTCTCTATAGGGCTGCATCCAGGGAAGTGTGACTCGAACAAAAGTTCCAGACTCTCGACTGCGGATTCAGTCCAGTGGTTATCCGCTTTTCTCAGAGAACCAAGTGGTATGGTCTCCTTGGAGAGGATTTTCCTTAGTCTGGCCGATTTGTTCGTACACTCGATTTCACTGCAAAAATTTCTCCACGAGCAGCGTTTCGCTCGCTGAGTTTCATTTTTGAATTTCCTTTGGCTGGATTTGTAATGTTCCCAGTCATTTTCGGAGCCGGTTCGTTTGGCAGCATTGAAAAGTCTTCTAGTTTCTTTCCTAATGCTGCTCAGCTCGTTATTCCACCAAATTGGTTTTTTGTTCTTTTTTACCGTTGTGATAAGAGGACAGCTTTTATCCAGGGCGTTTCTCAGAATCCCTGTGAGTTCTGCAGTCAACTTATCAAGGCTTTGCGGTTCAAGGTCCCTATTAGTATTGAGGGAATCTATATTATCGTCTACTTCCCTACTAAAGGTAGCCCAATCTGTACGTCTATTATTACGAAAAGGTTTGATTGGGCGATCTGTAGTGGGAGTGATAAAGTTTATCAGACGATGGTCTGAGAAAGAGAGATCATCTAGTACTTTCCACTGCTCTACTGGACAAGTGTCCGAGTTATTTGTGAGGGTAATGTCAAGTACTTCTTTACGGTTTTTTGTAACAAAGGTAGGTGTGTTACCTCTATTTATAACCAAAAGATTGTTTCTTAAAATAAATTCAAATAAGAGTTCCCCCCTAGAATTCGTGTCGGTGCTTCCCCATTGCACATGGTGTGCGTTGGCGTCGCAGCCCATAATAATATCTAGTCTACTCTTACTTGTGTATTCTACCAGTTGATAGGTGATATCAGCTGGTGGTCCTTCAATTCCATCATGTGGCATGTAGATGGAAGCCAAGATTAGTGACGGGAGGTTTGCGCGTTCCATCTTTACTGCGGTCTGGTCTATTGTGCTATAAGTAGTTAGAAGAAAGAGATTTAACTGTTTTCTAGCTACTATGCATGTTCTATGGTTACTGTCTGGGCTGACAAAATTGGATTTGTACAGCGTGAGTTCTTTGGAATGTAGGCCCTTAATTTTTCCTCTCGCGACCCAAGGTTCTTGAATAAGGGCTACATCTATTTGTCTACTCTCCATGAGGTAGACCAGGTTGGCGGAGGCGGCTTTACTATGTTGGAGATTGATTTGTATTAATTTCAATTCCATTGCATATATTGTTTTTTATACAACGCCTTACTAACCTGTTTTTTGTTTCTGGCTATCAGCCTGAGTTTGCATCGGGTGATGCCGACGCGCACTTTGAAGCTGACTCTTCTTAGAAGTGGTATGGAGTTGTGTGTCAACCTCACAATCACTTCAGTGCCTGTCTCCGTCTTCTCCACCTTCACGACCTTCCATTGGTCGCTCAAAAGTTCGGCATTCAGAGAAAGGATGTACCTTTCCAGCCGATCGCGGGGAATATGGGGGGCCTCTGACCAGTAGTTTACCTATTGGTCGGTTTATGTCCTTGATCTCAGTGACAGTCAAGAGCCGTAATTCAGCATTCTGCCAGGGAGCTGCCGTCTTCTTTACGAATTCCTGGAGCCATTGAAGGGTCCATTCATTCTCGCAGTTCATTACTTTGAAACCATGGACGGTAGTGAGGTCCCCGAAGAGTGGCGGTTGCCTGCTCTTAACGATCGCCTCATTTACCTCTTCCAGGATCCTTAGTTCCAGCAACTGCCATTCGTCTTCACTCAGTTTGCGGTCAGGTTTCCCAAAGTCGGCTATAGCGACTAGGTGACCATTCGCAGCAGGGACTGAGGAGGTCTTCATCCTCTTCGGTAGTCTGTTGGGTGAGGAGTTGTTCGGGGAGGAGCTGGCATTCCTTACTCGTTTAGAGCAGTTCGGCATAACGGGTTCGATGAGGGGCAGGGAGGCCGCCTCACCAGCACCATTATTTGTTCCGCAGCCAGCTCGTTTATTGTCCGTCGGGTCTTGTCCAGTTTGTTTTGTTGAGTCTATTGGTGTCAATGTCCGTAGTCTTTGTTCGGACCTCATCAGAGCCTTCCTTGCTTTCCCCGTTAAGGAGTCAGGGTTCTTTTTCGATAAGCGTCTGACTGTCCTTACCGCGTTTCGTTGTTGTCTCAGTTGAAGTTCGTCTTTGCTGAGGACCCTTGCTCGTCTTTGTCTTGTATGTCTGTCGATGACAGTTGCCAGACTGTCTGTCGTTTTGTTGTGTGACGGGTTTTCGGGGTTGGATTCCTCAGTCACATTCAGGTCTTGCGGAGGGCTGAGGCCTTCTACACTACCATCACGTTTCTGTTCCTCCTTCCCCTCAGCAGCGGCTTCATTTCCCATTTCTGGGTGAGAAGTACTGCTGTGCTTCCGTGCTCCAGGGTCTGTCTGTTCGTTCTTCGTATTGTGTCTTGTATCCGTAGTCCCTACACCAGCCGTCGATGGGGTTGGCCTTTTCTTTGGCTGAATTTTATCAGTGTACGGAGCAGGCGGACCCATCGAGGTTTTTACACTCTGACTTAGAGGGGAGAGAGGGTTTGGTGCTGGATTAGCGATAGGCCCATCCTTTCCCAAGCCCTCCCTTACCACCAAGGTTCGTGTGCCGTGTGGTTTGTCTTGGTCGGTCTTGTCAGTTTTTTCAGTTGTACCTTGCAGGGGGCTTGGCGCTGGACTAGCAATAGGCCCGTCCCTTCCCAAGCCCTCCCTGTCTAAAAAGGCTCGTGCGTTATGTAGTCGTTTCCGTTCTAAGTTCGTCATATCATTCCAGTCTACTTTCCCCAGCCTTTTAACCGTGCGTTTGCAGTTGGAGATTCTACTCCGCCTGGACATACACGATAGGTTGGAGATATCGGAGTCTGCCATAGAGCTAGCATCACTGATATCATCAACAGTGATGGCTTCGCCACTGGCTCCATCTTCCATACCTAAGCTGGAGAAAGGGTTGAGTAGGAGGTTTTCCTCTTCCTCAGTCAACTTCGTAACAATATTGTTGTTGTTGGAGGTGTTCATTTTGATTTCTTTTTTATTTTTACGTTGGTTAGCTTTTTCGATTATTTTATAAGTTGGATCTGCAAGAAAAAAGAAAAAGAAAAAGAAAAGAAAGAAAAAAGAAAAAGAAAAAAGAAAAAGATCCAAAATTATAAGTGATATCGTTACACAAACCAAGCAAAAAATGAAATGAGAAAAGTTAGTCACTGGCGACTTCTCCTTACGATATTGAGATCGTAAGGCAAAGCCCAAGCCAGCAGCCGTGACATCTGCTGACACTTTAGCGTATATCCCCGCTATTTCTTTTATTTCTTTATGTGTCCTTTTCATAATTTTCATAGGGGTGGGTCTCACTTAGTTTGCCCAGAACCCTAGCCGGTAGCTGATTTTCCGCTCAGAAGCATCCAACCGTAGCCATCTTGCTTTAGGTTCTAGCGTAAGCCTCCTCACCACGGCAAGGTGGAGACCCGTTGAGGAGGAAACATAGTGTACAGCTCGGGTTAAGATCTGATAAATTTTGCCTGTAGTTTAACTATAGCATTTCCGTACGGGCCTTAAATATAAGACTCATCTCCGTTACAGAAAATTCATTCTGAAAATAGTTGGTTTCTCCTAGACTGTGATTCAATCTTTTGTATATTGATCGTGAAACAGACTCTCCAGCCCGATCAAGAAATGACCGGTACACGTTTTCATCAATGCAACAAATGCAGTCATAAAAAACAGACCTCAATGAATTTAAGTTATCCACGGAGAGGTTAAGAGAAAAGTCGCGTGCCGACGCTAGTTCATACCAGTCTTTAAAAGGCGTATACCGACACATCAAAGACACTAACATAATTCTTTTCTGCAAATTGTCGTCAGATCCTTGCATGACTTTAAGAATGTAGTCTGCATTAGCTTTTAAATTTTTTACAAATATTGTAGGTAACCCCAATTCGACGTGTATGGCATAGTTAAGCGTGTTTGCCGGTTAGCGAAAAATGCGTTTGAAAAAATATCTTTGTATACTTTCGATTTCATCTATTTCCTTGTATCCATAGACATCATTCGCGTAACAAAAACAGGTTTTGATTGTTGCATCAAAAACTTTAGACTTGGACGCTGGATCTATATATTTATTCTTTAAAAAATTTGACCACATGCAATTGATTGCAGCTTTTGCGCTCGCTAATTTTTCTCTTATGTGAACTTTAAGATTTGGATTATGAGTTATTTTCAAACCTAAGTATTTGAATTCTTTCACTACCTCAAGATTGGAACCATCAAGTGTCCAAGTGCGGTCATTAGCTGTGCTGCGACTTTGGGTTCTAAAGACCAAAATTTTTGATTTTGCTGTGTTGATTTTAAGATCTCACAGATCACAAAATTGTTTTAACTTGTTTATCTGAAGCTGCAGTGTCAGTGGATTATCCGTCAAAACTACAACGTCATCAGCGTACAACAAGACTTTGACATTTAAATCACCAAAAGTAACACCCCCTGGTAAATGATCTTCAACATCATTTATAAAAAGTGAAAAAATTAAAGGACTCAAAATACATCCCTGGAAAACAGCCGTATCAGAGCGGAGCTCTTTAGATTTGCTACTGCCATTTGAAACAACAGCAGTCATATTTGAGAGAAGCTGCTCGTATATTCTTATGAATTTGGTTGATAGGCCGATAGCTGCCAGTTTAAACAAAAGCGATCTTCTGTTAATGGTATCAAAAGCGGATTTCAAATCCACGAAGAATGCATAAAGATTAACTTTTTTATCTAAATAACTTGTGAGGGCAAAGATTTGGTCAGCTGTCGAAAGGTTAGCCCGGAAGCCAGCCTGAAAACAGCTTATTTTCTTATTTCGCTCAACCCATGAGACCAGTCTGAAATAGAGAATTTGCGTGAATAATTTTCGAAAGGAGCTAAGTACAGAAATACCTCTATAGTTTTCGGGTAAGTTGGGATCGCCTTTTTTAAAAATTGCTGAAATCGACGAAGTACGAAAGCACTTCGGAAAATTTTCCTCGTGAAACATTTTTCTGAAAAGCACCAAAACGTGTTCTAAAAAAAGAGAGCTGGCATTTTTGAAGAACTCAGCTGAGATGCCATCTGAGCCTGCTGCCTTATTATTTTTCATTTTTTTTTATAGCTTCGAGCAGCTCAGATAAATTTATCTGAGAATAAAATTTTTATGGATGGTACAATAGGGGTAGCTCTCTCAGCCACAGCCTCAGATGGAAATTCCGTTGCTCAATTGGTCTTTTGGAATCACATTGTATTTCGAATAGAAGAAACTATTTTGATTTTTCAATGTGGTTTATTTTTCGAAAGAAAAACGTACTTTTGTGTGTCAGTTCTTCATATGAACGCATATAAAACGTCCGAATTAAAAAATATCGCTTTAACCACCGAATTTTGCGATTGTTTTTTTTTTTTTTTTTGAGAAGAAATGTGCGTCATTAAGATTTTATTTCGGGTACATCACTTTTGCTCCAGGCTTGTTTTTTTTTTTGTGTGTGAGATTTGAGATGTCTCCTTTGCTTGAAACTTTAAATTGTTTCTTCTTCTGAGTTTTACAGAGTAGTGCCCCTGCTGCCCTAGTAAAATGAATAGAATGTCTGCCTGTTGCATTTGAGGAGGTTCGAATCCCAGAAACATAAAGCTGTTTATAACTCTCCCACCTAAATGAAGTGGATTAGATAATAATTTTATTTCTCTTTTATTTCTTTACCGCTTAATGAAGATTCTATGATTTTCTTTTTAAAGAATTTATATAACGTGCATGTTTACATCACCATATTCAGTTTACAAATCGAATTGTTATATGCGCATTGATATATCCGTCGAAATCATAAACAGAACAAAAAAATCCTACCAATCTATCTGTGAATGTATCCGCACACAATACTCCATGACCTTGTAGAAACTTTCTAAATAGAAAGTCTCCTTGTGGGGCTCACTTCCATCAGTTCTAATTATAGAACTTCCAACTTCTCAAATTGCCTATGTTGTTCGTGTTGTCGATTTTGGGGAACTTGGTCCTTATTCCAGGGACACAGAAAATTTAGCAAGTAGAATTTCTGTTTCACGGAAGAGATAATAAAATTTTGGCAACAGTCCAATCACCCGATGAATATCTATACAATAATCTAACCAGCATCCTAAAATGCGGAAATTCTAAATATCTACAGTCTACACACATAGGAGGTACCAAATCGGGAACATGAACATATACATTTAGGGGATAGAAATCAAAGCCGTTGTGTTATTTTTCGATGGTATGAGATAAATAAATTGATTGGTTTATAATGAAAGGGGATGAGCTTTAATAGTGCTTTAATATTTGAAGCCTAAGCCAGCTACCTTTTTGCGGCTACGGCTAGGTATACAAAAATGATAAAAAAAACAATATTCCAAGGGAAGATCTGTTTGTGGGGTGAAAGTTTTTTCCATTAGGTAGCTTTTACTTATTTGGTGTAGGATACAGGGCGTTTTCGGCCTTAGGTCACATTTTGGGAAAGTATTTGACATTTTCAAATGAAGCTATTTTAAGAAATAGATTTTGAGGAGTAAAATTTTATTAACAAATCAATTTAAAAAATTGTTGCGTTTATTTTTCTGAAACTTAAAGTTCTTATATATTTTCTGTGAATAGCTTAAAACCGGGTACAAAAATTGTCATGGTTCTAGAAAAGTAAAAATATTTTACAAAAAAAGAGAGATACCAACCATGGTAAAGTGTTTTGTCCATATGCCAAACGCGTAGTTTCGAAATCTTTGCCGAGTATCTTCTTTTCTTTTATCCTCCTAGTTTCATCTGGACTTCGTCTTTGAGGTTTTGAGTGAAGTTATGACGACATCGTTCTCGTCTATTATGGCGGAAGGAAAGCAAAGGTCTGACTGAAGCTTAATCGATTGAATAGCTTTTGTGGGAATTTTTCCAAAGTGAAAATCTTCCTTTATGTTAAATATTCCAAGAAGGAGGAGCCAGGCGCTCGAAGTCTGCGCCTTCCTCTCTGTGAGAAAAACACTTTGAAATAAACAGGACATGCTGTCCTTAAATTAAAAATTGTTTTGTGCGTTATTATTCGTGTTTTCTCTTAGTATACAGTCAGTTGCGGGGAATTTCTACTAATCACCTTATTTGTAATTTTTATTAGAGCTTTTTGAGTTTAATGTTATTACTTTTAATTTACGGATAATGTGACCTGAAACTCCCTGTTTAAAACATACAGACAAAGGCACAAAAAGATTTACTAACTTGGGCCATTTGAGTGGGTTAAGTCGTTTGCTTATAAGAAAAGTTTCATACATGCCCATTTACTAAAATAGCTCCTCATGTACTACTTTGCAAGTGTGCCTCCTGTCCTAACTTACAAGATCCATTAAACTTGTATCGCATAGGTCAATGCTCTTCGTGAAACAAATTTTGGGGAACTTTGTTCTTGTACCAGGCGTACAGAAGTTAAAACAAACAAAGTGAGCACGTGACAGAGGATTCGGCATATCACCATATATTATGATTGTAGCAAATCAAATGCCAAATCTACCAAGCCCAGTTTTCCCAAAATAAATCTGATTTTATCTGATGCGTGGTTGTGTATTTATTTAACAGAACGTCTAGCGTTAGATATGAGATAGAGCAATGCATGAACATTCTTCGCAGTGACATTTCAAGTTTTACAGGTTCCTGGGCCAATATTTTTGGTATTTTGAAATTAATTTGATTTAACTTTCGGAACATCTTATCTTATATAGTCATCACATGATTATTTCTAGGCCGTCTATTTTTGTAATAAGTGTTAAAATACTTAGAGTTCCAATTACCATCAAAGGATGCATTTCATTCTAAAGATCCTGAATCTTAAAAAGACGGCATTTTAGTTATAATCTTTTATTTACAAAAAAAAATGTTTTGGCAAATTATTTGCTCTCAAATTTTATATAAATTTTATATAAGGACTCATTCATATCCCTTTTTTTTATATTGTACTTTTTATTGACAAGATGTTCAGTTCTGATTTCTGACGTTTAATTCCAAATACAAACCATGACAAATCTTAAACTTTCTACCCAAAAAATCTACTCCTTATCCTTGTCCCAACACATCACTCATCATTCAATTTATACGTTTGTGCCTATAGACGAATTGTAAAATAAGTTTTTGGGGTACTTGATTCACGTGCCAGGTGCACAGATATGTTAGCAAGCATCCAAATTCATCATACCGCCATTATAATTAAGAGTATCTGTTATTTCAAGGCCATCAAACCCAACATTCCTAAAATGAGCCTTATTTTATCTGGAAATTCTAAACACGTGGTGCAGGCGGCACACGACATGTCAATGTATTGCCATTTGCCATACATCACTCGTACGTTGAAGATAAAATCAATACATCCGACGTATACGAAGCCTAAAAGCTTCCATTATGATTTTCAGTGACAGTGCAATTAGTCTTAGTTCCTAAACAACTGGTACGGAACCACGAATTTGGTTTAGTAAAACAGTCCAAAGGCCGGAGACATGTTTTCATTTTTTAAAATCTCATTTTCATTTTACGATGCTGAAGTGGGTCTTAATTAACTTCAAGTTGTGATGCTGAACTAAGTTTTAATTAAATTTAAATTGTTTATAAAAAAAAACTAGTTTTTTTTCCAAATTTAAAAATGTTAAAAATTGTTCATTCGATGATCACTTCTTCCTGAACATTTCTCTCCTCCAAAAATCTAATTTGAAAATTCAAAAATCAACACCTTAAACTCTCATCCCATATTTAAAATTAACGCTAAACCAAAACAAAAGTTTTTTTTTTAATTGAAATTGATAATTATTTTTGCCACCGGCTCTTGGATAGTTTTTCCAATGAAAACACAAAGTACTTTATAAATATAATTCTCTGTATATAAATGAGCCGTTCGAAACTGTCTAAACAACAAACCTTGTCGTGGGCCTAGGACTCTTTCCTCACATTATTTTAGTTTTAATAATGTGCCTATGCTGTTCGTGAAATAGAATTTTGGGGACTTGGGTCCTTATTTCAGGCGAACAGAAGTCACAGACAGCGAACTCATAAATTCAGAGTAATTCCAGCATACAACAACGATGCCATAATGGAAATAAGAGAATCTCTAATTCAAATCTAGCCCAGCATCCCGAAAATGTAATTTATTTTATCCGGAGAGACTAAATCTATATGAATATAAAAATGTGCTGCAGGGTGTTCTCGACCTAGATGTCAACATTTTTGTAAATTCATTGGATATATAGAAAATGTATTCAAAACTTTGGAAAGGGATATTTCAGGTATGTGCTTTATTATAAGAAATTATAACAATTTTTTCCCTAAGTAAAAATAACGTTAAAATCTTTAAACAAATATGTCCTTAAAAGGTTGACTGACCTTCAGAGCTTTGTCGCTGAGCAAAATTTCATGGTGAAAATCGAAATCAAAAGCCAGCACAACCTGCATGCTTTGTTTAGGCTTCGGTCGATTCATGATGAAGTGGCAAACTCAATGAAAGATAAAGCAGATGACTTTCGATGAGAAGAATGACTCTTTACAATTCTGTGATTTTTATAAATGTCAGTAAAAATCGACCAGTGACTAAAAAAGGGGTGCAGAAGAATTTTACTCATGAGCTCAGTGGGGTCTCCAGCATTTCTCGCAACCTTACCTGGGCCCTATTTCATAAACATTGACAAGTGGCAATTTTACAAATTTGTCGCACTTATCTGACGAATTTCCATTTCATATCGTGACATATATAACAGTTTTGTAGTGACAATTTTGTCACTGTCTGATTGTGATAAATTTGTCGTCACATTTTTGTCATTGTCATATTATGACAAATTTTTTTTAATGTTTTTTGATCTACAATATTATTTTTCTGTGAATACCGACCGAACTAGGTGTTGAGGCAGTGATTAGTACACATAAAACTACTATAAGAAACTATAACATGGCCTTAATTGAATCGTCACCAAATGCTGATTCATTTTCAGTCGGCGCCGGCGCGGCGGTGCATTAATTCTTATTAACGAGCCCATCGACAATGCCAGCAACACAAGCGAAATTCCCAAATTATCTAAAACGCTGAGCTATAAATATTATATTTTCAGTAGACCAGCGGATTTCTTCTTCCATGTCCCATAAGGTATTCTGCTGCCAGATTGCAAAATTTTTTGACGCAACGCTGAATAAAACTTTTTGACACACCCTGTCCATCACCAACTAAATGATACTGGGCTCTACTTCCAAGCCAGTGTAACTCAAATAAAACTTGGGTCTAAGCATCAAGGGCATGATTTCTTTTTGTTGGATGCTGGAGATGTCGACCGAATCTAATCAAAATATATTCCGCTGTACTTTCGCCGACACGAAATTTTTCATTAAATTGGAAATCACTTAATGCCACAAAATTATTGTTAAATTATTGTTTATGAAATAGGGCCCTGGCAAAAAATGAAAAAGACCTGCAATTTTTGAATTTAAATATAGATATAGTAGGTCGAACTGCTTCGTAATAAACAGACATTAACCATTTAGCCAAATGTACCACGAAATTATAAAATAAGAAAAACAAATGGTTTTCATAAGTGACACCGTGTTAGAATATGGTGTTGGTGTACATATTAGGCAATATGTCAAAAATGTCCTATGTCCTAAGCCATAAGCAGAACTTGTCACATTGTTAAATACAGTCTCTAGCTTTTGTGAACCTGAGTCGGAGTTGCAATAAGTGAAGGCATTTGCCTTCAGAAAGTGATTGATATTTTTGAGAAACTGATAAATTTCTTAGCACAGCACTATATGGCTTCCTTACCACTGCATTTACTCGTATATGGTTCCATTCTATGAAAGCAAACTCCTAAGTTCCGTTTATCTCGAGAAGTGGGAAATAGAAGTGGTCAAACATTTTCTAGAAATTGTTCCTTATTGATGTTATCAGCACAACCCTATATTAGACCTAAAATCCTGTGTTGAATAACCTCACCATGATCAGCAAACATGCGTATTTCAAAATTTTGTATACCAATGCTAGATTGTTGACGCATGTTGAAAACAGAAGTGGCCCCAGCATAGACTCCTCTGGAACTCCGCGGCTTGGTGTGAAGAAGCTCGAATATGTAGTTGATTACCTGCAGCCACTGCCTGTTTTATTCCGTTTAATTTTTTGGGCATGAATTTCATAGAATCGGTAATGAAATTAACCGTCGCGAAAGATTAGTAGCGTTTTTATGATATGGTCCATAGTATCAAATTCCTATTAGTAATCGAGCAGTATGGAAAACGTGACTTTTTTTAATCTTATGTTTTATTTCTTTCTTTTTTTTGACGATATCTAGCGATTTTAACTGACGCGCAGACGGTTGTGGTTTCTACCAGATAGATATATAGATAAAATATCTTTATTTTCAGTTACATTTTTACAAAAACAAGAGTTTGCTGGTTTTCAAAATTAAATTTGACAATAACTTATTTTAAGTAAGCTAATTTATTATTTAGCAAAGCTAAGTGAGTTCTAACTATATTCGAACTATATTTAAGAAATCTAGAAATGTAGTTCTGTCCAATATTTCGCTCCCTAGGTATGTTTTACAGTATCCTTTAAAGATGGGGCACATACCAACGAAGTGATGTGTGTTTGCTGAAGCATCCATATTACATATGCTGCATATGTCTTCAGTGTCATTACGAACAGCTCTATCATTTAAGTTTAAAAGACCGCATCGTATTTTGAAGACCAAGTTTATCATTTCACGCGAATTGTTATCTTGAAAATAGTTTGTGACATCAGAGTGTATCCGGTCGCTATATTCGTCGTGATATTGTGCTTGGAGTTCCTTTCCCACGTACCCAGTATTTTTCGGAAAACTTTGTGAGTAGTATATTGTTATATTGATTCCACATTAAGTTGTGGTTGTGGTTTCTACCATAAACGGTTATTTGTCTTCACATTTGGAATAGAAATCGGATGAAATTCTTTATTAGGAAATCAAAATAATGTTAGAAGCTTTCTACTGGGACGGAAATGAGTGCTCTGATAGAATTATGTTAAGTGTTGATGAGGTTCGTTCTAAGTGGGAGATCTTTTGTATGATATCAAAGACTTTAATCACTCTCTCTCTCTCTCTTTAATCACTCTACTCTCTCTCAAAGACTTTAATGACTCTCGTCAGGAAAAACTTTTTTCAAAATTGTTAAAATGTTGTTAATGCTTAAATCAAGGTAATGCTATCACCACTACCTGCTGTTGAATCTAAACATCTGTCTGAGTTTTATTTAGATTGCTGTTTACCCTTTGAGTTTTTTAAAATAATTTTCAGGTTTTAAAAGTAAAAAAGCCTTGGCAACATTATTCTTTCCTTGTGTCTTTTAATAACCTGGCAACCTTGTGTTTCTATTAACAGACAGACATATTTCCATCCCTCTATCGCTTAGATAACCTTTGCAACGGAAGAACATCAATTTAACGTCCGTTGTATATGCCGTGACCTTACTGAAACTTTCTAAATAGCAAATATCCTTGTGGGCCTTGCAAATCACACACCACATGCTACCACGTACACATCACTTCTGTTCCTATATGTGTTTATGCTCTTCGTGAAATGTATTTTGGGGAACTCGGTCCTAATTCCAGGAACACATAAACGCTAGCAAGGAAGCTCCGTATATTGCAGATAATTCAGCACTCGCCGCGCCGTTTAGATTTTGGCAGCAGTTCAAACGCTAAATCTATCCTACCCATCCTTTTATCTAAAATCCAAATCCCAAACACACACCAAGTAGCTACTCTCATATAATCGCAAACAAAGATATTTGCTGTGAATAGAAAATAAAAAGGATTTTTTTTCATACAAACCGCCTTCTATTACACTTTCTGCATTTTCTGGTTTTTGTAGAAAATGCCTAACATCCATGAGCCGTATTCGGGAGTTAGTATTTTAAAGCTGTACAAGGAAAGCGAAATTGCTCTGATAAAAAAAAATTTGAATCAAGTTAAAACCTAGTATATGCTATACGCTATACACTATGCTTATACAGTTTCTGGTGTTGCGCGGTTTTATAGGCCACTTTTAACCATCACCTTAGATTCGCTGGGCTACCCAGAGGTTATATACCAACAATAGTCTATTTTTATCTAATGTCGTTGTTTTTTTTAGTACAAAACATCACCTAAACGTAAGTAAAACTTTATACACCCGCCGATATCCCTCTACTCTAACAACTTCATATATGATTTACAGTGAGGCATAGCTCTTATGGTCTAATCCAGTGACTATCGGAGCATCAATTTATGTAATGAAACAGTCGAATAGCTTGAAACAATTTTGAAATAACGTCATTATTTGATTTTTAAAGAGCCTTTGAATTAAATGTAGTTGTTGACATATAATTTCGGTTGTTCCAATCTAGGAATCAAGACCTTTAAAGGTTAATTATCCAAAAAAGGTAAATCTTACAGCTTATTTGGTTTTTCGACATAAGTTTATACTCTTTTATTAATTTATTTGGATTTTTGAATGTTATTACGCATAAGTTCAAAAACTACCGAACCGATTTCAAATGTTCTTTCACCGATTCTAAAGGCGAATTTATCCCTTAGTAACATGGGCTATGTTTTAGCCTCTTATTTACACGGGAACGCAAAGTAATCGAGTGAAAGCGGAGGAAGTCGCGGATATACGCTAATATTGAAAAATAAAAAAATAATATGGCTCAACAGTGTATAGGTTCAACTTCCATAAGCAGCAAGCTTTGTCATTTTCTTCGTCAGTATCATACTTCCTTAACCCATTACATATACTGACGATATCGGCTTTTGTATATAAAATATTTCAGTTTGTTTTTCGTGAACTTATTTTATTTTCGAAAAACCCGTTGCTATCAGACTAAAAGCATTGTATTTATTCTTATACCACAAAATATACGAGTACAATATTGAGCCCCTTTTTGCAGACACGTTCTCGTTCATGGCTCTGACAGAGCTTGGATAATTTTGCCAACGAAGGCACAACAAATAAAATAAAAGTCTTCTGTGCAGGCATAGCCTTGCGGAAATCGTACAATTGCACCCCCTGTGGTGCTCATCACTTTAATTTGTGCTTGTGCCAAAGGCTTATGGTATTTGTGAAATATAATTTTGGGGAACTTGGTCCTTATTCCAGGCCCACAGAAATCGCAGACAGTATGTTCGGTATTGAAAATTGAATACACCCCTTATATGTGCTTATGATAGATGCTTCTATTTGAAAATCTATCTTACCCAGCATACCATTTACAAACCGTATTTTATCCGGAAATTTAAATTACACAAATGTACCGTAGCGTACCCATATATACTTGAATAGATATAAACAATGATATTCCGTCGGAACTTCATTTGATGGGGTATAGAAATACTCTACATAAGAATTTCGTATTGAAACTGAAGGTTCGGTCTTTCATACAAAACTTATTTTAGAAACAGACAAGCAGGTATTGTTCGTGGGAGGGAAAATTCATGCTGGTGTTGTTTCGAAGACGTTTTATTTAAGTTCGGTTGCTGTCAGAGCGATAGCGTGTATATTAGGCACATATTTTCCACCGTACCGGGTGCTCCACGAAGGTTCGGTACTGGGTTAGGGTGGGTTAGATGGGAGATCGAGTGATTGGGAGTGACATGAAAATGTCCATCAACGGAGGAAGCAGACACCTGCTTAACTGGAGCACAAATTCAATTTTCTTCTTGGAAATGTCAAGCTAGAGAATTTTAGATCCTTTATATGTTTCTAAAGATAACGAACTGCCTTTGGCTGGTTTTAGAAAGTTCTTATGAATACTTTTCTATTCTTGTTCTAGTGGCATGAGTACAGGAGTGTTGGCTTTTGTGGATTTAAGTAATGACCCGATTTTGATCAAATTAACCGTCATTTAGTCTCGGTATCTCGGAACCCTTATTAAATCTACGATGTATGCGCTGAGCAGTTTTGAATTTCTGCAAAATATTTGTATTAATTTTGATTTTTGACTATGGCTGAGATAGCTTTTATGGTCACCTGGATGTCTGTAAAAATTTTAATGTTTTTTGTTGATCAGTTCGTGAGTAGGTTTCACAAATGCAAGTATTTCTGTTTGGAAACGATGCAAAACTTTGTTCATCTAAAAGGTTTTACAATAGGGGCTTGCCCCTTGTGAACGCACTCTTTCACTAATCATCAAATTCTCATTTTCAATTTATTCAGAAAACTCAACTCTTTCATCAAAGTCTACACATTCGTTCGTGGTTCGAATCCCAACAGAAGCAAACAATGTTTTCCACGGGTATTGCCTTTCGCGAAGAATTGGCAAGTCCTCCGTTAATAAATTCATTGCCATGAAAAGCCCTTTCTCGATGAGCCGTTCGGAACCGGCAGAAAATTGAAAATGGTCCACTCCATTCCCTAAAAAGGAATGGTTGTGAGAAATGCGTGGGGCTCCTCACTTTTTTTGCGCCACCCTATCAATTTTTGATTTATTTTATGATGTTGCTGTATCAGTGAGACAACAGGTTGGTCGAAGTGTCGAAAATATCACTAACGTTTAGGCGTCCGTAGTAAACGATCCAAATCAGTCAATTCTACGGCGTTCAATTGGTGCCCACGGCGCGGCGCGGCGGTCATATGATCTCCAAAAGTCGGATTATTTTCATAAATGTTTTGATTGTACTTAAAGCCCGTGATAAAGTTTATCAAATAATTCAAATAAATTGAGATTAAAAAAAAAATGTTCAAGTTGTCATTGGAAAATTCGATATTTACGGAACGATAGTTTAGGAAGATGCCAGAATATATCAATTTTTCCGTTTTGGAACCATCTTTGAAGACAACTTTGAAGACAAAGTCATGTTGTTCTCCCAGCAGTTCTTTGTCGCAATGTTTTTTACGGCCACTCGGTTGACATCAATAAAAGGGGGGTGTAGTCCGTTTGAATGTCTATATCGGTTACAGTCAGTACTAGAGGTTGCGACAATATGTATTTAAGACTGAACTGAAAACTTGTAAGAATTCCATCTGTCCCTTTTAGACGGTCAGTACTCAGTTCAGTTTTCAGTTCAGTTTTTAGTTCAGTGTGTAAATAGAAGTCAGTTCGATGTTCAATTGAGCGTTTTTTTTTTTATTTGAGAAGAATCAAAATCAGAAAGAAAACTGAGAACTGAACAGAAAAATGATGGAAATTTCATCATTTGTCAGTTCAGTTATCAGTTCATTTTTAAGCGTTTAGACATCAGTTTAACTGAAATGAAAACTGAACTGATCGTCTAAAAGGGCCTTTACAGGTTTGTGCGTTAGATGAACATGATTTCATCGCATCGGATACAACATCACCGCCTGAGTTTCGGTCATCAGCTAATTAGTAAATTACTGAATCCCACAACGACTCAGAGCTCCGTGTACTAACTAAAAGAACTTTTCTCATAAAACAACAACTCGTGAAGAATATCAACGTATTTCTATAAAGCCAACAAGTGAACTCTGGTGACATTTTCTAAGACGTTTAACTCAAACTTATGTTGCTTATTGCGAAGGTGATACATCAGGTGTTACACATCACATGCGCCTGTTGTAAGGTTCGCTCTATATTTTCATAGTCAGCTTGCTACGAAAAGCTAACACAAACTTCGACTGTTTATTTATAAAATAAAAAAAAATTGGTACTAATCTTTTATTATTATCATCGAAAAGATATCCCATTTGAAAATAAATTGTGTCATGTCTCTGAGCATGTATGGTAACGAAAGTCATTGCTATGAAAAAGAAACGTCTATACTTTTCCATCCACAACCAAAACTTCTTTGTACATACATGGCCTTGCCAAAATTATCCAAACAACAGTTATCCTTGTGGGCCTCGCTCACATTCCTCGTATACATCACTTAAATTTCAAAAGTGCCTATGCTGTTTGTGTAGTCGATTTTGGGAAACATGGTCATAATGCCAGGCTCTCAGAAATATTGGCAAGCAAGAATCGTAACCAAAAATTCAATAGTCCCAAAATGATTGTAGTGGCAACTCAAATACAAAATCTAACTAAAAAGCATCCCTAAAACCCAAATCCTAAATACACACATAGATGGCAGCAGGCAGATGCGAACGTAGATATCATTTGGTTAGAAATGAACACCGTTGTCATTGTCTGTAGGCAGAATCTAGTATTTGTTTATGGATATGCGTCGAGCTAATATCAAATTTATATTCAAGGTCAATCAAGTACAGGGGGTTAATTGAATTAGTTGGAAATCGTAGCGACAAAAAACTTGGCCAACGGTCCTCCGTTAGGTGTGCGAATAGAAATTGACTTTATTATTAAATAAGTGTATGAGGATGTTGTAATCAAATAGTTTCAAAGACCCACCAAACCGGCCATTTTTATTCTTCTTGACGCAAGTCATTTGCTTTTGAGATCACTTTCCCAATTCCCGCTTGGCCCATTCCATATTACAAAAGTGGTTTTCATTTTCCCGCAAATACTTCTTGTTGAATCGTCAAGTTGGTATGTATCTAACTTGTCAGCTATTGTTTTTTAACGGATTCATATGACACTTCGACAGATTCACCATCGCTAAAGCCTCATTCATTCGAATACCACGACTTACTCATTATCGGAATATTAAACGAAAGTGTCTCTAATCAATCTCCCGACAAAATATCTTCAAATAGACACACTGATGCGCTTATGGCATAGAGTTATTGAGCCTCACTTAACAATTAACACGAAATAAGACAACTCACGTCAACGAAGATCGACACATTGTATTTTGATTAGACAAACGCAAACTTTAAATTGTGTTTGACATTGCTTATCGTATTTTGAACAAAAATATGAAGATGCTGTTAATGCAGAAAACATCTCTGATGACAGCACTATTGATGTGCTGCATCAGCAAAGCTTCGACTTTTTAATGAGACAACATTGATGATATTAGTTGTGATTTGCGAGATCTCCTCGAAAAGTCTGCGAGTATTTGCTCAAGATGATGAATGTGTCAAATCCATTAATTAATTTATCCAATATACAAAGATGAAGTCTTAAAATAGCTAAATTTATGTTAGCTTATATATGAAGAGCTTTCAACCTGAGTTGCTAGCTTAAGTTGATGGACAACGGGTTAAGTTGGGACAATTAGTTGCGGGCGTCCCCATTGCGTGTGTTGCACTATCAGACTGTCTTTTTTATGTTCGAGGACACTTAGAACTTAGCAAATTAAAATTAGCATTGAGAGGTCTTGAGTATACGAGTATTATAAGTGAATGAATAAATATTTGAAACATCAATCATAAGTGGAAGCTCAGGGCTAGGCTTGAAGTGTTATATGATTTTATAAGCAATGCAAGTATGAATATTCAAATAAGATGCCATGTTCCACCAATCAAGGCACTCGAATGTAGTGGAGTATCGTTTGTTTTATTCACTCACTGGGTGAATCGTCGCAAATATTTAAAATAAAAGTGGGGTTTCTATTTTTTTCATCTATAGTTCAATAATTTTGACTCCTTTTCTCGTTCTTGTGATCTGTATCAAGCTCATTGAACTTCACTTTTGTACGTCAACTGTTAGAATACCTCCCAGCCGATAGAGGTCTAATAATACCAGGCACTGTTCTAGCCAAGCTGCAAGAATGCCGCGGTACTTTTTACAATGGGATCAAGTTTTCATTAGTCTTATGTTTTATTCCAGGTGAAGCAATGCTATCTTTTTGCTTCTCAATTAGAATCCAGAACAGAAGGTGATTAAGATTCACTTCTGTCGATTGCATAACCTCAAAACATTTGTCTCTCTTTTGGTTTGTAAAGATCTAAATGGGCACACAGAGAGGCAGTAACGTTGATCCAGCTACTATCTACGTGCTGTGATTTTATTAGACGGTTAGCTTTTCTGCACGAGTGTCTTTTGAGTGAAGTGATTGTAATCGAAATGAGTGCGCATGTGCGCATTCAATAGGTTGAAATTTACCATTGCATTTGTGCAGAGTAAGGTATGTGACTACAGGCTTACTAAAGATACAAATCTTTGCTCCTTATGAATACAAGTAACCGTTTTTATTTGTTCATCAAAGTAATGCAAGAGGCAAAGTCTTCAAAACTAGAAGTGAAAAATATAAATTTTGTATTTTTGGTCTTTGTGTTCCCATATGTGGACAAACAGATATTGCGATTGAAATGTTGTAGCAACGCTAAAAAGTAATCGTAACCACTTACTTTAAGCAGAAGAAGAAGATAAAAGGGGTAGAAGAGACGATCTGGTCAAAAGAAGATGAAGATAAAAGGGGTAGTAGAGACGATCTGGTCAAAACTACAAACCACAAACTCAAGCTTTGAGAGATTAACAGGGAAATAATAGAAGTTTCGCAGTGGCTGACTGAGATAATTTATGTAGATGTCTTACCGGTAAATATGACATAAATGCCACTGTGATGCAGAATGGACCATGATGGTCAAGCAGCATGGCTTCTGTAAGGGAAGGTCTAAAACCTAATCTAGTTGAGTTTGTTTTCTTCTCTCTCTCTGCGATGGAAAAAAGGAATGAAGTAGATGTCATTATCACAGATTTCAGTAAGGCTATCGACAAAATCTCTAACACTTTAATCCTCTTTAAACTTTCCTACCTCAGATTCAGCCCTATCCTACTCAAATGGATATCTTTATAACTGGATAACCGCCAATTCGTTCGTTTCGATTCTACTATTTCAGTTACTTTTGTGGCAACCTCCGGTGTGCCCCAAGGCAGCCCTCTTGGACCTCTCTTTTTTATCCTTGCCATCAATGATGTTGAAAAGATTATTCACATACAATATTCTTCTATCTCACTATACGCGGATGAAGCAAAAATGTTCAAAGTCATCTCCTCCGTTCGAGATTCTCTGCAGCTTCAAAACGAACTCGATTCATTTGTCAATTGGTGTAGTGAAAATTTCCTTGAAATGAACATTGACAAATGTGAGGCAATATTATGTTCTCGGAAAGTAAAAAACCTCCCCCAGATCCTATCACTATCATCTTAAGAGCCTTCCCATGAATTTTGTGTGCAGCATATTCGTGACTTAGGTGTTTTCTGTGACGGCGAATTAAATTTTCGCTCTCATATTGACGAAGTCGTATCAAGAGCTAGTTCCGCTCTTGGGTTTATCAAGAGATTGTCCAAACAGTTCTGTTTGCCTTCTCCTTGATTATGCATCGCAAGTGTGGGCTCCATATCAAGGGGTTCATATCTCAAAGATTGAAAGTGTTAACGTCGTTTTCTGCTCTTTGCCCTTCGGGATATCTACGACGCGACGTTGGAAACTTTCTCACCCTGCCTCTTTTCCGCAAACGTCTCTCAATCATTAATCTCCACTCCTTAGAAATCGGAAGGAATGTCTTTGACATCATATTCATTCACCGACTTCTTACTGGTAGCACTGACTGCTCCCCCCTTTTAGACCTTATCTCCTTCAACACTAATCCCCGAAACGTAAGATCATCATGCCTTTTTTTTCCTTCATGCTCATCGTACATCCAATGGTCTCTACGAACCCTTAACCCGCATGATGAGTATGATTAATTCTGTTCTTTTTCTTTTCGACCTCAATCTTCCAAGTTCCTGTCTAAAAGTCCTCCTTTTAAACAGTTTTTCATCCTTGTAGTTTAATTTACTCTTAAATTAATTTTAAGTTTAGTGTTTAAGTTCATTTTCCCTTGTATTAAGCTAGTAAATGGGGCGGTAGCCCCACCAAAATTCAAAAATATTAGAGTTCCTCCGACTTTGAAAGACTTGTTCTTGTCGGAGTGTTGATTGATATTGGCTTTTTGAGAAAGTTCTATCGATCTCTGATTTCAAAATGTGTCGGTTGTATTTTACCCTCGGGTTGGTCAAATTAATTTTTTGGATTTTTTTTGTATAATCCTCGCTCACAGGCTCTTTCGACAAGCAAGGAATATCTGATGTGAAGTGTCCGGTGCTTTACTTTCGAGTTGGTAGTACAAAGAGTAAAGAACTCAAGACGGTTCATTTACTTACACCTTATATGACTTGAAATTGTTCGGTGACTACAACTGAATGTCTTACCTTTACTGCTCCTTCGTACTATCACCCCATCATTCGCACACAGTCTTCCGGAAGATTCAGATCTCGTGGTTGTCAAAAAAAATTACGATAGTAAGTTAGCCAATACACTTCGCAAGTGCCCGTGGGGTTATGCTTAGCATGTCTGCCTTTTGGAAGGAGTTTAAAGTTCGAATCCCAGAAACATCCAATGTTTTTTTACGGGTTTCGCCTTTCGCAAGAAATTGACACTCTCTTTCTTTAAATCATCACGCAGTTTCTCCATTTCATCTCGATAAAAATCTTTATTCTTTGCAGTAAATCTGTGACTCACTTACCCTTACTGAGACGATCAGGAACTAGGAGAGCTTCCTACAACGTTTCATTACTGCATAACTTTCGTATCTCTATATCCCTAGAAAATGTCGTTTCCCAATGCAATGTCTCTGTCCAATTCAGTGTCTAGTGTTATCTCATATTTTTATATAGGTATTAGGCTTTTTCATACTCAAATAATCGAAGGCTTTATGAAAGAGTGAATCAAAGTAATTATGTATATTTAGCATGAAAATCACCTCATCTGGTGTGAAATTCCTTACTCTAATAATGAAGACAAGAAGTTTTTAAGTTTCTTGGTTCAGTGCTTACTTTCTTCAACCAGGAACTATCACTTCTTCGGATCAAAAAACCACTCATTGAGTCATAAATCCATGAGTACATGAGGCCATTTATTGCCCACAGGAGGTCTGACAACCTTAAAACGAATAAATAGCAACTCTTGCCCTATCTTGTCGCCACATCTATTTGAGAGTTTCTTCTTTCCATTGAATAAAATAACCATTTGTGGCCAAAAAGGTGCTAAAACAATCCACATAAACTCCAAAAGAGAAACATACTTTATTTGGCCATTTGCGAAAGGTTCTAAATCTTGGTGTTTAGGGGCTAAGTGAGCACTAAAGGTTTCTTGCACCCACCATAACCCATACAAATGTATTTGTATATGCTCATGAACTTCACTTTTTATGCTAATAAAATTAGATTCCTATGGTTAGGATGGCCCATTTGGGTCGATGTGATGCTGCATTACAAGGAGTGCAAAAACAATAAATCCTTCCAACTTGTTCAATGTACTCTTCAGCACCTTTTACAGCACTCAGCAGCATCATTTAACAATCACTGCGGCACGATCTTTTGCTGTTTAGCTGCGGTGCTGTGTTGTAGTTCTATCTAGCTTTCGGCTTCTAGTACCACGTTGGTGGAATTTATTTGCAAATAAATTTAAATTTCATATCCGTTCGCTTCTATAGTCGAAGAGCCTAGATGGCTGCTTTCTTGCTTTGTGTGCATCTATGTATTCAAATTTTCCGTTCGGCTATAATTTACAATTGTTGAAAGTCACTTGTCACTTGTCAGTGACTGGTTTATAATGGTGAATTATGAACCGGGAGTAAACGGGGTAATTTTGCACTAGGTGCGCACACCTGATGTTATGTTCTTTTCCACTAAGCGAGGGGGATGCCTACATTTCACCTGCTTAGTGATTTAAGAACTATGTGTGCTCAGCTCATTTACCGTTGTTTTGGATGTTCAGCTCATTACAAGGAACGATCAAGAGCATGGTGAACTAGAATGGTGTGTTCATTGACAATGAAATTTATAGGGTCAGGAAGAGCGCCGTAAGTTGTTCTCAGAATATGTATGTAAAACTATTCCAATGTACAATGGATCATGTTGTCTTTTTTGACGGACAATTGGATCCACTTATAGGTCATGACAAGACTGGAGTAAGGATGATTTGTCTTGTTGCCAAAAAGTCCTACCGAATTCTGCTTTTCATTCTTGAGAACAGGTTGGAAGTGAACTATTTTGGATTTGTAAATATAGCTCAGAGCATTCGCTTACTTACTTACTTAGGTGGGCATTACAGTTCGGGGTGAACCTGGGCCTCAACCAACATCCTTCTATAACGATTTCGATCTCGGGCGAGCTCTCTCCAGTTTCGCACTCCAAGTCGGTTGAGGTCTTCATCCACTTGATTGCGCCACCTAAGACGAGGTCTTCCCCTTCCGCGATTTCCCTGCAATGTGCTTTCGAAAACCCGACGAGCCGGAGCGTTTGGGTCCATCCGCTCTACATGGCCCAACCATCGTAGCCTCGCGATGCGTACTCTTCTGGCTATGCCCATGTCGCGGTACAGCTCATAAAGCTCGTTGTTGTATCTTCTTCTCCACACATTGTCTTCGCATACGGAACCAAAGATCATTCGGAGAATTTTTCTTTTGAAACGACCAAGAGTTTCCTCATCCGCTTTCGATAAGGTCCATGCTTCCGCGCCGTACAGCAGGACTGGGATGATTAAGGTCTTATACAAGGTAACCTTGGTTTTTCTAGAGAGGGTTTTGTTTCTCAATTGCCTTCTTAACCCAAAGAGCATTCGCTGAAAAAGATAATTTTTCTTAAGTAAAAAATGGAGGAATGAAGCTTCGAAATAAAAGAAAAAATGATTGTTTTAAAAACGCACACATAACCATGTTTTTTTCTTACCTTTTCGTCAACTAAATGAATATTTTTTTCTATAATTTCAGATAAATTTCAAACTTAGAGACGTTGAATTGGTGAGTTGATTGAAAAGTAAATGTTTTGTTTTTAAATGTTTTACTGTAACCAAGTAAAAGATCGTGACCTTCACCATAAATAAAACATATTTCTCCACTATTAGAATGGTAAATTTGAAACACAACATTGAAAAAAATACTCTCAGTCACTTCACTTCGTTGGCTTTATTAAGAATTTCTGTGTACTTATTTCCTACCTTATGCTCTATGTTCTATTTTCGAGTGCTTTTGAGTTAACTTTCAGGCTTTCAAATTTAACGTTACTCTCCGTTCATTTCGCAGCTGCCATGAATTATTATTTTTCTTCTAAAAATAAGACAAGCTTGCTGCTAGTCAAACTTATTTAAAATAAACAGAAAATCTATTTTTGCTGCGCTTAAATATGCACGTCAACGAGAGTCTTCATTACAAACCGAAACAAACCCTCCAATGCGGTTTTCCTCATCAATCAATCAATCAATCTCATAATGGTGGTTTGTTTAAAACTGTTCTATTCGCTCATTATTAAACCGACAGCGACATTCAGAGCCCCAATTCGTTTTTTCTAATAAATTGATAAATAAAGTGCTGCTTTCACAAAAATCTAATCCCCGCTTCTGCATCATTGTTTTTGACAATAAAAAGCTTTTTAAGGTCAAACTACGTTATGTCATTGTCTTTAATGATAACTTT
Organism: Melanostoma scalare; assembly: GCA_949752695.1. Taxonomy (NCBI): domain Eukaryota; kingdom Metazoa; phylum Arthropoda; class Insecta; order Diptera; family Syrphidae; genus Melanostoma; species Melanostoma scalare. The sequence goes on along the minus strand of OX456986.1, from coordinate 8,085,897 downwards.
ATCTAAGCTTCGCAAGCACATTCATGAACAGCCATTTAAAATTAGGCTTCGTTTGTTGACTAAATTGAATGAAATAAAAAAAAAAAAAAGAATTACTTGTCGTCAAGGAACCTTGAGAACTTCTTTCATTGTCATGTGAACTTCAACAACGAACTAATCTCATATTACAAGATTATGCAATGACAGGTTAATTTTTCATGAAACAATTAAATTTCCAAACACGGAACAACATCTTGATGTTCTTTGACTAACGCACTATTCCCGCATAAATGGAAATTAGCTTTTAATGTGATAACAACTTTTGGGGAATCAAGACATAAGATAACTTACGAGTAGGTATATATTATGTCACCCACACAGTTCTAGAAAATTATAAAATTCGCAAAAGCTTATTTCAGTGAACGGCCTTCACGTAGTTCATTCACAAAAAAAAAATTATATAAAATCATCATCAACGATGATTGCTTGTGTTACTAAACAAAAGCAAACTTAAAAAAAAAAAACATGAGAAAACTTCTTGGCAACAAGTGGTCCCTATAAGGCATTTTTTCCATACTGGTCTTGGTATAGGTACATCAAAGGAAAGAGAAAATGATTCGCATGTAGTCAAATGGCAGAACATGTAAAAGACAAGGCTATTAAAATGCACCCACATCATGATGGGCTTTAACATTTATTTCAATGCTTACGAGTGTTTTGAAGATTGATGAAAAGATCTGTGATTGGCCATTGAGTTTGGAATTAGAACTTAAGCCTTTGCGTAAGTCAATCAAACGACTTTGTCTTTTTGATTGATTCAGATGTGTTAAAATAGAATGGTTTTGGCGCTGATTTGAATAATGGTCGACGTAAATCGTTCAACACATGGAATTAAATAAAAAATAATAATCGTGTTTCTATCGCCGCCTATCTTCATTGCTTCTTTGTTCTTTTTTAGTTGTGTATTAAAATCCTAACCACGAAATATGCTGTAGATTGCTGTTGTTTGAAATATGCCTTAGCAGATGTACGACTTTTAAAATTTGAATAAGAAAGGAAATATTAGGTCATTGGTGGACAGAGCAATCTCTCAGTCTCAGAAATTTTAATTTCGAAACTCGTCTTAACAAATTAAAAAAGTTGTGATAAGTTTATTCAATAAAATAAAACAAAGAAAATTACATATATTTCTTTATTTATATTTATATTTTATATTTTCCATATACACACAACTGGGGACCAAAACCAACATGAAAAATCAGTCTCATAGCCTTTTTAAGGCCCTTTTAGACGATCATTTCAGTTTCAGTTTCATTTGAGTTATTAGTTAAGCTTTCAGTTATTATTATGTAAAAATGTCAAAAAGAAGCGTTTGAACTGACACTGAACTGAAACTGATAGATTTCCCATAAGTTGTCAGGTCAGTAATCAGTCAAACTGACTTTCGGCTGATCACAAGCAAAAAGAAAGCTCAACTGAGCACAGAACTGACGTTTAAATACACTGTCCTTTTTAACTGAAATGAAACTGAACTGATAGCTGAACTAACAAGGACTATTTTTTTGTTGAGTTTTCATTTAAGCTTTCAGTTAAACTGATGTAAAACGCTTAAAAATAGACTGATAACTGAATTTAAAACTGAACTGAGAACTTATGAAATTCCCAAAATTTCCATAAGTTTTCTGTTCCGTTCTCAGTTTTCTTTCTGATTTTGATTTTTCTCAAATAAAATCTTAACTGAACATCGAACTGACTTCTATTTTCACACTTAACTGATAACTGAACTGTGAACTTACCATCTAGAAAAGCTATCAAGGCCCTTTTAGACGATCATTTTAGTTTCTGTTGCAATCGAAATATCAGCTAGCTTTCAGTTAAACTGATGTCTAAATGCCAAAAACTGAAGCATTTAACAGGAACTTAACTGAAACTAATGGAATTCCCATAAGTTTTTAGTTCAGTTCTCAGTTTTCTTTCTGATTTTTCTTTTTTTTTTTCTTTCACAAATAGAAAAAAAGCTTAACTGTTGATGTTCAGTTAAGCTTTTTTTCTACTGACGTTTATTTACCAGCCTTTTTTGAACTGAACTGAAAATTGAACTGAGAACTAACCGTCTAAAATGGCCTTCAGTCTCAGTCTCAGTATCAATCTCAGTCTCAGTTTCAGTCTCAGTCTCAGTCTGTGTCTGAGTCTCAGTCTCAGTCTCAGCCTCAGTCTCAGTCTCAGTCTCAGTCTCAGTCTCAGTCTCAGTCTCAGTCTCAGTCTCAGTCTCAGTCTCAGTCTCAGTCTCAGTCTCAGTCTCAGTCTCAGTCTCAGTCTCAGTCTCAGTCTCAGTCTCAGTCTCAGTCTCAGTCTCGGTCTCAGTCTCAGTCTCAGTCTCAGTGTCAGTCTCAGTCTCATTCTCAGTCTCAGTCTCAGCCTCAGTCTCATTCTCAGTCTCAGTCTCAGTCTGTGTCTGTGTCTCTCAGTCTTGGTCTCAAACTCGGTCTCTGCCTCGGTTTTGGTCTCGTTCTTGATATCCGCAAGGAGCTTTGGCCGTCTCGTGTTAGTAAAGCATCAACTCGAAGCCTGTAAAAACTTTATAGTTGCGACTTTGATTGCACACTATGTAATTATTAACTAGTCACTAAAAACCTTTAAATAGCCTTGAAAATTATGTTGTGCGCTTTCTCCTCATGTTACCTTTCCATTGACATATCATTTATGTTAATACTCTACGTTCAAGACGGGTAAGAGGGTTTCATCCATCTTGGCTTCCCGTATTAGTGTAATGACGATCATATGCCTTGAAGAGAATTTATTACATATTATAGAAATTATGAAGCGTTATTTTTATTCAACCCTTATTCGTACAAAAAGAAATAAAAAGAACTTCGAAAAAAAATTCTTCTATCCTGAATATGTTAAAAAAAAACTACCCAAAGTAATCAACAGAAGTTGGTACTTGCCCAAGACTTCTATTTTTCTCTTCTTTTATTTTGTATCTTCGGTCTTTCTTTTCTTATACAATTCAAAAGAGCCATAGCTTTCTAGAAAAATTCCAAATCTTCCTGACTTTCCAGTCTGACTGATAATTACATTTTACTTTCAGGCTCATAATACCACAAAATAGTCTTAATCTTCGTCTCTGATTTTCTCGAATATTTCTTATACACAATTTTGACCAGCGTAATAGCCGTTGAACATGCCACACTTTAATGTTCAATCAAACCGAATGAAGAACGTTAAACATAATTGATCCAAAGTTCCAAGTAACTTATTTGCTCTTTTAAAAGTAGGCTAATCGGTGAATGTCTAAGCCAGAAATGAGGTGCATGAACCTTTGGTTTTGCAGGTTAACCAATATTTTCAAGGTATTTAAGCTATTTGTAAAATGAAGTACATTACCTGTAACCTTGAGGTCATTAAACCTTTTGGCAGCTATTTAGTAATTGTGGAAATCATATAAAGCTTAACCTGATTGGGCAACCCAATTCTTTACTACCTATAGTAGGTATGATTCCTTAAACATGAAAGCTTGTGACTTGGATGAAGAATATGAAATGTACTTGTGGCAACCGGTCATTCAACCTTAGTCCTCCTTTCAGCTTTAAAATTCGGTTCTGTTTTTTATTTTATTTTAGCCAAACCAAACATTATCAGCGTGATTCCAATAAACATGCGTATAACGTCAATTTTTCATAACTTCCTGCTCCCATAATACAACGACAAGACACTTGCAATTCATAACCACCGTACCCGATACGATAAAAGGAACACCATCACCATTGCCACCCGGCCAACGCAGCGATTATTAAATTTAACACGAATTTCCAATCAGAACATTAACTGACATTAATGCCCTTAAAATGCGATTTGGGCCCTTGCGACTTTGGAATTAAATTTCGCTCGCATGTTATTTAATTCATGTGAGAGTTGCAGATACTTTATAATCTCGTTAGCGAGGCCAGTTAACATAAATCACGTTCTTCTTCTATCGCAGAAGGCTTACACGCAAAAAAACAAAAAACCGGAGAGATGAGATTCATTTCGCATTTTGTAAGCGGCATTCGACAAATTGCAGTGGGCATTCGGGCACTTTACAGTGCAAATTACTCATATTGGCAGCCAAGTGAAGTGAATTAAATGTTTTTCCTTTTTTTTTAGGTAGTTTTATGCAAATTTATTTAAAATTATATGTAATTTGTTGGTGTAGTGGGAAAATAATGAAATTTCAACGCCTCTGCTTTGGTCCGATGGTTTTTGAACTCCTCTTCTTGCTGTCAATTTTCTGGGTAAATTTGATTTTGGTGTACAGAGACATTAAATAACATTTTGGGCCCAAGAAAAAAAGAAAGGAAAGAAACTTGACCGATAGAATATTATGAGGCCATTGTACTGTGCAAGGCTGATGGGAATTGAAACTGTCAGGTGGGCGGAAGAAGAGGTCTTAAAACAATTATGTCGCCTCGTCTTTCAATAATAAGTGGGTTCTGTTCGGCGAATAAAGGGAGAGAAAAACACTGTGACAATGGCAACTCAAACAGAGTGTTGTATTTCTTATTTACAATTATCCTTCACACAATCTGAAATACTTAACTGTCTTTGTTGACTTTTGGCAGTTAATTGTGGATTGAGGGAAGTTCAATGACTGGCATTTTTTTTTTGGAAAGAATCCATCTTGAGATCAGGCAATTTTGTGTGTGTTTCTTAAAGGTGTGAAGAGGTTAAGCTGTTTAAATGTTGACATAAAGTAAACACTTTGCTTTCGCTGAATTGAATTTTAAGGATTTTGTTTCCAGGAAGGCTTGGTAAGCATGTTGAGTGTATATTTTTGTATTAACTGACGGTTTGAGTGGAAGAGTTATGGGCATAAATATGAGTTTTGTGTACGTAATGCGCAGATAAACACATACAATTTGGGGGAAAATATCAGGTGCTGTATGTCTTTACTTTTTTTTTTCTAGTGTCATACGATTTACCAATTTTTGTTCCTTTTTTGGAGTGCAAGTTTCCACAAAAGTAATTTTCCATTGATTATGTATTGAGTTGTCTACACTTTGTTAATGCGTTATGTCGAGGGAAATTCAGTAAAGTGAACGAATTTTTATGTTTCGGATTCGGTCGTTCGACCGTTCGAATACTAAATTTGCCAACAACGAACGATATCTTTAAATTATTTCACAGAAAATAAGGCTTTCAATATTTGCTCAGTTCAGTGAGCAGTTCAAATCTGTTTACTGAACTAGATTGTTGTTTCAGTTCTTTTTCTGATAAAGCTTTTGATTCACGAAAATTGTAGTAGTGTGAAGTAGATAAGTGGGGGAGATCTGATTCGAGATCGCGATGCTCGTAACGCCGAAAAAGGAAGAAAAAAAAGAAGTGTTGTTGTTGAATGTGATTCAGTATGTGTAGGAAATTCAAAACAAACTTTATGTCTTGCGCAGTGCTTAGCGCTAACTTAGTCAACTCTATTAAAATTCCGCTTACATTCTACACAAATATTTGGCACTTTTTTTTGTTCACTGTTCACTTTCAATTGACAATGTGACTGCTTGTAGAATTGAACTGTTGAACTGACTGAACTACTGAGTTCTGCTTTAAAAGAAGTACATTTTTAACTTTAGCTAAAGTTTCAACAATACAATTGATTTCTTAAATCGTTTTTGTGCATTTTTTTAAGACCCTTTTAGACGGTCAGCTCTCAGTTCAGTAATCAATTCAGTTTTTAGTTCATAGTGTAAGTAGACGTCAGTTCGATGTTCAGTTGAGCTTTTTTTTATTCGGGAAAAATCAAAATCAGAAAGAAAACTGAGAACTGAACAGAAAACTGATGGCAATTTCATCAGTTATAAGTTCAGTTATCAGTTCATTTTCAAACGCTTTAAACATCAGTTCAATTGTAAGCTTAACTGAAGGCTCAACTGAAATGAAAATTGAAATTATTGTCTAAAAGGGCCTTTAAATTTAATCGCCGAAAACTAAACAACTGTTATGATGGATGTATCTATTTGAAGTGGGTAAAAACTAAAACTCGAATTTTTCTTCTATGGAATCAAAAACAAAAGTTCTGTGCCCCAAGTTTGAATTGTTTCCGTTAATGCGGTTGGTTTGTTCTTGAAGACAGGAACGCAGTGAATACCTACTCTATTGCGAAATAAACTTTTTTTACTTTTCCATTAATGTAATTCTATTTTCGATCCAAGCCTCCATTTGCCTTGATCTAAGAGACGTATTTGAACACTCTTCTTTATTTTCCATTCCAATGACCATTTCCAAATCAATATTTTTTGCTGTTCTATTTGATTAGCCAAACCCAAACCTACCAACCTCTGATGTACCATCACAGAATTTATTAAACTGAAATTAACTTCCTCTCGAAAGATAAATCAAATCTTCATGAATGTTTCGTATCGAAAGCCATTGTTGCGGAATAAAAACTTCTACATGTCTATAGATACTCACAGCGAAAAGTCCTTTGTATATGCATGACTTTTCCGAATTTAGCCAAACAACATTTCTCCTTGTGAACCTTGTTCACATTCCTTGTACACATCAGTTCAATTTTGAAAGTGCTGTTTGTGTTGTCGATTTTGGGAAACATGGTCCTAATTCCAGGCTCTCAGAAATGTTAACAAGCAGACTCCATTTTTTTCAAAATGTTCAACACTCTTTCAAAATGACTGAAGAAACAGTTCAAAATAGAAAGCTATATCTACGAGTACGTAACTAGCATCCATAAAACACAAATTCTAAAAACATAGATAGATGTTTCCCTGATGTGAACAACCATCAATATTTTTGGTGGTTGGAAATGAACTTTAATTTCATTCTCTGTAAGCAAAGCATGGTTGTTATTAACATACACGATGAGCTTACACTTCTTGTTTTAGAATACGAGTAACTATCATTTTGGTAACCAGGTCAAAAACGTAGCGGCAAAATAATCTATGTGAGGTGTAAAAATGACAATTGACTTTGTTATCTATAAATGAGTACGTATAAATGGCTACCAACCAGCTCTGAGGTGTCAACACTAAAGTTCTTAGTCCTCATCTATAATTTAATGAAAAATTAAATAAAGGATGAAAAAGGAAATAGAAGAGCAGAAGATAATTGGCTTCCTTTTTCTGACAAAAGTCCACCGGATCCGGTAACTTAGCTGGGCTTGTGAGACATTGTGCTATAGACAGATAAATGCGACTATCACTTCATAGCGCATGTGTTCTCACTTATGTCATACCGTTGCGGCCAGTCTTCACCTTACTTTTAATGCTGTTCAGTTCGAAGACCAGACAAACTTACAGGCTAGCACAGACTAAGAGACAATATCATGAAAATCTCTTGTTAGCCTTTTTTCATCATCGTTTATATGAACTATATTCTCGACTATTGTGAAGTGAATTTGCAACTTAAAAAGTAGCGTCTTTGCGCCTACGTACAGTCATGTACGAACGTCAATTTCTGCCTCATCAGTCAGTCAGTAAGTAATATAAGCAATCAGGTTAGGTTTATTTCCCGAAAGTTAATGTCTTTTATTTGTTCAAAGGGACAGTTTTCATTGGGGTAAAGGTTGAGAAAGATCACCCTGGAACTCCTCTGGGGTCGTTAGACTTTACGAATCGGGTCAAAGTTTTTATTGCTTTTAAATGGTTTTAATTTCTAAGTCTCCTAAACAACTAATTGGGATATTGAAAGAATTGACTTCCACTTCCTCGAGATACACAAATAGCTTGCGTTGAAATATTAATAGCAATGCCTATTCAGCAAAAAAATTCGCACAGAATTAAAAGCACTCAGTAAATGCTGACAGAAGTTATCCTATAAAAATCTGTGCCCTCCTATCTCTCCCCAAATACAAAGTTTTTGTGTATGCATGACCTTGTCGGAAATATCTAAGCAGCAAACATTCTAATGGAGTTCACTCACACTAGTGCACAGCACTTAAATTTCGGAATGTACTTGTGCTTTTTGTTTAGTCGATTTTGGGGAACATGGTCCTAATTCCAGGCTCTCAGTAAAATCGGCAAGCAGACTTCGTACTAAATGGGAAGTTCAACAATCCCCAACATGAATTTATGGTAGCAAACTCAAATACAAATCTAACTTCCCAGCATCCGCTTTCCAAATGCGAACCCCAAATACACAAATGGAAAATGCCTTGATATGAGCAAACTGTGATATTTGGTGGTTATAAGTTAAAACTGTTGTCATTGGCTGTAGGCAGAGTCTGGTGGTTATGTATGTACACACTGTGAGTAGCACACATTTTATACTCAAGGATGTGCTCGTATATTTTTGATTTGACCTTGATTCTAATCAAGTGCAAAAGCTCAGTATATTTTTAATGTTGTTCAAAAGGGGCAAGGAAAAAATGTGTGGTGCTTAAATATGAAAAACCGTACAGGATGGCCACCTCATCGACGCTCATTAATTGGTTGATTTATCTGCAACAATGCCTTTTGTTGAAGAAGACCGATGTCAAAAGAGTCTTCTGCACTGCACCAAATAACCTAACGAATATGAACTCGTATAGGTATAGCAGTTTGGTACTCAAGAAGACAGTAGGTATCGTCCCAACCAAGAAGGGATTCACTTTTGTCATGAAGAAAAGTAAATACCACCAGTTCGTCTGACCACGAAAGTCGGAGCAAGGCACTCGCTCAAGAAGCTGAGGAACTAACTCACTTTCAGCAAATGCCGCTGTTATCTGAAACAGGCAGCCTCTTTATTAAGCTTCAGCTATCTTCAGATCATAGAAGCCTGCTACAGTCAAAAGGACAAAGAAGGCCGAAGAAGTTCTTTGGGACTATGTATTCAAAGAGAAAGAGAACCATATGAGGGTCAATGTGAGATGTGAGGCCTTATTTCAGGACATCCTTAAGACGGGACTATTGATGTAACAACAATAAATAAAATAGGGTGGCGCAACAGAGCGAGGAGCGATAGGGCATGTCTCACAGCCATGCCTTATGAGGGAATGGAGGGGACCTACAATTTTCTGCCGGTTCTTAACGGCTAATCGAGAAAGCTCTTTTCATGGCAATGAATTTACTAACGGAGGACTTGCCGATTCCTCGCGAAAGACGATACCCGTAGAAAAACATTTTTGCTTATGTTGGGATTCGAGCCACGAACCTCTGGGTTAACAGGCAGACATGCTAACAATCACGCCACGGGTACCAGCAGACTGTTGATATTTAACAAGCAGACTGGCAAATGCGCAAACGCACCTCCCGACGCACGCATTAACTGTTGGATACTGTAATGACTCTTTTCTGAGCTTCTCCTTTTATTTTGTATTTTAACCATTTTTTCGTGAAATGAATATTTAAAAAAGCACGTATACGCCTACGTTACAGTGCAACTTCAAGTTGAGACTTGGATATTGGCAGCAGAAAAAGGTTTTCTTAAGTGAAACTGCTCCCTGATTTAATGTCAACGATTGTTTTGCAATCTTTTCGTTTAGTTATAAAAGACTGTTTCCTGTTGCAAATGGTTGCCAATGTTTCAAGGAGAGAAAATACGACAAAATCAACAAATGAAAAGTTTGAAACTTTATTTGCAATTTTTTATCATTTTCTGTGTATGATTTGAAACATCAATCGCCTTAGCGGCACATAAATTTATTCAAGCATTTTCAAGGTCATAAAACGTCGCATACATATAACGGATAAAGTCAATTTCAAATAAAGTGTATGAACAGTAATTCCAAAGGCATCTCCTTCCTGTGTCTTACACTCCTAGGCAGTATTAGTTTACAACAGCCTATCCGATGTCTATTTCAATGTTCATCTGAGTTTTGATCAGCTCATTCAATTAGCTTGAGGGTACGAATCGATATGTGATTTGAGTGCCAAGGCTGAGCCTGCTTTGAATGGGCTCATGAGCAGTTTTTAATGTTCTTGCGTATGATTTATAATTGTTTTCTCGAATCAATGCAAATTATGAGCAAGCGCTAGTGATGACCAATGTCAAATTGCTAAGGCCTCAGCATCTATGTTCTTTTTTTTTCTATTTTTTCAATTTAATCTCCCAGAAACTAACACCAAAACAGGCCTTCCAACAAAGCTTATTAAACATTTTCAGGGTCAAGTTCAAGTCCGAATGGCGCGGCGCCCATGTCTTATCACTCAATCGGATTCCAGTAATTGGATTTATATATCCTCTCTGCAAACAAGGCAACGAGCTTACACCATGTACACGATCCACTAATTACATACAGAGGGCGTTGCATCGGTAGTCACTTAAGTTTGAAGGCAGAACTTCGGACCTCTTCGAGTAATTAAATAAAGCCCACATTGACTTGTGATCGGTGAGACTTGGCCAAAACATAAATTAATATGTTCATCCATTTTGGAGTACATGAAATAAGTCAAAAGAGTGCGTGGTATGGCTGACTTTACGCATTAACATCAATCACTTTGATTTATTCGTAGGTGTGCTCCGTGAGATATACTGATTGGTGCTGATAAATTGGGTTTATATTTTTGTTCAAGAAATGGTGCTGTGGAGGCGCATACATTTGTTCTCCTTTAAAAACGTTGCGTTTAACACAATCTTACAAATGGAACTTTCCCATACAAGGCTGTCAGTTTAATGCCAATTTCTCCCCCCCAAGAGCTTATTTGGTGTTGAAATTTGTAGTGATTTGATGATTTTGCAAACAGGCATTGGCTACCTTAGTGTCACTGCACTTGCGTGTGGTGAAATTAATTTTTGGGTGTTAGTTCCGAACCTGATACTCGCCAAAGGACATTCGCAATCAAGATGTTGCGTGCTTTGAAGTAAATTCAAACGTCAACGTTGTTGGCTACATCATTAGCTATACGAAACGAAAACCCTCTTATTACAAAAAATTAATCACAATAAAGTGTTGCAAATAGAACCGCACCGCCTCCAAACAAAGAATTATTAATTATTATTGTTTTGTCACGATCTTTGATCCTTGACAACACAGCGTAACTCTACAGGGATGCAATTGAATATATGACCCACCTGGGGGCAACCAAAGAGGTGTTAGATTTCCAAGTCGTAGACTTGTATAACAAACTGTGTCAGTTGGCATTAAATAGTTTCAGAATCATGCAACGTAGTGCTGCGACCCCGACGCGACGGACAATCAGCCTTGTAAGGGCCCTCAGGTCCCAGCAGGCGGGATAATTGCATTGCTTTATACAGTCATCCCTGCTTGTTGTTTATACCCAGGTATATGTTACTGCGTGCTGTTGAATTATTTATTCCTTAGCTTTGAATTTATAGAAATCAGTTTGCGTTCCAGAGCGCGTTGTTGCACAAATGTGATAGAAATAGAATTGTGGTAGTCAAGTGCGAGTGGCTTGCTGAAAAGAATCAGAGTTTGGTCGCAGTTCCAAAAGGACTCTTTCAAACTGGTGAAGGTCAAACCTTGTCACTTGCAAGAGGTTATCTTGAACTCGTTCGCTGAAAATCTCGTCTCGTAACAAACGTTTGCCAGCCATACTGTACCAACTGGTACTCCTCCTTTGGATTTGCCTCCCACCGAAGAGCTGCTGGTCGACATCCTCACCGAACAACTTATTCGAAGAAGAAATGCTAATTGCACTGAACTATACCATTGAAGAGAAATTTCTTCATCATGCTCCACCATGGTGCACCATCACCTCAACTATCTTCGTGGGGAAGTGGTCATGGCATCATCATTCAACCTAAGTGGTGGTAGAAGCGTCGCTTAAATGTTAAGTTTCCCCCAGCCCACTCTCTGAGTGCTGCTGCCTGGAAATCGTGCCAGGAATATATCGCATTTGAATCTGTTTGCTGCCTCTACTTGCCAAGACAATCAGATCGGGTTTTATATGGTGGAATGCTGAATTTTCTGTAATGTACGGAGTTATATGTTTGCCAGCATTTCTGTTCGCCTGATACTGGGACCAGGCTCCCCGAAAATCCATTTCACGAAGAGCATAGGCACATATACAGAAACTGAAGTATAATGTGTGGGAGGAGGTGCAAAGCCCACAAGCGATTTACTGTTCCAAAACGGCTCTCCATGCATACCACCGAGGACTTTTTGTTTGTTTTGCTTCAATTGGATAAGTTATCCAAGCACCAGAGACGTAAAAACTTGTCTGTAATAAAAGACTTCAGGTGGATTGGAAGGGGTTATCCATTGGCTTATGAGTGAGTCCACAGTTGATTACAATTGAAGTTTAAAAAGTTCAATTAACTTTGAATGAATTTGCAGAAGACGAGATCGGTATAAAAAAACACAATTACTTTTAACGAATTTAGATATGAGATTAGATACAATTAGCTATTGGAGCTTTTAAGCCAGTTTCACACGAAATCCTGATAATCCAAATAACTGTCCCTGACCCCCGTACTATTGAATGAAATTGAATTTGCAGTACCCAAGCTAGTGGCATACGACGAGTTGAGAGTAATTGCCGTGTCACTGTAAATCATGTGGAAGGTTGTTAGGCTTTGGGAACATTGGGTGTATTGATTTTTACTTGAGATTCAAGTGATGTCCTGTAATAAAACACAACCATGACAGATGCATGAGATGACTGTAAGCCTATATGTTAGCATGTTCTGAAAGGATGGAGATGACGGGATACAGGATGTACAAAAAGTATGGACCTTAATGCTCAAAGAACTTAAATATGCATAAGGTTGATGATGGTGATGTAATGTTTTTTTAAGAGGGATGATTCCATTTAGGACTCAGAACGCAAAAGACACGATCGCGATGAAACAAAATGAAAGGCAGACTAAATCACTACTCGTACAGTCAAATGCAAGGACATCTGCAATTGGTTGGTCTCAGACTTCGATCAATCCAAAGGAGGAACTCTTGTCAACGCGGTGTACCACACGGATGGATCATTAACGTGGATCGGAGTAGTGGGAGAGCTGTGATCCCTTTGAGATCATGATGCTAAAGAAACTTTAGTATTTTTTTTTTGAATTTGGGCGGGACAACCATGAGATCTGATAAGAGGCCTTCATATTATAAAATGTTCCGGAATGTGTGCGAATGATCATTGGTACTTACGAAAGAGAAGTAACAATAAACTGCACAGTTTGAGTCACCGAAAAACTCTGAGTCGCATTAGGAGTATCCCAGGGAAGCAACTTGGATCCTCTGCTCTTTACTACAGTTCTTGACTTCCTGCTAGAAAAGTACGTACGTAGGTACATCCACGATGGATACATCATAAGCGGAAATTCTGCTTCCCTGCAACGAGCACCGCTTTGTCCAAAAAAAAGACTGAATACCTTTGTTGCATGTTTTATGACCCAGGCATTCCTCTTCCAGCTATTTATGGATATTAAAAGACACCTCCCAAGTATAAAGGCCTGGGATCTATGATTAACTTGAATCATAGGAAAAACGTAGAGTGGATGAAGCTGTTTTAAAACTCCTACGTCTTCTGTGATCAAAAAATGCCCTCTAAACTGACGAAAAGACCACACTTGCGTCGCATGTATTCTTCATAATGTTCAACACTGTACAAAGAGTATGAGGGTAAGTTGACGGCTGCTAAGGTGAAGACCGCTGGAGTAACAAAGTTCGATAGAATTCGAGGTACCAAGATCCGTGGAACTTTTTATGTCAGAAATACCACCTTACAAAATAGATTTCGATCAGCTCAGTTCGTGTTGTCATGTCGTGGAGAATTCCGTGTCAACCCGATAATGGAAATGATCATACAACTTTACAACACGATCGCGATCAGGAGAGTAAAAAGACAGGCTGAAAAACTCAAACTCCGGGCACACACAAATGCGAATACCTATATAAAAAGTTGGCTTCGGACACATCAATTATTCAAAACCGGGATTTTTGTCGACGAGTCTTGAGCCAAGCGCGGCGTACCCCACCGGCGGAATAAGACGAGTGGGAAAAGTTGTGATCTCTTTTCTCTAGATTCCAAAACTCGTAGCGTAGAAAACGAAAAAGAAAGGATACCATAAACTTCTAGCATAAATCTCAAGGATTTAACTTAAATTGTGATTTAAAGGTTAGTGGAAACAGACGGATCACATTACTTTAGAAGGATCTAGTGTAACTGGCGCTAGTGGAGTGGGTCATCACTCACTAGTGCTTCGAGGATAGCTCAACAAAAGGGAGGGTATTCAGTTTCCACTTCATGTGGGATCTGCATTACTTCACCTTTAATAAGCCAAACTCTTTTCCACATGATTAGTCTTTGCTTTATGGGGTTGCATGGTCCTGCCCGCAATTACGTTAATTATTAATTTTATTTTATTTTTAATAAATACACAACAGTCCACTACTGACGTGAAACTTCACAATCCGAAACTATTCAAACCCAAAAATGATCCTCCCTTGTGCACTCGTTCTTCGACTATGCTTTTTAATTACTACGCCTGCCCACCACCCTCGCACCACTCTTTTAAACTTCACTGTGAAATAATTGTTAATTTATCTATAATATGCCTATGAAACCCGCATAACCGTCCTGATAGCTAACCAATTAAATTTGTTCACATTCAGTAGTTACCTGGTGCAGGTCTGTGGGATGCTGATGTGTCTGTGTTAGATAGATTTTCAAATCAAAGCTCCAGCTCCTATCGTAATTATTGTGGTGGTATACTGAGTTTACCGTAATGTATGTTGTATGTTGGCTGAATTTTCAGTGCGCCTGATACTGGAACCAAGCTCCCCAAAAATCCATTGCACGACAAGCCTAGGCTCATGTACAGAAATTGAAAATCGTCAAGGTATATAGGCGAAGTGCAAGGCCCACAAGCAGATTTGTTGTTCGGACTACAGTTCCCAGCACAACGTCAAATGCATGCACAGAGGACTTTAATTTGTTTTACTTCCATTGGAAAAGTTATATTCAAGCACCAGAGACATGAAATCGTGTCTTCAATAAAAGGCTCTACTCTACGTATAACCAGTTGAACTACTGGGGAGAGTTATAGGGTACGAGTCTAGAGGTGACGAGGCTTTCGAAACAAAAATCGAGATGTAAAAGGCGAGTTACCACCACACCACTCAAAAGTGCATTGCTGCACATAGGGTGTGCTTTGCTTTTTTTTTCTTTTTTAATTTTATCTTTTTATTTTTTATTTTATTCCTTTTTATAATTTTCAATTTTACCCGCACTACCAGCGGCCTTTGGTCGTAATGCTTTGCCATGTGTACTAGCAAACTCTTTTTATACTTTTAGCAACAGCGACTTTATTGAAAGTTTATTTGTTTTTGTTTTTAAAAGTCCATGTAAACGGGCGCTGGTTGATGGGTGGGGGGAAAAAATAATTCAAATCTCTATCGCATCTCGACTTGGTTTCATCCCTTGTTGAAATTTTATGATTACACTCCTTCATTCATCACACACTAAAATTCCTGCTTGAAGTCCTTAATTGTTTTCATGAATCCTGTGTATACCATCTCCTCGTCATGCCATGCATACAATCAAGGATGTGTGCCATTGCAAAGCATCTCTGGAACTTCAACAGTGAAAATCAATACGCCAAAAATGTCCGAATCGTAACAGCTTCCCATACGCCACACAATGGCGCTGCAATTACTCTTAATTCCTTTACCACTAGCTTGGGTTTTGCAAACTCAATTTCATTTCACAGTCAAAGAGCCAGCGACAGTTGCATAGAAAAACCGTGAGTTCTATGAATGGTTTTTGTTGCTTGCGTCTGCCCGTGGAATGATGCTTAGTCTCTTTGTATGGTACGGGAATGGTTCGTGGTTCGAATCTCAACAGAAGCCAAAAAGGTTTTTTCGACCTTTCGCGAGGAATTGGCAAGTCCTCCGATAGTGAATTAATTGCCATGAAAAGAGCTTTATCGATTAGCCGTTCGGAACCTGCAGAAAATTGTAGGTCCCCTCCATTCCCTGACAAAGCATGGTTGTGAGAAATGCGCTAGACCCCGTGGCACCCCGCTCTGTTGGGCCACCCTATTTATTTTTTTGAAGGATAATTATGCTTTGACCTTCAACTGTTTTGAAAACACTGGTTTCATTTGGACATTAAGTAACTAAGTAAGTTCCCATTCATACTGAGATAGGTCCTTTCAAATGCCCATGTTTGTTTACATGCCTTGAGAATCGAACCAGTAAGTACCTCATTACTTCCTTTTTAATACACCTTTTTAAACACTAACAGAGAACTTCATTGTTGGCTTAAAGTGTGTCTCTGGCGCTTGGATAGCTTTTCGAATAAAACCAAAACAAATTGAAAGCCCTCTGTGTATGCACGACTTTGTTGGAACTGTCTAAACAACAAATCTACTTGTGGGCTTTGCCACTCACTCCTCCCACACATTTATGGGTTGAATATTTGTTTGTATGTACCTGTGCTCTTCGCGAAACGGATTTTGGGGAGTTCGGTCCCTGTACCAGGCACACAGAAGTGTAAGCAAACAAATACCGTAGCATAACAGAAAATCCAGCGTTCACCATGTAATTATATAGTAGCGGCTGAAATGCAAAACCTATCTAAACCAGCATCCCTAAAACGGACTTTATTCCATCCTAAATAGACAGACAGACAGGCACACACCCACACAAAATACCCTAATGTGGTACACATTGATATTTTGTGGTTAGAAATCAACACCCTTATGCCAGTTTACGTGAATAGAATTTTGTGGATAGAGGTTGGGTATGCTCTACACATTCAAGTTCATGGAATCACCATTTTGGAGGCCAGGCAAAATGTTTGCCTAAGGGAGGATCAATTTGGTTCGATGAAATATTTATGAACCTTTGTCTGTACTATAGATGATATAGAAATTTTCTGATGAAATGAACTTTTCTGACAGGGGGAAGAGAGTTGGTAGGAGGAATTACTCGGCAGTAGCTTTATAGAACAGAAAATAACGGAAAACAGTTTTGGTTAGCTGCCAAGCAGCCTCGTTTCTTATTGCACCATGCGACCGACCAACGGTATTGGAGATTTCTTCTTTTTTGGTTGTGTAGCGGGAAAATTTAGCCCACATGCTGTTGGCATGGAATGGAGGAAAGTTTTCATCCAGTTGGTCTAAGTAGTCTCTTTTCTGTGTGGAAAGGAATTCGTTGAATATTAAACCACTCTTTTGGTGGTTGTTTGCAGCTTTAAGTCGTTTTAACATTTGAGTTGTGCTCCTGTTAAAAAATAATCAGAGTGCTTTTGAATATTGGCATATTAAGGTTGTCTGCTCAACACTGGCATTCTAGGGAAGGTACTCGATTTCGATTTAATGTGCTTTTTAAACATCACATGGAGATTTGGTTGATAGGTAGACTTTCTTATTAGGAAGTGTTCTTGGCAGAAATGGGAATTGAATTAAAGTCTTTGTTGAAGGTGGTGTCATCTATTCTTGCAGGAACATCAATAGACTACAACTTTTTCCGAACGTTCTTGAAAAAGAAAACTTTTTTACAAAATGTGGCTGGAATTTGCTGTCAATCTTAATGAGTGAGGTAGTAATTCAAAATCTGGCCGTCCAAAAAGCAGTCTCAGTAAAAAGCAGTCTCAGTGGTCAAAAGTAAAAGAGTGAAGGTTTGAACCACAAACACTCACATGGAGAATAAGTTTTGGTTTTTTTGGTCAGGTTTTGTTTGCAATAACAATTCCACAATGTTTCTTCATTCACTTTCAACAGTTATACACCCCGGTACCCGTGGCGTGATGGTTAGCATGTCCGCCTATTAAACCAGAGGTTCGTGGTTCGAATCCCAACGGAGACAAAAATGTTTTTCCACGGGTCTTTCTTTGTTTCTTTGCCTTTCGCGATGAATTGACAAGTCCTCCGTTAATAAATTCATCGCCATGAAAAGCGCTTTCTCGATTAGCCGTTCGGAACCGGCAGAAAATTGTAGGTCCCCTCTATTCGCTCACAAGGTATGGTTTTGAGAAATGCGCTAGGCCCTGGGGCTCCTCCCTCTGTTGTGCCACCCTATTAATTTATTTTTTATTTTGTACACATACATACTTGAAAACAGTTTCTGCATAAAAGTCAAGAATTGGGCCTTTTTCTGGGGCGTATTAGAACTCGAAAGCGGTGAGGTGTTTTCAGTTCATGAAGTCTGTATCCTCTGACCATTTCGTAATGCTTAGCATGTCTGCTTTTTGCATGTTAGTTTGGGTTTTGAATCCCTGAACCATTCAAAGTTTTTTGACTGGGGGTCGCCTTTTTCAAGCATCTGGCAAGCAGAGTATTTATCATGAATGTCATGAAAAGCACTTTTTCAGTTAGCCGTTGTGAATCAACAAAAAAATTGTAGCTTCTTGAAACGCTTTCGCCCAAGGGGATCGACAAGCTCTATGGCACCCCCTATTTATTTGTGTGTTCACTGACCACTTCATCAGATTGTTCTTTTTCCTTATCCTGGAAGCTTAAAACTGTTTCATAAGTAAAAATAAGTGGATATGCAAAGAGGTGATCTTCTCTAATTTTATATTTAAGGTTGGAAGTCTCTTTTAACCAAAGTTTATTCAATTCAATTCAATTTATTAACAATTCAAATGTACAAATAAGACTTAGTCTTTTATAGTACCTAACATTGGGTAGTAAATAACAATTTCACTTATTCAACAAAATTACCTAATTATACAAAATAATACATAATGGTTTTTTTAGAGTAGAATAGAATAAAGAGAAGAATAGAATATAGAATAGAATACAGAGTAGAAATATAGAAAAAGAACAATGAAAAAAGAACGAAAACAAAAAAGAGCCTTTTTAAAATTTCATGGATGCTGTGAGAAGGGCATTTTCAAAATTTGTAGCATTTATTAATTTTTTAATAGTCACTGGTAGAGAGTTCCATAGGCTTGTGGCGTGGACTAAGAAGAGCCGCGAAGAGTTCAAGTAGTAATATGTTGGTACCGAAAGCATTAATGTTCTAGAATCTAGATGATTGAGCAAATCTAAGTTTGTCAAACAAATAGAGAGGTGTTTTACTCTGCATAACTTTGGGTAGGAAAATTAAGCATCTAGCATCAAGATAATTTTGAAGGGAACATCCTAGGACAAGCTGATGATAATGTGATATGTGTTCGTGTCTTCGAATACCATACACGTATCTAACCATGTCATTAAAAGCGACAAGAATTTTGTGTTGCGAATGGGAATCGGGTTTACAATAAACAGTATGACCATATGTAATTAAGGGTAGAAGTAATGTTTTTATTAGCCGTAGTTTAGTGTTTACTGGAGTTAAGGCAGAAAATAGCCAGAGCTTACGCAGGCCAGCATAAATTCTTCCGACTATATAGTTGGCATGATTTACGGCAGAAAGCGATTTATTTATTTTAATACCAAGACTGGTTACAGTGTCCACAAAACTAAGCTGGGTTTCGGAGAGAAAAATTGGAGGCAAAGAAGAAGTATCAATATTCTTTTTGGAAATTGTAATGAGTTGAGACTTTGACGGATTAAGTGTGAGACCATTTTCAAGGGACCAACTGGAAATTGCAGAGAGATCCTCATTCAGTCTACACGCCAAATCTTCTTGCAAGCCAAATTGGACGAGATATATACAGTTGTACATCGTCTGCATAAAGATGTAGGAGTACATTCGAACAGACACTAGGAAGATCATTGATATATATGCAAAACAATATTGGTCCTAAAATAGAACCTTGAGGAACACCCATTTTCAAATTCAGAGACTGAGATTGCATCTGACCAATGTTTACTCTTTGGCTACGGTTGCAAAGATAACTCCTAAGAAGCTGCACTGCTCTCTCGTGAAAGCCGAAATAGTATTTCAGCTTTTTGCAAAGTGTATCATGGTTAACTCTGTCAGAAGCCTTTGAGAAGTCGAGTAAGCAGAGAATAGTCACATTGTCTAGATCATATTGAACCCTGATATCGTCAAGGACCTTTATCATAGCAGTCTCACAACTATGCTGTTCACGGAAACCAGATTGCACTGGAGACAGTAAATTAAACCTTTTAAGGTAACTAGAAATCTGCGACGCTAGAATTTTCTCGAAAACCTTTGACAAACACGGAAGTAGGTTTAATGTTAATTAGTATTCTAATGGGTCGAAAGTCTAAGCTAGAGCATTCGGTTTCTTAGCAACAGGTATGACCTTAGCTTTTTTCCAGCTCTCAGGAAACGACGAAGAAGCGATACTAAAATTAAACAAGTGTGTCAAAGCATTGGATACATGTGGCAGAATCCTTTTTAAAAAATTAATTGGAATACCATCTTCTCCGCAAGCGTCAGATTTGATAGAACGAATGCTTTCGAGAATATCATATTCTGATACCACTTCAAACTCGAATACCGTTGAAGGTTCAAACAACATTTCGTTGGAAGTTGTAAAAGAATTTTACCTCTGCTAAATTCAAAATAGTTGCTAAAGCTCAGGCACTGTATGCCTAAAAACCGAAGTTTATGCGTAGTGCTCTCAAGCATCCGCATTGCATAATTAAGGAATCTTGCAAGATATCAGTATTTCTTGCCTGTTTTGTCTGGTGTTCCTAAAGGCAGTCATTTAGGGCCTATTTTTTTATCTTCTTAAATTGGCGCTACATTCCGGGTCGGACCAGGACTTCAACCAACATGCTTCTCCAGCCAGCTCGGTCCCTAGCTAGCTGCCTCCAGTTTTGCACGCCAAGTTGGTTGAGGTCCTCTCCTACTTGCGTGCGCCACCTGAGTCGCGGTCTTCCTCTACTGCGCCGTCCATCGGGATTGGAATCGAAGACTTTCCGGGCCAGAGCGTTGGTGTCAATTCGCTCTACATGACCCAGCCATCTAAGCCGCTGGACCTTGACTCGTTTGACAAGGTCAGTGTCGCTGTACAGCTCGTACAATTCGTCGTTGAATCTTCTTCTCCACTCTCCATCTATGCAGACGGGACCAAAAATCACCCGAAGAATATTTCTCTCGAAGCATCCTAAAGCGTCATTTACCTTTGACAAGGTCCATGCCTCTGCGCCATATATAAGAACCAGGATGATAAGTGTCTTATTAGGGACACTTTAGTTGCTCGAGAGGACTTTACTACTCAATTGCCTTCTTAGTCCGAAGAAAAAGCGATTGGCAAGAGTTATTCTTTGTTCGATTTCAGCGCTGGTGTCGTTGTCTGAATTAATAGCGGCACCTAGGTAGACAAAGTCCTTAACTACCTCAAAGTTATAGCTGTCTATCGTGATGTTCTGTCCAAGACGTGTCGGTGGTTAGTGTCCTTTCTAGATTTAGGGCCTATACTTTTAACAATTTCCATAAACTACTGCCTGCCGTTACTTGTTTTGAACAACTCCCGCAGTGTAAAAAATTAACTGGCAAAAATTCACGATGATTTCATAAAGCTGTATAGTGTCAGAATATTAATTATCCCGTTTAACTAACTCGCTCAAAGTATTGGTTAAAAGAATGTTTGCCTAAAAAGCGTTTGTTCTAAATTAAAGGTTGTTACCTTCATTAGTACAGAACTCCTCTTTTAACCCTTCAAAGAGCTTCTTCTTTAATAATTCAAAATTACAAACACCTTTCAAGTTCTTTATGAAACAAAATTATTTGCTCATATTGCATAACTACTCTTCAAAGATAGCCACACAGAAAGAGTGCTAATGCGTTAACTCATCCTCCACCCACAAACCACACAATATAGAAGAAAAACAACCCAAAAGCTATAGAAAATGGCAAAAAAAAAAAGAAAAAACACACCACAAAAATCTCGAAAGAACCACTTCCTGATTCTTCTCACCAACTGACACTAATCACACATTCCATCAGCCATCACGAATATTTTCGTCAAAATGACATCATCACTGTCAGAGCTCGTTCCATCTCACTATGAAGTTATACCCTCACAAATATGAGCTGAGCAGCCTAAGCAAGCTGATTCATTTGGCCGGCAATTCTTGCCATAAAATTATGCAGCTATTCCTATTGTGTAAACATTTGCAACATTTGCGTTCCTCTAATAAGAGTTGTGTACCCGTAATCCCATCAGCATCAAGGTTTATATTCCTCTTTTTTTCTACCCCGTTTACCCCCATTATACACTCTGTATGCATGTATGCTCTCTGATTTAGTAAGGCAATTCAACTTGGGGCACACAAACAGTTGTTGCTTAAATTATGGAGATTTTCGTCGATAGGTTCTTGCGCGTTGGGCTGCACTGCCAATGGGGAAGAAAGAACTCATGCCTGATGATAGTGCAGTGTCATCATAGATACCTATTGTTGGTCATTCTAAGATGGTTTCTATTCCCATTCCCATATGATGCGCAGTTCACTGTCGATGCCATAATAAATTGTTTCGGCCTTTTGTTTGCCGTTGTTACGTGTTTTTGTCCAGTGTTTCTCGAAACGACGACCAAGCGGCACACACCAATTGATTTCTCTGGCCTTGTCTATGAGGAGCAATTTTGTTTATGATAAGACTTGGGAGGAATTATGTTGCTTCTTCTTTTTCTGTGTAGTGGCTGCAGAGGCTGGTAAAAGTAGCATAGGCGCCCTGACTTACCGTATGCTTTATAAGAAAAAAACCGAATCAAATCCTGGGGATTGCGCGATTAAGTCCATCGTTAGGTTCAAGTATGGTTCATCTGCTGTATACAAGAGTCTTCTTCGAGTCTTTTTTGTGTATAGTTGTTCCTGTTTTCCCATCGTGCCAAAGTCGTCTTCGGTCGAAATGGTCATCAAAATAATAGACTTTCCGCATTTCCAATGACCATAAATGTCTTGTTGTTTGGCGAATTAAAACGTGGGTTTACAGTTACGCTTTAAAAAAGGTTGTGATTTGCAATACAAATTTTGAAGAAGTTGTTCTTGCACTCTGTTGGTGGCAGTCGGATCTACTGGTATCTGAGATGACACACTTTTTTTGGATGCGCTTGGTTTTATGTTGCAAACGAGGCTGATTGGGGATACCTTGTTGTGGCTTTTGGCCTTGTCTAATGATTAATTGGATGCGGTATGATTGAGTTCAAGCAAGATGCTTGTTATACCCGTATCTGGGGTGCACAATAAAAAGGTAATGGCAAGTATAAAGCGAGTATTTCTTTTCGTAGAAGAAAATTATTCTCATCTCATCTGCTTACTTAGTAATCGGCTTGAGAATGACTTGGGAGGAACCAGAAGGAATTTCAATGGGAACGATCGATGTTGGTAGTATTAATTTGATGAGCTGCACATAGTCGGGCGAAATGGCTTAGGAACAGAAAGATTTCAAGTCTCTGCAGGACCGCTTGTGGTTAGCAAAGACAAACCAACTTTCCCACGTTATGTTGTTGAAAGTTTTCCATTTGATTGTGGATTTTTGTGTAATGGTTTAATCGTTAGATTTTAAGGTGGGAGGTCGAGGTCGAATCTCAGTTTGACCCACAATTATTTTTCGTCTCTGACGAAGAAATGGCCCGTCCTCCCAGATTCATACTCCGCTGAAAAGTGCTTTCTGACTCCGCAGCTCAAAACCTACACAAAATGGTAAGTGTTCTCCATTCCTTTTTGGGAATTATTTGCATAAATGGTTTATAGAAGTGTACTAAAGCTTGTGCGCCCGAAAACTATTTTTGATAGTCCTCCCGAGCACATAGAGCTTCCCTTTCTTGTTGAGGTAAAACAGTATATTTAAATAGTTTAAGATGAATAGCATCGTATAACTTGTGACTTGTTTGGTTTCTTTCATCAGAAATACTTTGTTATAAGTTTTACATTTATTGTGGCGCCCGACATTAACGTAGAATAGACTTTAAACCAACCTATAGATAGGTTATCCATTAAAATTCAGGTATTAAAAGCTTTTTCAAACTATACACAAGTTTGCTTTTATTTGATTCTATGATTTCAGAGAATTGATTGCTTTGACTTCGCTGTGGTCGCCATCAATCCGCTCATCTTAATTAAAGCTCTGCTTTTGAACTAATGCTTGTTCCCCTGGGGAAAGCCATATAATTTGAGATTAATTGCTTATTTTTTGATTTGGTGCCGTCACCGTTTTTGATTTATTCTGTCATTTATTTTAGTGTGTTTCAAAGTTGATGACAAAGTAAAATGTTGAAGAAACAAATTAAATTGATGACAAAACTATATGTAGTTTCTATACGTTGTTTTATAGATATAAGAACATTAAAAAAAAGAGTACTGCCAGGAATTCACTATTTTATCACCTCATAAGGGTGACCTAAATACATATGATGTTTAAATCAAACCCTTTATTGTTAAAGTAAACGCATTTAGTATAAAGTTTTTCAAAATTTGTTGAACTTCTACTTTTAGTGCTCTAAAACAATTTTTATGAGTTCTTTGAGAAGGCCTTATCAATATCAAGTAGATGATCAATACTTAATGTACTCAAAACCAAGGGCTTATGTATTTCAGTAAAGTATTTTTGTTTGATTTTTCTAATTTTGCCAAATAGAACTCAATTTAGGCCTGCCTCAAGGAGAAGTCACATGAGGCATTTACTCATTTTATTGATTATTATTTTTGTAAAAAAAAAAATGAATTCCTATTGTTGTTGAATTGATTTTTTGATTTTTTTTTGTAAGACCGATCTTTTTCTTCGTCGCTTCGTCTTTTTGGCACGGGTTGGTTTTCAGAGTGTCGAATTATTTATGTAAATCACTTTACATACCTTCGAACAGAAGGTCATAGACTTCAATAACTTGAGAGGATTCAAGGCGTTTTCTTTGCGTTGCAACTTCGGTGATTTGAAACTTTCCAGCTCAGCTATAGAAGTCTTGTTTTCTTCAGTTTTCTCTACTTCATGTCCTTGGTCATTTGATTCTGATGGCAGCCAACTCAACCATCGGAATATTCTGTCCTTATAAACCTCTATGGAGTAACTTTGCTTTTCAATAGGGATTATTTTTATTTGAGTTGCATCTGTTGTTGACATACTAGCGCCAAATTGTGTATGTTATCAGAGAGCCTTGTTATTTCTCAGCAGCCCGCTATTCTGTAGCCTGTACTGGCACAACCAACCTTGTGGATAGAACTGTAACTGTCACAACTTGGTATATTTCGCTTTTTTTGTTCATTAGAAGATGGTAGTTTTCGTAGTTGATAATGATGAAGCAGTCTGTCACTTCTTCCAGGTTAGGTTAGGTTAAAGTGGCTGTTAGCTCGGCTAACACACTTAGGCGCGTTGAGCCTATTGTGATACCACAATGGATCTAATGTATCCTTATCCTAATTCAACCATTTCGAGCTTACAAGAAGCGGGAGAGACGCAGGGCGTCGATGTGAGTAAGATCACTAGGGTCATCAAAGAAATACGAACCTAGGTGTATCCTTTGAGAGTTAAAGCTGGACATGAACAGAGAAGGTAGGAAATAGTTTCCTCCTCCTCCTCATCCATACAGCTTCTGCGAAAATCGTTTGAGACGACTCCTAGCCTTGCGGCATGTCTTCCAATAAGACAGTGTCCTGCGATGCCACCTCCACCTGTCGTGTTTTCTTTTGAGAGAGATCAAGCCATTCGACCGCTTAAGATCTAGCTTGGGCCAGATCTGTTTCGTTGCGTTACACGTTAAACTGCTTCACCATCTCTGAATAATTTTTTGTTGAGTTTGTATGTAGCGATTGGTATACCGATACTCTCCTTTTCGGTGAGAAGGTAGCAGTCTTCTGTTTCAGGCGAGTTCATCTGCTTTGCAGTTTCCTGGAATGTCTCTATGTCCCGGCACCCAGCACAAATGAATGTTAAACTTCTCTGACATCTCCCTGAGAGATGATCGGCAGTTAAGGGCTAGAATAGAGTTGAAGGAATTTGATGCAAAGGATTTAATGGCCGCCTGACTGTCTGAGAAGATGCATGAATATCCTTTTTGGATGTCATGTTTTCTCTGAGCTAAGACAGAGCCTCGCTAATTGCCATCACCTCCGCTTGGAACACGCTACAATCTACAATGTTCTGGAAGACGAAGCACAACCTTCTCCTTCATTTGTTTTCGAACCGTCCGTTTAAAAATGGACGTATTCATTTTCCAAGAATGATTGGTCCTCCCAGTCTTTTCTGGTCACTTCTTCCAAGCTTAAATCGTGAGTTTTTCAAAACTCGCCTCTGACCCAATTGCTTTATTTTATTTTTATTGGAGCTCTTTACCGCATAACTTACTTCTTCGGCTATCGTTTCGGTTTCTTCGGTAAAGGAAAATCTATTTAAAAATACCATCGCAGTATTATCGAAGTATTGCACAATTTGGTCGTCATTGGTAAGCATCTTTATTTGTTTGTTTGCTATTTTGAAGATTGTTGCTTTGTAATAGCTTTGATTAGCTTGACCTTTATTGTCAGAAGAACCAGCAATTTTTTTCTGCTCCCGTTGCAGACCTTCTGTAATCTTTGCTTCAAATTGGTAGCCCTTCTTCTTCACTTTTTACTTGTAGCTTTTTTTCCCGATCAGCCTTTTCGTCTCTTTTTTTCGTTAATCACTTTCACCATTCTTTGAAAGTTACTTTTTTTCTTTAGCTTGCCTTTCTGTAGCTTAACAATTAGCATGTCTGTTACGTGTGATTTCTAAATTTGAATCCGCCTTTTCACCTTTAGCGAGGAAATCACAAATCCTTCTAAACTAATTGTGCTATGTCATGCAAAGCTCTTTTGCAGTTGGCCGTTCGGGATCTGCAAACATTCACCTTTTATAAAATTCCTACGAAATGGTAACCAATCTGACTTTCATTTCCCCCGCTGTTGGAAGTGACAAGATATTTTATTTGGTGAGCATGGTTTAGTTTAATGGGGCCGTATGACTTGCAATACCTAAGAATTTTTTAATAGGTAGCTTTGGATACTGTATGACATATGCGTATATAGGTTTTCACTATCCAGTTTGTCTTCCGGGCATATCTGTTCAAATCTCCCCAAAAAAACAAAAACTTTTCATTTGGCACGTGAAAACATGCCGGTTATGAAAATTTAATCTGAGCGCCTCTTTTTCCGCCCGATACTTCTCTCAACACGGTGATAAAACCCAACCTTTCAATAGTTCTCTTTTTTACTAAACGTGCCTCTGATCGCCGCAAGAATGTAAGGGATGACGAAATAAGTCTCTAGTCAACTTTTTTTTGAAGTGAAAACTTCTTTAGGCGCGTTTGGCACTTTTGCGATGGGGGTAAATCAATGAATTCGCGACCGACACCATTTTTTGATTGGCTCATCGTAATTCGTATGTAAAGTCGTCATAGCCCAGCGTCTCAGGTTCGTTTCCCAGCCATGACTTGCATTTTTTTGTTTATTTAAAGTGAAAACATAAATAAAAATTGATCGCCACGCTGGGATTCAAACATGAGACCCTAAGTTTAATAGCCAACGACTCTACCATTGAGCCAAGAGACACCTTAATTTTTATGTTGCTAAATGACTTAAAAGAATACAATAGCATTATTACATAGTAATTGTACTTACCAACTCGGAGAAATACAGAGAAGAAAGAAATCAATTGAAGAAACAGAGAAAAATTTATGCAACGCAGAAAAAATAAAAAGCACCAAATATTTTACTGCCATTACAATGAAGAGTGGCTGGATAAGTGAAGCTGGAAATTTCATCATGACAGAGTAGGAGACGCTTTTTACAACAAATTAGAAGAGATCAACAACTCATCGCGATGATTTATCGATGGAATTGAAACGGTTGCATGAAAATAGCTTGAAAACCATTACTCAATAGACACTATCGCTAAGAAAATTAACGTGTTAATTTTAACAGAGACTCACATGGGTGAAGAAGAAATATATGATATTCCTGATTTCAATTTAGTTGCAAGTTTCAGAAGGCACGATCGTCCAGCAGCAGGAGTACTGCCATTTTTTGTGCAAATCATATGAATTTGCATACGAGGTACACTAGTATGTCTAGTACTATTTTGATATCGGCGATCTATCTGTTTGTCGTTGCAACTGTGAAAATGAACAGCAAGTTATAATAGTTGGCGTTTATATTTCACCGAATACGTTTTTAAGTGTAATACGACAGTTTTTATATAAAAATTTATTTATTCAGAATACGCTTCTGCACACCTTCACGGCAAAATTGGGGAGAGATTTGATGATTTGCCAATGATTTTGAATGGTGACTTTAAACATCAACTCCGCCGATGCTACAAATTTTAATTTTTAAAAGAAGAATATAATTTTACAATGACGAATGACCGCAGCCTTAGTACAACGAAATATAAATCGACAGTTGGTGCAGTCTTTGCGATATATTTAAATAGATTCGAGTCAAGATTTTTCGTTTCCTATTTTAGTTACCATAGGCCTATTATTTCATTATTAGAATACGATGATTGCATGAGATGATAATGGAAAAGCTGAAAATGTGAATGAAAACTCATAAGTTTCATTGATGTTCTTCCATATGAACATGTACATATATTATAAAACATTGAATAAAATGTTGCCACTATTTATCTATTTTTATTATAAGCACTAAGAAGAAACATTTCAATGAAAAGATTTTCCTGTACATTAAAATATTTACTGAAAATTCAATTCTGTTTTCACTTCTGTCGGCACTCCCGGAGTGCTTCTTTTTTTTTGTATTGTTTTCAAAAGAGAAGATGAACTCAGTGACGTGTGTGTTAAATAAATTTAATCTCGACGGCTTAATTACAGACATTCTGATGTCATTATGGTTCTAATTATGTATTACAGAAATAAAATAACTATAACGGCGAACGATTACTCCTCTCCTATTATTAACATTAGTGCTACCAACACCAACTAATCCCAGTCAACGTAGAATTTTCAAAAAAATCATAAATTTATCGCTATAAATTGAACTTGTGAGTTGGTAATGAACATTTTACTGCTAAACCATTTCGAGGGATCACCCCTTCAGATTAATTGAACACATCAAAGCCTTCTTCATTAGATTGGTACTTCAGGCGCTCTAAGCACTGTCATTACTTGTTCCCTAATTATGGTATCAAGATCAAAGCTTCGAACGTAATAATTGTATCTCTTAAAAGCTAACAAGACTTTTGGATGAAATTTTTGTAAAGTCATTTTGGTAGAAGAACTCTTGCTGAGCTATTATGTTTACATGGCCCTTAGGGTGAATTGTGCCAATGAAGGAATAGAACGTATGTTTCTAGATCAAGTGTTATGTTTGTACCTCCATTCCCACTTGGTATATAGTGAACTTCTGTTATTCAGACAGGAATGGAATGGTGTGAGAAGAAAGGTTGTTCAACTCACAGATGAGCACAAATTTGGGGTGAATGAATATAAATAGGTACCATTGGCAGAGGTAATCGAACTTGAAACTCGTAATTTAATAGCTTTTTTTCTTTATTTTGCTCTTGAACTACTTGCCTACACCTTAACTGCTGATGATGTAACAACAATTAATTTATGCAAACAAAAAGCATTGCTGCTACTCCATCAATCAACAAGCGGAAACATTGAAATTGATTCAGTTGCAACAATTCGTATGAGTGTGATGCAACTTTGTAGGTGCATTTGGAGGCTGAATATTGAATTCACGCAGTAAAGTAATAACAAAACCAAAGTGAAATGATCTAACACAATCGACTTTAATGACAGAAACTTTTAACAACTTGACAGCTGCACCAATTGTTGATCTGCTTGTGGATCTGTGATAATTATATTCAACAAAAGCAAGAGTTATTGACGCATGAGTGCCCATTTGACTTTTTAGTCGCTGCTTTCTCGTGTCGAATTATAATCTCAAAATCACTATAAACCATACGATTGTTTCATTAAACGTCTGGAAATTGAGCTTCTGATTGATAGAGAGGAATTGTGGATAGTCTTCTATATCAAAAACAATCAAACTCTCAATCTAGCACATTTCGCAATCAAATGGCTGGAAGCCCTACCCAACGCTGTCCTCAATTACTTTGCAGAAGCAATAATGGTCCTATAATGATCGCTGGTGCTACAACAAAAATTGTTCACTCCTTTCAAATTGCACTCGCTGCTGAAGAAAATACTCCATTTGGAATGGAGCACTTGCTCTAGCGATGAAACAATTTTAAAATGAATGCATTGAAGATTAACCTCATACATCCTGTTTTCATTGTTGTTGTACAAAAGACTTTTGCCATACCATCATACCATCCAAGCAGGCTCTAGAAGAGGATCGCGCTCATCAGATGGAAGCTCAGAGTGCTTAAAAGAATGCGACACGGTTGCAAATTGCACTTTGGGACGGAAAGGTCCACGTGGAGGAGAGCATTTATTGGCACAAACAAGGACCAAGACCAAGCGTTGACTATGGAGAGTTTAAGCCCTCAATCCAATGGTGAATTGATAAATTACATAATTACGAAGGAAACACGCAAAAAGCATGACTTGGAAATTACTTAATCGCAAAGAAGCAAAATGCATCTATCCGTCTGGGGGCAGTTAATATGAATGTCATCCAGCCACCCGCTAATTTCCGATAATCCTTAGAGAGCCTAATTTATTTTGCTTGGCTTTGCATCTATCTATCTGTGTGTTTGAGCATTTTTATTCTGGGGGCACTCTGTAATTACGCGTCTTGACCAAGGGACTTAAATTGCTTGCAAATGTATGGCAAACAAATGTTGCAAGTACAACTTAACCACATACTCGTTGTTGTACAACATAAAAATAGATTTAATTCGCTGGAGTATACCAGGGCATAGCAGCTCCAGAATGACACTCTGGAATGTTGCTGGCAACGTTGTAACAAGACGAACGCAGGTTTGATGTCGTAAATGCGTCTAGAATTATAAGAGGCTTTGAATAATAGACTGCAGGAGGATTTTTCTTCGTTTTATTTTTTTTTTTCCTGATTTACAATGAAGCAGCTTAATGGAAATGGTTATATTCACACCTTGGTTAGATGCGTCTGGTTTGGCTAAGGAGGGAGTAGGATAAGTTATTATGACGACGTATTTGCATTGGCAAGAGCTTATTACTGGCTTAGAATGAACTGCATAATTCAAAAGAGTGCATCTTTTCATACTTCATAAAAAAAAAGATTATTGAAAATCACTTGAAGAAAACCACGGAAAAAAGTATCGAAAGTAGCAGCTTAGGGTGACTCAGTGTGATCTTAAGTATTTAACGTTGAATTGTGCGAAGAAGTAATATTGTAAGGACTTGGAAAACCTTAAGTTACTGGCTTTTATGAAAAGTACAAACTCTGCCCATAAGTAAGGTTTTTTCTTGAAAATGATCGTCTATCTATCTGGAGCTTTCTTGTTTTTAAATTTTCGGCTAAATGCATAAAAATTTGTAGAGAATTTGATGTTTTATAAAAAATGTTTTCGAGAACTTCTTGTAGAATTATTGGGATTTGAGATATCCATCAGAGTTTACAACTCTTTTTTCCAAACGGCGGCTAAATAAGGAGGGTAGCGCAACAGAGCAAGGAGCCCCAAGGCCTAGCGCACTTCTCACAACCATGCCTTGTGAGGGAATGGAGTGGATCTACAATTTTCTGCCGATTCCGAATGGCTAATTGAGAAAGCGCCTTTCATGGCAATGAATTTACTAAAGAGGACTTGCCAATTTCTCGTCAAAGGCGATACCCATGGAAAAACATTTTTGCCTCTGTTGGGATTAGAACCACGAACCTCTGGGTTAACACTAACAGGCAAACATGCAAACCATCACGCCACGGGTAACACGTGATGGTTAGCGGCTAAATGGTTGTTGCTAAATTTGAACTGTTTTTCTA
Organism: Melanostoma scalare; assembly: GCA_949752695.1. Classification (NCBI taxonomy): domain Eukaryota; kingdom Metazoa; phylum Arthropoda; class Insecta; order Diptera; family Syrphidae; genus Melanostoma; species Melanostoma scalare. The sequence continues at coordinate 8,054,340 of OX456986.1, read as the reverse complement.
AAACTTTCAAAAAAAATCCCAGGGTGGCGTTGGTGTGCACAGTCATCATTGTAATGTGTTCCAAGCGGAAATTCTGGCACTTCTCTGGCTCGCAGAAAACGTGATATCTACGTCAAATACTGTCATCTTCTTGAACCGCCAAGCAGCCCTTAATCACTCGGTCAGTCACAGAAGGTCCATTGTGATACTCTAGTTCCTATTCAAGGGAATAGGAACTAGAGGGTTGAAACAAGCTCTAATCGATATTGATCCCCAGTTAGTCAAACCATCAAGAATTTCGTACGAAAAAGGAGAGACTTTAAGGGTCTTTATAAGCTAAATCGCTGGTGTCGTCAAAGAAGTAATCACTTAGGTGAGCTTTCCGGCATGAGCAAAGGAGATGTTGGACTGTCTTCTCTTCCTCCTTGTCCCATGCAGCTTCTGCAGAAGTCTTTTGAGTAGACACCAAGTCCTTTGGCGTGTCTACCTATTAGGCAGTATCCTGTAAGGACACCTATAGTGAAACTAATGTGCAGACGACCTAGATTCAATAAGCTCTTTGATCGTTTCGAGTTCACACATGGCCAAATTCGTTTAATCATAAGACATGATGTATTACTCTGCGTCCATCTAGTGCTCATCTTGTGAGAGGCGTCCTGCTTTAGCAAAAGTTTACATGTAGCGATAGGTATACCTTGTTCCTTTCAGGTCGAAGATGAGAAGTCGTTCCTTTTTTGCCGAGTTCGTCTGCCATGCAATTGCCTGGTATATCCCTGTGACCCGGCACTCATGAAAGGTGAATGTTGAACTGTTCGGACACCTCCTTTAGAGACGTGCGATAATTTTGGACCGTATTAGATTTTGTAGAGACAGAGGATACGAACATCCGTCGAGGATACAACGACTAGACTCGTTCAGGAGTGGACTTCTTTTATCGGCAGAATTTCCGCTTGGAACACACTACAGTAGTCAGGTAGGTGGAAGAAAAGGCAGCCCTTTCGAGAAAATTCCACTTCCTACACCATCGCAGGTTTTGGATCCGTCAGTGTAGAAGTGTAAGGCCTTAATAATCCAGGAGAGTACCATTCTCCCAAACTTCTCTTAAGGGTATGGTTATTTGGAATTTATTATCAAACACTAACTTAGAGGTGTAGTCCAATCGATCCAGGACGAATGTAAAGTTGTTTAAAATATTAGTGTGACCAATTTGATTGTTGGCCCACTGTGAGTTAGCTTTTAGTCGAGTAAAATGTCTAGGGGTGTAAGGTTTAGTAGTATGTCTAGGGCATCCGAAGGAGCTGTCCTTTACAAATGAAAGAACATTAACATTCACAATTCTTGTACTAAGGCACAGAGACATTCCTTAGGCTTACTTCAAGACTGATGAACTCATCAAAAATGAAACTATCATTCGAATTTCATCCAAAAAGATGAACATTGACCCACTTCTCGCTATGTTTAATATCATGAAAGATACCATGGGGATAAGAAAAGCTAGCCATAAAGATCTGATCAAGCCTGTATAGAGATGATTGCTAACCCTAAGCAGACTGCACCTTAGCTGCGTGTTGCGGTGTTATTACCAGGCACTGACTCATAAGTAGACATGCCACTCAATGTTCCATCAAATGACTTTTTTTATTCAGACGAAAGCCAATATCAAAAACCATAGTAAGCATAACACGATTTTTATCAGCAGCCCACTCGAAAAGGTGTAAGTTATAATGTTCTTAAGTTGTCAAATTTACGATCAAATCACGGCACAAAAAACAAATCTCTTAGACAAATTTAAACTGCACACTTCTGGATTAGCTCTAAAATTTGAAACTCGAATGCTAATATTCATTTTCATGACGCAGGTAATCCATAGCATGTATATCATAACCGGCTTCGCATAACTTTTGGTTCTGTTTGTGATCACTCTTAATTTTTTAATCCATTTTAATCGGATTTTATTGATGTGGTCTGACCAAAAATGGTAGGTCTCACGCAAAACTGCAATTAGCTAAACTCTAACCAACTTGTTGACATTTCGCCAAATTGTGTAATTCAGTTCCACAGATGGTTAATGCACAATATAAAATGTCTAATCGATCGTATAAAGCAGGAGACATTACACTGGACAATGTAACTGATGATGTCTCCTTGGTGGCGGTAGCCAGTGTATCTGGAAACTAAAAACCAAATGGCATTGTGTTGTCTCATTTCATATTCAAGTCATCGCTTACGCTTCTTTGACTAGAGAACAAAATAACTGTGCAGTTAGATTTTATAGCAACTCGGAGCACAGCCCTTGGAGGACTAAAAAAATATTTTTTGTTTCCACAATTTGGTTGGTTCAGAGACTCGCCATCTCAGTATAAACTAATGGTTCTGCAGAAAGTCGTAAATACTTTACGACGATGTCATAACTTGCAAGCTTCAGGCCAACCGTTTTAAGATTGATGATTGCAGAAACGAAATATTTTATGGAGTTCTGGAAATACAGTCGAGAAAATAATCGATTTCGGTTTATTGTTTGTGTCTTGTGTCTCGAAAAGGAAAGGATCTGCAGATCGATTTATTCAAATGTTGTGTCTGTGGAATCGTTTGAGAGACTTTTTTTCAAAAACGTCTTGAATTCTTTTTAATTTTCATGGGTTGGGATAAATTATTATGAAAATACATTGCTGGGCAATAAAATAGAATCACTGCGCTTTTCGTATAGTTTTTGGTTCTAAGTCATAAGAAATATTTTTATGGAAAAATAAGGCATTGTTGTGAGAAATGCTCTAGGCCCCTGGGCTCACCGCTCTGTTGCACCACCTTATGTATGAATGTATGTAAAGGGTGTTTTTTTAGAGGTATAGAACTTCAAATTGAAATAAAACACAAGAAAATCGTTTTAATATCCATCCATTTGGCTTTATAATGAGAATTTTATGCCATTTATGTTTAAATATGATTTCGGGCATGTGGCGCCGCGGCTGGCTCGAATAAAGCCAAGTCTAGAGGTCTAATTTTCAACCACTTTTTCGAGCATTTGAGGCCGTATGTCGGCAATAACGCCACGAATGTTGGCTTGCAAGCCCCCTAACGTTTCTGGTTTGTTGACGTAGACGAGCGACTTTACATATCCCCAAAAAAATAATCCAATGGTGTCAAATCACACGATCTTGGTGGCCAATTGACAGGTCAATTCCGCGAAACTATGCACTCATCGAATGGTTCCTTCAATAAATCGATTGTGACGTGAGCTGTGTGGCATGTAGCGCCGTCTTGTTGGAACCACATCTCATCCACATTCATGCCGTCCGATTCGGGAACAAAATAGTCGGTTATCATGGCTCTATACCGGTCTCCATTAACGATAACTGGCTCGCGAGCATCATTTCGGAAGAAGTAAACGGCTAGTTTAAAGAGAGCTTTTCATGGCAGTGTATTTACGCTCGAACAATTATAACTTTCTGGGATTTGCACCTCGAACTCCCACGTAACAGGCAAACTTTGCTTGCCACTAAGCAACGGTAAAATAAGACAAAACAAAGCCTCAAAGTCGAGTAAAAAAACTGTTTTCGATTGTTTTTCAAATCGCATTAATCGATTTCAACAAATCCAAAATGGAATCAATTAGGCTTACCTGGTTTCTGTAACTTTTTTGGATATTATAGCCCAATGTTCTATTGTCAATTTTATCGTCTAAAAGGGGCTTTAGTGAGAAAACTATTTTTGTCCCTGGCTCCTAAAGCCTGTAAGTGCCATTCGATAAAACACTTATGTGCTAACTTAAAAACGTTTTAGCTTATCATCCTCTAAAACTTTTATAAATCCCTTGGAACTCTTAAAATTGTTTTCAGCTCTGTTTTAATGTAAATCTATGTCATAAAAAAATCAGAATCTCTTTTTCTTCATCCCCTACTGTATTTTGAAACAAAAGCAAGTGCAATTGCACTTCATTCACCTCACTCCAAGCACGTGCTTCGTCAAGAAACATGTAAACAAATCCCAGACACTAACCAAAACGTGTTCAATTGGTTGGTAAACAAACCCCATTCTCACCACACCATCAAAACCACGCAAACTCAACGAAAATTAATCCAAAAACACTTGCTACCTCGCTTGCACCTGTACATTTTGACAATCCGCGCCATGTCAAACAAAAATTTGTTATGGAAACTGATAGAAACGTCAAAACAAGTGCAGAAATTTTCTCTCACCTGCAACTACACAGAGCCAACAAGCCAGGAAAAATTTTAATTCAATTATTTTATTTATTTTCTCGTCCTTCTTATCTAGTCTAGATAGAAATGAATTTCTGTGATTTCTAAGTCAATTAATCTTTGTAGTCGTGAGAACTCAATGAATTAAATACTTTAAATGCTCAGCTATTTGTAATTTTTATCCACGGGAATTTTCGCCAAAGTTTACTAGTTTATAGTAGTTCTCTAACCGTACAATACCTATACATATAATATATTCTAAAGGAAAAAGTTTATTTTATTTCCTTCCTAACTACATAATTCGTTTGTGGAATAGAAGTGTTGCAGCTTGCAAGGGTTGTGAAGTAGTTTTATTGTTTGTATTGTGTGAGTTAGTGGTTTAAGCGATGAAGGTGCACTTCAGAGAACAATATGGAACCAAGGGGGAGGAGATCCTTTATGTGACACCAGCAGGTGAGTGAGTTCTGATGAGTGGACGTACAAGTACTTGAGATAAAAGTAGGTAGGTACTTAATTGATGTGTCACTGGTTGTCGTGGTGGGGTCGTCCGTAGGCTGGAGGTTGTATGTAATCAGATTTCCGACTGAGAGCAGAAGAATCTTCAGTATATAGGTAAATGAATGTGTTGCTATGAAACAAACCAGGTACCTACCGTACCTACGTATAAGTACATTAATGTGTACACAGCATTTGTTGGAATATTTATTTGTGGAGCACTTCACAATCTGATTGCGGACATAAATAACTTTCAATTACGAAAGTCGAATGTTTTATAAGTAACTGAATGCTATTGCGTGCCATCGTTAATTAGACTAAAAGCCATTACTTGGCGGTCTTCTTCAGTCTCACTTATTCATAAATGTCTGAAAGGGAATTCGGCATTATCAATAAAGTGGTTGGGCGTACCTACCTGATGTTCTTTTATTCTTCATTAAATATTAAACAAGCTCGTCCAACACGAGCAACATGAGTGCTGTTATATTTATTAGAATTGTTTTTCTTTTCCTTGAGTTTCTAGAAAATATTGCCGAAAACAGGAGGAAGTCATCTCTGGTGTCTAAGTCTATGGATTGCTGCCAGTTCAGGGTTTTAATAAATAAATTGTATACTAACAAATTCGTTTGTCTAATCCTTTGTTTTTCCAAACTGTCATAATTACTTGGTTTTTTTCCTTATTTGACGTTACGAGCTTTGTGATCTCGAATGGATAACAGCTCTCCCACTTATCTGCATCATACTAGTGGTCTGCCCATGGAGTACGCTGCATATAACCACTTAGTATTTGAACTATTAATTAGTTTTACTCTTCTTGGCTCTTTCCAAGTAAACGAGACCCAGCATTTTCAAAGTCCTTTTTCCAAAAAGCTGAGATTCTTCTCCTCTTTCTAAGAAGCCAACTGCACTGACGTCTTTTCGTGAACCAATCAATGTCTCGAACTTGAGTGATTGCAATTGATGGTTCAATATCTCATTAATTTTCGCCAAACCTTTTCTTTTTCAACACTTTTCTTCAACTTAGGTTATGTTAAAGTAGCTGTCAGGTCGGCTAACACACATAGGCGCGTTGGGCCCATTGTGATACCACAATGCCTCTAATGTATTCTCATCCTAATGGGACCATTTTGAGCTCACAATGAAGTGGGAGAGAAGCAGGGCGTCGATGTGAGTGAGATCATTAGGGTCATTAAAGAAACACGAACTTAGGTGTATCCTACATTTGTGAGCTAAAGCGGGGCATGAACAGAGAAGGTGGGACATAGTCACCTCCTCCTCTTCCTCATCCATACAACTTCTGCAAAAATCGTTTGAGGTGAATCAATCAAAAACCAATAAGACAGTGTCCTTAAATGACATCTTTCGTCTCACTGATATTTTTTCTGTTGAGAGAGATCAATCCGTTCGACCACTTAAGATCTGGAATGGGCCTGATCTGTTTAAACTGCTTGACCATCTCAGACTAATTTTCTTGTATGCGCCCTGCTTGAGCAAGAGTTGTAGCAATTGCCGATACTCTCCGTTATCGGTAAGAAGTAGCGATTTCATCTGCTTTGCAGTTTCCTGAAATGTCTCTATGCGCCGACACCCAGCACAGGTGAAAGTTACACTGCTCTGACAACTCCCTGAGAGATGATCGTCTTCAATATACTTTAACTAAAAGTTTCCTGCACCCGGTCCTTGATCATGTTATTGTTCATATTTTTATCGTGCTAAACTGGAACGTTTGCTAAAGATAAAGTCGGCGAGAAAAGACTTAGAAGAATAAAAGCTTCAATATTGAAGTTGGCAATTGAACTTTCGGTCACCGTCAAAAACTCTATATCATACTAAATTCCCAAAATCAAACATGGAGCAATCCATAGCCGGGAGGTTTGATGACGCATTCTGAGGCCAACTTGACCTACCCCACCAGTGGTTCACTAATTTAAAGAACTTAAGTGAGACAGCTGTGATACCTTCGAGATCACTGTGCTCGTAACGCCGGAAAAAATAAAAAGAAAAAAAAAAATCAATGTTTTTTTGGCTTTTACTGATTGCCATGTAAAAGATTGGAAGTGCTTCATTGGTAAACCTGCTTAAGCCAGTTTCGATTAGAGTTCACTCGAACGTTAAATTCCCCAACAGTAATGGGTACAGGGTTTAATTACTCTTCTATACCAAAGCATGGGTGATTTTCGACCCAAAAGAAAACCTATTGGTAAATGCTACCCTTTTCAACAAAACAACCCTTGACTGCTTACCCACACTTTTGGATGGGAATTCACTTGTCTTTTGTAATGACACGAGGCCGACCAGAGTGTATGTTTGTTTCCCCTTTTAAGTAATTCCAACTCCGACATAAATTCTACAGAGAAACTTTTTGAAATTACTTTAGTTTGAATATAGCTTACAAAAGGATTTTCGTGTAATTTGTTTTACGAAAAGAACTAAGTCTTTGCTGTGTTGAATGTTTATTGGAATAACCAGAACCACACGCCCACACAACAACTGCTTAAAACAATAAAAACGGGCAAATGATTTAGCTGCCAAAGTGTAGTGGTTTCAACAATTTTTATCACAACAGCAAAGAAAAACAATTTTGATAATATTTTGTTTTGAACTCAAACACACACACATACACACACCATTTTCAGATCAAAACAGCATAGTGCGAGTCCCACTTAAAGGCGACAGACTCGTCATTCGTGAAAAGTTTTTCTTGTTTCGACTGCTGCAAAAAATATTCCTCCCCAAGGGTTATCCGGATAGTGTAAGCGACGACTATGCTGCATATCAAGTTTGGGACACAGTGCAGGCATTCTGCAGCACAATATGCGGTAAGCATTAATAAAATTAGTTCATGTAACGACAAAATACATTTGTGTAATGTTTTTTTTTCTGTCGTCATATACCCCAAACATTTTACAGGCACACTTTGTACACATGCAATCCTCAAAGGCATTGGAGTGGGCAGTGACAGTGTGAGTCCATATTCAGCTACAGTAACATGGATATTTAAAGAGGGCAGCGGTCATATTGGCCGGATATTGTTTTCATGGTGGAAAGGCTCACAGTTGGATGTAGACTCAAAGAAATGGAGACTGAGGGCGGATTTTTTAAATGATGTTGCAATGGGTGTAGAAATCTACATACTTCCAAAATATCCATTATACTCGACGTATATTCTTTGCTCAACGACCGTCTTGAAGGCAATAGTTGGTGTTGCTGGGGGAGCGACACGTGCCGCTTTGACACAACACCATGCTGTGCGTGGGAATCTGGCAGATGTTGCTTCAAAAGATAGTTCTCAAGAGACTTGTGTGAATCTAATTGCTTCCTTTATTGGGCTGTACCTACTGACTGTTATTAAAAACCAAACGTGAGCATAAAACATGTTAGTCATGGATTTATATGAACACATTTGGATTTTTCAGGATGCTTTACACCGTTTTTGTGATTGTGATCTTTTTACATCTCTATGCTAACATGAAAGCTGTGAAAGCAGTCTGTCTCAGAACATTTAACGAGTCGCGCTATCTAATCGCCCTCGAGGAATTTTTCCGCTCTGGTCGGATGCTCTCCCCACAGCAAGTCAATAAATTGGAACGAGTGACAATCGGACAAACTGTGTCCGTTTCTCTTAATATTTACCTGGGTTTATCGGCAAAGCACCTCATTGATGAGTTCAAAAGTAGTCATGTCATAGAGAACATTGTGTCATCATTTGATCCGCATGAACGGTTCATCATCGCCGAAAGCAAACGTCATTTGGGCGTGTACCTTCATTTCGACACACGACCCCAAGATGTACTCAAGGCTTATTTCTTTGCTGTCTCGTACTTACAGGATCGAAATCAGATTAAGGAAAAGTACTGGGAGGTTCAGGGTAAGTGGCAGGAGTTCGTTAACATGGCCCAGCAAGAAGGTAAAACTAAAAATTTTAATCGAATAAAACATGTTAGTGTGTGAACTCAATTGTCTTATAGGCTGGCTGGCAAATCACCACCTTCTGATGGTCGACGAGTTTCGCCTCGATTGGAAAGCATAGGAAATCTATGCGGACTCCGGTTCTAGCATATTTTCAGTCTCTCAATAACACAAACACAATGGACCAAACACAAAGCAACAAACAAAAGCGTACGTACACCAAACCTTTATATAAAACAAAAAAGATCCCTTGATATTCAATTAGAAAACCCTTGAGTCTCATTATTCATTATGAATATTAATTAACATTTGGATATTAATTTGCTTGCTAAACTAATAAGACATGCGTTTTAAAAATCATAACTCTATAGTTTAGATGCATTTTTTGCCAATCAAGTTGTATTAGTGAGAAAATACCTTAGGCATTTGTCTCATTCAGTTAACATGTTTAACATATCTTACTTAAGTAAATCTAAAAATGAAAAAGCAATTAGTTTATTTTATATTTTGTTGTGTAAATAAGTATGTTAACAAAGAAATATTAATCTTTTTATACAGACAAACAAATAATGAGTAACAAGATAATACTACAAACAAATTTCTCTTCCAAAGCGCAACTCTTTTACCTTTAGAACGTATAAATTTATAGAAACTGTTTCGAAAAAGGAAAAAAATGTTCTAGTTGGTGTTGTAGAATTGAACTTTAAATTGTTGTGCTGTAGAATTTTTAAATGTTTAAGAAAGATTATGACATTTATCACACCCAAAATTAGAAAAATAGTTTTTTTGAACATCACTTGCATTATTTTCTTAGAAATAAAGACTTAGGCGACAGAGTTAGATTTGTGTAAGGAGTTCAAAAGCATAACAACAAAACTTTCTCAAATTTAAAACTTCTAGACTCATTCTTTCCTTACTTCGTTGCTTATTTTACTTTTAAGGGTTGCTATAAAGAGTCATCTGAGAATTTGACTTTGTCAGTCTTTTGATACAATTCTTTTTGAGTTTTCGAAGAAGGCGACAGATGAGGACAGAATGTAAAAAAAACCTTAAGTGCTGTCGAGAAAGCTTACACCTAAATATGACTGTATCTTCTTAATATATAAAAAAAAGTGTACGGTTGGTTGTGATCCCATCACTTGACATCCTGAATGTCACTTTTGTCCATAAAAAATACACGTAAATCAACAAAAAATGGAAGCTTTGAAGCTACTTTACTTAACTTTCAATTTGATAAACATAGAGCCTGAGCTACGCCGTACCGGTTAACTAGTTTTTTATAAGTTTTTCAAACGTTCTGGCCATTTTTTCAATGAAACATTGAAAATTGGAAAGAAGCAACTCTTATCACAAAAAAAGAAACTTTCCAATATTTTTACAATTTATATAACAGTAGACAACATTTTCGAGCTGTCGAATATCGGGAGGGTTTACCTCAATCAGACAAAAAGTTTTTTTTTAAACTTCTGGCTGGCTTTTAGTTTAGTTGTTAGGAGAGCATTCAATAAGCCGGGATTTTCTTCCAAAAGACTTTTAACACTGGCTATAATACTAACAAAACAGCAATTTGAAAAGTATCGATGTCGGATTGGTTCAACGTTACCTGTTCACCCTACAACTTAGTCCGTCAAAAATCAGCTTGTTCGTTGATCATATTCTCTCATACGCAACGTTTCAAATAATTTAAATAAAGGGCCTCATGTTTGCAGACGACATTGTTAATTCAGCGTAAAGGCCAAACATTCCACTCGAGGAGCACTGCAACCAATGGAATCAGATCATGAAAGTCACTAAATCAAAAATTATGATTTTCAAGCTGCTTTACTGTAAAAAAAAACTATAGTCTATGTTCCAAACGATCTGCTATATGTTTTGAAGCGAAACAGCTACGTTAGTGAATTTTTTTTTAAGTAAGAAGGACGTTTGGTAGATAAAATCGCTTTTGCTAACACGTCATTCATTCAAAAGAATATAGCTTACAGATTCAGCAGTTGCTCGTTGAAGATCTAAAACTTTTCTCAATTTAAAAAACGTGCAGTTAGCTTTTCTGAATCCAAACTAGTTTGGAACTGCCTGACATGTCTATCTCAATTAGCCACCCACAATAAAAATGACTCTTTTCTGGTTGCCTGGACATGAACTGACCGCCTAGCTAGACTTGGCTCTCAATCCCAATTCAAAGGCCCAATTCCCAATCAGTAGCATTAAACGCGAACTGGTTACTTGGGAACTGGTTACTGGAACAATTCTAATGGCCACCGCCAGTCTAAACTATTCATTGGCTTATCTCAAAGACGTATGAAAGAAATTCTTGACATGAGCGAGCATACGTGACGCAAAGTTACTTACTTCACTGGACCTGCTCTCTCAGATATCATCCTAAATACATATTACATAGGCATCAGCCAGGATGACACTGCCGTCTCTGTCTCGAAGACACAGAAACGGCTGAACACATTTTATGTGAATGCCCTGCCATAGCCAGATCCAGGCTAAAGATATTCAATAGAGGCTTCACTAGTCCTCTTGATATAAGAAACACCACTTCTTCGAATATTCTTAGGTTCCTACACGATCTCAACTTCGAATGATCAACTCCACACTTTACGTGTTCAAACCTAAGGGAACAGCACAAAAGATCTTTCCGGTCGACGTGCTAGTAAAGGTGTTTTACCTTCGCCCTATTCAATCAAACAAAAAAAGTTAGTTTCTTATCATTGATCTGCTCTTTGTCAAACTTTTTACTAAAAACTTCTATTTTACGGCACCTGTACTCTTCTTCAAACTCAACTTCCACAGCACCCACTTTCAGTAGGTGAATAAAGGGACTGAGTTTCAAGAGCTTAACTCATTTAAGATCCTGTCACAGAAGAGCCTTTAGATCGTTTTCCAGCAAGTTTTTGAAACTTTATTGGGATCCAACGCTTTGAGACGCAATGTTTATTCTAACATTAATCATGAGGTTTTTGAAATCCTTTTTCTCTATCTTCATTGTGCTAATCAAAGCCGTGTGTTTTATTCTTTTGGTTGTTAATTTTTGATACAATCAGTTGAATCGGGTGGTGGTGTCCATGGCGTAAAGTGTTGGTGGGAGGTTCGTGGTTCAAACCCCAACAGAAATAAAAAATATTTTTCCACGATTATCGACTTTCACGAGGAATTGGCAAGAACTCCGTTAGTAAATTCATTGACATGAAAAGCGCTTCCTCGATTAGCCGATATACATCCGGGGCTCCCACTTTATGCGCCACCATATTTGTTTATTTATTACTTGAAGCAGGGAATCTTTGAAATTGCATAGTCTACATTTCTTGATATCCTTCCCTTGCTCTTACAATGAACTTAAAATAATTTTTGCTGTCCTTAAAATTTGCCTAATAAACCAACGCAATTTAACTTTGTTGTCCTCTCATAATGATCCAGGAATCACTACAAACTCTTACCGATTTCACAACGAAATCGTCGTCTTATTTAACTTTACACAGACTTTTCAAATCTTTTTTCTATTAGTGATAAATGCATGTAGCTTACTTATATGTCAAGTCAATTCCATTCCATTAATACACAACGAACCTTGAGTTACTCTCAATTAGATTGATCAATACTTTTTAGAAAAAGACAAAATTTAGATATGTATTTACATTTCAGTGCGCTATCGATGTTCATAAATCATAATATTCTTAGAATAATATTTAGTAGTCTCAATAATGATATTATTACATACAATACCAATTGCACTCAAAACCATAAATAAAAAGAAAAATAATAAAAATCTATTTTGCTAAGCTTTTAAATAGTGCAATATACTTATTAACGATATTGGAAATATTAACTAGCATCTTAGATTAAACACTGTTGCGTGTCACATTCCATTTTCAATTCTAGTTGTTAGCAAATAATAAATTTAAAAAAGAAAATTTAAAAGTAAAACACCAACTTGTGTGTAGTGTAGCTTAGCTTATTTGTTTTTTGTTATATTCAATTAGTCTTGAAATTGCCTTTTTTCTGAGTAGCTAAAGTTGGGTTTTGTTCAACCATGGGCCTCAGTTAATTTTGTTGTAGTAAAGTACTCGAAGTAAAGTTAAAAAAAAAACATGTTTCTCATTTGTAAGCCAAATGGTGTTGCCTTTAGTTTTTTTTTTTTTTTTTTTTAGAAAGGTTAAGGTTGAAGAAAGAACAGTATATGAACTTTTGACATAAAATTGATTAAATGAAGAAGACAAATAAAATTTTTAATTTAAACAGTTAAGCTCTGTTGCTTCTGAAGCTATGAAGGGTTCGATATAAAAGATGATTGCAATGTTGTTTTGTATAAAGTTTTGTTAAATGTAAGTATAACTGATTTGACAGGACGACCTAATTTAAGAAGGACACCGAACATCGACGTATTGGACAAAACGTCACAATAGACAGACATAACTTCGAGGTAGTACAGGACTTCGTTTACTTAGGATCCGCTATAGACACGGATAACAACATAAGTGCGGAGATCAAACGGAGAATAACTCTTGCCAACCGTTGCTTCTTTGGGTTAAGAAGCCAAATGAGAAACAAAACCCTCTCCAGAAAAACCAAGGTAACCCTGTATAAGACCTTGATCATCTCAATCCTGCTTTACGGTGCGGAAGCATGGACCTTATCGAAATCAGATGAGGAAACCCTTGGTCGTTTCGAAAAAAAATTCTCCGAATGATCTTTGGTCCCGTATGCAAAGAAAATGTGTGGAGAAGAGGATACAACAACGATCTGTATGAGCTGTACCGCGACATGGGCATAGCCAGAAGAGTACGCATCGCGAGGTTTGAAACATGTAGAGCGGATGGACCCAAACGCTCCGGCTCGAAGTGTTTTCGAAAGCACATTGCAGGCTAATCGTGAAGGGGGAAGACCTCGTCTTAGGTGACCCAATCAAGTGAAAGAAGACCTCAACCGACTTAGAGTGCAAAACTGAAGTCGTAATAGAAGGATGTTAGTTGAGGCCAAGGCTCACCCCGAACTGTAATGCCAACCTAAGTAAGTAAGTAAGTTAATTTATCTGACTAAAGAAGCGCACGAGCTCTGAAACAATCCATCCATGAGTGGCTATTTGTATAGTAGGTTGAGTTGTTGGTGGCAAAAAGCTGTGAAAGAAACGATTATGGAAATATTCAGGTTGCACTTTTCAACAATTGCTTAAGATGGATTGAAATTTACAAGTAAACCGAGTGTAAATCTAAAGTCAACGTTTATTTACGCTATTCTCAAACGAAACTAGTAAGTGATAGTAAAATCCGATTTATCAGCACTGAAGTTTTCAAAGAATCACCAAGAATTGATGAACGCAACTGCCAACTAAAAGAAAAAAAACTGAACAGAAATAACGGAGGAACATAGACTTATTAGAGAACAAAGAGATTGAATCTTCGATTAAGAACGTCTCCCGATAGAAAGGCAACTTCTTCTCTTAATGCTCCGAAACCGAAGCAATTTTTGTAATACCATTTCCTAGTCTAATCAATGGCTGACTAGACAATCTAATTAGTTTGCCATTATCACGATTCTCGAATTGTTGGTACTTGTGGAATCCAAAATCTATCTTCATTCTAAGGTTAAGACCGATGAAGTTGTAGTTTACTGCCTCAAGATCCATTACACTTCTCAAAAATACTTACCTTAACTTTTTAAAAGGCTTCTGTTACACATAAACCCCTAGAGAAGGCCATTAGAAGGCTGCTTTCAAATTTCACTTTTTTATTATTGCAAAATTCAACTGAAAATAATTAAAATAATAATTTGCCTACAAGCCTCGCAACAACAAATCTTTCACTACGTATTGAGTGGATGCAACACAGGCTCACTAATCGCTTGTTCTTTGAGCAAGGCTTGTTCTTCTTTATATCCCGTTTGAGATAAGTGCTTGACTATATCAACCCAATCATAACCGCGTGGCCGGTCACCTTTATGATCTGTTCGTTCCCACTGCCTACGCTTTTGCGATTTGGTTAGTGTTTCCTTCTTAGCAGCCACTTTCTTGCCATCAATCGGATCGGAAATCTTTATTGCCGCTACTCCCGCATCAAGATCTACTGAAGTCACTATTGGTGTTTCTGGTTGTTCAGCTACCAGTTCGTCTACTTTGTCCTTCAAGCATTCAAATAGAGTATAGGTCATTCCGCACCCAGTCCATTGTTCGGCTTCTTCGAGGAGTATTGATGAGATTTTTTGTTTAACAGGTGGAATTCTACAGGAAGGTGATTACAGAAGAGTTTTTTATATAAGTAAAGTGGGGCACTAGAATGATTAAGACTAACAGATTTCTGTTGTAGAATGCATCCATGTTTATCGCAGGCACTTCATTGGGATAATTACTGCCCCATTGTATTTCAACAAGGAACGACTTTATATCATCATCTTTGCCGTACTAAAAAAAAAAGATTTGAGATGCTTTAAAGATTCTGATTCAACTCAAGGCAAGAGGGAGAACTTTTACCTTGTATTGATACGTGGTTGGATTTATTTCTTTGAATGCATCGTCACCCTCGTAAATTGATTGCAGTGCTTCGCGCTCTTCAAGTTGTAATTCCTGTTGCTCAGACATTGTATCTCGGCTAAGTGGTTAATTAATAATTTGGTTCTTCAAATCGAAGAAGAAAACCGAAATTTTCTATTTTTTAATCGTCAACATTTCAATTCAAATGTCAAAATTTTGATGGATGTCATTTTTGAAATAAAAAAAAATGACAGTATGCCAGTAAGAATGGGGTGGAACTGGATTATGTCGTTTTGAAATAGGGTGCTGTTGGATATTAATTTTTTATTAGAAAATTTATACTCATTTCTAATTTGTTTCAATGTTTTGAGGTTATAGCAGTTTTTATCGTCATAACAATTTAAATCCTGCACAAACCAGCGCAATAAATGCATGCGATCCGATTTCTGTCAAAATAAAACTCATTTAACCTTATAGAGGTTTCACTTTACGCAATCGCATCGCACGCACTTATCGTACTGGTTTGGCAAGACTTTATTGTTTCTTTTCAGAATTTCTTACCCATAAATAACGTATTATGACTCGACTAGCTATTCTATAAAAAAAAAAAAACTTATCTATAGTGTGTATGATCCAGCTGAGCCCTAACTTGTGCAAAATCTCTTTGAGCAAAGACCAAGTTCACATTGGTCGATTTGTTGAAACTTCGTGCAAACAAAACGACTGTTTTCTTGTTCTCCTCCTCTATTACATCACACTGTAGTGTCGATTTGACAAATTGGTGCAAAAGAAGAGCAAGAAAACAGTCGCTTTATTCCCACGAAATTTCAACAAATCGACCAATGTGTACTTGAACAAAAAAAGTGAGTTCAAAATCCTAGACACTGAAAAGATGTCCTAAACTTTTTGTAGTCACGAAAGCGTCAAAAACGCTGTTTAGCAACTTTTTGTATCAATACGAGAGTGTGAAGGAATGCAAAAAAAATCAGGTGATTTGCACCGCTATCAACAGTGTTTTTAGAAATTGCAATCCCAAGTCATCTATTTTCTGATAATTTTTGTGGTTTATTGCAACGAAGATTTTAATACGAAAAAACGAAAATAAATTGAATAAAATATAAAATCTCGCACACGATTTTGTTTACAAAGTGATGTATAAAGGGTGTCCGTTTGGCACTACACAACGACGAAGCTTTTCCGTACATTTGAAGTTGTCGCACCTACAGAAATACTGTCAACATCGTTTCTGCCGCTCCCAAAATAACAAAACTTTTTTGTAGTCTGAAAGAACCTAGAGTTTTAATTGATTTTTGTATCTGGTAGGAAAAAATTTACATAAACACATAAAACTTGTCATCTCTTCATTTAGAAAAAAAACGTGGGCATTACACATATTTTTTGTATGTTTTTTTCTATGACACATCGTGTATAACACTTTCCTATTACGTTCCAACTACCGGCCGTTCCATTTGCACTGTGACATCACTAGCCGTCTCTGTTTTACACCCGTATCGACTCTGCATCAAGCTGAACTAGCCAGATGTCAAAAGCATTTTTTAAATTCACTCATTCATTTCTCACACTCCCCTCAACGAAGAGGTGTTGCAATATAAATTTTATAGATAGAAGAAGAAAATTAAATTCAAAAATTTATTCAATAAAACTTTGTGAAAAAGAATACTCAATACAAGCCAATAAATAATTCTTTTTCTACAAAAAGAAATTCCTCCATTCTCAGTGGCCTTTTGTAAAGTAAAAATATATAAAAAAAAAGAAAGAAATATATAAAAGAAGAATTATTGGACGAAGAATAAGACGTCAGAGCGAGAAAGTTAAATCGAGTCGTAACAAGAATAAACGGAAAAGCAATAACGTCGTCGAGCCTCATTTTGAATAAAAAAAAAGTTTTTTTTTTTTGTTCTATCGTTTTGAGTGTGTGTGCGTATTGGTGTGTGTGCAAACGAAACGAGAGTGTTTGACGACTCAAGTCTTTTTTACTGCTGTGAATAAGTAAACAATATGGCGTGTGCTACTTTAAAACGCTCCCTGGACTGGGAATCGATTAACCAGCGTCCAACAAAACGGCGTCGATGCAATCCATTTGGACAATCTACCTCGATGTTTGGGGGACGGGCTTCTGCTGCCAGTTCACCAACATCATCATCATCATCAGCTGCTTCAGCTGGTTTGGTTGTTGGTGGAATGACTGCAGGTACCAGTGGTGGAATGCAGCGTTGTCCCTGTGGACGTATAAACACCGCAAGTGCTTCCAGAAATGCCATCGACAGCCAAGATACATTAAACGAAAGCCCATTCGCTACCAAAATGTCCACCGACAAAATGGCCCAAAATATACGTGACGAAATCAAACGCCTGAGTCGTCGCAAGCAGCTGACGTATGCTACTGAACGTATGCAAGACTCAGAGTCGTCTGGATCAGAAATGGGCCCAGAAAGTCCACGCCGCCGCTCGGACAGTCCACACAGCTTGTCAGCGCACCCAGAAAAGGCACTCTTCACATTCAAACAGGTGCAAATGATATGTGAGCGCATGTTGAAGGAGCGCGAGGACGAACTCAGGGAAAAATACGACGCAATTTTGACAACTAAGCTCGCCGAGCAATATGATGCGTTTGTGAAATTCACATATGACCAGATACAAAGGCGCTATGAAGCAGCCCCTAGTTGTACGTGTTTCTTTTTCTATTGTATTTTGTTAAGCAGGTGCATCTTCATCTTTTTTTTTTTTCTCTCATCCTACAGATCTATCATAATCGGACCTCATGGCGTACTGCAGCACTAGTCCCTTCAACAATACTAAATAAAAACAGCAACAAATTTGACTCAAGGAAAACCCAAGTGGAACGAATTAAATTAAAGAACTTCTCGCAGTCACGTCGCAGCATATATAAACACAATACAACATACATATAAATATATTTATATACAAGGAAACAACAACAACAAAACTCAGCTCACAAATTAACTACTAAAACCAATATTTTCCATTTGCAGTTCGGTTCAACTTCTTCAACAGTAACTTTCTTGATTTTTACGGGTGAAAATTCACAAAGACAAGTGAATTTTCATAGCAAATTAGTGCTTAGTATACAAATTTGTCTTCTTTTAAATTTTTTCATTTTTCTTTCTTTGAATATTTTCAATTTTCAATTTTAAATGCAAAAATATGAAGCGATTGCATTGATTTATAAAATAATAATTATTCTAAACGTAAGGAAACGTTTTCTTAGTTTGTAGAGAGAGATGTGGAGGATGAGATGATGATTATTGTTTAGTAGTAATTTGTTCATTGTGCTTCTCGATGAGAGATGATCGAGAGCGCGCTTGCAACTTTTTATTTTACTTAATTATTATTTTCTCTGTTATTTTTCAATTAACTATTTGCCCCCCTCCCACCCAACAACAGACACTTAGAATTAAATTTATTTTCTTGCTTTTTTTTATATAAATAAAATATTAAACTATGGAATATTTAAATTTCGAATGGTATTATGATTTTCTTATAAAAACTAATGATGAATACCTTTTCGAGAGATAATAAAGATTAAATTTCTTATGAAAGAAAAACATTTAAAGACAAACAGGTGCGTTTTTGTGAGAGAGTGGAGGGATGTTTTTGTTAGTTATATTTTTGGGTAATGTCGAAGTTACCCAAGCCGGTGTATTGTTCGCCAAAATCAATTGTTCTATCCTAGGAGAACTTGCAATGTGAGTATTAAAATGCACCTGCCTTGCACCATTCTGATGACATTCTGAATTAGATCTACTTAATTTTAGCTGCTGGCCACATGCTAGCATGCCACTTTTTCTTGGTTAGTTGAAGATAAAGGACGATACAATTGAAACCCACGCTCTTGAGTTGCAAGACTGCTAAATTTGTTTCCCAAAGAGTCAGTGAGTAGATTCACTACGGAAATGAAAGGTGAGTAGTTTGAAGTGTTATTGGACTAAATCACAAGTCGAAAGGAACTTAAGTACTTCACTACCCATTTTGGAGCTAAGTCTCAGCAAATGGTGGAGGGAGTTTTGAGGCCATTCGAAGATAATCGGTCCTATCGAGGTAACCGTCGGAGCGAAGTTTTCTCAGAATCCCGGTGATTTAATTTTGCTTCGAAGTAGTTGTCCTCGTAAAAAAATTTTCACAAATGCAGCAACGCATTGCATTCCCAAAATTAAAACTTTCCGCAGAAAAAACTTATCGGAGAACTAGGGCTGAACTACCACGAAGCAAAATGTCTCCGAATCGTAGGAAATCAGACCGAACTCCGCTCCGACGGCGAAGGTTACTTCGATAGGGCCGATTAGATACGTGCTACTTTTGCAAATACATATCTGCAGCTGAAATTTCAATTAGTCTGTCAAATATTATTTGGTCATCACTCATAGGCCACTTCAATACTTCATTAACTTAGGTATACTTCTGTTTAACTAACTATACAAATTCTGGTACAAACAGGAAACCGCACAATACGAATGTGGAGCATTAAAATGAAAGTGTTTTATGCTATCATCAGCTAAGCAATGCACTTTAAAGGTCCCCCCAAAAACAAAGCGTTTTTGCAGTTGCGGCAGCTGCAGAAATGCGGGTGCAATAATTTTTGCCGTCGCGACACGACAACACAAATGTATGAAAACGCTGAGTGTTTTTTGTCGCTTCGATGTGGGTATTTTCATATGTCGCTGTTTAATTTAATTTCGGCTGCGGCGATCGCAAAAACGCTTTGGTTTGGGAGGTCCTTAACGATGAACATAAAGCCAACTTGATACAGAGCTAAATGTTCTCAGTATTTATTTGTTTTTGTGTTCAATGGCAAAATCCATTACTGAGATGCGACAAAAACGCAACTATTGGCTAGTAAATTAAAACCAATCATCTTCTTCCTGTAGCAAAAGAAAACTAGATCTGTCAATTTTTCCATCTTTTTGAGGTGTGTGTGTCTTTAACATCTAATTTTTCTTTTTAGCTCAAAAAACTGCATTTTTCAAACAACTTTGAAAAATCCAAATCAATCAAAAACGAACTCGTATTTCGCACAAAGAAGTTCATTCCGAAGTACTGAAATGTAAATCAAACAGGTCGGAAAACGACTCTCGAATGTGCAACAGCTCTTTTTTTGACAGTAGTAAACAGCTGTCGCAGTATTATTTTGGCGCTACTTTATTTTTGTTTTTGAACATTTATTTTTTAGTTTTATAGACCTATAAACTAAAACTCCTTTATATTTTACTTTTGTTTTGCATGAGTGGCATAATATTTACATCATTGAACTAAAATGGACCCAAATGTCATTGAATTCATCGGAGAAAAGACAACAATCGGAGTAATACCCAACTTCGCTTTCGATCCAATTCATTTGATTTCTGGAAGCATTGGACCATTCCGTGCTGGATTGCCAGTCCATGTACCTCTCTGGTTGGCAATACATTTGAGAAAACAACAAAAATGTCGTATTGTCCCACCTACTTGGATGGAACTAGAGTTGTTAGAGGAAATCAAAGAAGAGGAAAAACGTTCTCGGTAAAAGCGATTTATGAAATTCTATAAATTTGTATTTAAAATTGAATTCTTTTTAGATTCTTCACAAAAATGCCCAGTGAGCATTACATGGTGGAAGCTCAGTTGATTCTTAGTACTGCTCCAGATGATGTTCCGAAATGTGAAGAGATTCGCACTATCATCAAAGACATTTTCGATATTCGGGAGGCGAAGCTAAGGACATCAATTGATGCTTTTATCAAAGGCGAGGGCACGTATGCTAAGTTGGATAATTTAACATTGTTCGAGATCCATACTGTTCGACCAATTCTACCTCAAGCCTTGGATCATATTTCAAGATATCAACGAGCAGCTGTGTCTTCACAGAGAGACACGTCCACATTGGGATTGAGTACGAGTGTTAATGCGAGTTCTTTCTTTTCTCAGTGATGAATCGAAAGATCTTCAATAGAAAGTTAAAGTTATTTTAAGAAACTTGGCTGTCCATTCATAGAATTTGTTTCGTGTTTAAGGGTAGACTTTGGTATATTTTGTTAAACAAATCCCTGATTTGAGCTCTTGAATTGAATATTTGTACATAAGTTTGAAGCTGAAAGTTCGAATGAATCATGTTTCTTGTAAGTTCGCTAGAGAAGCAATAAAATAAAAAATTTTGTTTCGATAGTTTTTGTATATGAAATGAACAAGTTTAGAATTGGTTTGGAACTGGATTATATCGTATGGCGGGATGTGGATATATCGTATGAGAACTC
This sequence comes from Melanostoma scalare, assembly GCA_949752695.1. Lineage (NCBI taxonomy): Eukaryota > Metazoa > Arthropoda > Insecta > Diptera > Syrphidae > Melanostoma > Melanostoma scalare. Next base: position 8,033,020 of record OX456986.1, on the reverse strand, counting down.
CTAAATGTAGGCTAAACTTTTTAGGGTGGAATAAGTGTGAATAATTGCGCCTAAATGTATATGATACAAATAAGTTCCAAAAGTGCAAAGAATGCAACATAAAATTGCAACGAAAATACCGAAACAATAAAATGACAAAAAAAATAAACCTAGGCGCAGATTATTTGTTTTCCTCAACCGATTTACAAATGAAGCGCCTAAATACTACTTTAGAATTGAGATATCAAAAATAATTGTGGTTTGAGAGCGGGTCCCATTATCAAGTCAAAATTTCTTGGAAGGTTGTTAAAAAATTCAAAAATATTTTAAAAACGACAAAAATTTCATAACGTACGCGTCCTGACTATGCCAAGCAGTAACTGGATCCATTTTTTTTTTTTGAATTTGGGTCGGCTTTCAGTAAGAAGGTTGGCCGAATGGTAAATCCCCAATAAATTCGGCGTTTCCAAACGGAATGTGCCAATTTGCCGCTCGGCATATTGGTGACGCACCTTGAAGTGATACAAAACAAAAATGGCTCACTGGTTTCAAAGCAAACAGCATTTTATTTCACCTCTTGTTGCTAATCGATCTTTAAATCAGGGATTTGCTCTGGAATAGGCCGAAAAACACAGCAGAATTAAACAAAAGGCTTTGAACAAGAACAAACCGCAATATATCGGGTCCAAAAACCGCTTTTATTCAATTAAATGTGAATTTTAATTTAAAATCACTTATTTTTTTAATTTTACTGTATAAAAAAGAAATATAAGAAATATAATTGCATATTTTTGGGGATGAAAATATTTCAATTGTTATTATTTGTTGCATAGTTCTTGGTTACGATCGATCACGATTATTTGTTGCATAATTTTCTCGGTAATCGATGTCCACACGATCACACAAATACAATGTCTCTGATTCTTGTTATGTGTTATCGTGTGTCTTGATTTGTAGGTAAGTTTTTTTTCACCTTTGACGTATTCCTGTAATGTTGTAGAACTCTGAAATTGAAATAACTTTGTTAATTAGAATTATTGACCATACTTACATTGGGCCCCCACTGGGAATTGAACTCGAGTCCTTCCACACCGTAGCCACGCACGCAACCATCAGACCATACCATGTAAACAAAATGTGTCGTAAAAATGTTACTCATTAAGAGATCACTGCCATTGGGAAAATGGTTGTTGAACTTACTAACTCCAAATCTACACCACACTAGATGTCTCTCTCTGTTTGTAACAATAACAGCAATACAAGAATAATTGGGAGGCTGAAAAAAAAATACAAAATAGATGCGCAGAGCGGGATTCGAACCCACGCGTCCGGCCGATCTGCTCTACAACTGCACCACGGCCGCCGCAGCCGCCAATCAGGGGTCTATGGTCTGTAAGTTAGATTAAGTAGCTTGTATTAAGCCTATTAAATGGAGGTTTTGCCCCCACCAAAACTAAAATTTAATTCAGATGTAATACTTATTTTTGAATTTTTCAATAGACGAGCTCCATTAGGCCCTACAAAGTGCTGCCAAGTACCAATTGCTTGCATGTTAATGTTGTTGTCCTGATTCAATTCATCATCTATTGCTCCCAATGCAACATAGATATGTAAATGAAATTGCAGATCTCTAAACTACCTCATTTATTGAAGCTACGGAAATAGGCCTCTCTCAATAAGTAACTTTTTCGTACTTTTACACAAATCACAAAGCCTTATTCAGTACCAAGATTTTGGACTATTGTCGCCTTAGAAGTTACACGATCCGAACATACTTCTTACTGAATCAGTTGAAATAAAAGAACATTTTTATAAAAGTTTCTTTAATAATTTTTTTCATAAGATTGGACACTTAACCAAAAGAATTTCTTAGTCTACGACTACTTTATTTTAATTGTTAAATCGATTGTTCTTCTTCATCTTCTTACAACGATTGTTATTTGCTTTTTATTCTCAAAGACAATATAAACGAATTTTTATTTCTAAAAAGAACTTTACTTGTTTGTTTAGTAAAATAAAACTTAATCAACTAATGACTACAAAGATAATATCCGCACAAGAGAGGTGTCTGTACGGAGAAAACATTTGAAACACCATTTCAATTCATTCAGCATTCGTTGTTTGATTTTTCTTTTTGATAACATGAACATATTTACAGATTTTCTTCTCTTTGTTTTTATAAATAAAAATTACACTGTATTTTTTCTCGAAAGGATAAAACTATACGAAAAAAACTTAATATAAAAACTCGAAGGGATGCGTGTTTGTCTTCTCATTTTTACAAAATAGAGAGATAGAGAGAATACGAAATAAGATTAACGGCGCATCGTCTTTGATTCATTTTTATTATACTTTGGTTTATCTCCAGCAGTAGAGGAATTTTGTTAAATACTTTTATTTTTTATATTTTTAGATTCGAATAGTATTTTATTTTATTTGATTAAAAAAAAATTAAATGTAAAATAATATTAAAAAGAAACAAACAGTCAGGCCCTTAAATGAACCCCTGAGGAGTCTCGCTTGATCGAAACTATGTCTACACTAAACTCTTGACGGTTCGAAAAGTAGCTGACTTGTGTCTACTCGACCGAAGAGCTTATTTCCATCCTATGATTTCTATTTACAATGAGCTCAAGTACGAAAAAATACACAGTATTTACATATGCACAGCTCTAGTGTGCGTTTAAGGGAGCTTAACATTAAATTCTTACAAGTAAATGGTTGTTAAACGGCAACGATTTTACTAGGATCTACCTTAACTCTGAGGAACACAGTGTCTTCCTTGATAAATGGTCGTCGGTGCAACAAGTCGTGGGATATGAAACGAGGAAAGCCAAAGCCGAGCTGATCCACTTCTTGTGATGGACGCTGGAAGTTCTCCCAAGTTGGATCTGGAATAAATGATTCAGCAACTCCACCTTGACCACTGTGAGCTCCTTGTTCGAAGAGTGTGAATGTGATAGAATGACCAAAGGGCCATTTTAGGAGAGCATCGTATTCACCAGGGAGGACTTTGATATAGACGGAGACGTGGGTGCCTTCTCCAGGTCCATTGCCATTGAGAAACATTGAAGCTTGTAGTTTATATCCATACTGACTGGTGAAAAATGGTGGCGACACCAACTCTAGGCCATCCTTGCTCTTTGCTTCCGCCATTTTGGCTGACCAATCGGTAATCTTCCAGAGAAGGGTTCCAGTGTAGTTTGTGGATAGTTTGGCAACGGCAGACTTAAGCATTTGAATTTGCTGTCCTTGACGGGAAGAAAGAGCAACCATGAGGGACAAATGTGATGCGGCGTTTGCCTCCAAATGTGATTCGAGCAAATGACGAGGACCCTTGAAACGACAACCAGCTTCTCTGAACGTACAAAAAATGGCCAATGCCTTGCACTCATCTCGCAGATGGCCTTCCATATCGCCACGGGCTATTGGTCCAGCCTCACATCTCTGAGGGCAAGTAATTGGTGCACGTGGACATTGTGCCCCATGCAGAGCCAGTGTATCGGCAGAAAATTCTCTCGTACAATGAGGACAACGACGTAGACGCTTAATACAATCCTTTGCCTTGTGGATGTTCATTCGACCGCGCTGAACACGCATCCCACACTTAGCCTCGCAGTATACCTGCTCTTGGCTACATGTGCCTGCATGCTCCTCCAATCCTTGACCACTGAACTCTGTGTGACAGAATTCACATTTGGCGCGACGCTGTGTGCAGGTGTACTGCAGGTGATCTGTCATCATGATCCGGGGAATCTGGGCACCACACTTGTTTGGGCACTGGGTGGCGTCATGCTTGCAGGTGTTCAAATGTCCCTGGAAGGGAGGACAAGAAAAAAAAACGTTGAAGTATTGTTGCATCTGGGATGTGAAAATGTGTTAAATTATAGAGCTGTCATTCAATAAAAATTGAATTTTGAAAGTATCCGTGAACTCACCTTTAACTTCCTTAGTTCATCGGACCACTTGCAGCCTTGTTTGTGATGAATGCAAAAAACTAGGGAGCCCATAATAGCTTTCTCAGCATCAGGTCCTGGATAGATCTGCAATAAGAAAAAAGAAAGACACAATAATTACAAATTACAATTTGTACACAAACTAAAAGAAGAAAGTGCAGTAGTAGTTTTTCGCACCTCTGTTCAAGTCAGACTGAGGAGCGTTAATGTGAATTTTTCGGATCATAGACCCGAACTTCGCTGCTTATCTATTTAGGAAAGCAAACACAAACAATTCAATGGTGAGCAGCGATCGAATTCGCGCTGAGATAAGAGACAATGTGTTCCCAAGTGGTGTGTATTTGCTAAGGACAGTTAAGCTGGTTTTATCGTTTGCTTTTTGTTATCTAAATATGCTAACGTTCGAATAAAAATAGCACATATTGTCTTATCAAAACAGATGGCAGCAAAATGCACTTTATGATCAGAAGTGTTGTATAGGGACAGCAGACTGGTTTTTGTTGTAGTTGGTTTATGATAGTGAAGAACGCGACCCAAATAACAACCAAAGAACAGAAGCCGGATTTGAATGTAACGATGAGTCAGTCATTTTGCTGACTACATTAGTTTTTACGATTCTTAACAAAATGGCATCATACGCCCCTGGTGCGAAATCGATACTTATGAGAGTGACTCAAGTGACATAAATATGTGCGGTCGGGTGTAAGTCAGTCTTGATCTTGGATTGAAAGTAAATAATCAACTTTCAATGGCGTGGAATGAAATGCCAATAAGAACTTGCGACTCTTTTCAATGAGATTTATGCGTTGCTTTAGGTTTTCTGGGAGGGAAACCGAATCAGTCTAATCTCCAAATATTATGCGTTAATGTGACGGGCTTAAAAACCTGGTTATACAAACTGACCGTTTACAAATTCGAAGCTAAGTTCTCACGAAGCTCCTCTAAGCACTAGGCGCCATTCGCACTTAATTAATGGAGAAAATCATTTAATGCTCGTTGGCTAACGAGATCACAGACATCTTAACTGCGATGCTGTCTGCCTTAAAGGAAATTCCCGAGCGAACTCATTTAATCAAGTCAACTCCACCGGAAGTGATTGTCAAAACCAACTCTTTCCGATGAATTCAATCTCAAGTGGCAAATCTTGTTTCCTTCTTTTTGGACAAACTGGATGAAAACACAAAACCACACAAACAAATTATCATCAAAGAGTTTGAAGCTATAAACGAGGAGACAAATATCTGAGTATACAACCATCACCAGTGTTCTTGCTCTGTGTCGGCTGCCGTCACTCGCGCAGATACAAACAAGTTCCGCTGAAAGAAACCAGATAAAATGATAATCAAAAAGAGGAAACTAAACCTAACTAACGAACCGAACCAGCAACGCTTTACAAAAGGCAAATAAATGTAATCTGCACTTAATAGAGCGTTTACACCATCCATTTGCATCGACATTAGAAAAACCGTGGTCTGGATGTTGAGCTACCAGCCACTAACCACCTACCCTCCGACCCCTGCGCGCTCGTCAAAGGCCGGCTTATAAATGTAGAAGAACCAAGACTTTGAGTTAATGCGTGCTGAAGGAATCGAAGCGCGACCGGATGTGTGCCATTGCACTCCACAAATCGCAAATCGGAAAAGTGAACAAGCAGCACGCAGTTGGTTGGGTCTTCTTTTGTTGTTTAAACTATGCGTGTAGCTTAAGCAATGGTCAGTTGGAATTGCTTCGAAGCAAATAAATAACTCTTTCTAGGCTATGACACTGCGGCCGGCACCACAGACAGACACTGTAGGCTGTAGGGTCGTGTTACATTTTTATATTTACTTTTATGTTTATTCTTCTTCTTTTGCATTATTAATTAAAATGCGACTGCACTCAGCCGAATGGAATTTTCTTTTCATTTTTCATTTGGTTGTCGCTTGTCGGCACACAGAGTAGAGTAGACGTAGCAGAGGTTAGAGATTAATGAGTTACATACATTCGCATGGCAAGTAAGTAAGACATGACGACTTGGTTTGGTTACTTTTGTTTGTGGAGCTCTGGGAAATTCTCAAATTTCAATATTATACTTGGAATTTTGCTTTAATTATGACAGCGGAATGAAATATAAAGGTGACTAGAGGAAGAACTTTGGCACTCATCAGCATGTAAACTATTTTAAGGGTTAAGCTGATGTTGGCAGATTTTGCAGAAAGAAAAATGGTGTGAGAATTTGGCGAATTGCATTAGTAGATATGTCTGTTTGATTTGAGTTTGTGAATGGGAAATTCCTTTTCATGGATGAGCTTGCTTTGCTGGAAGATGGTGCTTGATGTGTGGAAAGTTTGATGGGAAGTTGATTTTCTAATGGCCTTTATATTGTTCCTTATTTCATTTACGCTTTCAGAAATGTCAGTTCTTCGTCACACGTTGTGGTGCAATGTCATTACAAATAGTTATTCCATTAATCATGTTTACGGAAGTTCTTAGACATATAAATAAATCTTGGGGTGCAGCAGGTTCGGAATGGACCAGGGCAGAGCTTTGTGTAGTTCTCTCACTTAATTATGTCAGGAATGAAGGTTGGATCTACAGTTTTCTGTACAGCAAATAGGAAAGAACTTTTCAAGGCAGAAAAACTCATATTGTGCAGAACGATCGGCCAGAACCTTGCGAGAATAAAATAAGTACTGTGGGACAGCAGAGTCGGCGAGCGCCTCGGCCTAGCGGCAATAGAGGTGACCAACAAATTTTTGTCGGTTTTGAACGGCTAAGTGAGAATGCGCTTTTCATGGCAGTGTTATTCTCTCGGAAGACTTGTGAATTACCCGAGCGGAGCGATGCCCGTCGAAAAACAATTGGGAGTTTCTACGATTCGAATTTCACACTCCGTTTACTTTAAGTACCTTGCACCTTGCGAGAGACCCATGAAAAAGTGTTTGTACCTAGCTGTGAATTGACCTCGAACAAAATGTTACAATGGACTCCAACAGTTATACCACTTGCACTTAGAAAGCACTCAACCGAAACAAAATCAAAAATTCAAAAACCGTCCGTGTAAACTCAATAGAACACACTCAAAACTATGTTCACACGATGAGTTTTTGAGTTTTTTGTTTCTGAACTTTGTCAATAAATTATGTTGCTCCCTAAAAAAGTCGAAAAGTCTTGAATATGCAACACTGCAAAGAGCTTTCGCGTAAACACAGCAATCAAAAGAGGTACTATTAGCACTTAGATGCAATCATCAATCACGAAAAACAGAACAGTTGCATGTTTATCACTAAAATGATAATCAAAAGAAAAATTGATTAGAGAATGAACACAAAATTTGACAAGAAAGAAAAAACAACTGATGACACTATTCTTAAGTAAAGTAGCGATAAGGGGGTCTTGTGCCGATAGCATTGAAATTGTTTAACTTGAAACATATTTTCAACGCCTCTGTGTAAAGATGAACATTAATTTACACTATCTTCCCCTACATCAATAATGTCGCATTATGTCAGTTGAGACTTCTTTCAAAAAGCACTCAAGCTGTTTGTGTCAGTGTTGCAATGTTATAAAACAGAAGTATGACATTTGCCAACCGACCGGACCCAAGTCTGGATCCCATTATGTCGACCCCAAACTTGACTGTCTACAAGCTTAATTGCTAGATCAGTTAAGTCGCCATTCATTCATAAGAGGAACAACTCATTTTTACATTTAAAGTCGACCTTGTACATAAAAAAGACTATCCATTAAGTAAAACTTCTGTGTCCCGAGTCAACGAGTCTCTTGACTTCATAACTTAAGTGTCTTCTCACACACACTCATCTATCACAGAAGTGATCTTACAAAATATTTAATTGTTTGCACATGTTTTTTCTTAGCCCGGCTCAAAATGAGTCCCCTTTTCTTCTTCTAATTATCTCATTCATATTTTCCAAGGAACTTAAATGTTTCCATTAATGACCTCGCAGGGAGAGCAGAGCATATATAAACGGTAAAGCAACCAACACTTTGAATGTCTTTTCTAGCAAAACATATTAAACTTATTTTTATGAGGCCATTTAACTTTTCTCGGCATTGGTCCATGGAGAATAGATTTATACTCGTGTACATCCTCAAAGACGTGTGATGATGCGAAAGATCACACATTGAGTCAACCTGCTGCAACTGCACAAATGTTTTCTAATAAAAAATCATAACAGACAAAGGCAAATGTCTCCACTGACGCACTCGGCATGTGGAGAAAATAATCGCCAAAGAGTGATGGAGCATGAAAACAACAGATTGAGATACAAAGCGCAAGCGAAATTAAGAATAATAAAAAAATACAAAAAAGATTAAACTTTATCGAGAGCAGCAATGCGGAAGGAATGCGTTTGGAGATAAAACTATTTATTTATTTTTTTATTTTTGGTTTTTGAAAGCCGATTATGATTAAGTGACGGGACTAAGGGCATGTCCACATCTGTGCATTGGTCCTTTTCTTTTCTCATTCGAATGCATATTGCCACCACTTATGGGGAGGATGTTTATAAAGCGCGTGGTTTTTGTTATTGGAAATAAATTATAAATTCGAAGCACAGAAGGGGGAAAAAAAAGATATACCAAGGTTTATGACCTTAACAATCATTTTGACTCATTCACAGACAGACCCACCCATAAACAGACAAACAGGAAAAAAAAAATAAAAACAAACATTTTTAGTGGAATTCAATTTATCTTTGTGTCAAAGACAAAACAGAAAATTTAATAAGACAAAAATAAAAATTGAATTAAGAAATGCTAATTGATTTCATAAGAAAGTGCAAATTAATTCAGGAAATGCTCGTCAAGTTAAATCATTCGCAACGAAATCCGGTTTCGCCGGGTACAGAGATGTTTCAAAATTTTATTCCCACAGTACGTCATCTAACGGTGGCGCTATTCTTAGTCGCGTTGGCTAATAAAAGAGTAACATTGTGCCGAATGGCACAGTGTGTGGTGATGTGTTAGCTCCACCTAATCGTTGGGTTCTTTGAGAGGGGCACATCTAATTAACACATTCTTTGTTGGAATGAGATGATTGTTTGTTTTTAGTTCAAAGAAAAGAATGAGTAGGAGCTGAGGGTATATCTATTGGGAGTCATACTTAATTCATTCGACTAATCGAAAGCAACGACTAAAGTTATTTGGGGTTTTTGGATTAAGATCATGTGGAATTTTGGTGCTTCATCAAAGGCTCACTTAAACTGCGAATATATGTATAATTTTAGCAGACTGAGACCATCAGAATTGAGTGTAATTGGTACGAATATACGAGGAGGGGCAAAAATTTAATGTCATAAATGTGAGCTAGCTGCCATTTTGCTAGAATAGAATAAGCTGGGACCGAATCACTGCACACGTTATCGAGTAATACGTGACTGAATCATGTGCTTTTCGCATTACTTCTCTAGTTATCGAGCCCTTTCGTATAACAATTTGACATTTTTTCATCAGTATTTGAACGAATTGAAATCGATAAATGAAGAGCAGACTGACGTTGTGTAATATAGAGCGAATTTTGAAAGAAAAATAGTACTCACTCACTCGATCACTGATGCGGTAATTCGACCCCAGAACTCTGTTCGCATGGAAAGTCTATCGCTTCTTGTCAACAAAATCTTTATTGTCTGTAAAACAGACATTTATACGTCAGAGCGCGAAAGCATTTGATTTTATTTGCAAAAACTATGGTGAGTTCCAAACACGACTTTTCTTTGGGCCCATGGCCCTTATCGTTTATATTCAACACCTTATTAGTTCATGTTCAAAAGAGTTTGCCTTGACAGAACTATACATTGACGTTGAAGTTAAACAATAGAGCTCGGGAGGAAGCTCCGGGATCTATTGTATTTCTCTTAACCATACCTCGGTGGAAATTAGAGGGAATCTACACACTTTTGCCGATTCCAAACGATTGAGCGGAAAAGCGCTTTTCATCTTACCCTCGGACAACTTGCCAATTCTCTGTGTAAGACGATACCCGTGAAAGAACAATTGGATGTTTCTAGGAACAAAACCGCGTGCTTATACGTTATAGGCAGATATTTTTACCATTACCACAAGGGCACGACTAAAAATTTACAAGGAATCAAAAGTATAAATAAATGAGTATAAGTAAATGATAAAACTGAACTATTGAAAGCATTTCAAGAACCCTGATCTATGACAAATTAGCAAAGAAAGTTTTTTCTACATAAGAAGAAAGTCTGGGCGCAGTTTAGATTACAATGGTTTCAAACTCTATTCCGAGATTTCCTCATAGCGCTTGCTATAAATTTAAGAAGATTCCAGAAGTTTGACCTAAAATCTTTCTATGGGAACATTTATTCCGTGGTCTTCTTTCTCAAAGTTCCCCCCATCTATCTACCTTACACCTACTTACTCTTAGATTTTATGACAGTAAAAAAAAATAACACAATAACAAATGTGTCTTCCACAAAACTTAAAAGAATACTTCAAAGCCATTGCACCCACGAAGAACAACTCAAACTCTTCTTCAATTCGTAGATCACTTCATGGATCATAGTTTTCCAACAAAAAAATGTATTTGTTTTTGTGTAATTAAAAGTCATGACAGTTTGAACGTGACACACATTGCTAATGTGTCAATGCACAATTGCACAAGAAAGATAGATGATGGAAGGAATGTCAATATGCGCTTGCACAGTGGTAAATGTTTATCGAATTTCTTGGGTTGAATCTTAATTGGTCAGATCGTTTGGATGTATCGTGTGGTATTATGCCAGACAAACGCACCGGAAACATGTCATGATAAATGATAAATTTGAACAGTTAGGTGGCAGATTGGAATGCAATTTGCTATCGGTGGGAATTGTGTTTTGATGGCAATGGACAGACGAAGAAGAAGTAAATTAAGAAAATAAGGGAAATTATGTAAGCGGTTATCTTGAACCCATCGATTTACGATAACTTTGCATTTGTGGAAATTTAGATGTCGGGCAGAATTAGGAGTTCCGTGGCTGATTATATTTTGGAAGCAGAAGACAAATTTTTTATTAGGAAGTAGAGGAAGTTAACACAAAATATTGAACACAAAGAAGAGCACCACGAGTTGCAGAACTTTTTCTACCATTCTTCTTCAAGTCAATTGAGTCTTGTATTTACAAATATTTTGAATTCGTTTTATTGAAACGCGTGTAAAATGTGAGAAAACTACTTTAAGTAGTCCTACTTAGTTCTATCAGACTGCGGAGCTCGGTAATGCAAAATGTTTCAATTGTCTATTGACTTGTGAGAACGCGCAGCTAGTGAACAAAGTCAATGCATTGTTAAAATCATTGGCTTGACTTCGCAAATATAAAACTCCACGTTGGGCGCCAGTTGCTGACAAACTTTTAGGTAGATTTCCTTGGGTAAAATAACTCCAAACATACTTAGCTCTTAGAAAGTATATCGAATTGCATAGAATATTTTAGATAACTGCTTGAATAGCGTTGAATTTTAGCCATGAAATATGAAGCACCGTTTTTTTGGCTTAGTTTCTTCGATAAGTTTTTCAAAGTAATTGGTTGAACTAGTGAATAATATAAAGCTCATTGGTTTTTCGTATTGATTTTATCGCATTTATCGCGTCTGCAACGATGATTAATGGTTCAATCGCTTCAGTAAACTAAAGCTCCACGTCGAGCGCCAGTTAAACTGAAAAGTCTGTTTAGAGATTCAAAAGTCAGAGTTTTATGTTTCCAAAGAATCTTTTTGAAAATTAGTCTGGTGACAGTTTCAAACAATATTCTCAACGTTTACAGAATGCAAAACTGTTTTCCTTTTCGAAAACACTTGAAACGCCACTTTTTGATCCTTCCTTCGCATCTCCTTACACATCGTTATGTCATGTAAATCCTCCCTCAATTGCCACTTCAACGACTCAAAAAGACACGACCGCCTATAGTATTCCCAAATGAAAAATAACAACGGCGCCTTTGAACAACAACCTGGCGATCTTTTTGAAAATCACTTATAAAACTAGGACTCGAAGGAATGTTGACATCATAACATGCAACTAAATCAACCAAAACCCTTTTCAATTGGAAAATGGAAACAGTGACAAAGTAATTTATCTAATGTATCCACTTCTACCATAACTTGAATGGTGGCGCATTACCTTTATGTAGACGGAAATGTATTTACCAACAAAATATGTATGTCGCCATGCCTAAGACTCATAGTGTATTGAATACAAAATGATCAAATAACCATGTGTGGACGTTTTTAATGTCTCGTCTCTCAACAAAACGTAGAGGAAGCCGTTCAAAATACAACATAACTTCAACAAAATAGTAAAAAAAAAAAAAAACAACTTGGGAAGGGAGTTATTACGTAAACACAGTAAAACCGCCGATGGTTTTGTCTTTTTTCTTTGATTTGTCTATAAACGGACACGTTCTTTGTTAGCTTGTTTTCTTTTTTCTCTTTTCTTTTTTTTTCCATATGAAGAAGTCAACAAAGTAACGAAGAGGAAGAGGAAAAATCCCACATTCCATACAAGATCTTGCACATTTTCCGCAAGATCGTTCATCCAAACCAGATCACCTTTCCAAGGATGCTGTTCGCTGTTGCACAGTACGCCACAAGAAAAACTGGTCACGAACCATCGATCGAGGCAGAAAGGAGAAACATCTTTGGAATTGCTGCAAGATTGTACTTCTTACGTAAGAAAATGGGGTATTAAAGTGCGAAATATGCTCATGGGTCAAAAGGACGGGACTGCTGTTAGAAATTCTTATGAAAGAAGACATGTTGGAGATATGAAGAAGTAAAAACTCGAAGCCCTTAAGCCAAATTTTGTGTTGCCAAGCAGGATTTAAAAATGAGAGAGAAAGAAAGAAAAGCCATCATCAATGAAAAGAGGAAATCATATTCTGTTTTCTTTATTAAATTGATCAAATGAAAGAGGGAACACGAAACTGCGGCGGAAGCCAAACATATGGTGTCTTGCTGCGTGGGAATATGGTGTGAGCATCCTGTGAATGTGAACATGTTTTTTGATCTCGTTTTGCCTGAAGGAAATTAATTCAAACAGAGTTTATTTTTTTTCTTTCTTTCGTCAAAACTGTTGTAGCTATGACATTTTCCGGAAGGATGTCTTATTCGCTACACCAAATAGAGAAACGACGCGACGATGAGTGCAGATGTTCCGACTTTAAATGACTTGTTTGTGTGACTGCTTTGATCTTTGAAAAAGGAAAAAACAATGTTTATAAATTGTAAACTCACTCCATGGGATTACAACTTTATTTTATAGAATGCGTGTTGTGGTTTGCTTGCATAACATGTGGCCATTTGAAGTACTAGAATGTCATCTGTCATCTGTGCGGTTGATATGAGAATCGTTCTTTGATATCAAAGATATGAATATCTTGTATTCTTTAATTTGAGGTATTGCTGTAGGCCTTTTTGAGTTGGGGAATTACATTTTGTGTTTAGATGAATAGTGCTTAAAGAAGCACCGAGGTATTCAAAAATATATTTTATAGTTTTGTAGGTTGTAACATTTCATAATACGTCAGTTGCTGTTTGAAACTCAAATATGCAACTGCCATAGGTTAGGTTTAAATCGCTGTCAGGATAACAACTGACACTTAGACCAATATTAGGTCCATTGTGATACCATAAGAATTATGTGAGGGAGTACCTCACTTAACAAAACCATTTAGAGCTCTTAATAAAGCGAAAGAGTTGAAGGGTATCTGTGTTCGCCAGATCGCTTAGATCATCACAAAAATATTTTTCTATACGCAGTTTTCTTTTGAGGGAGAGTGCAGGACATGTGCAGAGGAGGTGTGGGACTGTCTCTTCCTCCTCCTCATCAAAGCAGCTTCTGCAGAAGTCGTTAGATGCCGAGTCTTACAACTGCTGTAACACACAGTTAAAATATTCCTACCTTCACAGTGCGAAAGCTCACCTATCAAAAAAACTGAAACTATCCAAAACAAATTAACCGAACTAACTCAGTAAATGAAACCGAAATGTTATGATGTGAAACTTAAAGCAGTTTTCGTTAAGTCATTACATTTTAAGTGCTATCCAATAGCTTAAAGGAAAGTTATATTGTTTGAAAATACTATGCAAATCCTTAACTTCTATGATGAGTAGACACAAGTCGTCTGAGTGGCTCCTTTCGAATTATTGCTTGTGCTTGTTGCTCAATGGCGAAAGGAAAATCTCCTCATTCTTACTCTATCTCTGTCCCTGGTTTTTTTTTTACTGTCAGAACCCACATGAAAAGTCGGGCCTAAGATCACTAAAATCCAATTCTACTCTCTGCTAATTCGATTCGATAGAATAAAGGCAAACACTTCAGGTCCAACGAGTGACACCTGTGGCACTCTCCTTTGACATTGCAATTTCCACAGAAAATCATGAAATACCTTTCAAATAATCTTTAACCGCTGCCTTTCGATCTTCATCGATGACAACTCCCCCTTGAACACCATTGCCCACTACCACACTACCACACACACATCTCTTGAACACAAAAATCGATTCAGTGAAACAGAAATCGCACATTAAAATAAAACCTGCTCCGAAAATCTAGGTGCGCCCCCTTTTTACTCAAAATTGCACATAAAATATCAAATATCTATTGCATCCATAACATGACTTACGGCTTCTTCAATTACGTCTGCTTATTTCGCTGTTGTTAGCGATTCAGTTTGAATATTCTCCCATAGCCATCCAGATAGGTATACGAATAATAAATCCGCAAACTTTTCATTCCAACTCGTCGTTGCTGTCGCGAGTACTGAGCTCTGTTTATACACATATATAGGTATTTGTACCTGTATCAATAAAAATTTGTCTGTGTCCGCAGCAGCACAGGCTTAGCTTCACCTGCAGTTAATTCTTCGGGCTCTGTGGCGCGTATTCATGTTCAAACATGAACAGAAATGCTAAAAGCCAACAGCTCCAAGCGTAAGTAACTTCGTATAAATTCCCACAGCCAGCAAAATACGAAAGATACACAACAGCTTTTAAAAAAATTGAACCTCGCAGCTCGCACATCGCACAACTCCTCGCCTCTGCTGCTGCTTCTAGATCCAACTCCAAGCCTAGTATGCGCAATCTGGGTAAAAGAGTTTCTCAGGCCAAAAAGTAAAGTACATTGGTAGATTGGTACATAGCTGCGGATACTAGATATAACTGCTTTACATGCTTGCTTGCAGCAGATGCCGGTTTTTTCAGCTACTTTTATTGTATCTTTGTATCTCTGCGCCAACGAACGAGTTCAGAATCATAATCGACCATAAGAGAAGAAGTGAAAAAGCAAAACAAAAAATAACGAAAAAAAACGAATGCTGAGCTCAAACAACCTTGCCTCACCTTGCTGTGTGTGAAAATGAGGTAAAGATACAACAACAACACCGCACTGCACAAAGAGACAAATACCTGTAATCAGCTGCTGGACTAAATATGATCAAACAGGTCGTACGGATTGTTTCGTGTATCTACAGGTTTTTGTTTCTCGACACTGCGAGTAGGTACGGTACCTCTTCAACAAACATCAGCTGTTCGATCTTGTATTTCATCATTTTCGTATAGATTCCTATTGCTTATTCGATTTCTTATATAGATATGAGGTCGATGAGTAATTTTGGATTTGAAGTTGGGATTGTAAATATGCTTATGCTTCTACCACCCACCTGATTAAATATTTACAAATCGATTTGTCACCCAGTATTGTATGACACTATGGAAACAGGAAAGGAATGCCAGATGTTTACCTAGGCCAGGTAGTACAATTCTCTGATATCCGCAGTGATCAAATAGTGAAATATCAATAGGCACCAATATAATGCCGATACTCTTTGGAAATACCTTTGTACTCATCAAAAATCAAACAAAGATCTGGCAGAGGATTTAAAGATTTGCACACACACACAGTCGAACGAGGGGATGAACTTCGAGATCTTTGTGGGAATCATATATTGAGAGTTGGGAAGTTGGGATACATTTTATTTGATTTGGCAAAAGTGATGACGATACACTTAAAATTCAAATAAAATTTCACACGGTGGATAAACAACGTGGATGTGGATGATAATGGTTTGTTTGGATTTTGTGTTGAAATAGTTTTTCTTGATTTGAGACAGAAATGCGTAGAGAGATACAATTTCTTTTGTTGGTTTTTTTTAGTTTGTCATTTCGAACTCAACAGCTAATTATGCTGAAGAGGAATTATAGCTAACGAAAGAGTTTGACACGAACGTGTAAAGTGATTTGTTAACCATGAAAGAATGGTAAAAAAACACTATATCCACAACCTTTTCTTCATCTGCGTGTCGGAAAGTGCGTGAGTTGTTAAGAAAAAGTCTCAACGAATCGATAATAATCAGTGTATTTAGTTTAAATTGCAAAGTGAGTAGATTCAATTTGGAAGTTTTTTTTTCTAATTTGTGGGAATTGGGGCAGTAGTTTGAGTTTTTTGGTAGCGTTTGGCAATTAGGGCCGGTTAAACGTAACGTAAATACAGAGATTTAACATGGCCCTTAAGTGGTACCTATTTCATTGCAAGAATGTCATAGGACGAAACCCAAACACAAGATTTATACCCGCAACAAGCAGTAACATCACACATGTAGGTACTTGCAATTTTCTGTCGAAGAAAAGCAGACTTTTTATTGTGAATTTGGCCCATTGACAATCATTCAAATGGTTGGAACTGCAAGACGCCTTATGCGCTACACTTTGTAAATTACGCCCAATTAACAATGAACAGTCTAAGGACACGTCCTGGTAGCTGGGCGGAAGAGCGATAACGCTCAGTCTACAACTTTGTTCTAATTTTGCCACTTTGCCGCTCAGTAGGTACGTATCCGTGCCCTTAACGGAACGTGCTTCACAATCCAATTCGAGTGTAAAGTTTATTGTCAAATACCGTTTAAGGCAAGTACACGGTAGTACATTCTTCAACGCACTTGATCAAGCAAAAAATAGTGAATAGCTCTCGCTCATTGACGGATTAATAGGCAGCCAGCTGCTCAAGCAGATCAACTCATTGTTCGGTAGTTCCTTTCAATTCCTTTGAGAACATACATAAAATAAAATAAATAAATAGGGTGGCGCAACAGAGCGAGAAGCCCTTGGGCCTAGCGCGTTTCTCACAACCATGCCTTGTGAGGAAATGGAGGGGACCTACAATTTTCTGCCGGTTCCGAACGGCTAATCGAGAAAGCGCTTTTCATGGCAATGAATAACGGAGGACTTGCCAATTCCTCGCGAAAAGCGATACCCGTGGAAAAAACATTTTTGCCTCTGTTGGGATTCGAACTCGAACCTCTGAATTAACAGGCGGACATGCTCATTTTCATTTTTCAAAAATGAAATGATGCGGACATGCTATCCATCACACCACGGGTACAACATACATATGAAAAGAAAAAAATTATCACAAAAACAATCGGTTTCATCGTAAGCCCAGTTGTGTGCGTGGTGCCGGATGGGATAGTTGTGATCCTTTCTAGATCAAAAAACTTGTAACATAGTCATAACCTTTCAAAAATGCATCAAGCAAATGGAAAAAAATGGCGTACACTTCTAGAACACGATCAAGTTTATGTCTCCGAAAAGGCGCCATTCACGGGGCGTTTCATCCTCAGTCGATAATACCTACAAACGTCACGACTTGAGCCATCGAACCATGCCCTGAAAAATTTCACAAGACTTTTTAAGACTTAAAGTGACAGAAGGTCCTGAGTACATAACTTTTGTTATTTTCGCCTGTACACTGTCATATGGACACCCATCACTGTACAACCCACTCGTGTCGGAAGTTTCGTTGAGATTGCGAAATGCGACTCTGGACTGTCTCATGGAAAACAGTCCCATTCACAATCTAGCTTATTGGAAGCGACCGAGGTCTTTTCGATCGTCCGTACGACCTTCGCAACGAGAACTGCCAGGCCACCATATTCACGTTCCGCGTTAACGATCAGTATACGATTTGCTTTCGAAAATAGTAGCGAAATAGTCTACAACTTGAGTCATGCGCGTGCCTAAGGTGAGAGTTTATGTTGAACCAACACTGAATATTCATAAACAAATTCCAATTTAAGATCAAATATCAACAAGAGATATCATCGCTTTGAAATTTACTCTTGTATGTTGAACCAGTCAAATGGGAAACACATCCATTTCCACCGGCAACAATTTGCATTACATTTTCGATTCAAACAAACACAAATTCTTACCCTTTCTCCATATCTAAATATTCCCACAAATTGGTTTATCTTCAATCTCGAGTGCTTCTTATTTGTTTTTAAAAAAAGTAAACTTCTACCATTTAATCCCTTCGCAGTGGCATGGAATTCCCAATTCCCATCTCAAATAAATTTGTACAGTGTAATCTTTTATCGACAAGAGAAACTAAATAAATAACACATTCCAAATACCACAGATAAACAAAATCCCACAGAACAGAAAAAAACTGAAGAAATAGATACAAATTCTAACATGCAAGTAGGTAAGAGTACATAACACGCATTGCATTTGGGCTGGGGTGAATAAGAATCGCCCACTTAAAAAGGAAAAACATTGGACGTTTGGACGTGATTGTAATCATAGCTGAGTACCTATAACCAACGAGAAAAAAATGTCCATTTAATCGGCCCCGATCGATAAATAATCACACAACTATATGTAATCTCAAGAGACTAGAGTAGAGTTTATCAAGTCACTTTGTTCACAAAGTTGAGAAATTTTTTTTATGAAAATATTTCGTAACATAGAAAAATGGAAAGTCGATTAAAATTTGATTTGGGCCATTTAATTAGTGAAAACTTTTGTGGATCTTAAACAGGCCGAGATAAAAATGACGAGTCTTGTCCAATTATAATTAATGAGAAGCGAGAAGAGTTCAAAGTGCAACCGAATGATTAGACGCTCGTGTGCGTGTCACCGTCACACTTTGATGATTCGATTAATTACTGCAAAATCAGCTATTCAAATACAACACCAATCGGCGAATATTTTATTACTCTTTGGCTTTGGCTTGGGAATTAATTGCGTGCATAGTTTACATAAATCAATTCCAAGTAAGCCATTAATTACTATGAAAAACAAAAGAAAACAAAAAAAAAAATTACTAATCTGGAAAAGTTGAATAGAGGTAAAAACTATTTCAAAAATTACTAAAAAAGGAACACAATCCCACAGAACTTAGTCGGGTTAATTTTTATAATTTAAGAAGCATTGAAACCGGATTAGATGAATAGCCTGTTTGTTTACGTACTTTCTCATGGCCTTTGGGAGATTATCTTCTATCTTCATCGTTAACTAGGTGTGTTTATGATTGCCTCTGCCGATTATATATTTTCTGAGGTTGTTGGTTATAGTAGATGATTAAGTCAGGAAATATGGTAAGCAGAACCAAATAAATACTCTACAATGGTATAATTCCTAGATCGTGATTTATTATAGGGTTCTTGGCTTTAAAACTGGATTAAGAGGCTCGGATATGCAAATATCTTGAGGTAGCTAAAAGCTTTTCGAATATCATCGTGTGACTGGGGGTTATT
Source organism: Melanostoma scalare (assembly GCA_949752695.1). Taxonomy (NCBI): domain Eukaryota; kingdom Metazoa; phylum Arthropoda; class Insecta; order Diptera; family Syrphidae; genus Melanostoma; species Melanostoma scalare. The sequence continues at coordinate 8,013,552 of OX456986.1, read as the reverse complement.
GATTGGAAAAAGTCAACAGAAAACTAAATAACTGTATAAGGAGACATAATTGGCGATTTTGCATGCATAAAATATGAATAACGTTTCTTTTGGTGACAAATCCTTTGATAAATAGATAGACAACAAAAAGATTTGAAAAATCTCATAATGACAAAACCTCACATGATTAGCTACTAATTTGTAAGGCCATGAGTCTCCACATTGCATGTTGTGATGAATTTTGCATGTAAATGCAAAACAATAGACATAAAATCAGTCTCCGCAGACAGCAAAACAAAAAAATGTCTTGCAATTCAATTGTTTAAGCAAATTCCTTCGTTTATGATTTTTTTGTTAAGGCCAAACACCAATAGGTCTTCAGCTGGATTTACTTGATCTTATGGCTCTGAACACTTTAATTTCCCTTCACTGCGAAAAAACATATATTTTGACAGTGGCAATGGACTTAATGATCGATCAACTTACTCACCCACGCGAATTATCTTCACAATAAAACGGGACAAGACGCCAATTAGAGGTTTCATTTTAAGCAGTTCGCTATTATTTAGAATAGATTATAACTTTTGACAGATAATAAGCTATAACGATGATGAAATTAAACTACACATACTTCCACAACTTATTGTTGGATACACCACAATTTGCTATGAATGGGTAAAAGTTTTGCTGAAAATTGACTAAATAAGCGTAAAATTTCGGGAATGAAGTGGAATGACTTAAACGGTGGATCGGTCTGTGACAAGTCATTTACGAAATTTAGTGACCATGACTTGTATATATTATGGCCTTGGGATAGCGAAGTAACGGGCAAAATACTTCCACAGCTCTTCAGCAGAAATAACTCTCTGGTCGAGTAATTTCCCGGTATCATATGATGACCATCAGAAACTATTAAAACTCGATTGGATCTGTTATTTTGGACTCCTGTATCAGCTGTTCACGTGGATTGATCATTATAAATCTCATAATCCAACGAAAGATTCAGTCTCAGAACCAAGAACTATTCCGTCCGCTGAACATGTTTTAGCTTTTTCTTAATATTGGTGGAAGAGCTGACTTCATAAATCGCATTCGATTTTTTCAGTTAATTTATAAGCTTTAACATATCTTCTACAATACATTTTCGGCGTCATGAATATCGTGAAACATTAGGTTTGTTCATTTAAGCCTAACAAGTATTGTGGTACCCGTGTGGTGTGATGGATAGCATGTCCGCCTGTTAATCCAGAGGTTCGAGTTCGAATCCCGACAGAGGCAAAAATGTTTTTTCCACGGGTATCGCCTTTCGCGAGGAATTGGCAAGTCCTCCGTTAGTATTCATTGCCATGAAAAGCGCTTTCTCGATTAGCCATTCGGAACCGGCAGAAAATTGTAGGTCCCCTCCATTCCCTCACCAAGGCATGGTTGTGAGAAATGCGCTAGGCCCAGGGGCTCCTCGCTCTGTTGCGCCACCCTATTTTTTTTTTTATTTTTAAGTATCGAGCAATCCTTTTCGTCAATGAAAGACGCTAAAATTCTCTGGGATTTTTCCGAATTAAATTTTCAAAGAAATGATTTCCTGTTTATTTCTTTTCAGTGAAGTAAATACCTACAGCTCAAGTTTTATAAATTTCAAGGCATGATATTGCGTATTGGTCTATCATTACCACTTAGGTTCGTCAAGGAAAAGTGATTTTTTTTGGCAGATAAAGGGATTGTCAAGAAAGGATGGTCGACCATTGATAAAACTTAATAAACGAAGTTACTGAAAAGCTCCCGTTCTGTAATTTAGCACTACTTGTCACTCTGTAAAAGAGCCAATGAAGCCCTAGATATCATTTGGCAACCTTTTAACTTTGGAGTATTCGAGCCATATTCAGTCTAAACGAATTGGTACCCATATAATGTAGGTATGTACCTTTATACTCTAGAATTCGTGCTTATTTCTTCGAGTACCTAGTTCCTAATTTCGACAAATTGTGTTTTGACTGGGCACTTGACTCAAAGCCTCTGGATTTCGTCATGCATGAGATTTTATTTCAAATTCAAAGTTTTGGTATATTATAACAAGGCGCAAAAGCTGGCTGTCCTAAGGGCCAATTTTGGACAGAAAACGATCGTTATTCAGCTAAAAACACTTGAAAAAGCGATGGTAAATTCCGAAAAAAGGAAGGTTTTACTTTCATTAACTCGATATCATTTTTGCAAAAAGATATCAGAAAAAATGAAAAGAACAATTTACTGAATCTACTTATTACCTATAAAAAAATCATCTGGGGCCGAATTACCGCACACGTGATCGAGTAAGACGTGACTGAATTATGTGCTTTTGCTATTAATTCTCTAGTTATCGAACCCTTTAGAACAGCAATTTGACAATGCTCGGGTTCAATGAAATTAAGGTTTTCAGATAATCTAACTTTTTTCGACCTCTGATAGGTCAGAAGTCACATATCAAAAGAAAAACTGAAATTCTGGCCAATCAGAGTTCGAAAAAAGTTGGATTATCTGAAAAACTTAATGCGTTTGAACGCGCACATTCTTTCATCAGTATATTTGAACGAATTGAAGTCAGTAAATGAACAACAGACTGATGTTGTGTTGTGTCATATAGAACGAAGTTTGAAAGAAAAACAGTACTTTACTTACTCACTCGATCACTGATGCGGTAATTCGACCCCTGCTATATATCAAAAAATTGAAGTCCAAAGAAGTCAATTTAAGAATTTTGACTACAAAAAACTAAGGCCCAGACTTTTTGGTTCCAATTCGGTATATCAACTCAAATGTCACAAAGAAAATTTGTCTTCGTTAGCAAACAACGTAAGACACCCTAAAAAATAAAATCCCCTTGCATTAGCTTTTTCCAGATAAGGTTATCTTTTATAGAAAACATTTTTAGGTCATGTGACGACACCCTAATTTCCATGCCAACTAAAAATTGTTTGTCTACAAATATTATTCAAGTAAATAAACCATTAATCGATGAATTATGACATTACCACTCTAAGGAATGTTATCAAGCTCGAGTAGAATTTTTATCTAAGGTTTGCACATGATAAAGTAACAGGAAGCAGACATTGGAATTCATATAATAAACAACAATTTAGAGTCTGGAGCAACTTCTACGCATTTGTGGAATAAAATAACAAACGGTAGGTGGGTATCTACAGCACATTTGTTTGAATGCCAATCTTCGCCATCATTCATTTGGAATTGAGAAAGCAATTAAGAGAAAAAGTGAGAAGAAATTCTATTTGCCTATCTTCGAGCCAGTGTGAGATGCTCAAAACTTGATTTTCGGTATTTTCTTCTTTAACGGTTTATTTGACATCTGACTCATGAATGAAAGTTACCAATTCTGTAATGGTCAGCGAGAAACTGTCATAAATAATGACAAAGAAGAAAGAACTTCCTACTCATGGTAGAGAGACAAAAAAAAGACGAACTTTTTTTTTTAGTATTTTCTTGTGTTTTGGAGCATAACCGGTAAAGTACGAGTGCGATTAGGGAAGGGACTATCTACCTCTTTTAACCCCCATAGTATGAACTCATTGCGCGATTGAAAAGAGACTTTAATTATACTGAAATAATTGACATGATCTTTGAAAGCTGCCAGCGGAACAAATTAAGGTAGCTTTGAGTGCGTCTAAACTTGCTTTGCGTAGAAAATTAAAAAAAAAAAGAAGACTCATGTAGGTTACTTACAATTTGTGTTAATTCCGTGATCGGCTTGTTGTGGTGATTTGTTGGTGGTGGCGATGGTGACGACGATGACGATGAGGTCGAATTTGTTAGTTTATTATTCCTTGGGGGAGTCGGCGGTGGCACCGGACTCCCTTGATTGATATTAGTGCCGCTGCAATCTTTCGAATTGCGATTTGGCGATAGACGAGATGGGAAACTAAGAGTTTTGGTCCACTGTGCAAGACTACGAACCATTTTGTGGTTTTTTTTTTGGTTTTTCACTTGGGTCGGTAATTTTTTTCAAATTTTTCTTATAAAACTTCACTGAATTTTGTAAATAAAATTTTTCACTTTATTTAGTTCTCTTAATTCACAGTTCACTTTTGCTGTTGTCAAACGTTAAAGTTTTTCTTTTATGTTTTCACGCGATCGTCTTTTAAAATTTATTTGTCTTCGGGAGAAATTTAAGTAAAAAGACTAACCTCAATGGCGGGCGAGAAACAACTAATCGTGTGTGTAGTTGCCAACAAACTGAAGTGTACGGTATTTCATTGGCAGTGTTGTGTGCTGCTGCCGTAGTCCATGTCCATGGACGGCTGCAAAGTGTGATTGAATATGGTTGAAAGAAGAAATTGAAAAGAAACTATGTGACAGAGACAGACGCCCACTCTGCCATACTCGTTAAAGAGTGTGACGGAGCAAAAACATAAGCAGAGAGACTCAATTTCTTATTCTCTCTTCCAGCAATTGGTTCAATTTTGAAAGTCGCCCATGTTTTGGTGTTAAATTTGCTTTCAACTTCTTGTATGCTGCACAGCAAAACATTTTTTTCTTTTGCTTTTTTTTGTGTTGGAGTTAATTGAAACGTGTAATATTTGTATACCCATCTCTCTTGCCAGAATATGAAAGAAAAGAGATGGAGAACTATTAAATTGGCAGATGTGCAGCAGCAGCACTCAATAGCCGATGATATTACGAACGATACACAAAACAACTGCTTGAGTGCTTGCCTGGCATGTTGCAGGAAAATGCATGCAGTTGGTTAGATTTGGATTGCCCGCAGTTGGGTTTTTTATTACTCCTTCATCATCATCCACCCTGTTTATTTTGTTATGTTTTTGAATTTAATTTCCCCTTTTTCTTTTGTGGAGTTGTTTCTCGCTTTTAGTTCGATTTGGTATCGGTTTTGCTTTTGATCTAGGCAAGGTTTAGGTTGGTTGAAGAAATCAGCAGCTTGCGGGCGATTTGTTTTTGCATTCACTCTCTCCTTCCTACACGATATACGACCAAAGATGAAAGCCGTTTGTTTTTATTTATTTTATGTTTGTTTTTAGGTACCTACATAATGGCATATTTCTCGAGGTCATCGACAGTAATAAGTGCCGTTTGCTTGAGCACAAATTGATAAGAAATAAACGTTATCTAGGTATTGGGGTTTGGGAAAGAAATAAAGCCTTGGAACAACAAGGAAGTTGGACAGTATACTGCCCTGTGGAATAGAATGTGTCACAGAAAAATTTACCAAACATTTATCGAAAAGAGTGCTTTTTGAAAAAGAACTTATTACGGCTCCTGAAACATTTTTTTAGTACCTACATACCTACCTACACAACTTCCTTTAACGAAGTGTTAATAACGAAGGTTTATTTTGTAATTCGGTACAATTCGTCCTGACAGACCTTTCCTGGTGTGTTATTGAAAGGGAGACAGAGTACCTATTCACTGGGCGATTTTTACAACCAAGACTTAGCTTCTAAGCCAGGCGTAAGTATACTTAACGTTTGATGGGAACCCTTATTCCATTCACGTGTGATTTTTAAAAAGCTTTTAAAATAATATAAAGAAACCCAAAAGCAGTATAGGTACATAGATACAAATTTGGGAACACGTCAACTGAACTTCTGAGAGGTAGTAGGTATCAAGTTTCCTTGAAATTGCCCCAAAGTGAAGCCACTGATGCAAATCTACTGTTCTTCGTCCTGAACAATGCTAGAGGCTCTTCATAACCCGATATAAAATGACTAAATGTAAAGCTGTTATTTGTAAATCGTATTCGTTTTGTTGTAGCATTGCTTCACAAAACACGATTAATCACACGCTTTTATTTTTATTTGCCTTAAATTGATTTGAGGTCAACCGTTGAATCTGAAACACCAGCTGCTTCATAATCTGTTTCAAGCTGTAAAATAAATTGCACAGAACTGTCTGCATCTCTATATGTACCTACACCTCGCCCCTTTTTCGTTTAACCTACATCTGAACATCACAATTGATTGCATTTGTGAGCTGATGTTTTCTGATCGATACTCTTTGTCATGATTTTAACTTTTTTCTGCAATTCAGCTGTGATTTAAGAAAATTCAGGTAGAAAATTGCGTTCAGGATCTACAAATTTCAATAAATACTTTATCGACACACGACTTCTTTGCAGATATGTATGTAGGTACCTACCCATACGACTGTTGTAAAGGCATTTGCTTTGTTACTCCGAATCCAGGTGACAATATAATCGAATTTTTGAATTTTTATCCGCCTCTTTATTGAAACATTTTTCGTTTATACCTACACACACAAAATACCTATTGGAATAAAGATGAGCCATAAAAGACAAGAAGAAGTTGACCATACCACTTTCCTTACCAACTCACTCACTGTAGCAGGTGTGATCAATTCAAAATTGACCAACAGAAGAAGTAAAACTGCTACGCGAGTGGTTTTCGATCGTTCAACCTTGACAAGGCCGTTGGTGGATGGACTTTTTTGAAAGATTTAAAAAATGAATTCTCTTCTCGCACGCCTCCATGGTTTTCGTTTTCTCTTTTCTTTTTTTTTTAGTGCCTTTCTGTACCCACGCAAGTGTTATGGTTTATTGTGTTGCGTTTTAGAAATGGTCTTTTATGAATTGGGTCATTTGACATCAAAATGTAAAATTGTTGTTTAAGTTCAAACTGACAGGTTTTCATACGTTAAACTTTTGACCGAAGCAATAAATTGGTGTAAGTTTTGACTTGCCATTCATAGGCAAGAGAAGTTTAAGTTTAAACAAATTTTTGGATATTTAACTTCAACTTCCAATAGCTTCCTCTTAAGGATAGTTTTCCCCTCAAAGAATAACGTGAAGAATTGTCAACATTTCTTCTAAGTTCGTATAGATCAAATGATTTGTTGCAAAATCAGCAATTAAAATATGGGCACAATTGACACTGTCCTTTTCTTCAAATCAAAAAGTAGGTTAGGTTAGGTTTAAATGGCTGAAATATTCAACTTGCTGGTTGAGATCGGTAGAACGGTTTCAATTTCTGGCGAGTTCATCGGCTTTGCAGTTAACTGGGATATCTCTGTGCCCGGCATCTAAATAAGGTGAACATTGAACTGTTTAGCCATTTCCCTAAGAGATAGGCGACAGTTAAAGGCGGTTACTGAGTTCATAGAAACAGCGCCGAGTGATTTGAGGGCTGCTTGACTGTCTGAGAAGATCCGGATATTCGCATGTTTTCTTTTAGCCACTATAGGACCTCTTTGATGGTCAGAATTTCCGCTTGGAACACGCTACAGTGGTTTGGAAGGCGGAATGAGAGACTTACATTGAGTCTGTCTGAGTACACCCCGCAGCCGATCCCATCTTCGGTTTTTGAGCCATCTGTACAGAAATATTGAATAAAATCTATCAAGAATTCCTCGTCTTCCCAGAAACTAACGCCAAGTGATTTATTCTTGAAAACTTTGCTGTGAATTAGGCAACCAAAAATGTGTACAAAATGAAGATATTGCTGTTGAAACATGTGGTTCAACTAAATTGCAAGATTTTGTAACTTATTGAGTGCCTTTCTCTTCAAATGTCTCGAATGAAAATAACTCTTATGTAATCATTTTATTCCAGGTTGAATTGACTTTACCTAGTGGGCGAGATTATACCACAAAGCGTCCGTTGACTTATATCTTGAGCAACAACGTTCAACTTCTCGTGGTACACGTGGCATGATGGTTATCATGTCTGCCTGTTCAAAACAGAGGCAAAAATGTTTTTCCATGGGTATCACCGTTCGGAACCCACAGGGAAATATAGGTCCCAACCATTTCCTCATCGGGCATGGTTGTGAGAAATGCTCTAGGCCCTGGGGTTCCTCGCTCTGTTGGGCCCCCTTATTATTTATTTTACGAGACTAGCATAAGTGCCATACCTACTTCAAGTCTAAGAAAATTTATATCAATACGTAGCGTTTCTCAAATAAAAGAAAAAATTTGGTTCGCAATATTTCCCAAAAATCACAAAAAACTGAAAATTTTGCAAATTTCCATAAATGTCCGTATTTGTCCGAAAATATCAGCAATAGTCCGTAAAATTCAGCAAATATGCCAAAAATTTCTTGGCAAGGTTCCCAAAGGATCTCAAAGGTCCGCAAACCGCAATTACCCGCTAATTCCGCAATAGTCCAAAAATCCTGCACAGTGAAAATTCGCAAAATTGTTTTGAAAAAGTCAAACTCCACAATTATTCGCCATGGTTCGGAAAAATCTAAAATTATTCGCCAAAGCAAGCGAAATAAGTAAAAGTTCGTAAAAGACTAAAAATTCTATAAATGTCCCAATAAATAACAAATTTCATAACTTTGAGCAACAGTCAGAAAAGTTCGCAAAAATCGAAATATCCCAACAAAAAGCAAATGCCGTAGTTTTCTGAAATTACACACGAAAATCCACAATTTGTCGCCAAATCTGCAAAGTCCATTTAAAATTCGCAAAATTTCTTCAACTATCGGCAAATTTCAGTCCTAATTTCTTTGCCTCATCAATTGTCAGCAAAAGCTTTCAAAATTTCGAGAATTACAGCAACTGCCCTCAAAAGCATGTGAAACTCCGTAATTGTACGTAATTAACCACAAGAAACTGCCTGAATCCGCAATTGTCTGCAGCAGTCCACAAACTACGTAACTTTCCATGCCACAAGAATAATCCTGAAAAATTTTATATGTATTGATGCTCATCACAACTTTCCATAATCTTCTATTCACTATCTACTTACTATTTAATCAATAGCCTAAAAACTATTTTTAATTATCAATCCGATTGCCTTATTGATGACGTGGAATAAAAAAATATTTTTCGTATATTTATATCCTCGATAGTATAGTGGTCAGTATCCCCGCCTGTCACGCGGGAGACCGGGGTTCAATTCCCCGTCGGGGAGCAAGAGACTAGCAGTCTAAAATAATTCTTTTTTTTTAACAAAAACTATTTTATTATTTTATGGGAAAATATAAATGAAAAATTGTCGTCAACAATAACGAGAAAAATAGGTCCTATCATGAATTAGAGTTATCCTCAAGAAGTCGATACTATTTTACGACTTTTTATTGAAAAATTCTACATAGCCGTACAAATTTAATCGAAATTTATTCTAATGCAAATTACAACATTGCCAGTCGCATAGTGAAAGCAGCCAAAAGATTCATCAAAAAATGGTGTCTCTAAGAACTTGTTTTCGTTCTGTGTTTTTTTTTATTAAAATCCAAGTAATAAAATATTCTTATCAGTATCACGCCAGCATCACTAATTCAAACATTCCTTATCTATTTCGCCTGTTGTAGACTTCTTCGTCAGAATTCAAAAGTATCGTCAACCATGAGTCACTTTACAGTGTCACACCGCGCGCCATTCTTTGTATGTAATCCTCTCATCCTCCGGTGTTATAAAACCATCATCCGTAAATTTGATGTCAATATTTACACCCAGGTATAAACAAGAACCGATACCTTCACTAACAGGACATCCCGCAGAACAATTCGTAACACTTGATTACATTGGTTGGCTTTGTTCTTTGGGTTTTTACCACACACACGATCAAGCATGTTGCTGCCGCGTGCTTCCTTTTTGTGAACAGTTTCTACGCTTCATTACAGCAGCCTGCGTCTCAAGATCATAGAATTTCTGGAGGCAATCATAAAACTTCTGGTTGCTGAGAATTGAGGACAATGGTGATATCCTGCATCCTGCAGATAATAGTTTTCAACTGACTGCATTATATACTATCAGCGCGCCTTTATTTGTGCCACCCAGACAGGTATAAAGAATAAACGAATATTCCCTGAACTGCGGTATCAATCCGAATTCTAAGACTTGAATCCGGTTTACCTCATCTCAATGAAATTAGGTGCTGATTGGCATAGAGTTTCAAGAAAAGGAAGCCATTCTTCTCCAGCACAAGGACATTTTTGGAGATAAGTTAATGGAGGAGTAGAGCTGAAACATCATTTTTGGAGGGAAGGCACTTCACTAATACTCAAAGTTTAATCTAAATTGCCTGCAGCTGCGTCTTATGCATTAAATTCGAGGTCTAGGGTGGGCGCCAAATTCATTTATTCCCCCTGGACATTAATCAAATTACATTAAATGATTCTTATCGTTATTCCTTTAACGAATCGAATTGCAACAACACCGTGGCGCTATGTAGGGAAAACACTTCTTAAATGCGTCTAATTCCCATCAGAATTATTATTTTTTTTTTAAAGAAGTTTTGTCTGACAGCTCAAGCTGTCAAAGATTATACTCAATTCCTCAACAGACGCGAGTGTTCTAAAGATGAAGATGATTAATTTTTGGTGGCAATGTCATCCCGAAGAAGTGAGGGAATATGTCTTACCTATAATTGGAATTGAAGATTAGAATGCATTAACTTTTTGTCTTGGACATGTAATTATATATGTTAAAGGTCAGATAGTGAAATGATTGGGGATCGCTTATTAATGATTGTGTATTGTCTTATTGTAAGCTGTTGGTCGAACAATGAATCATTTCTTATCCAGCAATCAAAAAGGTATTACTTTACTTACATTTTTTAACTGTGTGTGGTGGGATGTCGAATGTGACGTACATTTACTTGTGTACTTACATAAGGAGGGAAAAAACACAGGAATAAATAGCAAACCAAAAAACGAAGAGATATTTTGAAGAAAAAAACTGAATTTCGTGACGATAAAATAGAAATAAAAGGTTAGTTTAATTTTTACCAGTAGAACCACGTTTCCTCAGATGATAATTTCTTTTCTTAAGTAAGTTTTTTTCATAAAATCGTTAGTTTGTTTTTCACTTTCTGATGACAAAAAACACTAAATAATAATAAATAAATAGTAAATAATAAAATAATAAATAAAAATTTTTTAAAAATTGTTTTTTTCCAAAATTTTACTTTTAGACTTGATTACTCAAAAACCATTCACTTAATTATCTTGAATTAAAATGCTTATGAAAATATAAGCTTTGAGTTTGTGGTAATAAGTTGCTTAGGGACCAGTTATAGCGATCAGGAAGAATTTTTAAAAGGAACATTAACAATGTTTTCGTTAGAATTGAATAACAAATGTTATTCCAATCGATGGCAAATAAGCCATTTGCTAAAAATGCTCAATTGAAGTACCTATTATTTTCTGTCTAAATTGTATTTTTCTATTTTCCTGTTACAGTTTCATTTTTGTGTCAGCTGATTGAAATTTCATTATTTTAATTTTTTTCGCGTGCATTGCATAAGGAAAACCAGTTGCTGGTGTGTGGCTGCGAAGGGTTGAGAAACTGGCAACTGACATCTTTTTCCTGTTCGCTATAAATGCTCATCAGGAAAAAATTCATGTTTCCATTTGTCTCAACTTTTCCTGATGGTTGATCCTTATCGCTATAATTGGCTGCATAGCTGATTTTTAATAATTTTTTTAAATTAAGTCAATTTTTGTTAAATGGCCCTTTCCCCTAAATGGAAGCAGATGGACCCCCATCCCAAACGATTTATTTTTTTATTAGAATATGGCCAAGAATCATATCCCAAAAAGTATGTAACATGAATCAATGTACATTCTGTGTAAGGTGGGTCATCTAGTGGTCTCTCTCTGGTCTCTGAATCATAGTTTTTTTTCACACTAACAGCTGTTTTTCAGAATCATACCTCCGTGGTGTGAAATGAGTTTCTTAATTTTTTAACAACTGTGGGAATTGTTTAAAATTTATTTCCAAAGTGAGTGTTGTGTACCCCAAACGCGTTTTTTTTTTTTTGAAAGAAGTTTTGCCGAAGTGAAGAACCTAACCCGATTGGATTCCTCGGAGCAAAGATTTGATGCATTTGGACTTTGTTTGTAAACAGCTTGAATTACCGATTCTATGCGAACAATCCCTCAAAGATTTGAACATTTATGGCCAATATCATCAAAGCATTCCACGAGCTACAAATCGAAACAAACAAGGTCCTACAAAATTTTAGTTATACAATTTGCCAGTACCAAATTAAGCAGGGGTAGCCACTAGAACGAGGTTGTGCTTCAAAATTAATTGTACAGTTTACTTAGTACTCCTGTATCAAAGAATACGACATGTTGTTTCTAAACAATTATTTACTATTTTATAGGCTTACTTTTCTTTCATATAGCGCCATATAAGCAAAAAAGGAAACAGACGAAATCAACGCACCCAGTTTCTAGTAAGTTTTGTCATCGAAAGCAAAGTTTTGTATCAATTTTTCTTTGACCATACTCAATAGTCTACTCAATTTTGCTTGAAAATGCGAGCTTAAAAGGTTTTTAAATTTTGGAGAACATAGAACTTTCATTGCAATCCCTTCTAAAAATAGTGCAATGCAAAAATGGTTAAAAATCGTTTTTTGTAACTCCACCTTTAGCAATGGAAGGATGGCTGTTTTAATACGGCCCTATAAATTTTGTTAAATTTTCCGATTTTTCTACACGTTTTTTCGGCACTTTGATTTTGGACGATCGTGGCCCAGGTGATCGTTAAAGCTTATGAAAGACTATTAATGTCGAAAAATCCAGCCTCTGTAACATTCGTATATGAAAACGAAAAGGTTATGGAGTTTGTCACGAGTTATATCAGAATTCAGTTCAAAGATAGGCGTTCGTGGATCAGGCAGTGGTCTTTTTGAATGAATGTTTATGGGTTTTTCGTGTTTCTTTATTAATAAATAAAATTTTGCTTGTCATCTTTTTTTTTGTTAAGCCTAAAGCAATGTTCAGATTACTAGTCAAAGAGCCTATACATTTTTCGCTTATTCTCATTGGTTAATTGTGACTCTGTGCCAGTCTTAGGTGACTAACAAGATATAAATGACCAGATATTTTGTTTCACGGTTCTTGCTGTGCATTATTCAAAAAGAAAACTTGTGACCTTTCATCAATCAATCTCTACAAAAAATGAAACAGAACTTTTTTTTTTTTAAGTTTGAACTCGACATAATGAATAACTATGGTAAATAGTATAGTCATGTCAACATGACTGATGATAACACACAACTTTGATACGATGAAATGTAGTCCACCTTTTGTAGCATTCCAAGGTTTAATATTACCTTTTTGGTAACCCTTGTAAAACAACGTGTTTTCTCGGACACCTCTTTTAATCTTGATATATCAATTTGGTGGGCTCTTACAAGAAGCTGACAGCACCTTGTCAAAGTATTAATTTCACTTGTCCTCCAATTATAACCCCTTTGGCTCTCTCTCAACAACATAAATTAACAATAATCCAAAAGAATGAGAGCCAGGGCCGTCAACATGAATTATTTTTTAAGCCGACTACATAAGTTCACACTAAAGATGGTGTCAACCCATTGTTTTACAATAATTTAAATTGGAAAAACAAAAACACACAAATTCATGTATCCCAAGCATTGGTGGGTTTAACATTCTTAAATACCAAAGGCCATCAATTTCTTTATAATAAGAGTCATTGTGTAGTAACAAGTAGTTTGAAAAGGAAGCCATTAAAATTGTTACATGTGTTTTCCATGTGATTCAAATGCTACTACAAACACCCAAGAACTGACCCGTATCTTGTTTCCAGCTGCACCTGTAGTGAGTGTCGGGATCCTACATCCTACACCCCAAATGAACACATTCCATTCAGTTTTATCCTAATAATGACTTAGAAGCACACATTTCCATAGGAGTTCGTTTATACAACCGAAATGTGGTCCACATTTTTATTGACCCAACATCAAGCTGCCGGCCGGTCGTCTCGTCATTGTTTGCATCAGTTTGATATCAGTCTACCTGAGGTGGTGGTTCCCTAATACCATTCGTTCACCTGTCCAATTTTTATGGAGAAAACTGGATGTTGGTAATAAAGCGATTGTGGACGCATGTAAATATTTGTGTCCTTGTCGGCAGGTCCTTAATGATTATGCCGTCGACTAAAACGATTGACGGAAGCAGGTGTGGTAGAGGTTAATGTCCACACAAGACACCATGCAACAAAAACAAAGTTGACGCATAAATAGACGACTCTCTCATTCGTTGGTCGCGGATATATGCTAATGCAGATCATATTGTTCGCAATACATTCATCGGTGAGGAATTTTTTGCGATCATTAGGGTGTGTGACTGGTTTGTGTAGGGAGTTGTCGTTCAAGTTTATGTTAGACATTTCCATTCGGTCCTAAGGACGTGATGTTTATGGACAAAAAATCAAGGAAGTGCGGTAGACTGTTAAAAATAAAGAATAGCTTGTTATTTTCTTAATGGATATAAGATTGCAGCACAATTGCGAGTTATGATGGTAGTTAATTGTTGAGTGGTTTTAGGGTCACAGTGTTAGTGATTGTTTCTTATTGTTAGCTAATTATCGTTGTAAAGAATTGCAAGAGTTTCTGTTTTGGGTAGTTTGTTGTAAAGTGAGTTATAAGCAATCATTTTGGAATGTTAAGTAGTCGTTGGATTGGGTTACGCTATGCTTTTTCAATACGGAATTTGTGTCGTATTTTTCTACTGAAAAGTTATACTAGTTTCATAAGAAAAAAGCATAAAAAAAGATCTGCCGTCTGAAGAGTTTTTTGATTCAGAGATTTTAGCAAAATATAAAAATAAAATAAATAAAGTGGCGCACCAGAGCGAGGAGCTCAGGGGCTTTGTGAGGGAATGGAGGGAACCTACAATTTTCTGCCGATTCCGAATGGCTAAACGAGAAAGCGCTTTTCATGGCAATGAATTTACTAACGGAGGACTTGCGGATTCCTCACCCGTGGAAAAACATTTTTGCCTCTGTTGGGATTCGAACCCCGAATCTCTGGATTAACAGGCAGACATGCTAACCCTCACGCGATGGGTACCACAAAACCAACCGTCAGCACCTTTTGGAAGTCCGACATAGCACCTAGCGCAATGTAGCGATTTTTAAGTTTCACAAACAGCGACGTAGTCAATCTTATTCTTTGACCAGTTGGTCACTGATCTGACTGAAATGCCAATGACATTTTTAATAGCTCATATACTTTTTTAAAGGTGTTTTCCAAGTCAAGATTACTTGCTGAACCAAAACCTAGTTACTGGTACTCTCCTACTGATTTGGTCTGGCCCGAAATACTGCCGTCCGTTTGACCCTAAACGCCCTGCACCTCTTGGAAGGACCATTTGCCAGTCAAACTCCACAAAATAACCACGGAATTCGTTGACCATCAATTGCAGAAACTCAGAAGACTCAGCCAATAAAACCAAACTGCCCGAATACATAAGAAATTCATTTCTTATTATGTTATTACGATTTTAAGTGGCAGAATTTTCGACAGGTCTTTAATGAGCAATGAAAAAGTTAATGCATTGAATAATTGCATCCTTGCTTCGGTCCTACCTAAGTAGGTACTTACAATTCCTTAATGTTTGCGAAGTTGAAACTGAGATGGACAATACCATATCCTTTTCGAAAACCTGTCTGGCATTCAAAAAGAAGGTGAATATGATTTTAAATCATTCCGTAAAATGACGCGACATTCATAGCATGATCTCCATTACGAGGGCGGGTCAATAAGTCCGTGACTTTTTGAATTTCCCGCCTCCTAATTGAAATGTACAATTTCAAAAGAAGAATTCAAAAAGGCGATCACGCAGTAGTTGGGTGGGGCTCATCTCTGACATTGATTGTAGCAAAAAATTTACCACCTGTCAAATGCTTTTAATTGCTAAGTCTTCAGTAAGACCCGGACGAACCGTTTGTTTACCAAAGTTACCAAAAAACAAAGTCAATGTGCTTTTAAACAAAATTTAAGAGACGATTTTAGATTTAGATGTATACAAAACAGATTCTGAAACGATAACTGATTTCGACGTGAGGTATGAGCCGCAACTTGGGTTTAAAAAATCGCAAAATGAATTGGGCTATTTTTGGAGCAACAGACAGTATGTTTGTTACTGTGCCTGACCCCTGTGGTGAAATGGTTTATATCTCTCTCTGTCGTGGGAGTTCGCCGTTCAAATCTCAGAAGCATCTTATTGATTTTCCACGGGTATCAACTTTCAAAAGGAATTGACAAAACCTCAGACAGTAGTTAACTACACTGCCATCGCAAAAATTTGTAGGTCCTTCCCATTTTTCAAAAGACATGATTGAGCGAAATGCGCTAGGCTCTGCTCTGTTTTGCTACCCTATTCATGTTTTTCATCATTTCATAAAACTGGCGATGAATTCGCATATGACAAATGAAAAATCCCTTCGAAGAAAGTATTTTCATGAGAGACTGGTGAACGGCTTTCAAATATTTTTGACTTTTAACATTTCATAGTCACCAGTACTTCCTTAAACACTTGAATCAATACCAATTTAAGAAACTTTCTTTGATTGCCCTTTCTAGTGTATTTCAAAAAACAAAAGGGGGCGAATTATCGCATCATTGATCGAGTGAGTGAGTACTATGTTTCTTCGCTCTATACTATAAGACAACATCATCAGTCTGCAATTCATTTATCGACTTTAATTTGATCAAAATGAAAGAATGTCAAATTTTGACAACAAAGTGCTCGATAACGTGAAAAGTAATGCCAAAAACACATAATTTAGTCACGTATTACTCGATCACGTGTGCTGTAATTCATCCCCTGTTTCAGAACGGTTTCTGGCTACAACACAATCTGTTCCAGTTCCAGCAATAAAATTTCATACTATGCAACATTTTGGAACTCCCGCTTTGTCTGGGCCGGAAGTGTTAGACTTGGTTCATTTGTATACAATTTGATAAAAATTTGGAGGGTTTAAGACATAAAACTTTAAACAGCTCAGTTAAATGGCTCAACGGTATTTGAATTGAGGTCGTAAAAACCCCGCATTCTATCATGTTTCCATCTAAGCATACTGATTTTGCATGCTTCTTTTCAAATCTCAGTGCAACTTAAAAAATGGTTTTAATGCCTACACACTTATCTGTAGTTTTAGCACAAACAGTTTAATCTTCAAATCAACTTTAGCTGTGGGATTATTTTAGCTGGTTAAAAACCTACAGGCAGATTTGCATTGTAATTAAAAGCCAATATGACCTATTCATCAGGTTGCTTCAGCGCAAGCCACCCACCATCTATCAACATATAATTTCATCAATTAACCTCACTATCCTAATCACTTATATCTACTTGTACGTAACTGCCAGTTATTTGCCACAAAAAATAAATTATATTTAATGGTGCTACCAACGAACGGCTAATCTCCAAAATTAAACAACATAACTTGCATATTAATTCACAGTTTAAAATGCAATATCACCTATAAATTTTACTAACATTTCGTAATGAACTTGCCCGTATTACCCTACCACCCCGCAGCTACCGATGGCGTCCGCGGCCGTTAGTTATTCACTCACGATTTGCCAAGCGCCAATCTCATGAATTCTACTCAACTAGGTCGTTACACCGTCCGTCCGCCTGTGTGTACGCTGGTACTTTTGGTTGTTGTTGGCGCGGTCTTCAAATGTCAAATTGCTTGCTCGTTCCATGGAAGCCAAGAAACAGCAAAACTCAGAAATTCCATTGCACCGCCGCGGTGCAATAAACAAGACGAAGGCGTTGAGTGGACAAATCGCGTACATACAGGTATACCTAGTGTATCTAACTATCTATATCTATCTATTCTATGCTACCATAAGGTGCTGACTGGATTGCATTTTCATGACTCTTACAAGACCCAGAGTAAGTTTTTGCCATACCAATTCACTAAGTACACTCATGAATGATAAAGCCGTTTGGAATTTGTGTGACCAAAGATTGCTAACCAGAATCAGGTTTTTGGTCATTTTAGGAGTGTATCTTTGGTTTATGATTTTTTCTGTTTTTGGACTTGGTCGTTACATCTTATAAATCTGTCCACAGCACGTCAATCCAATTTTCTAATTCCCATTCGATGAGCGAAAAGTAACTGCTGATCGCAAAATTAAGTCTTTTCCCAGACCATTTGGTCGACCAAGAGTTTGTGTTTGTGATGTGGTTGTGGTTTGTGATCTTTGGACGAACTCTCGACCGAATTTACGTGAGACCATCAAGACCAAGCATAAAGGCCTGACTCAGAGTCAAGAGAGAAACGTTGTGAAAATGGTTTTTACATTTTTCTCAAACAATCAACGTGGTCAGGACTTTGTTATGCTGATATACACGTCGAGAGTGCTCCTTTTCGGTGCAAGGTGGAGAAATTGATTGATTTGTTGCAGTTATAGTGGAGCTATAGCAATGTGGTGCAAATTAGTGAAAGAAATTTCGACTTGAATTAGATGGAGAAAAAGAAGAATCTTTGGGAATTTGCGCATTGAACCAGAAAGTGGATTTATTTGCAATTCCGTGTTTCGTTGTCGTGTGAAAATTTTGTTGGTTGGTTTGGCTTTTACTTTTTAAACAATTCGTTATGCTTGTTACTCTTACACCACCAATTCTTCATAAATTTATTTAAATTTTTTACTTTCTAGTCGGTTGTGTTTCAATTTGCCGATTCTTATATTTTGGCAAAAAGTATTGAAAAGATGACGCCTCTAGTTGTCGCGAAAGCAAATTAATTCTTGCGATGACCTAATTTTGTATATGGCTAACGGGAATGGAAGTTTTACTTTCGTTGTGGCTTTTTGTAATGCAAAAATGGAATGCTAATTTGTTGCGGGCATTTGAATTATAGTTTATAAAAAGAATGAAGATAAAAGAAGTAATTTGCGTGTGTTGCAAATTTCTCTCTCTTTTTTAAATTTGATTAGATGGAAATTGAAGAAAAGCACTCTAGGGCGAGGTTTAATTTTATTTGATTCATTCAATCTCTACTTAAATGACTCTGTAGAAGCTGCATGGACGAGGAGGAGGAGGAGGATACAATCCAACATCTTCTTTGCTCATGCCCTGCACTTGCTAACAGACGGAAAACCACCTAGGTGATTACTTTTTCGACGACACCAGCGATTTAGTCTCTCCCTTTTCGTACAAAGTTCTGGATGGTTTGACTAACTGGTGATCAACTCGTTAGTCCAGGTTCGATTAGACACCCTAGATAGGAGCCAGATTGCGATCAACCTTCTGGTCTAAGTGTGTCGGTGTCCGTATGCTGGCAGCCACATCTAACCTTACCTAACCTTTAATCTCAAACTAAAGATCTTTGTTACAAAGAATCTATCGGCTAAGTTCTATCAGCTTACCAGTTCCTGTTCCTGTCCAAGTCCATAAATCCTTGTCAAAATGCCATCGTTAATTTTTTTCTATCAACAATTAGATCAAAACCAACACTCCAGGAAACACGCGCCAAATGTCTCTTCAGAAAATGGGATTCCATCCAAACAAGCTCGAGAGTTCTAGAAATTACCTAATTCGATTATAAAATACTTGTAATGACTGACAAACACTTTTTAATGGCCATGGCAAATTGTAATGCATTCACTTTGTTGGATGCGTCAACTTAATTCCATACTTCTTCTTCTCTCTCGACTTATTGCCTTCGTATAATACTCGCGTATGTCTGTTTCAATCTTTCTGCCACTCGATTACATGCATGGGGCCAAAGGAGGAACTTAAAACGAATGCAAAAAGTGCATCACTCTGGAAATTATCTAAGAATCCAGCATCAACCGACCGACCGCTAAAGGACAAAACATCTGTGTCGTTTTAATTGAGGGATATTATGCTTTTATACTTGGCTGACTTTGACGCCGCGCGTCGTGCCACAAGCCAAAACTGGTTCGACTTCATATCTACCTTTTGAAAAGGGCATCTCTCTCATTTTGAATTGATCAATTTTGAAACTGGTTACATTGCACAATGAGTGTCTCTGTTTTGATTATAAAAATGATGCATAAAGTCACTTCCTTTGGATATTAACAAACCAATAACCCTTTCACTTCACTACTGATGGAAACTATGAGAAAAGTTTTCATTCAAGAAAGCATATCTGCATATGAAAAGACCCAAAATTAATTCGTTGACCATAGAACGAATTAAAACAGCGGAAACTGACTTCTTAAACTGCTTCCCAACTACGATAGCAACACAACCCACACCTGAGCCTTAAGGGCGTTTCATAAAGTTTAAAATACAACTCAGAGCATCTGCGCTTTTTGAATGAACCTAATTAATTTATTCAATCAATTAAAAAACAAATTGATACCCAAAGAAGGAAAGAGATGTCGTTTCATTCACCTGCAGCCATTCATTTATGTCTTGAGCCATGACAAACCCCAAACGAACGAATATAAGCCGCACGATTCCTTAATTTATGACTACAGTGAGGGTAGCGCTAGTCTCTCGATCAAGCTGAAAGGTTAAGAATTGTAAACACTGACCCAATTCATAATCTTTTGGATGCATTGTTATAATTTGTGATTTGTGCCGACTGAAATCTCTTAGTTATTATCAGCTTCTATTTTATTGTTTGTCATCAATTTCTTTGTCTAAAACGTTTCAAATAAATTACCGCTTTTGAAAAAATTTTGATCTCAGTTAAGTGTTTGGTTTGGTTTTTTGTACGTGTGGGGTTAAATAAGTGTTGAGCTGTACAGATTGGATGAGGTTGTGTTCAAAATCATTGGAACATTTGTTTAAAGATTTGTTTATCAAAACTGAAAGGCTGCTCAATAGGGGATTAATTGCTGATAAGGCTGCTGAATGCGATTTCACAAAGACTTAAATAATCTCGTAAAAGCATTAGTGTCATATCAATTTTGGAAGATTGTTTTGCCTCTGCTAGGCTGGCTTGATAGCATGAACTTGTTTATTTTATGGAGTGAGTTGTAGAAGCATCACTAATAGGATCTTGAGATATGAGTCTGTTGTGTGTATTGTTACAAATGGAACTTCGAAAAGGCTTCAGCTTTGTGAAGTAATAGGATTGTCACAATTGTTAATTGTTGGCTATTATTTGAAGGAATAATGTGATGATTGTGGGTTCAACTTTGACTTAGAAATGAATACAAAAATATTTCTTTATCTCCTAAGTCTGTCTTTGATGCTCGATTGAATATCGGTGCAAAGTACTGTTTCATTAGTTATTCTTTTGGTGTGGAAAGGGTTTATATTTATCTGCCACGCATATGCTCACTATCCATAATGTTTGATGTAGTTTAAGACTTCTGACAAATTTAACTAAAAATTTCTTATGTATGCATGGTCATTTGAAAAGTCCATTACTATGTTCTTTTGTCAGGTCTTTGGAGGACTTTCTTCAAACAACCGACATATTCAGTCAATTAAGGGAAACTTCGCTAGTAAAGGAAAGGTTGTGCACGATTTCTGTCCACAGAAATTTTTGGTGGCAGAAATTGGCAGGTTGAGCACTCTCTTTTGTGCACAGCTACGAAAAATTGCTGTGCTGGAATAGGATTAGACTAACTTTGGCCAAATTTCGGTGCATTTCGTGATAATTTTCAGTAAGAAAACACACCTAATGTTCGAAAGTTCTATTAGAAGATTAAGTGATCCTCTCAGGGGTCAAATGCCTAAAAAGAATCTTCAAAATGCGCAAATGCGAAACTTTGCAGCAGAATCGTATTTGGCTTTGACGATGATGGACATAACTCAACTACAGCTGATCTGTTTCAACATTACCGTCCGACTTTGGTTTCAACCATTCAGAGCTTGTAAGTGTTGGAAGATGCTCTAAGACCCAACATTTCCAGAAACAATCTGCAAACTACTAGCAAATAATCCTTTTTTTTAACAACAGACCTAGCATCACTAAGCTGCCCAGCAAACTTTCCGCATTCCCTTTTCAAACGAAGTCAAACTTCTTGGAGTAATCCTAGATAACAATCTTCTTTGGTCTAAGCATGTCGAGTCTAAAACTACTAAAGCACTGTCAGTCTTCTGGCAAGGCAAAAGAGCCTTTCGCAAGACATGGGTCTTTTACCGAAAAGGGTCCATATAAGTCTATACGGCTATGATAAAACCAATCATCTCCTATGTTTCAGTTGTTTGGTGGAATAAGCTCTCGCGTAAATACGTTATTGCCTCATACGCCAAACTTCTAAAAACAATATATCTTGGCTGTACTTGCGGGCCTTTCCCAGCCCACCGGGTGCTGCTTTCGACGCACTGCTGAATCTTCCTCCCCTTGATACCTACATCATGGAGTGCAATCTCAAGACCATTTCTAGTTTCAGGAGATGTGGTCAATTCGCACTGGAGCTTTGAGGAACTCGCAAGCAGTACATCTTTTGACTCGCGCCTGATGGATATGCCGTCTGACACGATGATCCCAAGGCTCAAGCTGCGTCAAAAATACTCAGTCAACTTTCATTCGGTTCAGGACTGATCCAATCCAGAATTGGAGCCTGGAAAGAACTGTTATCGAATCTTCACAGCTGGTTCCAAAACCGACAAAGGATCAGGTGCTGTTGTCTTTGTGGTGAAAGAACGACGACATACGACTGCACGCCTCTATAGGATCATACGCATCCGTTTTCCAAGCGGAGACGTATGCTATTCAAATGGTTTTAAACCACGATACAAACAATGGCTGGATGGGGTGAAGTATCTGTGTTTGCAGTGACAGCCAAGCTGTACTTAAGCCCCTTCTCAACCCTCTAACTACTTCGAAAGTGATCCAGGAATGGGAGAGCTCTCTGAATGCGGTCGGAAGACTAAATTCCTTGAGTCTCATTTGGATTCCAGGCCATGACGGCATAACTGCTAGCTAGATCTCAGACAGCTTTCCCAGGACCTGAACCGTCGATAGATCTGCTAGCGTCCTCAATGAGGGCTTCAATCAACGAATGGATTTGTCAAGAGGAGCACAACCGTAGATTGCATGCTTCTTTTGGATGCAGACTGTAGAAAGCTTATTGGCGTTGCCAGCGAGCACTTCTCTTTTGCCAAGCACTTAAACGTGTTGGGCTTAAGTGATAACACACTCTGTGAATTTTGTGGAGAAGATGAGGACACCGCAGAGCACTTCCTCTGTAAATGTCCTGCTTTTTCTCGCATGAGGTAACAGATACTAGGCTCTGACCTGGTGAGAGCTGGTAACTTAGGCTCATTACCATGACAGCGTCTTTTGGCTTTTCTTCGAACATCTGGAAAGCTATAACAAATAGAAGGTTGCTATCTGGTAGTACAATAGACCGGTATTAAAGTCTGAGTGCTCCTGGTATTTTAAAAACGTCCAACAGGAATAAAAGCTTTACATTACAATTACGAAGTAATTATTTTTCTTTCGAAACCACCATGAACACACTTGTTCTGTTCTTCAAGGCCTCTTTCAACTCTTGATCAGCTTCTCTGGGGTTCAAAAATCAAATAATTAAACAATGGTCTTAAGCAGTCTAATGAGGCAAAGTTCTGTGGCATCGATACTTCTTCCTATTCACATTATACCTTTCTATTCCAAATAAGGTCTTAAGTGGTACAGTGCATTAGATTTATCAATCAAAGCCTGAACTGACGATTGTGGTCACTTGCTTGCTTATTAACTTTGTTCAAATCAATTTCACATTGACACAATCAGTAAAGATAATTCTCAGTCTTGCTAGACCTAAATTTCGATTTCCTTGGATGTCTTCCTTTTAGTTTCAGGTTAAGAAAACAATAAACATGAGACATTTCTCCACGTACCTTTTTCTTTTCGGTCGAATATCTGCTAAATTGTTTTAAGAGGAAGCATTTTTATGTAGTATTGGGTCCAATGGAGTATCAAAAAGGAAGCGCTCAACGTCGCTGGTCGGAATAATAAAAGTTCAGCAGATCAGAAAGCTAGGGCATGTAATGTATGTATATAGGCCAAAATTCATCAACCCTCGATTTCGCTTAGAGCAGCACAGTAGAGGAAGATTGCACTACGGATTTCAAGTAGAAAGAGGGAGCTTGAATGGTTAAATGTGCGTTTCTCGAGGAATCTGAAAGTGTTTCCACTTTCTAAAATAAAAAATTAATATTGAGGCCGTGGTCCTTAACAGACTATGTAAACACCAACCAAAACCAAGGAAGTGAAAGATTACACAGTTCTAGATTTTTATTTTGATAAAAATGCAGCGTATTTAACCTAAACGAACACACTCAGTTAACCTCTCTAGACAAACGAGCTTTCAAGATGGCAGAAAGGGGACACCGTAGTTTGAATAACTCCTATTCCACGTTGCTCAGCGATCCGCAAATCCGAAACGTTGCCATATAACAACATACCTCACTTGTCTGTATTCGTTTAAGATTCATTTTTTAATGCAGCAAACAGTTCATTAATCTCCAATCCAAAAAGTTTCCAAGAAATCAATGTTTCCCCTATTTGACACGACAATCGTGACGAATTGGTTAAACACAAAAAATGCGTGCTAATGTAGCTATACACAAGTTTATAATTCTGCTATGTAATTTAATATTTTTTTAGTATAGAACTCCCAAAGACACGATATACATATGCGAACACATCGTTGTTTCATTATGTCATTTGGAATGCAATGCACGACAACATTCATTCACCCGATGGTCGATGGATGGCGGGTAGAAAATTTGAATTCCGATTTATTTCTTTTGTGGAAAATGTTTTTCTTCTTTTTTTTTTTTTTGTTGAAAGAAAAGGAACGTACAAAAATTTCATTGTAAGTTATCACCGTGTCGTCGTTGTTCCAGGCTGATGGATGAATCGCTGGCTGTCTATCAAATTCAAATAAAAACAAATAACACAGTGGAGGCAGGAATTTGTATCCAAATACACTTTTTTGTGTCTTCTGTTCTGTCTTTTTTCATCAGAAAATGTTAATGGCCAGTACAATGAGGAGGTCTTTTGGAGTGGGACATGCTTAGAAATGCGCCATAAAATGTAACTATTCTTGGAGAGACCATTCATCTGCGTCGATCATGGGTCGATAATTAACAATTTGTGAGCCAAACTGTCAGAAATAAATGCTTAAGCTCAAGTTCCATAAATTTGTTCATGTCACACTGAGGATCTGTGGGAATAATGAAGTATACGATGTACCAACAGGAGAGACTCGAATTCCATTGGTGATGTCGAAGAGACCTCCCTAGAGATTTCTGGTATATGATCAGTAGCATATACAGTTAACCGGAGATTGCTACCCGAGCTTCTGACACTCAAAAGGGGTGTAATATTTCATGTCGGTCATGGGACTTTTTAATTTTATAGTGCGGTCCATGAGATGCTACAACTCATCAGGCATATTGTTCGTTGGTTTTTATATTTAGATCACTTGAGAGGGCAATTAATCTTTTTCCCTCAAAGGGAGCAGTTTCAATTGAGGGAAACTCATAAAGTCTGCCTTACAATTTGACAGGACATTAATATGAACGAATTAAAATGTGCTCTACCGATCAATCCTTGGTGGTATTTTAACGAATCTTATGATAAAAACAGATTTTCATTTAATAATCCCTTTTCCTATTAAAAATAATAACAAAGACTACCCATACACTCCACAAGCATGTACATTGTACATCTGCTTGATGCAATTCTTGGGATGATTACACAATAACTTCAATGCGAACTCAATTATCTCCCTGCAGACAACTCCTTGTAAGGAAAACAACTTGTTGCTGGATAATTTGTGATGCATTCTCTTCGGAGAACGTAGCATATGGAAAAACGAATAAATTATTATTTCTGTATACCTATAGCATCTTGCTCTGCTTCTTCCTCCATATACCTATATAATTGATAAACCAGTCTTGAAAGCAGATGTTTCATGCTCCCATAAAGGACCCCTGAGCTCTGACTTGACACTGCGCTTGCCATCAAGGAACTCCAAATGCATCATATCACAATGCCAATGCCAGTGACCAAAAAGTATCCAGAAAAAAAGAAGAAAGGACAACATCCCTTTTGGTTGAGTGTATGTGTGTTAGGATGGTTGAAGTGCAACAATCTTGGGGCAGATGTACACATTCCTATCTAGGGTCTTTTTGTTATGTTTTATTTTCTGGAGATTAAACGTGGAAGACATCATTTCTTTTTTACTGAAGAATGCCAAGTATGAGGGATGTTTACAAAGGATTCACGATTTTTCTATTTCAAACCAATAGTTTGCAGTTGTGTTGGTAAAATGATATGTTTTTGATGAAAGAATTATTATAGGTTGTGTTTAAACAGCAGCTGTAATGGGATATAGGAGATCCTAAATATAGGACACTGAACACTTCCCCCTTGAAACTACCACTTTCTTCACTGGTAGGCGAGTGTCAAATAGGGTGCGGCCAGGAACGTGTCGAATTTCAATTTTCTTTACAACTTATGTGCGTTATGCGTAGGAAAAGAACACCGAAAAGTTTTGTAGTACCTAATTTATAAAAAAGGGAATGTCGGAGACGTTATTCCCTTCAAAGAGATTCCTTTCACTAATAATTTGATTCTTACTTGGAAATGGATTTAGTAGCAAATTTATGTTTGGTAAAAAGTTTGATTAAACTTACCTCCTCGTACGTGTTTTCTCTGTGATTGGAACATTGAACACTGCTGGCAATTGAACGTCGGAATACTTCGCTAAAATGAACAAAGAAATAAAAAGAAAATAGTAAGTTTACGGTTGAAATGCAAATTGAAAAACTTTTTTGTGATAGGAAAGTTTTTGAGCAGTTTAATCATTTTAAAATGGGATTAAGAAATTATGTATTCGTAGAGCAAAGATTTTTTACCTACTTCCTTGTGATGATCTAAAGATACTTTAAGCAATTGAAGATTGACAAATTAGGTCCTTTTTCCCGGAAATAATCCAATATAATAAACCCGCAAATCTTAGTACTTACTCAAAGTAGCTACGTGCCTCCAAATAGGTGCTCCGAAATGAAAAAAAAAAAAACCAAAAATAAAACAAACAACACAGATAGGATTGTTTTGACGAAGTAGAACAAATCGGTTTTCGAGGCATGATAGGCGTGCTCCTCAGATAAAAATGAAAAGGATCGCCTCAAAAGGGAAAACATAAGCTGCAAGAGTGAAGCGAAGAAGAAGGGCGCCCAACTTAAAACAAAGAGAACTGCACGGAAAGAATTCCGAGCTCAGATCAAGGAAAATCAGCTGTGAATCACGACTAATGAATCCAGTTTTAGACCTTGGATCAGATATTATCAAATTGCGACTTTTTGTTTGCAATTTGAAAAAAAAAAAGAGCGAAATGATAAAATTGACGAACGACGAACCTCCCGGTTAACGGGCAGACATGCTTACCATCACCCCACGGGTAGCAACAATTTTACGGAATAGTCAGTCGCTCAAAGATGGAGAAATGCGCAGGCGATTCGTTCGCTAGAGTTCATTTACGATACTTAAGGATTCCAGAAAAGACAAGGTACTTAGTTAGCTCACGTTTACAATTTCTAAGCTTGGAGGAGGTGATAGTCTACCTAAGCAATGAGGGGATAGTTGTCTTCTTTCAATTTACAAAGGGAAGTACACAAAAATGCCATAACTAACATTCGATTAAGTTGATGTCCCACACTTTCAAGATTGTTGAGCGGATATTGAGTAGCCGATTGGGAAAAATAGAAAAGCTATCTGATAACAAAGACGGGCAAGTCAACAGCAGATGCAATCCAAAGTATAAGGATCCTAATGAAAAAACATCTTGATTCTTTAAAGGATTTGCATGTTGCGCTGGTTGACTTCGAAAAAGCATTCGACCGACAACCGCGAGATCTGTTATGGGTATTCCTCAGACAACGACGAGCTCCAGAGACCTATACATATATGCGGATGATTGATGAGGATATGTAGAAGGAGTGATGACGAAAGTTAGAGTCACACGGAAATATTCACAGTAGGTATTCACCAAGGAAGCGTCTTGAGTCCTCTGCTCCCTGTTGGAAGATAAAATAATTCAATAAATTTCCTTTGCGGACAATGGAGCCATCATAATTGAGGATCCTACATAAAGGGATGAAGATCCTCAATTATGATGGCTCCCAAAGTCCCAATATATGGGTAAACGTTTTAGATGGTAATCATAAATGACTGAGCACTTGCATAGTCCGATCAGTAAATCCAGACACCTATTTGAATGGAAAGGCCACCAAAATTTTTAGGGACAGAAATTCTGCACAGTCAAACACACGATTTTTCAAGCGTTTCTGTAAATTCATTGTAAAAGTTGTTTCTTTGCTTTTTGCGCAGTCTGCCACTTTCGAAAAGATTTTCACCACCGCTTCTGAAAAAATAACAGGTTGTGAATTTCTGTGGTCAAAGTATAGAGATGGTATTGAGGGAACTTAGCATACCGTAGAAAACCCTTTTTCAATTTTTTTTTGAAGGCAGATACCGTCTGTGTTGAGTAAAATAAGAAAGTGTGATCATTTTTGGTCCAGCAAGCATGTTCCCTTCGAGATCACGATGATCATATAACGTTGAAAAGGAGGAAGAAGAAGAAACATCACCGGAAAACGTTGAGAGCCGTCGTATAGCTACAACCATTTTACATATATCTATACGTAAGCACCAAGCAGTTAACCACTTTTTTGGAGCTGTTGTGGCATAAAACTCATTCGGTTAGATACGTAATCGACGTAAAAAAAGGAGAATCTAAGTTTTAATTACCGAGAAATGGTTAGGCTAGGAAAGGTTAGATGTGGCTGCCGGTATACGGAGACCGACACACTTAGACCACAGAAGGTCCATTGTGATACCACTGAGACCAGAAGGTTGATCACCCTTTGCTTCTTATCTAGGGGATTAAAGAGTTGAAACACCCTCTAATTGATCCTGGCCTAACGAGTTGATCACCAGTTAGTCAAACCATCCAGAACTTCGTACGAAAAGGGAGAGACTTTTAGCGTCTTTATTAGCTAAATCGCTGGTGTCATCGAGAAAGTAATCACCTAGGTGAACCTTCCGTCTGTTAGCAAGTGCAGGGCATGATGTTGGATTGTCACCTCTTCCTCCTCGTCCATGCAGCTTCTTCAGGACTCATTTGAGTAGACACCAAGTCTTTTGGCGTGTTTACCTATTAGGCAGTGTCTTGTAAGGAATCCAATAGTGGAACTAATGTGCAGAGAACTTAGATTCAATAAGCTCTTTGAACGTTCCGAGTTCACACATACCCAAATTCGTTTATTCATAAGACATGTATTACTCTGCGTCCATCTAGTGCTCATTTCTCAGAGGCGTCCTGCTTTAGCAAAAGGACGAGAAAAGTTTCTTCAATCGACTTTCGACCAATTTATGACGAAATGAAACTCATAGCTGAAATCGTTAGCTCAAAGAAGGAAAATTCTTTTAATCTGAGAAACTACTTTGAAGATCGGAATTCAAATTCCAGTAAGAACACATTATTAACTTTTAGGGTAATCGCCTCTCATGAGGAATTGGCAGGTTTCCATGCCAAATTTCTTTTTAACCCAGCCTTTTCGAACTCTAGGAAAGTTCTAGGTCCCCTCTGTCTGCCATGTTAGTGGCTGAGAGAAATTTAAATAATTTATACTCTAAGTTTATAAACCAGATAACATTTGCATACTGCTATGCTGTGTAGAGTACAGAGTGTTAACAATGCAAGGTACCTCCTATCACATTCCTGACAACGACACTCCAAATAAATGGGGAGACCCGGAAGAATTTGGGACGCTCAACTGATTATAAAAGTTCGAATTTCTACCCTTTTGTGGAAAGGTATTTCTATGCTACCAAGTTTCTTCATTGAAATTTGCCACTAGAGATTGCTTTAGCATGTGCTTATACAGAACTATATAAGAATAATGAAATAATCTGTATTCAAATAAACTATATGAAACTTTATTTGGAAAAAAATAAAAACCTAAATAAATTAAAAACTAAATGCAGTTACTTTGTTCAAATATTCATTTATTCTCGTCTTTGTTTTACCTAACTTGACTTAACTAGCAAACACATATTCAAAGCTCTGTTTTGCTTCCATTTTTAGAAAATAATCTTCTAGATAAAATAAATTACTAATGAACCAACTATCGTTCTTTATCAACATTTCAGCATTATCATTATCAACTCGCCATTTGCCACCCATATACGATAAAAAATCCATAAAACTCTTAAGACATTCATAACAAAACGTCCCCTTAGAGTGAGTTTTTATCACTCACCTTATACGGCTGCCGCTGGTGGGCGCAACTGCTGCGATAGTCCTTGAGTCGTTAACCACTACGGATGACATTTTTCCACAAAAAGTCTTTAAATCACACTAACAACAAACAACGGAATGATAAATATTCGAATAAAAGTTGTAATCTCAAATAACAGCACAGCCCGAAAAAGGCACACAAAAAATATATAAAAAAAAACAATCGGCGTGGGGGCGTATTCAACCAACAAATGCACAAACACGAAAGGCGCGACACAACAACACGAAACACAAAAGACAGTATCTCTTAATTATGACCACCAACTGTGACCGAATGCGAAAGTTCCAAATTTGGACAAATTACTCGGAAATCAGTGTACGCGACGCGCGATGATTCTGATTATAGCCGCGAATGGGGTTCTTCTCTGTAGTTGATTGTCAGGCCAGACACTTTGTTGTTAACTGATGGACGAGATACACAAAACTTGACTAAAGCTGATCACTAAACAATGTCACACATCACTCTGAGAGGACGACAATTTGTTCACGCTGCCGTATGACGATGACGACTATACACCTGAACGAATGGCATGGAGCGTCTGAAAAGGGGACATCCATATCATCCTTGAATGGGCCAGCATAAGTAAAAATGATGGATGGATCGGCGATGGGAGGGAAAAAATGGTATAGAGATACTTTTTGCATGGTATTTAGATGTGTAAAGAAAGAAAAGAACCCATCTGGTATAGTGGTTTGAGCATTCGTTTATGGTAAGAGGTAAGTGTAGCCATGTGATAGCAAAAGCATGTGCAGAAGACTTGGTATAGCCCTGGGGTTGGGTTTCCATGGAAAAACGAGGATAAAGAAATGCGGATGAGTGCGGACAGGCAGTACAAATACGTGAATGTATTATTGTAAAATGAAAGGAAGTGAGGTGTGTACTGGTGAACTGAGCTTTGCAAAGGCGAGGCGAATAAAGGTGTCATTATAAAAACTTATTTTATAAAGTGAATCTCAGGATATATGAGAATTGGCCTTGAAATATGTTTCTAATAAGGCAAAGTAGCTGGATCTTTGTCCCTTGATAATGAATACTCTGAAAACTGAAAGCTTTCACGAAATGTATTACTGGTGAGTAAAAAGCAATGAATAGAGTGAATCTAACGATGAGTGCTTTATAAATGTAATATTTGACAGTTGAGAAAAACATCAATCACTTGGTTACTAAGCTTCAAGTGAGCTGATTTATTGTCCTAATCGGAAGAACCTTCGATAAACATACACAACGAAGGTCAAAGAACTTCATTTGTCATATGTCACGGAACTTTTTCTTTGTGAGCTCCCTTTACCAGATTGATATTTAAAAAATTCTATGTTCTCATTGACAACGGAACCCTAATGTCGCTTCTAACTCGCGTTTGTGTATCAACTCTTTTGTTTTAAATAACGAACTGAAGCGAAGTAAAGGCGAAGTGGTAAGCAGTATGAGGAGGGAACTCTGAAAAATAAAAACCATTTGAAAGCTCTAACAATGTTTGTACTTAACTACAAGTTTTGAGTTGAAGCTCTCTAAAGTGAAAGAAAACCCTCAAGTAAATGTTCTTAGTAATGAGAGACTATATGAAAAGGAAATAAAAACCAATGCTCCGTTCAATGTGCCTACCTTCGGATACGCAGCAATTTCTTGGATTTTACATTGCGCACGTCACTTCGTGGTCACCGATCACTCTTGAAGTCAATACTTCTTGAAAGTCCTCGTCGCACGCTTTTTGCAAGTACTTCAAGACTTTTTACAGTGAGCGGTGGTTTTTTGTGTCTGCTTTAAGTTGTTGTTGTTATTGTTATTTCATAGACCCGCAACAGGAGCAACAACGGCAACAGCAGCAGCTGCTGTTGATATTATGGCAAAGTGACCACTTTGCCTCCGAGAATTCTTGAGGAGTTTCCATTATGGAAGTAAAGTTACCATGAAGACTTTCAACTACACACACACACACACACGAACTAAAGAAGTTAATCGTCTTCAGGCCTTGCAAGCAAACGATGGATGTAGGATTGCGAGGACGTAACAAAGAAGCCAGTGAAAGAGCAATGGATGGCAAGGTAAAAACGAAATTACTGACGTTGATGGTATGTGTATATTGAGTCGACGTTCGACATGTAGAACGGAAGAGATCAGCGGTTAATGAGTTTCACTTTAAGGATTGCTAGATATCTGGTGATGGATATATCTGTTTTTGTTGCTTTTATGTTGTTGCTGTATCGATAATCATACTTTGGCTTGATATTGAAGGTAGGCAAGTGTTTGATGATGGTAGAGTATTGAAGAGTCTAATAATTGGAAGACATATGGGAGGGGATGTGTATATGTTTGATTGGTACAAGGTTATATTGGATGTTATGCAATGTTGAAGGAAATACTTGGAGAGCTACAGGGTGTTTGGTAAGGAAGAAATCATTTTCAGAAGCTCAACTAAGAGAAGACTTGGGGGCTTTTGCTGTTTTGATCCACATTGATTATCTCTCACTTAATTGGTAACTATCTCGGGCGTACCCAATGGCTCACTTTTGTGATGCAGACATCCTTTTGAAACCACAATGCCGTCAAAGTAAAAGGAAAAAAGGTCATTAAGTGCCTCTAGACAGCCTCAAAGGTCCACTTTATTTTACACTTTCTAAAGGTTTTTCCAATAAAAATGAGAGGCTGTTTATGTTGAATAAATCGAAATCATTTTGACATAAAAGCATAAACAATGTTGAGTTTTTTGGAATATTTTTTTATTGCCTACAGCCCGTCACTTATTCACATTTCCTTTGAAACAGTTCGAGCTATTGCAACGATGTCATTTTGGTTTCAATAGCCTATTTGAAAATAATTTCTGATCTTTTTCCAATAGCTTCACTACCAAAATGAAACTTTAGGAAGTGCGCAAGTGCAATGAAACACCCTCTACTCAAATTGATTTCTCCAGCTTTAAACATCACTCAGGCTGAAATAAAGATAATAATTGATATATGTAATGAAACTGGTCGAAAGCAGCAATCATGATCATCAGACAGGTGCAAAAGCTCTACAAGGACGTTGCTGTCATTCCCTCTATAAACACTCCTTTCATATCTCTCTGCAATTATTTAAATTTATATTCAACACTTCCTGTTGATGCCTGACAATTATATCCAACTAATTAACCAACCAAAAAACGAAAAGCCTTCACAAACAAACAGAAATTCACACTTCCGTTTCCAATTAGCGATATCCAACGCAAAGAAATTAAAAATTACCTACCGATAAAAAAATACCTTTTCAGAATTTCAATCGGTAATTTGATATATTTGAAGGTATAAGCAAACAAAATGAGAATAAAAATATTATAAAAATGAAAAAAGACCTGTAATAAGTGATGGTGTGATGAGCAACGCGTGCAGAAATCAGTTCCGGCGATAAATGATGTCATCCGAAGGAAGCCCTTGAAGATTATTGTCTGCACATATGTATATGTATAAGTACATTATAAATGAATCTGAGGATCATGCTTCTTCAGGAGATAAGTTGACAATCAAGTGGCTCGTCAACGGAAGGTAAGATCAAATTTCCTATATCGAATGGAATGCCGGAGGTATGTGGATTGTAATGAAAGGTTTCACTCGATCATCGAGAACATGGTCTTAAAATTGATGAAGAACGAATAAAGAAGATCCATTGGAAAGGATGTGCAAAAATTCAATGAACTGCGAACCGTTCATGCTTCACTTGGTCGGCGAAGATGATTTTGTGGCTGATTGGCTGGTAAAATTACATTTGAAGATCGGGATTGTGTAATTTAAGGTACAACAATCACGAGTAGCACCTGTGAAAATGTTTGTTTTGGAAGTTCTTTGTTCAGTTGGAAATCGCTCTAATGCTTAAAATTTTGATGTACATATAAACTAAGCTAGGCAAATGTAAAATAAACAAACAAGTAGGGTACCGCAAGAAAGCTTGGGAAACGTAAGAGTTTAAAAGGCTTAGTTTGAAAACGCTTTTTTATGGCAGTTTAACTACTCTCTCTTTTCATTGCCAATTTATAGCTAAAGGCGATACTTGTGGATAAACAATTGAAAGTTTCTGGAACTCGTGCCTTGAGGTCCCACTCAAAAGGCAGACATGCAAACAATCACTCCACGAGTGTAACATAACGTGGCATAATATATAAATTTAATGTACGCTATCCAATTTACCCTCTTTCACCATTCAAAGCAAAACGATATTAGAATGGGTGTTGACTTCTTCCACATAAAGTAACGTGCCTTTGACGTAACGCAACAATGTCAGCTTACAGTGGACTTTGCGGTCAGAACATTGAGTTGGAAGTGGTTACATTAAAAAATTGGCGGTATTTGAACCAATAATAATTTTTGTAACGTAACGTAACATTATTCATACGTAACGTTATCATCGGAGTTTAAGCATCTCCGTAGTGTTGCCAGATTGAGGGGAATTCCCCTTTTTGTGGGGAATTTAGGTCGAAAATTTAGTAAAAAAGGAAAAGACGGATCCACTTAAATTATGGGGAAAAGCAGAATCTTACTTACTATTTACTATACCAAACAAAGCCAACCGATTTACAAATAGGAGTGCGTAAACAAACATCTCATATACTTACACAAAGAGAAATCATTCAATGACTGGAAATATCATTTCTGTTTGTTTTGTACGCTGGAATTTGGAAATGTGTTTTTTACATACGAGCCATTGATGATATTTTGCAGAGGTTTTCGTTTCAAAATAATTAAATTAATGTCGATTTCCTAAACTAAAATCCGGAGTGAATTGGAGAGTTGGAGTGACATATTTGACATTTCTAGTATAGCTTATCTGTCAAAAAAATCACTCCAACTTACCCATTCACTCCCTATTTTAGTTTAGGAAATTGACATTAAGCTTTGGAGTTTCTCGCTCCACAAATAACTTTGACTTCGAAGAGAATAAATTGTAAGCAAACTTTATTGTTTTCCTTAAAAGTTCCTAATTGCAATGAAGAATAATTAACATCTGAATGGAAAGAACTTCCTGTTTCAATAGCGCCCTACAGATGATCAATGTTACTTGACAATATTACTTGAAGGAGCTTCTGTTCAAGTAAAATTGATCGTTTGTAGGCTCTTCAATGTTACTGTCAAGTATAATTGAAACATTGTTGAAAATCAAAACTGATTTGGTTTTCATCAAGCTTCACTGTCACTCGTATCGTTGCGTAGTGCGATTAGGAAACTACAGAAGGAGAAAATTGTCAATGTTCATTGAACGTGTGGTGGTGATTGTTCATCAATTTTACTTGACAAGAGAAACCGTCAATAATACTTATCAAGTAACATTGATCGTCTCTAGGGCGCTTATGGCTGTTTATGAAAAAGAAAGGCTTCAGCAGCTGCCAGTCGAACAATTTTGGCAAGAAGTAACGGCAATGGTGGATTTTGAAGGAAGTCTATTATTATCCAACTTGAGTCGCTAGTAGCACAGAACTATTATTTTTAATATTGACCGACGCACGCCGACGTTAAAATTTAAAAGAATTAAAGGTTTAAACGAACATGTACATTGTTTTTAATACCGAGGGTAGTTTGTGGGGAATGTCACTGGCATAAATGGGGAAAAAGGGGAATGTACAACCCTCAAATGGGGAATCCTTCCTGAAAAATCTGGCAACTCCGTACATAGTTCTGTATGCATAACCAAAAATATTTCATAAAACGCAACGTCACTGTTACGTAATCTCATAAAGTGAATTATAAATATTCGCTTTCAGTCAACACAGAGATTGCAGTTTTTTTTACTATTATCATGCTGCTGCTCAACATCACATGTAAACTTGCATGTTTCGGCCCCTACTCAATTCACAGAGAAAGACGGGTCTTATATTTTATGAAAATCGACAAGAGTTGTACTTGTGACTGTGTAAGGTAACACAACTTTACAGTCTCCTGCAAATCCACGATATTCAAAAGACGGTATAAAACTGTGAAACCTCAAACCTTTGACCAAAAGTCCCTAAAAGCTTTTCAATGACGAATCTAAAAATAAACAATGATTCGTTTAATCTTTTAAGACCCTCCTAAAAAGACCCTTAACAAAGCAAGAATCATATGTGAAGAACAAAGCACTTAAAATAAAATCTCCCTTTTAAAGCAAAAACAATTTCATAGATATGCAAACCATCAAACCACATTGTTTCTAACAAAATGTATGACTATTTCTTTCAGAAAGACTATTTCTTTCAGATTCTTCTAACCGCAAAACCACAATTATCACCATGGTAAGAGCCAGCAGAAGCAGCCGAGTACTCACTCGTCATTGCAACCAAGTCGTCATATGAACAAACAACGAACACTACTTTATTTCAAAGGGTTTCCACAGCGGACTAGATTGGAGAGGAAGTTCATTCTTTGCTTGCATTTTGCTACGTGCCGGTTATCTAGTTTCGTAATAAAAACTCTACTCATTCCAAGCCAACCAACAGTGCCCCATCAGTATAGTAGTTGGGGCAAAATGCAGTGGCATCATTAAACTTCATTGGCATAATGCTGGTCATGCTGGTAATGATCAACATTGTCGGCGACAGACTTCTTTCTAAGGGGAACAGAAACAGAAATCATCCAAGTGCGTCGACTTTCAATCTCTGGATGGAAAAACGACCATAAAACAGGCACAGCCTGATACGCAGTCAGGCTTCAATTACAAAGCGTGGAAGACAAATTAGACGTGAATCGTATACCTTGAAGGAAAACCCTGAGCAGAAAAAGAAAAAAATTGAAAATAAAGAAAAAATTCAAATTATCAAATTATGACGCAGACTACATTTTCGATGACCCAAAACCATCTCGCAGGAACCCTTTGTGATGAGCCACTCTAATAATATAATTTAGTATTTCTTTGTAGCTTTCAATGACTTCAATTAGGAATTTTGGGTTGGTTGTTTTTTTGTGCATTAAAATTAATGGGTAAAGAGAAGGATGAACATGGTATCATATGGAAAAACCAGTAGCACCACCGATACAAGGTGACGTTTGATTGAGATTTCCTTTGGGAGCAGTTGGGAATGCAAGTGTTCACGGTTATCAATCAGACAGACAGGTTTCTAATGGAAACCTTTGGGGATTGATGTTGTTTTGATTAGGTTTATATTTTGTTTTAGCTGAGTAAAAAAAAAAAAAGAAAAGAAAAGAGTCGAAGAAGTTTGATGAGTTGTGTTGAAAGTATTGTTTTGTATAAAAAGAAGTTTTCTTTCAGGCTGCTGGAGCTGTTTAAGGGAAGTTTAGTGATATCAAAAGCTTCTAATGTCAAGATTACTCTTTTGTGTTGACAAATGAGTGGAAGAGTGTAAATCCGAGAACATAATCCTCATAGCGCTAAAGAAAAAGAGGAAGTTGTCTCTTATCAGAGGTGGAACGTTGAGCATAAGGGTGCCAGTACAACTACTTGGGTGCCGAGAAATGATACTGTCACACCATTGGTAAAAGAAACAGTTGGTGCTTACTCGAACCTAGGTAGGTAGGTAGGTAGATAGGTAGGTAGGTAGGTAATGGACTTACGGTTGATCTTATTTTCGCCACATTCAGATGTAGATCCATTGTGATTCCCTGGAGTGTTGTAATGTCCTTAAAACCTATGAGTTTATAGTTGGCCAATTTTCAACCATTAGGGGCCTTACTGAAGTTCAACAGGCTGGAGTGCTTCATAATTTTAGTTCGTGGAAGAAGTAACTGCCCAGGAATTTTTTCCTGGTTTTGAGATTGCTGGGCGGTGACAAAGCACATCCTTTGTCACTGTTTTATCCTCATGTTCATCTTCGTCATTGCATCCCCTACATCGGTGCAAAGACCCATTTTCTTTTTATAGCCTAGTAGGTTATGTCCTGTTAGCGATCGTAATGAAGTCCTCTTCAGGGATAGCTTTTCTGAGCTGTTCCTGTCGTATTTTGACCATAGTTTCCTGGAGATCACACAGAAATTTAAGGCATTCCCGTCTTTCATTGGCCTTTCGTATTATTTTGTTACCAATGATCTGTTTAATTGCACAGGGTGGAACAATGATCGATTGGTCTATGCAGATAGATGAGGAAGTGGGAAGATTGCAGAGATAGAGGGTTGGGCTGGTGGCTGGGTTATTGGGGTTGGGAACCCCCACTGAACCATTTAAAGGCTGAGAAAATTTCAGGATGGTGTTCAATGGGAGGTTAGAGATATCGCCCAGTTCGTCGAAGAAGTATTCTCCGAGTATTCTTAGTGTGGGTCAATCTAGGACACTCACAGAGGAAGTGGAGTGGTCCTTCCTCTGCCTCTTCGTCCTGGCATCCTCTACATTAGTCGGATGCGCCAATGCCCATTCTTATCACGTGGGTATCCAACGAGTTGTGGCCCGTGAGAACGCCAATCAACAGAGAGAGCCGAGGTCTGCTCTCTTTTGGTAGAAACCTCTCCAAGTCTTGAGTTTATGATTCGACTTTCAAGTAGTCTTTCAATTAACTCACCGAGTGAGGGATCCACCTTTAGAGTTGTAAGTGCTCGGGAGATCGCAGATGTTGATATTAACTTTTGTCATGTGTTTGCGTCTTTTTTCGGAGGTCATAGCGCACTCGGATTGTAAACGCAAACTGATAGGCAGCTGTATTTCACCTTTTAAAAAGTTTTTTCACTACAAAACAGTTAATGAAGCACTTCCCATTGTTTTAATTTTTTACTAATATCCTCTTGCAAGTATTCACCTATTCAATCAACAACAACAATTCTTTCTCAAACACCACAATTCGTCACCGAAAATTGTTCTTTCACAACGAAATCGAAATTGCTTAGTTTTCAAACAAAATATCACGCATAAGCAAAGTGTAGTTTGAATTTGGCCACTCAATGTTCAATATTTCCCTTCACAACGTTCTACGTTCCGGTAATTCGGACTTTTCCCCCTTTCAACGATTAATCAAAACCATTCATTCGTTACAATTGCAGTAAAGTACAAAATGTTTATGCGGTTCCGGTTTGTGAAAATAATAAGAGGTTTCCTTAGCTGTTATTGTTGGAAGGACACTGCGCAGCTGCCGAATGTCACCGTTGACGTATAAGGATACAATAAGAGTAATTTGTATCCTTTGATTCCATTCAACCGGTTAGGCAAGGTTTTTTATTGAGTTCGAAGTAGACTGCTACTGGAAATGCGTAAAAGAATGAACTCTTTTTGTATCATACTGCGTTTTTAACTCAAAAACATTATTTACCTATACTGCAGATGATGTAACTTCCGCTTGGAGGCGGGCTGTATTAATAGTAGCTATTAACAACTTAGCAATTCAATCCACCACGCGTGTGCCACCAAGACTAACGACTTAAACTTCTCAAACGTATATCATAAAAGTTAATCAAAAACAGTGGGTGTGAGAACCACGCGACCTCAATCCCACACTTCATTCACTTAAAATAGTCATTTTGATATGATAAAATTTTTTGTCAAGTCTCTGTCTGATCTCTTAAGCTCTTTTAAAAACGTCACTTTGTTCCGGGAACTTTTAATTACCCAAAGTCCTTATCAACTCCTTTATAGACAATCATAAATCATTTCAAATCTCCTATCAACATTTGAATAGAAAGAAATCGTTTGTTCGTTGAGTTCCCAATGTCTGAGGCCGCCTACGAAACAAACAGCCCACATATTGGGTTCAAGTTCGGTTAACTTGGAATGAGCTCTTCTTCTTCCACTGAAGTGTCTAAGTGAACAAAGACTATGCTATCGGATGCTTTGCTTTGATATAAGATATAAAATTAGTTGAACCTAGCAACCAACACAGGTTTTATGTTTATTTTGTTCAGGAATGTGTGATGATGTTACTCTTTGTTGAAGAAGATTAATCGATTTCACAACTGTAGATGAGTGGTGGTGTTAGATACAAAAATTGAGCGAGGTGGTGGGCCATATAAAGTTAATAATCCACAAAATGATTGATAAATTTAATTGTTGTCGTGTATCTAAATGCATTGGGAGGGCATTTGTATTAACCAAATGCATCTCTATTCTGTTGGAGGAGGCTCTGAGTCACTTGAGGTTACAACAATTTATCAAACAAACTCCTTTGTAGGTCTCAAGACAGTTGACATGCCGGTTGTACACCCTCATTCATCTTTTTCTTCATTCAAATATTTTCATATTAATTGCTCGGGGCAACCTCATTTTCTGATTGAATAATTACCCAATCAATGGGCTTCTTAACAAGCTTCGGTATATTTTCTATCGCTCAGTTACATGAAATTTATTCATGAACATTATACGAATTCAAAAAGATGAAAGGTTCTACCGTCCTTTACCGCAATGACAAGACAATTTTGGGCTGAGAAAAAAATCGGAGCTCTTCTCCATCTGAAGAACATAAAAATATGGACTTATAAAGCAAGAGGTGAGCAAAAGTGGATTTTTATTTGGGATAGAATTGCAAATTTTCAATAAAGTCTGATAAAACTCCAAAATCTAAGAGTGTAGTGCCTGTAACCATAACCCATGGGTTCAACAGCAGAAATATTCGAGCAAATCGAAAATATTTGAATTCACACGAAAATTTTCTGTGCTGTGATTTTTTCTGTTTCCATGGTTTCTTTTATCCACTGAACAGAATTTCAAATATCAAACCTTGAGGAATGTCCTAAAACATACAACCGAATTCTCTAAACGGATTTCCTTAACTCCGAAGGTTTGTGAAAACAAAAATGTTTTTCGGAAATGTTATTCCAGCATGTTGCTCTTTCTAAACCAAGTCCGTAAAATCTAAGAATTTCATTATTCTACTACTCCAACAGGCCCGAGTTAAGATATAATCTTCGAAAATTTCCCACAGTTGGAAAAATAAACCAATTTGAACACATTTTATTGAATGGCGGCGCTAAATCAGTTTTACCGCGGCGCTTGGCACGAAACCACATTGAACACATTATCTGCTTAAGGGCGCATCATAAATATTTTCCTAGGATAAATTTGCGCGCATGGCGCTAAGATGTTGGATTTTTCAAATATTTTTGTTTATTCAGAAGGACATTTGGTATTTGAAGGAATTTTCTCTGAATTCATTGAAAGAGAGGCGATTGGAAATACATGAGTTGTGGAACATATGCTGCGAAAAATAAAATTCTTTGCTTCAGGCTGAAGGACATTCGTATTAGTTGATCAATTGAGCTGGAGCCCTAAGAACCGATTGCTGATGCCAGTCTATTGTACTACCAGGGCAGCAACTTTTCCATTTTTGAAAATAATGTGGTTCACTCATAACCTTAAAAGTGGTACGAAACGAAACTGGGAGGCTGATAAAAAGTAGATGCCCGGCACGGGATTTGAATCCACGAGTCCGGCCTATACTCTGCACCCTACCACTGCGAACTAGCACCCTCTGATATTTAAGCCAGCACATTAGGAAGTATAGGTTAGGGATATGTTAAAGGGGCTGTCAGTTTGGCTAACATACTTAGGCCTGTCGGGCCCGTTGTGATGCCACAATGGATCTAATGTGGTATGTCTTCCGAAAAGACAGTGTTCTGTAATGACACGTATTTTGAGTATGTTGAGAGGGAACAAGCCGTTAGACCGCTTAA
This sequence comes from Melanostoma scalare, assembly GCA_949752695.1. Taxonomy (NCBI): domain Eukaryota; kingdom Metazoa; phylum Arthropoda; class Insecta; order Diptera; family Syrphidae; genus Melanostoma; species Melanostoma scalare. The sequence goes on along the minus strand of OX456986.1, from coordinate 7,972,049 downwards.
GATCTAGCTCGGGCCAGATTTGTTTCGTTACGTTACACGTTAAACTGCTTTACCATTTCAGATAAGTTTTCTTGTATGCGTCCTGTTTGAGCAATAGTTTGTATATAACGATAGGTATGCCGATACTCTCTTTTATCGATGAGAAGGGCAGAAGTCTTCCGTTTCTGACGAGATCATCTGCTTTGCAGTTTCCTGGAATGTCTCTCGGCACCCAGCACAGGTGAATGTTAAACTACTCTGACATCTCCCTAAGAGATGATCGGCAGTTAAGGGATAGAATAGAGTTGCAGGAATTTGACGCCAGGGATTTGTTGGCCAGCTGAGTGTTTGAGAAGATGCAGATATCCCTTTTACATATCGTGTTTTCTATTAGCCAAGACAGAGCTTCGCTGATTGCCATCATTTCCGCTTGGAACACGTCTGGAAGACGAAGCGAGATGTTTAATTTCATTTCTTCTGACAACACAACCTTTTCCCTCATTTGTTTTTGAACCGTCCATATAAAAATAGACATATTCGTTTTCCAAGAAAGTAATGTCCTCCCAATCCGCTTGTGCCTCCTAAATGTTTGATTTTTTTAATAAGTCTGAAAAGCAAACAAAACTGCCAAGAAACAAAAGAGCTGAAACGCAAACTTCGTAAACGTCCTTAAATATCAATCGTTCTTCTTTTTCTTTTCCTTTTTCAAAAACTGAAAGGATAAAGATGTTGCGTGCAGTGTTTTCCTTTAAGGTACAAAAAAAAAATCACTTCATACGTATGAGATATGAATGGGAACGTATTATACATTTTAAAAGGGAAGTATCTATATGCACAAAAAAAAAGTCTGAAGGCTGGCGCGGACTCTGGCAACGCCAAGAGATTTTCAACTGAAACGATTGCAATTAACTTACTTAAGATCCAATAGATACCTTTTCTTATCAGAAATGGCGGTGTTAAACGAAGAAACACCAGCCTTAGGCATCTTTTTTACACTCAAATTACTCATAATGCGGTGTAACACCAACAAATACCACCTACACCGTGGGTGTACTTCTTTTTAAGAGTGAAACACTACTAAATGTTTATTGGAATGTTGGGGTGTTTATTGATTTTGCAAACCAAATGCACAGCAAACGAACAAGTAAATGATTATACAGCCTGACGTGTAAGGCAACTCTCGATTGAACGATCACCTCATGATTTATTACTCAACCAGCATCACTTTCATGTTGAGTTTGTGTTAAATATGCACTAAGAACGACTGAGAACGGCACCTCCTCTTCAATACAATAAGAACTTTCTTAAAAAAAGCATCGAGACAAAATTAATAAAACGTTTTTCCAATTAGGTGTTGTCTCACTAATGAACATGCCAATAACCATGTAATGACCATGCCTCATAAGATTTAAAACAAATAAAACCTGTAAATATGCCTTCAAAAAAGGGCAAACATAAAACCCTTACCCTTTCACATCTACCAAAACAAAGAAGAAACCCTATCGCAAAGCTCATAAATAATAACTTTTCTCCATCCATCGCTGGACGTCTAGATCTGCATACTTTTCGTATGCTCTAAGTGTCCAATTTACGCCAAGAACAAATTCAAAATGACTCACCGTTTAAAAGGCATAACGAGAAATTTGTAACAAGTCTGCGAGTTGCCCATCGCGGATTATTTTTCCCAGACTCATCATTCACACAAGAACGGAGGTACCTATACCTGGGAAATTTATTACCTTCTGGTCCCTGGGACAAATCCAATAAAACGACCTTTGTGAATAAAATGGGCGGGCACCGTTTTTATGTTTGCCTTTGTCTGACCTGATCACCCATTCAAATGAACATTGATGGCATCGTGTGATAAATTAATTTTAAACTTTATTTCTTGGGAAGAATGCATGTGAATTGGAATACTTTGCTTTTTCAATCGAAATGCTGTAGAATGAACAGAATAATTGGTTTAGATAAGAGTTCCTAAGAATGAAGAAATGTAAAGGGCATCTAAGAAATCAATTTATGAAAAGATAAGAAAGGGTTTAGATAAGAAAGGGCATCTAGGAAATGAATTTATGAAAACGTACACTGTCATTGATGACCTTTCCCATTGAATCTAAACGCAATGAAGCGCTAAACAGGAACTACCAAATTAATTAACTCAACTCATCTGGGTTAAAATAGCGACCCTAATAATTCGCCTTCGGAACTATTACCATTGTTCCGGCATCTTAGTCAGACTGTTCTCGTTACAGCCGCTTAGCTATTTAGTCGTTGAAATACTAATGTTTTTCTAAATAATAAACTGGGCATTAATTTAAAAGCCTAAAGTTTATGGTCACGATTAAGTCTTGTTACGCCATGCGAGACCAATCCCCATCCAAAGTTCTTCACTTCGCAAGGTACCTGATAGTTCACTACCCACATAAAATCAACGTGCAGAGACGTGAGTGGAATTTCAATCAGCATCAAGAGCGGTAAACATAAAACCAAAAGGTGAACCAAAGTGTATTGGTACCGTAACAACAATCTCCTCAACGGGCCTAAACATTTGTTTGTAGGTATATCGACAATCGACTCACAAAACCAGTCGACATTGCAAGGTCGAATACATTTCACTCTGAATCCGCAAACGAAAACTTAAAGAAATACAAAAAAAAAGTTAAATTTGTTTTACTGGGCGTGTGACCATTGGAGTCAGTGTTGTGTTGCGGTTGGGAGCGGGTTTTAAATTTGTTGATTAGACCACGTTATATCATCAGCCAATGTTTTATATTGAGCAATTTTAATTGGCATCTTGGTCAGATAAATGGCAGATGAATTCGACATCTTTACGAAAAGGTGTTGGGTGATTCAGTGTGTCGTTTAATGTCATCGGCGAACCGCAGGAAATATCCAACATTCCATTTCGAATGTCTCTCGAGTCACAAAAAGAGAATAACCATCTGGCAGTAAAAGTATCTCTCTTCCATTTTTATTACAACTCATTGTGGTTGGTTACGATTTGGAATACAATTTTTCATCTCACATCCTTTTTATAACAATCCTTGAACGGAACATAAAACATCTGCTGCTGTGCTGCTGCACCATCTCCGTCATCCTTCAATATAAATATAATAATGATGCAGGAGTAACAGCCGCGCACACGACAGAAGTTAACTCTATGATTAGGGCCAAGGATTAAAAGTTATTATCCTTTCCAAATTTTGTGTTGAAATAGGGGTTGGTTCAGCTGGAAAATTTGATGCTAATTACTGACCAGAATGCTGTTAGAGGAAAAGTGTTGTTTGTCGGAATACTTAAATGTCATCCACTTGCGCGTGATGTTAGATCGATTCATCGAGGGAGTGCGATGGTAATAAATTAGCAACAAATGGTGTGGCCAGGCTTCATTGGCTCGGGTTTCATTGATTTTAATTTACAAAAATGCTTATATGAAAGCAACAGCTGGGCTTAAATTGAAAACACAGCATACCTGAGAGGTGTTTCTGGAATAGAGGGACCCATTTGCCAGCTCTTTTCAAAGCAATTATTCTATTTGCTCCACCAACATACGCCAAATCTTTTCAAGCCTATCGGTAGCGTTTTGTTATGAAGTAAACAAAACCCTATTTTGTACTCAAAAGAAAAGAGTTGCAACACAAACTTAATTTAAATTTCTTATTATTTGGTTGCCCTTGGACAGCTTTTTGAAAATGTTTAATGAATACAAAGTTTAAAGGTTGGTAAAATGAAACCTTAAGACATTTGACAATTGTAATCTAGTGGAAGGCGCTTCCTTTCATAACCTTTGCAATGCAGTGGAGGAAAGCCCTAAACAGCGCTTGTAAGGTATTTAGCTCAAAAGAAAGATGAAAGAACTCACCTTTGAAACAATCCCCATTTCACCATTCGCGCTGGCATCAAATCAAATTTGACTTCAGTGGCTTGATTACTCACCGCCTCAGGCCATGACTACTGGTCTTTTGCCATTCACTCCGACTGACTTCATAAAAATTATATTTTATTGTTATTTGACATTCATGGCTTTTCGGAGACCTAAGATCTTAGAGGAATGATCAAATAGCTCTTGGGTAATGCCGGGGTCAATGTCTTATTCCCTGAAACAGACTCTATGATGCTTATTCAATTTGAACGACCTTCAGGAGAAAACTTTTACTATCGAACTCAAATACAAATTTCAACTAGGATAGCTTCATAGTCCTAATTCTTTATTTTTCGGGATGTATAAATGCTTGTCTTCGCTTATCTCCATATTTTCCGGTGACCTTAAGTTGCCGAAAGTGGCAAACTGTTGTTTTGTTTCATTCATTGACACAGGTTTTACCTATTGATCGTCGGTAAGTAAGAAGAATTCTCAAGGACTTTGCTATGACAGAACGCCTGTCTTTTTCTTGAATAACTAATTTTACAAAACTACAGCGCACCAATTATTTGTAAATGGTTTTCAATTTAAAAAGGGGACGTGATGAAATTCCACTCCAAAAGGTCGTTGTACTTCTTAGACTTAAAGATGCGTCGCATAAATTCTATCTAAACGTCTTCCAACTGTTGAGCAATTTATCATCATCTATCGAAGTAATTTTTTTGTAATTTGTATAAACGATCTCAAATAGATATCAGTAACACAATCCTTTTTGACTACCTTTTTGAAAAATTCTTGGCCCTCCTTCTTCGGTGGTCTGACAATAGCTTCCTTTCATGCTACCCAACCGATCTCGTGTTTCCAACAATTGTGTCAAATTAATCACTACCTCTTCTCGTCCATGAGTGTCTCTCCCGATTGAATTCCCGCGCCTTCATCAGTGCAGCGGAACCAAATTACTAAACACACATATTATCCGTTCCCTTATCCTGTATCATTTTTCAGCGGTCTATTGAAATAATCCTTCTTTGAATGGATTATTTTTACAAAAAGATGGGAACGAAAAGAAGAAAACAATACAACGATGAAGGAACGCATCGTCACTTGAACCGATTTCAAAGAAGCTACCACCTCTCCTAATGCCATTGTTACATATGCATCAGCATGTATTGCGATCTTCTTACTGCGAGTGTATGTTTTCTAGAATTTGAGCGTTGCTATATAGAATATATCACATCAAATTATGATCAGATTAGGATCGTGATCTAAATCCATCGGCGTGTAGTGTTGTAAAAGTCGGGAATTTTGATCAAAAGATTTTTTATCTCGTGAGGGAATCACTTGCAATGATGGATATTCATTCATTCACCCTTTGTCCGGCTCAGAGAATAGACAACAAATGAGTCCAATGTCGGAGAGATGTCATAACCTTTTTGAAACCATAATGATGATCATGTGGGTAATAAAGCCGAGACACAAGATGCACGAACAGTGTTCCAACAATTGAATCTAATTGGGTCTAAATGATTCACTGGACGATTGAAACGAATGATCTAAGAAAAAGCACTTCAAAAGGTGGATTGGAATGTTTATAGGCCTTAACGACATTCTTTATGATATGTGTGATATGCTTTTAACAAAGACTTGGTGCGATTTATTTCATATATACGATCACATCTTTCGGTTGAAAATGATTTTTTAACTGAGATTAATTGAATGAACGTGATGCATTGAGGGATCTTTTATTTCTACTGCTAGTAAAGAGTACATTTTAACTAGCCATTAAAAACCTCTTATACTTAGAAATATTTTGATGTCTTAAGTGGATGGAAAAGCATATGATGCTTCAAAAATTGAAACTTATCAGTGGTTTTTCATTATAATGTTATTAAAATCGTGATGAGCGACTGTAGTGAGGCAAATGTGTTGGGTGTTAAGTTTGAGAACTGAGAAGTAATTATAAAAAAAAAAGAACAAATAAAGTGAAAAACAGTAAACTAAGTAATTTGACAAATATTCACTGGTTTAATACCTTCTTTTTACTTGTTGCTTTCAGTTTTTGCACTTTTGTAATGGTTCCTGGTTCAATTTATGTAACTGAGGGTGTTTTTTTTTACCAAGAACTGGTTTTGATAAAATAAAAACACGAAACTAGACATCAATTCAAGAAATACCTTCTGCAATTCCTTTTCAAACACACCCTCTTGTTTATGGCTACCACGTTTTCATCTGATGAATGCAAACGAATTAAGAGATAAGGCTTTCGACCAATTTATCGATCACTTCTGTAGGACTTATGCCGTCAATAACACAAGTTGTGGCAAATGTCACTTATCAGTAGTTTGTCAGCGCAGACTTTTGATTTTACTATCCCCAAAAGAATGGATCAAGAAGCGTCAAGTAAAATGATCACTAGGTTCAATTAACGGTAAGTTTTGCGGTCATCGAAGGATTTCTCAATAAATATAAAGTTTGACATTTGGTACAAGGATTAGACCCAACCCTCAAAAATGTAACTTCGCATTATTAGGACACACAGGAGGTATTTTTCTAGCATCGTATTACTCTTTGGAGACTCAAATCATTTGAGATTTCTCTGAATACAGATTCAACCCGTTGGGCTAGGAAAAGTCATAGACTCCAAACAGATTCAATCTGGCTAGAGGCTCCGCAATCAGTGAAATTGGGCTTAACAGGAGACTTCGACGTCATCAGAGTAAAGGTGAGAAGTTATATTAGAACGTACATTAGTCAGATCATTTATAAATAAGCGAAATAGGGTTGGTCCCAGCACTGATCTTTGAGGTACTCCAGTCAATGAAGCCATAAAATCAGCTGCTGCTCACGTGGACGTCTTTCTGCTTTTTCTTTTCCGGAAACATCACCATCGCTCACTATGGAAATGTCACTGTGAGATTAGATTTAGTGATGTCACTATTTTTGCTTCTGCTCGTGATGCTACATTGCCCGAACTTTGCAGATGCGGTAACACTCCATCGCCCCAGTGAGTTGGGTCTTTGACCCTGCTTCATCAAACTGTTCCAGATCCAGCACTGCTAGTCTCACCGCGGGTCGGGTATAAATTTCCGTAGAAGGCTGGACCTCTGCACTTCGCACAACGTCATCTTTTCCGTGAAAGGTTTTGATAACTTTACCCTTTGGCAAGGTTTTTCGAGGACTATTCTCGTCGATTATGATTACGATATCGCCTTCCATAAGGGATGGGGATTGCGACAGGCATTTTTTTCTACGCGTGAGATCAGGCAAACACTCCCGAACCCTTCTTCTTCTTTCCATTTCTGGCGTTACGAGTAGTGATCTTGAAGCGATCACAACTCTCCCACTTTTCTGCTTCACACTAGTGATCCGCCTGTGGGGTACGCCGCGTTGACCTCAGAAAGCGTCGGCAAGCCTCCCGGTTTTGGATTGTTCCATGTCTGAGGCCAACCAAATGCTGCTGTTTTTGCATTTGCTTGTACCAGGAGTGTTTTGGCCTGCCTTTTCTTTTTCGTCGCGAATTTGTTGAAACGTTGTACGATATTGCCTTTTGGACGGGGTTCTGCGGATCTCTCCTTTGAACATGACAATACCAACTGAGCCGGTCGTGCTGAATTTTGTCCAAGATGGTACTTTTGACATGAAGGCTTCCACGGATCTTAGTACTTCTACTCCCGAACCCATCTTTTCCAAAATGTGTAGGCATATTTTTCGGAAATCAGCCAGTTTCTCTTGAGAGCTGCTCCATCTTTTATCATATCAGCTCTTATCTTCAAGCCACTGTAAGAGCCTTTTATCGCCTTCATGGTCTATGGGGACGCTGCGCTAGTAAGTGGTCTGGTGTTAATAATATTTTCAAATTCTGCCATCATAGTTACTAAAAGTTCATCACTAGGGATGACAAACTGTAGGTGATCTCGATGTGGATTGCTCGGAATGTGAGGCAAGAGATCAACATTCCCTACTTTTACTAAGAGGGGCCAAGGTAATCAACTCCGACGTATGAAAATAGTCGGGTGTTTGATATAAGCTAAGTTGAAGGCAGTTCGCCCATAAGCGGTAGTTGTGATTTTGCAAGTCTATTTCGACAATGCAAGCAGTTTCGTTGGCATTCCTTCAGAACTATTCTCAGATGAGGTATGAAATACTTTTGCCATATTTCATTGACAACGATTTCACTAAATAGATAGTGAAAACATGCATTGTAGTATCCGACGAGAAGCTTAGTCATATACCGCCGTATTAATAAACGCGGAATAACTGGGAAATACTTATTCGATGGATTAAGTTACCATTATACCATTTTCCATTTAATTAAAGCCACCATTATACCATTTTCCACTTAATCCATGGAATAAGGCTTAGCCCAGCTATTCCACGTTTATTAATGCGGCGGATAGTGATTTTGTGGTAAGATTATTGGTCTTTTTAAGATCTCAACCACAAAAGGCGCTGCATCCTTTATACGAATGACCCCGTCATCATCCATATAGGGAGACAATCCATACAAGCTTCTTGATTCGCCGAGACTGATCGCTGAAGAGTAATGTGGCAAACATTTTTGGAGTGGTCTTCGAACAGTAGGCGTGTTTTTTCACAAGACAGTTATATACATAACATCATTTTACATGCAAAGCAAAAACAACATCCCCGACAACCAATGTTATGGATAAAAGGATGGTTAAGATTTGGTCGGGGATAGATTTTTGACGTTTAGTCGAGTATCGAATGAGTTTTTCGACTTTTCATTTTTTAATGTTGGTGCGTCTAGAGACTTTCATGTATCTCGAACAAAAGCAAAATGGGTGGCAAAGGGTCTGTTCACAAATGTGTAACTGAATAAAATCATATGCCCACTCTTACACTCCGCAATTTAGTTGCAGACAATTTTTGATTTTTAGAATTTCATTGATTTCAAGAGTTAGATTTGTAAATGTATATTAAGATACATAAAACAACGTAATAGCAATTAAAAATGGTCTGTTTAGTGACTGAAAGCACTTTTTGCATATATCTTTTCACATTTTTGTGTGAATGTTAACATTTTTTTCAAAGCTAATTGTTAAGTATGCCATAAAAATGGTTGTACTTTCTTATTATTAATAGTTTAATTCGTTTGAAACAAGTAACAAAATATTTTTTCCAAATCACATCTAAATCACAATCTCATATAAACTCAACCCCAGCATGTAAACAGAGTCAACAGAAATTCTTTGTTACCTTTGTGAACGGACCTATTTTTGACGTTTCTAAACTAACAAAAAACAGACAAAAAAAATTGTTTACCTGCATTAATTTCACTACGGAACATTTTTATTTTCCACTCTATACAATTGCTTTAGGTTTTTAACAAACAGTTTTTGCGTTTTTGTGCGAATTTGGCAAAAAAAAATCATTTGTTGCCTTTTATTGGTTTGACAACTGATCGAGAGCACCAACCCACAAATAAAAAAAGACGAAGCGTTTTTTTTGGATATCATGTTATGTACATAACATCCTTGTGAAAAAAACACGCCTAGTGTGTTAAAGGTGAAAAGGTGTTCCAGGCCGCACAATGAAGTCTCTAATGAGTTAATTTGAAAAACAAATCAGAAAGTGCAGTACATATTTCTCTTAAAATAGGAAAATATAATCTGGAAACTGAAGTTCTTACGAACTTCAAATCTTTTAGTGTTCATCTGTATCTTGTTCATATCCCTTTTTTCTCACTTTTCATCTATGACAAGACTCATGTGATCATGCAAATAAGATTACTCAAAGAATTGATATTTCTTCTTTTATCTTTAATGATTTTATACTAAACTTTCATTAAAAACACAACTATGTAGTTCATTAGCACAGTCCATAAAAGATTTCCTTCTTTTAATTGCCCTCTCAGTTTATCTCATTCGTAAGAAGTTTTCTCTTTAGCAAAGTTATGAATCAAAATCAAATATGTTATAACATTCTGGAAGCGTAAATAACTTTTATATTTCCGTTTGCCTATCTACCCATCTAGTATTTAATTGGTATAATTTTCTCTGACCTCAGATCTATACGAAGTCTTATTTTTTCTCTCTCCCAATAATTACAGCCACCCAATATCAGTTCTCTATCTGCCATGCATGAAAAGATTGACTAATTAACTGTAGTCATTTCCGTCACCACAACTAAAAAACGTCTCTGTTTGTATGTAAATTTTACTCAGCGAGAAGAAACATTGCTATAATTGCTAGCTTAGCCATTTTAATTAAAGTTCAACTGCCGTTAGACTTTGTATTTTGATACAAGATCACGATAATGATCTGTGTCAATATCGAATCAATTGACTCGAAACAAAAAGTGAAGTCAGACTGCATTTCAAGATGATAATTGGAGTCTAGTAGACGTGTATTTAAAGTGTCATAAAATTCAATGAATGCTGAAACACATATTTGTTATTTCTGAACTCACTAAGTGGAGTCACAGTCTGAGCAATTATTATCATTATGATACATTAAAAAATAAAATTACACACTCGAAGCCATTATGTAGAGTACCTTGATCACTCAAAGATCAATAAACCAACAAAACCGCCCTCTAGCCGGATGAAGTTTGTCAAGCGTGAATGGCATGAACTCATAAGCTACACACACGGCACCTACTTGCGCCCGTAGTTTTTTATAAATTGAGGTAGACAGACAGCTGCAAAAGGTCCATTAAGCCGTGTCGTAGCATAACGCTATTCGACGACTGACGAACCAACTTGGCCAAAGCATTACTGACTTTGTCGGTAAGCTATAAGCGATCAACAACAAGGGAACCCTTGTTAATGATCTTCATGTGTCTCAACAGCCACTAGCATATGCCAACATCGGAACGGAATTTACATATACCACACTTCTATCAAGTCCCAATGTGTATACTGGGCATTTTTGGTGCCCCTTAGGAGGACGTAGTAGCGTATAGGTAGAATTGAAAGATATGTCACGGTTGGTGGATTCTGGTGCACTTGGCCGAGAGAAAGAATTTATTGCACACTGCAACGCGCTATGGCCCTGATATCGAATTTGTAATGATAGTGAACTTTTTACAACGTCCCGGATGAGGGTTGGTCTAAGGTAAAATGCAGTTTTTCTATTCTGTATACTGATACTGCGTGTTTTTGATAAGAGCAAAATTATTTTTCAATAAATTATGGAGGTAGGGTGAGTAGCCATCCATGACTATGAAGAGATGGCACGCGCGCAGAGTTAAAGTTGAACGAACGGAATGAAAAATTGTAAAAATAAGGCTTTATGAAAGAAATCGTTTTATGGTTGAATTCTATGTTATTGTTGGAGAAAAGAGTAGGTACTTGTCAAACAAAACGATAGAAATATTACAGGGTCAGTTGTGACAGACGCCGCCATTTGAAAGTTTCGAATACACAGAATGCCATGAGTTAAAATTTTTAATAAAAACATTTAATTGCCTTATAAAGACCCGACCCATGGGTTGGAGCCGCACACCTCCACTTTTCTTCCAGCTTCCCAGTTTCATCTGTATGAAATCGCTGAGGACTCATAAGTGAGATTACAGCCAACTTATCTCCATCGACAGGAAGACAAAACAAAGGCAAGGCCTGCTTACCACGCCACGGTAGTTGGTATGAGACAAAGGAATCATACAAATGCGAGTGACAAAAACTTAGATCCTTGATCAGTCACATAGGAACAATGGGACACGAAAGGATTAATTTCATCTGAAGCCGCTAAAGTCGAATTAACGATGTCGCTTACAGGCAATGAAAATGATTTATTTTTCTTTCCTTTTCAATAGCCTTCCGTTAAACGTCTTAGAAACTTCTTCTCCTTGTCGACACGTCTTGAGCGTCTTTCTAGTATCAATCTACAACCTGTTAGACCTCACTTTCAATCACTGGCTTATTTTAAGTGTCACTGATTCCTCTCATCTATTTGGTCTCAGTACATTCAACACAAGCCCACGAAGTATAGCCTACCCCTCAGAGAATACATCTCAGAACGAAGAGTAAAATCGAAGAAGGGATTGTTCTCTTTCTACCTACCGAGTCCTTGTCTAAAAGCCCACCTCTTAAGTTAAGGGCTAAAATTGACTTAAATTTAATGTTTATTTAACTTTAAACTTAGTTGTGTTTTATAAATAATTTTGGCCTTGTAGAAGGTAAGTAAATAAACACGAAACCGAAGACAAAATATGGACTAGTATATTAACGGCTTAGAAATGGAAAGTTCGTCATTTACAGCGACTCTCCTATAGAACGAGCTTTCCAGCAGGCCTTGGTAGTCATTCCTTTATACTCTAGGTCGAAGTTATAGCCATCAATCTAATGAGATCACTTTTCAAATAAAAAAAATCTATAAAACTTAGACTGGACTGTTAACCGGAGATGCAGACTATGCCTCGAAAGCAAACAAACATCTCTCAGAATAATCGACTCAGCAGTTCTTCGACTTGCGCGGTATGGGCAAACGCTTTTCATTTGAATGAATTCAAAATCCGAAAGAAACTAGGCCTTGTTTTTGCTTCCTTGTCGTGAATGTCTTCTAAAGAAAGCGCATTGTATTGCATAACATTTGGAATATCACAATTCTTTTTTAATTCAACGTCTGCCGCTCTCATCATGCCATCTGACGCTGAAAAACACGCCAGGACCCAGGACCTATTAAGCAATTAATTATCGCATTTTACATCAAAACATAAAATAGAGGCTTTGTATATTTTATGCGTGTCAATTTAATGGAAGTCTGTCAGACACGTGAAATTCAAAAGGATCACCCAAAGATATCATTGATGTTTGTTCATACCTGTTTAGGTGCGTAGGTAAGCACCTTATGACGTAAATACATGTAGGCCAGGCACTCAATCGAAACCCCTATTTTCGTGCGCAACTCAGTCAGTTCGTTGAGATACCACCAAAAAGTTGAATCAAAAGAAAGCGAAGCAGAAGTGATACCATCTGTTGATGTTATGCTACGATGCCGTTGATGTTCTTTTTTTGAATTTTTGTTTTTGTTTTGTTAGGATACAATAGAGTGTTGGGTGCATGCGCATGTGGCCGTAATATATGGAACACACCACACCCTGTTGTTATCCTTGGAGGAATCGTCCCTTTTTTGAAAATTCATATGCGCACTCATCGGTTGAGAGTAGAGTTTGAAAGGAATGTCTATTTTCATATAATTTTAATGGAGGTTCCAATTGTCGATGGTGGCACATAACTGATAAAAATGAAGAACGCAGATGTGGTTAATTATTTTCTCTCTTTTGTATATACACCGAAATAGGGATGTGGTATGTGGACCACATGTCAAAGACAATGTAGGGCCAATGCATGCTCTTCCACCCGCAGTACAATTACCAGACATCCTTAACTTCTTTATTACTTCGACATTTACTTGTAGTGCAGGAATTGTCATTAATTTAGTCGCGTACTTCGCTCAATTGAGGTTTGATTAGAGGGCAAGAACTATGGCCTGTGCTGATATGATCTCAAGTTGATTTACATTCTAAGGGTTACTGTGGAAGAATACCTAGTTATGAGCCCGTATTTTTGGTTAAGAGGAAGTATTTTAAGTGGCATCTTCAGACTTCAGCTGTCTGTCTATAAGGCACTTAACTGACATAGAGCACTTAACTCACTGACAACTGACTACTCATTTGAATTGAAATGGAAATTTATGTCTAATGTATGCAAAATCTTAAGGCGCGTTATTATGAGGGGTTCTACAAGAAGACGCTCGGTACCAGCAAGATTTGCAAATGGTTTTTATTAGACAATAAAGCTGTAACTACTTTACAAACTCATGGGATTATTTAGGGCCAGATTCAATAAAAACTACAATGCTCGAGTCACTTTTTCTTGGCAAAAAGTAAAAATAGCTGAAGCGGAAAGCTACTCAGAACTACAAACACTCACCGGAAGCGATTTTTATTCGATGATTGCTAAAATCTTTGGTCATCGCTATAAAGTAGCTTTCCTAAGAACCTTTTTACTTATTTCTTGTAAGAAGTGTAATTCCTGTATGCTTATTAATACGTTTTAGTTTGGCTTTCAAATGTAGTTGAAGTCTTTTCCACTTTTCTAAAATCAAAAAAAGCTTTTCCGACCTTTTCCTTTGTCGAAATAATCTCGTAGTAAGTTAAGGGCTGGGTAAATACTTTACTATTTACTTCCATCGCTTTGCTCTGTACTCTTGAATTGTTTTTAAAAAACATAAAATTGTTCATTCCACCAGAACCAACAACCCTTAAACTTTCATTGCAACGACCCATTAAGGTTTTTTTTCAGTTTCAGTAGGGTACATTGTTTTTAAAGGACTTCCACTTGTGCACCGGAAATTGAAAAAAAAATGTGTTGCACTGAAGTGGTTATAGTCCTGATCCTTTCCCTCCCTCTCTATTTCGTTCCGTTGATATATAGAAGTACTTTCCTTAATGCGATCAGAAAAAAATATTGTAAGTGGTGGTGTATGCAATGAAAATAAATAAGATGATCAACCTTCATCTTCTGTGGCACACGTGCGGCACGCATGGAACATTGGATTGCATTTTTATTTATCCTTCCATAATATGATGGGGATCGCTTACATTAATTCTGTGATACGTTTTATTAGGAAGGGTGAAATTCAATGTAAGAACTCGCATCAGATCGTACGTTGTTGTGTTGTAAAAAAATTTTGTTATGGAAACAAATGACAGGAAAAGGTCTCTTTTCCAATATTTTGTCGATTTTAAGAGCTAATGAATGCTGGAGGAGTTTCCTTGAAAACTACAATCCGTTTGATTTGAAGGTTTACAATGTAAAAAGAGTACCTACTTAAAAGTGTGCTAGAGTAATTTTAAGGGGAAGTGACGAAAGCCGTGACAGCTTCTTTTAAAAATACTAGTCGCTGTTGTAGAGTTGAAAATTAAGGTGTGGAAGGTTCTGGGATCTATCAAATCAATTATTTACTAACTTAATTCATTTCCAAATTAACATTTTTTCATACTAAGAGGTCTAAAGCTGTTTAAACAATTCTATGTTCATTGTACCTTAAACTTAAAAATTTTCTTATTTATTTTAACAAAGTTGGTAAAGATCATTGAGTGGGTATTGGGTAGCCGACCGCGAAAATTAATACGGCAGTCTGAACTGAAAACAAATGCGGGTTTATAGTGGTTAAGTCAGGGATAGTTAAGTCTTTATTACAGTCCTTGACTACCTGCTGGAAGATAACGTACAGAGCACCAAAGGAACGACCAACTATTCTTTGCAGACGATGGAGCCATCATTTAATCCCTACATCTCTGCCAGAAGCACCCGACGTACATATGGGTAAAATTTTTAGATGGTATAGGGGTTAGGTTAGGTTGGATGGGGGTACAGCCACAAGTGGCAGCACCTCACTCGGATCTCAAGGATCCATTGTGCTCCCCGTGAAACAGAGGATGAGAAAAAGGGAAGATTGGAGAGGTAGAGGGTAGTGCTGGTGGCTATGGGTTGTTGGGTTTGGGATACCCCACTGAACCATTTGGAGGAAGTGGAATGATCCTTCCTCTGCCTCTTCGTGTTGGCATCCGGTACATAAGTCGCATGTGCTAATGCCCATTCTTATCATGTGGGTATCCAACAAGTTGTGGCCCGTGCCGTGAGTATGTCAAACTACAGAGAGAGAGCCGAGGCCTTAAAAGGCATAAATTCTGTTTCTTAGAAAATTTTGTTTAATTCTGCTTTTTTCTTGTTCTAGCGGCTTTAGAACTGAGGAGTTCGTTTCGCTGGATTCGAGTGCGGACCTGCCAGCTTATCCGCCATTTTATTAACGATTATGTCACGATGTCTTGGAATCCAGATTAAAGTTACGGTGTTCGTTGAGCTGAGCAGTCTAAGATAATTGCGACATTTTTCAACTAATCTGGATTTTGTGATAATGGATGAGATAGCTTTAATGGCCGCCTGGCTGTCTATGAAGATAGAAGGTAGGGGATACCCAAGTGTGAAAAGCTTAAATATCTGAGATGTATGACGAAAAGTAACAACATACTTGTGATGATGATATAAATTATCGAGTAGACGTATGTGGCAAGAAATGGCGAGAAAACTCCGCCATCTTTCGTTATAGAAAATGGGAAGAATATGCGTCCAGTACTAACATGTCGTCCATAATGTTGGACAATGTAAAAAAAAGTATGAGAGTAAGTTGACGGCAGCTGCGATGAAAATGCTTCGTATGAAGGCAGAAGTATTAAAAGTTTCAAGATCCAGTGAAGCCATCACGTCAAAAATCACATCCTGGAAAAATAGAGCACGACCGGCTTTAGTTTGTGTTATCATGCTCAAACGAAAGATCCAGAGAACTCAGTCAAAAAGAGACATTGACATACAACAATCAGACACAATTACGAAGAAGAAAAGGCAAAGACATCAGCATTCGTTCCACTAAAGGAATGGAGCAAAACAATGCCGGGAGGCTCGCCGACCAACGCTTTCTGAGGTCAATGTGGCGCACCCCATTAACGACCACTTGTGTGAAGGAAGTTGTGATTCCTTTGAGATTGCCATGATTGTAACGCCGGAAAGGGAGAAAAGAAAGAAGTAATATTTTGCTCTCCCCATCAACATGGCCACATTCTTAGCCTTTGGAAGTAATATTTCTCTAAAAGGCAACATTACATTTAAATACACTTCTATATTTGTTCTCAAAAATGCTGAAATGGGTCTCAAGTATGAGCTGTTCAATGATCACAGCAAAAAAAATTCGATAAGTAAATCCAATTTTTTACCACCATTCGGATATCAAGTAGTTTGGAGTAACAAAAATGTCTACGAAATTTATTTCAGTGCACGACTTTGACCATTATTTTGTTTTTGCTTAGATACTTTAGCCATAAAAAAGAACTTGCTGCTCCTGCCAATTACAATGCAATAAAAAAACAACAGGATCCCAATTCTGAAAAACAATATCACATAAATCGCATTGTCATTCACACTAACGACGTCGGCTCTTTTGAAGTTCATTAAATCCACAAAGATTTTGTCTTTCTATTCAGCATTTTTATCCAATTTTTATACCTGTTTGTTTGAACCAGGCCATAAATATATTCTTTTATTCTTTGTGTTAATAAAACGAACATTGAGGAATTCACGTTTGTATGCAAAGATCCATATTCGGTGAGAAGTCTTCTTTAAAAACACGAAAAAAGTGTCAATTGGGGTTGATTAATGGAGGAATATGCGACAGTTGAGTGAATTTAGCATTAATTTTGTTATTTATGCAAATAAAAATTGATGATTAATTCGAAGAAATACAAGCGAATGATTTTATAGGTGAGAAACTTTGAGAAAAGGTTAAAAATTGTATTCGTTTTGAATCGGATTTTTTTTCTTTCTGATCTAAAATATTATTACTACCTCTTTCAAAGCTTAGTGAGTTTGAAATAAATCACAGCTTTTGGTAAAGTCGAGCGAGTTTTCATATTTCATTTACAAATGGGTTCCATTATCTAGTCAAATTTAATAGTGAGCTGAGCTAGAAGATAAGCGTAGAGAAAAGAACTAAGGAACCCTCAACCAACAACGATATCTGTGGATGCATACGGAAATAGAAAGATCAATATTTCCAATTTAATTTTAAGTTAGTTTATAAATAAGTAAATAACTAGAGTGGCCCAAAAGAAAGGGCAGCATTTCTTTCAGGCATACCTTGTTAGGGAATGGAAGGGACCTACATTTTTTTGTAGGTAAAAAATAGCTAATCGAAAGGCGATTCCCTTGGTAAAACATTTACAAGAACACATAACAGGCAGATATGCACCAGTCACTTTACAAGAATTAAAGTTAAGGAATGTTTAACTATCACCCAGTCAAACATCTAAATTGAAATGCTTCGACATTTGACTTAAGTTTAATTTGTTTTTTCACTGCCCTACTTTTCAGGTGAAAAAAATCAGTCTGAAATCTGATTTGCGTCACATCTACAATTGACGTCAAACCAAATCTAAGAACTCACAACATTTTCAACTTCTTAACAGAATTTCTTTCAGTGTTCTCCTTTCGAGTAGCTTGTCCTCTGATCCTTTTACGTAATTAATTACCAAACCAAATCTAAAAATAGCTCCAACAGAGGTAAGCAAAACATTTATCCTTTTATTGTTGTCTGGCCGCCAAAACATCTCTTTATTTGATCTTCTTTTGTCCACCTATTTGTGTTTATTTTCTTTGGCGATTACCATCATTCAATCCCAACAAACCCAATCGAACACCAACAGCACAAAACCACACGTGGCTACAAATGGTCAAACGCAAGCATTCTATAATGTGATGAAATTTATCAACCTCTTAGGATTTGGCTAAATCATAACATCGTCACCTTGAAACAGACCGAAGACGGTAACGCCTCACACACAGTTCCTTTACTTTCGCGATTATTCTTTGACTTTGTTTATGTTGCGATTTAGCTTGTTACGTTCTGACTCATCGTGATTGTGCAGGATCGAACATGACTCATGAAGATACAAAACAAACTACGTATGTGAAAATCTCGTCTTTGAAGGTGAGCGCCGCGCGAAGCTGCTTGGATTCTGGTCGGTTCTTGTGATTTCAAATAGAGACTTACTCGGTGGTAAGTTTGATTTTCTGTACATCTTCTTACCTGTTTTTGGTATTCAATAAATGTCTCTTGCATGTGTTTTTTCTACCTGAGTTGTGGGAAGAACGTTCGAACGTATGACAATAAATAAGGTGTTTTGTTTACCATAGAGTTCGAATGCCAGCTCTTTCGTTGTGTACATAATTTTTGTTCCTAATATTTCTTCAGTAGTGTTTATTGCCTTGGAGTTTACTTGGTTCATTGGTCTCGTAAAAGTGTATTTTTATTCAATAACTATTGGGATAATCACCAAATGATGATTTCATAGCATTGATTGAACTCAACCATTATTTCGGTCCCACGTCTGATTAAGAAGTTATAAACGGCTTTGGTGCGACTTTGCCCGTTTTGACACAAATTATAGTCTTTCTTTTATGTTAAGCATACACATAAGTACTAAACAATGAGACAATGAAGTGAAGCTATTTTACATTTCCCATCTTTCATAGCTACGCTGCTCTGAATACCATCATGGCATGGCTGCATTGTGTTGGTTTGCCAATTGCCCTGGAATGCGATGAGTCTGAAAACGAGTCTCTCTGGGACACCAGTGACTTAGGTAATTTTCATTTAATTCAACATTCCAGAGGTTAGAATATTCTCATAAAAGAATTTTAATTTAGCCACTCAAGAACGGCACTACACAGACACAGAAGGTTTGGTATGATTGTCGACTGTGTGTCGCTCTTGCGTGCTCGAGGTTGTTATAATTAAATAAAACTTTTTTTTCTTTTTTATATTCTTTTTCTTTGTGGTCTTTTTTGTTGGATAATTTATAAACACTAACTGTTCTCACTTTTGTTATGTGCGTTTGTGCTTGAACATTCCATAAAATAAGCCGTCTTGCCTTCCGTCTTAAAGGTGAAAATCTTCAACCATTCGTGACAATGTTGGTGGATGAAATTAATGAGACTGGCCTATGACAAAGTCAACAAATTTAATTCAATGACGTTGGGATATGGTAGGCAGTTGTTGTAAAATGTGTTTAGATTCTTATAATTTTTGAATTAATGATAAGGTTTTTGTATGTTTTACTTGGCGGGTTCGGTTGGGAGAGGACCCATGTCAATGGTGTTTATTTGAGAACATAAGGGGAGATTACAAAATGTAAATTTGAAGAATAGAGAAAGCGTAAGGTCGTATGATTGACACTTAGGTTTTTTTTTGTAACATTTTAAGGAAGCAAGATAAACTAATTCGAATCATTCATTGTCCATCTGCAGACGTTTGAGTTGATTCCAGGAAATCGTTTTTGATATTTGTATCTTGTGTTGCCGAAGCAAGACATGTTTGAGTACCCAATGGTTTCATTGTAGTGAACCGATCGATAAGAGTGATCACATGTGTTTTTAGCTTAGATGTCGTGTCGTTTAATTCAACCACATGGGTGAGTAAAGCTTAGTTGCAGACTAAATGATTGTTCAGTAATGTTCGTCAGTGGCTAAAACCTTGGAAAGTATCATCTGTTTCTGTTTCGGGGGAATACCATCTCCACCAAAATATCAACCAAATTTCTTTCAAATTCTAAATTTCTTACAGAATCGTGCATCTTTTCCACAGATGCATCGACTTTGGAATATTCTGTTAACAGTGAGTCTTTTCATTTTATGAGCTTTTACTGAAATGATATACAAATTAGAGTATTGAAGTTAATTCGGATTATCAAGTATGGGCTTTGATGGCTCAATACCAAAGTGTTCGAACCTAGGTTAGGTTAGGTGGAAGTGGCTGTCAGCTAATGAGTACATTGACTGACACACTTATGCCGAAAGTGCCCATTGTGATACCACAGAGATCAGCAAGTTAATCACCTACTGATCTTAGAAACCCGATGTAAGATTAACGAGTTGATCACTTATTAGTGTTCCATTACGGGACTAGTCGGTTAATCAGCTGCAAGTCGAACCACGTGGAACTTTTAATGTATTTCGAAAGACTTTTAGGGTCTATGTAAGCTAAGTCGCTAGTATCATCGAAGAAGAATTCACCGAGATGAGTTTTCCTCCTTTGAAGTAGTGCAGGGCATGAGCAAAGAAGGTGTTGAACGGTTTCCTCCTCCTCTTCGTCCATGCAGCTCCTGCAGAAATCATTGAAAACACACCAAGTCTTTTGGCGTGTCTTCCTATTAGACAGTGTCCCGTAAGAACACCTATGGTAGAACCTCGATACAGGCGGTTCAGGGCTAACCTACTAAGTCATAAAAAATGCAAAAAGACGAAAAGCGCATGTTCATTGCTGATAGAACTATGAGTGCTTTACAGATCTAAAATCACGTTTGCTCTCATTAACTTTGAAGGCCCATTAAAGTTGATGAAGTTAGGCTTTATGGCTTTTATTTACTAGTTTCAAAAATTTGTGCCGTAGACTTACGAAACTGGCAACGATAGCGTCTTTTGCTTGAAGGAGATAGTGCGTAAATTATAGGCATGCAATAAAATCTACAGCATTATCTTGTCGTACCCCAGTTTCTATTTAATTGAAATTTGAAGCCGTTAGGCTGGAACTTTATTAATTTCATTTTAGTACTTTACATTACGAAGCACATGTGGTCTCTGGAACCGGGTGAAAATGACTGGTCCACTGCATTCCTTATAATGAATTATGTTGGGGAAAAATTCAATAGGCTCTAGCCCACCTTGAGCTCGGTGTGCCATTTACTTACTTATGAAAATTAGAAATTGTTACTAAAACTAGTTTTCATATTCCTTTTTACAGTGAAGAGGCCAATAATAGCTTCAGAAAAATCAGGGTTTTTCCTTTGAGAACATAAACAATTAATACCTTCCATTAATTTATATAGTTGTCAAGTCCAGCAGACGATTATCACATTAGCCTAAGAACACAACATCCATCTATTTTTACACATTAATAGCTCTCCATCTAGGGGCAGCAGTTTAAAACTTTCCTCAAAGCTTCTTCTCATGACAATTCAACCCTCACCCACGTGAGAACAAAAAAAAACTCTTGGTGGGCAATCGTCACTTAAAATACAATGTTATGCATTCAGCCGATCATTTCAACTTCCCACCACACCTTCAGTTAGAAAAAGAAACAAACCTTCAAGATAAATTCCTTCGTTTGACAGCAACATCAACAACTACTATGTAGTCTAAAGGAATTCCCAATCGCGAGCTCTTTTAGGAATCAAGCTTTCCTAAAACGGAAGAAGACCGCAATTAAGTTTGAATAATAAATTTATTTGCCACTGATTGAGAATTTTAATTTTATTTTCTGTCACAATGCAGAGGGGGGAGAAACGTGTGGTTGCATTTGAACTTTTCCAACAGATCAATGCACGGTCGGGCAATATATACTTTACATATCGCATGTACACACTTTTCGCTTGACTAACTTCTAGGTTGAACTCCTCTGGGTTACCTCCGTTGCAAGGGGGTGGTCATGCGTGCAATCCTGGTGGCATATTAAATTAGCATGCAATACGATTTCAGCGGGAAGATAGTTGCTATCGATCGCACTTCCCCAAATTTGGTTCCGTACGTCATTACCGGTCCGTGTTGAGTGAGTATGTGATAGTAGTACGACCGAGCTGGAAGTTGTTTATGATATTTTTTTCTTTATTGACTTCCTTGTATGGAAAGCTGTAGAACTACGTGTGAGAACTTCAGTAGTCAAAGTAAGAACAGATTTTCTTGTTTAGAATTTGTAATTTGAGAGGCAAACTAGTATGACCTTTGGTATGTGGGTCGTTGGGGAATGTCGTTGATGAAAGACCATGGAAAATTTAGGGATATGGTGATAAGGTAGGGCCAGAGTTTTTTATTTGACTGCATTTCTGTAAGGCTTGAGTTGTAGCGGTAAAATGAAGGAAGAAATGATTTTGATAATGGTGCTTGCATTTGGCCTACAATCCGACGTTCAAGGCTGAACTCTCCTTTACTCACTTTCATTTATGATCTTTTCTTGACACCCAATTGTAATACATTTGCACTCCCGAACTATCGTCAAACTCAATAAATTTTGCTTTGAAAGCAAGGCTCAGTAATCAGTATACTGTGAAGAGTTAAATGCTCCTTTAAGACCAAACTCACAGTAACATCGATTTGCAAGAATGATTCTCTATTTGAATTCCGCGATGTTGGTATTCTCCGTGATTATAGCGAATCCAAAGTAGGTGAAGTCCTAAACTAATTCAAACTAATAACTATCCACTGTGATGCTTTTCCGATTCGTCAATGTTCTCTACCCCTGTTTGATGCATGTACTTCGTTTTACCCTCATTAACTATTTACCTTTCGGCCTCAGTTTCAAAAACCTCAAACGCACCTTTAGCATCACGCTTGGTTCTTCCCATCACGCCAATATCATCTACATAAGCGAGTTATTAAAAATAATAAAATATTGAAAAAGCTGTTGTGAAAAAAGAAAACAGAAAGACACAACAATTTTCGTTCCGGCCACATTGTGAGCCCAGCCTTCCTCTTTTAGTTTGACAAAGACTGAAAAAATTACTAACAAGGGTTCAATTATCCTCCAGAAAAAAAACATAAATAAAATTGTGTTCTTTTAATTACTTCCTGCATCGGTCTCTGGGCGCGAAATCAATCAGCCCACTTTTCCTTACCAAACAAGACCAACATTTTTCGTCCCCTTTTGTGATAAATTGTTTCAATAAATCCACACACGCACGTGACACTTGGATGACTACCCTCTTGTTTGTATTGTTCCTTTCTAAAAAAAGCGA
This sequence comes from Melanostoma scalare, assembly GCA_949752695.1. NCBI lineage: Eukaryota > Metazoa > Arthropoda > Insecta > Diptera > Syrphidae > Melanostoma > Melanostoma scalare. Next base: position 7,948,903 of record OX456986.1, on the reverse strand, counting down.
AGAGAAACGATACAATTTTCCATAATCGTCTAAGCCTTTAAGTGACACGCTCTCGACGTGATGCAGTTGTTTGTATTCCTAAATTAGTTTAAATTGTGGCGGTCTGTGTCAAGACTTCAAAGATGGAGGCGTGAGAAACTATACTTTCAATATAAATTTCATACATTTTGGTGACAACTCGTATTTTATTTTGTTTTGTAAAACATCGTGAGATATTTTGATAGCTATGCCAACCTAAACACCTACTCTTGAAAATAAATATTAAATTGACACTTATAATGAGCTGAAAATAGTCAAACTAAGAACTCCTTTTTCGTCTTCGATTAACAAGTTAATAAATTCGACAATAACGTTTATATAAGCTTACATTTGTTTGTGTATCTGCTATTGGTTGCTTATGAGACACTTAGTCTTCTTTGTTTTGAAGACGTATTTCACAACAAAGCAAAGAGTCTCATAAAAGTAAACCCAGCCATTGAGGTTTTAAACTCAAGTAGGGGTCAAGCTATAAATTAAAATGCAAAATTAGAAAGACGATCCATAGAAGGACTTAGCGAAACAATATTGGAATATAAACCACAATCGATTCACTAAGTTTCACTAATACCATGAATATCAATCGGTCTTTTATTACAAGTAGGACGAACAATTTAAATATTGTGTTTATTTCGAAATTTTAAGCTTACGGAGTGTGATGGTCAGGCAATGGTTAAATCATCGGAATAATAAAGCCAAATTGCAGGCACATAGCCGTGTTCTTCTTTGAAAATGCCATTTTGAGTTAAAGTTTTGTCAAAGAAGAGCCTTCCGGATTTGCCACCCTGTAAAAACCAAACCGTTTTTTGATATCAAGCAATCTTGGAGCAAAGGTCGCACGTTGTAAGACAAATTCAGAGAGGAAGCGACTGAATTGGTCTAGAAGTGACGTTTTTCATATTTTTTGAAAATCAGTTTTTTACTCATTGAAAAAGATGTAACGATCGAAGGACATAAAGCCATGAACATATCGTTTGGTCCGTCGTGAAAACAAGTTTTTTTTTTTTAGAAAAAGAGGAGGCTTTTGCTAATCTGAAGCACTTAGACCTAATTGGCGGTCCATTGTACTACCAGGGTAGCAGCCTTCCCTTTTTTGTGGTGCAGTAGATTGAAATAAGGTAGATGTAATTTCATATAAACATCAAGGACGGCGTCCAAGGTTCAGATGAAACTGGAAGGCTCAAACAAAAGTAGATGCCCAGAGCGGAACTCTAGGCCACACGTCCGGACTACGTATTGAACGTTCTACAACTGCAACACGACCGCCCTTTCTTCAGGACAAGTACTTGGAATAAAGTCCACCGGACAGGTTATGTCCATGACTACATGTATACCGTTTGCTTTTAGGTGAATTTGGTTGTCCTAATTGAATTTGCCTTAAAACGAACAACACAAGGTGTGAACAAAGAACAAGTATAGTACTAAAGGAAACCGGTGTCAATAAAACTCTATTCAAATTGACAATTTTAGCTTCTACCGATTTGAAGTATTACATTGAGTGGTTTCTTTCTCCAAACGTAGCTGTCAGCATGGAAATTGTAAAACTTTTTGTACTTTGCTAATATATCGAAAATGGTGTCCTCTTCACATATTCTCATGCATTGGGTAGTTCCTTAAAGAGACCCTAAAGTTTATAATGAGTTTTTGAAATACTTAGAGAATTGACACCTGTCAGGGTATTGATCAATCGTATTTTACGTTCTTCTTTGGTTATTTTGCCAATTTTGTACATTGAATCTTGGCTCCAAATTTTACCTAAGTATGTAGCTTATATACACAAACACATATTCGTAAAAAGAAAACTGACGCACCTTTTGTCCCGATCATATCACTATTTGCAACTTCAACAATTGGTGGGAAAAGAACTCGTTTTCGTCCAGTCTGTGGCGATGTTTCCAATCGAGGTGAGCCATCCTTGTGAAAGTATGAACTCAAATCCTTGCCACCGAAACCTAAGATATATTCTAAGTTCTAAGGCAACACATTAAGAAAAGCATAATAACAAATCTCAACAAAACTTGCCTTATTCCACGTATCTATTCTATCCTTAAGCAGAGGTGATAAGTTGATGACGTTCTTATGAATGACAACCCAAAAGTCGTCGATTTTATTGTGAAGGACAATTTCGTCGAAAATGAAATATTTCGCCATGATTGGAAAATTAAAAACTAAAAAAACAATTTGAGTTTTCGTTCACCCCTCGTGTTTTTTAAGGGTAATTTTATCGTTCTTTTTTTTGTATTTGACTATTGAGTGTGCAATGTTATCGGGAACTCATTTCAGAAAAAGAAATTAATCTACAATTCAACCACCACTCCAGACCCAAACCTCTTTTAAATTAATGCGTTGAGAGTTCAGCTGCCTGAACATGAACATTGAACAAGGACAAGAGTAGTTTTTTTATGTCTTTTTCTCGTCGTGGTCTGTTCCTCTCAATGTAATACCGTGGATCACGCTGAAACTTTTAGTTACGAAATAAAAGCCGCGAATTAAAAAAAAACAAAAGGTAAAATATCAATCATTCCGCTTTCAAAGACAAATTTCACATTAGTCAATTTGTGGATGCAAATAATTGACCAAAATGATCTTGAACGAATCGACGCAAGTCAATACAGACAAATTGATGCAACAGAGAAGGGTAACAAGAAAACTGTCGCTTTATTCGCACAAATTTTCAACAAATCGACCAAGGTGAACTTTGTCAATGTCACCTTAGAGGTTTTTTAAATTCGTCGAAATCACTTTAGCCACTAGCGAGAAAAAATTGTTTGAAAAAGCGGTACTACGGGCGATACCCTTTTCAGGGTATATGTATTTACAAAACAAAAACATACTACCATAAAAGCCAATTTTTACTAAAACTGTCTAGAAAAGTTAGTCAAAATCTTTGAAAGCATTTTTCTCAATTTTCTAAAAAAAAAAAAGTATCATAATGACGGCTATGCCATTATTTTAGAACCAAATATTCTAAATCCAGAAACTCTTCTGTAGGTTACCCGGAAAACTTTAAGTACCAAATTTGAAGAAATTTGGTTGAGGCTATAGCATTGGGTTTAGGTAAGGTAAGATTATGTTAAGTTTAAATGGCTGCCAGGAAACCAACCGACACCCTTAGACCAGTATTAAGTCCGTTGTGATACCTAAAATAATTGGATCATCGAAGAAGAAATCTTCTGTATGAAGTTATCGTTTGACGTAGATTGTAGGACATGAACACTCAGAAAAAAAACGAGCTAAATTCAAGAAAATCGGTGTCAAAGCAAGCCTATTCGTTGACGAAAGTCTGTCAACCTAGAAAATTCTTAATCTGTGCCCAAAATTCTTGTTTTAAGCCTATTTTTTATAGGCCTCAAATTCTGATATCAAGAATGTTCTCACCTTAATATAAGATTATTTAAGTCTAATAATAAAAATACAAAAGCTAAATGTCAGACTATTACAACCCAAAATTAAGATCACGTATTCTTAAATATACCATGAATAAGAATAAAACATACTTAAATCAAGTTTTTTACATTCCTAAATTAAGCATTAACAAACTTGAACCAAGAACAAATATTGGTTTGCCTTAGTTGCTTTCGGATTGTTTCTAGCTCGTTTAACTTAAATTTAGACTGAAATTAAGCATTAGCAAACTTGAAATAAGAACAGAAACTCTTTATCTAAGTATCCTTCGGATAGCTTCTAGCTTATTAAATCATGATTCAAGATTTGAAGCTCCCCATCCGTTTGTTCTGTTTACGACGCGACGCGACGGTGTGCGCTGCGCAGTTGGTAATCGTTGCCATGGTGGTGAAAATGGCGTTGGTTTCGGCTGAGTAGTCAATGTCTACTCCATTTGTTACATCGTTCACTTTGTCACTCACTAGAACAAAGTTTCCGTCAATGTTCTCAAGCACCATATACATCACAAGATTTTGCATTGTTTTCAATGTCATTTTCGTCCGAAGTAAAGTTTTCCATGATAAAAAAAATCACTTATCACGCAATAAGAATATCACGTCCGAACCGGATTAAAGCACTCTTCAAAATGAAACAACGATGTAAGCTTCTTTGTAATCAAACTGCATCATACAAGTTTAAGATCCCCTCTACTTAATTTGAGAATATTAATCTTAGCTTAAGATGGTATCGGCTCGTTTTAACATTCAATAACCTTTAAGATTGTTTTGTTCTTAATAAGAAAACGAAACTAAGTCAAGATAATGAAGAACTTAATTTAAGAACGTATATCTTATTTCAACTTTAAACAAATTTTATATTAAGACAGTCATACTCAAATTAAGTTTTGTGTTCCTATTTTCGGAATAAAAACTTGTTTTTAGAATAAAATTCTTGAATAAAACGTGTCGTTTTTGAGATAACAAAACTAAGAATACAAAAAAATAGAACTAAGCTTTCTCGTACTTGATTTTAGCCTGCCTTTTTTCTCTGAGTGAACAGAGTAGGTGCGGGTTAGTCTCATATTTCTCCTTATCTAAACAGCTTCTACGGAATGCTTTGCTAGAACGCCGACTCTTGCGGCAGTATAAGTCAGAGTCAATGTGAAAATCTACTTATGTATACCAAGTTTTGGAGAGATCTATTATGTTGCCAAAGAAGGAGTGGTGTTTCTCTTGCTCTGGCAAGAGTTTACATGTAGTGATTGGTACACCAATGTTCAGCCTGCTGGTTGAGATTGGCTTCCCGGTCTCATTTCTAGCGAGTTCAGCGGCTTTGAAGTAATCTAAGATTTATCTGTTAAGGCTGAATATTTTTAAACACATACCAAATAGCGGGGACCGCTTTTTCGACTTCCTTGTCATCGTTAAACAGGACTTAAGTCTGATCGCCCATTACGAATAATGTTTTAATCTCAAAATGACTGACTGTCTGATTAGGAGTATTGTTTAAAAATAAATTGGATAAGTCTGTCCGACAAGCTACAACCCGTCCTACTATTACTATCAAATACAATATATAAATAAGTTTTTCGTAAAATCTTTAAAATGACTCGGTTGTGTTTATTATTCAATTTACTCAACAATTTTATTTTGAAAACACATGGCAACCATATAAAATCTACTAAACATTCAAGAGTTTAATCTGAAAATTCAATAATTTTATGTGCGTGCAAATAGACGCTTGGGCTCAAATTTGTCATTATACGGGGCAAGATGTACATTCAACATCAACAGGTAGTTGAATAGAAATAGTTTGGCCCACTAATAAAAGTAGTTCAAAAGAAAGGCATATTTTTAGATTTTTAAAATTTGACCACTTTTACTTTAGCGCCAGGCGCTCAGATTCGCTCAAACGCCAAAGAACGTTTTTTGAAATTCTAATGCGCCCGCCAAGAATTATTCGGTGCGGCAAAAATACGTTTTGCATTGGTCTAAAAACAAAACAAGGTGCAAACTAATTGCTGCACAAAAATGTGTCGACCCAGGGAAAAATAGGGCTTTTTTGCTTTTTTAATTTTTTAATGTTTTATTGATCATTAATTTTTGTTTAACGCTTCAAACGCAGGAAAAATACAGTTATTATTACCAAAAACTTAAAACATCTATTTTGAGAAAATAAAAGATTTGGAAGAAGAACGTCGCAGAAACATGCAGTCTTCTATGCATCAAAACAGCCTCTAGGAATTGTGGAACGTGATAAAAAAAAAAGCCAATTGGCAATTAATCACAATACAATCTAATCTGATCTGATTTCTATCTATTTTGACATTCTTTCAAAAATCATATGACAGCCATATACCTTAATACACTTGTTCAACTAAAAGTTATCTCCTCCAAATGTTGGTATGTACATGGAAATGCGTTTGAATTTTTTACACACAACAGCAACAGGTAGTTTGATAAATCTTTAGCCCACCATTTAAAATACATCGAAAGAAAGCGTATATTTTTAGGTTTAGAAAATTTGACCATTTCACATCGGCACCAGGCCCTCAGATTGACACAGAAGACAGAGCACGGTCTACCTCATTCTAATGCAATTTCTAACAAAGTTGACAATACATTAAATAATTATTTCGCTACAGAGTATGTAGTACGTTTTGAACAGATCTACAATTAAAATAAATTAAAGACTAAAAGACCAATCGCTTTGCAAGAATACTCTCAATTCTCGGAATAGACTCGTTAGAAGTGTTTTATTTCTGTCAGCCTTTAATTTTTGAAAAAAATTTCCATAATGCTTGGCCAGATTTTTGCTAACACTCAACAGGTAGTTGAATAGAAAATGTTTGGCCCACTAGCTTAACATTTATCAAAAGAAGAGCTCATTTTTAGATTTCAAAAATTTGAACACTTTCATATCGGCACCAGGAGCTCATATTTGCTTAGACGGGAGAGTACGCTTCATCTAATTCTAATGCATTCGCCAATAAACAGTAATCATTCAGCTCTACATAAATTACCACTTCAACGGGTCTAAAAATAAATTGGTTTTTAAAATATGTACATACATATGTACATTGTACATATCAATTTCGTCGCAAAATTACGATTGGTTCTGAGAAAAAAACATGGCCAACATGATATACTCTGTTGTGGTCGAAATCCTTAGGTTTTTGATAATTTTTCATAACAAAACTTCAAACCCCATAAACAATTGAAGCAACGTGAATACTAAAAAAAATTTACCTAGAAACCAACGTTCCATAAAGATTCAAAATATATTTCAAAAATCGTTTTCCAAACATTATAAATAGACTTGTACAGCGTGACATGTATCCCGCTGTAGTGTTCGCTTGTGCATACACCACATGCATATTCGTACTTTGCCAATTGTCTAACACTCAACAGGTAGTTGATTTGAAAATGTTTGGTCCACCTATAAAAGTAGATCAACACAAAGAGAGGACATTTTTAGGATTTGAAAATTTGACTACTTTCACATCGCTAACAGGCTCTCAGATTCCAACAGAAAACTCAGAACACACACAATTCTAATGCTTTGCTAATAAAGCAAACAATATTTTCCCTCCCTAATTTCAATCAGTTTTCAAATTTTCAAAAAATAGTGTGCACGATTTTCCTCGATCAAAATGAAAATTCTCTCAATATGTGAAAATACAAAATCACGGACATTTTCCGATATTTCAACTAGGGCATCATGAAAATCAGAGTAGCTGCTTTTCGAAACTATGGATTTTTCCTCTAAAGACAACGAGTGCATGTGGCGGGATGATCTATTTTGAGATATGTATTCTGAAACATTTTCTCTTGTTGGGTTGTTTTTTGTTTGAATGGATAGAGGACTAAAATTAGATTTTGTAAGAGAATGAAACGGGCAAATAATAAAAGAAAACCCCTTGGCGATATTTCTAAGAACTTGCATGTGCTTGGCAGATGCGAAATGAACTTCATGTGAGTTGAACGTGTGGATTCGTATACCTATACAAAAATTGCATATTGGATCAGAAATAAGTCCCATTATTGCTTTTATGACTTCTAGAACCGTGGCACACTATACATTTTTACACACTTTGCATTACTTCTCATTTGATCAAGTGATTTTCATAAATGGAAGCGATACCGGATCGAATTGGTAATTGGATTTATAAGTCTCATTTGGTGTTTTATTGGCCCACGCGCTCTAAGCATATTCGGAAGTATTATCCGAACAAGAAAATATAAATTTCAAAGATAAATGCTAGAGGTCGATGGATTTGATTGCGATTTTATGATTGCTTTTAATTAATGTTTATGTGACGCAAATTTGAGGTTTATTAATAGCAATACTTAACTCTTGTTTAACAAATCACAAAAGAGTGGGAGTATATTAAAAAAAAGAAGACGTGGCAGGTCAAAACCACAATGAAATATGAAACTGAGCCCAACTTAACACTTACATGGGTGTAATATTTATTATTATGTTAGGTCATTAGAGTTAGAGGTCGGGAAATAGTTTTGGGAAATGTTTGGGTATGGTGCATGGAAAGCATTTCTTTATCGGATGTCAGGTCACGGGTTTTATGAGGGTTAAGGTGTGTTGCTTTAGTTTGTGTACAGGAACTCACAATCTAAAACAAAGAAAGAAGTAAATGAACGCCTTTATAAATTCTTGCTCGATTTTCAGTACTACAAACTGAGGATAGGTACACAGCAATATCCGCAGTGTGGAATCCTCACTTTTCAACCTATTTCCTTCTTACTATCATGTGATTTAAGTTCCATGAAAAATATTTGGGGTACCTATAGATAGATTATACAGTGTTTCGGATTACATTTTGTTAACAACACCTACCCAAGTGGTTGAAAAACGAATATTTGCAACAACTTTAAATTATTATTTGTTTTCATGTGCAAAATGAATTGAGCAATGAAAAAATAAAAAAAGTTACTGTTTCCGCCCGGGATCGAACCGGGGGCCTTCCGCGTGTTAGGCGGATGTGATAACCACTACACCACGGAAACACACAAAACTTGTTGACACATTACAAATTTGTTTGAATGGCAGCTGTTAAGTTTTGAGCCTCATATTAAGCAATAAAAAAGGCTACAAAGCTCAATGGTATTTTTGTTGACTATGGAACAGATTCCTTATATGCCACATTTGATTTTGGGGTTTTATATTCTGTTGGTAAAGGAAAAGATTGCGTCATTCAGCTTGGACGATGATCAGGAATGCCGTCCTCCCGACCTAGAAGAAGTTAAGCTTGCCATATGCAAACTTAAATCAAATAAGACTGCAGGTGCAGATGGCCTTGATGCCGAACTTTTCAAGGAAACTGGAGACCAGTTGGAAAGGAGCATGCGCCAGCTGATCTGCATGATATGGTCGGAAGAAAGCATGCCCGATGAATGGAACCTCAGTATCGAATGCCCGATCCTAAAGAAGAGAGACCCTCACAATTGCGCCAATTACAGAGGGATAAGCCTACTTAACGTCGCGTCGCTTATAAGATCTTGTCTGCTGTAATATGTGAATGTCTGAAACGTCAACAACTTGATAGGTCCTTATCAATGTGGTTTTAGACCAGAGAAGTCCACAATAGACCAAATTTTCACATTACGGCAGATCTTGGAAAAAACCCGAGAACATAATATCGATACTCACCATCTCTTTATCGATTTCAAGGCCGCGTATGACATTATTTACAGAGACGAGCTGTACAGAGCCATGTCTAGTTTCGGCATCCCTGCAAAACTCGTACGACTATGCAGGATGACTTTGGAGAATTCACGCTGCTCCGTCAAGGTCGGTAGAGAAATCACCGCGACCTTTGATGTCGAAAAAGGTTTTAGACAAGGGGACAAACTGTCATGCGATTTCTTCAACATCATACTTGAAAAGATTGTTAGAAACTCAAACGTCAACACCAGAGGACCAATCTTTCAAAAGTCTGTACAATTACTCGCCTACGCAGACGATATTAACGTAATCGTGAAGGGGGAAGACCTCGTCTTAGGCGACTCAATCAAGGGGAAGAAGACCTCATTCGATATAGAGTGCAAAACTGGAGAGAGCTCGCCCGAAATCGAAGTCGTTATAGAAGGATGTTGGTTGAGGCCCAGGTTCACCCCGAACTGTAATGCCCACTTAGTAGGTAAGTAAGTATGGTAAAGGAAAATTTGGCTGTTTTTTTTTTTGCAAGCCATTAGATTGTGCCTTAATATTAGCCTTGCCAAAGAACAACAAATCTTTTTCACTGTCCAAAAATATCACAATAAAACGAGGGACGATTAGGTATATTGCGGCAAAAAGCTTGTTGTGCTAAGATTATCGCAAACCAAAGCGTTTTTTGCAGTTGCGGCAAAGGCAAAACGCTGTGTGCGGTCATAATGTTTGCCGTAGCGACAATACAAATGTATGAAAAAGAATCTCCTCAATGTTTTCGCAGATGCGACAGGGTTTTTGCAGTTGCAGTAGCGGCAAAAAAAAAGCGTTGCGACAGTACAAATGTACCGTCCACCGTTTTTTACTTGTGACCTCTTGCTTTTTTTGGCTATTTCAACATTTTCAAGGAACACACAAAATCACTTTTTCTAAATTGCACTTTTAAAGTTCTACAAAAACACACAACAAAACTTTTATCACATAGAAAACACACACTTTTAAACGGAGTAACTAAATTAAAATATAAATACTTTACTTTATAAAAGCAATCACAGAACAAACAGCTGACAGAACACAATGCAAATGAGAACTTTACTGCAGCCGCAAGTGCGTACGTGATGTTTTGCCGGCAAACAATGGAAATCTAGATGGCAACACATTTTTATTATTTTATTAACTTCTTTTGAAAACCAAAACACTTCTTTTTAAGAAATAACTTAATTATTGTGTTCGCCTTAATTTTTTATATTATTTTATGAAGAAAAATAAGAGCAAATGTCAAAAAAATGTGACACCGCTGGGACTCGATTTGTAATGCAACAAAAGTTTTGACTTTCTGTCAGTTTCATTCAGGTTGATCCTAAGAATATGCACTTTAATATTTTGAGCCCTGAGTTGTTGCAATCCAAAGAAGTCTTTTAGGAGACACGTAGATAGCATTATTTCGAGGAGAGCCAAGAGACTCCATTTGTTCTCCTTAAACTATGCAACAAAATTGTTCATTCGTTATTCTACTTCACTTTTTGTTATAATTTTAATGCGTGTTGGAAACACATTGTAGTTTCACAACAATTAACAAAAATGTTCTTCGAAAACTATTCTAACCTTTGTTGAGTGAAGTACGCTTCATAAGTAGATTGTGGTATTGGTTTTGAATCCAGAAATGAAGAGAAGAAGCAATAAATGAACCACTGCAGGTACTTGAATTATTATATAATCCCATTCTGTGCAAAATAAAATAAATTTCAATTCGCTCCGCTCTGGATCTTTTGACCGACGGACGTCTTATTTTTAAATGTTGACAACTTACGTATTCACCTCACAACAAAAAAAAAAACATAGCTCCTCTAAAATCTTGTTGAATCCACTTCAAAGGTAGGCCATTTCTGAACTTTTTCTTGAAAAAGTATTAACTTAACTCTGAGAAGCCCAGTTTCTGGCGGTCGTCTTTTTAATATCATTTCTTCACCATGTAGACAAAATTCGAACCTCTATTCAGTTCGGTTCGAACCAATTCATCTAATAGCGTCTTTAATTGAATTTCGAAATGCATTACTTTCAAATCGAAAACTATGTACTTAAATCTGAAGTAAAAAAATTCTGATATATTAAAATATTTGTTTTCTCATAATTTACATCAACTTTTCAACCAAACAATATACAAAGCAACAATAAACAAGCTAATTTCAATTTAAAATTTGAGAGATCAGATGTTTTTCCATGTGTGCGCTAATTCAGAGTAGATTTCCAATCCAAATGGAAGTTGATCTTTTGCATTGAGGGTATAACTTTAAAATTATTCTTTGAATAATGAAAAAAAGTGGGAGTAAAAAACTGTACCTTATTCTGTCAATACATAAGATTTAGCGTAATTCTCTCAACCATACCTTGTGACTTGTAAGGGGAAAAGGGACTGAAAAGAGGGACGGAAAAGAGACCTACAATTTTTTGACGATTCCAAAGCGGTTAATCGTGAAAACGTTTCTCATGGCATGAAATTACTGCCGGAGAATTATCTAATTCCTCGTGAAGGCGATACTCGGGGAACAAAATTTTTTTCATAAAGTTTTTGGGATTCGAACCCTGAACCTACTACGTAACAAGTAGACACGCTGTTCATTACGCCACGGGCACCAACTTGACAATAGATAGAGAATATACTCGACAGCGTAACCCACTTTCGGATTACTAGCGCGAGGCTGCAGCAGATCCCTTCGAAGCGGTTCAAAACTAACAAGTAGAAAACAAAGCTCTGTTGCTATTGCTGCTGCAGAATGTAAATGTTTTTTCTTCTTCTGAGAGTATTTACCTGGTCTTACCTTCTTCCCATAAGCTCATGCCCCTGACTACTTACTGCGTTTCTTATAATTTTTCTTTCAAAATATTTTCAAATAAGATATAAAAAATAAGTTATTTAAAACAAAGTCAAACAAAAGAGTCATTCAATTCAGAAAACGAAGCAGCTAATAAAAGGTTCTAAACAAATGTTTACGAAATTATCTTTGAAATATTTACTATTAATAAATAAATATATAAATAAATAAATAAATGAAAGAAAGAAGTGAAAATAAAGCATTGATGCAAACTAAAGCCCCTCAGCAAGTGAATTGGTTTGAAAATTTGTCTCTCTTTCTAGCTCTTCATTCCTTGTTTTCCAAAACCTCAAACATACTTTTTGTTTAGTTTTTGAGTTTTCATGAGTTTTCATGATGAAAGAATAACAATTTATAGTTTTTTTTTTCTTTGCTCTAAGCTTTAATTAAGTAACTGTTTGATTAAATACATGAATTTAACATTAAGTAGGACAATAAAATTTTATTATTTTGAATAGATATACTGTGGATTATTATAGGTATGTAGCTTGGAGATAAAATTTGGAAAACAATCTTGCTTATTTTAGTTGTAAATTTGTTGTTTTTGAATTCTTGTTGTTCTTACGAGTCTCAGATAGCTAGCTTCCAATATTTGAGTTTATATTATATATCAATCAATTTCTTAATGTTGTTTAAATATTTCATATATCGATTATATACATAGCCGAGTGGCAACTTGATATATGTGTACTAATAATTTAGGCCAAATTTTATTTATTTTTATTGGGACTATTCGATATTGAATAGATTTGAAATGAAATATAAATATTGTTTGAGTTATTTCTATTTTATTTAACACTATTTTGGTCTGTCATACTCAAATCTATTTTCTAGACACGTCCACAATAAAATAGAACGTGCGTATGTACAAAATTAAATTTTTTTTATTCATATACATACACTTCAAAGGTAGAGAATGGTAAGAAAATGAGACTTTACACGATGCAACCGCGGAATTTGAATAGATTTTGTTTACTCTTTTTTCTTTCATAAATCAGTTTTAATTAGATTTTATTTAATAAATTAATTCAAACCAACTTGTGTACATAGTGGAAGTGAAGGAGATTTAAAGTGCATGACGTTAAAATAAAAAAAAAAAAAATACTTTCAAGTAAAATTTGTTTAACTACATTAAATTAATTTAATAAATAACATTTAAGGGGCGAAAAAGTTACGAAAATGTCTACTGAGTTGTTTTTAAGTTAAAACGGTTCTTGTATACCTACCCAATCCTTTTTAGTATACCTGTTTAGGCCTAACAACTATCTAACTATGAGTTTGATTTCGTTTCCTTTTACAAAAACCCTTTTGAGCTCAACGAAATGGACAATACTAAGACTGGTTGTACTTGACGCTCAGACGTCTCAAAAAAGGAAATTTGACTGGAGCTTGTTGAATCTTTCATCGTAGTTGTTTAAAAATAACAAAGTAGAAATGGTATATCTGATCAATCGACGGAAAAGTTGCAAAAGAAGTTTGCAACTCAGAAAACGAAAAAGGTTGTGCGTGTTTCAATGAACTTGAGCAACAAGAAGCACGGTTAGGGACAAACAATATGGGAAGCAATTTCTATAATAATGGAAGACTGTATAAATAATCTTTAAAAAAAAATTAACAATTTATTTCCCTGAGTATAAATTCTCCTAAATATGCTATCATAACACCACATGCTCCGAGAAAATATTGTTTCTTATCAAATAACATTAAATTCACATTCAATTCAAAATGTTTGAATATGCATTTTCAAACTTGTGCGTGTTTTTAGTGGTAAGCGGATAAATGCAAGACTTATCAATGGAAACACTTAATGTGGTGACTTGAACTGCTTCCAACTTCTTTTTTTCGGAATGGTTATTGGAAAGTGTTGTTTTCTGTAAATACGGAGCCTCCAAAAACGGTTTCACATACATTTATTACTTAAAAAGATACTTATGATACTTAAAATTATCATTTAGGTCACTGGGACTCTCATAGAAGTGAGATGATATAAAAATGTGATGAGTTATGCTTATGAATGAATGGAGTGGGATGATATTTTAAGATAAGTGATGATCATGATCAAGTATGTTTATTTGGTGAAAATGGAAAGAACAATATGGCTTTATGAGACAAAAAGTTTAGAGAAGCTACAAAAAGAAAACTGGTCTCACAACTCGGTAGGGTATTTGGGATGAGATGAAGAAGGTGGCTTTGAAAACTTCTCCCCATAAATATAGCGGATGAGATGAAAAACAGCAGTTAAGTAGATTCTTTACTGAGTAACTCCAACATATTTCAGTAATCAATCATCCCAATTCAGTCTTCTCTTCTCAAACCAAACTCATCCCACAGCGCTGTGGGGCTATAATTTTCTCCCATTGTTATACAAACTACTTTATCGATGCAAGAAGGCTTTTCGATACATAAAAACGACCTATAAGTTACGAAAAGGAACTCGACTCAACAGTTACAGAATGAGTTGAAAAAGGTACGTTAAAATTCTTCTTTCACAAAATATAGTCGATGAGATGAGGAATAGTTGCAACTATAAAGATTTCACTATATCTGTACATCTTTCCCTGTACATCTTTCCCACTATACCTAGAAAAAACTATGCAACTTTTCAGCCTCATCCCTCATTGGTCACATATCAGAGAAGCCAGTTCTCCTATCCCTTAATTTATAACTTTTTTAAATCTTTATTCACGAACAGCAACAAGGTTTTGAGATTGTATGAGATAAAATATTTTACTCAAATAGCGAATATATCAACTGGCTACACGGTTCAATGATGAGCTTGAGATGAGACGAAGATGAAGTTGAACGAAGTATTCTAGCTCATCTCGTTCACCTCATCCCAAACTCATCCCACAATTGAGAGCTCTGGTATCTTATATGACCAGAGATGACTTCTCAGTTTCGGAACTTCGTTTATTGGTGGAAAGTTACAAGGTTTTAAGATCTTATAAAATTATAAAATTCGCATAGGAAAACTGGCATCTCAATTCGAGTATGAGTTTGGTATGAGATGAAAGGGTTGGCTTTAATATTTCTTTTCTATTAATAGGGAATTCAATGAGGAGCAGCAGCTTCGCTTTCATTCATCATTCACACCAAAAAGCCAAAACAAGGTTGCGTATGAGACAGGAAAAAGGTTATAGATGGGGAGTAAGCTCCCTCGTTTTGTGGGGAAGGGTAGAATTCAGTTGGAACAAAAAAAAGTAAATTTATATTTACAATTACTAAAAACTCATTCATTGTTGTGCTCTGTTCTTTAACTATGCTACCAAACGAAGTTGTTTTAGTAAGCATATTTTGAAAAATTTAAATTAAAAAATCAAAATCTGTATTTTAAACCCGAAAATCAGAGAGGAGAACATGTCTTTCACGTTTAAAAAAAAAAAATATTTCAGTTTTTTTCCGAAATATGGAGTCTAAAATGTAATTTCTAGTGCACGGTGAGTTATAAGAAATTTGGCTTAGTAACGTGCTAACAGTGGCTTTAGTATTTTTTACATTTTTAGTCTATTTTGCCCTTCCCATAAATAAGGGGGGAGGGGGGGGGGGGGTGGTGGGGTACTTGCTCGGTTCTTTTGGTACATTTTATGCAATCCACTTTGTATCATCTTTTACTATTTACAACTAAGACTACAACTGACAACGATTCGTTCTAGTTCAGCCTATTCATCTCATCCCAAACTCATACCATAGCCGTGGTATTAGTTCTCCTATCTACAGTTAAAACAAACGATGAACATGGTTTTGTTTTTTTCTTTTATTTTATTTTTGATTTGAATCACAAACAAACACTCTTAAAATCATGCAATCACTCAAAGGCTTAGTAAAGCTGTCTTTGGAATATGAGGTGAGTTGAAAGTGGGATGATATAATCAATGCATTCTACAACTATTTTTGTATTTAGATTTTGTACTCTTGTATTTTATTCTTTATTTAGATAAAACCAAGTACACAAAATTCAAATAATGATTGGATTCATTTAGAAGCAGTTATAATAGCATGAGAAGGTTAACGTTGTCCCACAGCTTGATACTTGGGACTCTTGACTTATTAGTTTTCAGTTTATTTTGAAGTAAATATAAACACATGTCTGTGTGATTTGGGAAAATTATATAACAAGATTTAAATAAAACGCTCCAGTCCAATTCGAAATGAGTTTGTCATAATCCATCAAACCTTCCAGAAATGTTTTGGGTTTAATCCAAAATTCATACCAAAAAAGAGAATATGCTCGTGAAGTTAACACTTCAATCAATACAAAACTAAACAGTGAGCGAATACCTGGCAATGTTCTAATCAAATTTACTAAATGTTTCGCTAACTTTATTCAAAGTTTCGCTTATCATCAAAGGTGTAAAATAAGACCTGAGAGACTTGTATTTGGAAAAGCATTTAAGGGTTTTTATATTCTAAAACTCGTGCTGTTTACATACTTTTCTGTTGCTGAGAATTTTAATTGTCAAAGGTTTTTGCTTTTTCAAGAATAAATTTTAATAACTCCAAAATCATTGAAGAAGAGTTTGGCAACAAGGAGTATCAAGGCTACCTTGACCCAAAACAATTCATTGATCAATTTCCTAGTAAACGAATACTATTGGTATTGAAAAATACCATGTTTGTCCTTGAAACCGAAAGAAATATTTGGTCAATTTCCCCATTTATGAGTACCAAGCCAAGTTTACTTTGAACCCAAAGAAATCTTTGATCAAATGCTACGTCACATCTGACCATTTTATTTAACGAAAACATTATAAAAAGTTAAAAACTCATCAAATGAAGTTGAACGGTTCACAATCAATGAAGACCACAAACGCTTGGAAACAAAGCTTTTCATATTATCTAAAAAATAAATCACAACCACTATGCAGTAATTTTGTTGTTTTAGTAAAAAGCAAGATTGAGTCGTTTTGGTCGATTGATGCGCTTAACATTTATGACCATTCTTTGCACTTAAAAGATTTAAGTCTTGATGATATGAAGATGATGATTATTTACACATCGATTATGTCTGTGACATAATTTTAATATGAAGCTATGATGCTGGATGAACTCAATCTTAGCGCTTTATGTACTGCTTTTGGAAGCCAAATTTTGAAATAAATTACACCTAACTAAAAAAACAGGAAACTTTTTCAGAAGGGTTTTCATATTATTTTCAAATACAACGTACACGTACAGTTAAGTAAACGAACGTTTTTGAAAAAGAAAACCTCTTCTGATGAATTAAAATATTCAAACAAAAATGTGAAAATCGGTCCTGCTATCACGTACACTTAAGTAAACGATTACTAGAACCAAACTGAGACTTTGATTAAGAAAAGAGAACTAAAAAAGAAACACCCACAAGTATCACTAAAAATGACAGTAAGCCAGTGGTGCATTTGGTTTCAAAGTTGAATGTTAAGTTAGCCTGGTAAACTTCGGGGAAGAATCAAAGTTTGTCAACAATATGCTGTGTTTTCAACGAAAGTAAAAAGAAACCTTACATTCTCTTCAGCTTATTGTGGATGACCTTACTTTAGGTTTTATTAGTATTCAATCAAAATGACGCCCTCAAAAGGACACACACGTTTTTCTTACATTTCAAAGAGATGGGTGCTGATAAAGTCATTTGAGATGAGATTTATCGACTAAGATTGGCATTCATAAAGCCGTCCTGATAAACAGAAATTTTGTGACAAGGACAAGAACCGTCAGAACTACGGACTAGATAAGGTACGTTAGCTGTAACAGAGTTATCTTTTCAATGTACAGGGCAAAGCAACGAGCTGTGAAGAACGCTATAAAAAACATAAGTTTCTTATTCGTTCCAGGGCCGTACCGAGCGAGCTATATGTACTCACAAGCATTTTATTCCGAGCAGTTGCAATAAAAAGCAGAGCGCACATAGTTTACATCGACAGGCAAGAAAGGGAGTCTAACACAAAGCATGACTCATGAATAATCGACTTTGAGAACAGAGAAGCTAGTTCGGAGTAGGTAACTGTACTACAGTTAAATTAATATTATTCTTTTTTTATAAATTCCGATATTCCGAATACACTCAGTGCATTTTCTCTCTAATAAAAGGTTTGCTCTGCCATTCAAACCATTTGATAAACAATTATTATAAAAATCCAAAATTAATTGTGATACGAAAAATGTTTAGTTTTAAATTTAAATGAGCTTAAATCTAATTTACTAACTAACTAAAATGGCAAAAAGTACAAACGATTGACCCTCTGTAGGTTCACAAAAAAGGATTATGTATAGAGAATATTCATAAATAATTTAAAAAAAGATTTTTTTGAGACAAACGAATCAAATCGACCCCCACTTTGCACAATAAAAAAGAAGACAATAAATAAAATAAAATTTTCAAGCCAATCAGTTTTTGCTGTAAAGATCTACAAGTGAGACAAAATCAAAATATAAACAAACAAAGTGATCATAACTATAAGACATTTTGCATAGAGAAAGTTGCATCTAAGCAACTCATGCTTGTCTTATACACGTGAAACTAACAATAAACACAACGAAAAATGTAAATTTAAATCATTTTTGTCATGGTCACATCAGGAAAGTTATGTCTTGTAGTTTTTGTCAAATTTTCTTTGTATTTTATTGTTCTGTTGGTTTATATTTTTTTACCAACCACACCTTATAGCATTTTTGTTTTAGTAAATATTTTGTGATAGAGTTTAAAGTTTTTCAAACATTTATTTAATTTTCTTGAAATTTACATAGTCATCAAGTTTCTTTTGTTTTGTTTTTTATATAAGTAAGTGTCTTTGTTTTGTTTTGTCCTTTGTATGAATCAGTAAATAATTTACATAATGAACTTTAGCCTTTTAGTTAATTTAGGTAATTTGTTCACATTTTCTATTACGACACATCTTGTAGGTTTGCAGGTTTATTATTACAGTACATTTTTACTTTCCAAAATAATTGATTGATGTCCTAAGTATATTAATAAAATATTTTTATTTATGACATCGATAAGTAATTATGTATGATTTTAATGAAGTTAATGTATATATATTTTGTTTTATGATAACACCAATATAATTATTCTCTGGAATAGATTTAACTTGACATGAACTGCCATATTTTTTTCTCATTTGGATACAATTTTTTCAAAGCAATGTACATTTTTTCTATACTTATTTGGTTAGTTGTTTAATATTACAGAATAAGAAGAACTAACTTCTTATTTGAAAAAAAAAAATGTGTTGTATTTTTTTTTATTTTGTTTGCTGTAAGGGTTGGGATTTCATTGACAAACTAAAAACGTTGAGCAAGGATTTTTATCATAATAAAATAAAATTCTCGTTTGAGCTTACAATATCATCCATTCTATGTTTTTGGGCAATATTTGTTTTACTTTCTTACAATAGGTTTTTTGCATTTCTTTCGGTCCTTTCAAAATTAATTATACAATACAATGCTTTTCGAATATATGTAAGGATATTTTTTAACGTTTACTATTCTCCCAATAATTATGCTTGGTTATATGTTTTGATTCGCAAGCAAAATTTATACGATCAGTAGGAATTATGTTGTGCAAATATCATTCAATAGTAAAGTGGTTTTACTACTGTACAAATTAAAGCTCGTTTTAAAAAGATTTATTTACATTTAAGGATTTTAAGTTTAAACCTTTAATAAGTGTATACTGTATAGTTATGTTTATAAGATTTGATAAATTTTTTAGTAGACATGTAACTTGAAATGTATAATTTATGTGATAGCTGATAGCTTTATATTAATTAACATTGAATAAATAATAAATTTTTGTTCTTAATTTACACCATCATGTTTTTAAATAAACAATTATACCTAATTTTTTCGGGAATAGTTTTTTTTTATTAATTTATTAGATTACTCCTTCAATTTTTTCTTAAATGCAGTATTGTTACATGTGTTATATCTTCTTGACAAATTTATTCACAAAATTTGCACCGCTTTTAAAAACGCTTCAAAAAATTTGCAAAAACAAAAGAATATTTTTGTATGTGACATGTGTAAGTTTTGAATAAGTAATTAACTGCGATTGTATCTTCTTGTGTGTTATGGAAATAATGAGCAATACTTAATACCTATTACGCTATTTCTATTTTTAAATATTATTTCTCTTTTTTTTAGTACAGAAAATATTTAATTAATTTTGTTTTGTAGCTGCCGTTCGTGATGACCAACAATTAATTGAAAAATCGAAATAAAAAATCACGAGAGAAATAATTTATTTATTAAATATTTTCTGTATTAAAACTATTCTTTTTGTTTATATTCGATAAGATAAATGTATTTATAAATTAAGATTGATTATTTAGGTTTTTTCTTATTTTTTTTGTTTCTTTTGTTTTCATTCAAATGTCATGTCCTTATTTCGATTGCATATGGTCGGCAACAAACATAAAAGCTTTCGTATGATAATAATTCAAATCAAATCCTCATGCTTATAAAAAATTCTGTTCGTTTGTATCAAGGCATTGTCATTGGTGTGATCCGAAAAAAGGTCTTCATTGAAAAATGTTCGTCCATTGGGATATTTGATATGGAATACATTTATAATTATATGTGGGTAAACATTTATATATATTTTGTGTGATATAACGTATTTCTAAGAATTTTTTTTTTATTTTTATTTTTAATGAAATTTTTGAACATACATTGAATATTCCAATAGTTTTTTTTTAGTTTTGTTTTGTTTTGTTTTTAATTTAAATTAACACATTGATTAATAAACTGTAGCTATATCATTATTATGTTTTTTTTGTATGCTTAAATTGTGTTTTATTTATTTACTCTGAATCTAGCTGTATTCACTCAACGTCAGTGGCTGGAAAACACAATGTTGAGTGAATACAACAGATAGCACATTTTAAATAATAAATTTCAAAAAATACTCGCGCCTTCACTGAGTTCCTGAGCCGAAAGCAAAATCAGGATGTTTTCTCATTCCATTGTTTGTCTTTTCATTCTTCTTTTTCACTTCCCTACAACACCATACCAATCCATAAAAATATTTAACTAAAAATACCTTTGCTTTTGTGATATTTATTTTTTATCATCGGATTTCTTTTTCTTCTCGGGAGAAGCATCCTTGTCCTTTTTCAATAGTTCGTCGTTTTCCGTGGTTTCATCAACTGGGTCTTCTTCTTTCAGTGATTGCTGTTCCTTGTCGGGTTCTCTCTTCTCACCTTGATTGGCAGGAAGAGCTTTCAAGATCGCATGTACTTCCTCAGCAACGGCCATAAGAACAAACTCAAATTGTTGTCGTGTAGCTACAAGTCCTGCGCGTTGGTCTCGAAGATGCTCCAATGTTGCTGCAATGTCAATTTCACGTGCACCTTTGTTCATTCGACCGAGAACTAAGTCAAGCAGGATATAGGCTCCTGTCCGACCAGCACCCGCACTGCCGTGAACAACGATCGGACATGATCGGCCGCGATATGACTTATTAACTTTTCTGTATTACAAAAAAGAGAAATGCAAACGATCAAAAAACTATGTTTCCAAAACTAAATTAGTTGAAGAACCTTCTGAAGTCCAATAGCGCCTTCGCCGATGCAGGTACTCCGCCTTGCGGCCAGGATAGGAAGTGGAATTGTGTCACAGTCCGTGTTTCACTGGTGCGTAGATTTTTAAGGTAGAAGGAGCGAACTAGGTAGTCATCACACCAAATGTGTTCACTTACCAAGTGAACCTTAAATAATTCAAAATTGAACAAAAGTTTACTCATTGGCCATACTAAGAGGCTCACAATTAATAAAAAATTATGGTCTTTTTTTTAGGTACTCAGTTGTGGACAAATAAGGAAAGATGGATCTGATTTATTCCTGTGAGTATTTCAAAATCACTTCCCAAATTTCTAATGAATTTTGGACTTTATACAAATGTTTGCATAGCAGTTAACAATTCTTCATTTCAATTTTTTGGACTCCACACAGACATAACAATGAACTTTTAAAATAGCTCGACGCCACTGTTGGGTATATTCACAATGCAGATGCCTGCTAGTCAGACTAAAAAGTGTGAGTATATTTGTTTTCAAATATGTATATATACAAATCTCTGATTGTGTACGAAAGTCAAAAGAGCCAACAAACAAAAACCAATAATTTTCTCTATTTTAAAACGGGTATTGTTTTTATTGAGTAAAAGGGGTCAATAATTCATCGTCAATTTCCATCAGCTTTAAGAAGCCCTCAGAAGATTTGACAATATCCATGATAAAACTATTGCATTATTATCTGCGATTCGAACGCCAAACTCGCACTTTTGAGCAAGGCATGCTAAACGGACAGTAGTGCTACCACTCTTCATGTTTTTTTTGCTTCATAAATTCTAAAGCAATTAATCAACCGTGGCGTAATGGTAACCATGCTTGCTGGCTACGAGGGAGGTTTCGAATCTCAACAGAAGCCAATAATGTTTTTCCACGTGTAACTCCTTTTGTGAGGAATTGGCAAAGTCTTCTGATAGAAAATTCATTATCATGGAAAGCACTTTCTCGATTAGCCATTCGGAACCTGCAGAAAATTGTAGATCCCTCACAAAGGCAATGGTTGTGAGAAATGCGCTAAGCCCCGGGAACCCCGCTCTGTTGCGCCAACCTATTTGTTTATTTAATTAAAAATTTTGAATTGCCAGCTTCGTCACAAGTTCGCCTCACATCAACGATGTATTGTGAACTCTCATTGGTGCTGCGTCATCGACAGGTGTTGGCGAAAGAAACAACGTTGTCATATCACAAGCTCAACCGTAGCTATTTTTCTGAGTGAGTAAGTTTAAGTCTTTTTGACTATAGTACACAATTTCATCACTGCTTGGAACAAGGTAATTGCAATGTAATGAAGGAATTGTGTCTTAAAAATTTCAAAGAAAAAGACTTTACTTGACAACTGATGCAACACTCGTTTATCGATCACGTCTCCCGATGACGCTACATTAGGAATTAAGCATCTTAAAGGTTTAAGTTCGGTAAAACCAAGAAACTGAAAACCAAGTGCTAGAACCATGAACCATCCCGACTGCCTAAATTCGGAATCTGGCTGTAATGATCACCACAGATCAATAAACCCTGCTAAGATAGTGGTTAGCAAAAATTTTACTGTTCCGCTCAGTTGCTGTTACTCATCAATAGTACTTAGCAGTTTTATGTGATCACAGATATTAGGTTACCTACTTTCTGTGGGAGTAGGGGCTTTACAATTTTTTTTGGATGGGAAATGGGAAATTTTCGAAGAAGTAATTCCATAATGGGTTTTTATAGTCGGGGTATGTGAGGAATATACTGCCACGGAAAGCACTTTCTAACTTAGCCACTCGGAATCGGCATATTGTAAACCCTTAAAATTCGTCAAGTCTCGAGGTTTTCATAGCTTCGTTGTGTCAGCTTATTTGCTTATTTATTTGCTGAATAATAGATGATCGACTCTGATGCTGAGTTTCTAGCCTCTAGCCAACAGACCATCGTGGGAAGCATTCTCTTTAAGAAAGAAGCTACTCAAGTAATATTTTTAACTTCAAGAATGTCAGCAATAACCGGAAAGGCTTATGAAATAAGAAAATCGCTGCAGGGAAAATGTTAAGACTATCAGAAACTCGCATTGAAAGTCCCCGTGGCATTATGGTTAGCATGTCTGCCGGTTACGTGAAAGGTTCGTGGTTCTAATCCCAACAAAAGCAAAAATGTTTTCCCACGGATTATCGCCTCTCACGAGGAATTACCCAGTCCTCCGATAGTAAATCATTGCCATGAAAAAGGCTTTCTCGAATAGCTGTTCAGAACGGAACCGGCAGAAAAATTGCAGGTCCCCTCCATTTCCTCACAAAGGTATGTGATGTGTATGTGTATGTGGTAAGCGGTAGGCCTAAGGTTTCCTCGCTCTGTTGCGCCACCCTATTTATTTATTTATTTAGTAGCTCACATTTAGTGGACGTGGACACATAATATTAACCTTGAACGACACCTTGGATTCACATAGTGTGTTTGTAATGGAATCTTTCAACTATACTTTTAGCTCTTCTAGGGGTTCAAATTATTTGATCATTTTCGTACATATTAAGAACCCATGACAATTCAATTTCAGTATTTTAATTAACAGTGCTCCCTCCCTAGATCGGTTTCTGTAAGGACCAGACTTTCTCGTCAAATCAATTATAGTACAGGATAACCCTCTTGAAAGATAGGTACGAAAGCCACTGAAATCGTCCAAGATTGCCGCATTTTTTGACCACTGATTTGGCTTACAAATATCACTTTTGCACAAATAAAATATTATTGAGAGAAAACATAAAACGTTGTAATAAAAAACTTATACAAGTTTCAACAGCAACAAGATATACAACAACTGTGATACTAAACAGAGCGTGGGGTGGTCTCCATTTGTATTGTCAAAACAGCTTAACAAAAACCATAAGCGATTACAAATTTTGGAGAATCGATTTCAAGTACATCCGCTTTTTTGCATTAAAGTTTTGTTTTCTTTTTTATTTCGAAGCAAATGGGTTGATTTATTAAGAAGTCTATATGCACTCCTTGTTTTGCTCGAAGGAGATATTCACTTAAAAAAAAACAGCAGCCAGCGGTAAGTACTGACACATGATATATTTCCTGTGTTTATTTTTGGCTAAGCTCCATAGGTTTCTACGAAAAGGGTGGATGAATCCCTTGAATTAAACTTAACATTTATGAAAATGAAACAAAGATGTACACTCTTTTTGATCCGTCGACTTTTCTGTAGGCAGGTGACAGGCAGGAGTTGGGGGCACCATCTTTATCGGTTTTTATCCTTTTTAAAATTAAAACTTCGTTGTTCTTAATGCGCGCCGCCAAAGGTTGTGAAAACATCATTAAATGACGATAAAGGCATTACGAAAACATCATTAAAACTCTAAGCGTGCGTAGGATGATTGGAGTTTTTTGCTTTTAAACAAATTTTAAGAATCATTAAAATTTCAAGGACTCATTTGTTTCAGACGAAACAATATACTCGTAGAAAGGTCAAGATAAAGACGGATCTTTCGTAATCCTTTCGGCGCACTTGTGCGGAAAAGCATATCTTTTTTTCTACTCAGTCAAAATTTAAGGAAAGGCCTTTTATATCCACTTTCGATTAAAGACGAGGTGTCAGAATTGAAGGATTGGATCGTAAGCCCACTTTGATGAGATATTTGTTTCAAGAATAGGTATGTATGCTTTTTTAATTGAAATATAAAATTCTTCACACTCACCTCATAGATATGATAAACCTCAGCGCCTTCCTCCGGCCAGTAACGTGCACACGCCACTTCGCCATTCTCTTGCAATCGGCATAGTGACACAATAACGACAGCTCCTTGTTCCCAAATCATTTGCCAAAAGTGTGCCAGAGTTGTTGGCAATGGCCCCTGAGCAGCAACATAGGCCGGTGCCCTTGGATCATGATCAGTCTGAAAACCAAACCACTTTTAGTTAAATTTCCACCCAACGTCCGTTTGTAATTGAATTATTCTCATCGCTTACAATCGTTGATGCATTTATGTAATCCAATCCTTCAGCGTTGGCTAAATGGTTCAGCACAACTCTGGAATGATCAAATGGCATCGGTGCACCGTTTCGGTTTAGCGTTGAGCACTGAGGCTGCAATGCAGCATCTCTGGCACTGGGTTCAGCCTCATAGCGACATAATGCTTCCCATTCACGCTGCAAGCGACCTTTATTCCTGAGATGATCTTCCATATACGACTATAGAATAAAAAAAAAACAACGTAATTTGGCACTTCGTGATTTGAATAGACTTTTTGACTTACTAGAACCATGTGTCCTGTAGAAATGTCCATGTTCGATAGCGCTGGTTCCTCACTCCATGACGACGTACTTGATCTTGACGATGGAGGTCGATCGTTTTCCTTGGCAAGTGACGTAATTCGACCACAGGCTGCTGGTTCCGTTGTGTTACCCTTTCCGGACATTCGAGAACGACAAAGATCCTATAGAATAAGCCAAGGTTAATTTGGAAATGGAAAATAAAAACTCATTAAGACTCACTTGATAGTCCTTGGTGCAACTCTCAGCCCCAGAAATTCCGGATTGAAGACCGCCAAGCTTATCTCGCTTCTTGTCATGACGTCGAATCAGTATCAAAGTCACGAAAATTACGATCACTGCTGCTGCTCCAGCTCCGGCGAACATGTAAGCCATAATATGAGTGACATCCGGTCCTTCTTCAGCAATTTCAATGCGCGATGAAGACACACCACCGTCTTCATCGGCCTTGATCTTATCGCCGACTCCAGCCCGTACAACTGTCACACCCAAACGTCGTAGAATATTATTTTTAACTCGAGCGTCGTTGATGGACTTTGCGATGTCAGAAGCAGTTCTCTTCTCAGGATTGCTGGCATCAACTCGGAAGGACACTTCATGTGGATGGACCCTAGATGCACAGTAAAGATTAGGAAAATTTGTGGGTTTCTTACTCAATCTCTTACGTTAAGTAGTTGAAATATCCCTGCATGTGAAGTATGTTAGCCAGTTCGTTCACAATCCGGACTCCGTCACTCCAGCTGTCAACTCTGTCAAGGGGAAAAAATGTTCATTAGAACTTTTTAAAAATCTCGAACCTATGACAACTCACGGGTTCTTGACGAAAACATGCGCGTACTCAGTATCCACTGAGTGCGGCGCATGATCCTCATCGGAATGAGCCTTGACTTCCTTCTTATACTTAGTTGTGCCTTCGTTCTTGACATGTTCTGGAAGAACTTCCTTATTTTGAGCGCTGTCCGTCTTTTTAGACTCATCACCAGTTTTGTCATTGGCTGTATGCACTGATGGTGGAGGGCCGACTATTGGTCCCGGTTTCTTGACATCCAAGCGCTCATGACGAGTAAATCCAAGGATATTGGCCAAGAGCTCACGAGTTTTTTCTTTACCCAGATGACCAACCTCAAAATGATTATGCTCGGGCATAAATACCAACCCACCCTCAGTGTACACACCTTCAGTTTTCTTTGGCTGCTTGGAGGGATAGATATTTGTGTTCAGCATTATTTCCTCATCTCTACTTATGCTATCACCACGCTTAAAAGGCACCCGAGCGTTTTCCAAGCGTAGATACTCATTAGCCGGCTGAAAATTCTCCCTAAAGTAAGATTTTGGCAACGCTTCTGGATCATTGCTTTCTAACGAATCCATGTAGACCAATTCATCACTGGGATATGCCTTGTTGGGTGCTCCTTTGACCAGCTTCCTTATCTGCATTTCAGTTTGCAAAGCGAGTAAGCGATCTTGAACTTCCTTTCGACGTTGGTCTTCCAAGAAGATTCGTTCTTTCTCACGTTCCCGTTCAATTTCCATTGGGCTAGGCTTGGATCGCATGTACTCTAGTTCCTTCGGTGCGTCAGCAACATCAAAACCAGGACCCCTGAGCCGATGTATCCTATTTGCATTGGGGTCAAAATAGGCTTGCTTCTTTGGTGGAGGGAAGAAGACCTCATCGGCGTAATCTTCACTTGGAGGAGTAAAGCGAACAAACGCCATCGGACTCTGGGGGCCTAGAATTTCCGGATCAGGAGCCAAGTTGGCGCACAAGTTTGGTGGCAACGGGGTGTCACGTTGCAACGAAAACAGGGCACCCTGGATACGGCACTGAACAAAAGGATGATCCCAACCCAAACCGGCACCTTGCATCTCCTCTAGCATTGTTGCCAGGATGCGAGATTGCTCCTCCGTTAAGGGTTGTCTTTCAAAACAAAATGCAGATTAATGAAATGTCACAAGGATCAGGAAACTCATTCTTACCTTTCAAAGTCCTCTTGTTCAACGCCTGTAGTCGGCAAGCACTTCCCGAAGATGTTATCTGGCAAAGTAAACACACGAACAAAAAAGTTTAAATTCATGTTCTTCTTCAGCCACAATGACGTGGGATTTCATTTGACAGACTTACCATCAAAGCAAACTTCGGCTCCTTCCAAGCATAAAGTTTTAACAAAATGACATCCTGCAACAAGAAAAATGAAAAGGAGTGACATAAATTAAAAGCGATTTCTCATAGCATGACGCAAGACTTGTGGCTCCTACGCCAACTGAAAATTCACACACACAAAGCCATACTAACACCAACATACGGTACCCAAAATACCAATTTTCTTCTTGACTTGCCGCGTGAAGAAATTATCCTTTTTGGGTTATAATAATAGTCTTATGACGTCAGTGTTTCTGTTTTCATAGTCGCAATTGAAAACGAACGACGACCTAGCCCTAGTTCTCGTGGTGCCAACCCCTAGTTTGCGTTTTTTTTATCTTCCTTTCTTTTTTTGTATACCTATACCTACTCGTCTATCTCTTTTCATTGTGTTTTTATTATTTTGGCGTCTTGATTTGTTTGGGAGGGATGTTGAGGGAAGGACCCTAAGGCACTTTATCAAAGGAATTTGTTGCTATTCTTTAGACGGTTCTATGTTGTTATTGACTCGTTTTTCGAAGCGTAAAAACGTGAGTAAATATCTTATTATGAATGCGTAGAAGTAAAGCATAAAAGCAAAAGCAAAATAATTAATGAGGGATGTATAAGTTGATTGTTAGTTGTATTGGCATGGATCAATTAGCCGTTTGGGGCTTTGACGAATTGTTTATTCGATGCAAAAATAATTTCCCTTATACGTGATTAATTTGTGGCTTTGAAAAAGCAAGGTGAAGAGGAAGGTTTTTAAAGATAAGAAGGTCGCAGCCGCCGCCGTCGCCGTCGCCAATGTCACCATCGTACATAAATTAAACGAGAGTTGTTCAATTGAGCGTTGAGTGTCTCGAATAAGTATATTAAAACAAATCGCATACCTTTGAGGAATTAACAGGGATTTATTTTCACTCTTGAAATTTCAATTAACTTAATTAACATGCCCTGTGGTGTGATGATGTGTAACCTTTCAAGTTAATTCGAATACGAATACGTTGATATGGAAACGGTGTTCTTGATTACTGCATACCTTTGGAAGCATATGTGGTATTAAGTGGGCTCAAACAACCTTTCCATTAAATTGTCAAGCGTTAATCAATTATCTAAGGTTGAACTTATCAGACAAAGTAAATTACATTCCATGGATATAATCAGAGAAAGGATTTCGATATGGAATGTGCTCGACAAAGGAGCGGTAAACAAACTTCAATGGAATGTGTATACCTAAGATAAAAGAGTGAGGTTTTACTGAAGTGGAAAATTATGTTTGAGAGTTTTGATTTGTTTTTGGGATATTTTCACAGTCATTTTGCAAGACGTAGGAATTTTTAAACTTTATTTTTAATCGCAAACAAAGGAAGAGCAATGTGAGGTACGCCGAATATGATAGTATATACTACGAAAAAAAGTATATTAAAACGGACCTCTCAGTCAAGCTTGGCATAGAAGGAGAACCTCAGGAGTGTATGCAGACAAGAGTCCGAAACAGTCGACCAAATAGCTCCGAAATGATATTTCACTGACCTAATGCTTTGGATCTCTGACCTTTTGAGGAACAAACCATGGTCGAGGTTAGTTATCCCGGTTGAAGTCATATATATATCATAACGTCCAAACCAAACAAAATTAATGAGGCAATATATTCCCTTTATCACTTTCCCTCTTACTCGCCCTTATAATGTCTTATGTTGCAAGCATCAAGTATCGAAGATCAGAGGCAGCTTCATTGCCAATGTTGTCAGCACAGCAGTCTCTGAGTCCAATGGTAAATTCTTGGGCCCCAGTTGCAGAAAAGAATGGAAGGGTTCATTAAGAACCAGCAAGAGCATTTGAGAAAATGGAAGGATTCAGAAGTTTTGCTCATGTCAGGGTGATACGCCACTTATTCAAGCCATGGAATCCAGTCGTTACTAGGAATAGGGAAAAACGGAACTCAGTACAACAATGCTATAAATTCGGCTTTGAGGAAAAATATACCCTTAAAAAAAAAAATAAAAAAAAATAAATGCGGTGGCACAACTGAGCGAGGAGACCTAGGGCTTAGCGCATTTCTCACAACTATACCATGTGAGGAAATGGAGGGGACCTACAATTTTCTACCGGTTCCGAACGGCAAATCGAGAAAGCGCTTTTCATGGCAATGAGTTTACTATCGGAGGACTTGCCAATTCTTCGCGAAAGGCGATACCCGTGAAAAAACATTTTTGCCTCTGTTGGGATTCGAACCACGAACCTCTGGGTTAACAACAGACATGCAAACCCTCACGCTACGGGTACCACAATGCACCCTTCATGGGAGTTGATAATAATCAAAGTCAAGTTTACAATTTTTTTATCACAGAGCGTAACAATTTATAAAAGTCGCAAATAACAGTGGTCCCAAGTGGATCCCTTAGGGTACCCCAAGCTGAACACCGATTATGCATCGGAGGTGATACATAAATTTAACATATTGAGAACGAGATGACATCTCACGTCAAGTCTATTGGACCATTTTCGGGACCCAACCGAAATATGAAAGTTTTCTTATAAGCAGTTAGTGATTACATAAGTTGATTTGAAGCTTGCACCACATTCGTTTGAATTGATATGCTTCATACGATAATAAATTAAAAAAAAAAAATATAACAGAAAGTTATAGCGCTTATCGAACCCATTCTGTCTGTTCCGATAAATTTGATTTTGTTCTCAAGTCAAGTCTTGAACTTCTCTGGAATCCATCATCTCGGGAATGATGCTGATGTTTGCAATACCTCCATTGCTTCGGTTTCTTGGCTTATGAATTCTGATTTCCGAAAACCGAAGACGGAAAAAATTAAATTAAGAAGTATCGTATTAATTAGCAGTAGTTTGAAGGGCGTTAAGCTCTGAAATTAACAGAGCATTTTTGCCCCACCTTATTTGTTTATTTTACCAGAAACGACACCAATTTCAAGAACTTTAAGCTCAAATCAAAAATGATTATGCAAATGCTGATTTCGATGACGCTAAGCTTTCAAAGCAGCTATGGATCAGCTTCAAAGGAATATGGTGGAAAAAAAGATCATGCTCGATGAATGAAACATTGGTACTGCTTGCCTGATCCTTAAAAAAGGACATCATTATAGTGACGCCCAGTACAGTCTAATGAATAAGTCTTCTCAGTATTTTTCTGACTGTTTGGAGACCCAACCAATAACTTGATTGATCGACAATCGACCATTTTCTTATTGCGATGATCTTGCAAAAAATGCAATGAGCTTGGCGCATGAATACACACAGTCTTGTTATTGATTTTATGACAGTTCCTTTAAAGATTTAGGGAGCCATCTCTCAGCCACATTTTAGTATCCTAACGTAAACACTAGAGGGAGGTAGAAGCTTTTTAAAATCTGCACATACTGAAATGAGAAGGACGAAATGTGATGTGCAAGATGCGTTTGTGAGAATTAAAAGGGAAACGTAACAAATGAATTGAACGAAAATACATATGCACTTATGCCCTATTCCACTAGACGAAAAGAAATATTCGGGAGGGTTCGGAGGTATCCATGATTGGTGAAAAACAATCACTTCTCATGATTCTGAGAAGTGAAATCTAATGTCGCTTTCCATTGGATGAAAAGAACAGTCCAGGAAATTCGAGGAGCATCCTCAATCTGTTCCATTGGCCGAAAAGAGCGCTTCTCATGATTCTGAGAAGTGAAGTGAGAATCGACTCAAGAAGCACTAATACATGTTACCCTTATGTCAAAAAGAAAAGTTTCCTCAGTGTATATTTTTTATGTGCTATAAGTGTTTCATTCAAACAAAGACAACACGTTAAATTGAGCAGAAACAATTTTAGGTGTTCCATTGGTTTTCAAAATGAGTGCTTCCCTGAGTGAAACCAATGGAAAGCGACATAAAACAGCCATTCAGTTCAAATGAAGAGGAGTAGACCCCAGCTCAAACTCAACTGTCACAATGAAAGCATTGAGTGTTTTAGAAGACATGGGGTGACAAATTAATTTATTTCCTCTACTCGAATAGAATTTGATTCAATACTACGTCCATTTAACATAAATGCCTCTGAACTCGGCTATAAATGACAAAGTTGGATTTGCTTTACACACCAACGCTTCATTCCTTGACAAAGGTAGATTTAATAATAAATAATAATTATTAATCGCTAAGAAAACGCGGCTATTAAAATAAGTCAGCATTTTCAATCAATCAACTGAACAACGTTGTCATCTTGTCATTTATAAAACCAAAAATAAATTTGATTGATCAACTGAGTTGAGATGTCAATTACCATTCAAAAGAGGTACACAAATTCGTTTATGTTCGTTTATGTCTATGATTGAATTTATGAGGAAAGAGTAAAGTCCCGTTTGTTATGAAGAATTCCAACAAGTTCTTCTAGGAAGTCAAGTAAATTTTTTATGAAAATATTCCAGAATGTGAAGACATTTTTAAAATATTCAATTAAGGGAGTGGTTAACCCTGGGCATTTTCAAAAAATCGATTTTTTACATTTTCTTATTATACTACATCTCAAGAATGTTGTGTAAAAATTTCAAGTCATTCCGATAGTTGAATTAAAAAAAATACAGTGATTTTAGAGCAGGTATGCGCGGCGAGCGAATAGAGTGGGGCCGGCCGGACGGACAATGATCCCGGACGCGTAGCATCTTTGCTCCTTTTATGATTGGTTCCAGGTAGCTCGAGGTCTTCTTTTGTGTTCAGGGAAGGGGAGCTCACTCTAATGACGCTTCTAACGGAATATTTTTGATTCAGTGTGCTGTTTTTGGCGTTTATCTTTAAAGGCGTTTATCTCGAAACTAGTATCTTTAAAGGCGGTGTGCAAAATATCTCGGCGACTGTTGCACCGATCCTTCTGAAATCTTGCACATTTCCTTACGATATATTTTTAGAGGTAATAACACGAGGATTTTAAAAAAATTTAATTTTTCCGGAATTGACAGCTATGCATAGGCGGCATTTTTAGGCAAAAAAACGAATTTTCACTTCAAATTGTCACCAAAATCTCAAAGTTGCAAAAGAAAACCTGGTGTTATTACCAGGAGAAAGTTGTCGTCTTTTTAAAATTTTGATTTTAGATGATCCTGTCAAAAGTTATCTTGCACACCGCAAAAGAAAATGCACTATCATCGGCTTGTTTTTCAATATTTTTGTATGAAAAGATTACAGAAGATTCTTGAGATTATACTTAATAATGTAGCAAATCAATAAATTTAATTACTTTATTAGAACCAGGAGGGGTAAACCTCCCAGGGTTTACCCCTCCCTTAAATACGTCAACTTTTTTTTCAATATTGCTGTTTGTTAATTTCTTTACCAAAAATGCTTTTTCGAGATCACCCAAAAGTATGTAATATGAATAAGATTAACAAGAAAATTCTACCAACAGCATCCAATTGACTCAACAGAGAATTGAATACCCAGTGATTGAAGTCTAGAAAGGCTCATTTGTCAAAGTTAATGGGTGTAGATTCTATGAGAATATGAGTTACAGGCCGGAGAGATATTCTCAGATTGTCTGGCGAAGAACCAGACTGCTCAAGTTCTTAAAGATTCCAACCAGTCGGTCACAATAATTATTGGCCTATTGAGACGCTAGGCCAGGCACCAACTTCTTATTTCAGGCAGTACCGCTCTTGAAGACTATGATTAGTAAATTGCAAGATTCATTCATAGGGAATCCTTTCTGATACTGATAACATAAATGTCAGACACAATGACACATCACCCACACTATAATGTGAAAATATTAGAGCATCTTTTGCTACACAACGCATTCAAATGTGACTTATTAATCATAACTTAACCCTATAAATTTCATATGACGTGAAAAAATGAATTCAACAGTGCGAGTCCAACACGCATCTACGAATTAAAGAGCTTACTCCTCACGTACTGACACGTGCCGTATTTTCTTTGTTAAACTCACATTGTTTTCGTCCGTTTCATAAGACGCAGCATACAAGAAATGACTGTCAATTATAATATCTATAAAGCTCCTCCATTCCCTCACAAGGGATGGTTGTGAGAGATGCGCTAGGTCCAAGTGCTCCTCGCTCTGTTGCCCCAGCCTATTTATTTATTTTTATTATAAAGCTCTTAAGATCTTGTCTCGCCACCTACCCCAATCGCCGATGAGAAAAAATGATGCCGTGGAAATGTTAATAACAATACGCTGTTTTGAAATACCAATGCCAGACTTTTCCGATGAAAGGAAGTGTTTTCACGGAATCAATCACAATAAAAATAATCCCTGGAATTTAACAATATAAAAACATTCTATTCCCACAATTCATGGCTACAACAAAACAGGAGTCCCTTCAATATTCAATGTATTGATTGAAATCAACGACTATGGAATGAAAAGTAATTTAATTTAAAAGTAGCTGATGCTACAAATTGTGCTCCAGCTTATTTATTCTGAATCAAAATGAATTCTATCAGTGGTGGTGGGTGGGTATAGTCGCACTTGGATTTGCCATGGTGGGAGAGAAAATAATGAAAAACTGTTATCATTTTTGGAACAATTTGCGGTGTTAGGTTTCAGACGACATTCAGTTCTGATTTCCACGAAAATTTTAAGATGAAAAGACCAGTTGCAATCCAATTTCATTAAACAATATGCACTGCGTAATTTAAAAGAACGAATTTCAAATCAATTATTTTTGAGAAGGATGCAGTAGTTATTTGCATTAGTAGGTGACCAACGCGAAATATGTATAGAAACTACAAATCTCTCTCCCGAACAACCACATAGAAGATAGTTTCATGAATAGCAAACTTTAATGAATACTCAAACTAAAAAAAAATATTGCATTAGTTTTAACAGCAAGTGAATGTAGGCCCAAATGAAAATCACGTTGAAATAATAATTCGTTGAAATTTGATTTCTGTTTCAGTTGGTTGTTTTCGACAAAAATAAATTATGTAAATTGAGTTTCGGATTTATTACGTAAATATAAAGTACATTGCTCGTGCTGATTGAGCGTGTCCAGAACTCAATTTAAAATTGTTTTCCACAGCAAAATTCTTTATTATTCCTTGAAATTTTGCAGTCACTCCTCAATATGTTCTCTGTATCTTTAAATCTTATGTCTATAACTTTGTTTTGGAATAATTTACTGAGTTGATTGTTCAAAAATTACTTGGCTTAAAATGTAATCAACTAGCATTCAACAACATGATAACACCTCTGCACTAAGTTTGAAGAGATTACTTTTTAGACAAAATTGAATACTAGCAGATGTCAAATTTGTTTCACAGTTCATCGTAGTTTCAGATACAAAACATAGTAAAATCAAGAAAATGCGGTGAAAAGCAGTTAGCTCATTAAAAAAAAATCGATTCCAAGAAAGTAATGGAAAGATAAGGATCGAGTACTAGAAATAAATTGTCTTTTTATTGAGAAATGTTATTGTTCAATAATTGGCAATATTGCGACACAAAGGTTATCAAAGCCAAATTCAAAACTAATTATTTTTTGATTAGAGCAATAACAAAGAATTTGTTATTGTTTTTGTTTTTAACCAGAAAATTTTTGATGTTGATCAAGAAAAATCAAAAAAAGAAGACCAAGCTACCTCAACTCCATTTCAGCGTTTCGCCCAGGTACGACAATGGGCTCATCAGCTTGGTATAGTATTTCGGAAGCTCGACATACAATGTTACACGTTTGCATTAGAAAGCGTCGTATCGACAAGTTTCTCGTTTTAGAAGTGTTCCATATCTGAAGTCGCGGCATTTGTTTGTACTAGGAGTGGTTCGGTCCGCAATTCTTTTAGTTTCTCGGAATCGTGTTTAAAAATTGTTTTACAAATTGTTGAACATTGAGAAGTGACTGCTGGATGAACAGCCTGGTACAGAGTCTCTCCTTCATGCTAGGAGGCATTTTTTTATCACAAAAGATGGCGTAGTTTCCCTCCATTTACTTTTTATACCTTTTTTTTATGTTCCGGGGAAAAAAGGTTTATGTTTTTTGAGTCTACTTATCTATTTATTTATAACCATTCATTGACTAGAATCCCATTAATCAAATTCAACATTTGCTTTTTCTCTTGCAGAAAAACTAGAAACCAACATTCGAGGTTCGAGGCCTGGCGCATTTCTACATAGGAACTAGCGCATTTTAGAAAAACAGGTCACAGAAGCAGTGAGTGGGCTGATAAATTTTGTAGCATCTCGTCAGATCATCCTCACAGAAGCAAAATTCAAGCTAAAACAAGCGCTTAGTAACTTAAAAGGAAGGTAGGGCAAAGAAAGCGACTGAAAGAAAATGTAGTTTCTCAGACCGACCATAAGCTTCATTTCTCCATCCTGATTTACCGAAATAGGAATTTCAAGTATTCGAGAGAGACCTGAGGATCTGCAACGTTATTTTAATCGCCAACGACAAAACATTTCAAGGCCGAACAGCTACACACTGGAACCATGGTAGTTCTCTTGAACAAGGACTTATTGGCAGTGAAAACAAAAAATAAAAACAAACCTTATCCAATTATGATAACAATCATCAACCAGCAAACATATCCCAAACAAAGGTATTTTAAGGGTCGCAAAAAAAGTTGCGCATACGCCATAAGGAATAGCTGTTTGAACGGTCAAACTTGTTTAGATAACTCCCTTGATTTCTTAGTGGGAGATAAGTCTGAATGATTGGGCAGCACTCCACAAGTTAATGAAATTGCAGCCACATTTCAGTAGCTTCCAGAAAAAACTACGTAAGATAAAAACAAAAACAAAAAGAAAAACAGCAAATATGGTTCAGCTAGTCTGTGAGCCCAGTATAATTTAGTCAGCCAATAAATTATCAGCATACGTCAGAGAAGTTCATTAATGTTTTAAAGCTTTAATAGAAACGCTTTCTGAGCTCTATTTGTTATCATGAGGAGTGAGCTAACTTGATATCATTAGGGCCGTTCAGACTATACAATTAGTTGGACAGACTTCGTTTGACGGATTTTGGATGGTCGGTGGTAGTTTGCGTTCAGACTTATCAAACTTGTCGTGGAACATTATGTCATATATTCCTCCGCTCCATCCAACTTCAAAATTTTCAAAAATATTTGAAAACCATCCAAAAGTGAACTGCACTTAGCTGGACTATTCTGACCATTCAAGAGCATCTTTTTTGAGAGCTCTGGACCGAAGGCTGAGAACGGATGTTGATATGTGTTTGTTAACAGCTTGTCGTTTGATAGTTTTCTGCTCTGGGTAACCACTTGCTCCGTGACAACGACAGTCTCATAATCTAGGTACTATTCAAAAAAGGTTTATTTACCAATTCGATTTGGAAACTCCTACTCAACAATATATCCACATCAACTTTTGGTTTAACCTGTTATCTGATATGCGGAGAATGTCACGAACAATCTTGCCTGACAACTAACTGCTCTCATAAAAGATAATGAATTCAACGATATCGATTACTTTGATTCCGTCCCATTTCACAAATAAAAACTTATTGTTATTTAAACAACTGCGAAACGATTAATCCCTTTCTCTCTGATTGGCAGAGTAAAGGAAGAAGACATAGTTCCTTCTCTTTCAGACACTTCTGATGGTTATCACTAATCCAATACACTTATCGAAAAGACAAAGAAAACACTTTGAATCCCAAACGCTAACACTTAACCTTTAACCCAAACAGCATAAAAGCTTCTCCTATTCAAATTGAACTTTAAATTTTAATCATAAAATTTTATGCTTTCATCTTCGACGTGATACTCAATAGCCTAACGCTCTCAATCCCATAGAGCCTTCAAGTGAACGCTTGACATTTATGTCCAGTCGCCAGAGGCCATTACCATTGACACTGACAAACGCGCTCCTCCATTTCACTCTTTCTGACACAGAAAAAATGAATGCCGTCATTTCAAGTGTTTTTTACTTGCCGCCTTTATTGTTCCTTCCTTCCTTCGATCCTTAATAAAAGTCGAAAGACATAAAAGAATGTACTGATAATAAAATGGCATTAATTTTTATTTTTACAGAAAAGGACAAATACTGGGATACGAAATGCTCAAACTTTCATTCAGTAAACACATACAGATGTACATGCACTCTGCTGACGTACATCAGTTCCAAAGTTCCAATACTATTAAAGTCGAGCGAAAAGCTTTTTCCCTCTCTGGCCTCCCCGGAATATTGATTTCAATGCCATTTACTTTGCCCACCATTGAAACATTACCTACGCACTGAACAGCAACAGTTTTCCAGCTACACACCCCCGCTTCCTGCTTGGAGTTATAGTCTTGAATTACAATTCAGATTTGGAGCAATCCAGCAGAAATGTGCGTAGGTGGCTTTCGTTCTCATTCCATGCCTAAGGGCAGAATTAGAGCTCTCCCTACTCTTACCCGGATAAAGTCTAAAAATAGAATCAAGCTTTTGCCTTCGTAAATTCGAGTCATTGAGGCAAGTGAAGGTTTTTACAAAACATCTTACATCCGCCACTACTTGGGAAACAAAAACGTTAAGTTATTTTCCCTGGATCCATATGATGCTGGTGTTCTTCGGAGTTTTTTTTCTTCTTTTTTATGTAGCCGGTCATTCCGTGGTGTTTTATTGTTGGCTTCAAGGTCCTTTGCGAACCAATTTCGAATGGAAAAATCTTTTGACCTTTCACTAGATAGTGTACATGTGGGTGTGTTCTATGTGCTCATGTTTTTAGCTTAAATAAAAGTCCCTTGTGCCTGTGGTGGTTTAATTGGATCTGCAAACTGGCTTTGGGATGTGATAATTTGGTTATGTCCGACTTCATCTAAGGAACGCACAGCTATTGTTATTTGGAAATGAAATTTGGTACTCTAGTCCTTGTATTTTATGTCGACTGCGATGTTTGTGACAACTTTTTTGTGTGCACGGACGAGCTTGGCCTTTGGCGTGAATAAATAAAAAAAAAAGTCCTTTAGATAGGGAATTTCTCTCTTCAAAACGATGTGATAGATGATCACTTCTTTCTTATTGAAAACCACGCCTAGGGTAGCAAAAAAGTTATGTCATCCAGTCAAGGATAAGCTTATGAGGTACAGACAACACTTAAAAAGTTGTTTGTTCGAAAAATAAATATAAACTTCAGTAAATATTCATGGCAGACTATGAGAAAGTAATAAAATATTCGCAGCTGCAGCTAAAAAGGATCATAAGCAATAAAAACTCTTTGATGTTTCGTTCATGGAGTGATTCATTCTATTTAGCTATATGTGTAATATTTTCTAGAAAATGCACATCCATTATTGCATTGGTCTTAAGATAGTCAAAAGCTACGTAGAGTGGGAGAATGGAAGTGCAGACCTATAAAATAAAACAAAGGAAAAGTTGAGGAAATAAAATCCTCATTTTGTTCTTTTGTTTTTTGACGAAGTGCACGGGAATTTTGGGATCGTAAAATAAGGTAGGTACCCCACTTAACTGAAACCCTAACAGTTTATTGGTCTCATACAGAAAGTACTCAGACAAGTTTATTGCTATATGAAAATAAAAATCAACTGAAATGAAATTGTTGGTTGTTAAATTAAAAAAAGGGTTTGCAACGGAAGCAGCCAATTAGCTAGTTCCAGACCAAAGAATACTTCGGAAAATTCTTCTCGTCCTTTGATGCGTTATGCTTCAAAAGTTCAAGTAAATCCACATACATATAGCCAACTAAACTTTGGTATTCGAACCTCCAACTCCCACGAACCAGGTAGACATGCTGACCACCAGGGGCACCACATGAAAGGCAAGTTTAACACAACTTTGGAACAGTTTATTTCTAATGCACAACCCCGTTATTTTCAGAAAGAGTCAAGTACATTTCAATCTCCGGAAGCCAAAATTTATGGTTTATTAAAATAAAAATTTTTAAATAAAAACCAGACAATTGTTTGGGGAATTGCACAATTTTGCGCTTTTATTATTTACATTTTGATAATTTTCAGAAAAATCGAGAAGAGTCATAAAAATTTAAGAGAAATATTTCACATTCTTTTTCTGAAATTGAAAAATGTTGAAAAAAATTGCGCATACGCCCGAGTGAACATTTTTACTGCACGGTAAAATTTACAAATTCAGGCCGCATATTATGAGAATGGTCTTCCGTTACTGGGCATCGTTTTTTGTTAATTTACTGCTCTAGAAATTGTGAAACAAATGAATTTCAATCTAGACAACCAGGTTTGGCTGCTGCAAGTCTTTTTTTGTGTCCAAGAAATTTTGGGGGCTTAATTTAAAAACAAACTGCCTTAGTGGTGGCTGAGAGTTTTTTGAATTGAATGAAAGATTTTCAGTCTTATTTCAAAAAAAAAAAAAGAGATGAGTATTGCCTGGTGGAAGAGCTTTAATCACAGAACAAGTTCCATAGCCATGAGCGTGAGTAGATGTTTCACTAATAAAACCCAAACCTGTGTGTCGCCTTTCATCCCTGTGGTCAGAGGATCTAAGAAAGCACACATTCGGAAACTAATAGTCCAATTTTCTCCAATAAATCACAAATCAAAACGTTTATGATCTACTGAGAAATTTGAGTATTGAGTAGTGAATTGTGATTTGACACTTTGTAACTTAGATGTTTCGAGAGGATCGAGATAAAAAAGAATTCTTTGTTTTAACAGTTTTGCAATTAAAAAAAGATCTTCAAATTATTCCCAATTCTTTTTTCTTCTCTGGCCTTGACAGTAGACTCTACAAGGCACATCAGAAAGGCAAAAGGAAAAAAGGAAGATAGTCTTGAAACCATAGTGAGTGACTAAAGTATTAAGAGCTGGTTGATTCAAGAGGGCTTCGATAGCAGCATAAAATGGCCTCTAAACAGCCAAGTCATATTGTTCTTTGAAAATTGTTGAAGAAATCAATACAGTCAATATGTTTACATGGTAATTAGTTTCTTCCATTAACAGGCTGACGTATAATGGATTCAAATGACCCTTTTTAGTAACCATATCCATGTTTGACTAAAAACTCCTAACGCTACTTCAACAAACAGCGGTTTTTCATGCGATAAGTTTGATCTAATAGAGCTGAGACAAGCTCAAGACGTATGACATCTTTTGAGAATCACTCAGTGAACAAGTACCCAAGTTCTATCAATAAATTCTCAAATTGCTGCTTTCCCGTCAATCTAGACATATACTGGTGTCCCACAGGGGTAAATTCTAGTTCCTTTTAGTATTTCGTTGTATATTTATCGGAGCGGAGAGCTTATGATTCTTAAGACTTTCAAGTCTTGGCATGGTGGTGATTTAGAACAGTATGTTAATTATTTAACACCTCTTTACATAAATCTTGATTTGACGAGACTATCTCCTTCGGTTTGTAATTACACACAGCTAAAAGCCATAACATGCAAAGGCATCTAAATTTTACAGTGTTCAACTTTGTAATCAAAGCAATTACTTACGCTTCAGGATTAACAAATTCATTTGTCACTTCTTTAGAATTCTTTGGTTAACAAAGTCTCAGTATTATCAGAAGACAACACTGAATTCTCTCAACGCTTGGAAAAAAGGTTATAAGTCAAGAAAATGGCTTTGCCATCTTCATTAAAATTTGTACGCAGCCTGAAATTGCGGTTGATTATTTTTGAAAATTGAAAAAGTCTACTGAGACATCACAAATCCAATCATTCTCTATAAACTCAAAATGTATAGAATTTCCAAGAAAATTCTTTGCCCCCAGCTAGGTAGTCAGTAGCAGGATTCACTTGAATGATTTGATAATAATTGAAAAGACAGCCACGACCTTTCCAATTTAATTTTGGTAAAAAAGAACAAAACCCACTCAACGCAGAATAGCACAGTGTGCACCTAATCAATAATTCCAAGGCACCAAAAACATATCTCGTTAAAACACTCGCTACTTCAGTGTGGGCGATTACCTTGCTATTTATGTCGTAATGGTTCCCCAAAGAATAACAAACATACTCGACTAATTAAACGTAGGTGTAAATAGAAACACACTTTCACGTTCTTCCTTCCAGCTAAACAAAATTGAAGGAATTTAGTTTTCATCTCACACACATACATACACACACCTCGCATGAATTTAAAACAAAAGAACTAAGATGAAAGATACACTCACCGACATTTCCTTCGCCATTAGCCACATATCCTAGGGACAATAGAAATGCAACAGTTAAAAGTTTTAGCGATGTTACATCCCACTTGCATCGTTTCCATGTTCTTCCATTATTCTGTACATTTCTTGCCATGACGTTGTGTCACCTGAAAAGAAAATATAAGAACAAAAAAAAAAATGAGGCAAAAATAAACTTCAGCATTTTACACAAACTTAAAGTAATTGAGCTTTCATCAAATGCATAGGACGATACGGGAGAAAAAGGTAGAGAAAGTAATAATTACCGTGTATTTACAAGAATAACCAAAGTGGTACGTTAGTGAGACTCTTTGTGGGTGCTGTTGGCAAATGGCTGTGTTTAACTTTACCCACCAATAACGAGGATTATTTTTAGAATTTCTTTCAATTTAATGGAAAAACATTATTCTTCATTTGTGGCTTTGTTGTTTTTTATTGCTAAGGTTTACCGTTGCGCTTAACATAAAAGATGAAATAAAAAAGAATCTGCTCTCAATCACGCAGATGGAAAAGGATACAAGGAATGGATAGTTCTGAGCCCTTAGCTCTTTTTATTACTTGTCTTTTGTTGACGCAAAGATTGTTGCTTACATATTTCTTTTGAAATTTTGAAACAAAAAGAAATGACTAAGTAGTAATTTTCTTTATTACTTCACAGTTAACAAAGGCTTGGATTTTAGCCAAATTGTATCCGACTTATGCAAATATTTGCACATCTTAAGGGAAACTCCTGGCTGTCCTATATATCACCTGAACTCAACTGCGAC
The DNA here is from genome assembly GCA_949752695.1 of Melanostoma scalare. Taxonomy (NCBI): domain Eukaryota; kingdom Metazoa; phylum Arthropoda; class Insecta; order Diptera; family Syrphidae; genus Melanostoma; species Melanostoma scalare. Next base: position 7,906,177 of record OX456986.1, on the reverse strand, counting down.
TTCTCGTGTCGACAACATGGGAGAAAGATATTGCAGCCATATTGTCGCCCTTATTAACTAAAAAAAAGACCAATCTGCTTCTAATGATCTTTCAAATGCATCCCTAATTAATCTTGTTACCCACACTATGTACTACAGCACTGTCAAGAGTTTATGAAAACTAAGTCATTTAAATTCTGCGCACGATTTTACTACACGCTTTTAGCTTTCGGTTTCTTAGCTATAAGTTGCAAGTTTCAAAGCATTCCGTTCTACTCTTGGACTTTTGTTTTAGAATTTTAGAACGAGGCAACCCACCAGCATGTGATGCTTTTACAAGGAGAAAGTTAAAATAAAGCCTTTTAAGTGCATCCCACCTGAAATTCACTTATTCATACAACGTAGCCTTGCATATTCACGAGCTTATTTAATAAACATCCTACCCCACTGCCCACGGTAGCGCGCAAAGCGTTGTAAATTTTTCATTTTCATTTTCCAGGAAAATCCTTTTGAAATTTAATATTATTAAATTTTACTAAGCAAAGATGACATTTCAATGTTTCCACTCATAAATATCATTAACCTTTGGCAATTCGTTTTATTAGATGGTAGAATTGTGTTTACTTTTTTTTGTCCTGTGTGACCAATTCAAATGTCAAAGTTCAATTATTGCTTGCAGTTATAGCCACCACAGAACACACTCACCAAACCCACTGCAGGCAGGTTCAGTCCGTTAAAAGAAGTTCGTTACTACTAACCATAACCACTTTGAAAATAAATTAAAATATCACAAATAATAACGAATAATAAAATCAGAGCCACATACAACGATGTGTGGTAATTAAAGTCAAATAAAACAGCATCATCAAAATAAAACTTTAAATGTGAAAACGAAGCCTATAAGGCTTTTTAACTTAAAGTAGAAATTAGTTGAATTATACAAAATATGAATGAAAAACATTTGTGGTATATGAATAAGATGATGTTTGTACTGCAACTTCAGGACATTACTGTTTTCGAACGCCTTTATTTATTTTAAGAATTTAAAGAACGTTTTTGAAGTCACTATAACTCAATTTAGTACTATGTTTGTACCTATGTATGGACTTGCTGACACGCCAGGAGTAATTGGGGTCCTAAGGCGTCAACCACGCCATACAAAATATGGCATTGATATTTAGTGCAATTGTACTTTCATAGATAAGTAAAAATTTACGTCACAAAATACTTTTGGTTCGTGATCTTGCTTCACTGCAGAAAGTATGAAAATCATCCATTTTGTATTTGATAAAAAAGATGTGAATAAAAAGTATCCTATCTCTTAGTTTTAAACAAAACACACTATAAAAAAAATTGTGTGATCACCTATGTATGGAATTTAGAAGTTATGATATAGCATAAAAGATTAAAAAGGACTCAAGATATCTAAATGTATGTCTGTGCTACTCATAAGAACAATTAAGCATCTAATCTAATATTCAAAGAACTATTGAAATCGGTCCACTAACTTTTGAATTAGCGTTTTTGTAGGAGTCTAGGGATGAACAATAGTTGCTGAGAGATAACGCAGCATTCTTATTGCAAAATAAATTTTAAATCGATCTAGTTTACGTTCTCAATTAACAACCCCTAGCCCGACGGAAAAAATTGTGGCTAAGCAGTATTTTTGTCTTAAGGGGGACCTGTTTTGAAAGCGTGTCGAAGACGTAGACTTCTTACTATTTGACCTGTGGCCTATTTCACCAAAATGAAAGTTACAACCTCGAATTTGTACTTGTAGTTCACAATTACAATTTTTTGTTTCACCAATTGCAAGATTTTAGTTCACAAACTTGTGATCGATCATAATAAAGTTGTAGAAAAAAGAATTGTAGGTCACAAGCGTTCAAAATTCCTGTTGCACCGGCATCAAGAATAACTTGTTATTTATAACAGTATTTTCACAATATTGTTGAACGTTGTGCTGCGTAGACATCAAAATAAGCAAAGAAAATAAAATATTTGTTGCCTTTTTGATAAGAGACAAAAAGATATATAATATATTGCTCGAAAAGTTTTCCGATTACTTGAAACATCCAGATAAAGTATGAGAATGGAAAAACATTCTTAATTCTTTGCAGTCTCAAGCGCTTCTCATCAATAAAGACTGAAAATATTGATGTTCGTTAGGACAGCATACAAACTATATGTGCGCATCTGCAAACTGTTGAATTAGATATCGCATGCATATCGGTAACTCCTCCATTCCCTAGCCAACGCAAAGCTGCTGACTTAGTGAAAAAGCACAGTTTTTCCACTCGAGTGAGCTATTTGCGGTCCAATAATTAAAATTATTTCCTCTGCCTTACATCGACAGAGACGAAATTTTTCATTAAAATGAAATAACTCAAATATATCATAATTTACACGCGGGCGATAAATCTTTTTTTACTATCATCACTTTGGCTACTATCGCTGCTGCTATGGCTTTGTCGTAAAGACATTATAGAATTATAAGAATTACAAATTTGTTACAAAAATTACACATCTAACTTCACCTGTAGAATATTCCTACAAACTTAACAAATTTTGTAAATCTATTTTCTTTGGTGAAATGAAAACTCACAAATTAGTGTTATATTAACAAGTTTGTTACTCTTGTAAGGACAACTTTAATTTTGTATTGGTGAAACCGAAAAGGAAATTTTTCCACAAATTTCCTTTTGTAAAATACAACTGCAATATTGTAATTAACAAAGTTTGGTGATGCAACATTTCTACAAAAACTCACAAACTTTGTTAAAAAACGCTCGTAATTACAATATTTACAAAGTTGGTGAAATATGGCACTGGAACAGGAAACAAAAATTTTTAATTTTCGTATGACAACAGCTAGCGAGCTACCTAGGATTTTTTCGATATATTGATTTTTTACAAAATAGTGCATGTTCGAAAATAAAGTTAAAAAACAAAACGCCATAAAATCGTCGATAAAAAAAAACTAAGCCATATAAATTATAAATCCCACGTAGCTCCGTGAAGAAAGATATTTTAAGGCTACTGTCAAAATTTCAAGTCGATCGGTAAAGATTTGCTCGAGTTATGCCTTTGGCGAGCTAAAAAAAGAGTGGTTTCGTTTAAGGTTTTAAGTACTGAGAAACCATATGAACATTTCTGAGAGGCGTTACCGCAGAGTAAAAAATTTGGGCGCATTCAGTATATTGTTTTTAAGACCCTAAAGTGCCTTTAAACCAAAAAAAAAAAAATTTCGAAAAATTTAAAATTCTACTGTGATTTCCTCCCAGACATTTCTACCAAAACCAGAAATGAAATAAGGAATTCATCAACAAAGCACGTATTTAAATAGCAGCCATAACAATTCCTTAACAATTCCCTAGCTTGAGTGGTCTTTTAGCCTTTTAAAATATTCTTTAATTAAAAAGGATTGTTTTGCATTTCAAATATTTTTTCAAGGAATTTGAGCACCTATGTACTTTTATTTTTGCTACTGTACTTCGGCTTTTAAAAAAAAAAAGTTCAATTTGATATCAATTCAGCGGACCAAAAAGAAAAACCAATTATAATAAGTTCATTTTTCCTAAATTAAATAAAGAATCCTTTTTTGGGTGCACAAAGGTAACCCAGAGGATTTTCAATCGGCAAAATATGCATAAGTTTCAAAATAAATCTCTTTAATCTCTTGGTTACAGATGGGTGTTCTTGTGTTTGGTAGATAAGTGAGTACAAATTAGTGCTTGGCATTGACTATAACATATAAAAACCAATTGGCTACGGGTAAGAACATGGACTTGTGAATAAAGAAGATCTAATAGGACTGAATAGTAAGTGGTACCCGTGGCATATCTGCCTGTTAACCGGGAGGTTCGTGGTTGGAACCCCAACAGAAGTAAAAAAAAACTTTTTTCACGGGTATCGCCTTTCGCGAGGAATTGGCAAGTCCTTCGAAAGTAAACTCATTGCCATGAAAAGCGCTTTCTCGATTAGGCATTCGGAACTGGCAGAAAATTGTTGGTTCAATCCATTCTCTCATGACAAAGAGGCAATGATTGTGAGAAATTCGCTAGAGCACGAGGCTAGTTGCGACACCATATTTATTTATTTATTTATTTATTTAGAATTCAAGTTTTAATCCCATTCCGTGCTGAGAGACAGGAACATTTAAAAATTTGAATTTGACCACAAAAGAGGGACTTTCTAGTCTCTAGCCACCACGCAAAAACGTTCATTTTCCCGACCTGTTAAAAATAAGTAAATAAATAAGGCGGCGCAACAGAGAATGGAAGTGACTTACAATTTTTGTTCATTCCGAAAGGCTAATCAAGAAAGCAGTTTTCATTACAGTGAAACTGCTATCGAAGGACTCTCAGGGAAAGGCGATAGCCGAGGAAAAATATTTCGAATTTTATGGGATTGGAATATATCCCCAGGTAATAGGACAACATGCTAACCATTTTAACAACTTCCTCCACTGCGAGTACAAAATTCAGGCACTTGCTGACGGTAAAAATTGGTTATACCTATTTATTTAGTAGACAAGAATTCAGATCTTTGATAGTTCTTTTTGGAATTTCTTCAAGATGGTCGAAATCATCCGCCAATTGGAACTGAGATTCCTAGCAATTCAATAGCATAGGAAGTTAAGCAATACAACGTCTTGCTTCTCGGCAAAGGATAGTAAAAGGCATACATACCCTATCTCCGATACTCATGCATTCTCTACATTCGGTCAGTGTTATTGCAACGAGCTTTGCTATGCCCAATCCGCATGCATTCTCGAAAATCGTTCAGCATCCGGATATTACTGCATCGAGTTTAGCTATGCCTGAGCGAGCCGTGCTAACGAAATAATTTGATTTAGATTCATCGGTTAGGGAATATCTTTCTCGATGTTGTACATAAAATGGCCGACCAAATGCAACGAAATCTTCATTTTTCTTTCCTCAGACATTGGAACAATCCAGAACCTTGAGGCTTGAAAACGCATTCTAAGTTCAACTCGTCGTACCTAATCTCTACTGTTACGTTCGTAACGTCGAAAAAGGAAGAATAGAAGGATCCGTAGTTCTATTATTTTGACTTTGGCCCTTATTGCGAGTGACGTCTAACATTCGATCCGACAAGGGTCGAAAGCTTCGATAAATTTTCCTTTTGGTATTGCGTATCTCTATCGACAAGGATGTCTGTTACTGTGAATAATGAAAATTGTCATTGTGAATAAATCCTATAACTTGACATTTGAGTTAGTTTCCGTGATAGTCGAACGCAAAAATACAGACGATAACGACCGAATTTAAACTTGAAAGTATCGAACAATAAAAATACGCAATACCAAATTTCATTTTCGACGTTCGACTATCGACAACCGTCGTTTATCGACAACCAAACGACACTCGCAATAAGGGGCTTTGACTATTTAAAATGTTCTTTAAAAATCGTCAGAGTACTCATCAGAAAAAAAAAACTGATAGGAGGGAGCCATCAGTCAAAAATCGTTTGAAAAACGTAAAAACGCATAACCTTTGAACACCACGTATGTACCTACAATTTTTCTACATTGATGCACTTCAAATGAAAATTGTACCACAAACGCAAATATGAAATCAACATATGGATGAGATAAGAAATTTTCTTCTACAGTGTTACCATGAAAATTTATACAGACTCTCTGTCCACCATAATTAAAACATAAACTTATTTGTGTACCCCTGAAAAAGGCGATTCCTTAACAAAATGAAAATTCAATCCTCAGAGCTCACAGTCCAATGAATAATTTAAAGGGACGTGGAATAAATTTCACAATTTCCCAATAGGGTATGTGTGTATCTGTTGCCTTTTTCAATATTTGTACAACGGTTGTTTCTACACATAATTTGTAAGAACAAAAATATAATCATATAAAAGGGACATAAAATTAATTAGGAACAACATATACGAACGTTTTAAGAGATTCATTTGGAAAGAAACCAAGCACCCAAGGAACTCATTAACAATTTATATCATTTAGCTTAGGTAATCCATGAGAGGTTTTCACCTTATTCGTACATATACACACATTAAAGTACCACCAACACTTTTATTTTTTCAAATGAATTTATTTGACAAATTAAATTTGGTTTAGTTATAAAACAACATTATTAAAACCAAAGAACAGCGACATAAAATTCTAATGTTGTCAAATTTAACAAAACTACAGCAATTTATTTACCATTGTTTTTTAATTGGCATTCAGAATCGAACCAAAACCGATTATTAAAGTAATCAAAGGAGTACTTCGTCAGCCCTTCTTTTGTGTTCTTATCGCTTGTTTCTCACTTGAATATCACACTTATACTGTCCAACACTCTATTGAACATACAGTTCGGATGTTCTTCTCAAATATGTATGTACCTCCTGCGAGCATTACCCACAGAGCACAAAATTCAAACATCTCAATTTGCGAAACATCACATCAACCGTTGTCGTCGTCACCACCTTAAAGCCCTCTTACCTACCCCTCGATTCAAACTTACCCTATAAATATTTTCGTTTCAGTTGTGTGTATGTGGATCTTTCATCTATGTTTTTATAATTCACTTGTATTTGTATACCTACTTTATATCAAAAAGGTTTGTTGTATACCAAGTTTATTAACACATCTCTTTTCACATCGGTGAGCAGTGTCAACAGGTTTCTACGAAATAGTCAAAACATCTAATAAATGAAAAGCTCTCTTCCCCATCACTGTTCGAGTGTATTGGGGCCAATCAACCACCACCCCAGGAAAATCTACTTTCCAGGAAATCTCTATTCCATTTAACATTTGGGGACGCATGTGCGATGCAAACACTGCGCATAAATGGGGAATCATACATACATCGAAATAGAGAGGAAAAACTTGACTCTTATCTTATCAGGAGAGGAGTTGGAAATCAGTAGATATTGGTATCTGTATTCCAGAAAAGCTCTAGAAAAAGGAGTGGGACTGATGAAAATTCAGCTCAGTATTAGCTGCCACAGGTTAAAAATAAATTCCAATTCCTAATTTTCAAAACGAATAGAAGGAAAATTCATAGAACGAAAATTAATTTACGGGATTCTCCAGAGCGTTTTTTACTTTTCGTCAATTCCGTTGTACTTTGTCTCGATAAGACAAAAACATATTTTGACATTCACCAGGCAGGAACATATTTTTGATATTCACCAACCCTAGTCCTCATGAATAATTATAAGTTATTGTCTGAAGTTTACGCGTTAGCTTATAAACTTCAATACCCGTGGGGTAGTCGTTTATTAAGCTTGTCACAGACGTCATCACAAAAGTTGGGAGAGGCATAGTAAACAAGGCCCAGCAGCACTAGGCTGGTATTTTTTTTTTCTCACAATATCCGCTGGTATATTGAGCGCTATGGGATCAGATTACAGGATTGTGAGCTCAAGATTTTTCCATTTACAATAAGATTTTACTGAGTTTTTTGAGAAATTTAAAAAGTTTTTAAGCTTGCGTACCCTACGGGTGGATAACTAGAGTGTAGCAGATAAGTGGGAGAGCTATGATTTCCTCGAGATAACGATGCGATGCTCATAACGCGTACACAGGAAGGAATAGAAGTTTGACCAAAGAAAGATGAAGGTTCTTACTTTAAAAGTATGAAATCAGCTAGTAACAATTTAACTATTAGATTCGAGGTGGCAAAAAACTGAAAACAAGATTCAACTTTTGTTGTCTCTGACGAAAAGATTTTCAAATTTGAAGAGGGAATCAATAAACAGCAAATGCATTTTTCAAGCAGCACAGTGTTTGAATATTTTGTTTGCCTTTTAAAAGAAAATATTCCAATCAGTTGAATGAATATAACAGTACAGCACCCTATGGTTCTAAACAATATACGGAAAAGTGCATTAAAGGTTGAAGAGTATGATGAATAAATTTAACAAAATCAATGCCCGTAGCGTAATGGTCAACGTAAAAGTTCAAAGTTTGAGAGACATAAAATTGTTCAACTTTCGCAAGGAATTGGCAAGTCTTCCGAGAGTAACTGACTCACAGCCATGAAAAGCGCTTTTTTACTTGTCCGTTCGGGATCGGAAAAAAATTGCAGATACTGCCCTACCCTATGTATTACCCTATCCTATAACCGAGAATATAAATGGAAGAAGTGCGAAGATTAGCTCTCATTTTCAGCGAGTTTGCAGATAAAATCAAAGACAGAAAGAAGGCGGCTATGGCATATCTCGGTTCACTCTTTCAGTTTCATTCGGTTCAAAAAATAAATAAATAGGGTGGCACAGCAGAGCGAGAAGCCCCAGGGCCTAGCGCATTTCTCACAACCATGCCTTGTGAGGGAATGGAGGGGACCTACAATTTTCTGCCGGTTCCGAACGGCTAATCGAGAAAGGGCTTTTCATGGCAATGAATACTAACGGAGGACTTGCCAATTCCTCGCGAAAGGCGATACCCGTGGAAAAAACATTTTTGCCTCTGTTGGGATTCGAACTCGAACCTCTGGGTTGGCAGGTGGACATGCCAACCATTACGCCACGGGTACCACATCGGTTCAGCTTGTGTTTAATTCACGGCACGGCACGTCTGAACTGATGCGAGAATAGTTAGCGTAAGAACCAAATATAAATCGACTAGCCACTTAATGCCCACAGGACGTGAAGCTATTTTATTCATTTTTAAGGGCACACAAAGTTCATACCTTCGTAGTATTTTAATTTTGGATTCCTTCACATTGAGTAGTAGTGGGAGATGGGTTTTGGGTATTGGATAACCATCACCACATATCATATGTCGTTTGTGTGCCTTTGTGTATGTGAATAGGCAGCCCCATAGGAACCGAAAATTAGTAAAATGCCAACTCAACCGAATGGAATTGAAAAAGTGGAATTGAAAGATTCGGCTAGCGAAAGAGGTTCCTTCGAAACCAGCTTCGATTTCTGTGGAACGTTCTTGTATCCAAAGGGAGCACTTTAGACTGAGGCTGAAAACACAATCCACAACCATATACGACTGTAGTGATTTCAAACCACATGTCGCAAGGCAGGCTTAAGCATCGCAATGAAATATAACTGTGGGTGCAAAGTTAACCAAGACTGAGACCAGCTTACCAACATTCACCTGAGCGAGTCAAGCTACTCTCAACAGTCTTAGTACAATGCTGGGTTTAGAAATGTTAGGAGTGAAATAAAAAAAAAACTAATAAATAGGTTGACGCAACAAAGATTGGGAAGCCTCGGAGCCTAACGCATTTCTAGGACCAACAATTTTATGATGATTCCGAATGGCTAAGCTAGAAAGCGATTTTCACGGCAGTGTGTAATTTCTATCGGAGGTATTGTCAATCTTTTCTCGCGAAAGACAATAACCGTGAAAAACGAGTTTTTTTTAACGTTTTCGGGAGTCGAACCTTAAACTTCCTACGTTAGGTTAGGTTAGGTTAGGTTAGGTTGAATGGGGGGTGCAGCTACAAGTGACAGCACCTCACTCGGATCTCAGAAATCCATTATGCTCCCGGGAAAACCAGAGGATGAGTAGATGGGAGAAAAGGAGAGTAGAACTTCCTACGTACAATGGAAGAAATGTTAGTCACTACACTTCGGCACCCGAATTAGGAGTGAGTTGCTGATTTACAGTGGCCGCTAACTTTCCGTGCTTATTAGCACAACTATAGTAGTCCCTTTAATTAAAGATTAGATTAGATAAGATAAGATGTGGTAGGGTGAGATTATGCAGATTTGGAAAGCCCATTGTGCCAACTCGTGAGAAGTTTCAAAGCTGTTTATTTTGCTCCTGAATTCGACCTCAACCTAATAGTTTTTTTGAGTGGATGGGTTTGAGTTGATCCAGACGGATTATATCATATACTTAATTTTGAATTCTAAAGTGGAGAAGGGCTGGACATCCCGATAAAAGGTGCAGCAACCCTCATTGCATGTAGATGTTCTTTCGCTTCAAGTTTTAAGCATTTTCTGCAGACATTTTAAAGGAAATTCGGAAATAAAAATTTTAACAGTCTCGGCCAGAAGAGTTTTGGCAAGCTTCGTGGAATTCTTTCAGTTAAATGGTTTTGGTCGTGTATTTGAAATGGTTTATGTTAACACCACAAAGTAAAATGATTGCCTCCTGGATTTAAGGGAGGGGTAAGCCCTGGGCGTTTTCAAAAAATCAATTTTTTTTATTGCATTTTATTACTATACTACATTTCAAGAATATTGTGTCAAAATTTCAAGTTATTCCGAGTTGAATTCGAAAAGTTACAGTGATTTTATATGATTTTAGAGTAGGTATGCGTGGCGAGCGAATAGAGGGGGTCCAGCCGGACGACCTTGAACCAACCTTTTATGATTGGTTTCAAGGTAGCTCGAGGTCTTCTTTTGTGTTCAGGGAAGGGGAGCTCACTCTACGCTTCTAACGGAATATTTTTGAGGGGAACCATTCAGTGTGCTGTTTTTCGCGTTAATCTTTAAACGCGTTTATCTCGAAACTAGTACTTTTAAAGGTGTGCAAAATATCTCGGCGACTGTTGCACCGATCGTTCCGAAATTTTGCACACTTCCTTAATATATATTTTTAGAGGTAATAACACGAGGATTTTAAAATTGACAGCTACAAGATGGCAGCATTTTTAGGCAAAAAAACGACTTTTCACTACAAATTGCCACCAAAATTTCAAAATTGCAAAGAAAAAAAAACCTCGTGTTATTATTACTTGGAGAAAGTTGTCTTTTAACGAAATCTTTTTAGAATTTCGATTTTAGATGATCCTGTCAAAAGTTATCTTGTACACCGCAAAAGATCGAAAAGTGGAGGCTTCTCGGAAAATGCACTATCATCCGCTTGTTTTTCAATATTTTTGTATGAAAAAATTATAGAAGATATTTGAGACTATACTTAATAATGTAGCAAATCAATAAATTAAATTACTTTATCAGATTTTTCATAAAAAACTCGTAAGAAAGCCTTTTTTCAGCCTCCCCAGGGTTTACCCCTCCCTTAAGCATTTGCTTTCGAAAACAAAGCACTATAGCTTGTGGAAGCGAGAGACTTACACAGTTGATTTGAATTTGATTTGCATCTAATACCAAACACCCTGTAAATGAAGCACACACCTAAAATACAATTTCCAGCAGCATTTTCATTTTATGGTTGCTAAAGGATAACATCTTTTTCTTTAAAATCAATTTCTGACTTCATCTACTCTGAATTCGTTTTTGCTTCATAAAGAAATCAACTGATGATGGTCAACTTAAAAGATAACCAGGAGACAGGCAAATGATTTGAAGAGAAATAAGAACAGAATACCGAGCAAAAATTTTAAGAAATAAATAAAAAAAACGGAAAACGCCTTTAACAAATAAGAATTTTCGGATTCCACAACTGCAAAAATATTAATTGAAAGGGAAGTTACATACTTTGTAATGCACCGAATGATTAATCTTCGTATAAGAATAAGAACCTAGCAAAATTTTCGAAGACTTTATAAAAAAACGGAAACCAACAAGAAGAAAGAAACCTCGTCACCGCAATAGCTAGCAAAATTAATAAAAACTAATTACATACTCTCAAAAACAAAAAAAAAATCTGGCAGTGTATTGCAACCAAAACTAAAGAATTCACTAAAACCCTTAAATTAAAAACCGTCATCAGTTTTGAGACACCCACTTATTTCGCTTTTCCCATCACAAGCAACTTACCATGTCCACTATATTTTCCTTCCTACGTTACTGTACCTACCCCAAATCCGTACACACACATATCCACACCGACACACAATTCAATAGAGATATACTCCGATTAAAGAACTTACCTCAATTTTACACAAAACTCCTTTGCACTTAATCCATTTTCCGCGGCGCAATTCGGACATAAATGAATTTTTTTTTGCAAGAATGTTCCACTCAGAAAAATCGAATTTAACCGTTCTTTTTATTTTTCACGCAACGCAACAAAAGTAATGCAATGAAATTAGATTTTGAAACTAAAAACTCTACGATGCAATAAACTTGAACGGAAGGATGGAAATGTCGATGATGGGATGGAGGAAAAAATTAGGTCTAGGTTATGGCTGGAACTGGACTATATGAAAACTCCTCCGAGTCGAACCGAATAATGTATACAGTTTTTCAATGGAGAAAATGTATATCGAAAACTGTGGACTTTCAGGAATTGGTAATTTGCTTTAAAAAGTTCGATATTTTGACTTTTGTTAAAAGGTTCGGTCTTTAGATGCAATTTAGAAAAAAAAATTAGAGAAAACAAATCAATTAATAACAAAATAAGTGAAGTAATTGCTTAAGCTCTTCCAATCAACGATGGCTGTTTTTGATTTCCCGTTTCTCTCTTTTGAAAGAAAAAGGTCCGTTTGCAGGACCTTGTCTGGATTAATCCTGCAAGAGAAGATTTTCGAATGGTTTTAGTGTTGAAGTTCTTGTTCTTTTTTTTTTTTAATTGGAAAATCAAAATAGAAAAATAGAAACTGAACGGATAGATACACACTTTATATTGTAAAGACTTTTCGCGTTGTCATCACCCGAAGGACTGTGTCCTACTGAATGAATGGAGTTGCGAAAATTTTCCTCTACTACTTTGGTTTCGTGGTCTGGTCTTTGGTTTTGGCTAGAGCTTTCTTATTTTAGGTAAATTTCCAGATACATACACTGATGTAGAGCTTGATGGGAGTGGGAATCACTTGTAGATGCGGTATGACTTGCCGCGTAGGCAGCTTGCTATCCACGACCGTCAGCAGCTGTTTTCTGTTGAGGAAAATCGATTCTTTCTTGTAATGGTTGCTTCGCGGCCGCCCACTATTTAACTTAAAGTGTAAAGTGTGTAGGGGATAGTTGGTTGGTACATAAATCATCGCTCGCGATCTGGAAAGTTCACATTACGCAACGGTAAGGGTGAACTTTTAGTGTTGTGATTTTGTCGGGAAAGTCAATGTAGGGGCAATACGTTTCGCCTTGATGGGGGATGCTTTTCCATAGACTGCGAGAGCATTGGTGCTCATGCGCGTGGATATTTTTGAGGAAGTAGCCTGTTGCCTGTGCATCATCCGCACGTTGGTATGGATGATTTATAATGGCAAAGGTTGAGAAAACTTTTCAGGGTGAATATTGTGAAACTAAGACTCGCACACTAATACCTGTACCTATATTTTGTGTACATGGAAGCGTAGGGAGGTTATGCATTCTTGTTTTGTTGTTTTTGATTCTTCGGTGCGAATTTTTATTGTTGCAGTTTTAGAACATACATAGGGGATAGAGCTAACAGAGCTTTAACAATGCAGCTTAACTTAATGAAACTAATTTCAAGAGAAATGCCAGGTGGTATCTTAATGAGCATTGACATCAAGTACCATTCATTGCGTAACACAATACGTTGGATGTTGAAATGTTAAAAATATCATGTTTCTCACTGTTGTGAAATCGTAACATTTCACTTCAATCACAAATAATTACTAATAATTTGAATGAAAGTTGATTGGATGGGTTGGTTGTCTCAATGATTTTTACTTGGTCAATCGAAAACGGAATGAAATCCAAAGAAACAACTCTTTGAGAGTAAAGAGTTCCAGACTAGTTGCTAGTTTAAAATTCGTTTTCTTTATAAGCGCGATATTCAGCCATTTGGCATAAAATCTATTGAGTTGGATAAGTAATCGAATTCAGTAGCGTAGAAAACGTTTAATATGTTTTTTACTTTACCATCTCAATATTGAAAAGTATAAATCTAAAAAAAGAAATAAATTTTTTCAAAACGTGTCGAAGATGAATTAATAGCCGAGTTCACACTGTACAATTAGTTGGACAGACTTTGGCTTGAACGACCAATGCTTGACAGTGTGAACCCTCAGACAACCGCTTGACCAACTTGTTGAGTGGTTTTCAAATATTTTTGAAAATTTAGAAGTTGGACGGAGTGGAAGAGTATGTGACATAAAGTTGGACGACAAGCTTGATAAGTGCCAACGCAACACTACATACGCACTACATCCGACCATCCAACTTTCATCAAACGCATCAATAATTGGACAGACTTCGTCCAACTAATTGCACACTGTGGACTCGGCTAATAACATGTCAAGATGTTTTTTAGAAAGAAAAATAACCTGAATGATCTACATCGATCTATCCCGTCGAATGAAGCATGGGTGGGATGCATGCGGAGAAAAAAAAAACATAAGTCCTTTATGTCACAGGATCTTGTCAAAAAATCAGAAGATACAGAGATAAGAGCCCATCAGAAGTGCTAGGAAAACGCAGAAATCGGACACATTGGCGAGATTGTTTGAGTAGACCAAAATCGACTCAAGACGAAAATGATTGACTTCTAAGTAAGTGAATACTTTTATAAAAGAGGATTAAACATAAAGAGCGTAAAGCAACGAAATAAAGTACAGTATATATTTTGATGATACCTCAAATATCTCGAACGTTGTGGGTTCGAGCCTTGAATTGAATGCAAAGGGCATACATTGTTTGCTCACTTTCTTTACCGCTAGTAAACATCGCAGCATTCATCGTTTTATCTTCATCTATATTCAATGTGAAAGCAGACAAAAGCAACTGTTAACTGAAATCATCAAAGTTTGTCAATCGTTTTCTATTCATAGGCAAAACTGAGAAGTAAGGTCATCTTACTTTAATGCATTCATTATTATGTGAGTTGCGTTGTTGACAACACGAGACTGAAAGGCAACTATGCTGTGGGTTACTATGAACTATAGATGATGTGTTTGATTTGAGTTAATAACCACCAAGCGGAATTTATAAAAGCAAAACCAAATATTAATAATGGATGACCATCATATGTTGTACACTGTTCCCACACAAACCCCTTGTGGTTTCAGCTGGACATAAAAAGAAAATATTATTCATATACTACATGTTTACTTTAACATCTATATTCTTCACATCTCCGCCATTGCACAACTCCAAACGCCCAGCAACGCTTTTCATGACAACGGTATGAGTGACGGTAGTTTCATTTAAACGTATTATGAAAGGACCTATGGGTGGAGGCAAAGAAAAAAGGAAGTCCTTGTGCATTCCTAAATGTTTCCTTATTTTATTAACCTGTAACTGAATAAGATGACGTTTAGTGCGGTATCAGAAAATTCCCTACGTAACCGTACCTATATTATATTCCCTAATTGAATCTGGTAGGGGCTCAGGATGATGAAAATGATGATGATGATGATGATGGTATGCTACTGTGTGCTTGTTTAGCGGATACGGATGTGTGAGCATTCTTACGTAGGATGTGATATTGAACTTTACTTCTTTTATGTTTTAACAATCTTTTTATGTCATTTTTTTATAAGCTTATAAGAATATCTTTGAACTTTTGCCAGGAAACTGTAAGGACGAAAATCAGAGAAGGTACTTGCTCCAATCAACAAGTTGTGTGTGTATGATACCAAGGAGTTGTGCAACAAATACATAGTTGAATTTTCAATAAAATTCGTTGTGGAAAGAAAAAATTATTTTCATATCAATTGAGAGTTGTGTCTTTTATTCGATGGGGCCAGTCAGTAAACAGCTGTCAATAATACTTTGACCTTTGGAGGATTATTAGCGAGCAATATTGGTTATTTTTTTGTATCAAAATAAAGCTTAACACTATAGAAAGTTTGCAATTTCTATCAAAACTTTTCTTTAAATCTACTTTTTAAGTTCGCATTCTCTTTCCAATGGATGCTCTTCATTGAAATGAAAAAAGTGTATAAAAAAATATAAACTTGAGAGGGAATTGAGACTTTTTCAGAGCAACTTTTTTTAATCAATGAGTGCTGGACATAGCTTGATAGTAGGAATATCTGCCTGTTACGTGGGAGTTCGGGCTCTGAATTCCAGGATATCCATTTGTTTTTCGATGGGTATCGCCTTTCGTGATGTTTTGAAAAGTCCTCCGAGCTCAATCTCTTTTTAAATTATAAATGCGAAAGTAACTCTGTCTATCCGTCTATCTGTGTTACCAGCTACCGCCCAAATTACTGTACTCATTTAAATGAAATTCGATACACAAATAGTCTAAATCTTGAGAAAGGACATATGTACATGCTTTATTTCATCCCTATATTCTAAATAGAGTAGGAGCTCCGAGACCGATTTCAAAAATTCTTTCTTTTGTTGGAATGCTACAATATTAATAAATAAATTGACATGTAAGCTTGAATAGACCTACTCCGCTGCTACCTATTATAAAGTAAAATGTCCGCCATCTAACGTTTTTTTTTTTCAACTAATGCTTATTTCGTGAATAGTAACACTTAGCTCATGTCTGATTTGACAGATAATTAGTTTCATATTTCCGCTGAACGAATATGGTTGTGTATACGCTTGAACAACGCTGGAAAATATTGCGACATTACTTTGAAAATCCGATGCCGATTTTGCCAAAAAAAAATAATCTTTTCAGATGAAGCTCATTTTGATCTTGGCGGGTATGTAAACAAGCAAAATTGTCGCATTTGGGCACAGAAAACCCACGTATACATTGAAAAGCCGATACACCCAAAACGAGTCACTGTTTGGTGCGGATTTTGGTCCAGAGGCATTCTGTGAAAATGAGCAAGGAGTGGACGTTACAGTCAATGGCGATCGTTATCAGGCCATGTTGAACGAATTTTTGTACACAAAAATTGAAGAGGAGGATATTGGCAACATTTGGTTTCAACAGGACGGCGGCGCTACGTGCCACACAGCCGAAGCTACACTAGATGTTTTGCGCCCTGTTTTTAAAAAAAAAAGTATTTGGCGAACCCTTTACTTTAATACATTTTGCGCGATATATTTGTGAGTTAAGCAACGAGTACGTAAAGTTCTCGAATATTCCTGAGTGCCTAAACATGTCCTTTGATTACTTCCAATAGCGATCGAAAAGAGATCTATCTTCTATAAATAAATAAATAAATAGGGTGGCGCATTTCTCACAACCATGCCTTATGAGGGAATGGAGGGATCCTACAATTTTCTTCCGATTCCGAACGGCTAATAGAGAAAGCGCTTTTCATGGCAATGAATTTACTAACGGAGGACTTGCCAATTCCTCGCGAAAGGCGATACCCGTGGAAAAACATTTTCGCCTCTGTTGGGATTTGAACCACAAACCTCTGGGTTTACAGACAGACAGACATTACAAACCATCACGCCACGGATATCTTCTATCTATAAACTCTCAAATCATCCAACGGATTTTCATGGTAAGTATAGTTTGGTACAGGTACAGGTATGATTCCTGTTAAGGTTTCATCCATATTTATATTCTCAAGGAAAGAAAACGGGGCCGGGAAAAGAAACTAAGGCTCTTATTGCGAGTGTCGTCTAACATTCGATGCGACAAGGGTCGAAAGCTTCGATAAATTTTCCTTTTGGTATTGCGTATATCTATCGACAAAAATTTCTGTTACTGTGAATGATGAAAGTAGTCACTGTGAATAAATCCTATAATTCGACATTTGAGTTAGTTACAGTGATAGTAGAACGCAAAAATACAGACGATAACGACCGAATTCAAAATTGAAAGTATCGAACAATAAGAATACGGAATACCAAATTTCATTTTCGATGTTCGACTATCGACAACCGTCGTGTATCGACAGCCAAACGACACTCGCAATAAGGGCCTAAGAAACTACTAGACCGATTCGACAGAAGTTTGCAGGGGGAACCTCCATTCCTCAACTAAGGTTTTGTGAAGAGAAACGAGCTAAGCCACAGAGGTCGTCGCGCTGTGTTTTATTTTAATTAGTAAATAATTGAATTTAAGCCAATAAGTCTTAAGCTGGGGTTTTAAAACTGTGTTCATAGTTTACAATGGCAGCTACAAAAACTTTGCTCCATGATTGACCCTGGGTTTGACCCTATGAGTTGTCAAAAAAAACCGGGGTTTTCAGTCCTCGAAAAACGTTAAACCACAAAATCACCACACATCCCTGTGATTGAATAAAAATGTATGCCATTTGACAGCCCTAAACTTGCCCCAGCAAAAACCTAGGGTGACTTGAGGGCAAACCTAGGTCAACCCAGGGCTAAAAACACACTCAATTTGACATTCAAGGCGAGTTTAGGCTTTATGGCGACCACAGGGCTTCATCGAACGAACCAATTATTGTAGGTGTACATAGGTATGGAGCCCGCCTTATGCGTAGTTGTCAAAATCAACTAAAAATGGCATTTTTCTCTTTATTGTAAGTCCTGTCTAGTTTAGATAAATTTTTACAATAACAAAACATAAATTATTTTTTATACATTTGCACACTGAAAGCGGCAATCTTGAATTTACATGTTTTTAGATTTTGAAAACATGAGCAATAAGCTTTGTTTGTTTTTCTGTCCGATTTCATTCACCTATTTTCGGATTCAATCTATTGCACTGTACGATTGGACTTAGACTTAAAACTTGTCGACATTAAAAATATGCAAATAACATTATTTGGGTTTACCTGGGATAGAAAAATTAATCCACTCCACTTTATTTCAATAGTTTAATTCAATTCACATAAACACACGATCGCGAATCCAGGCAAAATGTTGGCAAATTAACTTTCACTTTTTTTTTTTTTTTTTTTTTCACTTCACAACAATTAATATTTTTAAGAGAACGACCGACCGATACAAAGGTTTCGAATTGACTGCTCTCTAAACTCTAAGAACAATCTTCGTGTTTGTGTGTTTTTGTTGTAAATATATTCGTTCGGGTTTCGGCTACGAGAGCGTCCGTTAGTGTATACGTTTGCTTCTGCGTACGTAGAAGTGAACTTTGCTGAGTTCACAAACACATAGCTATATTAACTCATCTTCGCTTGCTTATCAGAAATCGCAAATTTTATTCCGTATTGGTTTTGCAAAATTGTGATCTGTAATCAAAAACATATTTAATTTACTTTGATCTTCAAATCTCAATCTTATCTCATGAGCTATGAGGTTAACTATGAGCTAGGCCTTTGACATAGGGCATTTCTTACAATCAAAACTTGTGAGGAAATAAAGGGGACTTACAAGCTTTGTTGAATTTCAAAGGGATTAGTGAGAAAGCGCAATTCACGAGTCTATATTGGTGGCAAAACAACAACTGAATGGCTTAGGGATTTAAACCTCGAACTTCCAAGTAAATAGCGGACACTTAATTGTTGAACCAAACCGAATAAGTTATCTCGAAAATTTTTTTTAAAAAAATACAAAATATTTATTGTAGAAGATTTAAGCTTGTTTCTACACTAGTCATTTCATTCGTGGTTTCAAGTTATGAGCGCTAACATTTGACACCTGTCAATCCAAGTTGTCATTTGAAATGTCATTGGTCGCCATAAAGGTTTAGCTACTTGCTTTGGGAAATGAGCACACACACACAATTTGTTGTCAAATTTGTAACTTTATTTATAAATTAATCAATTGTTGAATTGATAATTGAAAACAATAATAATAAAACTTGGAAATAAGAAATTAATGGAAAACACTTGTGAACTAATGAACGTCGCAAAACAGAGTGAGTATTTTTCCGTTGGGAAGTTATTTGAATTTCTTCCCAGTCTGTATGCTGACATCTAGTGGTGGTGTTCAAAACTGGTACAACTAGCAATTCGCCGTAAGTCGCCGCCACATAACTCCCCCTTCAGTGACGAAGTTACGATGTAGATGTCATGTCAAACAAAAATTTACTCTTCGTTTTGTTTTTTCATCAGTTGGCTTGTGAATTTTATTTTGATTTTCAGGATGAAAATTTTTAGATGAAATTTTTGAAGAATTTGAAGATTGACTATTGATGGATGTGGATGGAACGTTATCAAGAAGAACATGTGCAGGTTTCAGGCGATCAATGGAAACATTGATTGTTCTTCCGTTTGCTTTGATGGTATACAATTTGTTAGTAATTCTTTTCATTACAGGATGTGGGCCAGTGTAAGGTTGCTGCAATGGTTTTTTTACAGCATCACATCGCAGGAAAACATGTGAGCATGATTGGAGATCGGACGGAACAAAAATTTTATTGTTGGCATGGTTTGACGTTCCTGTTGGCCGAAGTCTTCTCATCGTCTCTCGATGTTTGTTAAGGAAAATCTGTGGGTTAGAAAAAGTTTCGTTACTTACAAAGAACTCACCAGGAACTCGTAGATTTTTCCCGTAAAGCATCTCTGATGCTGAGGCTTTGATGTCGTCTTTGTATGCAGTTCTCAATCCCAACAGAACTGTTGGAAGAGCATCAACCCAGTTGGTTTTCTCATGACACATGAGAGCAGCTTTCAGAGAACGATGCCAACGTTCGACGAGGCCATTGGATGCCGGATGATATGGCGATGTCCTGATTCGTGTTGTTCCACACATGTTGGTCAGTTCATTGAAAAGTGACGACTCGAACTGAGTGCCTTGGTCCGTTGTTAGCTGTTCCGGTGAACCAAACCGTGCAACCCAGTTTGTGTAGAATGCGTTTGCCACCGTTTCAGCTGTCATGTCCAGTATAGGTATTGCCTCGGGCCATCGACTGAACCTATCAATCATGGTAAGACAATACCTGTAGCCCTTGCAGAGTGGCAAAACGATGATGTCGATGTGGACATGTTGAAATCGTTGCTCCGGAACAGTGATGGAATCTGGAGATGGGTGCGTATGTCTGTTGATTTTGGAACGTTGACATTGGATGCACGTACGTGACCATTCCAGTGCATCCTTTTTGATGTTCGGCCACACATACTTTTGTCTTAACTGTAGACTTGTTGTTCGTCCACTTGGGTGTGCGAGGCCGTGAACAGAATCAAAAGCCTTCCGACGAAGTGACGCTGGTATGTATGGTCGAATGATGTTGTGGTTGACGTCACAATAAATCTTCACATCAGGTTCCAATGCTAGCTTGTTCAACTTCAATGCGGACTTTTCGTTTTTTAATAGGTCTTGAAGTTCTGTATCCAGCAACTGTGACAAGTGTAGCTCCCTTATGTCGAATTGCACTGGCGTGGTTATGGTGTTGACACGCGACAGTGCATCAGCTACAGCATTCTCTTCACCTGGTAGGTAAGTGATGTCCGTGGTGAATTGGGATATGTAATCCAGATGTCTCAAGCGACGTTGAGGTGCCTTGTCCGAATGCTGCTGGAAAGCGTAGATAAGTGGTTTGTGGTCGGTTTGAATCGTGAAAGGTCGACCATCCAGAATGTGTTTAAAGAATCGCACAGCAAGGTAAATCGCTAGTAGCTCGCGATCGTATGTGCTGTAACGACTCTGAGGTTTGGATAGTTTGCACGAGAAGAGACCGATTGGTTGAAACTCGTTTTCACACACTTGTTCCAGCTTGGCACCAACAGCAACGTCCGATGCATCTGTTGTCAAGAAAAGTTTTGCTTTTGGGTTGAGGTGGTTGAGCAAAACGGCTTTCTTGACGTTGTCCTTGCAGAGTTCAAAGGCTTTTTCTGCGGAAGAGGTCCATGCAACTGGTCGCTTGTCGTTCTTCCTGGAGTCCTTGATGAGCTCATTCAATGGTGCTTGGATGTGAGCACAATTTGGAATGTAGCGACGGTAGTAATTCACTATTCCAAGGAAGCGACGAAGCTCGACGATGGTTGTTGGCTTCGAATAGTTTGCGATGGCCTCGATCCGATCATCTGGTGGTCTACAGCCGTCTTTGTTGATCGAGTGGCCTAGGTAGGTAACTTGAGACTTACCGAAGACGCACTTTTTGATGTTGAGGATCAAGTTATGTTCCTGAAGACGTTGTAGCACCTGTCGAACGTGTTGCTGATGTTGCTCTTGTGATTCGGAAGCAATCAGGATGTCATCGATGTAGCAGAATGCGAAGTCCAGCCCACGTAGTACCATATCCATGAACCTTTGGAATGTTTGAGTGGCGTTTTTCAGTCCGAAAGGCATGACTAAAAACTCAAACAGTCCAAATGGTGTCGTCACCGCGGTTTTTTGGACGTCCTCAGGTGACATCGGGATCTGATAATATGCCTTATCAAGATCCAGGATTGAGAACCAGCTTTTGTTGTTGAGCTGTTCGGTGAAATCCATGATGTGAGGAATCGGGTAACTATCTGGCTGTGTCTTCGCATTGAGACGACGGTAGTCACCGCAGCATCGCCATCCACCAGTCTTCTTTTCCACCAAATGAATTGGACTTGCCCAAGGACTACTGGATGTTCGACAGTAGCCTTTTTTTACGAAGTCTTCGAAGTCCGCTTTGGCCTGCTTCAGTTTGTCACCGGAAAGTCTTCGTGGTCGTTCTGCAACTGGTTGACCTGTTGTAATGATGCAGTGTTGGACGGAGTTTACTTTGGCTTCTGGCTTGAAAATCTTTGACTTGGTGTTGTCGTTGGTCGAAAGAAATTCTTTGACGAGACTGACGTATGGTTCGGGGCCACTGATAGTCAATAGTTTTGACGGATTTGTGGCGTCAATCTCGGCAGATACGGCTAGTGATGTCACTTTGTCAACGACACGTTTGGATTTCAGGTCGATGACTAGCCCGTAATGTGCCAGAAGGTCAGCTCCAATGATGGCAGTTTTAACATCTGCGATGATAAAAGGCCAGGTTATAGCTCGACGAAGTCCCAGATTTAATGTCAGCATTTTCTCGCCATATGTGTGGATCGGCGAGTTGTTTGCTGCCAGAAGAGTTGTCTCCGCTTTGTTGTTTCGGCAGTTAGCGGAACGTGGCAAAACACAAATCGAGGAACCCGAGTCGAGGAGGAATTTTTGGTTGGTGTTTTTGTCGTACACGTAAAGGCGGCATTCCTTGTTGACTCTGTATTTGCTGCTGTCGACCGCCTTAGTAGACAACAGCTGGTTTAGTTTTTTGATACTTGATACTTGCAGGGTTCCTTACACTTGCGAGCCTCTTTGCCGTATCTTTTGTGGAAGAAGCAGACATTATCATCTTTTGAACCTCCTCGTGATCCGGAGTTTTTGCCTTTTGAAGGATGAGGAGATCTACTTCGGCTTTTGTTGGTTGAATCATGTGACAACAGTTTTTGCATTTGCTGTGTCAGCGTTGCCAAAGATGATTCGATGGTGAGGAGCCTGGTATTGACGTCAGTGGGCTGCTTCTGCTCCTTGCGCACTTCACACACTTCACTGGATGCCATATTATCCACAATTTTGTCCGCGATGTCCGCCAGTGCCGTAAGGTTGACGTCTTGGCTAGCGGAGAGGATTCCGCGAACGTTGTTGGGCATCCTGGACATCCAGATAGTGGAAAGCATCTCGTCTGGAACATTGTCACCAGCTAGTCTTCGCATTTCCCTCAGCAGACTTGATGGTCGTTTATCGCCTAGCTCTAAGGACGTCATTAGCCGATTTAGTTGCCTCACTTTGGACTCAGTGAACCTTGCAATTATTTGCGTTTTCAAGGCTGAGTACTTCTCACTTGCCGGTGGTTTTTGGACGAGGTCTGATACCTCAGTCAGTACCTCCGGGTCAAGAGACGCAACTATAGCACTAAATCGGCTGCTATCCGAGACGATGCGGTGGTTGTGAAACTGCGCTTCCACCTGAATGAACCAGAGAGCAGGAAGGTTCTTCCAGAACGGCGGTATCTTTATATGCCGAAGTGCAGCAATTTCCAACATTTCAGCTGGTAATCCCTCTGCCTGATACTCGTTCCGAAAACCGTCAGGTGGAGGTGGGGAAGCTGCAAATTCTGCCGCGTATTGCTCGTCCTCAGCCATTATGTTGTTGTGAAGAAAAAAAAAAAATTACAAATTTAAGAAACTTACTTGTGCTGTTTTTGTTTGTCTATATTTGTGTACTTTTCCACGATCACGTCGGGGTCACCAATTTAGCTACTTGCTTTGGGAAATGAGCACACACACACAATTTGTTGTCAAATTTGTAACTTTATTTATAAATTAATCAATTGTTGAATTGATAATTGAAAACAATAATAATAAAACTTGGAAATAAGAAATTAATGGAAAACACTTGTGAACTAATGAACGTCGCAAAACAGAGTGAGTATTTTTCCGTTGGGAAGTTATTTGAATTTCTTCCCAGTCTGTATGCTGACATCTAGTGGTGGTGTTCAAAACTGGTACAACTAGCAATTCGCCGTAAGTCGCCGCCACAAAGGGTTTTTTTAGCTTTAAAATCCCTGGGGTTGCCCTCAACTCGTCCTTAAGTAACATTAGGTTTTACTTGGGCATGTTCAGGTAACGAAAAGCCTTCTGTCAACGTATTACAACTTACGAAACGCGATGCAATAAAAGGAAAGACAAAAATGACTATGGCTACAACATAAACCCTTAATGAATGACGAGAATGAATACAAGAAAATATAAAAACGATAACAAAACGACCTCCAAAACAAGCCGTAAATGACAGCGAGTATTGTGAAACGTAATCGCAACGTAACGATAACGATGGTGTATTTTGCGAGTAAACCCTAGAAAGATTAATTTAGTTTCCCCATTCAAAGGAGCTAATGGGCTAAAAATACGTTTTAGATGAAACTTGCACATTGTATTGGTTATACGTAATACTTGGTAGAACACTGAGAAATTATTAGAAATCGATCTAAAAATCTTATTTGTTCCCAATAACAGAAACTTAAAAACAATTTTCACTGAACTTAGTTTACTAAAAAAAGTTCTTTATTTGAGCTTTAAAATTTAAAAAAGAGCAGAAATTTCTGCCTTGAATGAAACGATTTTCGATTTATGTTTGCAACTTTTTATTTAACTCTTTTCCAGGTTCCTATTTTTACTGCTTCAAACAAGAATAAAGCAGGCAATTCTTTTATTTTACTTTAAAATTAGTCAACTTAAATGTATTTATTATGTAGCTAGGTATTTGGAAACAGTTCCATAACTTATATTGTTTATATGTAACTTAAAATAATATTTTACAAAGGCTTACGTTGAAAGCACTAAACATTAAAAACTATTTGTATGTAAATATTGAAACAAATTTAAAGAAAAAATCAAATGCATATTAAAAAATTTGAAGAAGTAAAATTGGGTTTACTTAATGTAAATATACGTTTTTAGGCAGCAACAGCACAGTTTTAGTTAGTTAATCCATTTTGTAATTTTCCAATCAAAATATGATATACACAATTAAAAGTTGGTTTAAACTGCGTATTAAGTATTCAAAAATTTTAAATTCTATCTAATTACGTGATTAGTTAATTTGTATATTTCTTAAGTCACAATTTTAAACTTTTTGGTATATTTAATACTTATGATTTGCAAGAGTTCTTAAATGATCATATTTTTAAGTTAACATTGGTACATGATTGTTGAAGGTTCTCGTATACTTGATAACGTATACTTGGTGTGTACAAGCATTGAAATTGGATGTTAAAATGAACATAAAGTGTCTAGGTTTTGTGATTAAGTTTCAGTACACGATTATTCGACTAACAAAAGCAATAAGAGTTTGCTGATCTTAAATAATGCAATTCCTATTGCTTTAAATTAAATAACCATAGTTGGCGAACGGACTGAAGGGATTGTGTTTGAATGTTGCTCTATGTGGGACGTTAGAACGGTCTCAAATATGCTGCATGCTTAGTTGAATACAGACCCATTAAGACATAGGTCAAAATTGAGTTAATACGTACAGATACAGGCTTTTTAAATCAGATCTCGTGAATGAATTATCATACTTTAACAATACCAGTATTCATGATTGATTCATGAATGATGAGTTTTAATTTTGTAGGGTAAATCCTAATACCAATATATTTTTTTTCAGTTTCTCAAAAATCATCTATTTTGAGTTAGGTCAGTATTCCATTAAGCATGCGATTTACTATCTTAAGGAGGGAGATATGAAATTCACAAATTGATTCGAGTCTTTGGTAGAAATAAAAGTAGAACTTCAAACTCAGATTTTAGAACTCATTTGACTTTTTATCGATCTTTTGTATGAAAATACGACATCAGCTTTCATTCGAACTTTGCCTCGAAATTAAAGAAAACACCCAAACTAAAGTTAATAACATCACCTTAACCAAAACAAAATTTGTACAAACAATGAAGCAAATGTACACATCTTCTATAGACCTTTTAAGTCCGTATAAGTTTTACCCGTAAAAATATGTCGAAACCTGATATTTTTATCTAGTTTGTTGTGATTTATGTAGCTCTCATGATTTTCGATACAATTAAGTGTCCAGTTTCCCGGCATTTTAATGATTTGAAATGTCTGTTAGTTAAAGTATTTTTCAAATCATAATTTTCAGAAACATTGCACCTGAATGGACCATATTTTCCTTAAACTTAAATTATTATTTTTGAAACATCTCAACTAGAGTGGAAATTGCGCCTTCGCTACAATTTTGTTCTAATTTTGCTGCTCAACCGCTATGCCACTCAATACTTAGCCAAGTGAGTAATTGTCAAACAAAGTCTTTTCATCATCTATCCGTTTGGAATCAACCTCACTGAATGCTCGCTTCATTATTAAAAATTATCAGGCTTTATTCACAACAAATTCTTTAGATAAAAAAACTAAAGGAAAACCCTTCACTAGTTGACTGTTGCACGATTTACGAATTTCTATACCACATTCACTTACTATTCAATATTTTAGACATTAAAAAATTTGCAGACTATGCATATCTTTTTTTCGAAAAATGGATACAAATCCTCCAA
The DNA here is from genome assembly GCA_949752695.1 of Melanostoma scalare. Lineage (NCBI taxonomy): Eukaryota > Metazoa > Arthropoda > Insecta > Diptera > Syrphidae > Melanostoma > Melanostoma scalare. The sequence continues at coordinate 7,879,628 of OX456986.1, read as the reverse complement.
TTCAAACGTTTCATTGTATTCAAAAATTGTGGAAAAAAGGACGTCTTAAAGACAAGGAATCTCTTCGTCGAATGGTAAAATTTTTCAACTCCTTGTGAATATTTCAAGCTAAGTAGACTTCTTAAAACTTTTAAAAGCAGCAATTTAAACTCGGCCACATTATTGTGCACTAGCAAAAGGGCAATGTAGAAAAAAAAACTTTGCTCAGCGATAGCCAAATTTTTCTCTGTTTCCTAAAAGACAAAATGCATATTTCTAGATAAAAGATTTTTTCTAACTTAATGCTTTTTCAATAAACTATTATTTCACTTCGTTTTCCAGATAAACTTTGAATCCAAAAGATACAAGAAACACGGAGAAAGCCATTAAAACTCAAACAGGAGAAAATAAAGAACATAATTATGTATTTAAATTAAAGAATTACAATATAGGGAAATGTGACACCTATAGAAAAAATTTAAAGGTTATTGCTGAAACAATTGAAAGTGCCTTCATCCTGCCCAAAACTTGATAAACTATACTTTATCATAGTATATTCAGTACATATTTTATTTTTTTTCTGCTCTTTTTCGAAAAGTCATATTATGAGCTTTAATATTCAACAATCAACACGATGGCACCAATATACAATTCATACCCAAAACCAAGTTGAGAATTGGCTTAGTTTCTCTTATACAACTCGCGAATATTAACGTTTGATTTTCCCGCAAATTAAGTAAATAAGTAACCAATACATAAAACATACAAGGCTATAAACACAGGTGTCGTTAGCAGATTTTTCCATCTTCTCGAATAACAGACGTTTTTTTTCGCTATAATTTTCTTTCAGAAACATGCTAAATATGTACTTATTAGCTATGTGGACTACATTTTCAAAAGTAACAGACATTTGAAGCTGCTGAACATAAACAAGCCTTTATTAAAGTGATATTTTATCTTTTTTAAACGGGATGAGCATCAGCAAAAATCTATTGATCTATACCTAACTGAATACAAATTGGTAGAACAAATAAAATGAAGACCTTTACACACGTTTGGATCAGCCTTGCATCAAATTGCCTTTCAAAAAAGGAACTATACATAGGCGAACTAAATATAGATCCCAATGATGTGCATATATTGCCACAGCATCAAAGCTTGTTTGAATACCATGCAAACAAACTATGCCTTTAGCCATTTTCTTTATCTCCTTCCGAAAGCAACGTTTTGCTTTTGGAATATTTGGGCAAAAATTATAAGAATAAAGGATGAATAAATTCTTCGGTATGCCTTGCGAAGTACAGTAGTATTTTTTCTACTTGAGCAACCACGCCTAGACGAAGAGGAAGAAGATACAATCTCACACCTCCTCTGTTCATGCCCTGCACTCTCTCAGAAAAGAAAGCTCCATCTAGGAGAATACTATTACAATCTACTGGGTACCAGGACACGTAGGAATCAAAGGCAACGAACAGGCAGACGAACTGGCAAAGGCAGGAGCCGGATCAGCACTCATAGGACCGGAACCTTTTTGTGGAATAACATAAAGCCACATCAAGAAAGAAATCAAAAAGTCGGAGGAAGACAACAGAGCTTAAGCCTGGAATGACCTCCCCAAAATGCGCCAAGCCAAACTTTTACTTGGCACTTTTAACACAAAACGTTCTAAAGACGCAATAAAACTAAGTAGAAACAATGTAAGAATGCTAGCCGGGTTCTTAACCGGACACTGCAGACTAAGAAAACACCTAAAAGTACTAGGCATAGAGAGCGACGACCAATGCAGATACTGCAACGAACAAGAAGAGTCTCCTGACCACCTCTTAGGTAACTGCGAAGCTCTAATACACCAAAGGTAGAAGTACCTAGGATCCTACTACGTAGAGAAGAAGGAGCTTAAACTCCTAAGCTTAACCCAGATACTAAGTCTCATCAGAGGAACTAATCTGGATGAAGTACTTTAATTAAGGTATACCACTTAAGAAGTAGGGGGTACAATAGATCTAAAAAGGTCGAGGTGCAATGCAAAACCTCAATTATTCATTCATAGGAGAATACTTCCTCCATGATCCAAGCGATCTGGTGAACTCAGATACCCTTCATCGCTTTATTAAAAGCTCCAAATGGTTTAGTTAATTGAGGTACTCCCTCGCACACCTCAAATGGTATCACAATAGACCTAATATTGGTCTAAGTATGTCAGTTGTTTTCCTGACAGCTAATTAAATTGTACTACCAACGTTCTTTTGTTAAGACTTTTTACATCTTCGTAAGAAAGAGAAAATATGCGGCCATGTTAAGGAGCATAAGTTACCAGGTCTGGAAAATCATTGTATATCTAAACTATAGTAATTTTACTGGACACCTTTTTTCATCTCCTGCATTGATCGTTAGGTGGCGCAACATCGCGTGGGGAAGCGCGAATCAGCTGATGTGGAATGTTTATTTTTAGCGTGCGTAAGAAAGAAAAAAATATATATTTATATATATTTGTTTCCTGCTCATACGCATATAATTTTCTTCCTTTTCAAATACAGTCTTGTGGAATACATTCCAACTTTTGTGGCGTAAGTTCAATTCTCACTTTGTCACCGGAACGGGTCAAAGTAATAGTACTATAGAATTTATATACAATGAGAAAATGAATTCTCTAGAAATGTTTCACAAACGGTAGTACCACTTAAACCTAGCAATTGTAAATGCTTGGCAAAAAAGAAGTGTCACGATGCGACGCATTCAACTGAGGCTTGCTACCTACAGTAGTGCTCTTGGCAAATGCAATCCTTGATAAAAGGATTAGAATCCCTCAACTCTAACATTTTATGAAAAAGTTGTCTATGTCTATCATAGTCATACCCCGAATAAATAATGTTATTATTATAATTCTTTCGAAATCACAATGCTTATAGGGTCGTAAAATAAAAAAGGAGAAGAAGCCTCAATCCTCTCCTATGAGGTACACTTCTTGGAGAATTTTGAAGAACCTGTGAAGAATTGGCATGGATAGCTTGCCATTATAACTCGAAAAATTGCAATTTTTCGTAAGATTCAAAAAATAAACTTTCAGCTCGAATGTATGGCTTTCAGTGGTTAAATTGTATGCCTTTGATATGTTGCTGAGTATATATTCTGTTCTTTTGCTATTCTACAATTAGTTTGAATGTTTTAACTTTAATCGACCGACTTGATGTTATTAAAAGTAAAAGAATAAAAAAACCAAATCATTGTGCAAATAAGAATTGCATCTATACAGCAGCAGTTGTCTTCAAACAAACTGCCCATGTAAACAAAAGAAAAATCAGTGAAGGATAAAAAAACCTTTGAATATATTGTTGACAATTAATCGAATTACTTTTATTCTTAAAAAAATAATTTATAATATAAAAACAGAAAAGTGAGAAAACATAAGCTAAACAATATTTTATTTTATACGACAATTTTTTCTCAAAAACAAAAAAAAATTATAATAATTAATAATTAAATTTGTTGTTCTTTCTCTTATCATTTACTTACAAAATTAACGCTTAAAATTTAACTTTGTTTTTCTTTCATGTAATATTATACGTAATTAAATTAATACAAAAAAAATATATAGTATTTATATAGCAATGTAGTAGCATTTGGAAGATAGAAAAAAGAAACGCACAGAACAAATGAGAATACAACTAAAAACTAAAGGAAAAAAATATATAATAATATAATTAGTGAGGGGAAAACATATTCAATTAATTACTAAACTAAACGATTCGCTTTTTGTACATGGGGAAAATTAAATAAGAAAAATATTTTAAACATATTTTTGTGTGTGAGTGTGTGTGATGTAAGTGTCTAGTAATATATATTTTTTTTACAATAATTTATTTCGATATTACTCCATTTTTAGTTGTGTTTCGTGTAACATATAAATACTTGTTATATATTCTAACATGAATGGTTTTTTGATTTTGTTGGTAGCTTTCTCACTAAGTAATGATATTAATTTAATAAATCTTGTTATCTTAAGTCAATAATTATATATCAGTTTCGTTTTGTGTTGGTGTTGTTTTTGTTTGATGAATTTGTGTATTTTGGGAGCGTAGAGAGTAAGACAAGTATAAAATACATTGAGTCAATGGACACTTAAGGCTTTTTAAGAATGTCTTTTTTGCGGGTTCGATTTGAATTGAGCTTCTGATAGAAGTAATTGTGGCCGAAGCTCTTTTGAAGCTTATAGGATTTTCCCATTAGGAACTTTGTGATCGATTGAACGTAGCCGCGAACGTTTTCGTGATTCTCCGGCAAGTGAATCGATATCACATCGATGTAGACTTTGTTGAAGGGAATTGTTTGAAGAACCTGTATTGGGAATAAAGTGATTTGAGTGAGATTTTTTTTTCAAATGATTCATATTGACAAATTACTCACCTCCAATTCATGACCATGCACACCAAGGCTTAGGAGATCGTAGTCGATGCGGTTACACGCCAACATTATGGTGTACAGTGGAAAACATTTGACGCGGGAATTAAACCATGAGGTTTCCTCGTCAAGCAGACTATTGATTCGAACTTCCGAATTTTCATCGTCATGGAGAGTCACCTGAAATGAGGACTGAATGATTATAAGTTTTCAAATACGCTTTATTGTAAATGTCTTTTGTTTAATTTATTCTTGGATTGGAAACGATTACTTACTTCAGTTAAAGAAAATATGACTGGTTGCTTCTAAGAGGTTTTTTTAACCTGAAGGATTAGGTTGATTCGTTGAAGCACTGGGATTGCATTTTTTTTTTTTAATTTCAACGAGCGTGTGAGTGTTTTTATGAGCACTGGGTTTGGCCTCAACTCGCCCTTAAGGTAGCACTGGGTCGTGCATCATATAACCACAGGGCTGTCAAATGGCATATTCTTCTCAAAGAAGAAACACATATGACAGGTTTCGTGGTTCTTGAAAAATAAAATCCCAGTTCTTGACCACTTATGAGGTTGTTAAAAAAAACCGGGTCAATCCTGAGTAAAGTTCAACAACTGAAGCTATTGAGGGCATCATTTTTGCGTATTTTTTATTTTTTGTCTTTTCAACTTTTGGTCACAAAATAAAGTTACAGATTTTAACACTTTTCACCACTCTGATCTTCCCCAGTAGAAGGTGCAGACAATGTTGTACTAAAATGTTCTAATCAACTTCAATGAACACAAAAAACGAGCAAAAAAGACTCAAAAAAGAGATGGTGCGCTGCGTGGGAGGTTCGAAGTTCGAATCTCGACAGGAAAACAAAACACTTTATTCCATAGGCATCGCCTCTCGCGAGAAATTGGCAAATCTTCGAAAAGGTTTTTGTTGCCATTAAAAATGCTTTCTCAATTAGCCGTTCTGGACTAACTGATCGCCCCAGTACTCACAATGCGTAGTTATGAGTAATGCGTTTGACCCGGTGCTCGCCGCTTAGTTACGCTACCCTGTTCATTTATTTATTTAATCAAAATGGAAAGATATACGCTTCAACAACGCAATGAAATTAATAAAACTCATTAAAAAATAGGAAAAAATTTTCAGTTCGCGGCAGTTAGCAACCGAAATTTTTTGATTTAGTTCGCTTAGGCTTTATTCTTTGGGGTTAAGTGAAAGATAAGGTCTATTACAATGGCCAACAATAGATTCAAGAACTAAAAGACAGATTTCGTGAAGTTATCGTGCACACACAGCCACGAATTTTTGATGGAAAATTTCATGAAAAGAATATGGTAATTGCTCCAGGATTGAGTGTGTTGACAGCTTTTAATACTTTGGATCTTTGGTCCTGTATGCGAAAACAATGTGGAGAGAGCTCGCCCAAAATCAAAATTGTTTGGTAAAGATGTTGGTTGAGGTTCAGGTTCACCCCGAACTGTAATGCGCACTTAAGTACGTTAGTAAGTAAGATTTTGGATAACAAGCTCTGTTGAAACAACTATAAACTTTATCATAAATAGTATCTAAACACTGTGGCAAGACAACTGTTCGCTTCTGTCATTATTTTCCTCGATCAATCTTTGATTTGATATAAAAAAACATTGTACAGTATAGAATATTTAAACAAAAGCTTGAAAACTCGAAGAACCCTACTGGAGATGGATAAAGAGTCCTGGTTTGAAAAAAGAGAACAGCAAAGACCTCTACCTCTTCGCACTGACTTTAACGTAGAAAAGGTAGCAGGAGCAAATACCAAATTATCTCAAAGAGGACGACACAACACAATAGAAAGCTTTCATTCTCATGGAATAAAATAATCCATTAACCCAAAGCAAGTAATGCCAAAAGGTTTATATTAAAAAATATATTTTTTTTCTTGACCACTTTCATTTATAATATCCCGTAACTGGGTCTTGACTTTCAATGTAGCTTAAATCACGTAATTGGGTGCTAATCGTGCCAATCTCATACTTTTGACTGAAGACCACTTTTTACTACAGAGGGATCCACCAAGCTCACATTTCTTTACATACTCAATTGAATCAAGTACAGTTTGCCCAAGCTGCTATAACAACTGCTATAGTGCTGTGCTATCATTTCACAGTTTGCATCAACCATATTGCTGCATTTTATCCGAATCCAATTGAAATTATTATGTATAACAAATTTACATTTTTCCATTCCCATCCTCATTGACTTACCTCCTTTGGATGCTGATTCGGCGAAACACACGCATGAACCACCTGCATTTTCGCTCGATGAACATTCTGCTTCCGCAGCGTAAAATACCTTCGCGGTTCTGGTTCAACAATCACCCCCGCCCAATTGAGGGTTTCCGCTAGCCATGGGGCTGTCATAAGATTGCCCGCCTGACCGGTTAGTGATTGTATAGCTGCACCATTTAGCTTGCCACCAACCAAATCAGCTACATAGTTTGCCATTTCGGGCGTCAGTTCGTGATGGTTGGTGAAGTTCAAATGCTCCGCTGGTGCGTTTTTAAGAAAATGCATTGGATACTTTTTCATGTGAATTTCACGTAGGAATGCTATGAGTGTCGGATCATCTTGTGCCACACCGAAGAGTTCGTAATCTCTGGACATGTTCAAGCGGAATTGTTGATGTCGGATTTCTGGAACAAAAAAAAAGAAACAGAAAATGAATTCATAATTATAACAATCAAAAAAGAAGAAGAAAAAATATATATCTACACTTTTGCACGAAATCTCTCACACTTTTGAAATTTAACACGCTTTTCGAGGTGCTCCTCTTGTAAAAGTTGTTTATTTTTTTCGTTATTTAGTTCGTTTCTTATGCAAGCAGAGTCATTAAGGAGGCGTTGGAGCTTCAGAGCGCAAACAAAGGTTGAACTTAATTGTGCACAAAGCTGTTGCTTATCTTAATGACCCAGAGCAAGAGATAAGAAGAAACTAAGGTAGGCAAAAAGAAAATGTCTTGTGAACAATGACCGAAATGAGCTATGAAGGAGAACCAAACAAAGTTCGGGCTGATGACTGGTGTCAGGTTAAGCTGATAGTAGATCTGGTACTTGTTTTCAGCTTGTATTGAGCAATTACACAATTTGAAAATTATTTTCCCATCCATTAATGACTGCTGTAATTTAATTTAAGTAACGAGCCCATAACAATGAGTGTTATCTCCTTTCTATAACTTGTAGCTTGAACCTACGGTCTTTATAAAGGTGAACCTGGTTTGTTGAACTATTTTCGAGATACATAAATAGTTTTTTAAGAATTTAGTGTTATTTTATCGTTTGGAATTGATAATGTCAATAGATTTCGAAAGGTTGAAAGCTTTGGAAATAAAATTATATTTTTAAATAGTGCCGAGTCTAGATTTAAGTCCAAAACAACGCAAGTCAACTTTAGCCTCTTCTACGCTTGTACTTTTAATTTAAAAACCTTACTATTCAAAAGTTTGCAACGTGCCTCGTCACTTTATACGAACAAATACCAAGTCAACAATGAGACTTAGAAGTTTTATTACTGTAGAGCTTGTTAATATCAGGCGTATAATATTTTTCATAGTTCTGAAGCAGATTAAACGGCGTTTAGAGGGGTTTGAAATTCGAATCCTAGAAACATAAATTTCAGGCAAATCACCTTTAGCGGTAATCGCCCTTTGTAGAAATCGCTTATACCTAGCAATTGGTAAGTCCTCCATGGTAATTCCACTCAGCGAAAGAGAATTCTAATAAAGCAGTTCGGAATTATAGGTCCCCTCTGTTCCTCAAAGGGTATGGTTGAGAGAAACGCGAAAGGTTTCAGCCTTCTCCGTGCATTTATTTACTTATTTATTTCTTGATTTTAAATCCCAATTGATTTTATGATTTTTCCTTTAATTTCGCCTCTTCTCTCTTCTCTTCTCTTTTTTTTTGTCGCGTCAATGTTGGTATTATCTTGTACCGCTGTATCACTTAATTTTGACAAGTGAATTTGCCGCGGCAAAATCGCATTGATTTGGGAGATCCTTAAGCTGCACGCACAAGAATAAAAGCCTCATATAGCTCGTCAGCTGCGTACTTGGGCTTAAATTGATAAAGATGTTTTTGAAAGTTGAGAAATTTTAAAGCGATCTACATCAGTAGGCCAGCTGACGTGTCTCCTTCGCTTTAGACAGAAATTTTTTTTCTTTACAATTAGCGCGCACTTCAAGGGTTCTAAATACCCTTATAATGTTTTAAAACACATTGCGAGCATTTAGGAAAATAGGAGAGGATTTAATAGGAGACACCGATGCATATTGCTTTTGAATTTTTGGGAGTCGTAATGTGGGGAAAAACAGGGTCTGGTAAAGCATTCCACATGCGGGTGGTGCGACTGAAATATGAATCTCTATACTTTACTGTACATCAGAAGTTGGGCTCGAGGTAAAACTGATGAGCATTCCTAGAGGACGGGTGTAGCGTCTAAATTGTTTCAGGGGAGGAATGTAACTGGGTATTTCACTGGAGCAAGGTTTATAGAAAAAGCGATAAAAGAGAGAGAGACAGGTAACGTTTCGATGATGTGCAAGGGAATCAATCAATCAATCACCTCTCAATCTCATCGCTCTGTTTTGTACCCTCTATCAAGCAGGCGCAAAGATGTTTGGAGAGCACCTAACCAGATATGGGAATTGTAACCTTTTTTTTGGGCGGATGTATGCTTAACAAATTGTTGCCAGATCAGAAAGTGTGAAAAATTTCCTGTATCGTCTTAAGAAACCTAATCATTTAGTAGCGTTTTTGACGATTTCAAAAGTGTGGTCATTCCAACGAAGGTCATCGTTTTTCACACATACCAAATACAGACAGCTTTTCGGTTTCTTGGATGCCGGTACCATTCATTGTGAAGAAGAGAGTCGGAGACAAAACGGAGCCCTGGGGCACACCAGCATTTATAAAGTGGGTATCAGACTAGAAACTCCAACACAACTTGTATTGAATGGTCCGAAAGAAAGTTTCTAATCCAACGAAGAAGAGACTCATCGATACCAAAAGCACGCATTTTTGATAAGAGAGCTTGATGAAAAACCCTGTCAAATGCAAATGATTTCCTATTGAAATAATCTAGTGACCTGTGTGGTATAACATTAAAACGACCTTCCTTGGGTGGTTTGCGACTGAAAAATCTAACCTAATCTAACCTTGGAACGTCAAACGACATCGAAGTTTTAGAGCTAGCGGAAATGATTGAGCACCGTAGCTTAAAAAAGTCCCTTATTCTGAAAACATGGAAAATCAAGTGGAGCTTGAATTAATGTGTCATTTACCGAATTTTCAAGTCTGTTGAATAACGCATTTGCACATCTTGCGCATATAGTTGGTTCGGCCCTGACTGAGTGTCTAAATAATTTCTACTCCTTTTCAGACTCCCCGTCGCTCGAATGTTTCTTTGAGAGCGAATATCTTAGGTACCTTTACTTTTCATGGCAAGTTCAGATAAATTTCTATTCAATGAACAAACTTGCGATACGGCTCCCGTTTCTATTTAAGCCAACAGCTACACTTTAAACAAGGGTTTATTGTCACTCTCACAACCGAAAGCATGCCCTTACCCTAAGAGATTGGTACTATACCATCATTTGACAAACCAATATTTACAGAAACCAAATTGATTACATCGGAGTAGAGCCCTTTTCAGAGTTCCAAATATTACAAGGCCCACAGTTAATTATTACTCTTGAACATGCATCGACCCAATGCTGTAATAACCTTAATCGTCACTCATAACACCGCCATACTTTGAATGAAGGATACCATTTAAGCCATCAATATGACGAAAAAATTTGTCTGTGTATACACAGCTGTACACAGAGTGCTTGAAAAGAATAATTTAACAACAATCACGTACACGTGTTCCCCAACCTTTAATCAAAACAAAAGCACACCATATTCCCTGGTCTAGTGCATTTAATTGCTTTTTCTTGTTTGTATTTTATTTTTACCCTTCGACCTACATTCACCACGTCGCGGTCGTTTGGTATCTTTACTTTCAGGTTCGATATTTTTAATTGTTTTCCTGAATAATCAACGATAAATGAATCAATATACTTTTATACAAAATCAACCGATAAAACCAGAGCCCTACTTTGCATTTACAACAACTTTCGTCAGAGGGTTTCATCCCCACGATTGCAATGAATAATTGAACACGAATTTTCATCCATGTACTTGCCACAAAGGACAGAAAATATACGAACAAACAAAAAAAAATTAAAGAGTAGAAGTTTGTAAAGTTCTTATGCATGTCAACCTGGGAGAGTGATTTCTTTTCAGCACCTCCGTTTCAAGAGGAGGGTTGCAATTTATCTTCATCGCCGCTGCCCGTTGTCGTCAGTCGCCGCAAAAATTATCAATGAAAATGCGGGTTGGCACAAGTCGTTTGAGCTCACAAACCCTAGGCGAGATCATTGAGCTGACAGTTTGTCAGTCACTCAGGCAGTAGTGGAAATAATCGGCCAGCTATAGCAGCGATTACATCGCACAAAGTATTTCTTACTTTTTGTTTCTTCCTCTCTTTTTTTTTCTGCGGGGGTGGCCGATTAAGGAACACAACACTTTGGGTCTGGGTTTTGTCGAAGTACTTGTGGTGTTTTCCCCTTCCCAATGAAAGAAACTTGAATTAAACGATTTAGTCTTATGAATCACATCCGGTGGTGGTTGTGCAGCATAAATTTCGCCATCGTAATCATCATAATCGTCGTCGTCATCGCCATCGCACAGTGTTCGTGTTGCTAAGAGTCTCTTGACAGGGATTTTCAATTTCGCTTTTATTGATTTAAATTACAATCATATAAGGGAAGGAGAGAGACATGAAGACATGTCAAAAGACAACAAAGTCAGCTCAAGTCATGTCTCTTTTATCACAAAGTGCTATTGTTTTAGAGCTGGCACTTACACTTGCAATACCTACTTTAGTGTCTTTAAGTTTATCTTTACTTTGATGTGAAAAACTATGGAAGACTCCAAATTTATTCAAACTCTTCCTCATTGACTGAAAAGTGAACTCCACGTCAGTGTCAACTACAAAACAATAACCGACTTCTGGTGCGTCCAATGTCGTCAAATGACAACGGTCGATACAAAACGAAAGATAAAAAGAAGGAATTATTCTGGCACTGGCAGCCAGCGTCTATTTCAAGGCTTTCATCTATACCACCATCAACTATAACATATGACGTGTGTGTGTGGCAGATTTAGGCTAATGCGATTGTGAGAGGCTAATGACTTCTGCTGTTCTCTGATCAATGCACTGTGCTGAGCAATGTGCACAATAAGTATCTCCTTTTTTTCTCGTGCTTTGTTTTACCCATCCTACCTCTTGGGTACTTTCATATGGCTAACACCATTGTTAAGCGCTTCGACGACTCTTGACTGCGCGGCGTATGAATTTGCGGAAGTACTCAAAGGTTTTAACCATACCTATCCTAGCCCAATCGATGTCTGGTTTAATTGATGGCCGACACTGAGGCAATAAGCTTTTAAAGAAATGAACGCACAGTAACTAGAGAACGTATGGACTATGGACTTTACTATCATTAATTAGATCGATAGCGTTGACTGTGAATAATCTCTTCTCTTTGCGCTCTAAAGAATTTGTAGTGATGGATTAAGTAGGTTGAAGATGTCGTATTTTATGCAAAAGGTTATATTTGCTGTTTTGAGTTGTGAGTTACAAAGAGTGATGAAGACAAAAAGCTGGTGCAAAGGTTGAGCTGGAAGTTGGAGATGGGAAGAATTTTGGTGGCTCAATCTGATCTTGTACAAACTTTAAAATAAGATGTAAGCAAATCATTGTGTACCGTTGAACAAAATTCATAATGAACTAATTACCTATATTGCTTATCAAACTGCAAAAAAACTAAACTGAAATGAGAAATGTGCTTATCGTGGGAATTTGAGAAAGACTCAAAAGAATTTCACTTCTAACATAGGCGTTTAAAGGGACACCAAATAGACATTCCATCAAAAAGAAATTTAAAGAAAAGCCGTTGAAGAATTAGACCATAGACGCCAAATCTTTCAAAAGTGCAAATATTTGCAAATTTTTATTAATTTTTCTATTGGAAGACACGAAAAACCTTCGAATAAACCAAAATTCGCAGAAACGCTAATAGACATTCATAACTATAACCTTCGAGGTCAAGTATCTCCTTGGCATACATCAATAAAGCTACCAAATTTGGTCTTATAAACTGAAGTACTTGCTGTTTGTAAAGTAGCTTCATCTTGTCGTATGTGAACAAAAAAATCGAACGCCAAACGACAATTCTCGAGTCATCACAAAATATAAATTGGTAAAACGCTGTTTAGGAGAGAACAGAAGATATGACTTATGCAGAGGATGTCATGAAGAGTAACCAGTGGAAGGATCACACCTCTGTGAGAGTCGAAGCTTAGCCAGGACCAGAAAAATGCTCATCGCGGTATAGCTGACGATAAACTGTGAAATTTCAAAATCGCCACTAAGCCGCTGAAAATCATTCAGAACTCTAGATGATTCAGAGAAGGTCCCCACATTTAGTTTTCATTTCCTACTTACATTTGCACCTTTTCTTTCTGCCTTTAAGTTATTCGCATAGGGATGAGCTTCTGTATGTGTAGGATGACGATGGAGAACGCACGCTGCTCCATCAGGGTCGGAAAAGATCTCAACGATACATTCGATGTCAAAAAAGGTTTTAGGCAAGGCGATGCACTGTCATGCGACTTCTTCAACATCGTTCTTGAAAGAATAGTGCAAAACTACCACGTCAACACAAGAGACACAATCTTTCAAAGATCCGTCCAATTACTCGGATATGCCGACGATATTGACATAATTGGAAGAACGCAGCGTGATGTCAATGGCGCGTTTATATGAGTATTGAGACGAAAGCGAACAAGATGGGTTTAGTGGTCAATGAGAGCAAGACCAAGTATATGCTGTCATCAAGAAAGGACACCCAACACCGACGTCTTGGACAGAACGTCAAGATAGACAGCTATAACTTTGAGGTAGTTAAGGTCTTTGTCTACCTAGGCGCCGCTATTAATTCAGACAACGACACCAGCACTGAAATCAAACGAAGAATAACTCTTGCCAATCGCTGTTTCTTCGGACTAAGAAGGCAATTGAGTAGTAAAGTCCTCTCTCGAGCAACTAAAGTGCCCCTGTATAAGGCACTTATCATCCCGGTTCTTATATATGGCACAGAGGCATGGACCTTGTCAAAGACAGACGAGAACGCTTTAGGATGCTTCGAGAGAAAAATTCTTCGGGTGATTTTTGGTCCCGTCTGCATAGATGGAGAGTGGAGAAGAAGATTTAATGACGAATTGTACGGGCTGTACAGCGACACTGACCTTGTCAAACGAGTCAAGGTCCAGCGGCTTAGATGGCTGGGTCATGTAGAGCGAATGGACACCAACGCTCCGGCCCGGTAAGTCTTCGAATCCAATCCCGAGTGACGGCGCAGTTAGGAAGACCGCGACTCAGGTGGCGCACGCAAGTAGGAGAGGACCTCAACCAACTTGGCGTGCAAAACTGGAGGCAACTAGCTAGGGACCGAGCTGGCTGCAGAAGCATGTTGATTGAGGCCCTAGTCCGACCTGGACTGTAGCGCCACCTTTAGTAAGTATAAGATTCTTATTCTTAACTAAATACGTCTGAATTTAAGGACTAAGAAAATTGGTAAATATTAGCCAAAAAAATTGAATCTCATCTGAGATTTTTTTCTTCTACTCAAAAAGTCTTAGAAACCTCTGAGGTATCTGTTTATGGGACGAGTATAGTAAAGGCCGAGTGGGCGGATGCGACTTGTAGAATCAACCTCTTCAGGCTAGCACCAACAATTAGTACTTCGTTCTGCCTTTTAGCTAAAAAAGAAAGCATCCAAGTAATTTATCCGGGAAGATCATAACGTCTACGAGCAGCCCTAAAAATTCTGTCAACGTTTGAATTAGCAAGTTAGGTGTCTGGTGTTCTCTGCAAGCTGCAACTAACCGAAAATAACAAAATTACGTAAACACATCTTCAGTTAAAGTGCAGGACCTCGTAAGTCAAAAAACTCAACAAAGATATTATTTATTCAAAAGAAAGTAATAAGACAAGTCAGAGTCACCTTTTGGCATTTTCAAAGTACTTATGTCGTTATGAACATTTCGTAGAAAACAAAAAAGTATAAAATAATTTACTTACATGTTTAAAATACTTAGGCCCTGCATTTAACTGGCGATATTGGGTTTTGTAATTTATTGAATTACACTTTGCAGATGAAAGTCACCAAATCAGAAAAAAACTAAGTCAAAAAAGGAGTCATTCAATTAGACCCAAAAAATTTAATGTGAGTCATTGCAGCAAAACGAAAATACTTTCTCCAATCATCCCACTCAATGTATCCTAATAATCAATTTTTCAATTGTGTTTTCCTTGCTGTGTCTTCCCTACCATTCCCCCCTTACATGATTTATAATTCAACCTCTTTCAACAAAACCTATTCAAATGCCAAATAAGTTGCATAAAAACTACGATAACAACTATAATGCCATTGCAAACAATAAAACAAGGTCAAACACACCACCAATCACGTGACCCAATCTCCTAAGCCAAGTGTTGTTCTTGTTTATCAAACTAAAAGAAATCCTCCACCCAAACCCTGTATAGAGAAGACCGCCAACAAAGTTTTTCACACGCTAAAAAACCATTCATAGCCTACCTCCGGTTTTGTGATTTGCAATAAATTATGTCAAACCACCACCTTCTCCCAAAACTAAAACTTGCTTTCGACCCAAATGTCCACTTGAGCTTCCTTCCGTCCTCAAATGTGCCAAGTTGGACGTGCCCCTTCTTAAGAAAAAGAAGCAATTTGCAAATTTTCTATTTCCACATGATTTTTTCGCTCAAAGTTTATTGAAATAAATGTATAAATATTTTTTGCCATGACAATGGTAACGTTCTCATATTTTCATCCATAAAAGCCATAATTCTTCAAGCTACCGCGCTACCCGTCTCTATATATATTAATTGATACCGTCACCTTTTGTGTCCCAAACTAGCTGAAAAGGTAATTTCTGACATCTGAGCACATTAAATTGTTGGATTTATGACACCTCTCTTGGCATATATTATGGCAAGTCAACATTTCACGAATTCGTGTCACCCCTTTCCTAAAATTTTTCACATATAATTCTACCCTCTCTATGTTAGAAGATCAAACATCACAAATGCGTTTAATCATCCATCGGTTACCAAAACCACAAAATACAAAAATGAACTTAAGTTGTTTATAAAAAACTTGAAAAAATAAGCAGAACAACATTTTTCGAATTGTGTACAGTTGGAGTGGAGCGGTCTGCGGTGGTAAGTGAGAGATTAGAATCCTAAACCAAAAAAAGCTCTCATTTGGCGATCTGTCATCGAAAATCGTGCGCGCTGAAGAAAATAAAATATAGACGTACGACCAATTATGGGCGGCCATAAATCTTCTCCTGTTTAAGAAGGAAATCGTATTTTGCTGAGCGGGCTGTTAGGGTGTATACTATGCAACTGGAGATAGATATATGCGTTGAATGTGGAGAACGTGTTGGAAGGAATTAGAATTTTTGCTTCTAATGGATTTAACTTGGATATTTATTAAGTTCATGTTGAATTTTATGAGATGTCGTTTATTTTAGATGACAAGCTCTGCTTAGAACTGAAGAAGTTGGAAGATTTATTTGTTTCTGAAAGAAACTTCAATTGACTTGTTGTAGAATGTTTCATTTGCTCTTTTTTTGGTCATTAAATGGATGTGAACAGATGGTTTTGGGAGCAGTAACTGTTCATAAAGATAAAGTGACGGAAAAACTACTGATTTTAGAAAGAAGTTGTTGAAATTTATATCTCAACGCTCAATTCGAACCTGATTCTATCTCACACTGCAAGTTCTACTTGTAGATTAATGGCAGGTTAAATAATACCTTCAAACCGCGTCGTTTATTGCCTCACAAACTACATTGTGAAAAAACAGTGGAGACAGAATGCAGCCCTGTGGGACACCATAAAAACTAAACAATCCAATGTTTGATATCCTTTACGGGAGTACTTATCGATCCGAAAACTGTTCATAAAAGATGTCTTCCACTGTCGGAATATTTAGTTCATGAACAATGTGACACCTACAAGACGTGAGCTTATCGGAACTTAAAACATCAGTTAGAAGAAAAAAATGATTTGGAAACTCAGACCAAGTTTTTTAGACCGCAAACAAATTAACTTTTCAAACAGTTGAGATGATAATAAAAGGATGATCATAAAGGGAATTAATTGCCTCAGGGCACGGCAACGTACTGAGCAACATTAGCCGTGTTTTATTGGGAATTTATATTCACTTCAGCAAAACATCGCAAAACATCGCTCATGGAAAAACAACAACTCTAAAGTGAATAGCTTAAGTGGACAAAAATAACTCACTTGCAGAAGTGAACAACAGGGATGGTTGGAAAATGGAGTTTATGTGAAAGTGAACTTGGTATGTGAATATAGCCAAAAAAGCGTTTTATTGAGACGTGAATATAGAAATTCCCAATAAAACACGAACAAAATTGAAAACTAAGCGACATCACTCTGCCAATTTTGTTCCGTTCAGTACGTTGCTAGACTCTTAGACAGCTTTTGCTTTTTAATTCAAACCAAAAATGATTCTTGAACTCAAAGCTATCTAAAAAATCAAAAGTCCTGAGTTTTGCTCAAATTCTTCATCATCCATAGAATTAAAATTTACAACGGAAGAACAAAAAAATTAAGTTTGACAAAGCCGATATTTTGCCTCAACGAAACAAAAACTACTACAGAAGAGCTGTTCCGGATGGAATCAACATCTCATTTCCATATTCTCATCCTTTGTGTTTCCTCTCTCGGTAACAAACCAACAACTCGTATTTCTCAAAATAATGACAAAGGAGGAACTCACTCATGCGACAAATCCCAATCGCACTGCAATTAAAATCATTCAACTTCTCTGTCTTGTGATTGGAATTTTTGTTTTAGTGTCAGACGGTTTTGTTTTATTGACTCACAATAAGCCGAAATGCCGATGGTGCCGCCAATATAGCTGGAGCACAAAACAACAAAAAGAAATAAAGGAAACAAAAAAACAAACCGACAAACCAAGGATCCACATTCAAATTCGGATTGTACCTCCCTAGAAGAATTGACACAGAGGCGAAGGACTTGGAATGAATTTTAAAATTCGCCTTTGTACAACCATCGACATGAGTCACGGTCTGGTTACGCACACTGTTCTTACAATTCTGTCCGTTCGTTGTCTTCCTAATTTGGTAACGCGTGCATTTTCTTGATTTAATTGCGCGAACCACTACTGTCTACATTGCGTTGTGCTTGTTGTTTTAGCTGTTGGTGTTGGCAGCAGTGAATGGACGAACACGGGACACCACGATTGGATGAATGGATGATTAATTTGTATTCTAGCGACAATGACTAGATCAATCATGGAGCGGTGATGTGGTAATGCCACCATATTGCCATTAGTAGAAGAACTCATTAACGCCGGCGCATATGGATTGTTGCTTAATGTTTGTCGAGTGTGTTTCGCATTGTTCCATGCAGATTAGTACATAGAGTATGTTGAGACTTTGCAAATATTGCACTACCGGTTGGAGGAGATAAAAAGTCTTATTGCCAACAGGAAGGCACGATGCAGTTTTGGCATAGAATCACGCGCCCACCATGCTACGCCACGGACATGTCACTTGACAGAGAGCGATGATAGTGCGAAGGTTTTTTTTTTTTTTTCCAGACGAGAAGTTCTATGTTTTTCTTTCCATGACAATAAAACGTTGTTCCGTTGGGTGGGTAGAATGCTTAAGTCGAAGGAATTTTCTTGTTCAACAATGGGGATGGATGACAAAACGTGACAGCCAGCAATGCACCAAGGATTTGGTCAGAATTTAATTTCATTTGACAAATATTTAGACAAACAATAGACACTCACACACCAGCAGCAACTATTCTATTTAACAAATGCAATACCAGTCTAAAAGTTGATTGAAATGGAGTGGGAATTTGATGAATCATTCAATTTATTTTCCCGAAGGATTGCACGAGAAATAATATTTTAGAAACGACAAAAAGTCAAGGGCCAATTCAATGATTAGAATCAAGAGGGAGATGTGAAATGAAATATACTTTTCGTTTTTGTTCTGTTTGCTCAAAATTACTCGGGGTAGATGTTTGATTTCAATTTCTGGATTTCGAAGTTTGCTTTTGTCTTCAGTCAACAGAACTTGGTATGGTGTCAAGTAAACTGACGTTCTATGACATGTACGAACGTCATTCCAGGGAGGTTTGATAAATCAGTTGATTATTGTTGTTGAAAAGTCATTCTTAAGGAAGCCATTTTGATTGAAAAATCTTTTAGGGGGGTAGGGTTTTTGTGTTAAACAAAAGGTGGGATAGTTAGTGAAGAAACTTGGAAAATACTGTGCAATTATGTTGTGGTGATAAATGCAGTGATTCGAATTAAGTGCAACAAAAAGCCTGCTATAGCAAAAAGGCCTGGTATAACTAAGTTTTTTGCAATGCGAGAAACTTATTTTTTTTTATATTAGCATTTCAAGTGCTTTTGACTTTTATAATTTGGACAGAAATCCTTAAAATTTAAGCCTTAATGAAAAAAAAGGCTCTTCCTAACCAAAGCAATTTTGTAGATGCATAAGCGAAAACGCTGCGCAGAGCCACAACAATAAATGTGTGGAAATGCTCTTCTAAACCATTTCGTGGCTATGAAAGCTGAAACAACATTTCTGTCGCCGCTACAAACTCATTCACGACACAAAGTCATTCTTATCGCGTAAGTGTGGACACTCTCATGTATCGCTATGTAAACATAGTTTGACAGCTGACTTTTTCGATGTGTCAATTAAAAAATCGCTTTGGTTTTTGCTCTCCCAAAACGAGCCGGACACATGATATTTCAGTCGCGCGATTTTTTAACCATAAGATTGTGGCACATAACTAAAAATTTGTTTCTATGCTCGTGGTTTCTTGTAATTACTTGGGTTTGTTCGATTTTTCTTGCGACGATATTCTCAGGTAGGGGCATAAATTTTATGTACTTTTTAGTGCACCGGTACACTTGCGAATAAAATCGCAACGATTAAAATACAGACGCTGATAGCTTTTAAAAGACCTGGTAGTCTTTGGTCGCGTTAAGTTTTTAGTCACAGAAAATTAAGTGAACCTTTTATCATGCCACTTATCGGACTAAACAATGGCAAAGAGTTCTTGTAGTTATTTGACGCAAGAGGAGCGATTTTTTTTACTGCTGCTAGAAAATCATGGCAAATCATAAGTGCAAATGGTATTTGCGTCGCGAATATGATTAAAGTAGTTGCCGCTATAGTTTTTATTCACAGCGATTACTATTTTTAGTATTTGTGCAAATACGAACCTTTGTCGGTGCGAGTACAATTTTTAGTCGATGCGACTGTAATTTTTGATCGCTACAACTTGAGTTTTCAGTCGCTGCGACGAAAAGTTTTCCGAATAACATTTTTAGTCGCTGCAGCTCAAAGTTTTATGTCATGCACACTTAGACTTAAAAAGGGAGGGAGTAAGCCCCAACCCATTCATTTTTTTGTCTTTATATTTGGTGTCACCTAAACACCCCTATTCAGGATCATCGTTTAGTGCTGTCATTTCGTGATGAAATAGAAATGTAGCAGAGAAAACATTTAAATTTTAAGAAATATCTAAAGAGGAAGTCACCAAACTCCACTTTAAAGTATTTACTTAGTCAGACAAGAACTGAATGGCCCTTAATCTGCTAAGATTCGTCCATTTCTTTCCTTATTAACACACGTATACTCTCTCCTATTTTTTATTTGTAACCCGATCGTAGTCTGTCATACAACAATTCAACACTTGTCAAACCTATCCTAGAGAACATCCTCTCGGTGTGAGAAAATTTCGCGCAAAAAAGTTTTAATAAAAAGAAACTTTCTTCTAACAAAAAGATATAGTATCTGCGACTCACCTGTCGTATCCATATAGACAATTAATATACTAAATACCGTCGCGAAAGACAATATGCACAACGCTATCGGTAGAAGTTGACGATACGGCGATGGTCCCAGCCGAGGATCATATTTCGTTAATTTCTTACATCCGGCTACATTGCCTGCAGCAGCAGACGCTGCTGCCGCCGCCGCTACTGCTGCTGCGGCTGCACCCGCCGCTGTCATCTGACAGCACTGCGGTAGTCTTGTTGTTGTAGTAGTTGTTGTTGTTGTTCCATGTGATGTTCCAACATTGGTACTCGATATACTGTTCCCTGTTGTTGTCGATGACGATGTTGCTGTTGTGCTACTATTGGTATTGTTGGAACCATTTGTAGAACATGAACAATTGTGATGAAGATGATGCACGGGTGAACTAGAAGGCGTTGTCGCTGCACTGCTACTTAAATGCGTTGTTGCAGTTCGATCAGGCAATGATGGTGCGGTTAATGTTGATGAATGTGATGTAAAAGTAGATGATAGTAGTGATGATGGTGAATGGGATGTGAGTTTCGATTTCGATTTTGATGGTGAGGAATTTAGTGACGAAGAGCCACCAATGCCAATGCCACCACCACTGCCACTACCAATACTAGAATGTGAGGTTTTTGAATGTTTTTTACTATTACTACCGTTACTACTACTGCTACTGCTGCTGCTGCTGCTGCTGCTACCACTCTGACTATTACTGCTATTTGTTGGACTATTTTGGATAAAGCTTGAAGCTAATGCAGGATGGGCTGAGTATTCGGCCGTCATGGTGTGATTTATATATTTGGTTAGAGAGTCAAGTTAAAGAAGCTTTAAGTTAGCCACTTTACAATTCGTTGTCGTTGTTTTTGATTTTTTCTTTCTTTTAATAAGATGGTTCTCGAGTTGGCAGTGATGCCAAGTTTTTGCTTATGTTTATTACAAATAAATTTTCTAGGGACGCTAACCGCTTCATATCCTGATCCATTTTGATTTGGCGTATTTGTGCCGATGAATTTTCATAGCTGAAATGAAAAAGAAAAAAGGTTAAGTTAGTGAGTTTAAAATAAATAACAATAAGGTTATTTCACAAATTTATTAAGGCGGCATTGCATTCACGCCCGATGTCCTCTTCTATTTGAAAAAAGGGTATCTTTAAGGGCACCTCATTTAGCTCGCAATCTGATAGTGGCTGGTTGAAATAACAACCCGCTTTTGAATGACCTAATCCTTATCATCTAAAAACCTAAACTATTTTACAGACACGTTTGCAAGCTTTCCAAGGAAGAATAAAAATTCAAATAAAATAATAAACAAATAATAATATAGTCTGTATTATCTGAGATCTCGTTTATAAAAAAGAACAACCACAATCGTCCTTTGACATTTTGAAATCCATTAGATTGATTACGTATAAAACTGAAGGTATACACCGAAACAGTCCTTGAACGGCTGAATATTCAATGCAATTTAGATTCAGCTATGTAGGTAGATAGCGTGTTTCATTTTTGTGTTTGTTTATATCAAAAGTATGAAGCAAATGCACGTCGTTCTGTCCGTCAATTTATTGTATTTTTTATTTCAAGCAAATAACCTAAGTGGTAGTTGCACAAGAAAAACACAAAAAACGAATAAACTTAAATAAAAGAATGGTTGAGGAAAAAAGGAAATGCAAAATAAAAATAAAAATATGTATACAAAAGTATAAGTACGACGAGCAGCACATTAAATAAAAACATCTGTCATGAGAAGAGTGTTGCCCTCTGTGTTTATTTTTGTCGGAATATTATTTGTTACATGCTCCTGTATATAAAGCAACAAAAAAAAACAAGAGAAAAGACTTGTTAAAAGAAAATGAAAGTGGTTGTTAGTATTATTAGATTTGATGAAAACAATGTACCTGATATCAAGTTGATAAAACAAGAAACACAATCATCTTTTTAATTTGGTCATTAACTCCGGAGAGACAAATCTAGTGGGTTTAGTACGAGGAAAAATCTTTTACCTAATGAGTCCAAAAAGAAAAGGTTATGGTAGGAGTAGTCATAAACTCTAATTTCTTTTAAAAGAAAGAAAGGCTTGTCAGCTTTTTTATCATTATTCCGCAGAGAAATTTCAAATTCAAGTAAAGCAAACGACAAGTAAAAAACTGCTCCCCAGCATCGAATAGAGTGAATATCTCACGATAAAATTATTTTTCTCTCCAACTGTTTGTTAAAAAGTTTAAATAATGACAGCATACGTCGACGGGAGGCTCGCGATGCTTTCATAGGTAAATGCAGCGTTCCCCACTGGCGAGTCACCAGCGTGCAGCAGGGAAGTGAGAAAGTTGTGATCCTTTCCAGATCACACTCGTAACGCTGTGAAGGATGAAGAAAGGATGTATAACTAAAATCGGTTGTTCTTTATTGAATCAAACGTTACTATACTTATTTCAGATTTTGGATGCTAAACACCTATAGAAAATCCACTTACATATATTTTTTGGTGTGCATCGCATAAGGAAAGCCCTGGCTGTTAGTTTCAAAGGCTGAGAACCGCCTATTGGACACAGTTTTGCTGCTTTATACGAGGATGATAGTTTTCCTACACGGATGATCTCAAAAGATTCCAACCTCATATAATCATAGATTAGATTAGATTAAGGGCGAGTTGAGCCTGCGCAGCTCAGGGCACTGCGGTGTCTACATGAAACCTACTGTGCCAACCCATGTTAGGTTTCAGGGCAGTTCTCCTGCTCCTGATTTGAACCAGAAGTTAGCAATCTTTTGTGGGTGAATAAGTTTGAGTCAAGTATATGCTTTCTAAGGCGGAAAAGTGCTGGACATTCCGTAATAATGTGCAGAGATGTTTCTTCATTTTCGATGCATAGTCTACAGATGGAGTCCGCTACTAGGCTCATTTGCTGAAGATGTTGCTTTAAAGAACAGTTGCCAGTTAGTAGTCCTGTACAAATTTTTAGGGTTTTCCTATTGAGGCTCAGTAGGAATTTTGATGTTTTTTCAGTATATTGTGGCAAAAAGAGTTTTGAACAGGTTTGGCCAGATGAGTTACGCCAAGCTGTATTTGATTCTTCCAGTAAGATGTTCTTATGGCAGTGTTTTTGAAGGCGCTTTTATTTACACCGTAGAAGGGTTCACAGGACCGACGAATGGTTTAGATGCGCCTTCTTTAGCTAAGATGTCTGCCTTCTCGTTACCATCATAGCCTTTGTGTGCTGGGATCCAGTGGAGGACTACAGCGTTTTTCCTTGCTAGTTCAGAGAGTGACATGTCTGTCTCTTGGACTAGTTTGGATTTTATGACAGGTGAGCTTACCGCCTTTAGTGCAGCTTGGCTGTCTGAAAAAATGAATATTGTTTTGTTTTTCGTGTTCAATGAACATATTACATATTCTCGAACATTCGTTAATGGCAAAGACTTCAGCTTGGAAAATGGACGAGTGTCTGCCCAGACTTACTGAAAAATTCGTTCTAGGAAAGTTACTGAAAATGCCGAAACCTGTGCTAGTTTCCATTTTTGAGCCGTCCATATATCAGACCCTATCTTGCCTTGAAGAACGAGGCTTTGTGTTCTCCCAGTCTTCCTTAGGGGGGATGACAGTGGAGAAGTTGAGGTTGGAATAATAGCATCCAAGCACATACTAAAGGTATTAAGTTTTTTTAAACTATCCATTCTATGATGTCCTTTCGGGTTTGGATAATATAATGTTATATGTGTCCTTGATGGAAGAGACGGTGTGCCGCACAGGTTTGCTTCCATTTTTACGAAGAGGTGAATTGGTGGTAGTCCTCAATAAAAATAAGATCATTGACTTCCATATAGCTTTTGAAATGCAAACACTTAAAATATGGCAGCCATTTTGGAAACATAATTTTCGTTGGTATTCTCGTTGCAGTCGCCATTCTCCTATTTGGATAATCATTCGAGTCAATCGGATCTGAGCGTTTAGATTAAAATGAAAGCAATCAACGATCCTCTTATTGTCCTTTAACATTTTCATTTTGAAAAGGCAACACGTCTGTGTAAATCAAGTTTGCACCCTTCACCACCATTTAACAACGTAAATAACTGACAGCCGAATTTGGTTCTGATGGTAGTTCAAACTTGAGACGTGGACATAGCTTAAACCAAAATAAGATAAAAACTTAACACTTTTAATATCATGGGACAACCACATGCGATTTGCACAATTTTCTCTCAACCCTTGGAGGGACCATTCACCCCATTTCTTTCTTCCTCGGTAAGGTCTCAACTAAATCCATTTAAGAAACGAAAAAAAAAACAACTCGTCTTTCCCTCTTGATGAAACCATTTAACATTAAAACTTAATGAATAAGCATAAAGTGCATAGACACGAATGCTCGAACACTATATAATCCATCTTGAGAGCCCAAACAAAAATGCCCATCAAAGAGGACCACCTGTCATTGGGTTCGACACAGAGCAACGAACACAGACCCAATAAAACGAAGCGTTCAAAACAAAATAAAAAAAAAAAAGAAATACCAGAGTGCAGATGAGGAAATTCAAATAAAAACCAAAAAGAGCGGTTCTAATGCATGTGCAAGACGACGAAGCAGCACAGCAACACAACAGCCGAGTGGAGGAGGACAAGAAGACCCAAACCCAAGCGGCATAAGGAGGAATGACAGCAGACAGAAGACAGAACAGCAGATGTTTGTCATGCAAGAGAAGATTTTTTAGAGCGCTCACTTGATCAACAATAATAACACTCGGTCGCGTAGTCGCAAAGAGTCTTTAAAGCGTTTATTTGGGCTCAATTCGAGTTCGAGGATTGGTTTTACCTTCTTTATGTCTGCCATGTTTTTTTTTTCTTTTTTGTTTCTTCAAATGCGATCAGTTCCGATTCGATGGAATTTTTTTTATCTGTTCCTTCCTATCCAGGTTCATTTTTTTTTCTTTACGTTTTGTCTTAGTATAGGTGGGGGAAGGGAAGGAGAAAAACGGGAAGCTGCAGGAACAGCACAACAGTGGCGGCAGCATTTTGATAGATACTTGTCTTGCATTCCACAGCGTTTATGTACTTCTTTAGCATTTTTAATGGAGTTGCCCCTCGAGAGAGATTTATTTTGGTTTTTCGTGCAGAGTGTAAATATTGGATTATTCCAATTTAGCTTGTACTTTTCCGTTTTCTGAGTAGGTAAAGGTACCCCTATACACACAAACGCATGCAAAAGATGGATAGATACTTCTTCATCTTCCTTTACAATCATCCATCGATCGATCGATCGATTTTATTTATGGAAGCGCCTTTGCATGAATGCCGAACATACAAACACATAAAGTGTGCCTGTTTCGTTGTTAAAAAAACACAAAAAGAGTGTTGAATGACCTGGAAATGTAGTCTTTTTGCTGGAGTTCTTCAGATGTGTAGAGATCTTCTTTTTTTTACTGATTCACTTTGAATTGGAATCAATGTTCGGGCGCAATAAAGCGGCGGATAGATTTTATCTATTATAAGTAGGTACCAACGATCGTCTCGATGATAGGGTGAAGAAGACTTTCGGGATTAGTTGTCGAAATTTATTGCATCGAATGAGGAGCGACATAATTGCAAAAGAAAAAAAGTGTATCATTGGGGATCTTAAATTTTTGATTGATGATTTAGATTGAAAGTGATGATTTTGTTTGATGGGGGTTTCGGATATTCTCAGGAAAAAGACTTGAGAAAGTTGTAGACCTATGGGCTGCGTAAACGTAGGAGTGTGTTGAATGAAGATACGATGTGAAATATTATGACTTTTGACTTTTGTTGCAACCAAAATTTCAGCTGAAGAAAAAAAATATTGCTGATTTTTAACGATAGCTAATGAACGAAGAAAAAATTAATAAATTAAAAAAGTGGCACAATAAAGCTCGAGATGCACCGGGCCGAATTCATTTCTCAACTATATCTTGTAATAGATGGAAGGTTTTTGATGCATCCGAATTACTTATAGCGAGAAAGAGCAGTAATTGGCCATTAAGTTACTCTTTTTGCTTGGCAGATCACATAAGAAACATTGTCGTGACACTAATTTAGTGTCACATTTGTTTAGAGAAAAGAGAATTCAATTTGTTGCCATTACTCAAAATACTATCGACATTGATGAACTATTTAATCACATTACATTTTAGTGGTGACACTTGACACTAAACTTCGAGTTTAAAGCACATTACCATTTCCGACACTAAAATGCAATGTCTACGAACTCAGACTCTTGGTTTTACAAAATTCCATTTCTTCTACGCTTTCAGAAAATTCGACACCGTCAGTTGAGAGTCGCATTTCAAGTGTTTTCATGGTTTCAAAAGCTGAATTACATCAAATTTTAACATTTCAGATAAAAATGCCCTCTAACCTCAGAGCAGCAATTAGGTCCTTAACTAGTGCGTTAGATAATTTTTTCAGGAATCAGAGCTTTCTAGAGTGAGTAGGTACGGGACGGGTATTAGCCTTTGGGTTCTTAAATCCTTTTATTTGAGAAAAGATTCATTTTTGGGAGCTCTGAAAAAGTCTTCGTAATCTCAATTGTTTTTTATGCAAATATAAAGGCGAAGAGTTTATTAAAGTTGCTCGAGTGGACCGACAACTTATCAAAGAAAAATCTGGACAAGACCTGAATTTGTGGAAAAACAAAGCTTAGAATTTTTTGGTGTCGACTGTCGTTTTGCTTTAATATAGTAAGTTTCAGCCAAACATCAATAAGGTCTTCACAGGGACAAGCAGGTAGTTTAGTTCAACGCCCTTCGAACAAAGTGCCAACTTACTATTGTAGATTCCTATGTCTTTTTTTTCATTTTTATTTTTTTACTCATCCACACATGAACGGTTTTCAAAATACACTCAGCATTCACAGCAATGAATAGAATGCCCTTGTGATCCTCAAAAATGGCAGTCCCTCAACAAAAACAACCTCATGTCTTGACTATTAACTTCCTGGAAGGAATAAGTATCTGCATTTCGTCATTCATTCAAACATTATTCCCATCACGTATGTGAAGAGGACTCCTTCTGCTGACCACACGCAATTTTTCTCATTTCTTCCACCTTGCCTGGCCTTTTTTTCATAATGAAAGAAAGAATTTTTCGCAAAAACCATAGCCATATGGAATTTTCAAGAAAAATGTCTCCGAACGCGTTATTCTTAAATGCACACATTTTTCCATTGAACCCCACAAAACAAGACAACGATGATCCTTGCTTCGTTCATAAAAATAATAATCGTAAGCCATATGCTCACAATGGTAACAGGCAGCCAAACACACCAAACAAGAAAGTCTCGCTCTCTGTCTTTCAGCCGTCTGTCTGTGTTTTTGATACTCACTCTGATCTTTACCAATCGATTCGGAACTTAAATGCTACTCTCGAAGACAAACTCTGCTAAGGGGGACTCACAGAGCAAAGAGTGAAGTTATACACCATGAGAATGTGGCATGCTGTCCGGCTGCCATTGACTCTTCTAAGTCTGCCTGATGGTCTTACTTCTACCATCAGGTACCTACAAGCTACATCATCAAAAGAGAGTAATACTTGTAGTTCCATTCTTTGGAGTTTGGATGTCTTTCAATTCCCCACCAATGGTTCTGATGATGGTGTTGGTTGGTTTCTTGAATTGTCTTGTGTATATTCCCTCTGTACGGTTTCACAGTGCCTCAGGCAAGGAGTGAATATGCTCTGCAGTGCAATTGTTGCAACAACATGCCTCACATACCTCAAAAGCTGTTGTACCTGCTGCTGCTACTGTTGTTTTTGTTGTTATAACTTTTTTAGTTTTTGTTGTAATTGCCGACATGCCACTCTATATACCTAAATGTGTGTATATGTACCAACAATGAATGATTAAAAACATTTAAGACACACATGCCAACAGTTAACAACAATAAGAGAGCAACCAGCCAACCAGGTAACTAAACAAGCCATTGTAGAACAGCAAACACACAGCAACAACTACAACAACAACAACAACAATAATGAAATTGGAAAATAGCTTGGTTTGATGATGAAAACCCATCAATCCGTGAAGTCTTCATATTTTTCTTCTCGGTCTTGTTGCTTCTCTCATATTTCACCTGGTGAAACTGTAACAATTCGAAAGGTATTTAGACAACAAACAAAAGCAGCAGGAAAAAACCTTTCCCACTTTTTACAAAAATAGATTTTCCTACCCAACACACACCTTGCAAATTTTTTATGCCCTTTTTTTTTGTTGTTGAAATCCCTAATGGATTCTGTGAAAACCGAAGCAACCTTGCATCCCTTTTGTGAGCTGTTGCAGTAAATACAAAATTAAATCAGTTGCAACATGAGCTGCCTGAGCTGTCGTCAGTCGAGTCAGTGGCAATGGCAAGTAGTTATTTCTCATTCCCAGCGGGTGTCGTTTTTCAGGCAGATTGGTAACAAGGTTCTTCTATCTCAAGTGACAGGAAAATTTTCCATCACCATGTATGAGTGTGTTTTTTCAGGTAATTTTTCCAATCTATGGAAGTGCATCAAAGATTAAGAGGATCGGAAAAAGGAAACACCCAAAAGGTTGGTTGGTTCGAAAAAAAGAAGGATGTAGCCATATCTAATGAGAATTTAACGAGAATTGCATGTGCGAGTGAATTTTCTAAGGAAACTATTGTTCGAGATGCATTTCGGGCGGGATGAGTTTTCTCTGATAAAATGAATTTGTGTGGGAAAAAAGATCGAAAAACTGTTATTAAGGGTAATGGGAGAACAAATTGCGATGGATATTTTGAGATTGACATCTTTAGCAGTAAATCTTTAAATTGGCAGGGATCCAGAAAAAATAATTCTGAGCAGACCTTGGGAAATGACCTGAATGAAAATGAAAAGAAGGACAACATTCCTGATCTGTTGCAAATGAAATGACACGTTTTAATAAAAGGAAGTTGTAGAAGATACCCCTTCTCTGCTTCGGAAAACAAAAAAAAAAAAAACAAGGGAAAAGAACCTACTAATTACCACCAGAGATAAAATATGAATAGGGTCCACCCTTAACCTAACTGTGGATCTGTTCTGTTAGTGTCGCATTGTATGAACTCTAGTGCTATAAAATTTCAATTTTGGTATACCCACACAGTCTGTTTTTATTGAAATACAACAAAATGTTTTGCAGCAGGAACATATTTGTGACACTTTTGTAGATCAGAGCATTTTATGGTGACACTAAATTGCTTAGTGTCGCAAGTAATTTTTATTTTGTTTGTTATGATGAAAAAGGAGTAACTCTGACCACAAATTGCTAATATCTTCAACATTCAAAAGAGTTCTCTACAATCACACTGAAATAAAGTGGCCAAATGAAAATTCTTACGTCGACATTGAAATTTTAGTGTCGATTGAAAAGTTTAAGTGTTGAGTCACATCTATAACAAAAAGAAAAAATATTAATAAACTTTGAAAATGTAGCCTTTCCCACAGCCTCATTTTAAATCTTCATACCTTCCCCCAAAATCCAGCTCAAAGCTTGCTCCCTTCTTTAGAGGGAAAATAATTATTAGACTACAAATTTTTCTATGTCTCTCACCAAGTAATTTAGTCCTTGAAAGTTCAATTAGTTACAACCTCGACATCCATAACCCAGTTCGTAATTCACACGCAATCCGCAAAAAACTCACCTCACTCTTAAAGTTCAAGACTTCGAGGACATCCCACCCGTCGTCGTATTCATTATTCGCAAAAACATGTACAACAACTTTCTTCTCTTCGTGGGAATTCCGCAAATCTCACGCCTAAAGTCCTTGTAATGTATATTCATATATGTACAACCTTTTAGTGTCCATGCAAAAATTAATTACACTTTTCTAAGGTCGGCCTTTCAATGACTCTCTTTTGTATATACTAATTGCCACGTTTTATTGCTTTGCGTGGTAAGAATTTGTTTTAATTAAATCCAAAGGTCACTGCAAAGGCACCTAACGACACAAACTACGAATCCCTTATCTAGCAACCATCCATAAAGCACACAGAGGCAAAGTGTTAGAGGCTTCATCCCAGAGTCTATGTGTGAGGCAGGACTGGGTTAATTCTTTAGTAATTAAGTCATTCGGAAGGAATTTTTCTCGCCTATCCGGAGGCGCTCCACCATCGGTTTTCTATCCAAAAGTAAGCGCCGCGCCGCAAAAAAAAACGAGAAATTCCAAAGTGCGCCAAGACAAAGAGAAAAACACACGCAATTTTCCGTTTTAGGATATTGAATCTGTCTACGAGATGGAGAACGGGGATTGCGTTGAGTAGAGTGTTAACGCCGCGACGCCACCGTTGGCGGTGAATGTGATTTTTAGGCCAAGCACTCACTTCGCATGGCATTGCTGTGAATCTAAGTGTCTATGTTCGTAGACAATTCTGCACTTTGTGTGTGATTTCGTGCACTAACAATAAAATAAGAACCACAATAAATCACACGAGGCGAGGAGAGGTTGCTTTAGGAACTCCCATGGGATCCGCCATTCTGCCAGACGACTGTGATGAAGATGACGACGACGACGACGACGAAAACAACAACGACGACCGTCGACGACAACGCAGCGAAGGCAGAAGACAACGACGACGACGGCACTGACTAAAACAACCAAGCAAGGAGATAGCTGTTTCTTCGTGATAGCTATCGTCTGCCTTGCTGCCGGGTATAGGATGATGTCCAAAGTATGCTTCTATGCCCCGAATGGGTGATGGTATCTCTCCTCACTTCGTGGAGTATCCGGGTGTGTAATATCTTCTTCTTTTTCGGTTTCATTTTATTTTGTTGTTGTTGTTGTTGTTGCCAACTCCTTTTACTCATTTGGGTTTTATTTTATTTTGGAAATCTGCCGGAAGAATATCTATTTTTCAGACAGTGAGCAGACTGAAAGGAATTTCCATGCTTATACAGGAGGAAATTGTTTAATTTGTGTGTTCAAAGCTAGACCCAAGATTCTTATGGGGGGTTTCCTGGCTATGTGGATATATGGATATATCGTTGGGAGGAGGAAGTCTGGCGTATTTCGATTTCACAAACATAAATTCAATATTTGATTAGAAACTTTCGCATAAGGGGTTGGTTTGGTTCGCCAGTTGTGGTCAGACGAGCCCTCTTTGATAAATGGACGAGAAATGAGAATGAACAGAGAAGACTAAAGTAATCTAAGTGGAATATAATCAAGTAATGGAATAAGTGGCCGTGGCTGAAAAAATAATTAATGATTTCGCTGCCAGCCAGATAGCAGAAAAAAGAAACAAATTACAACTGCACGTTTGACATTAAACATCTTTAGGAAACCATATAGACTTAGGTATGCCGGAAAAGTCGTAAAATTTACTAAACCAACCTTGGTCTAACTTCTCAATGAAAAATTTATGAGATAATAACATTTGAAGCAAATCGAGTCATTTGATTTTGTTAGACTTTTTGGATCTGAACCAGCCCACGTTGTTGACCCGAACGAAAGTTTACACGTGTTTTTTTTTTGTTTTTGGTTTTCAATGTTTGCGAGGGCGATTTTGAATTGAATTCGTATTGTGTGCTCGTTTTGTTTTTATGAGAGCTCTTTATGCCTTCAATCAGTCTCCTAATAGTGACACAAATCTGACATTTGAAACACACTTAGAAAGCTTTGGTCACGTTTCCTGGTCGATTAACAATTAGGTTCACGCAATTGTTTTTTTGCAATTAGCGTTAAAATTGTTTCTTCATAAATTTACCGAATGTCGACTAACGGTGTTTAAGCACGAGGAATTTAATATAAGGATATTTACATAAATATTACAAAAAGAAATAAGAATCTGGCCCAAAAACAAAACGAAGACCCACCGTCCTCCTTTCGTTATATTTCCGAATATGTTGTAACTTGCTTCGATTGTTGAAGAATCGCTGTTATAATAGGAAAATGTTAAGAACTTATTTATCGCTTACTTATTTAATATATTTAATCCATCTAGCATGCCAGACGAGTAAGAGGGTATACTAATCAAGAAATATACATGAACAGCTTTTTGGCGAAATTCTCTCAAAAGAAAAAAATAGGCCATTAACGTGTTAAAAAATTCTTTTACACAACGAAATGGGGAAGAATTTCAAGAAGTTGAAGACTGATAAGTTTTTACGGAGCTACAGTTCTTTCAATTAAAGATTGACACCAGACTTTTCTGACTACGGTTAGACGAATAGATTTACAGATTCTCCTTTGGGAAACTCCTCTCCTCCTCTCCTCTGGAAAACAATAACAACAGAAGGTTGCTACTTGGTAATTTAATGCAATGGTTTTAAGATTTAAGTGCACCAGTCAGTATATACTTGAAACACCTCCAATAAAATCACTGTAGAAGACCGCTAAAAAATGTCGACTCCCCTCAAGGGAGCCAAAAAGGGCCTATATTTTTTTACTAACTCTATTCACTACACAATTTTACATAGGAAACTTAACTCTGATGGCATCAAAGCGTTGCTGCCACAAATTGTCAAATAAAATCAAAAAATCTATGGATCCGATCGAACTCCACAGAATCATTAATTAGGCTGATCTAAAGATTTCATACAAATCGGTCCTGCCGAAGACTTCCACTAACCCACACGCAATTTTTCGATTTCTATAAACAGAAGTAACACAGTTGCGAACTTAGCAGAAATCTTCTTTGACTTTCTTTATGTTTTTTATTTCAAAGAAGCGCACAAGCTCGGAAAAGGGCGGGACTTGTGAGGAATGGAATGAATCAAGCCTTGCGGCATGTCTACCTATGAGGCAGTGTCCGGTTATAACACCGCACTTTTGGTACGTTTTAAGTCTAGCTTTGGCCAGATCTTTTTGGTAGCCATGCAAGTCGTGGTGTTTGTCCATCTGTTATTCACTATTTGTATAGCTTCTTGCTTTGGCATAAGTTTACACGTAGTGATTGGCATTGTTGTATTATTTGGTGACATTGAATGAGGCTTCCTTTCCTGGCGAGTTCATCGGCTTTGCAGTTTCCTGGAATGTCTCTATGCCCCGGCACCCAAAATAGGTAAATGTTAAACTGTTCCGACTGTTCATCTCCATAAGAGACGATCGACAGTCGCGGGTGGTTATAGAGTTTGTAGAAACATTACCAAGTGATTTAAGTGCTGATTGGCTATCCGAGAAAATACGGATATTTGTTGAAGATATCACGTTTTATCTGAGCCACGATAGAACCTCTTTAATCGCCAGGATTTCCGCTTGGAACACGCTACAATGGTTAGGGAGTCTAATAACCGTGGCGTAGTGGTTTGTAAGTTTGTGTGTTAAATAAGTTCGAGGTTCAAAACCCAGAAACATACAATTTTTTTCCTGCCAATTTATCACCGCTCCGCGCTCTGTTTGACCATCTTGTTAAATTATTTATTTCTCATGCGTCAAATCAAACTGTTTCCAAGTCGATATCATTTCTAAAGTAATCTACACGAGAAACGGCCATAAACGTGAATGTGCTTTGGTTTGACCTTTTTAAAACTCAACAGAAACGTCTGGACCGATTTTGTCGAAAATTTAATCAGCTATATAGTTATGTATCAAATGAAACTCCATATCGATATCGTCGTCGGCGTCGGTTCTCGAGATAATCGAAATGAAAAACTATTAGGAACGTTCATACATACGTACGAATGTACAAACGAACATACTTACATATACATACATACAAACGGATACGTGCACTTTAAACTTTACAGGTAAAATATTGGGACCTTACAAAAGGCTTCGAAAAAAAGAAATTTATAAACCACCACGCCTGTAAGTGGGACACAAAGGGCGGAGTATTGGCGAAGTGGTAGTCTTACTCGATACAACGCAAGCGAGGGTTCGAATTACGTACAGCCTCCTTACTTTATCAGTACTACGGTCGTGAGCTAATTCAAATTACAACCAATTTCGATCTACCCTACCGCAAAAAACGAAAGGCGATGGAATGAACAATCAGACGGTGGGGTTTTCAAATATTTTTGATAATTTTAAAACTGTACGTAGCGGAGGAATATGTGTCATAATGTGTTGGACGACAAGTCAGATAAGTCTGAACGCAAACTGCTTCCGACCATCCAACATCCATCAAACAAACTCTGTCCACTTAATTGTACAGCGTAGCATTAGCTATTTAAATTTTCGCGAAATTTTTTTTAATATAAAAACAAACAAAAGTAGAATCGGTAAGGCTTCACTTTCAAACGATTAAAACATGAATAAGCATCATCTGGTTTATAATATTTCTTAGAAACTATAAACTTTCTTAATATTTTTCCAAAAATTCAACCCATTTGTTATCCCCTTCTACTTTCAAGACTCCTTCCTCTGATCAATAAAGCAGACGGTTGGTATTTTATATTCCAAACATTAAACTCCCATAGGATAAAATATTCACAAAACTTCTCAAATCAGTGCCTCCATATCTGCCGATCAATAAAAAGTGACATTAAATGTTTGAAAATATCACTTTGTCACACACAGATAACGTCTTGTGGCACCCTTCTATAACTTTACTCCACACTCAACTCCACTTCGTCTACCCTTCTTGGCCATGACTGTTTGTTGCCGCCTCCCCTTGGCAAGCAAACAAAATGGGTCAATGAATATCAATAATATCCGGTTGATATATAGTGCTAGCGTGACCTCTTAAATTTCCCAGCCACTATATGCATACTCGTATCTTTCCCTCAAGCCAATCTATAAAAAACAGTCGACTCTTTTCGATTCTACTGTCACATTTACCTTATTTTTTTTCAAGTAGGTTTTCAAGCTGAAAGGTCACCTCGTAGCTCGCAAACTTACTCTACTGTACGTGCGAATGTTATGAAATACGAGTGTTTGATGCATTGCGGCGTCCTATATTATGCAGAGAGCAGTTTCACACAAACCCATCAAATGTGACTTACAAAACTCGTTATGCATCCAAAAAACAAAAATAAAAATAAAAAAAATTAAGAAGAAACGAAAGAAACCAATGTGAACAAAATGCATCAATAAATCATCACGATGGAACTCTCTCAAAACTTTGCTGTTAACGGCTCAATCTGCTTGAGTGAATCCAACAATAACAGAGTTTGGATTATTAGATTGTGGTAACTTTCAGATTGTTATTAACGAGATGAGCTTAAATGGCTCCATTAGGTTCGTCACCTTTCACAATGCTGCGTTACGGGGCCACAGACTCAAGTACTACTGAAGAAATTAACTGGCTGGCGTCACAGCTAGCAGGTTAGACACGAAGCGAGTCATTAAGATTTTCTGTACCGAAACGAAGTGTTAGGTAGGTAGGTAAGGTATGCATATAACGTACGTACCGCTTCTTCTGCAATAAAAGCCAAGCTCGTAAACTAATTCGTTTAGTGCTTCATACTTCTTCTCTTGCAACGCTTTTTCTAGCTTTTCTTCTTCAGCGCACGAGGTTGCCATAGGGACTCGAGTTTCACTATGCACACGCGATGCGAACTCACTGATGGTGACACATTTTTCCTCTTTCTTGTTTTTGTATTTTTTCCAAACATTGTCGTCGAACGACTGTCTGTTTGAAAGTTGAACGTCACTGTCGTTTTATGTTGTAGAACCCTCATAATTGTGTTCCACGCTGCAGTGAGTTTTAGGAGTTTTTCCCTGGGTTTGGGTAGGTTTTTTTTTTAATTTCATGTTTTCCCTCTTTACATGGCCAACGAAAAATTCCAACAACTCTATGGATTTTCCACACCAATTTGTGTTTTGTGTGTGTCTCTTCCGAATATATTTTTTTTTTTTTTTTGGCGACCTATTCCAATTTTTGCCGCCACCTCTGCGCCATAACCGCCACCACCTGTCCTCGGGGAGAGTTTTTCAGTTCTATTGTTCTCGGTGGAACAATATATGTGTATGTAGACATAAAACTATCGCACACACACCTTTTGTTTACGTTTTCGACTCGGTCGGAACTCGCAAGTCGCAACGCATATGTACCAACTCGACTCGTATGCGTATATTTTTGTTTGTATATTCTGCCGTTTTATAAACCGCCGAAAGTAGGTGTAATAAAACGGTCACCCACCTTTTGAATGTCGTCAGTTCAGAGTACACAAAATTATTGTGTAGAGCAGAGTGTTTTTTTTTTTTAATTTTTGCCGGCTAGTGGGACTCTTCTGGGTCTGAAGTGACCTCGTGGTCTTTTGACCCGAGTTTGCAACGCAATGTAAAATGCTTACTTTTTTGACAGTTCTTTAAGGCAGAGAAGACTACAAACTCAAAATACAAATATGAAATGAAGAAGCGAGAAAGAGAGACAAAAAAAAGAGAAAAGAAACGCGCCAAACGATAGCTGATTGAATTGATAGCCATCAACCGACGCCAACGACGCGACGGACAGAAAGTGCCTGTCGAATGAATTCGATGAGGTTAAAAGTGGTTGGTTCCCTCAATTTATCAATTGGGCACTTGTAATATGATATGCCGCGCCAGGTGGCCGTGGCAACGAGCTCAAATTTATTCGTGAATAAATGCACGATGCAGTTCAATTGTTCGAAATTGTTAATCAAACCTTGGGGTTACTTGAATCACGGCTAAACGTTTTATTATGACCCCTGTTAGTTTTTCCCCTAAAGAAGGTACGTATGCACATATACCGAAGTATGTGGCTGCCCTGCAAATAAGTACCTACATATGTAGGTAGTCTGAAAATAAAACATAAACATGACCTTTTATTGATTCTTGATTCGAAAAGAAATATCATACAACAAGCAAAAAAAATTCGTAATGAAATAATTTTTCTGATTTTCGATTTTTTTGGTTGTGTTGGTGGTACAAAAATTGTAACTAAAAAGAAAATAGAACTCAAAGAAAGAAATGAAACTGTTTGAGCTGAATTTCTCAACGCGTACCACTTTAAATAAGGATTTCGAAAACCCAGAGGGTAAAATTGCTTTTGAAATTTAGACGTTTGGTAGTTTAGCTCTTAATAAAGTAAACTTTTCGCAGAGTGGGAAACACAAAACAGAGTCTAAAATTGGTTTTGATCAGTCGCAAGCGTGTAACTCATTCAAGGCGGATTAGTCATACCGTAAAACAACCAAGTGCGAATTGAAACACGTGGGAAGCGTGTGACACAACGCAGCACAGCACTAATTTTGTAATTCATTGAAAACAATTGAACGATTACGATCACCATACCCCAGCATAATGTGAGTGCCTAAAAAATATTATAGTGAAATTTATAGTATTCTCGAAAACAAAGAGTGCCTGACAGCGGGACTGACAGTGAGCAGCCGGGCAGCTAACTCTATACTATAAAGCACCCTTCATAAAAAACAACCAATTGATGTCTCTTAAAAATGTTGCAGATTTCATAAACAAGGTGTAAGGTATTGGACTCGTCATCGCGCTACGTGTCATGGAACAAGTTAGGAACTTCCCTCAAATGAACGCTTGGCAGCTGATGTTGCCTTGTACTGTACAGTTAGGAAGAGAAACTTATTGTTTTTTGCGAAAGCGAGATTATAGGGCCGTTTTGTCGCAACATTTTGCAGGGGCCTAGTGCTTTTCTCACAACCATGCCCTCTGAGAAAATGGAGGGACCTACAATTTTCTGCCGGTTCCGAACTGCTAATCGAGGAAAAGCTTTCCATGGCAATGAATTTACTAACGGAGGACCTGCTAATTCCTCGCGAAAGGCGATATCCGTGGAAAAACATTTTTGCCCCTGTTGGGATTCAAACCACGAACCTCTGGGTTAACAGGCTGACATGCTAACCATCACACTAAAGGTAACACTAATCAAGAGCGTACAATAAAACCCGAAAATGTCACTTTTTGGTGTGAGTTTTTGGTTTGCGGCGAGATCAGCTTATATTTCTTTATGAGACCGAAGTTGCCGTTGACCAGTTCATCACTTTTAATGGCGAGCGTGATAGGTCGATGATTACCAACTTCTTTTTGGCCTTCCTTTTGGGGTTTTCGGTCGAAGGTGTACTCGAATAAGACACAAACCTAAGCGGTCCGAAAAGTTAACATAGTCCATGACCAAATTTAGTCAGATTTACGCGCCAGGATCATGCAAAATTTTGACATTTCGCGGATTCGCTCCACCCTGAGAAGAGGTGGACATTTGAACGATGTAATGTTCCACAAATAACGGCATTAAAGCACACGAATAAAAAATGTGAGACATCATAGAAACTTCTGATCGTTCGATCGATATTTTGCCACCGTCTCGCACATTTACTTGGCGAAAAATTAACTTTTTGACTTCAATTCTTGAGTTTGTCATTAAAATGGAGATTACGGGACTAGGGAAGAAAAGTTTACGATTTTGTATTTGTTTGCTGAAACAGTAAGTTTCGTTAAAAAACTTCAATGACACATTTTTAACGATACACGAGACGATAGCGCGACACGAAAGTAAAGTTACGGAAAGCACCGTTTGAGAGTTATCGTCGACGATAGACGAACGAACGATGATCGTCTATGAAAGTTACGGAACTATCCTCCAGGACTTTGCCTCATATAAATGGTATGGCGCACGGAAAAAGTTGCTTACTGATATTTTTGGTTACTTTATTCTTGAAATAAACTTAAGTCGAATGTTTTCTTCGCTCTTCATTTTTCCCGTCGTTTAGTTAGTCGTTAGTCCCTTTACCTCAACGCTAATTAACGCTTCTAATACCGTGTTATGTTTTAATGATACTACCAGCTGAATAAGGGTTGGATATACTTCCCTTCTGATGGTGTTGAAAAAAACAATAGGTAAGTAAGTTGTGTTGGTGACCCCAATAAGTTTCCTTTCTTAACTCCTTCGAACAGTTTCGTGTCTTTAAGTGTATCGAAGTTAATCGAAAATATGTCGTCGTGGAGACATAGTCACTCCATCCATTCCAAACCAATTCATGCCGACACGATACTTAGTTTTTCCTTATCGCCCGGCGCTCCCAGTGTCAATACAACCTGACACGATACTTAGCCTGATAATTTAACTGTTCTTGTACTTCACCTTAAGTAATTGATTCACATTTCATTGCTTTTGAATGACAATTCATAACGGAACTACATGAGCCGTCATTATTTTCCACAGTAATTCGATTCGTCAAACATTTAAATTTTGTATCGATGTCTCATGGGAATTTCAATGGTGACTATACAAAACACGAACAATGACCTTATTCCCAAAAGCCATGCAATATAACATCCTAAACGGAATTGCTTGACCACCCAGAAATACCAGATCGACTAATCACTTATCAAATTGGTTGTCATTCATTCCATTTCCTATGCCAATGCCATGCCACAACCTCTCGATGAAGTATCCATTCACATAGCAAGCATTTTTGTACTCCTCTAAATCTCTCTCCCCCTCTCTTTCTCTTCATTTACTTACTAAATTCGTATGCAAACAACTGAGTGAGCTTCTTGTGTTGCTAATTAAATACTCATTTAGAATAACTTAATGTAAACACAATCAGTATAGAAAATTAAGCATCTCAACATTTCATTCATTCAGAAATAATTTCAACAGCAGCAACGCCTGCGGTAGATGAAAGCCCAACCAAACCACAAAAACCGAATCAACTTGTCGAATCAGGTGCTAATAAGTAAATAAAATCTTTTCCTTTTATTTCTGTTTCTTTTCCGTTTTTTTTTTATTCTCTGATTCATCATAAAAGATTTCATAAATTACTGAAAATTGGACGTCGTCGGCGGTGGCGGGCGTTCACAAGAGGAGCGTCGTCGCCGGTAAGCAACGAAGAAATTCTTTGATGCTGTGCTTTGTGCTTGAGGTGCGGATCTTTCTTTCTTTCTCTTTGTAGATAAAAAAAAATGTATAAATATGATTTATAAATTGTATCTGAACAAGCATCCAGTTAGCCGAACAGAAAAAATTCAGCAAACAAGTTGTTTAGAAAACGCCACGCACATTACGTCACCGTTAATTTGATTAATATTTGGCTTTTGGTCAGAAACCACGCAAAAATTCAGAAAGGTGAGGATTGTTGTTTTTAGTTGAATTCAACTTTATTTTTTTTCATGTTTATTTCTTGCTGTTTTTTATGTTCGCCGGTAAAACTGAGAGGAACTGACGTAAGACATATGCCAATTGAAATGTAAGATGTGGTTTAGCTATACTGCCCGACAGAACATGTGTCTTGTGTCCGGTACAATATTAACGATGCCGTTTTGAAAATTAAAAAAAATTATTGTGAACGGCAAGAAAAAAGACAAGACGTTGGTTGTCTTCGGAGACTCTTTTTCTTGAAGTTGTTATGTGCTTGATCTTATCCAAGGTGTTATGTTATACACGAATAGTTTAGTTTGGTTTGGCCGCCTTTTTACAACTTTTTTAAGTGGCAATGAATCTCTCAGTTCTTGTCAGATTTTTTACTACCAACTTTGTGCTCTAGTTGGCACTTTTATAACTTTGAGACCATTAAACTGGCGCAGACACATGTTAGCATAATTTTTATCGCAGTTCGTCCACAACTCTAATTTGGTTTAAAAAAGAGTCGTTAACGTATCACATGTACCTAGTTGTTATAGATTTCTTTAATAACATACAGTGGGTCAAAACTAAGAAAAAAAGCTAAACAAAACGAAAATTTGTGAAAAAAGGATATTGCTGCCAACTGAATTAGGACCCTATCTTGTATTTCTTTCCAAAAAGAATTTTTGATAGACTGGTTTATCGTTTGGCTTCTGAAATGGCACGCGTGACTTCTTCGAAATGTAAAATCAGCTCCGAAAAATATGGTGACCATAAATCAAAAAGTCACCTGGCATATGTATTATAAGAGAACATATGGAACAAGTCTAAGCAAAAGTATGAAAAGAAAGAACTAAGCTTCTTTATTGAAAAAGAAGTAAACGGTCTATTCAATTAGGAAGAAAAAATCTTTTCAAGTTAATCCTTACGCATGTAAAACTTTGCAATTTAGAAAATTTACGTGAGGAAATTATAAAGGCTATTCGTTCGAGGATATGTAGGCTTTATTGGACTTCTTCTTAGTGATCCCTAAAAATATTCGCCTGGAAAGATATTTACCACAATAGAGAAGCCGATAGCTGAAAATATTTCAGTTCTACAAGCCTCCGTCCTTTGGACAATTCCAAAAAGGAAGAAACTAATAGTAAACCCAGTTAAGTCTCTTTTAAATATTATAAGAGATAAAGTTGCGAATTGTGACGTCAAGAGTTTGAAATTCGTCATAGGTTTGACTTTTATGTCGTATAAAGATGTGAGAGCTTCCGGTTTTAGTTCTGATTTCAAGTTCGAAGGCCAATTTCAAGAAGAGGAAATGTGTTGAGTATTGATCAATTTAAGCAAATTATTTAAAAATTCGAAGGACATTTGAAGAATTTACTGAGCAGTTATATCAACTCGAAGAACAGACTTTTGAAGATCTTTAAAGATCTCTACAAACCAAACAAACCCAACAAAAAGCACTTCAAATTCTTAACTAGGCTAAAGTATTTTAACTGAGATCAGTGGCTTCCTTTTCATTCAAGTAATTTCGTTCATTTTATCTTTCAGTTCATTTAAGCTACCTAGTTCGTTACTATTTCCGTATTTCCAGTGTCGGACAATCATATTTGTCGAACTGTCGAGACTTGGCTGAGACCCCTACTAATCAATTAGGAATTATTTTCACTAATCAACATTTCCCAAAGTAATATTTGTGTACCAAGTTCAAAAGTAATAGGTACGTCGAATTACAGAGGATACTGGTAGAGCCATGGGCAGAATAACCAGGGTTCACAGTGCTATTGAAATGTGCGCTTTAGTACTCGCAGTTAAAAGCAAAGCAAAGCTAATCTGACATACTCAGAACAAAACAAATTGTAGAACTTACTTCACTTTTTTAGTTATGTCAAATACGACACAATATTTCAGTTCAGTTCACAGAACTTAGTTCAGTTGAGTATTGGAATAAACTGAAAAACATATTTAAGCAGTTGATTTTCTATCTGTTTGTGTATAACGTTGCAAAATACGAATGTTTGTCTTGTTTTGAACTTTCAAACTTCAGTACAGTTAACTGTTTGCTTGATTTAGTTCAGTTCAGTGATGAAGTAAACTAGTAACTTATCCACATGATTGTGTATAACGTATTAAGATGTTAACTTTTAATGAAGTGAACTATTGACTGGTAAACTATGATTCTCTGAGCTAGGCGAACTATGGCTGTCAGAACTAGTTGATTTAGTTCACAAGAGAGCTAATGTTTTTGAACTATGTAGTTCGTTTGTAACTTGTCCAAGTCTATTCGGAATAGCAAAGAATAGTAAAAATTTGTTAACCTCACTCAATTTCTTATTCATGTGGCTGATTAACTTGTTTATAGATTTTATTGAATGCCTATTCTGCATCGAATTTTACCTCCAACTGTTGCCCAAACCTTTTAAGTGAAAAATTTTTATTTATGAACTTAACAATGCAACCGAGATGGAGACAGAGCCAAGTAAATTAAAAACTTTCACAACCAAACAACAGATAAAGTGGTCCTGATAATCAACAAATGTTGGTTTCAATTATACAAACGGTAAAGGTGTAGATAATGATAAAATAAAGGGTCATTATCTACACCTTTACCATACAAACTTTTTGGAAAGGCAGTGGTGCAACTTTCAGCCCAGTTTAATCTCGACGTTTTAAGTAAAATTACAAATAATTTATTTATTCATGGGAATCGCCAGGTATTGGCAAGTCATCCGATAATAAATTCATTGGCATGAAAAATGCTTTCTTTATCATATGTTCGGAATCGGCAGAAAATTGTAGGTCCAATGCATTCCTTCACAAGGCAAATGAAAAAGAAATGCGCTAGGCCCCGGGGCTCCTCGCTCTGTTGCCGTTCAGAATCGGCAGAAAATTGTAAGTCCAATCCATTCCCTCATAAGGCAAATGAAAAAGAAATGCGCTAGGCCACGGGGCTCCTCGCTCTGTTGCCGTTCGGAATCGGCAGAAAATTGTAGATCCCCTCCATTCCCTCACAAGGCAAATGAAAAAGAAATGCATTAGGCTCCAGGGCTCCTCGCTCTTTTGCGCCACCCTATTTATTTTATTTATTTTTTATTTGGTGACAAATACTGTGCGCCACAAAAAAGGAAAGACTGCAACTCTTGTAGCACAATAGACCGGTGATTGGCCAGAGTGTTTCAGCTTCATATCAGCCTCCTCTTTTTTTTTTGAAAAAAAAAAACAATTAGATCAACGACAGTACTAAAAAAACATCTGAACTCATCCCAAGTTGCTTATTGTGTGTATAAATAAAGCTGCATCCACAAATTTTTTAATATTTAATCAGTTGTTTTGTGTAACACTTTCCTGTCAGTCACACTGTCTTTCCATCCGGCATTTACATCGCCAATCGCGTATATCTTATAATTACAACCAAACCAAATGTGCTCGCGGGGGAGTTGATAGGTATAGTTAGTTGTACTGCGGCACATTGTCATTCAGTCCATTCATAAAAATGAAAAAGTTTGCTCAATTCCACTTGATTGGGGGCTTCCCGCCGCGTCTGTCGTCAGTCGTCGCCACACAAAACCCTATTAAAGCATCTTTTTATTGGTTGTGTGTTCTCTCATTGAATGTCGTCGTCTTCTTCTTTCGTTTCTTTACTGAACGTTGTGTGTCACATCTCACATCACATGTATGGCAATGTTGTTTTTGTTTACCCCCTTGGAAGAAATAAAAATTTGTTTGAACAACTTTTGTGCAAAATAAATAATTTGTTTTCCAATTCTCGATTAGAATGCCAACCATTTGTAGTAGCAATCAATGAATGGGTAAACTGATGTGTTTATATACCAAAAAAAATGAGGTATGGTTGGTGGAAGGAGGACACTCTGAGCCAATTCAACCAGACCCCAGAATAACATTATAATGGACGCTAATTGAGTTAATTTGATAATT
Organism: Melanostoma scalare; assembly: GCA_949752695.1. Taxonomy (NCBI): domain Eukaryota; kingdom Metazoa; phylum Arthropoda; class Insecta; order Diptera; family Syrphidae; genus Melanostoma; species Melanostoma scalare. The sequence continues at coordinate 7,835,353 of OX456986.1, read as the reverse complement.
TTTAAGAGCAAAACGATTGCCAATTCATTCGTCAGTCCTTGTTTATTATTTATTTTAGTTTTCAAAATGAAAAAATTGTAATTTCGCAAGAGCAACTGTTAGCCGCAATTTCAATCTGATGACAAAATCAGAACTGTCACGAGATGTGTACAATTTATCTGTTCCATGCCTTGTTACTCATCAAACTCATCAGTCAGCATCAGCATCACTCTTAATTCAAGTGTCCTTCGTTACCAGTGCACTGGTGATGAGAGCGAAAACAAAGTGTGACTATGAGTCTGAGTATATATGAAGAGGCCAATTACACGCCGGGATAGCGCAAAGTGAATAGACGACAATTTATCTAAATTTTCTCAAGAACTCATCTCATTTCCGAGACACATAAGATGTATGAACAAAGTTGATGCCCGAACGCGGGGCCAATTATCCAATTTGCCAAAATGTGTCGCATGTTGCATAAATCAAGAGTAATTTCAAAGACTATATTCTCCGCCCCGGCATGTGATTCAAACAAAAAAAAATGCAAACTATGTGAACGCGGTTTGTCAAATTGTGCGAATTCACCGAATGCTCGTGAGACATTTTTTTTTGTCTTTTTGCACCACAGATAATGTTAAGCGATTAATGGATTTGCCAAAAAATTGACAGCTTTTGAGTGGTGGTCGCAGAATGATTTACTTATTTGAGGTAAATTTGACAGAGCTTGTAGGTTTCGATTAGCATATTAATAACTTGAAATTCGATACGAATGGATTTTGGTGAGCTAAATTATTGGCAGCTTAATTGTTATTTCCATTTTCGGTTTCAAATTGGAAGCATTAAGTTAATTGTTTATATCACTGACTGTCGGTCGATGGTATTTGATATGATCATCACAAAGGTGTTTGGAATGAGATGTTTGAGGTGCAAGATCATCGATATGAGGACGGGATCTCGTCTATTTAAAGCGCTTACAATCGCAGATCTTAGAGGGGCTTTTATGAATGGAATTAGCGGCTTTTTGTGGTACCCGTGGTGTGATGGATAGCATGTCCGTCTGTTAATCCAGAGTCCAAAAATGTTTTTTTCCACGGGTATCGCCTTTCGCGAGGAATTGGCAAGTCCTCCGTTAGTATTCATTGCCATGAAAAGCGCTTTCTCGATTAGCCGTTCGGAACCGGCAGAAAATTGTAGGTCCCTTCCATTCCCTCACAAGGCATGGTTGTGAAAAATGCGCTAGGCCCAGGGGCTCCTCGCTCTGTTGCGCCACCCTATTTATTTATTTATTTATTTATTAGCGGCTTTTGAAGTTTGATGTTTCACAAGCGAATCTTCTTCGGTGACGGGAAAAGTTGAGGTTTTAAAACTTAAAAAGCAAATTCGACCAAGCCCAAAAGTACAGAGAACATTTTTGAATGGCTACATGAAAAACTTTTCTACTTGACTTTCCACAAAGCGAAAAGAATAGCGTTATCTGATCTGCAGAAATCACACACATCCGACATGCAAACCTCAACCCTGCCGCAAAGCAAAGTTGTCATTCGAACTTTTATAACTATTTTTACAGCAGCACAAGCAAAACTGGCGTCATTTTAAAACAATTTGGTGTCAGCAACCACAGAGTGCTTTTTTGAACGTGCACCTGACACGCGGAGAAAACTTTATTCCTGTGTTCTAAGAATCGTGCATCTGAACTCGTATAACTTCTCACTTTTCCAAAAGTTACAAGTTTTTCCTTAAGAACTTTTATTGCTCACTTTGCCTCTTCTTACTTACGAGTTACGACCTACTCTCTTCGCGTGAGAAGAAGTCTCGAAGAAAATTTGCATTTCTATTAGGAGTACCCTAATTTTTATAACTTAATTTTTATAAGCCACAGTTATATCGCCTTAGGGCCAACCATAAAACTAGAATAGTTTCCATCTGACAGTTCCGAGTCCAAACAAAACAAATTCCCAATCATATATCTTTTTGGCGAGCGCAAGACGTTTGCAAATGAATTGCTTTTGAGGTTTGTTTCAAGTGGTGTGGTAGTTGGTAGATTAGTAGTCAATATGCACAAAGAGGTACATATACGCGTTCCAACAAAACCAAAACCACAAACGATAAGATTTGTATCCAAACCATAACAACTTTTCCGTGTCCATTTGTTTTGGATTTCCAAGCCAAGGAGTTGTTCTACTGCACCATCAATTTTCTGGACTGCCTCACCATAGCCGCACCGACTAGTGGGAGAAGGGTGCAAATGCAAACCCTTCATCAAGCCAGATTCTCACCCTTTCTATGCGGGTCTGCGGTTTTTCTTCTACGTATAGTGTACACCTCTTACCGAATTGCGGAGTTCTTTTTTCTGGTTTTTCTTTTCTTTTCCGTCGTAAATTAACTAGTCCCGCAATAAACATGGTAATGCATTTGTGAAGAAAAAAGAGTGTAGTAGATATAGTTGTACTGTGTCATTGCCTCTCTCTCTTTCCAGTAACATGTATACTAGACCCCGCTTAATGACTTACAAAGCCGCCTAGGATATGCGGCAATCTTATGTGTGAGGGTGGTGCGGCGGGCGACAACGGGTGGGCGCTTGGCCAAAAGTGATTCAGAAAATCACGAAACGCTACTTATTTTGCATTTTATAGAGTTTCGAGTTTAGTTCTGTTTTTTGTTTTTATTTCTTCTCTCTCCACTAGTTTCGGTTGTTTTTGTTTTCCGTTCTAAATGCAAATTGAGTTTGGTAAAAGTTAAGTTTTCGGCCAAAATGCAAAGAAGGTAATTAGTCACTTTGAGGGCACACTTTTCCCTTTCTCGCCCGACACGACGCCGACGGAAGGAAGAAATTCTTTGAATGTTTTTAGGTACTTAATTGAAGGAACTGCAGAGGTAAAAGTATACATCTTTGGAACTAACCATTGGGGGTCTGGCAGTTGAATTACATAAATTGATTCGAGACGAAGGAATGGCATGTCACGGTTCTATTAAATGATGGCATTATGGTTGTTTCCAACAAACACTCGGAATCCATTATGCAACTTACATACTTTGTTTGATTTACTTGGTGGAATTTAGTTGCCAAAAAATCAATAAGTCCGAAACTCTTCATCATCGTTCTATGATGGCAAACGAAAGAAGATTGGATTTAGTTGGCAGGAAACCAATTTCATTTACTGGATTTACATTATGATCGAGAAATTCAATGCTGGGCTCTCTGAGGTTACAACAAGAAAACAAAGGTTTAGCATAAAGGGACGTTTACTTAGTGCTGTTTGAACTCTGCCAGGAAACGTCCATAATGACAAAAGAGGCTTTTAAGGCGTCTTTCTTTTAAACTTCTTATGAAAAGGAAACGTTTCACTTGAAGTATTTGACTTTAGAATGAGTACCTATTCAATATGAGTTATGAAGGATGCAAGTGGTTTGTTGTCAAGAAATTTTAAGAGGCATTCTAAATCAGTCTAAAATAGAAACTATTTGAAAAAAGACAAAATAAGGGACCAGGGGATGGTATTTTGTCAGACAGCTATTGCAGTTTAAGGCCGCCATAGTAGAATCGTGAAAAATATATTGGACTAAGAAGGTACCCCTGTGTGAAAACCTTGTTCCCGTTTTGTGCAAGTAATGTTGAATCTAGAAAGTTACCTGCAGATGTTCAAAAACATCCTGAAACTGCGGGACAACAGTGATTCCACGTCTATAACATAAACTCCAACGATCCGAAACTAGTGTGTTGTTTTGGAGTCATTGTCTTGTTGGAAAACTCAATTTGTTAGCATTATTCTATTTATTCTTTGGTATAGTATCGCAACAAGAAATTTCCAAGATGACGACTAAAACAAAATTCCCCACCATTTAGAAAAGTTTAAAGTTTGTCCTTCTAACACAGAATGAACTCATCGGGCGCGTAGACGCGTTCTCCAAAGAGAATTCTTACAAAATTGTGTTTTTTTTAAGGGGGATAAAGAATCTTACACGTTTTACTTCTTCAGAGAAATTTCTGAGACGGGAACTTTATGGACTCATTTCTCAATTTGCTTGTTCATTAAAGGAAAAAGGGTTTTCTTAAGGATTTAAAATCAATTTTTTTAACTGATTTCGAATTGATCTATTTGATGTCGTAAATATTCGATATTACTGCATCGAGTAATACAAAAGCGATATCGTCTAAGATGAAAAACGATAGGGATTACTTTGTGTGGCGTGTTTTTAGGAAAGAAAAGATAAAAAAATTAGGGTGGGGTGGCACAACAAAATTATTAAAACCTTGGGGCCTTACGCATTTCTAGGACCTAAAATTTTATGCCGATTTCGAATGGCTAAGTTAGAAAGCGCTTTTCATAGCTGTGTGTAAACGTTCGAAAGATTCGCCAATTTGTCGCAAAAGGTGATAAACGTGAAAAACTTTTTTTCTTTTGTGTTTCTTGGATTTGAACGATATCATTGAACACAGAAAAATAAATTTAAGATAAAAAGTTTGTCATTGAATTAGCTCTAGAAAAATTGGAAAAGAAAGTTATTTTAATAAATGACTTCCTTAACCAGATGATCAATCAACAAAATAATCAAATAATGTCGTTTTCCAAAAACCAAATCGGGAGTGAGTTTTTATGTCAGATCTGACAGATAAAGACTCCAAATCACTCCCAAACATGTTCCAAAATGCGGTTTGGAGACACATTTTGGAGTAATTTTTTCACTCCCGTTTCTGTTTAGGTGCAAGGGAGTGAACACCAACACATAAACAAACTGTCACTGCACTGCTGACTGCTTGTCAAAGCAAGCCGCAGTTTCTATTTATTTTTTGTCAGCTCACAAAGCACGCGATAGTTTAATAAATTATCTTCAGAAGACCATTAAATAATTTTTAAAATTAAAGTGAATGATTTTTAGTCTTGTTTTCTGCTTTAACATGAAAGAAAAAATCTAGCAAGCTAACCACTACCAATGCAATCACTTCAAATCTGTCACTTCGGTTAAAACGAATTCCAAAATAAAACGAAAAAGGAGTGAAAGAGTGAATTTGTTTTTGGAAAACGACATAAGTGAAGAGGTCGCACATTTAGAAGATTTTAAAAATGAAAATGAAATCACTTTGAATGTAGACAATGTGGTACCTAATCCTTGGTGTTATTTGTACTTAAAATACAAAAAATATTCTTCTGCTACCCGTGGCATGATAGTTATCATGTTAACCTGTTACGTGGGAGGTTCGTGGTTCGAATCGCAACAGAAGCCAAACATATTTTTCCACTAGTATCGTCTTTCTCGAGGAATTGGCAAGTCCTTTCATTGGAATGAACGCTTTGTCGATAAACCGTTTGGATTCGGCAGAAAATTGTAGGATCTCTCTATTCCCTCATAAGGTATGGTTGATGGAAATACGCTAGACCACAGGGAATCCCACTTTGTTGCGGAACCTTTTTTTTTTTTTAATTATATTATTCTTCTGCAGTCGTGAAACTATTTTAAATATGGACGTGTCATGTCGTTTTCCAAAAACCAAATCGGCAGTGAATTGGAGAGTTTTTATGTCAGATCTGACAGATAAAGTCTCCAAATCACTCCCAAACGTTTTCCAAAATGCGGTTTGGAGACAACTTTTGTAGTGATTTTTTCACTCCCGTTTCTTGGGCTAGATTCCGCAAGAGTGAGTATAAAAAACTCACACTCACGGCCCTCTGAAAACTCACTCTCTGAAAGACCGTGAGTAAATTTGAAAGATAGTGTACACGTCTTATGTCAAAAAAAACTCACCTTCACTCTTGCGGAATCCAAATTAGAGTGTGTGCACAATTTTTCGTGTACATATTTAAAATTCACTCTTGCGGAATCTAGCCCCTGTTTAGGTGCAATGGAGTGAACACCAATACATAAACAAACTGTCATCTGACTGCTTGTTAAAACAAGCCGCAGTTTCTATTTAATTTTTGTCGGCTCCAAAAGCCCGCGATAGTTATTAAATTTTCTTTGGAAAACCAATAAATAATTTTTAAAATTCAAGTGAACGATTTTTAGTCTTGTTTTCTGCTTTAACATGAAAGAAAAAATCTAGCATGTTTACCACTACCAATGCAATTACTCCAAATCTGTCACTTCGCTTAAAACGATTTCCAAAATAAAACGAAAAAGGAGTGAAAGAGTGAATTGGTTTTTGGAAAACGACATCAATTAGCACCCACGGTGTAGTTGGTGTTTCAAAACATTTTTGAAAAAATATCTCACAATACTTTTTTGAAGCTCTAGGCCGCATTTTAAGTAATATGAGTGAAAAAAAAATGCGGTGCAAGTGGTGCAGGTTGGTGTTACACCGCATATTTAAGAAGTTCTCAAAGAGAACCGATTGCAGTCGTTTCAGTTGAAAATCTCCCGTCTCCTGGCGTTGCCAGAGCTCGTGCTAATTTGAAGATGTAAACAAACAATAATTCCATAAAGTGTCTTATTTGAAGGCAAATTGTTACAATAATAGCTAAAGAATTAATTGTTTAAAATTATATCATTTGGGTAAATATAAAAAAAAGTGAAGTGGAGACTGGGTTTGTGGCCCAAAAATTCAAGCGCACCTATTTTCGCTTTATTTGCTTCTTCATTCTAACCGTGACAAAGATGAAACGAAAAAAAAAATTACTATAAGAGTATGGTGGTTGGTCGTGTATCTATTATTCGAGATAACTCTGATTGGTACCAACTTGGCGGTTCCAGCTGTTACAACTTTAGTGCACCTCAATTTTGCTTATTATACTTCCTTGTCCAACCGTAGATTACCTTTTAAACTAGTAAGTGCGAGTGTTGGCAAAGAAACGAAGAACAATAGAACAACGCTATAATGCTCTGCGAGTAATGACTGACTGCTGGAATCTCAGCGTTCTGTCAGAGCTTATGGGGAATATCACAGGGGATGAATTCCACTTACAGAAACAACGTTGGACTTCAACAGTCAGAAAGCAGAGACCTTCTATATTATTGGTATTGAAAAAGGGATGGTAGCGGATGAGCTCTTGGCAAGTCAATAGCAGTTCTTAAACAAAAATTTTTATGCCACAATGTACCCAATATACATATCAAAAATCCTATTGAACCTTAACAGGAAAACTCTTAAAACTTTCACTTTAACGGCCACTTTTCTTTTAAAAAAAAAATCATCTACTCCAAATGACTTTGGCAGTAGATCCAATCTGCCGACTATGCCCCGAAAGTGAATAAACATCTGAGTCTCCTGGAATCAAAAGCAACGTATTCCAATGGTTGTTTTCAATAAAATCAAATTTATTCTACTTTTAACTTTTATCAAAACCACTAAAACAGTTAGATTTCAAGATTTTCTAAATTCTCGTCACTTAAAACCTTTTTTTTAATATCTCAAAAATAGAAAAACTACAATACGTTGACTTTGAATCTAGGGGACACATTCTCTGCACATCACTACAGAATTTCCAGCACTTTTCCGCCTTAGAAAGCGGATGCTTGATCACAAGATTATTCCTTTGGATAAACTCAAACACCCCACAGAAAATAATCAATTTCTAGTCCCATTCAGGAGCAAAAGAACTGCTCTGAAACTACGCATGGGTTGGCACAACGGGGGTCTAATATCAGTGATCAGTTACATCAGTGATCGAGTGAGTGAGTACTAATTTTCTTCAAAATTCGCTCTTTATTCCACAAGATCAGTCTACTGTACGTTTATCGACTCCAATTCGCTCAAATACTGATGAAAGAATGTCAAATTGTGGTACGAAAATGCTTGACAACGTGAGAAAGTAATGCCAAAAACATATAATTTAGTCACGTATTACTCGATCACATGTGCGGTAATTCGGCCCCATGTTTCGACAAGACACCGCAATGCCCAGAGCTGAATAAGCTCAACCCGCAACATAAATCTAATCTAATCTAAACCAAAATTCCCAAAGGACCTAACTCTCGACGTCGGGTTTTGTGCCTTATGCGTGGGATTAACGACTCAATCTCGTAAAAAACATCATTTTTCTTTGCAAAATTTAAAAGCCCCGCAAAAGATTTAGACTCTTTCGAAAGAAAGTTGAGCCTCATTTCTTTCAGCCGTAAAATTTATTTTTTTTTCTTTTTTTCTATTTAGAATGATACAGATGTAGGTGTCCGCATTAGGCGCCCTAGGTCACTGTATTGCACCGGAATTTTAATAAGTTTACACAGTTTCAGCCATATCGGCTGTTTTAGGCAAAAAATGTCCTCGCGAAAGGCGATACCCGTGGAAAAACAGCAAGATATTTCTGGAATTCGAACTTAAAACTCCCACGTGATAGGTAGGCATGTTAACCTTTCGCCACAGGCACCACATTTTCATGGTGGATTTTAAAAATGTTAAGATCACTTCCGTAATCAAATAATATAAGAAAAGTTCTCCGAATGAATTAGATTAGGACTACCAGCCCTATTCTGCTATTCATCGGGGGGAATTTTTCTTGAATTTTCACTAATCACTATTCTGCTATTCATTCGAAGTGAATCTGTGTATACAGATTGTGTACACAGATTCACTTCGAATGAATAGCAGAATAGTGATTAGTGAAAATTCAAGAAAAATTCCCCCCGATGAATAGCAGAATATGGTTGTACATGAAAGACTGTAAATGCTATAGTGCTACCTTTCTCGAAATAATTAAACCTGCAACTCGACGTTACGAGTGCTTCCGGTTGTTATCTTGTCAGAGCATTCTGCTACTTTCGACACCAATGTCTTTTCAAGAACTCTGCAACATGGAATTTCATTGCTACATAGTTTCCAAAATTTTCGTCATGCTTGAATACTTCAACTGCTACTTGCTTACCTATTTACTGACTATTGTGTCTATATCAAAAGACGTCTTTTCCTCCTTCTGCGTGTAATATGCCCGCGTGTGTCCTTGGGATCTAGCAGCAAAGAACAATGACCTAGCTGAACTAGATTCACAGCAAGAAAACCCTCTATTTGCCTTAGTTTCCTTCAAACAACACACAAAACAGGTTTTTGTCTTCTATGAGGCGTGCTGAATTTGCATACAAAATTCCCTTGCTGATTCACTCCACTCTAATGAGTTAAAGTCTTTTTGAAAAAACATATAAAAGCCGTTGTAATTGGTACAATTGAACAGCAAATACCTCAACTTGTTAAATGAATAATCAACTCTAGCAATAGAAAGTTCGTCAGCATGATTCACGCCTCTCAAATAGCAAAGCCTTCTGCTAATGTGATGGATAACGAGCCAAAACACTTTTCTGTTTATAATTACAAAAATTTATGGAAGTTTCCTGTTTTGAAAAAGAAAAACCAAGTGGGATGGCCATCTACATCCGACTCTGGTCTAATAGCTCAAAATAATCGAAAGGATTTTTGTTTATTTTAATAAATAAGTGGCATTCCCATGGTTTTGGGTAGATTTTCTTGTTTCAGCATCAATGTGCTGAAGAGAAGACCACAAAGACCCCTGCTGTTTTCCATTCAAGACAAAAATTCAAATGAGATTTTCTATCCATCAGCGATCGCAACCCCTACGACGAATGTACACAGCAACAGCAGCAGCAATTGGATAATTGCAAATTATGCCCCTATTCATCGAAGCAAAGAGGAAAGCACTTCGACTTCGCAGTCGTCGTCGTCTTTAGCAACAACGACCACTTTGTCCGGACTCCTCCTTCTGCTTCTTCTACAACTAATACCTTGCTGCTGCTGCTGCTACTAGTGCCACTGTGCAGTTCTGGCCAGTGTTCTTCTTTTTCTTCGTTCTTGTTTCGATTGTTTGATGTTCCCTTAGCCTAACTGAAATTCTGTTTATCCAGCTGCCATAGTGTGAAGCTTCAATTTTAATTCTTTTCAACCAACAATTTTTTTTTTTTTACTAAATTTACCTTTTGAATTATGAGACGGCGATGTAGACTACGACGGACGACGACGACGACGATGAAGACGATGATGATGGTGGTGGTGGTGCTCTGCCGATTGCTGCTACAATGCGTGTTGTTTGTGGGCTTCGGGCTTTTCGATCGTTGTTTGGGTAAATTATTCCAAATATGATGGGAAATATCACGAAAAATAAGAAAATTTATTAATTCACTAGCACCACATTGAGAGAAGCGAATAGGAGAAACAAATAAAAGAGCACTTTTCACTTAAATTTTCCTTATTTATGCGTTGGGAAATCGAAAAAAGAATTCTTTCCGAGCACGAATGCACTTCATTTCTTTTTATTTTTCCTTTTTGTTGTGGAGAGCTTAAGACTTTTATTTTCTTTCTGCTCAATGGTAATTCGATATTCTTTTCTTATTTTGGAAATTTTTACTCACTGAATATACATAAAGGCACTCGAGGAAATAGCTGCAATTTCTTGTTTGAATGAAAATTGTAGAGGAGAGTTAACAGAATATTTTTTTTTTTTTCGTTGAAATGGTTTTTCTACACACGCACTGAAACTTTGTGGGATTTGGGGATGGGAGCGGCAACACAAGGGGATACACGAGCTTGATGAAATGTATTTGTTTTAAACGCGAACTGATGTTTAATTAGTCGAGAGTTTTTCGTAGTCTTTTTTGCTTGAATTGAATAGTAGTGCTGCGCTGCATGATAGGTGAACGCTACAAATGGTGGACTTTTGGGAATTTCATTTGACAAACGACAACGAACGGAGCGCCCAACAAGCAAAGTGACACTGGAAGAGCAATGGCTCTTATTTCTTGACTGGAAAAATAGAGGTGCGATGCTTTATGGATGTCGGCAACACTGTTAAAAAGGTAAGACAGTGTTTAAGGGAGTGTGTCGACTGTATTCATTTATTTTAGTTTTTAAAAGTGAGTTAAGGAATGAGAATCTAATCTAATTTATGCGTTAGCCACAATCGACAATAGCACTCAAAAATGCTGACGCCCCATATTAACTTTTACACTAGACAGAATTGTTCAAATATTTAAGGCTATAATGAAATAGCTTTCTTTCAATAATAATTGTTGAAAGTGAAATTACATGAAACAATCTTTTGACGATGGAAAATAATTTTAAATTTTAAATTTAAATTTAGCTTATCACTTAGCAATTTGTTTAGCGTAAAAGTTAAGAACAAAAATCATATTGATTTCAATTTAAGAAAGCAATTTTTTTGAATTTAAAAATAAAGCCTGAACTACATCGAAACACATCTGAAAGACAGTTCTTTCAACACTAAACTCTTTTTTGTTTTTATACAAAACTCATTCGAAATGTCAATGTTGCTTCTGTTTTTAAATTTCAAACACAGTTTTACATCATTACAAGCTATCGAAAACATCGGAGATATTTTATTGGCTTTTTATGCAATAAGTTTATTTAGATAAATTATCTAATATTTTTAATTGCAAATACAAAAAGACCTATTAAATCAAATCTCTATTGCAGTCGCGGCATGGACAGTTGCAGTTGTCAAAATTAAATTATACAGCAAAATTTGAGAACAGCCCAGTTCACACTGTACAATTAGTTGGACAGACTTCGTTTGATGGATGTTGGATGGTCTGATGTAGTTTTCGTTCACACCTATCAAGCTTGCCGTCCAACTTTATGTCACATACCCTTCCACTCCATCCAACTTCTAGATTTTCAAAAATTTTTGAAAACCATCCAACAAATTGGACAAGCGGTCGTATGAAGAGTTCACACTATTGTAATGAACACCCAACATTTATACCAATTTCCTAATCGAAAACGTTTAACCGAAAACACAACTGGCAACACTATAATGGAATGGTATAAAATGACAGGCATTGCTTGTAAGCCAGTGTGTGTGAGTGTAGAGATTTTTGACAGCAAATGTGGAAACCATGGAGAAGAAACTGGAACGCTCTAGATGAGTGTTGTTCTATATAAATAGGACCGCTGACGCAACGAGCAGTCAGTTCTGATTATAGAGTGATAAAGTTAAGAGTGAATTGTTGTGAACAAGTGATAGTCCAAAAGTCGAGTTGAGTTCAAATAAAGTATTGATACTGAATAAAAGTGGTAGAAATAAATTGAAAAGTGAAGTTTTATTTTAGCGAACTAAGCGCACGTTACATTGGTGTCAGAAGTGTAAATAAAACTTATTTGATAAAAAAAAAAAAAAAGAAAAAAAAAACTAGTTAAGTGCAAAAAAAAAAAAAAAAAAGTTAAATACAGTGAAAATGGGTAAGTTGTTGGAAGAGCTCAACTGCACTGAGCTTAAAAATGAGTTAGGTAAGCGAAATCTTTCTAGAGCGGGATCGAAGAATGAGCTCGTCCTGCGCTTGCGCAACTATTTGGAACAGCAAGGGGAAGACGTAAGCACTTTTGTTTTTGAAACAGAAGTGGAAAAAGAGGAAGAAAGTGAAAGTGTAGATTTTTCTAGTATGATGAAGCTTTTATTAGAACAACAAAAGAAGCTGATTGAAGAGCAACAGCAGAATATTCTCGAACGTCTGGAAGAGCAACGAAACGATCAAAAGAAGGAACAGCTGAATGTTCTCGAACAACTTGAAACACAACGAAACGAGCAAAAGAAAGAACAGCAGAATGTTCTCGAAGAACTTGAAACACAACGAAGCGAACAAAAGAAGGAACAACAGAATATTCTCGAAAGACTTGAGGCGCAACAGAATGTTTTAGAAGGTCAGAAAAATATTCTAGAAGGAAAATTGGGTAACATTGAGAAAAATGTATGTGCCCTTGACGAACGAGTTGAAGGTGTGGAAAAACAGCTTTCTGTTGTAGAGAATCGTTTGGAAAGCCGATGCGATAACCAGTTCTCTGTTCTGTCCAAGGAATTAGACCAAATACGGAAAATAAAAATTCGAGAATCTGCTGGATAGTTTGCAAGGAAAAAGGAGATGAAACCCCCAACATTTGATGGGCAGTCTTCTTGGCCAGTCTACAAGAGACAATTTGAGGCAGCCGCGACAACAAATGGCTGGGATGACGAAGACAAGTACATTGCACTGACTCTTGCTCTTAGAGGACCAGCAGCTGAATTACTTCAAACAGTTCCAGCTGGTAAGAGTGGCGATTTCAGTTCTCTCGTGGCAGCTATAGATAAACGCTTTGGCGATAGCCACTTGAAAGAAGTCTTCCGAGTCCAACTCAATAACAGAGTCCAGAAAAGGGGTGAAAGTCTACAGCAGCTCCAAGCAGACGTCGAAAGACTGGTTCACCTGGCATACCCGGATGCTGGAGAAAAAATCATCAACCAGCTTGCTGTTGAGTCCTTCATCCGTGCCATTTCGGATATAAATCTTCAGAGGTCTGTGCGAACTGCTAGAACACGTACTCTTTCCGAAACTTTAGCATTCGCATTGACAATTGAAGCAGCAGAACAGGCTTCTCAGGGAGTACATCGACTTAGAGAAGCCATAGTCGAAGAGTGCTCGTGCCATAGAGCTGAAATACAAAAGAACCAGCGGAGCGGACTAGCAAGATGTTGGAACTGCAACAAGACCGGGCACTTACAGCGTCAATGCCGACTACCACCAAATAAAGCCGGTTGTCAACATTGTGGAAGCAAGAGATCCAACCCAGAACAAGGTAACAACAACACCAGCGTTACGTATCAGCCGAGGCAGAGACTGGTTTCTTGTATCGATGGCCCCAGAACCACCATCCAGGTCTCTCAGACCAAACGAGACAACAAAAGTCTGACTGTGGAAACTACTATTAACGGGAACAAACATGTGGCTACCATCGACACCGGTGCCACAGCTTCCATAGTACGTCGAGACCTGGTAAAGACGACGTGGCTTCATAACACCAATAGCTACCGTCTAAGAACCGCAACGGGAGAAGCAGCAAGAGTATATGGAGAAGTGTGTCTTAAGATCCGACTGGCCGATCTAATGTTTACTCATCAATTCCTGGTGGCAGATATATGTGACGAGTGCATCATTGGAATCGACTTTATGAAACAGCACGGAGTTATTTTGGACATCGGTAACCAGGTTTTGAAGTACCAAAATAAGGAACTTCCAATGACCTATTCGAACGAAAGTACGTCGACACTGAGGACTGTCATCACGGAAGATCTGATTCTGCCTCCTTCTTCTGAAGTGTTCGTTTGGACAAAACTGGAAGGTGAGTTTGGAAGCCTTCGATACCTAATGGTGGAACCAGACCCAGAGTGTTCCTCCCAAAGCGTCATCATTGGGAAAACACTAGTAGCACCGAAAAACAAAATGGTCCCCGTACGATTGCTAAACACCAGACCGTACGATGTAAGGTTGAAGAAAGGAGAAGTCGTTGGACGTTGCGAATCGGTTGCAGCAATTACGAAGATCACAGACGAAGCCCCGAGAAAAACTATAACTCCGGAGGAGCTCAAAACCATCAGAGCTAAAATACTGTATTCATCCAACCTTGATCACCAACAAACAAGGATGGCGGAAAATCTCCTACAAGAGTACACTGACATCTTCGCATCGGCAAAAGGGCAATATGGTAGGACACAGTTGGTGCAGCATCGCATCAACACAGGAGATGCAAGACCGATTCGTCAGCCCGCAAGACGCCTTCCACTGGCCAAACAAGGTGAGGTTGAGGAAATGATAACAACAATGAAGAAGGACGGTCTTATCGAAAATTCCAAAAGTCCTTGGGCGTCACCAGTGGTTCTAGTGAAAAAGAAAGACGGAAGCACTCGTTTTTGTGTGGACTACCGAAGGCTGAACGATGTGACTAAGAAGGACAGCTATCCTCTGCCGAGAATCAGTGATACCCTGGATGCCATGGAGGGAGCCCAGTGGTTTTCGACGCTGGACTGGCTGATGATCGGGAAAAGACGGCGTTTTCGACAGGTAATGGGCTCTGGCAGTTTAAAGTTATGCCGTTTGGGCTATGCAACGCTCCGGCAACATTCGAGCGTTTGATGGAGTGCGTTCTTCAAGGACTGACGTGGAAAGCGTGCCTTGTCTACTTGGACGATGTCATTGTTTACGGGAAAACATTTGACCAACATTGCAAGAACCTAAAAGCCGTGTTTCAGAGACTTCGAGAGGCTAACCTTAAACTGAATCCGGAAAAATGTGCACTTTTCAAAACCGAAGTTAAGTATTTGGGACACATCATCTCTTCCCAAGGAGTGAAGACTGATCCTGAAAAAGTTGACTCCGTCAAAAATTGGCCAACACCACAGGACAAACATCAACTCCGAAGCTTTCTTGGTCTTGCCACATATTACCGATGATTTGTTAAGAACTTTGCTGGAGTTGCAAAGAGTTTGCATCAGCTCACCGAGAAAGGGAAGCAGTTTAAATGGTCAGGTGAGTGTGAGAAATCTTTTCAGGAACTCAAATACCGCCTCTGTAACGCCCCAGTGCTGGCACATCCAACACCTGGGAGAACATTCATCATCGATGCTGATGCAAGCAACGTTGGAATCGGGGCGGTACTATCCCAAGTGCATGATGGCGAAGAGAAAGTGGTGGCATATTACAGCAAGGTCCTCTCGAAGCCCGAAAGAAACTACTGCGTGACCAGAAGGGAACTTCTAGCTCTTATCTTGGCAACAAAGCACTTCCATAAGTACATCTATGGACAGAAATTCCTTCTGCGGACAGACCATGGTGCTCTGAACTGGCTGTTGAACTTCAAAAATCCAGAAGGTCAAGTCGCAAGGTGGATAGAAAGACTGCAGACTTATGACTACCAGATTCAACACCGCAGAGGAAAGCTGCACTCCAACGCCGACGCATTGTCCCGAAGACCTTGCAAAGAGGATTGCAAGCATTGTAGTCGACAAGAAAACAAAGAAAATATTACCGCTCAGCGACTAAGAGCTGACCCCATATGCGGATGGAGCAATGAGGAAGTGAGGACCGCTCAACAGGAGGATCCAGATATCGAACCCATTCTCGCATGGAAAGAAAATGAAGAGAAACCTGAATGGGGAGACATTTCTGACCGGAGTCCAGTTCTCAAAGCCTATTGGGCACAGTGGGACTCACTATATGTGCAAGAAGGTGTCCTCAGGCGAAGATGGGAGTCCGTTGACGGTAAATCATATGTGATGCAGCTGATCGTACCGCAATCGAAAGTCAGTGAAGTTCTTCGGGAGATGCACGACGGACCTTCTGGAGGTCACCTGGGAGTTAACAAAACACTGGAGAAGGTGCGACATCGGTTCTACTGGTTACATGCTAGAGACGACGTGGAGAAGTGGTGCCGAACATGTGACAAGTGTGCTGCAACCAAAGGACCTGGTAGGAAGATTCAAGGTAAGATGCATCAGTACAACGTTGGATCGCCTTTTGAGAGGATTGCAGTAGATGTGGCTGGGCCTTTTCCAGAGACCAACGCTGGAAACAAGTACATTCTGGTTGTAATGGACTATTTTAGCAAATGGCCTGAGGCGTATGCCATCCCAAATCAAGAAGCCAAAACGGTAGTCGACCAGATTGTGTTTAACTGGGTAAGTAGGTTTGGCGTACCTATGGAACTCCATTCCAACCAAGGGAGGAACTTCGAGTCAAACATCTTCCAAGGAGTGTGCGGACTACTTGGCATCAAGAAGACCAGAACCACACCGCTTCATCCACAATCTGATGGGATGGTTGAAAGATTCAACCGGACCTTGAAAGAACACCTCACCAAGGTCGTAGGCGACTACCAAAGGGACTGGGATAGGCACGTACCGCTATTCCTGATGGCCTATAGAAGTGCAGTACATAGCTCGACAGGACAAACACCATCTGACATCCTGTTCGGGAAAACCATGCGGCTGCCCAGCGAACTTAAATTTGGATGCCCCACAGAGGAGCCACAGGACACGAACGAGTATGTGGATGACCTCAAGGAGAGACTCGCTGACATCCATAAAAGAACAAGGGAACGGATGAAAACCTACAGCGACCGGATGAAGACACGGTACGACACAAAAGCGACAACGGCAGGATTCCAAGCAGGAGATCGTGTGTGGCTTTATAATCCTCATCGTCAAAAGGGATTGTCACCGAAACTTCAGCAGAACTGGGAAGGTCCTTATACTGTTGTCACGAGGATTAACGACGTGGTTTACCGCATCCAAAGAGGATTAAGAGGCAAGTTAAAAGTAGTTCATTGTGACCGGCTGCATCGATATAGTGGCGAGGCTGCAGATGGAATTATTCGGGACGAACAATCTTAAGGAGGGGGCAGTGTAATGAACACCCAACATTTATACCAATTTCCTAATCGAAAACGTTTAACCGAAAACACAACTGGCAACACTATAATGGAATGGTATAAAATGACAGGCATTGCTTGTAAGCCAGTGTGTGTGAGTGTAGAGATTTTTGACAGCAAATGTGGAAACCATGGAGAAGAAACTGGAACGCTCTAGATGAGTGTTGTTCTATATAAATAGGACCGCTGACGCAACGAGCAGTCAGTTCTGATTATAGAGTGATAAAGTTAAAGTGAATTGTTGTGAACAAGTGATAGTCCAAAAGTCGAGTTGAGTTCAAATAAAGTATTGATACTGAATAAAAGTGGTAGAAATAAATTGAAAAGTGAAGTTTTATTTTAGCGAACTAAGCGCACGTTACACTATCAAGCATTGGTTTGTCAAACCTAGGTTTGTCCAACCAATTGTACAGTGTGAACAGGGCTAATACCAGCATCGACGCGACAAAAAAACGCCGAGTTTTTATAGATTTGTATTGTTGCGAACTAAAAAATAATCATGTCGATTATGGAATCCGCAATAATCTATTCCCGCGGATTTCATCCGATCTGCAAGGCATCCGCATCCGCATTGATTTCAATTATTGAATCCGGCGGATGAACTGCAATATCGATCCGCAACACCACCTTACATTACCCTAAACCATTTGTCAGCTGGTTTTTTTTGACATTTTTGTCATTCTCCATGCAATAAAAAAACTGGTATGTATAAATTCATCATGTTGTTGGCACTCGAAACACAGAAGGAATATGCATTTTTTAATGTTAAAAGTAAAAATAGTTTCATCAAAGTGAAACAGTTTGTCATGGATTATTCAAATTCTCAAATTGAATCGGGGATTTCGGTACGTAAAGTGCTAAATATAAAGAAAGCAAAATTTGTTTGATAGACCCAAGAAATTCTTACTAAATTGGATGCCGGACCAATTCCAAATTTTGTGACAATTATTTGGTCTAGATTCTATACGGCTAGACTTACAGAAACGAGTATCCAGTAGCAGCTGCAATGTTTCAAGGAACAAGGTGAGGATCTTATTTTCATATATTCGGCTTCAATAATCCAAAGGTTCTTTCGTTCTATTTAAGGGTATTCTGTTCTATATTGTCACAAGCCATGGCGCAGAGGTTTCATAACTTGGTTCTTCTACCAAGAGTTCGGGATGGTCTTAGTGAATACAAGAAGCTCAATGTACATCTGTACAACGCCTTGAAGAGAGCGCTTTTCAAACCCGCTGCTTTTATGATTGAGCTGCCTCTGCTTGAATCCAGTGACTGTACCCTGCGGAAAGCCATTATTTTTTTCATTTGAATATTCCTCGAAAAGAGATACGCCCTGCCATACCGAGTTGTCGATGCTGCTGTCTTCCATTTCCTAAGATCCGAAACAGACAAACGAGTGATGCCTGTTTTGTGGCATCAAAGCCTTCTAACATTTGCCCAGCGACACAAGAACGACATATCCTCTGACCAGAAGGAAGCTGTACTGAATTTGCTCAAGTGAGCTAAAACTATTTTGTTTAACTGGTGTTTCAGTCCTAACATTCCTTTTCTTCTATTAGGACACACACGCATCCAAAAATAGCACCGGAGGTTAAACGAGAATTATTTGCTGTATGTCGCGACGTTGAAGGAATGGAATGTGATAACGCAAAGGAAGTAGTTCCAATGGAACAGTATACAGATGAAGATGTAAATTTTTCTTAGTCTTGTTTTTCTATTATTTAAAAAAAAAACTTTGTTTGTAATTGTGGCTGCAGTTTTTTGTATATTTTGTCAAAATGTTTGTTTCCTAAGAATTGTGGACTAAATGCTTGAACTCTTCCTATTCAGTGCTTAGTTGTTTGCCGGTTGCGCTACGTAGGAGATTCAACTCTGTGGCTCGAACCACATTGTTCTCTTCTCTTACAAAGTTTTATTTTTTCCAAAACAAACCAAACGCACACGATATAAAGAACAAAATTATTGGGAAGTTCTTCGTAAGACGTAAGAAAATGAAAAACGGTGAAAATTAATAGAAAAAGGACAAAACCATTTCACTCCCAGTATATTAAATTTCATAAATTATTTTACAATCAAAATCTATTCTTCAAATTATTATTCAAGTTTCCATTGGAATTGGCAAAACTTCCTCGGTAGCCTCGAACTTATGAATTTTCGTGTTCAGTGGTTCCCAGTTTGAAATCGTAGTTCAGCTAAAATAATGGACCATCAGCACATCAGCACAATACAAAAAAAAAACAATTCAGTATTCCCTACCTTCCTTGTGCCCTTTTGGTTGAACAGCTCATAGATCCTCAAATAATCACAGGAATCCTTGCAGTTATCGAAGTTAAACCAAGCCTTATTAAATTCATTTCTTATTCAAAACAATGAACATTCGCTTTTTATCCGCAACAATTTTGGTGCGGATGAGAAACGTCAAAAATTGTATGGACTGCGGATGAGCAACGGATTCGGTAATACGACTTTTTTAACCTGTATTATCAACAATCTTTCACTTCCACAACGTCGGATTCAGTGCGGGCTCGATAATAGCAAAAATATACAAACTCGTGCGGATCGCTTCCGCAGTCCATTTTTCGGATTCTATAATCGGGGTGAATGACAACAGCGTTTCTTCTGCTGCGCGCAATAGCAAAAACAATTTGGTTTGGTAGGTCCTTTTATCATACTAAACCGGTCGTTTTCCTTTTTACTTTGTGTTTGGATGAAAGTTCAGACTAAACAAAGAAACATTTTAAAAATGACGGTATTTTTACAAGAAGTGGCTTCCGGCTGTGTAGAATGACGCAGCCATATCAAATTTCGAAATACTTTTCTAAAGTCTTATGCACTTGCCGACATTTTTGGCTCATCATACCAACCAATTTGTGTTAGTAAATCTTAGCAAATTTTGGTACATATATACATTTATATACAAATTTTTTTCAACCTTTCAATCATTTCCCGGTCCATGTGTTTCACGAAAACTCATATTTTGATATCAACTTTTTACACAAAAAGTAAAGTTTAAGTTTGCAGCTCATGTAACACTACCCTTACAGCATTGCCATCAACCACTCTAGTCATTCTTGTATTCTTGACAACAACCACTACTTGACAATTGACATTCGATAGGCAGGCTGCATTCTGCATGTGGATTTGTTTTTAGGATTTGATTTTTGATAACATTCCACCCAAATTTTAAAAGTAAATAGTCCCCAAACCTTTTGTTTGTTTGCATTTATTTTACTATTTGCTTCTTTTCTAGAGATGGGTGTTCGAGGATTAACAAGTTTCATCGCCCGACATGCTGAACTTTACCTCAAACCACATGAACTCCATGACTGTAGCTTGGTCATCGACGGCGACAATCTAGCATGTAATTTGTACAAGGACGTATCGGGGAAAAATTCAGCTTTCGGCGGTGATTACGATTCCTTCTACCGAACTGTTGTGGAATTCTTCCATGTCCTTAGTGAGTGCAACATACGTGCGTATGTCCTAATGGACGGTGGTTATGAAAAGAAAAAACTACGTACAGTTTGGCAGCGCCTTCGTGGCAAAGTTGCAGGAGTCAAGCGTATAGATCCACTAAATTCACACAGCATATTCCCTCTTATGATGCGAGAAGTCTTTGTTGATGCATTAAACGATTGTGCTGTTCCAGTAATGAGATGTGTCTTCGAAGGAGACGATGAGTTGGCTGCACTTAGCAGAAAATTAAATTGTCCGGTCCTCAGTTATGACTCTGATTTTTACATCCACAATGTGAAATATATACCGTTGGTTACCCTCACCGTAAAGGCACACAAAAAGAAAGTGAGTCAAAAGAATCTGCGCAAGGAAGCTAAACTCACTAAGAGCAGTGCACGGCACCTGGAGAAACGCACAAAAGCGCACAAAATAGTCAAAGAGATACAAGTCAATTCTGAAGATCGAAAAGCACCATCATCCGGAAAAACTTACAAATACCTTGACTGTTGCATGTACAAAGTTGAAAATTTAGTTGAGCGTGGATCACTCAGCAGGGAAAAACTTCCACTCTTTGCTGCCCTGCTAGGCAACGATTACATACCGCGGACTGCTTTTAAGTCTTTCTTTTCTCAAATGAAGAAAAGCGGTGGTATGGGGAAGAAATCCGGGAGACTTCACAAGCGTATTCAGAAGATTATTCAGTGGCTGAAGCATGAAACACTTGACTCGGCTTTGGAGAAGATCCTAGGAACTTTGAAACAGGTAAAAAGGGTTGATAAGTAAAGTTTTTAGTTGATTTTTTTTTATCAATTGCAGCCCCAAAGGAACCGTCTTCTGGCGCAAGTGAAAGGCGCTGTTGAAGGATATTCAACTGAAAGTTGCGTTTCATATGATTTTTTAAATTCTTACTACGACAACGATGACACCGAAGAAAGTTCGTATAGTGAAGATGATTTAGAATCAGATGAAGAGTCAGCAGAGGAAGAAAAAGAACCGGAAGAGTTGGCAGAGAATGAAAATCAGAGCGACGAGGACGAAAACACCGCACTTAACGATGACGTTTCTGAAGAGGACGATGAATTGCCTGTTGAAGCAGAGTCAAACTGCGTTTCTGAAGAATCTGAATCTTCCGATGACATGGATAAGAATGATGATGATGATGATGAAGCTAGCAGCACCGATCCCACCGAGTTTTTGCCGCAGTGGTTCAAAGATCGCCTCTATCCCGCACACCTGCCACGTTTTTTTGTAGACTTGGCTCATCTCAGAATCTACATCAACAACCCACAGATCGAACATTTCCCATTCAACGACTGCAACGAAATCGGGCTTCCTATTCTCAAACACATATTTGCCTTACTCTACTACGTCGAAGGTGGCGATGAAGATAAAATTTTCAAAGCAGAACCGCCAGCAAAGAAAAAAGATGAAACCACCGAAGAAGAAGTTGTGCCTTATTTTCGCTACGTTACGCGGCTAACACGCGTGACAAACATCCACACCGTCAGATATCCTTTAGGGCCACCGCCTGAAACTCCATTCTATCCAGCGAAACCCGACCCAGAACTCTTCAAGTGTGTTTTTCGGAATTTGAAATTAGATTGCGACAAGCTCTTCAATGAAATCAATCAAATTCCTTCTGATCTCCGTTTATATTTTCTCTCTATGGTCTATTGGATTCAAAAGACACCACATGCTGACCTCCTCCATTTGCATGCCCTTCTCATATGCCTCGTGGTTCTTAGAACTGTCGATTCCAAAGTCGAGCCCATTCGAGATGCTCGTGCCTTTCAAAAGCAGTTCGGCAACATCATCAAAAAGGAAAAACTCCTCTGGAACAAAGAACAAGAAGAGGGCGTCGTTAAAGAGATGCGCCCTGAGATCAAAAAACTATCCCCTCCAGACAGAATGAAGTTCGTCTCAAGAGTGGACTGCATTTTGGTGCAGGAGAACCTCTTGAAACACTTTCACATGCAAGAAGTGTTTAAGAAAAAATACGATGATTTCTCAACAACGGTCCTCCATGGCTTTTCAGAGTTTCAATCGGTTGTTTTCAATCTTCACGGTCTCAATGGATTACTGGGAAGGATCTATGAGAGCCCCAAAATTGGTCAATCGTATTGCGGGGTGTTTCTGTACAACATGCACGACTTGCTGAGGTCAAGAATTGACCTGAAGTATTTCATCCAGCAACACGTCTTCCGCTACTCGCCGATGGTATTCGATTTGTATGAATTCTTTTGGAACTGGTTTCAGGACTTCATCCCTGACTGGCAGAAAAAGAAAACAGGCGACAGTTTATTGACTGTGAGTAGAAATGTTCTCAGAAAAAGAAAAGCTGCGGCGAAAAAGAAGGCAGCTGAACAAGGTACACCAAAAGCCGAAGATCCCAACGCTGAGATGCTGTCGTCGTCTGACTCTACGACTTGCGATGAAGGTGAACTAGAGAATCTTTTCTACGATTTGAATAATAAGTTCTCATCCTTGTTGCTGAAAAGCTGAATAGAATTTTTTAAGTTAAGAATGTTTGTAATATATGCACATTATCAAAAAATAAAATTAAAAAAAGAATTATATAAAGAAGTACGTGGTGCAACTCTGACTTATAGTCACAAAAATGCGGGCAAACGAGAGGACAATTGTTGTTTGAATAGAAATTACGGATCAACTTCCCTCCACTCCTAATTTGATCGATATTCGATCGAATCAGAGTCGTTTAACAACTATCGGAATAAGGATGCACATCTGGGAACCTCTTTGCTTATTTGAAACTAAGATCAACTTATAAGATGTAGTAGGTATATATAGAAAGTAGAATACGGTTGGATTGCAAAGTTTTGATCTCATAAACTCGATCTCGATCATTAGTAAGAATGTTTGCAAATAGAAGGAGTGGGGCTGAAATATTTTTGTACTTCAACACTAAGTAGAGTTGTAAACTTGTCGTAAAAGTAGTTGAAAACTTGCAGCACTTTTTGAACAATTTAGATCCAAATGTTTTGATTCCCATCTATGCCAAATGTTTTTTGACTCTCCCGAGGAATTGACAAGTCTTTCGGAAAGTCAACACTGCCATTCAAAGTGTCGATGTCGTTCGGAACTGACACAAAATTGTAGAAGATTTTAAACCCCTTTAAAAAACAAAATTGATGAAAATGCACTAGGCAACGGCTTACATATATTTAACTTTTTCGTTCCCAGATATTCATTTGAGTAAAGCGATAGACAAAAGAAGTGAAGCACATTGAGCTGCAATTAATTTGTGAAGTTAAAGTCACCGCAAGGAAATAAGAATGTTCGAAGGTGAAGTGTTGTTCATTTCTGATGAAAAATCTTGGCTATCGGAATTTTCTCCAGCTTCAAAACAACCTCGATTAATTCGCCACTTGGTGTAATTTCCTTGAATTAAACATTGCCAAACGCGAGGCAATAACTTTTCCCATGCAATAAAATGTTATACAGATGGCTCAAAAACAACGGAAGGAACTTGAGCAGGAATTTTTGGACCAAGAGCGAAAATATCAGTACTAATGGAAAGGATGTCAAACATATTCTAAGCAGAAGTCTATGCAATACACAATTGCGCGGAATTAAACATTGACAGGAAATATAAAAACAAACACATTGCAATAACGACGGACAGACAAGCTGCAATTAAGGCCATAAGATCCTACACAATATCTTCAAAACCTCAGTTGCATTTCCAAATTGAACAAACTGGGCAGTAGCAACAAAGGTACAATCTACTGGATACCAGGACATGTAGGAATCAAAGGCAACGAACAGGCAGACGAACTGGCAAAGACTGGAGCCGGATCACCTTTCAAAGGACTGGAACCTTTTCGTGGAGTAACAGAAAGCCACATTAACGAAATCAAAAAGTCGGAGGAAGACAACAGAGTTAAACACTGGTATGACCTAGCCAAAATGCGTCAAGCCAAGCAATTTCAACTCAAAACGTTACAAAGACGCAATAAATCTAAGCAGAAACAATGTAAGAATGCTAGCCGGGTTACTAACCAAACACTGCAGACTAAGAAAGCATCTAAAAGTACTAGGCATAGAGAGCAATGACCAATGCAGATACTGCAACGAACAGGTAGAATCTCCTGACCACCTCTTAGGTGACTACGAAGCTCTATTATATCAAAGGAAGAAGTCCCTAGGATCCTACTACGTAGAAAAAAAGTTTCTAGGCAATTACTTTTTCAATGAACTAGAAGAATTATCAGACACTTCAAAATGCAGCCTGTTAAACTTCACTAAGGCCACAAAATGGT
The DNA here is from genome assembly GCA_949752695.1 of Melanostoma scalare. Classification (NCBI taxonomy): domain Eukaryota; kingdom Metazoa; phylum Arthropoda; class Insecta; order Diptera; family Syrphidae; genus Melanostoma; species Melanostoma scalare. Next base: position 7,810,510 of record OX456986.1, on the reverse strand, counting down.
TAAAAACTGACCAGACATAAGCTCATAGGTTTCTAAGACGTTACAATACTCCAGGGTATCACGATGGATCTACATTGATCTAAGTGTGACGGTAATAAAATCAACCGTCAGCCCATTCTACCTAACCTAACCTACTACGTAGAAGAGAGGGAGCTAAAACTAATAAACCTAACCCAGATACTCAGTTTCATCAAAGGAACTAATCTGGATGAAGCACTTTAAATTAAGGAATACCACTTAAGAAGAAGGGGTACAATAGATCTACAAGCTGGAAGTACAATACAAAACCGTAAATATTCATTCATTCATTCAACTTTTTCTCGAAAAAGTAAAAAAAAAAACCTCCCCCAGATCCTATCATCATCAGATCCTTCCCATAAACCGTGTGCAGCATATTCGTGTTTTAGGTGTTCTCTGTGACGGCGAATTAAATTTTCGCTCTAACATTGACGAAGTCATATCAAGAGCTAATTCCGCCCTTGGTTTTTTCAAGAGACAGCCTAAAGAGTTCCGCAATCCACTTGTCACCAAATCCCTCTATATCGATATCTCCTTGCATCACAGGTATGGGCTCCATATCAAGCGATTCACAGTTCTTCGCCCTTCGAGATCTCTACGAAGTTAGAAACTTTCGCATCCTGCCTCCTTATGTGAATGTCTCGCAATTATTAATCTCCACTCTCTAGAATTCCGAAGGCATGTGTGACATTATCTTCATTCACCGTTTTCTTACTGCTAACGCTGACTGCTCCCCACTTTTAGACTTTATTCCTTTCAACACTAATCCAATAAATGTAAATCATCATCATCCCGCCTTCCTGCTCATCGTACATCCTATGGTCTCAACGAACCTTTAACCCGCAAGCTGAATAAGATTAATTCTGTCCCTTTTCAGCTGCCAGTGAGTAATTTGAACGGTTGAAGTCGCCTTTGGTCAGGTTAAAGAATTTCTTTTAATCGCCCTAGTGGTGGGTCGATAAATAATTAAGACATGGAAGTAAAGAGTTTTGTTCCAGCTGGGAATCATGTGTTTTCAGTTCTTAGGTTTAGATTCTTTGGTTTGCCCTGTGGTCTCCAAAAAGCGATTTTCGAAAAACCTCAACCCGCCCTTAATGTCAAACTGAATGCATTTTGAGCCCTGGTTTTGCCCACAACTAGCTCGAAGGTTTCAGACTTTTGATGGGGCGAGCTCAGGTAACGATCAGGGCTGTCAAATGGCAGGAATGTGATGTGATCCCATAGTTTAGCGTTTGAAGGTATTTTTCCTGTTAAACAAACTTTAACACATTTTACTTTTACATTTACGGCGTGATCTCGAAGGCATAACAACTCGTAACACTTTTCTGCTTTACACTTATTACTGCTTGTGAGTTCCATTTGTTTGTCTGACAAGTTAACTCGATTGATTTCTTTTCTTTTTCGTGCGTTGATGGGTAAGTTTGACTTCTTTTGAACAAGGCGATACCAGTTAAGCCATTCGCATTCGAACTATGTGCTCTGCGAACAAACATAAATGTAAAATCTTCATTGTCCTGCAAAGCCTTTGACACGTATCTATCACTCAAATTCGATTTTTCTTTGTTTTTTTCAATTCTCTTCACCTCGCATTCATTTTTTGTACAATTGCGTGGATGTAAACAATGAAATAAAGAATTTCTTTTCTATGCAAAAGTTTGGGACGACAGTACCATATTTTCCTTAGAATATTTTAAATTTTGCATAAATCGAGAAAACACAATCATAAAGTGGCCCAACAGAGCGAGGAGCCCCAGGGCCTAGCCTATTTCTTACAACCCTGCCTTGTGGGGGAACGGAGAGCATCTACAATTTTCTGCCAGTTCCGAACGGCTAAAGCGCTTTTCATGGCGATGAATTTACTAACGGAGGACTTGCCAATGGGCGATACTCGTGGAAAAACATTTTTACCTCTGCTGGGAGGTCATCGAACTTTCCTTCGTCCATAATTTTAACGTGTTCCATTGTAAGAAAAACTATTTCCACCATGGCGGTTCAGCAAAGAAATGCAGTCAAGTTTGAATGGATTTTCTATATTTTGTTTCTAAAACCTGAAAGATGAATGCCGCCTCGACATGCAGTTTGTGCGTCATTTGGATAATTTTCAGTTTACATCCAATTGCAGTAGTGGTTATCGTTTTGAAATTATTTATTTTTCAATTATCCTATAAATTGTATCGTTTTTTGTTCATATATATATTTTTGTTTTTGTTTTTTTAAAAAAGGAAGTTATTTTCTCTTAAAATAAAGTAAAAGGCAAATTATTGTAATCCATGTGAGGAAATCGAAAGGGAGAGATAGATAGATTGAGATGATGGAGTCAAAAAAGCATCTACACTACGAAATAATCTCGAAATCCTCATCTGAGCCCTCGTCTTCTTTGTTCGCCATTGCTCCAGTCGCACGGAGATGGTTAAGGTCTTCAAAACCTTGAGCAAATTCATTAAACTCGAATTGCTATCTTTTCATTTGATTTTCCAACTTACCTTCTTGATTGGTGCAAGTCATTCCGCTAGCAACACCCGCCGACTTCCATTCAGGCGATCTGGCTTTTGTGATCTCAAATAATGGCTGACTGCTTGAGGGTATAACTTCCGTTTTCAGTTTATCGATTATAACTTCAAAACTTATACGTGATTTGCAAAGGAAGCACTGAGAACAAGCGAAACGAGCATATGTTGAATTGAAGAACGTATGTGAAAACAAAATCTAGTCTTACCACTGCCAGTGATGGATCCATTTGCTGGAAATCAATTCGTCCTGCATACTTTTGATGGTATGTCTCATCTAGATCAGCCTCGTCAATAGAATTCTTATTGCCTACGCTCCCTGAACGTTGTGTTGTGTGTGGATCTAAGAATAAAACTTCATCGTCTACATAGCCAATGAAGTAAAGTGCTTGATTGGGACGACCACCAATCATTCCAACGCTACCGACTAGTTCGAAACATTTTTTCAAGGCAGGCACGTAAATTGGATTGATCGTGTTTAATCCCAAACGGAGAGGAATGATCAGAAGCAGCGGCTTCCAGGTATCATCATTGGTTTCGCTTTCAAGGCATTGGGAGTCTAGGGTTAACATGAGGAGAAGGAGTTTTTTTTGGCAACAAATGAAAGAGATGACTTACATATTTCGTCAGTGACTACGACGTTGTCCATAGCAACATGAACGACTATTGAACACCAGTCATCATAGCGGACAAGTTTCCTGCAAGTAAAGTGATTTTTTGTTCAAATTAAAAGGTGGCATCACGGTCGCGGAATCGTTATATAAACGGAGGCTTAATTAAAAAGTTCTGCAACCCTGGCTGAACAACTTAGTTTAGCTTGAGTCTGTTGTAAAACATTTAAAGGCATGGAATAGCATTTTCAAATTACTGCGAGATAACAGTGCTTTGTTTATTTTTTATTCAATTTGTTCATAGTTCATACGCTTGACTGGTGTTTGTTATTAATCCAAGTCGGTCATCAAACGCTTGCATTTTGTATTTCATAAACGCGATTGTAGCCAGTCACAGAGCGAACAAACGAGATAAAACAGAATTTTGTATGCTCGAGTGGTGTTTCTTCACAACCGTTGAACTCAATGCGATAACTACCGCGTTATCACGTGTCTCAGTAGAGTCACTTTCCCGAAAAGTGAATTAGAAAAACGAAATGGGAGAGTAAAGATAAGACAAGCAAAATGTCACAGCTCTTCTGAAGCATCTGTCCAGCACTCAAAAAGGTAGGCATCTTCTATCAAATTGCACTTGAAAACACTCAATAAAAATCGTTTTACTCACTTTAACACTTGCGCCACCGTATTCGGTCCAAACCATTGACCAACTTTCTTGTCCTCAGAGTCGCCCATTAACGCAATCTGATGAATCGAAAAGAAACTCTTCCTAGAGTCTTCGAAACGATTTACAATCTTCAAATAAGTTGAATCGAAGCACTCTGGCGTCCAGAACCATTCTCTGCCGAGATGTAAATCAATAAGAGCTTGTGCCAGGACCATTTGGCCACAACGCAGCATGCAACCCCATCCCTTGTCGGTGGTGAGTTGGCATTCTCCAAGCGGTACAAATCCTCTGCGATAAGTGCACCACAACTTTGACTGTATATCACGTCTAATAAGTTCTAATTCTGAAAACCAAACTTCTTGAAGGAAACAAAAGGAAAAAAACTCTCCAATATGCCACTAACCTTGAATAGCATTGTAGCTTTTGCCGAGGACCCAAACTGTAGTGTTTGATTTCGGAATATCATCGGGCTCAGCACAGAGACCACCATCTGTGCCTAAATATGTGACGAATACGTTGTCCATCGTCTTGGAAACATTGGTGTAGAGCTCGTACAGACGATCGATCTTTGCGATGCAATAGAATCGCAGTGGCGATGGTAGATGACGATTTCTGTACAAATCAAGAGCCAAGACTACTGTGACTACAATTGCTAGCAATGCCACAACAATGCCCAAAGGGGTGGAACGAATAGCCTCTTCCAGAGACAGGTTGAAGGCAATTATTTTGTGATGTGCGAGTTTTCTTCTTTATTTTTTTTTCCTGAGTGTGGGTGTGCGACCTTCACATATCTTTTTGGGGCCAATTCACTTCTGTGCGAAATGGGAATTTAGTCACAAAGACGATAAGTTCGTTGTTCCTGATCTCTGAATTCTATTATGGCGTTTTCTTTTTTTTTATCAATTTTACACTTTTTTCACGTCGCTGGCTGTAGTAATAAAAACAATGGCAAAGGTAACGTAAAAGAAGAGCAGAAAAACACGAATGAGACCGAGAAAGTAATGTACGTAATGGGCAATGACAACACACAGAATAATAAACGCATAGTAAAATGTCAAAAGTTGAATGACAGTAGGAATGAGGAAATTGTTTTTTGTTGTTGTTTGTCGTGGATGGAATTTTGTTTCTGGAAATAAATAGCGTGAAGATAGGTGCAGTTGTTTTTCTGTTTTCTTAAGGCGGGAGCATAATACGAATTTTTTTTATTGTTTTTTCGAAAGATGAAATTGAATAGAATTATATTATTGTGCTGGATTTACATGCATCTGCTACTACAGAAGTGCAGAAAAGTAAAGAGGGGACGGATAAAGATTATAAAGCACGAAAGTTAAAAAGATAAACAAATACAATTATGGCTGCAGATGAAAAATTATAGGTGCAGATGAACATGTTCATCAAAATCATTTTGTGATGTGTGAGATTCATGTAAATCCACCATTATGCTATGTCCGCACCTGAAGTTAAACTGAATTTCATTCCAGTGCCCCTGTTCTGTAACTATCGCCTTGGCGATAAACGGTGGAAAATGGAACGAAATTCTATAAATTTAGTAGGATTTTGTTCCATTTTCCACCGTTTATCGCCTGCTTTTATCGAGGCGATAGTTACAGAACAGGGGCACAGGATGGTTTGAGTTAACCAAGTAGTGTCCGCATATGAAAAAAAAGTTTTGAGTTTATCTTTTTGTCTTATGCTATGTCCGCACCTGAAGATAACCTGGGTTTCATTCCAGGATGGTTTGAGTTAACCAAGTAGTGTCCGCATATGCAGAAAAGTTTTGAGTTTATCTTTTTGTCTCAAGTTTAAAAGAGACAGACATACAAGTGTGAGCAGAACGTCAACGACGTATGAGAGAATTCATTCTCTCTCCACTCACTTCCACTCTCTTAAATGTCAAATTCAATGGAATATTGGAAATAGTGCATTCAGCGCCTTTGGTTTCGAGTAGGTTATCTCGAAACCCAGTGACTAAAAAGGTTTCATTTTGTATGGCAAACCACTTGGTTATCATGTTGGTTTGGGATTGTTTTGAGTTAAACAAGTTTAACTCTCAGGTGCGGACATAGCATTAAGTTAAAAAGCGACAGACAAAAAGTTTGAGCAGAACGTCAACGACGTATGAGAGAATTCATTCTCTCTCCACCCCACTCACTTCCACTCTCTTAAACGACAAATTCACTAGAATATTGGAAATAGTGCATTCAGCGTACTTGGTTCTTGGTTTCGAGTAATGCTATGTTCCCTATTATACGATGTCTCACGAGACATGTCTCATTTTTGACGTTCCTTTTAAATTTCCATCCCGTGAGACAATCACTATTAATGAATGAATGAATGAATGAATGAATTATTTATTGAGACTTTTCTTTTTAACATTGGTTTTTTTTTTATGACTAAGAAAATTTAATTGCTGACCTAGAATTAGTCTTGCTCTTACATAATGGTGTATATTTATAACGTACAATGACTTACTAACAATATTTTCATAAACTTACTTAGTAGGAACAATATTTTTATAAGTGATGCTCAAAGACACTTTTCATGAAGTTGATTTGGTATTACTTAAAGACTAACTTACAAACTAAATAAAAATGAAAAAGAAAGTGTAGACTAGATTCGACGGTGGGTGAATCATAATGATTCATCCATCGTCGATTCCCGTCTACATGAAACCTTCCAAATGGAGGTATTTTTGAAATTAAGGACTTACAAAGTATCTTATTATTGTACTAAATAGTTAAATCAGGGTGTTTAATTTTTTTGAACTTGTTAAATAAATGTGGTGACATGAATCATATTATTGTTATTTTTTATTTTTTTCTTATTTCGGTAGAGTCGGTTCAGCCTCGATAAGTGTTTGGGTTGCTACTCCTATAGAAGTCAGAAAGAAAATTATTTTCATCAATTTCGAAAAGTCTTGTTGTTGAGGAGTATGCAATACTTATTGGAGAGGCATAATATCTGTCTTCAATATTAAAGGAGATATTTTCCGTGTAGATATTTTTGATCAGAGGGTTTTCGTGGTAACTGTATGAGAAAATTTTTTTTGTCGCCAGATCAGAAAGATATTCAAGTAGAGGTTTGATTTTCGATTCATTATATATAACACTATTTTGAAACCATTTGCCATTAGGTCGTTTGTATTTGCTAATGCAGTGTCTTAGAACGTATCGTTCAAAGCTTTGGAGCTCTTTGGCCACTGTTGGCGAAATTTTGAGACAATCACTACTACATGTTCAATTTTGAAGGCTCACGTCTCAAATTTGACAATTCTTCATTTCTCTTTCAATCCTGTTCTTGTTGTCACTTTAGAAATTTCAAAGTTTTATTTTTCTCTAAATAAAGTAAGTTGCTTGATAAAATTACAAAAATAACAAATTGGTTTTACAACTTTTGATTTGAAAAATAAAAATCGGCACGGTACTCATCGGGAATTTTTTTGTGCATCTCATTTCCTCACATCTCCTTTCTTTTTCGCACTCATGTGAGACTGGGCTCGTGAGACATCATGTAATAGGGGACTATGTCCGCACCTGAAGATAAACTGGGTTTCATTCCAGAATGGTTTCAGTTAACCAAGTAGTGTCCGCATATGCAAATAAGGTTTGAGTTTATCTTTTCGTCTTAAGTTAAAAAGAGACAGATATAAAGTGTGAGCAGAACGTCAACGACGTATGAGAGAATTCATTCTCTCTCCACTCACTTCCACTGCTCTCTTAAATGTCAAATTCAATGGAATATTGGAATTTGGAAAAAGTGCATTCAGCGCACTTGGTTTCGAGTAGGTTATCACGAAACCCAGTGACTAAAGAGGTTTCATTTTGTATGGCAAACTACTAGGTTATCATGTTGGTTTGGGATTTTTTTGAGTTAAACAAGTTAAAGTCTCAGGTGCGGACATAGCATAACTTTGATATACTTTTTACTAAGGATTTCCCATTATTTCAAATTTAATTTAAAGTGTGAATTAGCTTTTCATTTTCTTAACCACTTATGGTGGGTTTACATGCATCAGTCAGCACAGAAGAAGAAAAGAAGAAGACACAAGATATAAAATTAAGTATGAATTTTATATCTTGTTTCTCATAGAGAGGAAATACACAAATCTGCACTTCCCATAATTTTTCATCTGGATCCTATAAGGGATCCAGATGAAAAATTATGGGTGCAGATAAACATGTTCATCTGCAGTATAGGAACTTCATCTGCAGCCATAATTTTATTAATTCAAGTGCTATTATACGGCTATTGAAAATTATTAAAATAAGAAAATAGTGAGCAAAATAGTTAAACGAAGCCCCCAACTAGTTGGCCAAGCGGTCGTCTGAGGGTTCACATTATCCAACATTGGTCGTTCAAACCAAAGTCTGTCCAACTAATTGTACAGTAACGCTTTTGGAGGACTGTAAAACCCAGGTTTTTTAGGGTTGTCAAGAGTAAAGGAAACGTGGGTAAAGTTGAACGAACGAACCTCCATTATCACTTGAAAATTAGGGGTTTATTTTTGATTTCCACTTTTTTCAAAGTCCTTACTGCAGTTTTGTGGATATGAAGGCTGCTAAAATTTTCTCAAACTCTTAAGTCATTAGTAAAACGAAGGCGTAGTGGTGGCTGTAGCTCTAGCCTTATAGTAAGATTACGGTAATGTGCTACTTTAAGTGTGAGTAGACATTTGAATTTTTTTAGTAGGTTTTAAACCAAAAACTGTTGTTCAATTCATTCAAATCATAACCTACATAATGCTTTTAATGACCCGTACAATAGCCTCCCCGGTTGTTAAGAAACTACTTGAACAGACTTATACTTTTCAACTTAATTAAAGTAAATATATGTCCCCACACCCATAGACAACCATTCGCATGCAATTTGAACAACAGCCATAGTCCTTATCTTTTAATCCCAACAGACATAAATTCCATTTAACAAATGAACCTAGACAAGAAACAAGAGTGAATAGTTGAATACGTAACTCCGCTTAGAACTAATACACCCACTTTACCAGCACAAGTAGTGTACCTAATTAATTTGCGTCAGGATCATGTTGTGTTCACTTAAATCGATCTGTCAAAATTATAATAAAATTACATTTTTAATTTGCCTACTGTTTTTCTAAGTTTGGAATTTGTAATTTGAATGCAGGAAATTGTTTCTTGCTGGAAAGGGAGTATTATCTCAGATAATCCCTTGCACGGTATTCTTAATCCAATTTTAGAGCAAACGACAAACTTGTTTGACCAATTAAATTAACAAACCATAATCGGTTAGAGCGGTAGGTATGTACTTCAAATGTGATTGAGGTGGACTGTGAAGGTAAACGAAAAAAAAATGGGGAGAAGTTTTCGAAAGCTTTCCACACTTCATCATATCGAAACAAATAGGCATATCGACTTGGCAAAGTACAGTCATTTGATCATGACAAAAATGGACACATGGAGTCTCCTCTCTATTTTTGTCACTGTCAAAATTACAGTGCACTTGACTATGTAAGCCAGTAAATGACCCTTCAATGACAAATTGAAATTAAGGCATATCACCCAGCACACACTTTCCCTTTTTTATTTTTAAATCTCATGTACTACTTTACAAAATGCAATTGCTGTGTGCCATTTAAAAATCTGCCACATCCAATCCAAGAACCATTATTTATCGATCTCAAATAATTTTTCTAAGAATCCATAGAGGATAAAACACACATTAACATACATATTGAAGTTCCAAGGAAACTTTAAAACCGCAATCAACGGCAACGATGGCAATCATTTGAAAGCCCCCTTATGGCCTAGACGGGTGAGCTTGCTGTTGACTGACTCAGAGTTAACTTTGCACCTCTAATTGCAACTGCTAGTACCACAGGTAAGAGTGAATAATCTCCTCTAACTTTGTGGTCTACAACTATCAAGCCATGAGCAAGCTCATGGTCTTGAAAGCGCCAGTTATAGCCACTGGCATTCTGCAATTCAAATTTTTAATGGATCCTGGAACTCGAGCATGAGTTTGCGGTTAGCACCGATGGATTTTTTTTTTCCAACTCTTGATTGTTTTAGGAAATGTTCAGTAGACTCTGGGTGTGGACTGGACCCAAAGTTGAATTTATTATTTAAGATAGTGTATATACTAAGTCGCCTTAAAGTCGTACATTGCAATCAGAAAAGTGAAGTAAACACTTCATGACAAGTTTAGTAATTATTGGGGTCAGTCCTTAAGTTGCAGTAGACACACTCTGTCTCGATCGTGTCGTATGAACACGTGGAAATAATTAACATGGCTATGGCTTATCTGAAGTTAGGTAGTCAGCAACTCATATGTTAGAGCTCTGCGAGAACTTAGATGTTGAATCTCAATCAAATTTTGCAGATTGTATAAGAATCAATGCTAAAGTGTGTTTTTTTAGTGACATCAGAAAAAAATAATCGAGAAAAATCGTCAACAATTCAAACAAAATCATCTTCTGTATTTTTATCTGATCTGAAGTCTAAACTACTTAAGCCTTACTCACAAACACTAACTAGCAATAAATGCCTAGTCTTCTTATCCGGCAATTAGTAATAATATTTAATGATTTATAAAATGTCCCTAAGCGCAGATTATCGCTTTGACAGTTTCAAGGATAATCCAATTCACTACATTGTTCGATTGCTAACTAATAGCACTTTACCATTGAGTTGTCAACTTTAATTGATTATAATTGTAACAAACTTATTAAAAAATGAAACAATACATTCGTGGCTTATTATTCTTGGCTTAAAAGTGGTTTTCTTTGAACGAATTACCGCTGTTCAATAATACTAATAACGATTTACCTATGTAGATGCTATCTGGCACTTTTGTAATCAAAGTATTGTCAATTAAATATACTTTAATGATTTGTCATGCATTCGGTGGTACTTTCTGACTTTGGTGTTTAGAAAGTCGCATAATGAGACTGAGATAAAATACAACATTGTATTTTAAACGCAGCATTTATGAATTTGTTTTTGTTTCCAAAAGTCCGTTTACGAACTCATTGCAGAGATATTTATGTATCAACGAATACTCCGTCCTGAGAGAAGTATATTGTAATGAATAATGAAAAAATGATAATAAATAAATAAAAATAGTCCACAATAACTTTGTAAATAGCAAAGTGTTCAACTTTTAAATGTCTATAGCTATAATAGTGGGAAAAACTGCGCAGCACTGTTCCGCACTCATTTGTGAGGAAAATGCATTTCATACTGTGACGCATAATAGCCCCGTTCGTTAAACTCTATCAAGGGTTTAAGGAACATCTGATAGCACTGATCGCTACCTGAACTCGATGCATCAAAAACCTTCTACTTAAAAACGAGTGAAGGGCTCAACAAACAGTTTGACATTCAGGGCGAGTTGAAGCTTCTTTAAAGCGCTTTGCGGTATCTCTAACGAACAGATTATATTATTACGTACGTCAATAAAGTGCGAATACTTTCGAAGAGTACTTCAGGCATTATGGAAAGATAACTTTACGAGTGCATTCGATCGACACGACATGTCAGAACTTAACTTCTTTGTAAACCCAAAAAATGTATGAGAAATTGAAGATACATGCAACAATATTTTGATGATATCATTGACGATAGACGATCGGTTAGCAGGACAATCATCTAAAAAGTGCGCAGATTTTGATTCCAAAAAAATTTCCTTTTACGACTTAATAACGAAAAAAATCATAAACCAACTAATTTTATGAGTTCTTAGTTTTGATGTTAAATAGATCAAAAAGTTCACTTTATTTCTGATAGCCTTGCGAATTCGGAAACTATTTGGTAAATGTTAACATGTTAATTTGCACTTCATTTTTGGCCTTTTTATCTGTTGGAGGTTTTTAAAATACCAACTGGAGCACTCAGACTTAAATACCGGGTCCATTGTACTACCAAATAGCAACCTTACATTTGTTATAGCTTTCCAGATTTTCGTAGAAACATCTGACAATGCCGTTTGTAACAACGGTCAGTGCACATGTATTCCAGAATACCATAGAGACCCATTCTCTGGTTGCCGACCGTAATGGCGGATATGGTAACATACGGACTGTCCTAGGGATCGCGCTGATATTAGACATTCATGCGATGATCCATGCCCAGGATGTCAAGTCGTCAATCATAGATCCATTCTGTCGATGCCCAGAAAGAATCTCTGGCAACCCATCCATCAGTTGTCAACATATAAGTATGTTTAACCTTTTTATCCCAAAAATTTGTCTTAACACACTCGCCCTTCACAGTTGAATCAACTCATGATGTCGTTAAAACTCCATGCACTCCCTCCCCATGTGGACCTTATTCGGAATGCCGTGCTGTTGGTGAATCACCATCATGTACTTGCCTCGCATCATATATTGGAGCTCCACCAAATTGCAGACCGGAGTGTCTCACAAGCTCGGAATGCCCCAGCAGTCAAGCTTGCATCAATCAACGGTGCAAGGATCCATGTCCAGGATTATGTGGAGCAGGAGCTGAGTGTTAAGTTCTTAGTAACACTCCCAGTTGTCTTTGTCCAGTTGGATTTCAAGAAGATCCATTCATTCAATGTATTGCTGTAAGAATTCCCCAATTGGAACAGATCGATCCTTGTCAGCCTAGTCCATGCGGTTCGAATGCTCAATGCATTAGAAAAAACGACGCAGGAGCCTGTCAGTGCCTTCCAGAATATTTCGGAAATCCCTACGAAGGATGTCGTCCAGAATGTACCTTAAACTCGGATTGCTCGTCTAACAAGGCATGTCTACGGAACAAGTGCACTGATTCATGTCCGGGACCTTGTGGACAGAACGCACTTTGCAACGTTGTTAACCATATTCCGTCATGTGTATGCATCACTGGCTTCTCTGGTGATCCATACAAATTCTGTCAACAGGAACGCGAATGTGAGTTTTCAGAAACTATTTACTTCCCATATTCTCTGACAAGACTTTTTTTTAGCACTGAAAGATTATGTCAACCCTTGTCAACCTAGCCCTTGCGGGCCTAACAGCCAATGCCGCGAAATTAACTCTCAAGCCGTTTGCTCTTGTCAGCCCTTGTGAAAAAAGCAGGACATTCACAGAGGAAGTGCTCTGCGGTGTCCTCATCTTCTCCACAAGATTCACAGAGCTTTAAACTATCATCACTATCACTTAAAGCCTAACACGTTTAAATTCTTGGCAAAAGAGAAGTGCCCGCTAGCAACGCCAATAAGCTTTCTACAGTCTTTTCTGCTACGAGATTGCAAAAATGTTGCAGTCTTCTTATTTACGTCAGGGTGCATACGTTTGGTCTGTCTGCATCCAATGAAGGCGTATCTACTGTTGTGCTCTTGACAGATCCAATTGAAGCCCTCACTGAGGACGCTGGCAGACCTATCGACAGGTATTTCAGGGCTTGAGAAAGCTGTCTGAGAACCTTGCCTAGCAACCTCATCGGCGGTTTCCTGTTATACCGTGATGGCCTGGAACCCAAATAAGACTCAAGTAATTAAGTCTTCCGACCGCATTCAGAGAGCTCTTGCATTCCTGGATCACTTTCAAAGTAGTTAGAGGATTGAGAAGGGCTTTAAGCATAGCTTAGCTGTAGCTGCAAACACAGATACTTCTCCTCATCCAGCCATTGTTCGTAACGTGGCATAAGGCCATTTGAATAGCATACGCCTCCGCTTGGAAAACATATGCGTATGATCCTAAAGGATCGTGCAGTCGTTTTATCGTCGTCCTTCACAAAGGCACCAGCACCAGATCCCTCGTCGGTTTAGGAACCATCTGTGAATATTCGATAACAATTCTTCCCAGGCTCAGATTCTGAAGTGAACCAGTCGTGAACCGAAGGAAAGTTGACTGAGCATTTTTGACGCAGTTTGAGTCTTTGGATCATCGTGTCAGACGGTGTGTCCATTAGAAGTGAGTCAAAAGATATGCTGCTTGCTAGCCCCTTAAGGCTCCAGTACAAATTGTGTCATAAACCACATCTCTTTAAACGAGAAATGATCTTGAGAGTACACCCCATGATGCAGGTATCAAGATTCAGCAGTGCGTCGAGAGCAGCACACAGTCTTTGGTCTTACTTAACCTAATAAAATAAATCGTTGATTGATTTCACGTTTTCAAAATGTATAGGTTATTCAATTAAAGAGTTAATGAAATCAAAACATCAATTTCGTTTGCTTATCCTTCATCACTAAACTATTTGGTTGACGTGATTTTACTATCAACTCAACATCAAGCAAGGCTTAGAAAAATTAAAGCAAACAAATCAACAAGAAATCACCCAGGCCAACTATAATTGCATCGTTAAAGCACAAGATTACCTTTCAAAATTACATTGTATAACGGCAACACATACACATTGTTTAACAAGTACCAATCAAAAACACAAAAATCCATTCTCTTTGCCATGTTCCATTTAATTCCATTGCTTACGAACCATCATCAATTAATTACCCACAACAAAACCAAAGACACGATGCACAACTTTTACAGTTTGAGCACTTTTTTTTACACTTTAAATTATTCCACCTCTAAAAACATCATCATCGCATCTTCACATCTACAATATTCCCTGCTTCGTATTACATAACATCTCTCCAACTTGACCACAGTAGGTTCAACCAATTTAAAATTGGAGTAGGGCATGATCTTGCCCGGCTTAAGTTATTAATGGATGGCTTCTATCTGCTTTGTTTGGTATGGGGTTAACCCAAGTTGCCAAGACTAATACATCAGTATTGAAAGTAAAAGTCGTCTGTCGACAGAGTCGTTGGTGCTGGTGTCAGATGAGATTGTTTGGCGATAAGATTAAAGGTGGGATGGTGTTAAGGAGATATTCCAGATAAAATTATATTGGGGAATGTATATTTTATATCCTTAACCGGTTGTGAATCATGTCATGTTGAATCCGTTTCAACACAACATGAAGTAGCCCCACAGCTTCATTATCTGTAAGAATATTCATAAATTGTGAAGTGGAAACCCCAATTCTCATGAAGCTTCCGGTTGGTGCAGTACAGAGATAGAGTAAAGTGTTCTTATTGACAGGTGCTAATGAAATGATTGATCTGTTTATTGCTCTTTGTTTTCGTGAGATTTGTTTTTGCTCCTATCGTTCCTAATAACAAATCAAATAAAATAAGTCACACGAGGTTCGTTGAAACAATAATTCAAAAAGTAATTAAAATTAAAGAGTTATTTTTATTGAGCCTGGAAAAATACTTGACTAATTAAGGTTCACGACAAAGTTGCACGTGTGTGACGGATCCAACATTCAAAAAAAAATCGATAGATACTTTTTATTGGCTCTTTAGATTTGATGTGGTTACTAAATTATTCAAGAAATTCAGAAAATGGTATGAAGTTCCGAATTGGGTCATCCACTCTACACATCTCTTCGATCATCTGCACTTCGAAAAGTTTCTTTGAAGCTTTCTTTCACTTGTTGAACTAAGCCAACATAAGCAACATCGCAACTCCATGAAGTGTTTTCTCAACAAACACTAGACAAAAGCCATCAAGTCGTACTTCGCATTACTTGAAAATAATATCGTAAAAACAATTTGTTACGTCTATTTATTCGCGTTCGCTTTCAACGACCAGTTCACTGACTAACCCTGAACACAACATCACCACAAAGAAAACAACTTCCTATAGGTGACACACAATTAGCTCTTTTTTTTTATAGCAGCAGAACCTTTCAAATGAAACAGAGCCTTAAAGAAACAGTTTTGTCCAAATTTAAACCATGTCTAAGCTGATAGGCATTGTAAAAAGCGTATCATTGCCTACGGTTTAAGTTCAGTAGCCTTGATCTCACAACAGCTGCCATGCGCATTTGTTTGAAACGTGTTACCAACTCAAGTAAACCAATCACGCGCAGGTTATTGGTGTGGCTTAGGCTTAAAAATAATAGTTGGCTAAAGGCTTGATCGGTTTACACACTTTTAATTGGTTTCCCTATTAAAGGCCAGCCGAAAAAACAACCGCAGGCGGCAATAATCCGTCATCGAGTACTTGATGGCTAATGAAATCGAAATTTGGCGTGCTCCTCTATAGAGAGTAACAAACGTCACACAATTTTTATTTATCTTGGGACTAAATTTTAGTAAAAGTGAGTAGACTTTATATTTGGACGACCGAAGCTAGTCTAATTGCAAGAACTGGGGCCGAATTATCGTATCAGTGATCGAGTGAGTGAGCATTATTTTTGTTTCAAAATTCGTTCCATGTTATACAACATCAGTTTGCTGTTCATTTATCGACTTCAATTCATTTCAAATTCTGATGAAAGAATGTCAAATTGTGGTACTAAAGCTCTCCATAACGTGAGAAGTAATTCCAAAAACACATAATTCAGTCACGTATTACTCGATCACGTGTGCGCTAATTCGACCCCTGGTGATCTTTGCCCAACGGAATGCACCTTCCTTCCAACTTAACTGCAATTGAAATAAATTTTAATTAGAAAAGTATATTTTACTTTTATTGACACTTAACCACAAGTCAAACTGTCAATAAGCGTCAGAGATATGAGGTCCACAATTCACATATCATGGGTGGTTCAATAGTCAAACAAAACAAATGTCCGGCTGCAATTACAAATAAATCAAAATTTCTATATGAGTATGCAAAATATTCGATACGCTTGACACTTGTGACATTAGTTGCATTTGCACCATTTGTCATAAAGGCGACGGTAGCGCTCTATTTTTGCCGCGCCCCGCCTTTTTATTAGGTGTGTTGGCTGTAGAACAAGAAATGAATCTCGATTCTAGAGGCGGCAACAACTATACATTTATGTACGTTTTGGAAAATCCTGCCGGAATTGAGAGTTTCCATTTCTTTATTTGTGGCTTTGAATTTGAATTTGTTATGACAAGAGAAGAGAATAAATTTGCACAGAATATTTGAATACGAAATGAGTTGATTGACAGAGAACAGTATTTTTTGAGTCACGAGACTGGTGTAACTCAAAGTTAATATCGAACCAAAAAGGTGAAGTAGGTATGAATGTTATGGCGAATAGAAATTGAACTGCTTATGGCAATGAAATGCAGTAAATTAAATTGTTTATTCATCCTGTCAACACTTGGTGAGGCTGTGAGTCAGTTGAGGTTAAACGGTGATTGTAAAATGAGTGCAGCCATTTTTGGAAACTCTGAATTACAAGTCACCGACATCTGTCTCAATGGGTTGATCTCTCATCACGCATTAACGATGAGTGAAGTTTTAAGCAAACAGTTCAATTTTCTTTTCTTTGTTACGCTCGTTCTTTGAACTTTATTAGAGGTTGATCTAGGTTTTCTTTGACAAACCCATGAGTTGTTAAAAAGCTTTGGTTCTTAAAAAGCAAGGAACCACAAAATCAGCACACGCACGCGTCATTTGAATAAATTGCATGTTATCTGTAATCCCTGTTTGATACCATAATTTGCTTAATTTGAAAAACTTTATGCCTCTTAAGCGTTAGTTGAGAGCATGTTAAAGAAGGAAAACCGCTTAATTTGGCATTCAGGGTGAGTTGGGGTTTTCAAAAGCAGTTTGGGCGACCAAAGAGCACCAACACCAGGGCTTGACTGAACGAACCTATTGCTATTTTACCTGGAATGTCTTAAATAATGTTGTAGGGCTTGATTTTTGACAGATTTTATTGTTTTTGAAGCTGCTAAGCTGTCTTCAAGCGAGAAGCCAGGTGAAACAGGGCAGCGGAAACAACATTTAACATGTTCAAGTAAAGAATTAGAATGAGGAGTTCAGAAAAAGCCTTCATGAAAGTCTATGAAAATTTCCAGATCGCTATCCATCGTTCATTCCTATTCTTGAAAACGTCCTAACCATTGGTGGGGGATAGCGAGAGGATATTTAAACGTGAACACAAAATCAAGTAAACTATTGACTCTAAGTGGTCGTCTGATCGTTCCAGATCGATATCCATTATGCATTCCTGTCCTCGAAAACGTCCTTACCATTGGTGGGGGATAGCGAGAGGATATTTAAAACTGATCACAAAAACAAGTAAACTATTGACTCTAAGAAGTCGTCCGTTTTTGTTTTCAGACAGTTCTTTATAAAGTTCAAACTTTTATACAATTAAAAATTTTCAAAAAAATCTGCTGACCTCATGAGGTGTTGCTGCCGGTACCTCATTTGTCCAAAAGTGTTCTGTTGTAATCGGAATAGGAGTTATCTTCTAAATTCTGATTATTGTGAAACTTCAATACGTGATGACTTCTTAGTTTCAGAAGGTTGTTGTTGAATAGGAATTGATGACAGAATGGTGCAGAAGCAGCTGAAGAAATTTGGAAACCATGAGTCGGTGCACGAGATACAAACGGTGAAACAGGCATTGGGGAGCTATTAAACGATGAGTACTTTTTAGATTTGCATTTAGTATTTGCAATAAGAGTACCTACAGTAGCTAAGTTAAAGCATTAATTTAGTAATTTCATAAATACCTCTTAACAAGCTTTCCCACCCACTTATCAAACCAACAACCTTCTTAACCCACCCATTTGAACTATGCCATCATTATCAGCTTAATGTTGTCAGACATTATGTTCTCGGCGCTTAAACACCAACACCAACAATTTTTCAAATCGAACACGAGGCAGACGCTTATTACATGATGTCTCACATCAATTAATTCATTTGTGATGGTGGCGGCAACTTAGTGCGGCTGTACGTGCTTTTGATACTTTTGACTCTTCTTGTAGAAGATATACCTACACATGAATTTCGTCAGCTTTATTTTTGTTGTCCATTACCATCCTAAGTGATAGCGAAATGGCATGACTTTCGATCTCCGACCAAGACGATGATCTTCAGCCTTCAACAATCATAATTGTTTGCCGACCATAGCTTGTGTCCGATTTTCCAATAGACTACTAGACAAACGCTCTTCAGGTCCATTAGGAGACTCAAGTAACATTATTAACAAATAAGGTTTTTTCTATGTTCAGCTATTTCAGCTTTACGTAATCAGACCGCTGATGATCGTCTTCGTTTTCTGTACTAACCTAAAAATAAAATAAAATAAATCATCTCCCTGTGGGGATAAATAAATATGCGAAGTCCATCGGAAAAACCTCATGTAATCGATTCATTTTCGATTCCAATTGAAATCGTTCGGCTATTGTTCGAAAGTGTCGACATTGTTCGCATATGCAATGATTACCTTCTCATTTTGCATGGAGGAGAGACCACTTTATTCATTACATGATGGAGACCTGTGTGGAGTCTCTCTGTGGTGAAGTGGGCATGCATGGGGTCTGCCCCCAATCATATAATTCATTCATCATTGCGGGCTATTAATTGAAGTATATAGAGTGCAGTAAAAGGATGATTGATGAAAGATCCATTAAAAGGGAGACTAGTGTCATAAGGTGGGATTTATTTTCATCGACAATTTTATTTATGAAAATTAAGTGTTGATAAAACAATAAAAGCAAATCGGCGTAAGAATTGCGGAATACTTAGCAATTAAACTTCGAATAACGTTGATTGGAGAAAGGTTATAAGACTTGTTGAGCCACTTACGGTTCTCAGCTCAAAAGACAATGGGTTTTAAAGTGAGGTTCAAAAAGTTAAAGTTTACCTACTATACTAAAACTTTGCTTCTCTTACTGAGACTGACAGTGAGTAAAAGTCGTCTTGGCTGTTTTCATCCGATTATTTTCTGAAAGACGCGACGTAAGCTTTGCTTAGGTATAGTAATTACTTCTTCCAGCCTTTCAATTAACACATAGAGCTCGTTTTTGACATAAGCCTTCGGGTTTCCAAGTTTTCTTTTCAAAACTGCTGTGAATTACCAAACTCGGATGCCCTTTGACATAAATTTGAAAAATGTTTCAAGTTACGTTATCAGCTTTTTGGAATAACATTACACTTAAAAAGGAACTATACTTAGCGTTGGCATCATAATAGCAACCACAGAGCAACGAAAACGCGACCCAATCCAGTCGTGCATCTAACCTTCTTTTTCTTCGGCGCACATGTAGAAAACGAAGTTTCTTAGGTGTTGACATCAAAATAAAATTAAGAAAACGTATTGACTTTATTGCTCCCAAGTCAAACCAGGTAAACACTTCAACTTTAAACCAAACTATACCAACTTCCCTTTCTAATTTGTTGAATATTTCATGGTTGACCACCCTCACGGGTGTGTCTCAGGTGTTCCGCAAATAACCTTCATTCATTATCATGTTGAATTCTCGGATTGTTTTTTATTTGTTCAGAAAAGAACAAAACACAAGGAAGCAAGGCCAATAAACTTATAAAACAAAAAGAAAAATCAATGGCGCACACACCTGATTGCTCTATTTACTGAAGTCTCATGGCTGCCAAAAGTGTATTAATAATAAATTTGATCTGCTTATGTCAACTCTCAACGCAGCGCAGCACATGCGCAAACAAATTGAACGCTTCAAATACATTCTTTGACTTATGACAATGATCGATAGTGACTGATTAGTCAAATATCCAAGAACAAGTTGAAATTGAGCCTTTCCGTTTGGCTATTGTTTATTTGTCTTAAACTTTCTCATGGTCATTGAGACAATTGAGTTTTCTATCAGTCAAACTATATTCTTCTCTTCAAGGCATAGGAAGACCAATCATTGATTGATCAGATTATGAAATTGGGGAAAACTGAAAGAAAAAGCCAATCTGACATCCGTCACGACGACGCGAAGTGCGATCACACCAACTTAGCCTCGATGTGTTTTAAAGATCGGTCTCGATCCGGACTTATGGTCACTTAGTATCGTTTTTATTCAATTAATCTGTAGGATTCTGCTAGATACGTGCACAAAGGTAATTAATAAGTCTACCAATGATTTGCATTAATTTATAGGAAATATGTATGTTCAATGGCGTGGCAAACACCTGCAACACGTTCACATTTAAACTTTTGGTCTACTTCGACTGTTGTGACAATTTCTGGACTGTTAAGTGTTGCTATAAATAACAAGACCAGACTGCCACTATTATGGAATTTTACTAACACTTTCATTGTGATTATTTTTAAAATTCCATTCCAGATGGAAAAAATAATGTACAACGATCGCGCACTTATCGCAAACACCACTTTACTCACGTGTCCACAAAGTCTAGATATGGTCCATAACTGCTATATGGTCAATATGGTGTTTGTGATAGTAAATTTTCCCCCGACTGTCACAAATTATGCAAAGTTTCGCCCACCGGTTGTGTATGTAGAAAATGTTAGCCTGGGCGATGGTGGTCGTGTTAAGAGATTAATTTTTGCAAAGCTGTAGGATGATTTTGTTTGGCGGAGGAGATTTAATCGTATGGAAATGTATTGTTTTTTTTTTTTGATTTTGTATCAAGAGGAAGTGCTGCATGACAATGAGCATATGATAGTGGTGAAGATATATGTGATGACATGAAGCAGGAAGTTAACAAAAAAAATGGAACAAAATTTGAATTGAGATTGGTTTTGCGAAGAGATAACCAAATGATTAATCGGTATGATGATGGGACCAACTATACGAGGATGTGTCATCAATAACTTGTGGACATTTAGAAGCATATCAGGAGAAGCCAGCTCAAGGCTGAGGCTTATTGAAATAAAAGCAACTTACTTTTGATATACTGAAGAACTGAACAATGAGCTTATGAATCTTGTTGGGTACATTTTTTTTCTTTTGTGCTGTGTTCAACTCGAATATTTCCTTCTAGCGCTAGTGCTCTTGGAAAGAAGTTACATATAATAAAGGCAGGCCTTTGGTTTACTTCTGTTAAGCTTTTGCACCTAAGTCTTGACAACGGTTGTTATTTTCAGGTTATGCGGCGCAACTTTACCCTCGCAGCAACGGTGTTAGGCTGAATAATAACAAATGCTTTTGAAATAATCTCAAATCCAACCATCCCACACCTTTAAAGTCAAGCTTCTCACTGTGCGGGACAGCTCTAAGCCTACACACCAAAGCGAACTCACTAAAGTGTTAAGAAAAGGGAGGCATGTTATGTCTTAAATTACTGTACAAGAAGCGTTTACATATGTAAGTAAAAGAAAAACAATAAAATTTCAATTATTTTTCATTAGCCTTTGACAAAATCTGACTATAATTTGAAGACGCTCAGCGTCCTTTTCCAAATATTTTAAAGAATGTAAGTAACAAATTTATATTTGAAATTGTTTTAAGTCTTTTGGGAAGGTCAAATAAATGCAAGCACAAAAGTCTACCCAGTCAGTCTGTCCTAAGAAATCTCTTTACCTGGTCCTGGTACAAATAAATGCTAAGACGAAAGAAAAGAATGAGTCTGCTTTTCACGGATAAGTAGTAATTTGTTTCAAAAAGGTTTTGTCCTCGTGAAACCCATAAAGTGAGTCTCATGGCCTATTGAACCGTATAAGATCCGCCTTAACTTGATCTACTTTGGAATTCTCCTCCGTTTTTAAATGGTTTCATGTGACTCTGCATAATTTGCGGTTTGCATCATTTTTATCACAAATAATTCATCTATAGGAGCAACTAAATATGAATCACGAAAAATGTATACGAAAACAGGAAAACCATTTTTCATGACAATGTATCTGAATAGCTAGGCTAATCAGGAAATCCTACTGACAAATCTTAAAAGTTTATTTCAAAGAAATAAATATTATATTGCAGGGCGTGAAATAATTCACGATTAAAAGCTGAAGAGCATACCTAACAGCCAGCCAACACAATATAAGAAACAAGATCACTTACCTTGAAACGCATTTACCTTAAGTTGTTACAAAAGACATCAACAATTTTACTATAGTGCACAAAAGAAATAAATCTAGGCCATTGTTTGTCTTGGTTTTCCTGGCAGGTTCAAGACCAAGTTGATTGACTACACAATTAAAAACCACAAAAATAAATGTGAATTGGGTATAGTATTGCTGTTCAATTAATCTAATCGACCAGCTCCTATTGACAGTAATTGATACTCATTGCTATGAATTGAAAAAAGACTTGTGGCACGATCTGCAGTTAAGTACATAGACACATGTGAAATATTTAAGCTTTTTTTGTATTATTAACTACTCCTGATTAATGTTTTTATTTTGATAACAGTGAATTATGCGTCATTTTAAGTGACCCGACAGTAAAAGTGGTTAAAATTAGAACACCACATAAAAAAATAAATATTTGAGCACGTTGAATAACTTTTTAATTAATTGATCATTAAAATGAAGACTAAATCGTAGATGTCAATGGAGACTATTTATATATCACATTGTATCCGGCTTGTAAGATTCGTGGAGGGAAATAAGTCCACCCGAACTAAGTCCACCGAGAGACTTACTGTCCACTGAGCCGAAAACAATTTCCCGCAATAGTATCGAAGAAAAGTGCTAAATCAAAAACTCTTGTGAGACAAATTTTGTTACATTTCATTTAACGATATGATTTCATTACTTTCGGTATTAAAGTTAAATACGAAGTTTAGTACGCAGCGAACCAAATATTTCGCAAGGGATAATCGATCTCATTTTTTTGATTCTTTTCAAAAGGGGATTGGTTTCGTGCTGTAAAAATTAGGAGGCTGCAAGTTCGATTACAAAATTTTTCCTCTTATATCGGTTTTCGTTTTTGGTTTAGAACAAAATTTGGTGTTGAATTTTATTAAAAATTGGAAAGATTAAACACCCCACAGTTATTAAAGAACTTCATTCCCATCTTAGAAGGAAACTTATATCGGGTGATTTTTTTTAAGATTTGTTTTTTGAATAGGGATAAAACTGACATTTTGTCATTTATGCTCAGTTTGGTTTGCTATTTTATCATGAACAGATTGACAACAGAAATAAGCGTGATGTCATAGGTTCTTTTGCGAGTATTGAAACAGAAGCGAAACAAATGGGATTGATGGTTAATGAGGGCAAAACGATGTATATGTTGTCATCAAACAAGGACACAGAACATCGACGTATTGGACAAAACGTCACAATAGACAGACATAACTTCGAGGTAGTACAGGACTTCGTCTACCTAGGATCGCTGTAGACACGGACAACAACATACATGCAACAGTGCGGAGATCAAACGGAGAATAACTCTTGCCAACCGTTGCTTCTTTGGGTTAAGAAGGCAATTGAGAAACAAAACCCTCTCCAGAAAAACCAAGGTAACCCTTTATAAGACCCTAATCATACCAGTCCTGCTTTACGACGCGGAAGCATGGACCTTATCGAAAGCGGATGAGGAAACCCTTGGTCGAGCTGTATGAGCTGTACCGCGACATGGGCATAGCCAGAAGAGTACGCATCGCGAGGCTACGATGGTTGGGTCATGTAGAGCGGATGGACCCAAACGCTTCGGCTCGACGGGTTTTCGAAAGCACAATGCAGGGAAATCGCGGAAGGGGAAGACCTCGTCTTAGGTGGCGCAATCAAGTGGATGAAGACCCCAACTTAGAGTGCGATACTGGAGAGAGCTCGCCCGAAATCGAAGTCGTTATAGAAGGATGTTGGTTGAGGCCCAGGTTTACCCCGAACTGTAATGCCCGCCTAAGTAAATAAGTAAAATTGACAAAAGAACAACGCTTGCAAATCGGGCGAATTTATTTCGAAAATAATGGTTTAGTTCGCGAAGTTTACCCCAAGCTCCATCCATTTTATGGTCGACATAATCGTCCATCAGAGCAATTAATTCGGTTAACCATGGATCGTTTTCGCAATACGTTTACTTTGTGTGATAATCTGATGATACGCATCCGCGGAGACGTCGAACAGTGCGAACCGAAGTAACAATTGCCGCTGTAGAGAGCTGAATAGGACCCGAATGAATCGGTTCGCCACCGTGCACAGCAATTGGAGCTTTGTCCATCAACTTTATGGAAGATTTTGCGCAAAGATCTTGGCTTGTGACCTTACAAGATCCAGCTTGTGCAAGAATTAAAGCCGCGAGACCATGCAATGCGTCGTGATTTTGGTGTATAGGCCGAAAATGAGATTGATCTCGATAATGATTTTCATCGCAAAATTTTATTCAGTGATGTCGCTCATTTTTGGTTGAATGTTAACAAGCAAAGTTGAAGCATTTGGAGTGAGCAGAATCCACATGAGTACCTTGAGATTCCATTAATGTTTGGTGTGCTCTATGGGCTGGTGGAGTCATTGAGCCATACTTCTTCCGAAAGGATACTGGCGAGCCAGTTACCGTTAATGGAGACCTGTATAGAGCCATGGTAACCGACTATTTTGTTCCCGAATCGGATGGCATGAATGTAGATGAGATGTGGTTCTAACAACACGGCGCTACACAGCTCACGTCACAATCGATTTATTGACGGAAGAACGGACCTGTCAATTGGCCACCAAGATCGTGTGATTTGACACCATTGGATTATTTTTTTTTTTTGAGATATATGAAGTCGCTCGTCTATGTCAACAAACCAGAAACGTCAGGGGCTTGGAAGCCAACATTCGTCGACATACGGCCCGAAATTCTCTAAAAAGTGGTTGAAAATTAGATCTCTAAACTCGGCTTGAGCCAGCCGCGGCGGCCACAAAGATGATATCTTGCAATAATGGCATAAAATTATCCTTCCAATAAAGCCAAATTGATGGACATTAAAACGGTTTTGTTTTTTATATCAATTCAAGGTTCTATACCTTTCAAAAAACACCCTTTAGTCTTGGTGGGCTTAGTTCGATGGAACTATTTTCAAGCACCTATGAAATCACCATTGACTAACTGATGCATAATAACTTCTTTTCTGACGTCAATGATGCACTTCAACTCGATTCGTCTACTTAAAGTGTCAAAATTTGGTATTGCTTCACTTTTAATTTTTTTCAAGACAGCTACAAAGTTGAAGACAGTCAATACGAGAAGTGTTCTCATGCTTTTTGTGTAGATTACTTTTGTCTCCAAATTGTAGATCATTTAATATTTATTCAGAATTGTCATCGAGCTGAAAAATTGGCTGTGTCAAATGCTCATAGCACAAACTACTCCCATTCGCAGTTGTGCATGAAATACTCACTTAAGACTTTGCATAATTTTTAAGAAAATAACACTTTAACTAGTTGCGTGAATATTTGTTTACTTTTCCATAATTCTCTCATCTACTCCACTCAAAAACTCACCACTTCTGCTAAATCTATGCAACAACATATAAAACTCACCACTCATTAAAATTCACTATTTGCACTGGCCCGGCCTGGCACACATATTTCAATAATTTTTACTCCACACAGACCCACTGACTTATTGTAACTCGCTTGTGTAAATTAATCGAAATGTGTAAAACGGTAACCACACTGTAACGCGAAAAGAATGATAAAAATGCTCTCTCTCACAGTTCCTACAACGCTATACGCTACAACTTCTGCTGCCGCCAATACATTCGTATAACAACCAGCATCAGTGAATGGGTACCACTACAAATTACCGCGAAAAAGAACAAATATTCAATAAATTTGACTAACAATAATTTTTTCCTTACTCGCATTTGCATAATAGTTTTAACAGCGGCACGGTTCAGCTGATCAGTCTTATTCGAATTGTTGACGCGAGCGGATGACAGCGGCATTTATCGGCGGAGTGTCCCACGAGTTGTAGTATTCCTATTTACTTTTTTTTTCTTGCTTTACTGCTGTTTGTGTTTGGGTTTATGTCACACATTGTCTCAATACTATAGTGAGATAAGTGGATGAAAATAAAAGTATAACTAATCGAAGACGTGGTGTACGAGTGTGCATTATCAAGCATCAGAGTGCAGCAGCAACAGTAGCGCATCAACGTGTAGTGTAGACGCGACGACATTAAATTTTATGTGAAAAAATAAAATGAATTCTAATTAAATCGAGTTCGTTGCTCAGTTCTTTTGTTTTAATTTCTGTTCGAGTGTGTATCTCGAGTGTTTGTTTAATTTCTGCTTTTTTCTGTATATTCTTTGGATGTGATTTCTCAATAAATATTTGAAAATGAGATAATATTTGTTTAATCAGTGAGAAAACGTGCTCGGGCATCTTATTAAGCCTAAGCAAAATAAAAAAAAATGTTGTGAATCGATCAGTTCGAGTAGTAAATAATTTTCATTGTAAAATGGCTCTAGCTAACTTTTCGTTGCCGTTTGGTACCGGTCTTGCGGCACATGGTTGGGCTGCCACAATAAGTCCTATGCAGCAAGTGCAACGTAATTCCAACACCAACAATCTTTTGTATGGTCCCGCTGGGCATCAGGAGAACGATGACAATCCTACGGAATTCTACAAAAATAACCCGTACTTACCACCTCTAAACCAACAGCAGCATTATCAACAGTATAACAACAACCGTCGCAAAGGTGGCCAAACATATTTGCCGCCAGTAACACCAACCAGCCCGGGAGTAACCCATCAAGGAAGCTATCAACAGCAGCGGCAACAGCAATATAGTCATCAAAATCAACAAGGCGGTGGAAATTATCAGCCCTCAATAGGATCTCAGCAGCAGCCTGCAACGAGGACATACGGTGAAAACAGTTATTCTCGTTTCCCGACAACACAACCACAACAAGCAAATGTCCAAGTATCGCGTTCACAGCAACCGCAACAGCAATATTTCACCAGCTCATATAACACACAAACTCATACATCATTTCAAGCTGGGACGGCAGATGTCAGCCAGCACCAAGTTGAAGGCGGTGGGTATGGGGTAGTTAGCCCGCCGAACAATGACGAGCAGACTCAGGCAGTTGAAACTGCAGGGCCTCAGGTTAACACACCTACTCCACTTACTCCCGCCGCTGGTTCTGGTGGTGATAATTCAAACGATCCCTATCCAGAACGTCCGCCAGGATTTACAAGAGTGCAAGCCGGCCAAGGCTCACGAACGCAAGTACATGCTGTTCTAGACTATGATGTTGAGGAAGGTGAGGAAGAAGACTACTACGATGCGGAGGATAATGGATCGCCAGTTAGTAAAAGTAAGTTTTTAATATTGAAGTTTGTTTTGGCAGCGACAACGTGTAAGAATGTTTGTTCGTTTATATAGAAAAGTGCTGTTTTAAGAAATCCGACAGAGAGCTTAAACCATTCTAAAGGAAGCTCAAATTTTTTCACAGACTGAACAAAAAAATAGTAGGAATTTCTCTAATAGGGAGTCAAGAAACAAAATTGTTAAGAGAATTGAGTTTAGACCAACCGACAACACAACGAAGTCTTCTTCTTGAGCATATCATTGCCGAAATTTATTGCCAGAAAGTCAATAAAAATTTTAATTTAAAAATCAAACAAAAACTTATTTTTTTACTATTCGCAAATATTTTGGTCTTCCAGTGGAAATAGTAAAATCAACACCACCTCCTACAAGCCATTCAACTTCATATATTAACACTTACTTAACCAAAAATACAAATATGCCCAACTTCCGAAGGCCCTCGCATATAATGAACCACGTGCCTCATCATCTTCATCTCTCATTTGGTGTCGCATCTGATTTATGTTTACCAGTTTTGTTTATAAAACTTCTTCTCACATAGATGAGAGAGGGACTAATAACCGCTTTTCAAGGTCATACGAAGTAAAGAGACGACAAGGTCGATTACTAAACTAGGTCAGCCCCATCGCATCGTCTTAGAGAAGCGTCAACTAAACTTAACTCAAATGTAGCTCTTTCATGTGTGTAGGCTTATTTATCTTTACAATCCAAGATCGTGATAGCCGTGAGAATTACAAGTTTATTTTATCAACTTTGGTTTCTTATGGTACCATTTTCGACGTTAATTTTCATCGAGAGATGTTTATTGGTTTCTTCTTCTTTGGCATAAAAGTCATAGGGGCATCAACGACGGCGAACGTAACGACCTTCGAAGTGATTCATTTTTTTTTTTTTTTTTTCAAACTCAGTTTGTGATGCGTACGATGTATGTTTGTGTATATGATGTATGATGTTCGCCGTAGGCAGGTTGTATGTTGCCGAAAATCAATTATCAATAGAAAAAATCACTTAAATAAATGAGGCGAATAACTCGTCAGTGGTTAAAGTAGCAAATTGAATGGAGTGGTGTGGAATTACTGACATACTAAGACCACACATTCAAATCGACTGCTTGTGTGTTTGCGGTTGTATCTAACTACTGTTGATCTTTCGTTCACAATCGGAAGCGAATATTTTAGCTTTTTTGCGTTTTTTTTTTGCGGAAGCAGTTAAATGTGAACGTATTCTGATTTAGGATTCAAAATAGATCTGACTGAGCTACAAATAAAAATAATTCAAGAAGTGGGTTAATTTATTCTAAACTTGCTTTGGCTACCAAATTTTGAGTTGAAATATGCTAATGTATGCTGATATTTTGTATTTTTGGAGTCTGCTGTATTGCAGGAGGAATGTTTAGATATTATTATAAACAAAAAGAGTCAACCGGCAGCAATGCCGAAGAACATGGAACACGTTTGTCATTTATAAAGGAACACTTTTACTTCGTTTGTTTGACAAGTAATTGTCTTTACCAACGCATTCACCCTTAAATGGAAGTTGTTTTATTTTATTTGGGAGTTTTGCATAAATGAGAGTGGGACAACTCACTCAATCAATCAATTTATCAATCAAATGTAGAGTTTTGTCAACATTGACTGAGAAAGAACGAAAGAACTGTAAGATCACATATTTGATTCGCAATAGGGTCTTAGTTTCTAGATCAAAACTTTAATCAAAGGAAGGCTAATTTCGTGCGATAAAAATACAAAATATGGAGTCGAAAATGCCGTGTTACCTAAAAGTGTAATCATAAAATTGGAAGTGTGTAAACACACCAAATACAAATTGATGACAATAGTTACGTTTACAAAATCAAAAATACTATGCTTTTAAGAAGTGTACTACCCAATCAAATCCAAAGCATAAAATCTTTGAATATTTTCAGTAGTACGCTATTTTTAGTAGTACGCGAGAACGAATGCAAACAAGATAAGATTGAACCTCACCACTGGTTGGGGGTGCTTAACAAAAATTAAAAATTGAAAAAAATTCAGTTGGTGGTATCAGAAAGAGTATTTTGAGTTGCCTAATTTCTGAAACAATGCCGATTTTCGAAGCTTTTTGGCTGTTTAATTGATGCATTGAATTAATTTAAGACCAAATTCTTTCTTTTGCTGGGGCAAGCAAATGCTTTTGCTTTTCTGGGACAAACTATGAACAGAAATAAAAACGACTATTCTTTTTCGTTATACAAAAATTTAACTTTACAAATGTTTCCGCATTACCACTGGTGGGGGGCCTTTTGTATTTTTGTAGCCTATAATTCTTTATCATCAGGAATACCATACACTTTTATAATTAAATTATTTTGCCAATGGCCTGTTAAGTGAAACCAGAAGAATTTAAAGGAATAAATAAACCAAACATTTAACTCAATCTACCTGTCTTTTTGTTGATGGTTCTTTCGCTAAAACTTTGATCACCATACCTGTACCTCTGCCATTGGTTCACGTATCCAACCTCAAAATCTTGCGGCATTAAAACAGAATAAGCAAACCAGTAACTCACCAACCTTTACAAACAATTCAAAAACAATCAATTAACCTTATTAATTGCTGATTGACTATAAAATAAAAATCTTCTCATTCACATATGATTGCCGATTATGTTAGTTGTATTTATCATTGCGTACGATCTACGTGCAACAGCAACATAAAAATACGTGGAGCCGTAGACTGTGTTACTTTACTTTATGCAAATCTTTCAATCTCAATGCTCAAATAAATAAATACTTGACTATCTACGTCTGTATAGAATTTTTTATATATTATTCTGCTCGCTTTTGACATTTGCTCGAAAACTTAATGGCTGGTGTATGTCTTCTTCTGCTCCTGTTCGCTCATAGCAACATAAACCACTTTAATTGAAATTCTAGAATGTGGATTGGTCGGCAATGATATCAGAATGAAACAGAAGTTAGAAGAAGTAGTAAAAGGTAACAGGTATTGCTCATTAAAAGATTCCGATTGAATGAATTCGCGCCGCCAAATGATTAATTGAAGTCAATTGATTTGAGAAATGGATTGTTTTAACTGGGCGGTTATTTTTTTTAATGGGATTTGACTTAGAAATTAATTGTGTTCAATGGTCAGTAAGTCATACGCAATTATTGAAATTATGACTGACATATATGGTTAGGCATCTTAGTAATTTTCGTTAATACCGCCATAAAAATGAATACGACTGTGGATATGATGAGCGGTAAGAATTACAGTGCTCATTTATGTCATAATATTATCGCAATAAATTATCTTTACTTCCTTTGAAATGAGTTCCGTGACTTTCGAACAAATTATTGAATTAAATTTAGTTCGTTCACATCGAATCAAATAAAAAAAAACAAAACAAAGGAAGAATATCAATGAATTCAAGAGACTGGATTTATTTCCATTACAATGCCATTTGATTCTTCTGTAACGATTTCAGTTACGGCAATTAAGATTATTTTTTATTTGATTTTCATTTAATTTTTTTTGGAATTGAATTTAAAAATGCATTTGTGTCCCATTATAAGTTTAATGCATATGTACAAGAGTGGAAAAGGTAATTTCAATTGATTCAATGCGATAGTCATTTGTAAAGCTACGTCATTTTAAAACGACTTTGAATTCATATAATTTATGTCTTAGGTGAAGAAGTAAGCGTGTGTTAAATGATTCATACAAATTATGTAGTTCCAAAACGTACCTTATATTTTCTGTATTTAATTGACCATAAGCAATAAAGTAAATTTCAATTACGCTGACTTTTATTAGAATCTACTACACATTCTAATGGATATATGTTTTGAAACTAAAACTAATAATAAGTTTGCTATTCAATTTTGAAGTGAGCATTATGAAAGAATAAAAATTGTGTCTTTTTTCAAACTAACGTTTAATTAGGGACTTAGTCATCAGTCGATGGTTAGTCTTGATCACTTTTGTTGAAGTAACTAGGTGTTCTAAATTAAAGCTTTAGTTTAGAAGCTTCACGATTTAAACTGCACAAAAAATATGTACACGAGTTTAAATCCTCACATCTGTTATTAACCACTAGATGGCTTTAGTTTCTATGTCGTTGTATAAGAATGTGACTAGTAAGGGTTCTTTCATACGTTCCGTTGAAAACATTGAAGTCCAAAAAATATGTGAAAGATTAGTGATAGTGATTATATAAAGTGAGGATTTAATCACGTCAGATGCCCTTAGTTTCTATGTCATTGTAGAAGAATGTTACTGGTGAGGGTTCTTTCATGTGCTCCGTTGAAAACATTGAGTAATCCACATGCGAGCATACTGCTTTATCTTTTAAGGAACACGACTGCTTAATTTTGACTTATTATGAAGGCAACAGGACAGAAGTTGAATTGCTTTCCAATCAACACTTTATTTTCACATGCGAAATCTTTTCTGCTTACATTTTTCGAAAATTAGATATTCCAAGAGCTTGCAAACAGATGGAAATTGTATTTTTGGGAATTTTGATTTCGATTAACAGAAGACCATACGCTGTTTCATTCAAAAGACACAGTTCCAAGCAAATTCACAAAAAAAAGACAGATTTTTCGTCTAATGAACGCTTCTGTGGTGCTGTGGATAAAATGGATATAGCATTCCAATCGTTTTTAAGAAGCTATGGGAATCTGATATAATGACCCCAGACTCTGTTTACAGTTCACTTTTGTAGATGGTGTTTGGCTAATACAACTGCTGTTTCACGTTGGTATATCTTCTGATATATCTTTTGAGAATTCTATTTCTCTGAATGAGGAACTCTTACTATACCAAACTTGAATATGTAATAAATTTCCGACTGACCATGCCATACCCAGAACAGATTGGGAGGACCAATCATTCTTGGAAGACGAATACGTCCATTTTTGTATGGACGCGGACGGTTTAAAAACAAATAAAGGTGTAGGTTGTGGTGTCTATTCAGACGAAATGAAATTAAGCCTCTCGCTTCGTCTTCCTGAATATTGTAGCGTGTTCCAAGCGGAGGCGATGGCAATCAGCGAAGCTCTGTCTTGTGGGATATCAGTCAGGCAGCCATCAAAGCCCTCCTTCAACTCTATTCTAATTTTTAACTGCCGATCATCTCTCAGGGAGATGTCAGAGCAGTTTAACATTCACCTGCGCTGGGTGCCGGGGCATAGAGAAATTCCAGAAAACTGCAAAGCAGATGAACTCGCCATAAACGGAACACTTCTGCCCTTCTCACCGAAAACAGAGAGTATCGGCATACCAATGCCTTCATACAAACTCTTGTTCAAGCAGGACGCAGACAATAAAACAAATCTGAGATGGTTCAACAGTTTAACGTTTATCGCAAAGAAACAGACCTGGCCCAAGCTAGGTCTTAAACGGTCGAACGGCTTAATCTCTCTCAACAGGAGGTGTTATTACAAGACACTGTCTTATTGAAAGACATGCCGGAAGGCTAGGAGTCGCCTCAAACAATTTTGGCAGAAGCTGTGTGGATGTGGAGGAGGAGGAGGAGAATATTCCCCACCTTCTCTGTACATGCCCCGCTTTAGCTCACAAACGTAGGATACACCTACGTTCGTGTTTCGACGTCCTGCGTCTCTCCCGTTTCATTGCAAGCTCAAAATGGTTCCATTAGGATGAGGATACATTAGATTCATTGTGGCATCACAATGGGCCCAACGGGCTTAAATGTGTTAGCCGAGCAGACAGCCATAGCTACTATCTCCAGGTGTATTTTTGCAAAGCTGACACAAGCTGGTCTCTCAACGCAACGCCTAGCTAATTTTCGGCACTGGTAATAAGTAAGCGTCGCTTTTATTAATCTAAATCATCAGAGTTTCAAAATTATATCAAGCCTAAAAACAGACCTTATTTTCGGAAATGGTCCACGATAAAATTGAAACTGACTTTAATTTGCTAAGTGCGGTAAACCACGAGCGGATAACTAGTGTGAAGCTGTTGAGAGGTAGTCTAACTCTTGAAATACCTTTTCGAGATCATTATTCTCACCGGAAAACTGAAGAAAAGTTTAATTTAGTTAATGAAACTGACATGCACTGAGGGTAGTGACTGACTTCTAATTCAATTTGCAAAGAACTAGACACTTTGACAAGCAAAAACTTTTTTTTCAATCAACTTTAAATCTTAAATAAATCTTTGCCTCCAAAACACACCTTTTATTTACAAAGCCTTATAGTCTCAAAATGACGAATTTTCCATGCTTTTATTCATACGATTCATTCGAACCGATTTGACGCTATTTTCAATTTTCCGTCTACCAATTGTATTTTTTTCAAAGCCCTTTGGACTTTAGTATGCTTATGAACTTTCACAAAAAGGCTCACTCATGTCGTTCAGCTTCAAAAACCAACTCTCGCACTTTAAATCTTCAACCTTAAACTACGTCCCTTCCAAAACTCTCATTTATAGCGAGAATTGCATTTCGAAAGGTTAACTATGCAAAAAACCAAGTTTGTGAACGATTGTAGGATTTAATGAGCATGACACTACCAACATCTGCAGTCCTTACTTAAATAAGTATAAGCAGAATAATCAATCAATTCTGAAAATCCAAATCCTTTCCCCTCAACATACACAACATAACCTAGAAAAAAAAACAACCCCTCAAGCTTTTTTAAAAGATGTTTGTTTGATTTTCTTGAGATATTGCAAAATATTTATTGCATCCAATTTTTCTTAACATTTCATCAGTTCAGTCTTCTCCTCTCTAACTCACAAATTAATTCCATGCAATTAAGCACGACTCGCAGCTTCAGCTGTCCGCCTATTCATCTTGTGAAATTTTGATGAATAACTCCAGAGACATATTCTCAAACCTCCTCATGGCATCTACAAGCAGCAACGACAACTTATATACAACTTCTGGCGTATGCCATGCGCATGCTTAGATGTCAGGATTGCATTCAACATATTCAGCAAAAATGCACATCGGTATTGTGTCATGTCAAATCGGCACAGTAGTGTGTCGTCTAAACAATGTAGGCTCGTAGACAGAAGCCGACACAAAAGTCATCATATTCATTTAAACGTAGGCACAAAAACACCACACCACTCACTCAAGTCAACTTTGCATAGTGCAGGTCTGCGACTGTCACTAAGCGAGTTACTTATGTAAATGGAAAATGATTATTGCTCATGATTGATTTGTTAAGATATTCATGGGAATTGTTATGCTTTGCGGTAAATGAAAGCAATCTGATGAAATTGTCGGTGTTGGTTAATGGAGAAGCACTGTGACAAAAATGCCAATTGAGTCCTTTAATTTTATTTTTGTGCTCTCCTGTGCACATCTGGATGTGATGATGCAACTGCACGTGCGCGTACAGTACAGACAATCACCCGAAATTGAAATGCAATTTTCGCGGATTGATATCTGGTGCACGTTGAGCTTTATAAGAAGTATAACTAAAGGGAGAAAGTGGGTACCTATATACATTTTGCATAATCACGCATCACGAGCTCATTAAAATTGTGAAGAGGACACATAAAAGAAGGAGTTGCGGAGTTTTTTCATTTTATTTCTTTTTTATAATTGTGTCAGACTTTCACTTTTGCCGGAGTGGAGTGCCTTGTCATGCCGGCGCAATGAACTAGTTTTAAGTACTTACAGATTTATGTTTAGTTATGCTCATCGAATTTCACCTTCTTTCAATTGCAGACGGAGATAAAAAATCAATGCCAACTGTAACGCCTATACAGGGACCAATATTTTTAAAGAACGGCTCAGTGCCGGTGGTGCCATTATTCTCCTATCCTACTGTGAATAATGGGAGCTTCGTCCAGATACCGGTAAGTTCATACATAATTTTTTTATTCACCGTCAATCTTAAAAATTCCAAGCATGATAGGTATTTCTAGGGCTTGTGAGTATCCACACCTGTCGGCGAGGGTAGGTTTGATTGACATATGCTCAGAGGATTGGCAGATTCCTTGTAGACACTGACTTTGTCAAACACTTTAGTTTTAAGAATGAGCTGTGAAACATGCATACGGAAAATAAAGGACAGGTGTGTCTATGTATGTCGTTATGAGGTTTGTGGAAGGATACGTATGTCTCTTTTTTTAAATGGGCTTTGACAAGACTTTAACTTTAAGAACATTTTGCAACACCAAAAAAGTCGCCAATTGTTTTTGATTGTGAAGGGATTCATAAGATCAAAATACCATGAGTCTGGAATGGAAAAAAGACCCAAAATAATGAGCTTTGTTGGTTTTGAGACTCCAAAAAAATTGAATTGAAAAGTAGAGGCAAGATCACTCACCCTTTTAGCTTGTAGCACAATCTTTGTCTGTTTTGCATTTTCTATTTATCGCTGTAAATATACTTCCAAGCTCTTTTTTCGAACTTATAACCTCGGACCTAGGAATGAAAACACACCGTAAGGCGATTTTGCTTTCCAAAATTTCATGCTTCAGGCTTTATATTTGTGTTTGCTTTGCAATTGCGCTTTTTAACAATTTTTTTCAACTCGACAAGACTCTACAATTTCAAAGTTAAGTTGATAAAAAGAATTTTTTTAATTTACATGCCTCTTTTGATATCTGAGCAAGACCTTAAGTAACTCATTTATATATTTCACAACAACGTGTAAATTTTTAACAATAAATTGTAGTATATATAATAAATTGTATGTATAATACTATTTATCATTCAGCGCTTGTTTTTATAGCGTATACTACACAATGTAAAGCGACAATTAGAGGTTCCTCAATCATATATGTCTTACTCAAAATATAAGTAGCTGTTTAAGTTTTCTCAAAATGGATCCCACTCAGAGTGAATG
Source organism: Melanostoma scalare (assembly GCA_949752695.1). NCBI lineage: Eukaryota > Metazoa > Arthropoda > Insecta > Diptera > Syrphidae > Melanostoma > Melanostoma scalare. The sequence continues at coordinate 7,773,991 of OX456986.1, read as the reverse complement.
AATCATATACCGAAATGTAGTTCATCATTATTCACACCATATGCTGACCAATCTGAAGACATTAAATTAAAGACGCCACATCGCCGCCGCCATTGGTTGACAGTAACCAGCCGTTTACCCATTCCAAAGGAAGTGAATAAATCTCGTCTTTAAACTATTTTAACCTATTCTCAGCACGTTTGATGTATTCTCCTTCTCCACTGAAAATGTCATAAAAATTCAGCGGAAATACCCTTTTTAAATGTCGCAAAAAAAAAACACTCTCGAACAAAATGCAATCAATTTCGTCAGAGTTGCATTAATCTTAGTCACTCTAAGGGTACAGCCCGTTGCTTTTATTACTTTTTTTTTTACTTTGAGACAATCGCATATCAACTTTAAAGAAGAAAGAAAAAAAACGGCGTTGACATTCAAAGTTGATTTCGAAATGTTACCCGACATGACTTCTTACAAATTGTTATTGGTGTCATACAAGGCGAAATAAAAAAACAATAAACAATGTTGTCTGAGTGAAGTCATATTCTTGTTCGCTGTCACTAGAAATTTGTGGTATAAAGTTCGTTTGACACAATATGGCAAATGGCTGTTGTTATAGGCAATGACATTTTCGTGGAGAATGAATTTTGTGAACATTTTTATGACTTGGATATTTTGGTGGTAGTTTTTCAAGAACATTTTAATATTTTGCAATGATGGTGGACATGGTCAGAAATAGAAATTTTGCTTGATGGCATCTAAGGCCAAAATAACTTCAAGAGCTTACATCTTCTTCTTCTTCCTTTTCCGGGCGTTACAAGCATCGAAGAGATCTTTGCTCTTTCTCACTCTATAGACCAAAGACAAATGGATTTGGATAGTTCATGAGCAAAAACTATTTCTAGTTCAGTGTTTTACTCCATTAAACATTTGAATTCTCCAATGCAAAACACAATCATCAGACCGAACTATGCAAAAACGAACTAAAAACTGCTGAACTTAACTAAACAGCGAACTGAAATTAGACTTGTCTGATTATGCGATTCACGAGCAAACTAGTTGAAGAACCGATTTCTAGCTCTGGCATTTAATTCAACAAACATTCGTATTTTGCAATACACAATAGTCAGACCGAACTTTGGAAAAACGAACTGAACGCAAATAAACTGAACTAAACAGTGAACTGAAATCAATTGAGAAAAAAAAATTAGTATTATCTGACGCTAAGACTATCTGGCGCTGGTGCCTTTGTGGAGAACGACGACATACGGCTGCACGCTTCTTTTCTGTGTTTGCAGGGACAGCCAAGCTTTGATTAAGCCTCTTCTCAATTCTCTAACTACTTCGAAAGCGATCCAGGAATGCAAGAAATCTCTGAATTCGGTCGGAAGATTAAATTCCTTGATTCTCTTTTGGTTTCCATGGCATCACGGATTAACTGGGAATGAGATCGCCGATGAACTTGCGAGGCAAGGTTCGCAGACAGCTTTTTCATTACCTGTACCGTCGCTTGGTCTGCCATGGTCCTCAGTGAGGGTTTGAATCAACGATTGGATCTGTCAAGAGCACAGCCGTAGATGGTATGCCTCCATTGGATGCAGACACACCAAACGTATCCTCTCCAACGTTGATAAGAAGACTGCATTTTTGCTATCCCGTAGCAAAAAAGAATGCAGAAAGCTTATTAGCGTTGCCATGGGGCAGTTCTCTTTTGCCAATCATTTAAACGTGTTAGGCTTAAATGATACCACGCTCTGTGAATCTTGTGGAGAAGACGAGGACACCGCAGAGAACTTCGTCTGTGAATGTCCTGCTCTTTCTCGCCTGAGGTTACAGATACTCGGCGCATACATGGTGAGAGCTGGTAACTTAGGCTCCTTATCATGGCAGCGTCTTTTCTCCGAACATCTGGAAAGCTATAACAAATAGAAGGTTGCTATCTGGTAGTACAATGAACCGGTATTTACCTGTGCTGGGTTGGGTTTAGCGAACAACCCAATATTGAATATTCTTCCTACGAAGGAAGCATATTTAACGGCCTCTTACAGGAATTCATCGTTACTTAGTACTTATCTGCTCCAGAGCATTCCATGCAGTTTCGTCAAACACGAAAAGTGGTTTCCATTAGAGTAAAGCAAGCGCCAATAACAGTGCTGTCCATGAAAAATATTTTCTCACACTTATTTTCAAAACGATAACAATCTTCAGATGTGTGTTTCAGTCCAAAGCACTTATGTTCAATGATATGGTTTCATTTTTGACATTTGCAAATGACATCCAATTTATCAACTAAGATTTATCTAGTGTAGTTTTTAAAGGTCAGCTAATATTGTTAACAGCCCGTATGTCTTAGATATTTTTCATCCATTTATAGTGCACCAGCACCTATACTAAACTTAACGCTTAACGCTAAACCTTCGAATTTGATTGAAGTGTTGGTTCGTACACATCTCTTTGGTCGAGGCGCACTCTCCCATGTAAGAAGCAGCAAACTCTGTGCAACATTGATAGAATGAGACATGCCAAATGAAGGCAATAAATTTTACTCTCGGTTCGCTTGTCACACGTATGGTGAGTTGCCGTCCAATGGTAATTAATTCTAAAACGTGATGTGCTCTCGTGGCACAGTGTTCAATCGTATTTTAATGATTTTATTTGCCGGTGTGGCCGAGGATTGTTGCATGTTCATTCAAATAGTGAATGGCTGTTGAATTTTTATACCGCAATTATGAAGAAAGTAGCGGTGACTTGGATATTAAGTGCAATGGGAGTGCTTTTGATTGTAAGGCTGGTTACACACATACTTATGGATGACCATGAAAATGATTTATTTGAAAACCGAAAGACACCGGCGCATAAAAGCAATGTTTTATGGCCTGGGTTCGTTCGGTATATCGGAACACTTTGGTTATTGTTTCTCATAAAAGAGAAGCAAAACACATCTATCTATCGTAGGTTGGGACAGTCATTGTTGTTTGAAATTGTGGGCTTAATGCCACAAAATGTGATAAGAAAACACAAATGGCAATTAAAAACAAATCCAATTCAATGACAGTTTCGTCATACCACGAACGAGTTTTACCAGATAAAAAAACTGTATTGTCACGCCAAAAACGATGCTTCTACTCGTTCTGCGCCAGGGTCAGTGTTTGATGAACATCGTTTTTTGGGTTTGCTTTTATTTCCAATGACCACAAAAGTATTGTTTATTGCAGAAGCTTCTCAGAAGCTGTTCCATCCAAGTAATCAAAAACACATATGGAGTGAATGAATCACTGAAAACCAGGCTGTAACCATATGATTCACTTGATGCGGGGCCAATTCTTCGACCACAAACAACAATATCCGCAAAACTCACGAATCTGAAGGTCATCGACAACATGACTATTGACCTTCCATCAAGTTTTGGCTAAAACGTTATACTCTCCATGTTTGCGACGTCAAGGTATACGTCAGGTCAGTGTTAGAGAGTATTTTCTCTTTTTTAAGGCAATGAGTCCTTGTTTATCCGGTGTCTTTGGACTTTGTTTCATTCATAACTCGGAAATAGTCTTTTAAAGTCAAATCTGGTATTCTTGTATTTTTGTTTCTGTACTTTTTTTTGAATAAATTTGTTGAATGTTTTGTTTATTTTTTTGTGATAGTAATGCGGCGGAACCTGTCTTGAAACTTATTTATTGGCCCAAACTTTACGAGCAGAAGGGTGCAGAGTAAGCAAGAGAGTGTTTTGATGGTGCGATGACAACATGGCAACAAGTTTTAGGAAGCATTGTGAATTTGAATATTGATATGAATAAGAATTTTGGTATTTTATAGGACCGTCTGGTTAAGTGAACAAGAACAATAGAATTAGTCGCTTATCGGTCGCCGAATTAGAATAGTCAAGTTGTGTTTCTGTGTCAGGTTGGAAGTGTTTGATAAAATGAGCATCAACCTAGCTCGTGCTCGTATACGCAATGCTGTACTTAAAGTCACAGATCTTTGATTTAACATCCAATCTTAAGTTTTCATGTAAATTTCTTAAATGTATTCTGTGGCTGTGTGGTTCAACGAACTTCACTTAATTCATAAAAGCAAAAGTGTTTTAATTGCACCGTGAATATTAATGATTTTGGTGTTGGTAGTTTTCCGATAAGTGGATTAACAAAGAGCAACTTGAGAGAGGGATTTAAATGGAAAAAACAGCATGTTTATTTTATGTAAGTATTAGTGTTTTGGGTGGAATATCGACTCCTACGTAGGCCTTGTAGAGAGATCTGTAGAAGATTTGTGTTGAGTATCAAAATTATTTTTCACCACAGAGTGTCAGGAAAGGACTGACAACAAATTAAATTGGCTTGGGAAACTGATTCACACTCAATTCGGGTGATAACGGCAAAGCAATATATTCGAAAAGGGGCGAGTTCTTTTAGTTTGTTGTCATTCAAACTATCGACTTCCCAGAAATGTAGGAAAAAATGGCTTCTATTTCCATTTTCCATTATTAGTATGGGTTTTTTGCCGCATCATCATGAGGTAGCAAGTAAGCAAGTTCCTTAAGCTTAGTGTTGTCCTATTCCAATTTCAGTTCACGTGTTTAAAGTTTAAATATTCTCCTACAGAAGGTGGCAATGATTTTACTTCAATTTGAGAGTTTTCATGGATAAAAAAAGATTAATGTTTATACATTATGTATGATTGCCATAAAAATAAACTCACTTTGGGCGTCATCATGATGTGTAGTGCTCTAAACGTGGTTGTTAAGATTGGTCGATAAATCACAGCGTCACGTTGTATACATATCAGCAGTGTTAAATAATATTTTAATGATGTTTGCGTCGACTAAGAACACTTTAGATTGTATAATGAACGTAATATAAATTTTGTAATTAAAGCCACGAAGGAATAAGAGTTTGTGGGCGTTGCTTTCCGTGGTAAAAAAGAATTATAGTACGAGTATGAGTTTCGATTGTAAGAGCAAAGACACGATTTTACGATCTGCTGATGTGTAGGAGTCTACAGTCTAGAGAGGACCTTAAGTTCATTAAAAAGCAATGATTGAAAATGTTTAACACGTGTTATTGGCAAAGCTTAGCGCATGATGGCATATCACCTATGAAAACAAAGCCAAGACAATAATTACCCGCTGTGAAATGATTTTGGTACCTATACCAAATACATAGGTGGCAACATTTAAAGATTTCTTTTGTTTTCAATTTGAAGCAATTGCTTTTAAGCACTGAGATCTAAATACCAGTCCGTTGTATGGCTAGATAGTAACCTTCATTTGCTACAGATTACCTGATTCGAGAAAATTCAGGAAATCGATAAATGATGCTATCATCTTTGCCACAAGATTCACAGAGTGTCGGTATCAATTGAGCCTAGCACGTTTAAATACCCGAAGTTTCTACAGCTCTTTCTGCTACTGGAAAAAAAGGTTGGGGCTTTTTTATTAACGTTGGGATCAAACATTTGATCATATGCATCCAGCCATGGTATACCATCTACGGTTGTACTTTTTTGGAAGCCCTCACTGAGGGGCCCAACGGACCCAGCGCTAGTTCAGGCTTTGAGAAAGCTATTTGAGATCCTTGCATTGCAAGATTTCAATATTCCCGTAGCGGCCTGAAAAACAAACAAGACTCAAAGAATTATGTCTTGCAACCGCATTTAGGGAGGTGCTGCATGCCTCGATCACTTTCGAAGTAGTTAAAAGGTCGAGTAGTGCTTAAAGCACAGCTTTGCCGACTCTGCAAGCAAAAATAGGCATTCTTCATAAAGGCCCTTTAAACGATCATTTCAGATTCAGTTGATGTATCAGTTAAGCTTTTAGTTAAACTTATGTCTAAATGCCAAAAACTGAAGCGTTTAACTGAAACTTTACTGAAACTGAAACTGATGGAATTCCCATAAGTTTACAGTTCAGTTCTCAGTTTTCTTTCTCATTTTTACTTTTCTCAAATAAAATAAAATCTCAACTGAACATCGAACTGACGTTTATTTACACAGACATTTTTAACTGAACTGAAAATTGAACTGAGAACTGACCGTCTAAAAGGGCTATAACACAGCTTATAGCCATTTGAACATTTTGCGTATTTGCCTTAAAAGGCGTACAGTTTCACGTTATCGCAGTCCACAAAATCACCAACCACAGATCCACCATTGGTTCTGGAATCATCCGTGAAGATCCGATAACATGAAAGCTTACGGTCAATGCATCGCAATGAGGACATGTACAACTAGTAAATCTAGTCCAGACATTTCTCAACCGAAAGGCTTCTTTGTCGTCGATTTTTCCAAACAGATATAAGAGATCAGACATAAAACCTCTTCTTTGGTCCCGAACCAGATCCTTTCCACGTTGAAAGAGTCATAGTCTACTTTAGGTAGCTTCACCGATATGTATGTATATCGTCTGATAAGCTTGCTTGGTACCCATGGCGTAATGGTTAGCATGTCTACTATTAACCCAGAGGTTCATGGTTTGAGTCCCAACAGAAGCAAAAGCGTTTTTCCACGGGTATCGCCTATCGCGAGGAATCGGCAAGTCCTCCGTTAATAAATTCATTGACATGAAAATTGCTTTCTCGATTAGCCCTTCGGAACCAGCAGAAAATTGTAGGTCTGCTTCACTCCCTCTCAAGGCACGGTCGTGAGAAATGCGATAGGATCCGGGGCTCCTCGCTCTGTTGCGCCATCTTATTTATTTTATTTATTTTATAAGCTTGCTTATGGCACTAGAAAATAAACAGTGCTTTGAATTTACTGCTAGACTAGTAGATATTTTTCAACCAAAAAACCTATCCGTCGTCCAAGTTTTGTAGGCGACATTCAGGGGGTTGTCTTTTTCTGTTCCTAAGAAAACTCCACCGGAGATAAGAGCACCAACCTTTTAGACAGTTCACCTGACCAATCGCTTGTAGGTTCTCTTAAGTGAACTTCAGACCGAGGAGGAGTCATAGAAGCATCCAGTTAAGATGGTTTATCTATGGTTGCTCTTCAAAACTTTTATTTGACAGAGGATCCCCCTGTTTGTTCCCAACCAAATCTCTCAGTAGTTTTTAGGAGACATCAGTGCCCTCTTACGGTCATTACTTTGTGCTAATGTACTTCATCAGAAAGGATTATTTTCTGGCTTCCCCTGACGCTATCTGTCCCTAGGTGACCCGAAAAATAGACAACCTACTTTGGATTGCCTCAACCGACCAACCTCACGTTAATTTTTTTTTAGCAATCTTCAGGCTGTGGATACCGTATTCGGTTCCAAGCCATACCCCTTCCCAAGTTGATGGACTCATAGGAAAGCCGTCTTTGAATAGCTTTGCCTGACCAATCTCTTGTCGCTCTTTTAAAGAAACCTCAGAGAAAGGATCCCCTTCTGGGGTCCAGAATTGACTTAGAAAGGAGTGGACACACAAGATAATTATATTTAGGAATTCTATGGCAGTAAGTGCACTTCTACATAAGTTATGTAAATATGAGGACCATTAGTAAATCCACAACTAAAATATTTGGTATAGAAAAATTTCTGTACAGATATGAGAAAAATGGGTTCACTGTGGCGTATGTGAAACTTTTTTCATAAAAAATATTAATTTTTCATTATATTTTAATCCCATCAATCGACAGAAAGTTCAAACATTCAATCTGCAGATTTGTAAAAAAAAATTCTAATAACATTTTGAATACTCCTTCAATGCTGAAGTTGGAAGTTCTTGAGCTCATAATCTACTTCTTATGCCAAAGAACTCAACGATTATACTTTCAAAGTATGTTCAATATTTTTTAGTTCAGAAGCCTTAGTTTAGTGATATAATGATTTATTATAACGATTTTTGTGCAATACATGAGCAGATAAGACGTCTTCAACTGTCTGTCTAGTTATTTTACGCACTTTCATGAGTTTTTCAGTTTGTATCTCGGTGGAACAGAGTATTGGTCATAGAAAAAGCCTTTAGCTGAAGGATTTTAATATCAAATAATTTAAAAAGAAACTAGTTTAACGTTTCTGCTGACGAATTTGATCACTAAAACTTATTCTTCGTCGAAGAAGTTGATTGATAAAAAAAACTCGACAGAGAGACAGAAACTAGGTTTTTCTTTCTTTACTGATGTGAATAAAAATTTCTTACCATCTTTCAACAAGCATCGGTGGTTCAGTGGTAGAATGCTCGCCTGCCACGCGGGCGGCCCGGGTTCGATTCCCGGCCGATGCAATAATCTTTTTTTTCGGCTGACAATCAATTCAAAACCCAGCCAGTGGGGATTTTTTAATTTCTCTTTTAATAAGGCACCAGAAAACTTATTGAGAATCAGTGGGTAGACACGAAACTTAAATAATCGTGCCGTTCGCACCATCTGTGATTACATAATTTCTACTTAAGAATAAATATGTGGGCTTGATTTTTATTCGATTAACATCAAGATTGTTATAGGATTAGGCTTCTTGTGTTAAGCAATTCGCCCCTTAGGTGAAGTCGTCAATCAGACTCTCATATCGATTGTATGGATTGATGATTTATAAATGGCTTCTGGTATTAAGCATATGAATACTAAAGTAACAAATCAAAAAGAAAATAAAATTATATATTCTCGCGAGCCTGCGCTCATAATTTTTGCATATTTCATATTCGGTCTGAGGTACTTAATAAGAAAACAAATTTTTAGAGCTCAAAGAAAATTTACTCAATCCAATAAAACGGCCTTAAAATGATATGTGAACATAGAAACTTTAGTACTTTCCCGAATTACGTGATTCATCAAAAAGTAGAATAGCATCTTCTCAATGCTAAACACTTTGCTTTTTCTCACACTAGAGTTACGAAACCTAATTTTTGCGTATACTCTAAGTACATATAAATAACGATATACACTCGACATAAGTTATTTCTAGATGCACTCTGAAGTGCTTTGCAACTTAATAGATTGTTTTGCATTTGTAGCAGTCATTTTCACTTGCAGAAAAACGTTGCGAGACTATGAAAAGCCTGTCACGCATTGTCAACAAAAATTCCTTAAAATGACAATTAGCGTCTTTATCTGTATAGAGGAGTATAGATGGTGAGGAGATCACTGAACAAGATGAACATTCGCACTTAACACTCCAGATGTGTTCAAAGCTCTTCCAAGATGAGTTCTTGTAGACTGAAGACCCCAATTACTGTCGTGACAGATATTGTCAAATAAATTAACTTGCTTCGGCTGTTTAATGTCTGATTGCAGAGCTTAGAGTAGTGTGCCAAAACACAAATTGAGTTGATTCTGCACTCCAAATCTTTTTACGATGCTCTGTACACAGGTTACAATGTGTCTGTTGATACAAGCGCGCAGTGCAGCTGCTTCACATAGTGATTTCCTTTCTAATGCAGACTGCTCTTGAGATTCAACAATCATGATTGATTGTCATTTTAAGGTTAAGCAACATAAAATACATTTTTGTAGAAAACGGTTCGCTTGCAAAGATGCAGTTAACCTAAGGTTTATCTTCTAATCAAGGTTGCTTGTGCAGCAACTTTCAAAATGGGTGCAATCATATAATGGGATACACTTTGTGGAGATGATTAGCGTGTAGGCGCTTTAAACTATTCGCGGTACCTTTTCGTGTAATTGAAGTCATGATAAAGCAGTATGTGGAACACAAAGGCAATTTAAACGAAGATGTGTAACGACAAACTGAAATGGTCGTTAATTTTTCAATCGAGTTAATTGAACATTAAACTAAAAGTCGTTTCTTTTCAATTTCAGATCTGGTGGACTGCATTATCGGTAGCTTTGGGCCTAGACGTTGGAGGTGATGTAATCAAAGGAGTGCCATGTATTAAACGATATCATCAACTTTTCTGTCCAACAGCAGGAAATAGTTATCCAATGTAAGTGATTTTTCTTTCATGTTTAAGTAGAACTGGTGAACGGTAGCTGAAAGTTACTTATTACAAATAAAATAACAAGAGTTTTGAACTTGCTATGAAGCTTAATCACTTAGTCTGTTAGATTTGAATGTGAGCTTGAAAATGATCGGATCTTGGAGTAGCTGTTTGTAGTATCTTTTGGTTCTGAGAACTTTTGTTATTCTTCTTTTCTAGTGTGAAATACTTTTGTGCTGATTTCATTCTCATTTCTAAAAATACTCTTTAAACTTTAATTTTCTGCAAAAAGCTATTGTTTTCACTAAAAAGATGCTCCTCTCCACGGGTGGGGGTGGGCTAACGAAATGAAGCTTTGCATCTGACCTATTGATGAAAGACAACGATTTACATAGTCTCAGTTTGGTTAATTAATAAAAAGATATGGCTATATATTTTGTAGCAAGGCTTTATCTTTCGTCATAAAAGTTTAAAGATTAGTCTACATTCAACATCCTTAAAATCAAAAATAGAATGATGAATTCATGAGCAATTTACTTACAGTTCATTAAGCAAAACTACTCGCTTCAATTATCTACTTAATATTCACAAACCAATAAATCATATCAATCTAAACAATAGCCCTCGTCATTCATACAATCTTGGAGGATGAATCGTCTTAATAGCAATGCACCTTGAATGAGCTAGAATTTACGTCAGAGAGATTCTCGACGGGGTTCCCATTAGTAATTGCTTACTTAAAAAATGGTCATTGCTATATTAATACAAGTAATCGTCAATTTCTATTACTCAAGACTCAAGACGCTCCCTCCACCTTCAGATTGAATCTGTATGATAAAGAAAACAATTGATTTATATCGAAGTGTAATCATAATGACTCAAAGCAAAAGTTTATTCACCTCGTTTATAAGTGCAATACTTGGTCATACTTAAATCATTTTTTCATCGTTTCAGTGACAAAATTGAACGATTTATTGACGACAATAAGGCCCTTATGCGGCGGATGTATGGAGATTTTGAAATGAATATGGATTCGGGCGGGCCGAAGCAACAGACGAAGCGTAAAAGACGTTTCATTGACGAGCCTGATTTGTTTTTACCACCTGGGTCGTTTCCGGCAGTACCAGAAGACATAGACAGTGATCACCAAGCCGAGCATGGTGAGACGTACTTTGGAAAACTTCGAAATAAACGACAGTCCTCGAATAGAGGTCCCAAGTTGCCATTCAATAGAGATAACAGTAACCCGGGTCAGGCAGGGTCCTCAACTGGGAGGTGAGTGATAATAATTTTTAACTCTCTGAGAGTCTTAGTACAAATTTTGATAACTTTGAATATTGCAGACTGGACGCTTGTGAGTCGAAGATAGAAATCGTTACGCCATACTGGGCTTCGAATTCAGCAGGCAAAATACGTGCCATTGTCAACACTCAGCATTTTGAACAAGCCATACACCAAGAAATTTGTTCGTAAGTATTCAATTGAAGCATTAATTTTTTTCGATCTAATCTACTTGTGCTCAGTTTTGAAGTCGTAGTTTGAAAACAAGAATCTATGCTGATCTGTTAAAGAAAACTGTAACTTTTATTAATCAGTTCAATATTTTTTTCTAGGAAATCCCGAACTCCGAGATGTGAAAAAGACTGTGGTTGCGAGCAGAAATACAAATGGCACCGTTTACTTGCTTATGATCCTGACAATGATTGCAAAGGAATTTTTATGGATTGGTTTTTGTTCCCCTCATGCTGTGTATGCAGATGTAACCCTTAATCTTCATACATAATATATCAACACGTCATCCACACAACCTTCAAAAATAGATTTTAAGTTAGTTAATTGTTTACTAACAACAATTATAGCACATGTTATCATTACTCCTTCCAAATAATTAAAAAAAACTAATTTACTGATATTAAACTCCCACTAACATTAAAAAAAAATAAAATGAAGCCTTAAGATCAATTGACTAGTTTCATAAGAAAATGTATTTCATCAAAATAAAAGTCAAATTTACACTTTACAAACAAAAGTATATATGTATGTGTGTGTACATAAACAAAGAGCTTATGTTTAGTTTATGCCTAAGGTTAAGTGATATAAATTGTGTCAAATGTAGTTATTTCTCAATTGCAATTCTCTTTGTGTATTTAGTGTACTAAAAATTGTTCTTTCTTTCACATTTTGTATGTAGGTTAGGATATACATAAGATACATTTTTACTGATTTAAATAAAATTCGAAAGGATCATAACTTCATTTCGTTGACGTAAAGCAAAGAATAAACTCATCAGCATACACATGTACCCAATAGGGTTTGTTCCGACAAAAGCTCAAACTAATTCGGTTTTTTTTTACGTCCCAGAGAGCCAATTATATTTTTCAGAAGCCTTTTTCTGTTCTGAATTCTAATGTGGCGTCAAAATTGCTATTTCGAGACACGTTTTCAAAATATTGAGCTTTCAAAAAAAAAAAAAAAAATTTTGCTGTTTTTGAGCCTCAAAAAGAAATTCGAATCAGATAAGACATTTTTGAAGGCTGTCAATTTGTCGAATTTAAATCCAGTCAGCGACAACATTCTGTTATAATCTTAATAACCTGACGTGGTAGAGCAATTCTATGACTGGACTTGAATTCAGCAAATTGAGAACCTTCAAAAATGTGTTATCTGATTCAAATTTCATTTTGAGACTCTACTTAGGCTTTAAAATAATGAATGACCGTGCGTTACAACTTTTGAAGTTAAATATCTCAGTGATTTAATGTAATAGAGCCATTTTGAGGATGAGAAAAGATGAAACTAATACAAAAGTTCCAACTCAATGTATTTCAAAGCATTAGCATTTTTTCCGCTTTTTAGACAGTAAATTATAGCCAGCAGTTTCACCATTCAAAACAACCTTTAACAGTTTCTACGGCGATCTCAATATTCTGAGACATAAGACGTGTTTTATTGGGAATTTATATTCACTTCAGCAAAACATCGCTCATGGAAAAAGAACAACTCTAAAGTGAATAGCTTAAGTGGACAAAAATAACTCACTTGCCGAAGTGAACAATAGGGATGGCTGGTAAATGGCGTTTATGGGAAAGTAAACTTGGTAAGTGAGTATAGCCAAAAAAGCGTTTTACTGAGATTCGAAAGTGAAGTGAATATAGAAATTCCCAATAAAACACGGCTATAGTGTAGAGTAGAGGAAATATGCCAATTCACTCTCTAAATTTGGAATTTTTTGTTATTTTACTTTTTCATTTTCTGGAGAAAGTACTCAACACGTCGTATTTTCAATCAAGACCTCATTAAAGTTAAAAAGATGTCACTCCTTATTCTAAAGGATACAAAGCAGTTAGTGGAGTAAAAATTTCAAGTTTGCCACCATGTGGAAAAAATTTGATACTGAAATTTTATCATTTGGACGATTTATTCAAACATGTAACTTTCCCTGGTGATTTGACACCAGATACTGAACAAAAGACAATCAGATTTGTCAGACGTCAAAAAAAAAGCATGGCTCAGCCAGTCAACATCAAATTCTTTGGAAATAACATTCAAAATACACAATTTTTAAATGATTTAAAAATTTGAAAAAAGAGTTCTATTGTACGTCCATACTATGCCGAACGGAACCAATCGCAAATACCTAATTAGTGTGGACGTGACGTTCGGCCTCCTTACCGGAAACCGACCTGACTTTGAATCGAAAGAAATGGATCCGATTTCCGTTTGGCATAGTGTGAACGCACCTTTATATGTCTTTCCCATTCAATAAGTTCTAAATAATGTCATTCATGCAAACCTTTGGCTTATTGTGAACGTTTACTCGCTACTACTTTATCTCGTAAGTGAAACTTATGCAAATTGTTATCTTATGAGTACAGTTAGTACCAGCAAATGAGCTTGAATTGGAGTGGAATATAGAATACAAGACTTACGCAACGCAGAGCTCAGCCTTTTGCCTTTATTTAAGTATTGAGAGTAAAAAGGCATTTAGGTAGTTAGCTGTTTGCTTCTCTTTTTTAATATTCTTCTTCCTTTTCGGCGCCAAGAGCACCGTGATTTCGAAGGAATCATAGTTCTTCTAGTTGTCTGCTTCACACTAGTAGCCCGCCTGTGACTTACGCCACGCCGTGTTAACCTCAGAAGGCGTCGGCGTCGGCAGGCTTTGGATTGTTCCATGTCTAAAGCCAAATGCTGATGCCGTGGCATTTGCCTACTATAGGAGGATTGTCGTGGCCTGCCTTTTTTCCTCTTCAACACTTTTCTGCAGTTGTTGATAAACTTTTTCAATTGCTTAGGGTTTATGAGTCGTTGGAATTATATTTGCAATTTTGCGATTTAGGCTTGCGAAAGGTAAATTTTTTTTTTATGTACTATCTTCCCACTTAACGGCTACCAACGTTATTTTTTGTTGGAAAACTACCACATTATCATAGCCAACGACTTCAACCGAATATAAGACATGGAGCAACTACTGTGATGTTAGAGCAATGTTAAGTACAGTGAGCTTTGGTATGAAGAAAGGTGATTTTTGAATTTGAAGCAAAGTTTAAATGACACAAATTCAATATTCGTTACTTTATATGCATCGTTATGAATCAACTTTTCAAATTTTCAAAGTTTTCCCCACAAAGTGGTAAGTTGTCCTAAAAGTATGCTTTATTTCTATGTTTCCTTAGACTTTGAATAATTTACCACTGGTTTGTGTACTTGATAACAAAACTATGTAGAAACGAATTCGCTATGGAATCCAAATCCATATGAAAATGTGGCGAATTGACGTGTCATGCGTTGCGTCGTTGTTCTAAAGGGGCGATACACAGACAGTTTACTTTTTTTCTCAAATTTAAATATCACCTTATCCAAAGCGATCAGATAAGGGAAAAATGGATTTTCCTCTGATGCCAAAGAAAATCCAATGCGATTACGTACTTTTAAGAAAATCGTTTAGTATTTAAACAGGACCAATGCCTCATTTCTCAAGTTTTTTTTAACCTCACGTATTTACTTCCAAAACCTCCAACCGTCTATGAAGTCTTTTTAAATTGGAAGTCAGTTCATAATTTAAAGCTATAGCTACAATAGCATTCGTAGTACTTAATTAAATTCGAAAGCTTGTACCTGTTCTACGTTTTGTACCTAAGAACTGATGTGGTAAAAAAGATGTGGCTCGGTAAACTCTGGTATCTGGTATATGAGTGCAGAGGTGTCCACTCGGAAGCCCTTTTTGCTGTGCAAAATTTTACAATGGCCATCGGAGTCCTTGACGTACTAAATGCGATAAAATCAGCTCAGATTAGGAGATCAGGATGACAATAAGGATGTTTCATTGACCTTTGGAATGTATTCCGAAGAGTTTCCAGTTCGATCATCAACTGGGAAGTTCGTGCAGTGCAATGACTTTAACTGCATTGCATTAAAATGTGGTGGTGCCCGTGGTGTATTGGTGATCATGTCTGAATTTTACATGTTTCGAATCTTAACAAAAAACCTTATTGCACTGGTATCTTCCTTTCGCGAGGATTATATGCCATGAAAAGCGCTTCCTCAAGCAGCCGTTCGGAATCGGCAAAAAAAAAATCTAGGTTCCTTCCATTCCGTTAAGCCGAGCTCACAGCCTCTTAAACCTAAACTAACCTCTACTCCCTTGAATGTTATGAATGAATAATTGGGGATTTGTATTGTACCTCGACTTGTTTAGATCTATTGTACCCCCTACTTCTTAAGTGGTATTCCTTAGTTTAAAGTATTTCATCCAGATTAGTTCCTCTGATGAAACTTAGTATCTGGATTACGCTTAGGAGTTTTAGCTCCCTCTCCTCTACGAAGTAGGATCCTAGGTACTTCTTCTTTTGCTGTATTAGAGCTTCGCAGTCACCTAAGAGGTGGTCAGGAGACTCTTCCTGTTCGTTGCAATATCTGCATTGGTCTTCGCTCTCTCTGCCTAGTATTTTTAGGTGTTTTCTTAGTCTTCAGTGTCCGGTTAAGAACCCGGCTAGCATTCTTACATTGTTTGTATTAAGTTTTATTACGTCTTTGTAACGTTTTGTGTTAAATGTGCCAAGTAAAAGTTTGGCTTGGCGCATCTTGGGGAGGTCATTCCAGTGTTTAGCTCTGTTGTCTTCCTCCGACTTTTTGATTTCTTTCTGAAGTGGCTTTCTGTTGTTCCACAAAAAGGTTCCAGTCCAATGAGTGGTGATCCGGCTCCTGTCTTTGCCAGTTCGTCTGCCTGTTCATTGCCTATGATTCCTACATGTCCTGGTACCCAGTAGATTCCCATTCTACTGCCTTGCAAGGCCCGGAGCACCACCCTCTGTTGCGCCACCCTTTTCATTTTATTTCACAGCACTAATTTTAATTTTAATTTAGAAAACCACTCACCAAAGAGATCAACAAAAAAAAAAAAATATAAAAAACACATCCAATTGACAACATACACGACCTAAAAGTTAAGTTTTAACATTCAATATCGCTTTATTTTAAAAATTCAAATTAAAAAAAAACAAATACAAATACAAATCTTTTCTAGTGTAAGAAGTTACCGACCTGAATTTTTGTTGACACATTCAAGTTATTCATATGATTCCACAAAATCAGATATATTCTTTTTAAATAAATTCTTTAAGCCAACAGAAGTAACTGAACCCATTAAGGGCCATCATACTCTGCCATCCTTCAACATCAAGCCTCCTTACGTAGGTAGGTAGGTAGGTGGCTGGAATAAAAATTAATTACAAAAATAAATAACGACAAGTGGGTACTTCGTAGAGGATGAAAAGATTTGTTTTTGTTTTTTATTCCATATCCATATCCCACCTGAAAACTGTATGTAAACACTCAAGAAACGTATTCAATTCTATAGAAAAAAGGACATTAACTCTGTTGAAAGATAAATCTCCTCTGTATCCATGACATTTTCAGTTAAATCCTGCAATTAATTCTAATTGCGTTTAGCAAGTGGACAAGATGACACACTTCCCGCATGTAGATTTCTTTCGAATCCTTTCAAACAACTTCTTTGCATTCGTATACCTACCCAAATAGAGATTTTACCTCCTGCAGCTTTTCTTGTATAGTTTGTGAAAATGTGTACACTTTATACTTCCACATCCCTCAGGAAGACTTTTCAATTACGATTAAGTATACAGAGTGAGTTAAATTCTAATCACCCTCAATGATGAAGTGAAAATTCGCACCAAAGATACACACAAAGTTATTCTTTGAAATTGAAAACCACTGCTGCCACCCATTGAAGAGGAAAATTAACAATAGTCATGACACGTGACCAGACCGCTCCATTCAATTTTTCCCTAAGAATTTTTGAAGACTGAAATGCAAAAAAGAAAAAAATTACTTTCTAAAGTCCTGAAGATAACCTCGTGATGGCTCATGATGGCTTACGCAAATATGAATGGTTTTTCACTGCGAGGGGATATCGCTAAACTTAGTCGAAGACTCAGTAAGCATAATGTCTGATTGATGCGTGCCCTGCTGTGAAGCACGTTTTGAAATGTTTTTGGTGTTTTTGTTTCTTTTCCTTTTTTGAGGAAAAATCCTTTTTTCTCATTACAAATTTGATGATGAAGTACCATTAACAGATATGGGCTATTGGGATAGACAAAAAGACGCCGCTTTAGGCTGTTGTTCTCGCACACTGGGTGAGATGAGAAGTAAAAATATCCTTTTATGAGACTTCATTTTGTTCAAACAATGTGAATGACGCGACGCGACAGTATCAATCAATCTAATTTGAGTGAGCTGTTCTATTTGTGATTTGACGGCGAAGCTAAGAAGAAAAAATCGATTTCTATTTAATCTTTGCAGAACGTCCTTGGTGAATGAACCTTTTTTGAAGGATGTCTGGAGAAAATAAGTGTCAAGCAATTTTCAAGAAAAATCGAGCGAGATAAAATAAAAAAATCGGCAAAGATAAAAGCAACATAAAAAAGTTTTCACGAAACAAAAGCTTGAAGGAAAGTCCTGAAAAAGGTAACAAATATTTTTCCAAGGTTTTTAGCCTGAGGAGCAAAGCATTTTCAATACTACACCCTTCCCTTCTGCTTGCACAACCCTTTATCACTAACAAAGCGACAATTCAATCAAAGTTGTACATTAACTGAAACGAATTTCCAAAAGAAAATACACACACATACCTACTCTGTACGAGCACCATTCAACATATTATTCAAATAAAGCTGATTTGTTCTCTGTTTGACTGGGAACATATGTCAGTATTTTTTTAAACCCTCATACACCCTTCTATCTGGTGCTATTTAAAAGTCTTTATTTGGCATCATGTCAAAACAAAAAAGAAACAGAATGAAAATTTTCAAAGCAAAAGCTCACCACCCGCGCCTTCTGACTTCAATTTGAATGTGCGGAGTGTGGAGTGTGGAGTATAGAAACACCCTTTTGATGCCACCCTTAGCAAATTGAGTACAAGTGGTCTGAGTAAATAGAAATATAATCAAAAACTGAACAAAGCTCTGTATGGATATGAGGTATTGTACTTCAAAAAGTCTGTTTTTTTCCGAACATTGGAAAAATTTATAAAGCCCCGTACATTTGCTCTTTTTAAAGTCAATTCAAAAAGATTCACTACCCTGGCCTGATTCTGGAATATAACATACAAGGACTTCTCTCGTGTGGTATGTGTGAATGCCAATGAAGTAAAAATAAATTGAACACTCGGGTTAATTAGAATGTCCGCAAGCTTTGCTCTCAATACAACCCCCACAAACATTGCCATCGACCTATACTCGTCGTGTGGCATCTTAAACGGGAGCAGGGACACTAAGTTAAATAAATTCTTCAATTCACTTCATGTTAATGGTCAACCATGAGGAAATCATTAATCTATGCTGAAGAGCGAAAGTTAAACGCGTGCACAAGAAACCTCTTCGAAGGCATCATCATGGAATTGTAGAAAATCACTTGGCCACCGGCATGGCAGGCTATGGTCTTAGCTGTCCACGATTGTGTGGCTGGATGATTTATTTGCGTCGATGATTGCAACAAATCGACTTTGCGCTTCTGTAGCAGGCAACGAGCTATTGTGACGACAATGAGATACAAATACACAATCGACAGTTGATACAACTGAATCAGGGTCTGGAAATGACTTTTGAATGGAGTGCTTGAAGTAACGTCAATTGCAAGAGTTGAGTTGAGTGCTTCTTCGTCTCGGTTCATTTTATCTGCAACATCGTGGAAGAGTGTGTGACGGCCTGGATGATCAAAAGGCGTGTATGGAAAAGAGCAGGTTATGGATTTGAAATTTGTTTTTAATCGAATTTTTAATGAATGGCTTGGGGGATAAAATTTGCTCAGTTCGATTAAAGAAGTAGACAAAAACGACACAGCTAAACGCAACAAAGTCATTATTATTAAAAATTCTTCAGAGGCTGAAATTTTGTGAAGTTGTGCCATCATACTCAATGCTACAATCAAACAAAACCTAATAAATTACCCATGCAGACACCATTCACAAGTGAGATTCCTAGCTTATCCGACCACAAATTTACTGCACCCACACAAACATGCCCTTATCTTCAATAAAATCCTTCGAAAAGTATCTCCTATCATCTCAGTCTAACAAAAATCCGCAAAACTAAAGTCTTTCAAATCCGTTAAACGAAAATTGTGTTCTTCTTAATGCCAAAAGCAATTTCGTGCTCCTGAATTGCCCGATGCATCCGGCTTATGCTCTAACCTTGTGCAATCCAACACTTAAGTAAAACAATACCAAATCCCACTCCTCCAATCTAATGCAATTACAGTCCTTTTCTTATTTTCCTGCTTTCATTCAACAAACCCAGCAGCACATCCTAATGTTCCGGTTTCATGAAAATGTTATAGTGGGTGGCTACAAGGACGATCCTCCGTTCTTAAGTAATCTCAACTGACTGCGGTCTTGTTACTCTTTCCTTTCCTCTTATAGTTGCAACCACATCTCACCAGACAAAGCACATTAGCAACAATGATAAACTCAAGCAAATATAAAAGAATGGAAATAAATACGATGACAGTTTTCGAATTTGTGAATCGCATTTGAAAAACAAAAAAATTACAAAAAAAAACTCTTTCCTTAACGAGGATCCAGGGCAAGTGTTCTAGAATAATATCTCATTTATGATGGTTTACGAGTGAGTGTATGTTTGGGTTTGTGTGGATGGAAGGTACCTTAGCTTACCTACTTCAGATGAGCGCGGAAAGAGAAGCACTCTCACATGAGATAAGGTCATTAACATTTTACTAGGTTTTTCGATTCACAGGATGAATCCACATCTCCAAGGAGCACGATGACGACGGTTGCACAACTACTTGGTGGAAAAAAAAATAAATTCTGAAAAACACCTGAAAGTCTGAATTTCTCAAAGGACTCCCACTGACTTTGTGTGCAAATGCAACGCCATGCTGTTTGTCGCCTCGATTCACATACGCCAGTGGGTGAAATAGTCTGACACTTTATTATTATTATTTTTTTTGTCAGCTTCGTCATACATAAATGTATCAGGTGCTCCTCCTGTACACTGATACTGTTGGAAAAAAAAGAATGAAAATAGATGCAAAGTTGGGAGTGTTGTGTGGGTGGGCATATGAAGTGTGTTTATGCGCTAGTGGTGTCGCCAAAGACAAAAGACACGGTTATTGTTTCATCTTGATGACGATATTCGGGCCACTTTTGTTATTAACACCATACTCGCAAAAAGCTTTACAGCTCATGTGTCAGTAGCAAGGATACGCACTCGAAGGATAGAAATAGCACTGTGATTTCCATCAGAATGATGTGTTGGGTGTGTAACGTATGACGGTGATAATTATAATTAATGGATTTCTTTTGAAAGTTTAGCACACTGTACACGTAATGGGAACAACGCTGTCAGCTGTGTAATGCTCTACTGTAAAAAAAGGAGTCAGAGCCGGAATATCCATTGACAAGGAAATCCGTTTCACAGCAGCTAAAATTTTCTTTTAAGACTCACTATTCTTGTTCACATAGATTTTCTATAACACTGAGGGATAAAACATTGTGCGTATGTAAAAGGAGCAAAAAACACGCTATTAGCGATATTATGGTTAACGACAAGCGTATCCTTGTAAATGAAGATATAAATTACATCGCAGTGGAAATATAAATGAGCACATACCTTAACAGTCAAGCATATTCCGCATAGAAATTTGCGAAAACAATTGAGTAAAACGAGTGTTTATCAAGAGACTTTGAATAGGGAGCTTTCAATGTAACCCACACTCTTTCTTTCACTTTCCTGTCTCTTCATTGCGGTTTTTGTGTGAACCTTAATATAAAGGAGTGCCATTTTAATTGCTTCTTCAATTTTTAAACAAATGACTTAAACTCTTTTGTTCGCTTGTAAAATATCCAATGGATAACTTTACCCAACTGTCGCGGTAAAATTTACCGCTACAAAAAGTATCCTTAGGATCCTTTCTCGTATCCCTTCCTCTTCTTCGTTTTTGGGTGTGGCTGCATAATTCTGGGAGAGTTAGGGGCAACCAAGGTTCCATTAGCCTATGGTTTACTCACCCAGCATTATGCAAAATCATCCCACGTAGGGTGATGAGGCAAAATTGGTCGAGGCTAGACCGACAAAGGGACAGGCGATCCCCAACGATCAGCAAGAAGCGTGCAGACGGGCGGTCTCACGCAAGACAATGAAAATGTCCCGTGTGAACACACACAAGATGACACAACATCACCATCAATGGTAGATGATAAATGCCTACCCAACGATTTACGTCACTTTGACAACACTAGTATGGCCTTCTGCCCAACCTAACTTCAATAAGGTACCCAAAGGTTGAAACGTTAAAGATCTTCCCTCCTCCCCCAAATCTGCAAAAGAGGCCACCAGTGTAGGATAGGGATTTTCGGTTAGTTGTGATTTCCTCCTACTATAGTTTTCCCGAAATAAAATGTTAAAAATGTTTATTAGGAAATGGATTTGTTTACTTACTCGATTCACTCTCCACGCGATTAAATGTAACTGAGAGAATCCTCAGCGATGACTTATTTTCGATTGTTTTTCATGAAGGTTGTGAGATTAGATGTTGTAGGGGTCTGGACTCACCCATTAAGATCGGCAAGTGTTGGACGACACCAACCACTTGTCGAACTTTCGAATTTGGTGAATGTCGAAAGAGAGGGCAAGTTTTGGACGACACCAACAACTTGTCGAACTCTATCCGCCGTATTAATAAACGCGGAATAACTGGGAAATACTTATTCCATGGATTAAGTTACCATTATACCATTTTCCATTTAATTAAAGCCACCATTATACCATTTTCCACTTAATCCATGGAATAAGGCTTAGCCCAGCTATTCCGCGTTTATTAATACGGCGGTATGTGTGTAGTGGTTGAGCATGCGCACTTTCGTTGGAATTCGACAGCGATGGCACAGCACACCAGACACCAACGGTGGCTGATGTCGTGATACTGAATCCACGAAAGTGATTGGTTGAGCGTATGAATGTGTGTGTCTGAGAGCGGGGTTGAGGCCAGACAAAGAGCTAGGCTTGAAGTGGTGGGCACTTCTTGGCTAGCTAGCAAAGAGATAAGAGATAGAGAGTGAAAGATTTTCGAGTTTAAGAAATTGAAAATAAGTTTTTGATTCAATTGAAAAGATTTGGCGCCATATTTTTTTTTGTTCTGAGTTTTAGCTCATTTTCGGATTTTGGAAAGTGAATCGAGGAAAGGTTGTCTTTTCAACGAAGGATACGACAGGATATCCAGCTACAGGAGAGCAAGATCAGGGAGATTTAGGAGAAGGAGATTTTAAGGAAAAAAAAATATAACTCAAAGATAAGTACAGTGAAATTTTTGTGAATCGTGTTATTTGGTGAAAGATTTGTGTTAAAGACTGTGTAGCCCCTTTTACCTTACGATTTATTCAGGAAATTGCCTGGCACGTGACCCCCTTAATTTTCAACCCACCTTGGGAATTTTCGGGAAATTCCTTTAACCGTTCAACCTTCGGTACCCTTTATACTGTTCCTCATTGCAACGGTCCAGCGGGCCTCCTTGCTAATTTACAATTTACACTACTTCATTTTTACTTTGCTATACTCGTTTACCAACTTTTATACTTTCTTTTATATCGAAAAGACTTGGGTTTTTAATCCCGTCTTCGACAAGGTTTTCCCAACACAATAAAATCATAAAAAAAATTTATTCACAGTTGGAAAGCTACACTATCCCTGAGTGACATAGGCTATATATAGTTTTCAAAAAAAAAAAAAAAGTTCCTTACCAAAACTCCGATAACTAATAATCTTACTTAGTTGTGTACGTTGTTATAGTAGGCAGTTGTAAGTAGCTCAAAAATATGACAGGTAATTATCTAGTTCAAAGGCGCTTTTTTCTTTTATCATTTTAAAATGCCCAAAAGATCAAGATCTCAACTTTCTAGAAACAATTCTCAGACCAGGACCAAAAAAATATGTCGAAATAAAGAATCTTGATCTGGAACTGAAAATCGTCTTTTAAGTCAGAGAGAATATGTGGCGCAATCGCGTTCCAGAGAGTCGAGTACCGAGCGTTCGTAACGGCTCGCTGAACAAAACACGAGAACCTCTCAAAGACGCGTCCAGGAGTCCAGTATTCAGCAGTCGCAACGGCTCGCTGAACAAATTGTAAAAACTTCTCGAGTCCGCGCACGAGAGCCAAGTACTGAGCGTTTGCAGCTTTTTTCTTATTTGTTCTTTTATCTTATTGTTTAACATTTCAAGAACGCACGCACGCGTCGGCAACACGCGTCGGCAGCACGCGTCAGCAGCACGCGTCGGCAGCACGCGTCAGCAGCACGCGTCGGCAGCACGCGTCGGCAGCACGCGTCGGCAGCACGCGTCAGCAGCACGCGTCAGCAGCACGCGTCAGCAGCACGCGTCGGCAGCACGCGTCGGCAGCACGCGTCGGCAGCACGCGTCGGCAGCACGCGTCGGCAGCACGCGTCGGCAGCACGCGTCAGCAGCACGCGTCGGCAGCACGCGTCGGCAGCACGCGTCAGCAGCACGCGTCAGCAGCACGGGTCAGCAGCACGCGTCGGCAGCACGCGTCAGCAGCACGCGTCAGCAGCACGCGTCAGCAGCACGCGTCGGCAGCACGCGTCGGCAGCACGCAAAAGCAGCACGCGTCTGCAGCACGGGTCAGCAGCACGCGTCGGCAGCACGCGTCAGCAGCACGCGTCGGCAGCAGGCATCGGCAGCACGCGTCAGCAGCACGCGTCGGCAGCACGCGTCGGCAGAACGCGTCAGCAGCACGCGTCAGCAGCACGCGTCGGCAGCACGCATCGGCAGCACGCGTCAGCAGCACGCGTCAGCCGCACGCGTCAGCAGCACGCGTCAGCAGCACGCGTCGGCAGCACGCGTCGGCAGCACGCGTCGGCAGCACGCGTCAGCAGCACGCGTCGGCAGCACGCGTCAGCAGCACGCGTCGGCAGCACGCGTCGGCAGCACGCGTCGGCAGCACGCGTCGGCAGCACGCGTCGGCAGCACGCGTCAGCAGCACGCGTCAGCAGCACGCGTCGGCAGCACGCGTCGGCAGCACGCGTCAGCAGCACGCGTCAGCAGCACGCGTCAGCAGCACGCGTCAGCAGCACGCGACCGCAGCACGCGTCGGCAGCACGCGTCGGCAGCACGCGTCGGCAGCACGCGTCAGCAGCACGCGTCAGAAGCACGCGTCGGCAGCACGCGTCAGCAGCACTCGTCAGCAGCACGCGTCGGCAGCACGCGTCAGCAGCACGCGTCGGCAGCACGCGTCGGCAGCACGCGTCAGCAGCACGCGTCAGCAGCACGCGTCGGCAGCACGCGTCAGCAGCACGCGTCAGCAGCACGCGTCAGCAGCACGCGTCAGCAGCACGGGTCAGCAGCACGCGTCGGCAGCACGCGTCAGCAGCACGCGTCGGCAGCACGCGTCGGCAGCACGCGTCAGCAGCACGCGTCGGCAGCACGCGTCGGCAGCACGCGTCAGCAGCACGCGTCGGCAGCACGCGTCGGCAGCACGCGTCAGCAGCACGCGTCGGCAGCACGCGTCAGCAGCACGCGTCGGCAGCACGCGTCGGCAGCACGCGTCGGCAGCACGCGTCGGCAGCACGCGTCGGCAGCACGCGTCAGCAGCACGCGTCAGCAGCACGCGTCAGCAGCACGCGTCGGCAGCACGCGTCGGCAGCACGCGTCAGCAGCACGCGTCAGCAGCACGCGTCAGCAGCACGCGTCAGCAGCACGCGACCGCAGCACGCGTCGGCAGCACGCGTCGGCAGCACGCGTCGGCAGCACGCGTCAGCAGCACGCGTCAGAAGCACGCGTCGGCAGCACGCGTCAGCAGCACTCGTCAGCAGCACGCGTCGGCAGCTCGCGTCGGCAGCACGCGTCGGCAGCACGCGTCAGCAGCACGCGTCGGCAGCACGCGTCGGCAGCACGCGTCAGCAGCACGCGTCAGCAGCACGCGTCGGCAGCACGCGTCAGCAGCACGCGTCAGCAGCACGCGTCAGCAGCACGCGTCAGCAGCACGGGTCAGCAGCACGCGTCGGCAGCACGCGTCAGCAGCACGCGTCGGCAGCACGCGTCGGCAGCACGCGTCAGCAGCACGCGTCGGCAGCACGCGTCGGCAGCACGCGTCAGCAGCACGCGTCGGCAGCACGCGTCGGCAGCACGCGTCAGCAGCACGCGTCGGCAGCACGCGTCGGCAGCACGCGTCAGCAGCACGCGTCGGCAGCACGCGTCAGCAGCACGCGTCGGCAGCACGCGTCAGCAGCACGCGTCGGCAGCACGCGTCAGCAGCACGCGACGGCAGCACGCGTCGGCAGCACGCGTCGGCAGCACGCGTCGGCAGCACGCGTCAGCAGCACGCGTCAGAAGCACGCGTCGGCAGCACGCGTCAGCAGCACTCGTCAGCAGCACGCGTCGGCAGCTCGCGTCGGCAGCACGCGTCGGCAGCACGCGTCAGCAGCACGCGTCAGCAGCACGCGTCGGCAGCACGCGTCAGCAGCACGCGTCAGCAGCACGCGTCAGCAGCACGCGTCGGCAGCACGCGTCAGCAGCACGCGTCAGCAGCACGCGTCGGCAGAACGCGTCAGCAGCACTCGTCAGCAGCACGCGTCGGCAGCTCGCGTCGGCAGCACGCGTTGGCAGCACGCGTCAGCAGCACGCGTCAGCAGCACGCGTCAGCAGCACGCGTCAGCAGCACGCGTCGGCAGCACGCGTCAGCAGCACGCGTCGGCAGCACGCGTCGGCAGCACGCGTCAGCAGCACGCGTCAGCAGCACGCGTCGGCAGCACGCGTCAGCAGCACGCGTCAGCAGCACGCGTCGGCAGCACGCGTCGGCAGCACGCGTCGGCAGCACGCGTCGGCAGCACGCGTCAGCAGCACGCGTCAGAAGCACGCGTCGGCAGCACGCGTCAGCAGCACTCGTCAGCAGCACGCGTCGGCAGCTCGCGTCGGCAGCACGCGTCGGCAGCACGCGTCAGCAGCACGCGTCAGCAGCACGCGTCGGCAGCACGCGTCGGCAGCACGCGTCGGCAGCACGCGTCGGCAGCACGCGTCAGCAGCACGCGTCGGCAGCACGCGTCGGCAGCACGCGTCGGCAGCACGCGTCGGCAGCACGCGTCGGCAGCACGCGTCAGCAGCACGCGTTGGCAGCACGCGTCGGCAGCACGCGTCAGCAGCACGCGTCAGCAGCACGCGTCAGCAGCACGCGTCGGCAGCACGCGTCGGCAGCACGCGTCAGCAGCACGCGTTGGCAGCACGCGTCGGCAGCACGCGTCAGCAGCACGCATCGGCAGCACGCGTCGGCAGCACGCGTCGGCAGCACGCGTCAGCAGCACGCGTCAGCAGCACGCGTCGGCAGCACGCGTCGGCAGCACGCGTCGGCAGCACGCGTCGGCAGCACGCATCAGCAGCACGCGTCGGCAGCACGCGTCGGCAGCACGCGTCAGCAGCACGCCTCGGCAGCACGCGTCGGCAGCACGCGTCAGCAGCACGCGTCAGCAGCACGCGTCAGCAGCACGCGTCGGCAGCACGCGTCGCCAGCACGCGTCAGCAGCACTCGTCAGCAGCACGCGTCGGCAGCACGCGTCGGCAGCACGCGTCAGCAGCACGCGTCGACAGCACGCGTCGGCAGCACGAGTTATGTATACGACACAATCCACCCCCTCAATTCTTGATAGTCGGTTAGCTGACACCTTTGAATCTTTACATGGGAACGTTTCGTGAACTAACTTTATGTTCCCATGAAATATGCTTCAGTTTGCACATTCCTTCACGGAGCAGACTGAAACATGAATACATAAAAAACATCTTTAGACTAACTTGAAAGATCTCTATTAGAAGTGCAGTTGAGTTGGATTTCTGTCGCGAAAGTGTGAACACGTATTGCAATAAACACCTATTAATTATCTAAAGATTTTGTTTTCTTTTTTTAAAAATTCATTATACTAATAAAGTAATTTAAATGGCGCAGTCGGTAGGATCCTTTTAAAAAGAAAGATAAAAGGATCTTGTGATACGAACGATCGCAAATAAAAATTCGAAAAAGAATAATTTGTGAAGAAAAAAAAAAAAGTATATTGAATGAAATCAAATTAAAAAGTGAAAATCGGTAAAGATAAAATAGTGTGTGAAAATTAATAACATAAGAAATAAACACGAAAAGTGTAGAAAGTAAATGTTAACGAGAAATCGAGCAAAGAAACAGAACATTTTCGACATAAGCAGAAATTTAGAAGAAATCGAAATGGAACAACTCCAAGAACAACTACAGCTAAGGGAGCAACAACTGGAGCAATTAAATAATGCTTTTCAAAATTTACAAGCAAGAGAATCTGCTCGCTTAGATAAAGAACGAGTGTTGCGAGAAGTAAAATATATAAGTGCTTTTACCGGGAAAGGAGATGTGACAATAAATAGTTTCATAAGAAACATCGAATATTACATAAGTGACGTGCCGAACGGAGCTTTAAGAAAATTCATTATCAGGACTATCTACAACGAGAAGATCCAAGGAGAAGCAAAGGAAATCATCATCAATTTACCACAACCGGACAATTGGGAAGAAATAAAAAGGACATTGAAACTCCACTATCGACCAGATGAAGAGCCAGGAACACTCTATAGGAGAATAACAAACTTAAAGGTAAATACTGTTAGTGAGTTGTTGGCAGAAACTCAGAAAATTAAGTATAAAAGTGACGAATTAATAGAATTTTATAAAGGCGATAGTGCCATAGATTTAAGTAACGTAAATTCAATGCTGGTAAATATGATTAAGGAAATAAGTCAGGGAGTGTTACTAGACAAAATTTACGAAGAAAAAGATTTAGAAAAAATTTTTGAAACAATGATTAGACGAAGATACGAAGATAGTTGCATAAGAGATGAATTTAAAAATAAAATAGATATTCGAAAAAATCAGAATAAAACAAGTTTTTCAGGAAATCAAAATAATGTGCACACCCATAACCATAAGCAAAACAAAAGTTATTCAGGTAATTTTATGAGATCGAATAGTAACTTTAATAGTATAAATACAAATTCAGGTAATTTTAACAATGCAAGCAACAGAATTTCAAGTTATTCAAACAACAGAAATTCAATTAATTCAAATAACAGAAACTCAACTTTTTTCAACAATTCAAGCAATAGAATTTCTAGTAATTTTAATAACTCAAATAGTAGAAATTCGGGAAATAATGGTTCTAATAACCATAGAAATTCAAACCAAAATCGTTTTCAAACTCAAAGATATGAAGAACCAATGTCTATAGGCAACGTCGAAGCAAGTAATTCAAATGATAACAGGGAAGTAAATAACGCAGAGTTTTTTATCAATTAGCCTCGGAAGAACTACCAATTATAGAAATTACATTAAATAATACAACATACTTAGCACTAATTGACACAGGCTCAACTCTGAGCATTATAGACGACAGAATTAAAGATTTTGAAACATTTAAAACTAAACCAATACATTTTACCACAATAAATGGTAAAGATGCTATTGAGCTGGAAGCACATACACCAGCTCCTGAGGAGTTTAAATTTCCAAAAGGAGCCAAGATCAGATGGAAAGTTAAGAACTTACCCAACAGACGTTATCAATTTATTATAGGTACTGACATACTAAATAAACTGAACACCTTAATCGACCTAGAATTAGGAACCATAATTCTCAACGAACAGACTTTAAAACTATTAGGAAAACCATATAAACATGACGAAATACATACATTAGAAATCGTTGATGAAAATGACATAATTGAAAGACTTAAACTAGACTACCTTAATAAAGAAGAATATGAAGCAATAACTAAAGTTATACAAAAATTTAAAAAACTATTTTTTAAAGAAGGGGATAGGTTGACCAGCACCCCAGTTATTAAACACGAAATTAGGACAATCACAGATTCTCAAGTGAATGCTAAACTGTATAGGTATCCTCCTAAGCACGAGGAGGAAGTGAGAAGACAAATAGCGGAAATGGAAGCTCAAGGGATAATCAGAAAAAGTAGATCTAAATATTCAAGTCCTTTGATAGTCGTTCCCAAGAAGAATGATAATTCAGGAATCCAAAAGTTTCGTATAGTCATAGACTATAGGAAGCTAAACGAGATAACCATAGATGACAAACAACCACTTCCTAATATGGACGCCATATTAGACAAGATGGGAAGGTCAAATTATTTTACAACCATAGATTTAGCTAAAGGCTATTACCAAATATTGGTTAAAGAGGAGGACATTGAAAAAACAGCTTTCGTTACACCCCAAGGCTTATATGAATTTGTTAGAATGCCATTCGGCTTAAAGAATGCCCCAGCGACATTCCAAAGGCTAATGAATGAAATTCTAAGAGATTTCATAAACATTTCTTGTGTAGTATATCTAGACGATATACTTATATTTAGCACTTCACTTGAAGAACACATCCAAGCTATAAAAGCAATATTTAAAGTATTAGAAAAAACAGGACTAAAAATTCAAATTGACAAATGTAGTTTCATGAAAAAAGAAACTCAGTTTCTGGGTCATGTTCTTACAGAGGATGGTTTCAAACCAAACCCTGATAAGATTAAAGTAATCAAAGATTTAGAATTACCTCAAACTCAAAAACAGATAAAAAGTTTCTTAGGTCTCAGTGGATTCTATAGAAAGTTCATAAAGGACTATGCGAAAATTGCACAGCCTATGACGAAGTATCTGAAAAAAGATACGAAACTTAGGACTAATGATCCGAATTATATAGTAGCGTTTGACAAACTTAAAAGCCTTATTTGTTCCCATCCCATTTTAAGATTCCCTGATTTTAAAAAACAGTTTCAACTGACAACAGACGCATCAAAATATGCGTTAGGGGCAGTTCTATCACAAGAAGGACACCCAGTGTGTTTCGCTTCTAGAACACTCAATAAGCATGAAATAAATTATTCTGCAACAGATAAAGAATTTCTGGCTATAATGTGGTCAGTCAGTTATTTCAGACCGTATTTGTATGGTAATAAATTTAAAATCTATACTGATCATCAACCCATTAAATACTTACATGCTAAATACAAGGGAAAAGATATGTCAACCAGACATCAAAGGTGGCTTCTCAAATTAGGAGAGTATAATTTTGAAATAGAGTATTTGCAGGGAAAAGACAACAAAGTCGCAGACTTTCTTAGTAGAATTGAAACTAACGAGGACGTTAGGTCTGAAGATGATGGGATGAGTATGTACAACAACTTTTCAAATATATATGAAGATGATGTTTCAGAAATAGGTTTACTATTTAATTTAGAAGAGGATGAAAATGAAACCACTATGGCAACAATTCATTCCGCAGGAGAAGAGTTGTTAGATCATATTCCGATAAAGGAAGAAATCGTAAACAAGTATAAGACTCAAATAATTTTGACAAATAATAAAGTCCAAGAAATAGAAATAATTCATGGGAAAAGAATAATATATATTGCCGAATGTGACTTTCAAAATTTGAATGATATTTTTAGAAGATTTATTAAAAAAGGAATAATCGGTTTATATTCAGAATTATCAGATAGCAAATATAATATTGTTCAAGAAAAATTGAGAGAGTTGTTTTCTAATGACAATCAAATAAAATTTATAAAGTGTTCATACCGAGCACAAGACATTAAAACAGAAATAGAGGCAGTGAAACAAATCTCACTCTATCACGTAAAGGAGAGTATGCACTCCGGCATACAAGAGACATTCAATAAAATCAAGAATAAAATTTATTTTCCAAAATTACTTGAATTGATTCAAATTATAATTAATCAATGTGAAATTTGTCAACAGGTTAAATACGATAGAAGACCAATTAAACCCAAACTAAACTTTACAGAAACACCTTCGAATTTAAATCAAATTATACATATAGACACATTTGTTATACTTAAATGCAGTTTCTTAACCATAATTGACAAGTTCTCTAAGTTTGGATTTGCCTATTATCTTCCAGATAGGAATCATATAACCATAGTAGAAGAGTTAGAAAGTCATTTAGCTAAGGCAGGCAAGCCTATAAAGATAATTGCAGATAATGAATTTAACTCAATTCATATAAAAGAATTTCTACAGACTGAAAATATTGAAATTCATTTCACTAAAGCGAATTCCCACACAGGAAACTCCGATGTGGAAAGATTCCATAGTACCTTGTTAGAGAAGTGTAGAATTTTAAAATTAAATACAGTAAATGTATCGGTTAAAAGATTAGTTCAACAAGCCGTAAGGAATTATAATGAGAGAATTCATTCAACAATTAAAGCAGGTCCTTCCGAAGTACAATTTCATAAAATAGAATTTGATAAAATCAGAGACAATTTAAAAACAGTCAAGGAAAATAGTATCAAAAAGGCAAATGAAAGAAGAGAAAATTATATCGAAACAAGATCTACAGGATTTATAAAGAATTATAAGGCTGTTAGGCATAAACATCAACCTAGGTTTAGAAAAAGTAAACTTCTTAACATCCATTCAACTAATATTAAAAGGCAACCTAAATTTTCAGCTTTTCATGATAATATTAATAACAGTACTGGCAATGCCGATACCAATTAAAGGACGTTTAACTCTGGAAGAAATAAAAGACCAAACTGGATATACTGAAATTAATATAAACGAAGCAGACATAGTAAAAAAGACGGACATTATAATCCACGTGATTAAACCACAAGATATAACAGACATTTTAAATGACATTTCAAAAAACATCGAAACATTAGACGTAGACCACAAAGAATTACTTAACATAGAACTAAAGCACTTAAAGAATAAAGTTAAAACCATAATACCAGGAGTAACTAGACACAAAAGAGGACTAGTGAATTTAATTGGTAGTGCTTCTAAATGGCTCTTTGGAACCATGGATGAGGAAGATAGAATTAATATTGAAGAACATTTTAAAAACATTGAAATAAATAATCATAATGCAATAACCAATTTGAACCAACAGATTCTTATTAATGATAATTTTAGCAATTCGTTTAAGCAAATAAAAGACATAATACAAAAGGATAGAACAGTAATATTAGGACAACTAAGGAATGTAGCGAATAAAACAATTAATCAGAACTTATTTTACGATCAACTTTTTAAAGTACAAATCATAAAAGAAAAGATTGAACATATACAAGAAAATTTAGCATCAGCCAGATATGGTATGCTACATCCAAATTTACTGTCAGACGAAGAGATACAAAAGTATAACATAGACTTAAATAAGATGAAGTATCTAAAATTAGGTGTAACAAAATTCAGAAAAAATGCATTGTTATTTGCTATAAAAATTCCAAGAGAAATTGTAAAAATACAGCGAAGAATTATCGTACCCATTCCAAATAAAGATTTTAAAGAAATAGATTCTTCAAATGAAATTGTATTCAAGAACAATAATTCTACTTTTCAATATGAGGAATTCAAATCGTTAAACGAATTAAACTTAAGTAAACATTGTATCTATCAAAAGAATTGTAAGCTTATTAAGAATAATAAGACAGAAATAATTTCATTAGATGATGAAACAATTGTAATAAAAAATGCATATCAATTAAAAATTATCCAAAATTGTGATGACAGAAATTTCAACATAAATGGAAATGTATTAATCCATTTCAATAATTGTGAAATTAAAATTTTAGATAATTACTTTTCTAATGTGAAAGAGATTTTTCAAGATAGGTTTTATTATCCAACAAACCAAACTATGGAGTTCAGTGAAAAAATAACACTAGATGATATTATTCTTAAAAACGAAAAAAATATTCAAAAAATTGAAGAATTACAGTATCATAAGAACATTTCTTATGGGATCAACTTAACGTTACTCATTTGTTTGATTACTTTAATTATTTTGAGCATTGTCATTAAAAATAAAATAAAATTTAAAGTTGAAAACAAAATTCAGGAGAATTTTAATCTAAAGGGGGGAGAAGTTATGTATACGACACAATCCACCCCCTCAATTCTTGATAGTCGGTTAGCTGACACCTTTGAATCTTTACATGGGAACGTTTCGTGAACTAACTTTATGTTCCCATGAAATATGCTTCAGTTTGCACATTCCTTCACGGAGCAGACTGAAACATGAATACATAAAAAACATCTTTAGACTAACTTGAAAGATCTCTATTAGAAGTGCAGTTGAGTTGGATTTCTGTCGCGAAAGTGTGAACACGTATTGCAATAAACACCTATTAATTATCTAAAGATTTTGTTTTCTTTTTTTAAAAATTCATTATACTAATAAAGTAATTTAAATCACGCGTCAGCAGCACGCGTCAGCAGCACGCGTCAGCAGCACGCGTCAGCAGCACGCGTCAGCAGCACGCGTCGGCAGCACGCGTCAGCAGCATGCGTCAGCAGCACGCGTCAGCAGCACGCGTCAGCAGCTCGCGTCGGCAGCACGCGTCGGCAGCACGCGTCGGCAGCACGCGTCGGCAGCACGCATCAGCAGCACGCATCAGCAGCACGCGTCGGCAGCACGCGTCAGCAGCACGCGTCGGCAGCACGCGTCAGCAGCACGCGTCGGCAGCACGCGTCAGCAGCACGCGTCAGCAGCACGCGTCAGCAGCACGCGTCAGCAGCACGCGTCGGCAGCACGCGTCAGCAGCACGCGTCGGCAGCACGCGTCGGCAGCACGCATCGGCAGCACGCGTCAGCAGCACGCGTCGGCAGCACGCGTCAGCAGCACGCGTCGGCAGCACGCGTCAGCAGCACGCGTCAGCAGCACGCGTCAGCAGCACGCGTCAGCAGCACGCGTCAGCAGCACGCGTCAGCAGCACGCGTCAGCAGCACGCGTCAGCAGCACGCGTCAGCAGCACGCGTCAGCAGCACGCGTCGGCAGCACGCGTCGGCAGCACGCGTCGGCAGCACGCGTCGGCAGCACGCGTCGGCAGCACGCATCAGCAGCACGCGTCAGCAGCACGCGTCGGCAGCACGCGTCGGCAGCACGCGTCGGCAGCACGCGTCAGCAGCACGCGTCGGCAGCACGCGTCAGCAGCACGCGTCGGCAGCACGCGTCAGCAGCACGGGTCAGCAGCACGCGTCGGCAGCACGCGTCAGCAGCACGCGTCAGCAGCACGCGTCGGCAGCACGCGTCGGCAGCACGCGTCGGCAGCACGCGTCAGCAGCACGCGTCGGCAGCACGCGTCAGCAGCACGCGTCGGCAGCACGCGTCAGCAGCACGCGTCGGCAGCACGCGTCGGCAGCACGCGTCGGCAGCACGCGTCAGCAGCACGCGTCGGCAGCACGCGTCAGCAGCACGCGTCGGCAGCACGCGTCAGCAGCACGCGTCGGCAGCACGCGTCGGCAGCACGCGTCGGCAGCACGCGTCAGCAGCACGCGTCAGCAGCACGCGTCAGCAGCACGCGTCGGCAGCACGCGTCGGCAGCACGCGTCGGCAGCACGCGTCGGCAGCACGCGTCAGCAGCACGCGTCGGCAGCACGCGTCGGCAGCACGCGTCAGCAGCACGCGTCGGCAGCACGCGTCGGCAGCACGCGTCGGCAGCACGCGTCGGCAGCACGCGTCGGTAGCACGCGTCGGCAGCACGCGTCGGCAGCACGCGTCGGCAGCACGCGTCAGCAGCACGCGTCGGCAGCACGCGTCAGCAGCACGCGTCAGCAGCACGCGTCGGCAGCACGCGTCGGCAGCACGCGTCGGCAGCACGCGTCGGCAGCACGCGTCGGATTAGTGCTTTTTTTTAAATGTTTCCCATTCATCTTAGTCGGTTTCTGATCAGTTCAATCTTCTTGTAGAGTTTGTTGATAAATCTTTCACCCGAACTTCACGCGTCGGCAGCACGCGTCGGCAGCACGCGTCGGCAGCACGCGTCAGCAGCACGCGTCGGCACCACGCGTCGGCAGCACGCGTCGGATTAGTGCTTTTTTTTAAACGTTTCCCATTCATCTTAGTCGGTTTCTGATCAGTTCAATCATCTTGTAGAGTTTGTTGATAAATCTTTCACCCGAACTTCTGAAGATTCTTCTTCTCATCTCTATGTGCCGTTATGAAGAAGCATATTGTGAACCAGTAGAAGGACCTTAAAAATTATGGTGTAAATAAGTCTGTTTTGGTAATGATGCTTAAAGCTTCACAAACAAGGTTAGGAATAATTTGGGAAGTCTATGCTTTGATTCGTGTTTCACTACTAAGCTAATAGTCACGGAAATCAAAGAAGGCTTGACGCAATGGAAACTCCCTAATCAAATAAAGTCGCTGTGGACTCAGAGAGAAAAGTTGATTTGAATTTTTCCATAGGTCCTTTCCATTGTGCAGCAGTTTTATAGCGGTGGTGTAGGATACATTTCAACAATGCTATTCTGACAGTCAATTAAGGTCAGTCAGAGATGACTTATTTTATAAATAACCGAAACTTTCCAAAATCAACCAGAGCCCGGCCCGAGGAATAAAAAATTTAAATTAAAAGATAGAAAGTTCTGCACAGTACTTCACAACCTTCCCTGTTAGGAAAAGAAAGTAAAGTCCATCGATGTAAAGACATAAAATGCGCTCCTCTCGCCATCTCCATTCACCCATTCAAAAGGAAAAGCCACAAGAAAAGTCCTGCACGACACTGCATGAACGTAAGTAGAAAAACAAAAACAAAAATAACAAAACCCAAAGCAATCACCATCATCACCTCGATGCTGTTCTAGCACAGCAGGTCGTCACGTTTCATCTCTGTTGAACTATAATTAAAGTCAATGGGTTGTGGCAGTAGTAGCGCTCAATGAAAATCGTTTAACTATTTTTAATGGTAATCACTGTCGTTCCTTCTGACACTGAATGCCTATCCAGGCGGACAACAAAGAAACGATCATCTACTACTGGTTATTCTGCCGCCACTGCATATTGAACAGGTGGATGCAACTATCTACAAGTGGAGCAGTAGGCGCTTAATCCATTAGAGCGAATCCAATTAGATGGTATACGCTGAACGTTTTACTATACAGTGCCGCAAAAAAAGGATTCTTCCTTGATGTAAGAAAATGCTGGTTTATAGTTTGTTCCAAATAAAACTAATTGACTGCGTCACGTTCACTTAATTTATGCCGTATAGGTGAATACTGTTCAGCCGAGAGATCTATCTGGGCTAATGGGGAAAACATAGATCAGTGAAGCGTTACAGTAGGTTCCTGGATAGATTAGTAACGATGAGGTAGTGGCAGAAGCAGCTTTTTCTTAAAACAATTACGTCAAGTTAAAGGAAAGTTAATTTCGGTGGCTTAATCATATGTAATAATGAAAGACTAGTTGATCAGGTGAGGAACATCTACTCATCCATCAGAGTGAAGAGAAATTTATCATCAGCTTCAGGGCATTTATGACTGTTTGTTTTTGGTGGAGCCAGCTTTTTTCATGACTCTCTTTTTTCATTGAGTACTCCTACACATAGGTATTCTACAAATCCAACTTTAACTACAATCATCGTCAGAAGAAGATTAAGAAGCTTTCGACCCTGGATTCCGATGCAATTGGCAACCTCCTGAATGCTCAACATGCCAATAAACTCTCAAAAATAGGAGTCGTTATCCCTCCAATTATCATAATCCTTAGTTACCTCAGACACGTTACACGTTATCGTTTGTGCACCAGTAGCCATTAAAAACTTAATTTGATTTCATCATTTAATCTCTCTACTCCACCCAACATTTATCGAAAGCTTATAAAACCACATTCAAAACGATGTGCCAACGTGAGAATATTGTTAAGTCTTTCCGGCGGCGACGACGAAAGCGGTGACAAATAGAAACCCGTGTATCCTTTAATGAAAATCATAAATTAAATATAATCCAACAGCTGGAGGAATGCATTTCTGTCTATAATCGTTCACCACAATGTTGTGTGCGTGTGTGTGTGTGTGTGAGAGAGTATCTAGTGGCATGTTCGTACACATCTGCGACCACATCAAGGACTCTGCAAGACAACTATTATACCAGTAGAGGGCGCGTGACACTGATAACTACTCCTCATCGGGCAAACGATTGTACGCGATCTAATGGTCAGGGCATAAAATTTAATGACCGGTCATAACTTGTCTAGCGGCTTAAAGGGCAACGTACATTGTCCGGTTGGAGGCTATAAAGGCGGACCATGACTACGATGATGATAGGAATAGCAGCAAATTGGCATTCAGCAAATAACAACAAACACAAAAAAGACACACCATGCTCCTTGTTGTTGGCAACAGCAGCGTTCTTCGATACACCAACAAACAGATTAATCGATGATTTCGATGAAGTAGAAGAAAATGGCGCGAGGACCGACTGACGACGGCGACGACGACGAGCTCTTGTAGAGTGTGTAGATGAGGTATCTATGTGTGTTCTACGATAAACAATTGATTCGAAAGGGCAGCACAGAGGAAGGGTAAGACTTTATTGAGCCAGGCATCCACCAAATGGCTGCTCATCAATCCGAACTTGGGTTGAATGATGTAAAATTTGATGGCTATCGGCCGGCGAGGACAATCCGTTTATCTTTCTGCTGCAGGAAACAGGGTGAGGGTGAGGAAATCCTTCGGAAAGGGCGAAACAAAGTGCGAAATTAGAAGCCGCTTTCAATACTATATGCAGTCTGGAGGGATGAGAGCTATTCGATAAGGATGATAAAGTAGCGGATGAGGCTTTGGCGCCATGGATGGGAGTATTTTTTTTAGATTGGGGTTTAAAAGGTGTCTGGTCAGAGACAAGCTAGAGATGCAATTTTGAATCAGTTATGGCTGATTTATGGAACCCACAATGCGGATGATATTTCCGAATTCAATTTGGTTCGGATTAAGGGGGACATTAACTAGAAGATTCTTGATGGGCACTAAAATAACGGATTCACAACTTAGGTATATGAATTGAAATGACAGTAATTTGGATTTTAGGAGATTCATTATGAGACTCAGTCGAGACGACAGATTATCAGGAATTATTATCAAGTTCATTGTACTTTGTACCCATCAAGTTTATATGAATTAGAAAATAGTGCAGCTAATTGCAAATAAAAAGGATATACGTAGATATTGGTACTCGAACTGAACGTCAAGCTAAAAGCACTGCCATTTTGTTTTAATGGATAGAAAATGGGTACGTTGGCACCGTCCTAACACCATCAAAGTGCACATAGCATAGTTGTGGTTATAAAGCTACACATTAAAATGAATAAAAAATAAAAAATAAATTGAATAGCGCAACTGAGCGAGGAGCCCCGGGGACTAAAGCATTTCTCACAACCATGCCTTGCAATAAATGAAGGAGTCCACAATTTTCTGCCGTTTCTGAACAGTTAATCGAGGAAGCGCTTTTCATGGCAATGAATTTACTATCGGAGGACTTGCCAATTCCTCGCGAAAGGCAATACCCAAATACCCATGTAAAACATTTCGGCTTCTGTTGGGATTGGAACCAAAAACTTCCTCGTTAACACGATACGGGTATCACTACACATTAAAATATGTACTATTAAAATATTAACTAATAGCCATTACTAAGCATTGGTGATGGTTCATCGATTAATACAGAAAGCCGCTCTAAGTTCAAGTAGGGGAGAAATGAAATTCAATTTGCTAACAAATTTCAAATTAAAAGTAAAAAATAAAACGTGACCCAAAATCTGCAAGTGTTTCCGTGGTGTAGCGGTTATCACATCTGCCTAACACGCAGAAGGCCCCCGGTTCGATCCCGGGCGGAAACAATTTTTTCTTTGTTTTATATTTTTGTGAACAACATCTATAATATACATACATACATATTGTGTACACGTACACAAATTGGTTGCTCAACATCAATGATGCATTAAAAATATTGTTTTTCATTAGGTATTAGCCGTGGCGTAGCTTCATTGCTAAATGGACAAAGATTAGGCTAAGGAATAAGAAAATATCTTAGAATTCTTGGTGAAGAGATGGTCGACCAATGCAGATGCTATAACCATCATTAACAAGAACCTCTGGAACACCTATTCGGAAACAGCGAGGATTATACTACAGAGTGACGCAGAATAGCTCATTCATTTGAATCACTTGTGAATAAATATTTTTTCTTTGTTTTTTCCCCAATATTTTGTGAAGAAGACTCTACACAATCGAACAGCGAAGCAGCAAAATTTAATTTTATTTTCTAAACCAACAATCCCTTGAGTGGACACAGGGTGCATATCGTCGTCATTTTAATCTGCAGATTGCACCCACAGCGTCAGCATCAGTAAACCACTTGGTTGGAAACAGAAATCTTTAAGAAATGTTGAACTCAGGACACTTATTCCCACATAAAGAATTGAATCCCTTGCACCAACCATCAACATCTTGACTATAATATTTCTGTGGCAATAACCCACAACAGCATAAGTCGACTTATGCTCAAATTGAGTTAATGATGCAGTTTTTTTCACATTTTCTTGGTGCTTCAGTCTGTGAAAATTTCATTTTGATATCTTTGTCCGTTACAAAGATAGAAAAACACAAGTTAGGAAATTCCAAACTATAGCAAAAGGAAAAACAAGACAAGTCACTACTTATGCCTCTTCTTTTAATTATTCATGCAAACACAAGTCTTACTTGTGCTTTTTTTCTATTTGAGTAAAGAACACAGTTGCTAGACCTAACTGCACTAATGTTGTTTTTCCATATTAAGAAATCATCACACATCTGCAGTTAAGTAACACAAGTCGGTTTTTGCTCAAAATTACAGTATAATAAAAGAATTTTAAAGAAAATTTAAACTTCTATTTTCTATCACTTAACAACATAAAAACTTTGCTTATGGTAATATTTTCGTCTATAAAAGCGCTTCAACTGATGACAAAAACTTCAAATGCTTCTCCTGAAAAGTAGCGAAATTTGACTTATGCTGTTATGGGTTATTGCCACAGATTTGTTTCCTTGAAAAAGCAAAACTTGAACAGTTAACCAGCAACAGTAGCACCCACTTAAGTGTACTGTTCGGTGCGGTGCATTATCCAAAAGCACATAACTGGCCCATGTTTTTCTGAATTCTTTCAGGGGTGTTGAGCAGTACTAAGTATCCGACAACAGAGAAAATATTATCAAGTCAGCTGTGGAAAGCCTTCCAACCTGTTTGATCAAGATTGGAGCTCCATCTTATCTCAATGACATATTCGGCAAACTTATAATAAGTAGTCTTCCTGCATCTTGATTTTTACGAGAAGATACCTAACCATTTAGCAACAATTCCGATTTGAAACTAGGTTTTCAGTGTTTGGAATCGCAATATTTGATTCCTTAAGCACAAAAATAAAACGGACAAACTGACAAAACATCAAAAGAAAAGCATACACTTACTGTAAATAAATAAATAAAACAAGACAAATTTAAAAAATATTAATACACTCACCCTGTCATTATTTGATGTAGGATGTAGGGTATTCATTAATATTTAAATCCTTTCATATTCCGCCATGATCCGACATTCCCACGCCACAAGACAGCGACGCGGAGATGACGAGGAAACTATGAGAGAAGAGAGTCGAATAGAGTTTACGTTTGACAAACACCTCAGCTATAAGCAACACATTTTTAATAATAATAAAAAAAAAAACTAAAAGAAATTTAAAACACCAAGAAAACTGATAATTCACAACTATATTTCTGATTAAAACTTTAATTTTCTTAAAACAATTAAACTCTCCACCAATTTCTGGCTTTTATACAAAAATTTTACACATCAGAACACTTTAACCGACCATTCACGAGAAAGCAAAGATTAAAACTGATTGAGATTGAGACAAAGAGACGAAAAAACTTCTGCAAACAGGTTATGTGCTTCGTTCACTATTCAATGTGAGTGATCTCTTCTTCAAAGAACGAAATGGCGATGGTAAAGGAATATGAGTGAGACGATAACACACATTGATTAGAGCTTAGGTTAATGATTCAAACTTATGTCAAGATTACTTTGTGTACCCG
Source organism: Melanostoma scalare (assembly GCA_949752695.1). Taxonomy (NCBI): domain Eukaryota; kingdom Metazoa; phylum Arthropoda; class Insecta; order Diptera; family Syrphidae; genus Melanostoma; species Melanostoma scalare. The sequence goes on along the minus strand of OX456986.1, from coordinate 7,732,735 downwards.
AAAATTGAGAGTGGGAGAACGATAACCAGGAACACTCAAACGTTAAATCGCAAATTCGTCGATAATACAGCTCTTGCTTGCAAAAAGCATTGCTAAATCAGCTGAATCAATTGGAATAGAAGAAAATTTTAATCTTTACACTAAATTTAAGGGAAAGAGGAACGGGAACGTAAAGCGGAACTTAAAAACTGATGAACTGATTTCTAAAATTGTTCTAACATTAGGATGCTACAATTTTTTCTTCAGTGACATAGATTTTATTTCATATTGATATTGCGAGCGGTGCATCAAGATCACGAACAAAAATACCTAATTTCCAGTACCATAACTCATTACGTGACGTACATTTGACTTTATCTATGAAAGCACAATTCCTCTAAATTACATTCATACCCGACTCTAATAATGGCACCGTGTGTTAACGTGTCGATGTTGTATACCACGAGTAGATTCCGACCCGAAAATTTACAAACATTTTTTAATTCAACTCTCAGCTGGAAAAACAACGAAATTCGTTTATCACAAAATTTAAGAAATTTAAACCTTAATTCCTCAAATTTTTTAAAAGGTTATATCCACTTATCATTTTAATTTAATCAATTTTCGAATGCACATACATGATATCTGAGAGTATTCTCCGAAAAGTTGAAGTTCATCTGAAAATTTGTCTCGGTTATATGAGCGTATTAGTAAGGATGTCTCCGAGCGATCGAAAGTAGTTTCCGAACCCTTAAACGCGTTTTACTCAAAACGGTTTTTTCAGAATCGGTGAGCGAAACTTCTCCGAAACGGCAGAACCAATCAGCTTGAAATTTTTACACGACTTACTTAGATATATTTTTCTGGTAATGGTTAAAGAAATAAGATTTTTGACAAAAAATTTTTCTGAAAAACTCAATTTTTTTGGAAAGCCGCATTTTTGGCAAAAATGAAAGTTTTGACTATTCCTTTGATCATCACCTGTATTCATCTATTGAAAAACTTTGAAAATAATTATCTTCCTCACCGCCAGACATAGATACCTTAACTGTTTTAGAACGACAACAAACATAGTTTGTGCTAACCCTACCCCACACCAGTGGTATGGTTATAATTTGCTACAGGGACAGTCTCAAATATTTGAATAATGCGACTTCTTGCAGTCAAAAAGTTCTCATTATCTATAAAGAATATTCATTAATGACAATTAAGACCAAACTCCAAGAGTTCCGGTCCTTCCTCATCCAAACGGCAAACACAAACCTTGAATGGACAATTTGAAAATATTAACCAAGACCTAGAAGTGAAAAGAAGAAGTACTTTTTTGATTTTGAGAAATATCATGCCCACAGCCAGACACCTTTTTGGAAGCCCCTTTGTGATCTAATACAGGAATTAGGGGATCCAATACTTTTTTAAGAAAATCGCTAATTGTTAAAGTACATTAAATTCTGTATGTGTACATTCTTTCTATTAATTTATAAAATAAAATGCCTCTTCAGAAAATATTCACAAAAAAAAAAAACATGTTCCCTATGCCTTGCAAGTGGATATGACTCGCTTAAGTAGTCGAAAGGAACATAGGACTTTAAAACAAAATAAGATGTATGTATGTATGTATGTATACTTTCATTTAATATGAATCCGTTAACACTATGTTGACTGTGAAAGCTAATTTTAAATAAATACTGTGATTAAAAATATTTCTCAGACAGCGTTGTAGCACAATTTTCACTCTGCAAAAGTCCCAATGGGATCACTTTCCATTGATTTGACTTGTTTAGCATAAGAAAATAAAACATCTCATTGCTAGTCCCTCAACTTTTATCGTAGATTTAAACTTCACAGTTCACTTTGTTTTTGAGATCCTATTTACTGTACCTACTTTTGCAGTAATAAAACGCATGTTTCCTGCTCATATTTATCCTTGTCTATCCTAGCAAAGCACCCAACATCGACTTCCACTTGAAAGTAACAGACTACAGTCCAATCCATTTGCAATCCGAGGCAAAATTTCCCTCCAAACTTCAACAAAATATCTCTTCAAACTTCCAACTTTTCCTATGCAGCATATATGAGTTCAAAGTTTAACCTTCTTTAAATTTAACATTTCCACCCATGTCAAGCAGGTACTTGAAGTAAACCCCCTCTAACATCAAACAATATCGATTCCCTACAATGGAAAAAACCAATTCATCGCTCACTCCTATGATGGTTAGTTTCCAGTTTTGTCGTGTGCAAACATTAAAGTTCATAAAAATATTCAACAAATAAACAAAGTAATAAAAGTCAAATGATTTATTTCAGTCCTTTTCTTTTTTTGCTCGTTTTGACATCAGGATTTAAACTTGTACAATGTACATCCATTGAAGTCGGAAATTTGTCGATATTACTTTTCCTCATGAACTAACAGAGTGTATAAAATTTTTGTCGAAAGTTCTGTCGTCCCTATGTTGAATTATTCAGACAAATACAGACTGGTGAAAGTACACATATATGTATGAATTTATGTACTCTCCAACATCAGTCAGGAAGAACGATGTCAGAAATTGAAAAAAAAAGGAAATCTCTTACATGTCCTCATTAAAAAGTAATATCCTTTATTTTTTTCAAAGGAGGTGTAGGTGTAGATGGCTCGACTACAATACCTTCACTTCACATGTACCAAAGCAAATAGGTTTACCGTAGCTTTGGATTCGTCCTTCCAGTTCCCGAATACAGAGCATTGACTGAACAAATCTCATTTGGTCTCCCGTTTAGTCAGTATTGTTATACAAAGTTGCTGTGGTCCTATTCTCCTATTTTTAGAAGAAAATTCGAGAAGAATATAGGTTCTTTCGACGTTTTCACTTTGGGAACTTACTGATTGAAACTTTTGTTTTTTGTAAGGCTTTCTCTCATTCTGTTAGCATTTTGGGATGCAGAACTAGCAAAAGCCACAATTTAACAAGGCTGCTTGCCCGTAACAAAAATTGTTTACTTCGCAGAAAATTCATTAACCACCTTTTTGTGCAGAAAGTTTGATCGTTACGGACGACTTTGTTTATAAGCCTGCGGTTGCCTTTGAGAGGACAACGGACAGTAAAAGCTCGTATAAGGTTTAGTGTGCCAGGGAAAAAATATGTAAATGCTAAAGAGAGACAATGAGACTGCAATTTTTTCATTGCGGTTGCCTCATTTGAAATCCAATTTCAAAGCGCTCAATATTGTTTCAGTTGATTGAAGCACTCAAACTTTCTCGCTATAGCCGGGAAAGGTATAGACACACAGACACACACATTCACACACACCCCTCTGTGTCAAGAGAGTCAAAGGCCAACAAAGAAAAAAGGATTGTAATTTCGATTGTGATGAGGTTGTTTTTATCCTCGTCTTGGATATCGATGCGTATCATCCTGGAAACGACAACTGAAACAAGGTTAACGTTGATAGGCAAATGAGAATCATTTAGCCTCAGGATATTTGCCTCCAGTCTTTGTGCCTAAGTAAATATCCCTTGTTCTACATCATTTTAAGAACAAGAAGGGGATGGGTGCATTTTTGTGGGTGATACAAAAGAAAGATTAGCAACGATATAAGTTTGCTTTACAACTTAGACGCTCTAAATTGCAATGTTGGCATATCAAGAGCAAATTCAAATTAAAAAACAAACCCTTTTCGTTGGGAACTGACTTGACTTTCTGTCTACACAGGATGTGGAAACTTAGAGAAAGAGGTTTTTGGTTTAAAAGTCTGTCATTAAATTGTTTTCGTTTAGTGGAGTGATGAGCCTTCGAGGCAAGTGGAATTGAGTATTTGTATTGATGAGTGTTGTTTGTGGAAAATGTTGGGAGAAAACTTAATTAATTTTTTTACAAAAAACAGGGTGGTTGAGTTATTTGTGCCATAAGTGGCCTTACATCATTTTTTTTTTGTGCATCATCAGCTTACAATAACTTAAGCCCATTTTTACGAGGATGCCCATGACTAATGCCTTCATTAACAAGACACTGTTTGTGAAAAAGGAGCCATAATGATCAATCAGAAAATGAAGACTATAACGGCTCTAAGTAATCCATCGTATTCCTGGGCGAACGAGATGTCAGCAACAACATCTCGGGAGTAGGGTTGGCAGTCTTTTATGTATAATAATTCAAACATAATAAATAACAACTGTTTGCATACAACAACGAGCTTACAACTTTATTAAGTTTGTGCTAACGCTACCCCTACCAATGGTAGGGTTGTAATTTGAAATTGCGAGTTTGAAATATTTTGTCTGAAAAATACAGCTCATTGTAGTCAGCACTTCCAAAAATTTTCATTACTAGTAATGAATACGCACTACTGCCAATTAGGACCGAATCCTATAAGTTCCAGTGCTTCACGGTAAATCAATGCCTTGAATCGACAGTTCGAAAATACTAACCAAGCCACAGAAGTGAAAATAAGAAGTACCTACGTTTTCGATTTTTTTCCTTAGATGCCCAATAAATCAGCCTTGACATGCACAATTGCTTGTAAATGTTTAAGTCTTTGACCCTGAAACATCAATTTCTTTTTATTCTTCAAAAGGTTGTTTTCTTTCTTCGGCGACTACAAGCGCTCTTATCTGGAACACCTTCCGCTTTCAGAGCGGCATACAAAAATATTTTATAGTCAACACGCAAAGGTACAAAGGTACTTACGTGCATAAACGTTCTCAAAATACTTAATCCCTTTGGTAGACCTGTAGTCATGTCTTCCCAAAAAGTCATCATCATCATTTATGGTGACCATAAAAGTTTTTGTGTAACGGTCAGGGATACCCAGTTTTTTATTGGATTTTCTGGGGCAAACAAGATGCATTCATTACTTGAATAATTATACGAGAGCATACCTTCATCGACTTGTTTGAAATTTCCTGTCACGCCATTTCGGAGAACATACGAAAGAACGGTGAATGTGTGGGCTTACCACAAAAGCTACATAAACATCAGAGAAGACGCATGGTGAGGAGCAAAATAGATGGCATATCTAAAAAGACTTTTGCAATAGTTGAACTGTCCAGCGCAAGACCGAAAGTGAATGGGCATTGCCGTCACTGCCACTGCACAAAGAAAGACAAGCAACATCTGTGTGCGCGCTGCGGGATCAATTGCGCTTAATTGTCTGACGCCGGTAACAGGCTTTCAAAGAACCGCAATTCATAGCGCAAGACCATAACCATAATACAATCCAATTGAAGTCGATCAACTTAATTTTGCAAACTGATCATAGGCCCGATCGATCATTGTGCCTTAAATACAGGGATCAATAAATTGTTTTCATTTGAATTGATGTCTAATCCCTAAGTGGCTAAGCCGGGCAGTCCAGCTTCTATACCTACTTTACTAAATAAAAACAACAGAACAAAAATAAATATAAAAAAGAGATATCTCAGCCCTCTCTGCTTCTTGCGAACAACAGCAAACGGTTGGCGATTGATCGGTCGCTGATTGCGGCCGCTTTCGTCAATCGATTTTTAACAATCGCTGGGAATTACACTAATTGGATTGTATTCACAGTTCTCATGTGAATGCAAAATCGTTGTTGGTCGTCTGTTGGAGCTGCTCCAAATATGATTCAGGAGTTTGTGATCGCGCACAATGACCCAAGATTTAAGTGGGCACCGTTTGATCGGTGATCTTAAAAACATGTTCGACGCGGACTTTGGTTTGGTGGAATATGTATGTTCATTGTCCACTGGGAAATGATTATGCAATAAATTATTATGTTGGCTGTCGTGTTCAATGTTTTGTATGCAATTTTGAAAAGATTAAGATTTTGTTTGCTCACAAGAGACACTCTTGAGCTTGGATAAGACGAAGGAGTGAGGGGAAATGTTCTTTCAGATGAGAAGTGTGTGTTTGAAGTTTAGTTCTTTTTTTCTGGTTGCTTCAACGAACTAATAAAATGGTTTAACTGATGGAGCGAGATTATTATTGACAGTGCCAGGTGCCAGGTTAATGGAACGTAAAGAAACAGTTAGATCAAAAGGCATGCTCCCATTTGAATAATAAATCTCGTTTTCATGCTGTGGCTGTTTATCACTAAGTATAGGAAAGGTATCAATTTTGCATTAAATAGCCATCACCTCGTGGTTCAGCATCGAACGAGTTTTCTGATTGAAGTCGTTTCATCTGGCCAATTTTTTGTTCTTGAGCTCAAGATTTAAGTGTTTCCGTGGTGTAGTGGTTATCACATCCGCCTAACACGCGGAAGGCCCCCGGTTCGATCCCGGGCGGAAACAAATAAATTTTTTACTTTGAGATAACATTTTTTTTCAATGTTTTATATTTCTCTCTTTATTTTGAACTAGCTGAGCTGCCTGATGCTCAGGTCTAACTTTTTTATAGCGGTTTTCAAGCCAAATAACAAAAGGACCAAAAATTAAGTGGGAGTGATATTTTGTTCCCGTTCCTGTAACTGTCAGAATCCGGTGCACTGCTTGTAAAAAAAGTCAGACTGTTAATATTTCGACGACGTTTTAAAGAATCAATTGATCCTACGCAGTTAAATATCATAGATCAACTCTGATTTGAACCCTTTCAAGTAGGCGCAAGGATGTTTGAGATGCACCCGACCAAAAATTGGAGTTAGACTTTAGCTTTGGGTGAACGTAGGCTCCATAAGTTGTAGCCAGCAACGTTTTAGGAAACCAAAAAACTTTGCAGCACTTTTGCGACCTCAAATATGTAATCATTCCAACGAAGATCATGACGTTTGACGACGCATTCAGGGGTCAACGTGGCGTACCCTACGAGTGGATATAATAGGTTCGTTCGTTAACTTTATACCCAGGGTTGACCCAGGTTTCCTTGACAACCCCATAAGTTGTCAAAAATACCTTAGTTTTTCAGTCCTAAAAAAACTCTATACCACAAAATCACCAAACATCCCCTTCATTTGAACAAAAATACATGCCATGTTCATTACCTAAACTCATCCCAGCTAAAGCCTAGGGCGAATTGAGGGTAAAATTAGGACAAACCCACTGCTCAAAAAACCCTTAATTGGACATTCAAAGCGAGTTAAGGCTTTTCAAAAAATGCTTTGTGACGACCACAGGACACCCCAAGGCTTCAACGAACGAACCTTATATGTCGGTGGAAAATGTTTTAGAAAATAGGACGCTTATAGCTGAAGCGCTATTTCATCTCTGTATTGCAATCGGCTGGTACAAAGAATGAAATTTCATCAGAGTGCTGTCGAAAGAGGGGATCTTTAACTGATCGAACTTCATGTCGATCCAGGATTGATGAGGAATGAGGTACCCGCCTAGGGTTCCATGAGGGGTATTGAAGCGTAAGCGGTTTAAACGCCGCTCAATTGTCGACTGGGCTTCCATTTTCTGTTTCTCGACAACGCTCCATAGATCGTTGTGTAGTCAAACTACATTGTCAGCGATACCTTCTGCGAGACGATCGCGTGAAAATCTCGTTAATTAAGCGCTGATGCGAGTAGAGTTCGAGTTCGCCTTTTTCTTCGTGCAACATGGCGTTGGATACCTGCAAAACGAACATACCGACGATCGACGGCATCAGGCTCGCACTGACCCCATATTAGTGTCTTGATCATTGTTTTCACTTTGTTTGTTCTTAGCACTGCCAGAATCACTCTCAATATTAGCACACTGATACTGATTGCCGCCACCACACTAAACAGGGTCATAATTGCAGCGAGCGCGGACATAATTATCACGTTTGTGGCCAAGCACATAAACATAATCAAAACGAATTGGCTTTCTTCCTCACAGGAGACACCTAAATGTCGGAGAATTAAACTTTCGAGTGCGTTTTAAGGGAGGGAGAGAGAGAAAGAGCTGACCTAACAGTTAATCATCAATTTCTAAAGAAGGCACAAGTTAGTTAGTTAGTTAAAAGACTTTATTTCATTTTCAATTTCAAAGATTTCACATGATTTTTATATACTTAAGTCCAAAATGGTTTGGCCTATGGCCGTCTACCAGACTGACAATTTGAAAATAAATATATCTGAATAAAAAGCAAAAATGATCTTTATATGTATGATAAGTTGAAATTGTAATTAATATTTTAAAAATTTTCTTTAATAATGGAATTTCTATAACGTAGAGCGGTAACAACATAACTATTTAGTACATCCCATCCTTTCTCTCCGTTTAATACGTTAATCAGCTCTTCCTCATTTAGGCTAACCTAATCCGAAACTCCTTCAACACTGGACATATTGCAATGAAATGATATGTATCTTCTCGCGTTTTCATGTTGCAGAGGCTGCAAAGTATAGGAAGATCAGATCGGTGCGGTTTGTAGTTCAAATCCAATAATTCGCCTCTTGTTTTGAAAACCATGTTTATCTTATTGATTTGATTGCTGTTCTGCAGGTACGTGTTGTTTCCCAGGTTATATTCAAGACGACTATATATGTCTCTGAACAACGAGGATTTGGCTTCAGCTACATTTCTGTCATACAGGAAACTTCCGAGACTCTTAAGCAAGGTGTTGAACTTAATTCTCAGTGAAGACGTTTGTTCATTTGGCTCGCTCAATCGTCAAATTAGTACCACAAGAAGGCACAATGCCGAACAACAGTTTAGATTTTAAATATGCACATGTGGTACCCGTGGCGTCATGGTTAGCATATCTGTCTGTTAACCCAGAGGATCGTGGTTCGAATCCCAAAAAAAATGTTTTTCCATGGGCATTGCCTTTCGCGAGGAATTGGCAACTCCTCCGACAGTTAATTCATTGCCATGAAGAGCGCTTTCTCGATTAGCCGTTCGGAACCGGCAGAAAATTGTAGGTCCTCTCCATTCTCTAAAATGGCATGGTTGTGAGAAATGCGCAAGGACCTGGGGCTCCTCGCTCTGTTGCGCCACCCTATTTATTTAATTTATTTACATGTTCGACTTTACACGCCTGCCCTACATGCTCTGAGAAGCTTAGCATTGGTCACCTATAGAAGACCCAAGTTTGTTGATAGCTTTGTTGCGTTATTATTCCCTTCAACCTAAATCCATCCGCTCCTTTCATTTCCGTGTATTGTCATTATACTTTTTATCACCAATCGATACAACTTGACAGTCCAAGAAAAACAAATCAGAGGAAAAAAAAACAAGTTCGTAAACAAAAGCAAATACATTTCCTATTACTCCTCCTATTCCTAGGGCAATCGAAATCCAGTTACCATAAAAAACAACCACCTTCGGATGACAATTCCGGCAACACTCGAACGTGCAATTTCATCAAAGTGATTGCCTATCGATTGGCACAAATTGGTCACCAGGGTGAAAGATGTCACAGGCAAAAAACAAACCCAAAAAAAAAAGAACTGAACACATACAAAAGGAGTGAACGTTGTTCAAAAATGAACAAGTTCCACACAAAAAAAGCTCGTTAGTGCAAAGTAGGGCAGAGGATATTTGAGAACTTTTAATACTCTCGTTGTCAGTTGAATTCATCTTCCTCAGTTTTTTTCTTTTTTTTGAAACTTCACATCAAAAATGGTTTTCATTGCACAAGGATTGGATTCCTGTGGCCACAGGGAGAAAAATGAAAAATATTTTTTGTCTCCAACACGAATGTGTGTCCCTCGTTAAAATGAACCTTATTTGTGGACATAAAATGCTTAAGTGAATTCCATCATATAAGTAGGTACATCCATCTTACCAACTCCATTAATTTACGTACCCAGCAAAAAATGAAAAAAAAAAGAAAAAATATTTTCGCAACGATCGTAATGCTGTTTATCACATTTTTTATTGCAAAGCTATGCAATGTCACTCACGCCAGTGTAAAAGTGAAGCCTTCTTTTCGTTCTTTTCGTCCACGGTTCGACTTGTTGGAAGCCCATTCACCTAATTGCTAAAATTACTTTGAAATTCCTCTTGCAACCATGGAGTTGGGTAGAGAGTTGTCTCATCTGCCAACCGACCACAATTTCATGTTCATACACCTCAACACCATAACTTTTTCACCCATTTACGCTAAATGACCTATAGCGGATCCGCGAATCATGTAATAAAGATACTTTCCGTGTGCGCTTGGCTTGGTTATTATCTCACACGATATAGTTAGGTACCTATGCAGAGTATGTAAACTACAAGTTGTTCGCACAAATTTAATTGAGATGCTAAACGATAGCACCTGACTACGAGTATGTAATGTGAGTTTGTTCACTTGGCTTGGAAATGATTGTAAGTGATTTTTTTTTTATCTTAGTAGGATGATGGAGTTGGATAGCACATAAAACAGACAACTTCATAGAGATGAGTTGTGGTGCTTTGAGGCACTAGCAACAGTGCCAAGGATTTATTTGGAAAGGATTTCGTTTGAAAGTTTATATGGAGGGGGATGGCGTGTTAATTAGTCAATTAATCATTTCATAAGTGAGCACAGCTCATATAAAAAATATTAATTTAGCAACGCAAAATATGGCCTTGTGCATGTTCATCTGAGAGGAAGTTATTTGGTCTTAGGAAGAAGGGGGTTTAAAACATTTTCTAGATCATTTTGAGTGGATTCTCCGATCCCAAGAAGATAAAACTAAATACTTTTTGATAAAGGGAGCCCTACTTCATTGATTCGCTTTAAATAGAAGGCACAGTTTCTTTGTCATAAAACCTTTGATCGATTGAATTTTTCTTTTTTTTATATTTTCCTATTATTTGATTGATCGGTAAGTAATCTTCTGTGTGATTGTTTTAGCTTTCAATTGAATCTTATCAGCCATATCGGTGAATGAAATTACAAACAAGTCTGTGAATAAGTAAGCTCCGGAGAATAATAAAAACCGATGTTAGCTTATAGATATAGGGTGGCACAGGCACTATCATTATTTGAGAATAAACAATTCTAGAACCATTCAATGTGATCCATAATTTCATTCATCAAACACTTGTATTCACCCTTCACCACTTATTAGGTAAAAATGATTAAAGAGAAATATGTTAACTTAATCGAACTAAATAGATAATAATAATTAAGATTCATATCTCTCAGATAAATACACACCTCATAAGTCGAAGACTTTCAGCCGACAAACTGTTTACAAAGATAGATGATTGCTTCGTATACATAAAAATGAAAATATGAATTCGTTATGCGATGGCGGCAGATCGTCGTCGACGTCGCCGTTGTCGTGGTGCCGTCCGCGTCCGTCGCGTCGGTACCTTAGGCGGTCAACAAACACGTCCAGCTGCGGAGATAAGATCAATTAATGCGAAGAAGGCGAGTTGAATGGAGGAGACAAGAGATCGATCGTATGATATCAACATTGAATTTAATGAGCGATATAATAAGGCACTGGGTTAGTTTGAGAGAGTTGGTCTGGGTCTGGCTCTGGAGTGTCTTGTTTTTCCAGTTTTCATAAAACATTCAATTCAATATAATGTAAATATATACCAATACCTACCTACTGATAAAAAAGAAGAAATTTTAACTGTTCACAAGCGAACTTTTGTGCTTAAATGTGCTGTTTCTTATGCGAATAAGGCAAATAAGGAACGTGGGTGCACAGCGGGGTTAAGGATTTTGTTTGTGGGTCAATTTTTTTTTTTTTATCAAGTAATTATGATTTCGGAAAGATTTGTTTTAATTATGTGCCGTGTTTTTGAGAGAGACGAGAGTTGACGAATGTAATTTTTTTCATTTGAATGAGAAAGAGCGTGGAATGTTTTTGACATAATGAAACCAATCCAATTTGTATTTCATTATTCATGACTTAATCTTCAAAGTGGTAGTATTAATGATCCAGACAAGCCTATTCCAGACATTTATTTGAATGGAAATGTGCTTCCCAAGTGTGAAAAGTTTAAATATCTGGGATCTATGATCAATAGTGAAGCAACTTGTGATGACGACATCAATCATCGAGTAAGCGTAGGGTGGATGAAGTGGCGAGAAAACTCTGCTATCTTTTGTGATCAAAAAATGCCCCCTAAGCTGAAGGGAAGACTCTACACAGCAGTTGTCCGTCCAGCTCTGACATACGGTTCACAATGTTGGACAATGTACAAAAAGTATGAGAGCAAATTGACGGCAGCCGAAATAAAGATGATTCGGATGACAGCAGGAGTAACAAAGCTTGATCGAATTAGAAGTACTAAGATCCGTGGAAGCCTTCATGTCAAAAGTACCATCTTGGACAAAATTCAGCAAAACCGGCTCAGTTGGTATTGTCATGTTCAAAGGAGAGATCCGCAGAACCCCGTCCAAAAGGCAATGTCGTACAACGTTTCAACAAATTCGCGACGAAAAAGAAAAGGCAGGCCAAAACACTCCTGGTACAAGCAAATGCAAAAACAGCAGCATTTGGTTGGCCTCAGACATGGAACAATACAAAACCGGGAGGCTTGCCGACGCTTTCTGAGGTCAACGCGGCGTACGCAGCGTACGCGGCGTGAAGCAGAAAAGTGGGAGAGTTGTGATCGCTTCAAGATCACTACTCGTAACGCCGGAAATGAAAAAGAAGAAGAAGAAGAAGAATCTTCAAATTGGTAGTACTGAAAAAAGGGAGTGTTGCACTTTTATTCCGTGTCATTAGACACATTTTACTACGTTGAAATCTTACATTTTTGGAAGCCAGACCGTATCTTCGCAGAAGAACTTCCTGCATGAACGACGATACTGATCGAAGAAGCAAGTGGCAAAGAAAACAATAGGCTGGGAGGAGACGATAAGGAATCGGCTTAACTGAAGAAGAGTTGGAGGCAGCTAAAGTATATCTACTAAAAACACACAAATCAAAGGTTGAGGAACCAGAGGATCGCTTAAAGAAAACCAAAAAGATTAAAACAGTTCGGGGACCTACAGGGAAATCTAAAATTGTAAAGTTGCATATTGTAATTGCAGTTTACGAAAAAATTGTTTCCCAAAAAGTTCAAAAATATAATAGGGTGACGGAATAGAGCGGGAAACCTATAATTTTCTGCTATTCTGAAAAGCTAACCGAGAAAGCTTTTTTCATGGCAATGAATTTACTGTTGGAGAGCTTGCTAATTGCACTCGAAAGGCGTTACCCGTGGAAAAACATTTTTGTTGTCTATTGGAAATCGATCCACGAACCTCTGGCATAACAGGCAGACATGCTATGCTAACCATTGCGACATGGGAAATGCTAACCGTTATTTGAAAATAAAGATGTTTTTGATTCCTTGAAGGTTGAGAAAGGATTAAAATATACTAAAAAAATGGGCACGATTTTGCGATTGTGTGCTAAGTACAGTATCAAAATCTAAAAGCTGCGTACAAGGTTTCAGTATTCGCTCTTCATAATAAATTTGGTGGTACGGGGTTGCCAACTACACATTAAGTATGAAAATTGAAGAAAAAGATCAAGTACTAAAAAACAATTTAAGTAAATATCCCAAAGGTCTAAATCGTGTCAGCCATTAACCAGAAAATCGGTTTTAAGAAAACGGTAGTATGGGAGTCACCGTTTTTAGACTTTTTTCGAAAATATTTTTTACGTAATAAAAAAGACAACTGAAACTAGTCCTTCATTTTTTTTTCATTTATTTATTTACTATGTACAAGTAAGACCTAGTCTTTTATAGTACATTAAGTGATACTTAATTTAATTAGAAAAACCTTAATACTAAAAGCCAAAATAATATAGTGCATAGATAAAGTAAATTAAAAAGAAAAGGTAGGAAAAATAGAAGTACATAAATGTAGGAATGAAGAGTGAGTTGCAAAGTAGAGAAGATAGATTATTAAATAGAAGAAGAGAAAATTTGAGAAAAAAATACATCAGTATGTAAAACTAACGCTGTTCCGATACAAAATGTGATATTTTATTTTTAAATTCCTTAGTCCCGTAAATTTGTTTTAAACGAGTTGGCAGAGCATTCCAAAGTTTAATAGTACAGACAAAAGTTTATAAATTTACAAGTTGGTGCAATGAGGTTAAGCGTTCTTCGGGATTGCAAAAACTGCACTTTTTCAAACAAATAAAAAGGTTATTTTGTAGTCAGTATCTAATGTAGAAAAATTAGCTTTCTTGCATCTAAGAACTGTGTCAAGGAACAGCCCAAGGCTAGTAAATTGAAACGAGTTATATGATCATATCGGCGAGCATTATACACGTAACAAATAGAATTGTTGAACGCGACTTGAAGTTTGTTTTGCGATAAGAGTGAAGATTACAATATACTGTTTCAGAAAAACAAATTAAAGGAAAAATCAGTGTCTTCACTAGTTTCAATCTTGTTTCTTGTGGAGTGAATGTTGCTGAAAGCCAAAGTTTACGAAACAACCACATAGTTTTTGTTTACAACCACATAGTTTATATGGTTACTGCAGGATAAATAACTATTTAACTTAAACCCAAGACTGGTGACGGTGTCTACAAGAGATAGTCTGTTATTGAACAGGAACAATGCGGGGGTATCATTGATACATCGAAGCGACTCCTTGAAATTGGTAATATTTGAGTTTTGGCCGGATTCAAATTTAGTCTGTTTGCAATTGACCAGTCATAAATAGCTGAAAGATCCTCATTAACTCTACAGACTAAATCTTCAACTTAGCCTGGTGGCCTCGAGAGATAGAACTGTACATCATCTGCGTAGAGATGAATAGACACATTTTTACATACGCTTGCCAAGTCACTTATGTAAATGCAAAAAAGAATAGGGCCCAAAATAGATCCCTGTGGTACTCCTGAGTTGAGTCTCTTAAGGTCAGATCGATTTTCTCCAACAACCACTTTTTGCCATCTATTACTCAGGTAATCTTTCATTAAATTAACAGCTCTCTGACTGAAACCAAAATAATTACGCAGCTTACTGCATAATATTTGATGGTCAACTCTATCAAAAGCCTTTGAGAAATCAAGCAGGCACAGTATCGTCAACTCATCTTTGTCAAAGTTAAGCCTTATGTCATCAAGAATTTTTATCATTTCAGTAGAGCAACTATGGTTTGCTCTAAAACCAGATTGATAGGGATAAACTATGCTCCTTCGATCAAGATGGTTGACAACCTGCTCCACCATAAGCTTCTCAAAGACCTTGGATAAGCACGGTAGGATGCTTATGGGGCGAAAGTCGACAGGTAAGCAGGCTCGTGGTTTCTTAGCAACAGGTGATACTCTTGAAACTTTCCAATTATTCGGGAAAGACGAGGAAGTTATACAAAAATTTATTACATGCGTTAAAGCACTCAGGAAAAATGGGATTATCAATTTTAGATAACAAAGTGGCAAACCATCCTCGCCAATAGCATTTGACTTTAAGGAATAAATAGTTTTTACGACGTCATTTTCACTAACAGTTTCAAAGTCAAATTCAAAATCGTTACAGAGTTCAGGGTTAGGAGTAAAATTTGAGTCGACTTCAAAATTACTGATGAAAAATTCATTAAGAACATTAGGATCTAACGCACAGTTAAAATTGCCTGATTTTCCTATGCCAATGCCACGTAAATTATTCCATAATTTCTAGGAACCAAGAATTTAGTTTTGAGGAATAATAGTCCTTCTTAGCTCTCCTCGTTACTCAAGTGGCATGATTGCGAGCCTGACAATATATTCTTTCCTTCACACAAAATTTTTGGGAAATCGTTGGAGCCATTTTTGAAAAAAATAAGTATTATCATATCGGTTGTATAGCAGGTACCGTTATCTCAAAACCTAGAGACCCAATTCCAAAAACTCCTATCTAGGCTACCCCACAGACCCTAACTTCAAGTTTTGAAGAAAATCAGTCTAGCGGTTCAGGCTGATATGTAGATCCATTTACGGACAGACAGACATACAGAATTGCAAGACCTACTTTTTTCGTATTCTCAATATTTTCGTTCCTGATCTTAACAACATTTGTAGCTAAGGCATGCAAGGTTTGCAACAAGAAGAATACTAAATGGGATGCTCGTCTTTATTCGTTCGTTCGGAGCACAAAAAAATTGTGGGCCGTAAACTAAAGCTTATGATTTTTACTTGCGATTATAGGTAGGTAATACCTATATATAATAACAATGCAAAACGAAACCTACTCGTGATCAGCCAAATTTCAATGTCTACGTTGATAGTCATGGTTCAGGAAAAATTCAAAAGAAACTGGATTCAACTTTCAGCCGTAGGATCAAATATATGATGGCTGATATACTGTCATTTTCGTCTTGTGTATGAAACCTTCCTAGTTGTGGAATAATCAGAAAATAAATTAATGTATTTGAAACGATTTATAAAAAAGTGCGAGCATGCAGCCGCCGCGCCGTAATGAAACTGTAGCTTACTTTGGAAGTTAGTACGAACGAACCTATACATTTTGAATAAACCTACTGTTTTTGGGGTTAATTTAAAAAAAATACAGCATTTAAGCAACTTAATAGCGCCTGGGACGACTAGTTTCGGTAGTTGCATCCAGCATTTGGGAAAATAGAGAGTGAGTTGTGGATACCCACAACTTTTGGAAAAATCAAGGAAATTCAAGCGCCGAAATAATTTTTTACACTTTGTTAAATAGCTTCCAACAACAGAATCAAAATGGTTACAATACTTCCCCTAATTTAGTTGACTGTTGACTTTCTTGTTATGAAAGAGTTAAGGATTATTCACGTGAGCACGACCAACAAACGACGAATTAATTAAAAAACAACAAGGGGTTCAACTAATCTTCTTCTTCTTCTTTTCATTTCCGGCGTTACGAGTAGTGATCTTGAAGCGATCACAACTATCCCACTTTTCTGCTTCACACTAGTGATCCGCCTGAGAAGTACGCCGCGTTGACCTCAGAAAGCGTCGGCAAGCCTCCCGGTTTTAGATTGCTCCATGTCTGAGGCCAACCAAATGCTGCTGTTTTTGCATTTGCTTGTACCAGGAGTGTTTTGGCCTGCCTTTTCTTTTTCATCGCGAATTTGTTGAAACGTTGTACGATATTGCCTTTTGGACGGGGTTCTGCGGATCTCTCCTTTGAACATGACAATACCAACTGAGGTGGTCGTGCTGAATTTTGTCCAAGATGGTACTTTTGACATGAAGGCTTCCACGGATCTTAGTACTTCTAATTCGATCAAGCTTTGTTACTCCTGCTGTCATCCGAAGCATCTTCATTTCGGCTGCCAAGGGATTCAAGGGGTGAACAAGGGGTTCAATTAATAAGCACAAAAAATGTTTGTCGGAACTATACCGATTTCAAACTTATCCTTAGTGCGGAGTACAACCAACCCTAACCTTTCGACTTTTTCTGATTTTAAATATCTTTGCTCCAACAAGAGACGATAAATCTTGCTAACAAATTTCTCGTAAAAAAACTTTAACAAGAACAGCGTTTCATGACTCTTTATGATAAAAAAATCTTTTGTGAGAAAAAAATTGAGTAAATTTTACCAACTGCAATGCTTATCTTTGCAATAAAACTCAATTGTAAAAATTTAAAGTAAAAATTAAGCTCATCAGAAGGAAAAACATTAACAAAAGATACGAATTACGTTGGTAGTTCCAAACTTTACCAGTTGGTTTTTATATTTAAAAACATTGAAAAAGGAGAGTTGTTTTCAATGATTTTCGATGAATCAATTTCAGTGCAACAATCATGGGCTGTGATGGATTGGCCTCCTGTTTCAAAGTAAGGGGGACCTACAACTTTCTGTTTCTTCAAAAAGGCTAGGTTAGAAAAATCATTTCATGGCAGATTACAGTATTTCTCTCTTGGTGACTTGCCAACTTGTGACGAGAAGCGATTGCTGCCAAAAATCGATTTATAGGATCTAACTGACATTTGAAATGAGTACGACTTTTTTAACCACTGTTTTTTTTTACAACAAAGAGTAATTCATATTTATAAAACCAAAATGTGATTTTGTACTGCAAAAACGGTAATATGTATATGCAAAATAATCCCAAAAATTTTAAGAACGAAGTTTGCTTGTGCCCCAAATATAAAAAAAAATACGAAAATAAGTTGTCTGCTAAGCAACATATCGGACCCCTTTTCAATATTTAATCAATCGATTTATTATCTACTAAGAATCAGTTCCTGGTCCAGTTCAGTTCTGCACAATCATTGCTTTGATTGTTGAAAGAATAAAAGCGTAAGTTGTAGCAAAATATTTACTTTGTGCAAAAGTACTCCCTTCAATTGCAAACATTATTTGTAGTGTGCATTTAACAGATAGCCACGCCACGTGCCACTGATCAATTCAATTCAACAACAAAATTGGACGATTGATTAGATTTGGGTTTTCATATGATTCCGATCAGATGCAGCCGTTACGCGGTGTAAATAATGAATGATGGCAAAGGCTCTTGTCCTACGTATACCTCCCAAAACTCATTCAAATGTTCTCAGACCTAAACGGAACACTATCCTTGACAAACATACTGTCCAGTTGCCATTGTTCGTTGTGTTACAACACACTCTCAATTCCATGTAACTCAACAGCAGATGGCCGAGTGTTATGTCGTTTATGGAAAGAGAGATTGAAGCGATTAAAGGAATTTTATGAACCTCTCCTGTCCTCAGGCTACACACAAACAAGAAATCCCAGACAGATGGGGCTTCCAAGATAATCCAAAGAGGATATCAAAAATATTAACAGGATATTCCCCACGCAAACATTTGACATTGGAATGTAAATCAGAAATTCCATGAATGGTCGAGACGTTGCATCGATTTTATTGAAGAAATTTACATGTCATCGTAGTTAACATGAGGATAGATAGACAGAGACTCATATTCATGTCTAATGGAAAACTGCATTAGAATTGAGTCCTGGTAGTAATTCAAAAACAGCGTTCTATTCAAAGTGTGTGGTTGGATTCAAAAGGGATTTTATAACTCGATTTATAGATCAATAAAAATATGAGAACGACAAAATCTATGACTGTGGATTTGGCTTTTTCTTCGGAAAGTTTTTGCATGAAACGCATTTCCAAATCTATTTCATGAGTTATGACATGTCGTGACTCAAATCATAGCATCAAAAGGATTTTGAAAGACCACCCGTAATGTTTTAAATGACGGCACATCGCATCTATTAAAGGCGACCGCCCTGTCACATTTAGGGTGCGGTAATATGTCATTAACAGGTATCTTCAAGTGTGAAAATTTTGAGGAAACTAAGACAAGATGACACGAGGAAAACCCGTCATACTTGACTGCCTAGATGTCGTCGATCCATGTTGTTTGAACGCAAATTGTTAAGTTGTGTGAAAAGATACATCCGCTGTGCCACCACCGCACCGCGACGTTGTCAATTAAAGGCGGTTCCATATCAAATGGTTCACAAGAATTATTTCTCGATGCAATTCAAAGTGGAAATGTATCTGTGGTAATTGTAGCGTTATGTATACTGAACAGTTACATATGCATAAGCAGCATTCAATCGTAACTAATTTCAGAGGAATTTTTTTTTCTTTTCCTTTGGATAGGGAGTGAACCCAGTGAACGCCACCGATGGTATTGAGGGCATAGAGTTGATTGCATCTCAAGGGGTGGCGTTGATTTTAATGACTGTGTTCCGTTCAGTAGAGAATTCAAGACTCATTGATATCGTTTGTGTATAATCATAACCACTAAAGTGAACTAGATTTTCTTCTTTTCCTTGAAATAAATGAGACATGCATAACTGATAGAGTAGGTATGTAAATTACAGCTTAACATACTGCTCCAGAGTGAATTTCGTAGCAAGAGACTGGGTATAATTTTGTAAAAAGTTCAATGGGAGAATTTATTTGAATAGAGCTTTGCTATTAGAAAAATTATTTAAGCAAATCGTTTGCAACTTTCTAAGAGCTAATTTGTAGAAAAAAGAAAATTGTGACGTGGTTTTTGCTTTCCAGCCGAAGTTTCGCTCGTCGAATTAGCCAGAAATCTAAGAAAAACACGAAACTCCAGGGGAGAAGGTCTTCCAAACCTTTGTACGAACTAGATGTTCAATCGCAAACAAATATCTAAAGAGCTATAAATCATTAAACTTAAAACTTAACTACGGTGCGGTGGCGTACAGCTCATACGGCAGGTTCTCAATAGCTCCACTCGGTCGCTTATAACTTACGATCTGATTCCTAGCTGTTGATACCACGGGTTGTATGACCATAATCTGAAACAGAGAGAGAGCAGTATTGGTTTCTTTTATAGCCCTTAATGTGATGGCACTCAAAACAGTAGGTAAAAGCTCTGGTGGAGCTGGGAGGAAAACAGGGTTATAAAAGGACGAGGAGGTAGGGTCAGGTATCTTCTCAGACTACCCTCCTATAGCTTTCGCAGTGTCTTCCAAGCAGAAGTGCTTACAGTCTGTGAAGCATAAAAACACCTAGCTCCGCATAACTTGATCAGCAAAAATGTTGACAGCTTCATAGATAGCCACGTGGCCATTAAAGCTATCTCATCTTCTGTCACACAATTAAAGTCAGCAGAAAGCTGTCGCACCAATCTAAGACTGCTCAGTTCAACAAATATCGTAAATTTAATTAGCGTTCCAGAACACCATGACATAACAGGAAACAAAATGGCAGATAAGCTGGCTAAAATCGGGTCAGCACTCGAATTCAGTGAAACGAATACCACAGTTCTCAAAGCACTAGAACAAGAAAAAAACAGAATCAAACAAAATTTTCTAAAAACCGCTAATGACAGGTGGTCATCTTTAGTAGGTAATACGCCGATTCTCTAGAAACCTATGGCCAGATATTTTCAAAAAAGAACAAAATTTTGGCTCCAGCTCAGCAGGCCTCGACTCTCTCTGTTAGGTTAGGTTAGGTTCATGCTTGAGATGGTGTTGTCACTTGTGGCTGCACCCCGCATTCAACTTAACCTAGGTTATTAGGTTGAATGGGGGGTGCAGCCACAAGTGACAGCACCTCACTCGGATTTCAGGGATCCATTGTGCTCCCCGGGAAAATCAGAGAATGAGGAGATGGGAGGATAGGAGACGTAGATGGTTTTTGGCGTAGGGAACTCCCACTGAACCATTTGGAGCCCTGAGTAAATTTCAGGACGTTGCTCAATGAGAGATTAGAAATTTCGTCCAGTTTGTCGAAGAAGTATTCTCCGAGGGTTTTTTTCCGAATATGGGCCAAGCTAGGACTTTCACAGAGGAAGTGGAATGATCCTTCCTCTGCCTCCTCATCTTGGCATCCTCTACATAAGTCGGATGTGCTAATGCCCATTCTCATCATGTGGGTACCCAACGAGTAGTGGCCCGTGAGAATGCCAATCAACAGAGAGAGCCGAGGTCTGCTAAGCTCTCTGTTGATTGGCATTCTGACGGGTCACAACTCATTGGGTACTTACATAATTAGAAGGATGTCAAGACGAAGAGGCAGAGGAGGGATCATTCCACTTCCTCTGTGGTTGTCCTTGCTTGGCCCATACTAGGAAAAATTTATCGAAGAATACTTCTTCGACAATCTGGGCGACATCTCCAACCTCCCACTAAGCAGCATCCTTAAATTTATCCAGAGCTCCAACTGGTTCAGTGGGGGCTTCTTAACCTCAATAGCCTAGTCACAAACCTAATCCTTTGCCACCCCTCTCCACTACCTCCGCATCCTGCCACTTGCTGCTGCACTTCCCATCAACCTTTCCTAACCTAAGCTCTGGTGGATCAGCAGGTCCGTTTTTTGGCCCCTGTTGACATGAATAGTTCTGCTTGATCAGCGGGTTTGTTTACGGATCCTGGTGGCTCGAAGGGCATAAGAAAGCTGCAAGCTAAGGCTTTCACTACGAAAGGCCTATCGTAAGCAAATGTCGAGCTTTTCAGTCTGGAAATGACGCATTAATGACATAAAAATAATCTCTTACCGATCATTATCCTCGGAGTCTGGACTAAGCCTGTGCTGTTGACTGATAACTTATTAATGCCATAATAGTTTCTGTTCATGTCCGGTGGATGACTGATTAGCTTCAACAGATTACAGCTGATAGAAAATTCTACTTGATTTTTCACAAGACATAAATGAAAGACATTGCCACGTACCAAACCACTATGAGGATCACTTAAATACTTTCATTGCAACAACTATCACCACGATCTATGTACATGAAGCTCATCTTTTCTATACTAAACCAAACATCTACTGTGACAACCCGTTTGATAGTTGATGTTTATAGTTTGTCCCTCATAATTCCTCTAAATTACTTCCTTCATTTACATCAAACGAATTTAATAACATTTTTTTGGGTATTAGTGTTTAAAGCAATTTCTAGAACGATTCAGTCTCTCGCTAGTAATTTAAATAAAAATCGAATGCAAAGGTAGTGATGGCTAAAGTTGTAGTTGGTTCCCAGTATATCAATTGCCTTAGTCAAGTATTGTTAGAGTTTGCAAATAGGTCTTCAACTCCCCTTCATTTTCCAATCAAAATATTCCCCATAATGGTGTGAACTCAAAGACCCCTGCTTTAACTGGCATAACACCTAATTTGATTCACAAAAGAAACGATCGTTTCGACAACTCTACCACATTATCCACACACACCTACGTTTAAACCCAAAGCAGTGTGCAGCACCCTAAACTCAAAGAATAAGCTCCTTCAACCGAAACACTATTTCCTACTGAGAGTGTAAATAATGTGTTCGATTATGAACTCGAAACGATCCCATTAATAAAATCGATATACTTTTATCGTTGAATCTTCCCTCCGAATACAACACACAGTCATAATCCACGGGATAATTTACAGCAAAATCGTCCAACTCCAGCGCAGGTTCTCGAAGTGCGACTTCAGTTCACTCTGCAAGAGGCTATCATAAAAATCTCAATGGTTTGGCCCGACTATAAATTACGGTGTCTGGGTTGAACCGGCCGGGGATCGTTAGATTCGGACTTGTGTGGGATGCATATATGTATGCATTAGTGACCTATGCACGATCCCTGCTCACTTTCCATAATCAAATAGTAATTTATCCGCACGGTTCCATAATTGGACTCGCGCAACAAAATGAAGCTGTTCTCTGGGGCTGGATGTTGGCAGATGGCATAAATAATACTGCGTGACCGTTTGATAGCTCGTAATTTTCCTGGACATTGATATCCAGCTCTAAAATAGCTTCTGTTGCTTAACTGAAGTTTATGTTTCGACATCATTAAAGTTCTTAACTACACGAGTAAGAAGATGGAGCTACAAATCCCTTAAACAAATAATCAGATGAGATTCAAAAATAAATGACTTCAGCCCCATTTCTGGTGCTTAAGAAGAAGAGAACGTATGTCATCAAACAGCATACGTTTCGAAGCAATTTGTACTCCATCGGCATGGCGCTCCTTAAATCAAATGAGATATCCCCTCAAGAAACATGTCCTGAGACATGTAATGGGCGCAAGGATAAGCCAGCTTATTTGCTGCTGCAAGTCACTCGTCATTGGCATCTTTTCAATTCGTTTTCCATTCCTATGACAGCCTGACTGTAGCCACTTGCTGGGGCTACTGATACTGATACTGGAGCAGAATATTGCTGCCAATTGCTGCCATCATACGGAGCTCGAGCTAGTTCGTTGTACAGTACCTACAGTCTCTTCGTGATCTCATTACAAATTCTGTTTGCATTTTGAGGATAAAACATTGGAGCTGACGGAGAAATCTATTTGTGGCTTCTCATAGAAGATACTAGTGTATCTACTAACACTTCTTCTTACTTCTCTCCCAAGCACACACGTTGCGTATAGTGTGCTGTGAATGTTCATTCTGTGAGAAATCTCAGTCCTTGTGGCTCTTATCCTTACGATACACTCGTGCCACTCGTATGCCACTTGGTGGAATGTTAAAACAGTTGTTGGGAATGGTAAGGAGGTTAAACGCTTTACGATTGTCTGGCACCACGAAACGCAAACACATATATATGCATATGCATATGTACGAAGACTTGTATGTAAGGGAGCTTGTGTGACAGACTTATGTTGCAATTAATTGATTGCACATTAATTTATGGCAAGCCGAAATGGGATCAGAGAAAAAGCCAAGCGATCCCGCAGTCAAAATGTCAACGCAATTAACATTTCAATGAGGCCAAGATAAGGAGGCTAATGAATGCCTGTCGGAAGGAAGGATTCGCAAATGCAGATCGGGCAGTTGAATTTATTTTCGTTGATTACTCGAGAGTAAATAATTGAACGGAGCCATGTAGTTATCTGTGAGAAAGTATGCAAATACGGAGCCGTAATGAAGCAAGTATCAATTGTAAATTTCCATTGCATTGCAAGTAATTTAATTTGTGACAATTTGTTGCAGTTTTAAAATACACTCACATGTTGTTCAGGACGGGTTACTGTTTGAATTACTAGGGAAGTCCAAGAACTTTTAGTATTATCGCTTAAAACACGTCTTTTGTTTTGAAAACAAAAATCAAAAGTTTTTCACTTTTTGACAGCCAAAGATTTTCTTAAAAAAAAAAATGAAATTTTCGAAAAGAATTTACATAAAACATCGACAAAAGCGAACTTTGCCAACAAGTCGTGGTATTTATAGGCGTTGGGTCTACGCTGCCATTACCACAGACAGTGATTTTTTATATTACTAGTTTAGAATCCAAGGAACTCATACAAGGATCATTCACTTTGATTGAATAGTTTCCCATGGTGGGATTATTATGGAACCTGCCTACCAAAAAAATATGTCGAAATTCTCGCTATGACACAACTTCGAGGTAGTACAGGACTTCGTCTACCTAGGATCCGCTTTAGACCCGGAAAGCAACATCAGTGTGGAGATCTAGCGGAGAGTAATTCTCGCCAACCGTTGCTCCTTTTGGTTAAGAAGGCAATTGACAAATAAAACCCTCTCTAGAAAAGACAAAGTAACTCTTTATAGGGCCTTAATCATCCCAGTCCTGCTTTCCGGCACGGAAGCATGGACCTTATTGAAAGCGAATTAGAAAACTCTTGGTCATTTCGAAAGAAAAGTACTCTGAATGATCTTTTTCCGTATGCGAAGGCGAATTGTGGAGAAGAAGATACAACAACGAGCTGTATGAGCTGTACCGCGATTTTGACATAGCTTGAAGACATGTGGAACAGTTGGACATCAACGCTCCGGCTCGACGGGTTTCCGAAAACACATTGCAGGGAAATCGTAATTGCTACAGCGCAGCTATAATAACTTGACTATTTGGTAGAATTCGTGGCATGGCCGATGCGATCTCGACAGTAAATGCTGTAGCGGTCACTGTCTTTCTGTCATTTTCGCCACACAGTTGCAATTGTGACAATTCGTACATATTAGCGACAACGCTGGCCAGCGTTATCAAGACAATTTTGTAGTGATTACAATATTTCTGTTAAAATCGTAAAATCACCACCCTAATCGAGACAATTCTCGCACTTTTGCTACAGACCGCCATTATTGCAATAATTCTGATGTAAGGATGACAATTCTGTCGTAGTAACGATAACTCTAACGTAGTTACGAATATTTTGATGAGGCTGCGACCACTCTGTGGTAATCACGACAGTTTTGTCTCTATTGCGAAAAGTCTTTAGCTTTGCTTGCGACAATCGTGACAACCCTGTAGCGGTTGTGACGATTCTGTCATGATCGCGTCAATTCAGCCGTTATCATGAATATTTCGTAAAAGTTACGGCAGCAGGGTCGTTATTTCGACAGTTTAGTCGCAATTGCAGCAACTTTTGAGTTATTGTGGAAGTTTCGAGGTAATCACAACAATTCTCTCGTAATTGCAACAGTGCTGTCACAATGGCAACAATTGTTTCTATAGCACAACAACTCCATCGTATTAGCAATAACTCTAAGGTAATAACGCACACTTTGACATAATTGCCACAACGTCGTAATCTCAATAACTTGGTCATAATTGCGAAAGCAAAGTTGTGGTTGCAACAGTTCATTCGTAATTGTGACAACGATGTCGCAGTCATGGAGATCCTGTCATAACCGCGCACTAGTGACCGTGGCATAGTAATGAGCATTTCTACCCATTACGTGGGAGTTTGAGACTCGACTCCAACGATCACCCACGAGTATCATCTCTGGTAACGCATTGACAAATGACAAGTCCTCCGGGAGCTTTTAGTTTAAACATTTCGCCCATATTATTTAGCTGGATCGTTTTCAAGTCGGCCATGCTGTTTTTTCAAACGTCGGCACTCGGCAGTATACTCTATAGTGCAGTTATCTGCCTTTGTTGGGTTGCTTCATTTTTACATGTAAAAGCCGACCTTTAGCCACAACTAGCCAACTGCTCCTGACAAAGGTGTTTTAACGGAGAAGTTAACGGAATAGAATTGACAAAGTCCTACAAAAAAAAGTAAATTTCAATTTCGCTGTGAATTTTTCAGGTTGTTCCCTGTGAACTGATTTGGTTAACAAATCCACTGCCCTTACAACCCTGTCACACCTTAACATGATATTTTTATCTCAACTTTTAAAACCCATAAATCTTCTCCATTAGCCCACATTCCTGTATTTATATTCTTCTGATAACTCAAAAATGTGGAATATCTCTTTTCCAGTTCTTGATCAACCTCATATCTTTCTACATAGATTTTCAATTCTGATGCCAACAAAAGCTGCGTATGTTATGCATAACCCGTTTATATGAACATTAACAATTTAACATGTTCTCCTTTCAATAAATCACCTCATAACTTTAAATATTTCGAGTTCATGCCACAATAACTCGTCATGCCTCTGAAGTGTGCAAAGCGAATAAATCTTGCATTAACGACTTGAGAAAAATCTTATGTTTACTTTCCCCAAACAGTCGCTGATATGCTTCACTTTTTTTTCTTTATTTTATTATCATTATAATTCGCACAATCACCGCTCGAGACGAAAATAGTGCCCAAGGCCTTTCAGCTGCGTGCAGTAGATTATGCTCTTCAAAACCCGTATTATCTATGTCAACATTGGCAGGTTGCCACAGGTGGTTTTTGTATATATATTTTTTTTAATTTGCTATGTGAAGTTGGTTTTTCTCTTTGATTTTGTCATGTGTTTCCGTGGTGTAGTGGTTATCACATCCGCCTAACACGCGGAAGGCCCCCGGTTCGATCCCGGGCGGAAACAGATTCATTTTTTCTTGCCAGAATATGAGTCCTTGAAGGATTCCACCGACTTCTACTCGACGGTTATAGAGCTCGAGTACTTCAATTGTTCTTTTATCGTGTCTCTGTGGGAAGATTTAATCTCTAGCTGACAGTCTCACATGTTTGAGGAAAGAAAATCATTTTCACTATAAAATCATTAATAAAAAATTCATATCACGACAGCGTTAATTGGTCCTCTCATAACCAAATTTACGATGTCCCAGCCAAACAATTAATTTTTATGTTCCAATAAGACACCACCACAACTCTCATCACATTGTAAGCGTAATTAAAAAAAGGAAATTAATAAATTTCGATAAGTTGATGTGGCGCGCGATGTTGTTGCAACGATAATATCTATTCTATGGGTGGAAGAGTGCATTAGCATTTGACAACACGACACGACCCAAAGGCGCTGATGTCGCCGAGAAGAGTTATGATGTTGGTTTGTGGTGGTCCGTCTAGCACTTGTTGTTGTTGTTGTGGGAGATAAATGGTGGTTCATGTGAAAAATATTGTCTGTTGGCATTATCATTGCATAGGGCATCCATCAAAAATAGTGGAAAGGGCATTTAAATAAAAGTGCAATAAAATTGAATTGTTTCCGCTTGGCTTCATAGCCGGGGGGCCTTCCGGGTGTAAGGCGGATGTACATGTACAGCACAATGGAAACACATGTGTTTATTCCAAAGTTTTTGTAAAAAAGGCGTCATTGTGAAGGTCATGGCAATGTAGGAGACGTGAATCGATAACAAAAAGGGAAATTTTCTTTATGGAAAAGGGATGATTTGGTTAAATACGTACATATATTATGACTGTGGCCATTGAAATTGATAATTTTTTTTTTGCAGCTTTCGCACAAAATAAACTACGGACAGATATTTTCAGCAAGACAAACAATTTTCGAAAAGTTTTCTGTTGATTAAAAATGGCTACGTGTTGAAAATCGACATTGTGCTTTGAAGGCAGTTTATATTTAATTAAAGTTGCTTTAAGATGCTGGCGAAGGAGCTTCGTTTTGAGAGTTAAAAGAAAATGGGGGAGTAGTTTACGGTGACTAGTCCTTTTTAAATAAATCTTACGCCAATCGGTTTTAGCAGCTTTGTCCAACTTTCGACTTGATGCCATTGTAATGAATTTTTCTGTCAAGTTGACGGAAGCCTTGTCGATTATACCCCTGGACGTACGGATTAGTTTGCCTTGCTGTGGTTTTTTTCCATCGGCGCCATATTATAGTCTGCAGATGTCATCATTTAATGATCACACCACCGACTGTAAAGGTCTTTTCAGTTTTAGTTTCAGTTGAGTTGTTAGTTGTAGTTAAACCGATGTTTAAAAGTAAAAACTGAAGTTTTTAACTGAAACTGAAACTGATGGAATTCCCAGTTGAACTGACTTTCGGCTACTCAAAAATAAAATGAAGCTTAACAGAACACTGGACTGACGTCTAAATACACTGTCTTTTTTAATTGAACTGATAACTGAACTGAGAACTGATTGTCTAGGAACCCTTTTAGAAGATCACTAAAGTTTAAGTTTCAGTTGAGGTATCAGTTAAGCTTTCAGTTAAACTTATGTTTGAATGCCAAAAACTGAAGCGTTTAACTGAAACTTATCTCAAACTGAAATTGATAAAATTCTCATAAGTTTTCAGTTCAGTTCTCAGTTTTCTTTCTGGTTTTGATTTTGCATAAATAAAATAAAAGCTCAACTGGACATCGAACTGACGTTTATTTCTTCATTCTAAACTGCACGCACTAATCGGCATTCTTCGTCGAACCAGAGACTTGGTTGTTTTCGCCTGAAGAGAAACTCAACAAAACAGAAATTCTTCTGACGACAAATAAGATTAGTAGCCCCAGGTCGCCTGAATTTAAAACTGCTAAGAAAAAAAAGTTAATGCAGCTGGGATAGCTTCTAGCGACCTTTGCAATATAAGCTTTATCACGTTGAATTGTATCACTGTGTCTGCTCGGTGTCGTGAAATCATAAAAACCATTCCTATTCTTCAGATTTTACCAAAAAGTAAAAGTTCGAGTGTGGACAACCAAGATTAGAGAGGCATTCCTGCCGTGGAACTCAATAGGATCAATTTGGTTCGATGTTCTAAAGAACTCACTAAGGTTCGTCAAGGTATATAGATCAAAAAGCTGGATATTTCGTCGAGCCGCTTGATCCCATAACTTGAGGCTTTGGCTGTCTTCAGGTTAAAGACAAAGTGTCAAATAATCTAGCCTTTCATTTAATGCACAAGTCTCTTCAATAATAAATAAATAAAATAGGGTGGCGCAACAGAGCGAGGAGCCCCTGGGCCTAGCGAAATTTCTCACAACCATACCTTGTGAGGGAATGGAGGGGACCTACAATTTTCTGCCGGTTCCGAACAGCTAATTGAGAAAGCGTTTTTCATGGCAATGAATTTACTAACGGAGGACTTACCAATTCCTCGCGAAAGGCTATAACCGTGGAAAAGAATTTTTGCTTTTGTTGGGATTCGAACCTCGAACCTCTGGGTTAGCAGGTGGACATGCTAACCATCAGGCCACGGGTACCACACAAGTCTCTTTAATAAGATTGCAAAATTCGCATCGCATTCGCATTGCATTCGCAAGACACATCTTTCCCCTTTTTGGGCGAGGTATTGACGCAGGTGAAAGCAACGTTTAAATTGTAACCAGGTGGCCGTTTGCATTGTTGGAAGCTAAGACTTTGTGCTTAGCTTTTCTTCTCATTTTGAGAATCATTCCTAAGGGCAATCGTCAAACTAAAGCTCTCTACACTCAAAAAAATATCCTGGTTCTATTTATTAGATTTCCTGTAAGAATCTATCGGAAAAACTGATAACGAGATTCTCCCAGGTCGTCTGATAGAATATATCGGTCTCTCCTGGTAGCCCGTACCAGGAAAAATATTTCCCCTTCCGACAGAATATTATCAGAGTTCCTGATAACATGTACCAGTTGCCTGATACAATCTAACAGGAAAAGATAATCATTTTCCTGATACTTGCTAACAGGATACTGGTAGTATTTACCAGGAATATTATTTTTTTCCTGATAGAATGTACCTGTATTCTGGTACAATTTACCAGGACTCCGGGTAATTTTCCTGGTACCTGCTACCAGTATACTGGTAGTATTTAGTAGGAATATTATTTTTTTCCTGGTAAAATTTACCTGTGTTCTGGTAAAATTTACCAATATATCGGGTAGTTTTCCTGGTACCTGCTACCAGTATACTGGTAGTATTTAGTAGGAATATTATTTTTTTCCTGGTAAAATTTACCTGTGTTCTGGTAAAATTTACCAATATATCGGGTAGTTTTCCTGGTACCTGCTACCAGTATACTGGTAGTATTTAGTAGGAATATTATTTTTTTCCTGGTAAAATTTACCTGTGTTCTGGTAAAATTTACCAATATATCGGGTAGTTTTCCTGGTACCTGCTACCAGTATACTGGTAGTATTTAGTAGGAATATTATTTTTTTACTGGTAAAATTTACCTGTGTTCTGGTAAAATTTACCAATATATCGGGTAGTTTTCCTGGTACCTGCTACCAGTATACTGGTAGTATTTAGTAGGAATATTATTTTTTTCCTGGTAAAATTTACCTGTGTTCTGGTAAAATTTACCAATATATCGGGTAGTTTTCCTGGTACCTGCTACCAGTATACTGGTAGTATTTAGTAGGAATATTATTTTTTTCCTGGTAAAATTTACCTGTGTTCTGGTAAAATTTACCAATATATCGGGTAGTTTTCCTGGTACCTGCTACCAGTATACTGGTAGTATTTAGTAGGAATATTTTTTTTTTCCTGGTAAAATTTAGCTGTGTTCTGGTAAAATTTACCAATATATCGGGTAGTTTTCCTGGTACCTGCTACCAGTATACTGGTAGTATTTAGTAGGAATATTATTTTTTTCCTGGTAAAATTTACCTGTGTTCTGGTAAAATTTACCAATATATCGGGTAGTTTTCCTGGTACCTGCTACCAGTATACTGGTAGTATTTAGTAGGAATATTATTTTTTTCCTGGTAAAATTTACCTGTGTTCTGGTAAAATTTACCAATATATCGGGTAGTTTTCCTGGTACCTGCTACCAGTATACTGGTAGTATTTACTGGGAATACTATTTTTTTCATGGTAAAATGTAGCTGTATTCTGGTAAAATTTACCAATATATCAGGTAGTTTTCCTGGTACCTGCTACCAGTCTACTGGTAGTATTTACTAGGAATATTCGTTTTTCCTGGTAAAATTTACCTGTGTTCTGGTAAAATTTACCAATATATCGGGTAGTTCTCCTGGTACCTGTTATTGAATGAATGTTATTTATTTTTACTTACCATTTGCTGGAAACTCAGGAAATATCTGAAACAAAAAACCACAAAAGACCATACAAACTTGATAACAAGACACCCCAGAAATTGATCTTATAATAAATAAAATATTATCAATTTCTTTAAAAATATGGGTTTTTTTTATTGGAAATTCTTGAAGGTACAAATTTACAATCAGTATTGCTTCTTTCGCTTTCAGCTAATTTTAATGATTTTTATACATTATTTTTTTTTGTAAAAATAACTCTCAACGAATTCTTATCAAAAATTAACAACTTACAATTGGTTATTGCTTTCGCTTTCAGCTAATTTTAATAATTTTAAAAGAGTTCGTGCCTTGGAATTTGTTGCTGATTTGTCGATTTTGTAAAAATAATTATCAACAAATTCCCAAAATTGTTGACATGATTTTGGATACGCTATATTTAGCGACGCTATATTTAGCGTAAGAAATATTTTGATGCAAATGTCGAGTGCCCGGTTGAAGGTAGATACCCTATAGTGCGCGTTGTCGAAATCTACATGTATTTCTTCTATTTCTTCCAATGAACCGATTAACGTAATTACGGGTGGTTGCGAATGTGAATGTTTTGCAGCCAGTGCATTTTGATGTTCTTTATAGTCTTGCTGCTGTGCGAACAACCTAATTGATGCATCTTGGCTGTCAAAAACGTTGAAGCGTTTGTTTCCTTCACGTCCACTTGGCTGTGTGTGAATACCATTGCAGCTCTGGCGTCTAATAATAAAAAGAAATTTCTTTTTAATATAAGGCAAACGAAAAAGTATGAAAACTATTAATAAAAAGCAATTTTATATACGAGTATGTTAATATTATGTAATATGCATTAAAATTATAATTACAAACTTTTTGAAACAATGTTCGAGTTGGGATCAGACAAACACTTCAAGTTGAATTCATGTAGTTTTAATCGGACTTCTGTATTTAATATTTTTTTCGGAAAAATGAATTGCAGCATTAAATTAATGAAGTCGGTAATTTTTGGGCCCGCCAAGACAATGTCCTTATTCCCGAACATTTTACTGAAATCTGATTCGATCTACACAAAAAGAAATAAATATTTGAAAGCTAGGTATCTCTTTTTTTTATAATTTTTTCGTTAATTATAGTGTTTAAATACAAAAATGTGGTACACGCATGTTTCAATTGTAAATAATCACCCCTGTTCTGATTTTTGTTTACGAAAACAATACTTTCGTTTTTAAAACTGAGCTGTTATAAATGTCTCGTTTTGAAATCGTAAATTTAAGAATTTAAGTAATTTCAAAGAAATATTTGTCAAAAATTTAAGGCAAATTCGTACGAATTTAGGAACACAGTTTTTTTAGCTTTGCGAAAATCAATTTCGAAAACGAATTGAATTCGTAACGAAAATCAGAACAGGGGTGAATATCGTTGAAGTAAAAAAAAGAGAAAAGAAACAACAAGCAACAACGTTGAATTCAAAAAGTATTTTTTTCGTACGAATTCATATCCGTTGGGAAAGTTGATAAAATGCCATTTCTCGTAAAATTCATTCCATGATATTTTTTTTTGAATTCGCCTTTTTTAGATCTGATTGTCGAACATTGAATGTACTCTGCCATCCTTTTACTACAATCAGTATTGCAACTTTCGCTTTCAGCTAATTTTAATGATTTTTATACATTATTTATTTTTGTAAAAATTACTATCAACGAATTCTTATCAAAAAACTTACCATTTACAATTGATTGTTGCTTTCGCTTTCAGCCAATTTTAATAATTTTAAAAGAGTTCGTGCCTTGGAATTTGTTGCTGATTTGTCGATTTTGTAAAAATAATTTTCAACAAATTCCCAAAATTGTTGACATGATTTTGGATACGCTATATTTAGCGTAAGAAATATTTTTATGCAAATGTCGAGTGCCCGGTTGAAGGTAGATACCCTATAGTGCGCGTTGTCGAAATCTACATGTATTTCTTCTATTTCTTCCAATGAACCGATTAACGTAATTACGGGTGGTTGCGAATGTGAATGTTTTGCAGCCAGTGCATTTTGATGTTCTTTATAGTCTTGCTGCTGTGCGAACAACCTAATTGATGCATCTTGGCTGTCAAAAACGGTGAAGCGTTTGTTACCTTCACGTCCACTTGGCTGCAGAAGATAGTGCAAGTGTGTGAATACCATTGCAGCTCTGGCGTCTAGTAATAAAAAGAAATTTCTTTTTAATATAAGGCAAACGAAAAAATATGAAAACTGTTAATAAAAAGCAATTTTATATACGAGTATGTTAATATTAAATGTTTATATTATGTAATATGCATTAAAATTATAATTACAAACTTTTTGAAACAATGTTCGAGTTGGGATCAGACAAACACTTCAAGTTGAATTCATGTAGTTTTAATCGGACTTCTGTATTTAATATTTTTTTCGGAAAAATGAATTGCAGCATTAAATTAATGAAGTCGGTAATTTTTGGGCCCGCCAAGACAATGTCCTTATTCCCGAACATTTTACTGAAATCTGATTCGATCTACACAAAAAGAAATAAATATTTGAAAGCTAGGTATCTCTTTTTTTTATAATTTTTTCGTTAATTATAGTGTTTAAATACAAAAATGTGGTACACGCATGTTTCAATTGTAAATAATCACCCCTGTTCTGATTTTTGTTTACGAAAACAATACTTTCGTTTTTAAAACTGAGCTGTTATAAATGTCTCGTTTTGAAATCGTAAATTTAAGAATTTAAGTAATTTCAAAGAAATATTTGTCAAAAATTTAAGGCAAATTCGTACGAATTTAGGAACACAGTTTTTTTAGCTTTGCGAAAATCAATTTCGAAAACGAATTGAATTCGTAACGAAAATCAGAACAGGGGTGAATATCGTTGAAGTAAAAAAAAGAGAAAAGAAACAACAAGCAACAACGTTGAATTCAAAAAGTATTTTTTTCGTACGAATTCATATCCGTTGGGAAAGTTGATAAAATGCCATTTCTCGTAAAATTCATTCCATGATATTTTTTTTTGAATTCGCCTTTTTTAGATCTGATTGTCGAACATTGAATGTACTCTGCCATCCTTTTACTACAATCAGTATTGCAACTTTCGCTTTCAGCTAATTTTAATGATTTTTATACATTATTTATTTTTGTAAAAATTACTATCAACGAATTCTTATCAAAAAACTTACCATTTACAATTGATTGTTGCTTTCTTTAATAATTTTAAAAGAGTTCGTGCCTTGGAATTTGTTGCTGATTTGTCGATTTTGTAAAAATAATTTTCAACAAATTCCCAAAATTGTTGACATGATTTTGGATACGCTATATTTAGCGTAAGAAATATTTTGATGCAAATGTCGAGTGCCCGGTTGAAGGTAGATACCCTATAGTGCGCGTTGTCGAAATCTACATGTATTTCTTCTATTTCTTCCAATGAACCGATTAACGTAATTACGGGTGGTTGCGAATGTGAATGTTTTGCAGCCAGTGCATTTTGATGTTCTTTATAGTCTTGCTGCTGTGCGAACAACCTAATTGATGCATCTTGG
Source organism: Melanostoma scalare (assembly GCA_949752695.1). NCBI lineage: Eukaryota > Metazoa > Arthropoda > Insecta > Diptera > Syrphidae > Melanostoma > Melanostoma scalare. The sequence continues at coordinate 7,697,908 of OX456986.1, read as the reverse complement.
CTGTCAAAAACGGTGAAGCGTTTGTTACCTTCACGTCCACTTGGCTGCAGAAGATAGTGCAAGTGTGTGAATACCATTGCAGCTCTGGCGTCTAATAATAAAAAGAAATTTCTTTTTAATATAAGGCAAACGAAAAAATATGAAAACTGTTAATAAAAAGCAATTTTATATACGAGTATGTTAATATTAAATGTTTATATTATGTAATATGCATTAAAATTATAATTACAAACTTTTTGAAACAATGTTCGAGTTGGGATCAGACAAACACTTCAAGTTGAATTCATGTAGTTTTAATCGGACTTCTGTATTTAATATTTTTTTCGGAAAAATGAATTGCAGCATTAAATTAATGAAGTCGGTAATTTTTGGGCCCGCCAAGACAATGTCCTTATTCCCGAACATTTTACTGAAATCTGATTCGATCTACACAAAAAGAAATAAATATTTGAAAGCTAGGTATCTCTTTTTTTTATAATTTTTTCGTTAATTATAGTGTTTAAATACAAAAATGTGGTACACGCATGTTTCAATTGTAAATAATCACCCCTGTTCTGATTTTTGTTTACGAAAACAATACTTTCGTTTTTAAAACTGAGCTGTTATAAATGTCTCGTTTTGAAATCGTAAATTTAAGAATTTAAGTAATTTCAAAGAAATATTTGTCAAAAATTTAAGGCAAATTCGTACGAATTTAGGAACACAGTTTTTTTAGCTTTGCGAAAATCAATTTCGAAAACGAATTGAATTCGTAACGAAAATCAGAACAGGGGTGAATATCGTTGAAGTAAAAAAAAGAGAAAAGAAACAACAAGCAACAACGTTGAATTCAAAAAGTATTTTTTTCGTACGAATTCATATCCGTTGGGAAAGTTGATAAAATGCCATTTCTCGTAAAATTCATTCCATGATATTTTTTTTTGAATTCGCCTTTTTTAGATCTGATTGTCGAACATTGAATGTACTCTGCCATCCTTTTACTACAATCAGTATTGCAACTTTCGCTTTCAGCTAATTTTAATGATTTTTATACATTATTTATTTTTGTAAAAATTACTATCAACGAATTCTTATCAAAAAACTTACCATTTACAATTGATTGTTGCTTTCTTTAATAATTTTAAAAGAGTTCGTGCCTTGGAATTTGTTGCTGATTTGTCGATTTTGTAAAAATAATTTTCAACAAATTCCCAAAATTGTTGACATGATTTTGGATACGCTATATTTAGCGTAAGAAATATTTTGATGCAAATGTCGAGTGCCCGGTTGAAGGTAGATACCCTATAGTGCGCGTTGTCGAAATCTACATGTATTTCTTCTATTTCTTCCAATGAACCGATTAACGTAATTACGGGTGGTTGCGAATGTGAATGTTTTGCAGCCAGTGCATTTTGATGTTCTTTATAGTCTTGCTGCTGTGCGAACAACCTAATTGATGCATCTTGGCTGTCAAAAACGGTGAAGCGTTTGTTACCTTCACGTCCACTTGGCTGCAGAAGATAGTGCAAGTGTGTGAATACCATTGCAGCTCTGGCGTCTAATAATAAAAAGAAATTTCTTTTTAATATAAGGCAAACGAAAAAGTATGAAAACTGTTAATAATCTCTGACTCCTTGTGTACCAGCTACTGATTCACTGTGTGCACCCAAAGTACACCACTTGGTAAGCTTTAAAATTGTTTTTACTCACTGCTTAAAGTAATAAATTTAGTTGCCGACTTAGAAGTGGCTACACACTTAAATTATTAAAATTATTAAAAAGTCAACAGCTGCTTTTGACAGTTTTCACCAAACTTGTACTTGCTCAAAAGGAGGTGCAGGAAATGCTGTGCTAAACTGTTCTAGAACAGCTCATTGAACACAAAAAAGATCAGAAAAGAACAGAAAATTTCTCATTGAACACCAAAAGTCTGATCTTTTCTGTCTGAAACTGTTCTAGAACAGGTCGTTGAACACTCTTATTTTGTTATAAATGAATAACACAGGTCTACAAAGAAAAAGCTGTCTGGATGCTTTCAACTGATTTCTATGTATTTAGGTGTTCTGAAAACTAAAAAAAATACGGAAAAACTTCTAGAACGTCAGGTTTGCTAAGCCCAAAATTTTCTTAAAAAATTGTTTTTTTGAGCTAATTTGAAGTCATAAATAAATAAGTACATTTGTATTGTGTAATTACTATTACTTTTTGTGTCTATGGGATAGTAGAGACTGGACCAAAAAGTATTCGCGTTCGTGGGAGCTTAAGGTTGGCGAAAAGAACGCTCTGCATATAGCTTTGGTGTCTCGTTATAAATTTTTTTTACTGCCGCTTCATATAAAGCTGGAACTGATGAAGCAAGTTGTAAAGTCACTTCTAAGAGATGGAAATTGCTTCAAATATGATATTAAAGTTTCCAGGCCTCTCGGAGGCAAAGTTGATAGAAAGTGTTTTGAATGCACCATATATAAGACGGATACCTATATTGTCAGAAAACGTGACATTCTACGTGCAAATGAAAGTCATTTTCAGATTCAGCACACCCAAAAACATAAATGTGTCACAAAAAAACCAAAACAGCTCTCAACTCAAATTTTTTTGTAGACCTGTGTAATTTACTTTTGTTGTTTTTTTTAATATTAAAAAAATATGTTGCAATAAACATAAAGCCTTGATGCGGTTGCGATAAGTCAAATCCCTATGTATTAAGTCAAACGTCCATAATCGTCTTTTTGAGTGGACGATATACTAAATAATAAAGTGAAGTTTAATAACTATTTCTACACACACTGGTGCTTTATAAAATCTTTTATAAAATTGATAATACTAAGTAGTCTAGCAAGACCAATTCAAAGTCGGCAAATTAGAAAATAAAGAAAGATATATATATATGTATGAATACATAGATTTTAAGAACCCAATGTGTTAAAAAGAAAATCTCAATAAAGTTTACTTACTTACTTAAGTCAAACGTCCATAAGATTACATAGGGATTTGACTTATCGCAACCGCATCGCAAGAACTCACCGCATTGGTTTGGGCAAGGCTTAAAAATATATATTATAAAACGAAAAAACAATCTTACTTTTCTTAAAATCGGTTTTTAGATCTCTGACTCCTTGTGTACCAGCTACTGGTTCACTGTGTGAACCCAAAGTACACCACTTGGTAGGCTTTAAAATTGTTTTTACTCACTGCTTAAAAAAATAAATTTAGTTGCCGACTTAGAAGTGGCTACACACTTAAATTATTGTTTTTACTTTTAAACTTCACTTGCAAATTTTTAATTAATTTTATTTTCACTTGTTGATTCCACGCGTCCACTCAACACGACCATCGTTCAACTTCTGAGATATGTGAACTATGTATAATGTATGAGAAGCAGAAGCAAAAATTCCCCTGGTAATATGTACCAGGAGAATGGTGTATATTACCAGAAATTAAAAAAAGCGCCAAGAGAGGCAGAGAGAGATACATAAGATACGTACGCGAATATCAGAAAAACGAGTTCAGGGCTGTTATAAGGAATAGAGTAATTTTAATTTTTTAGTTGAGCTGGGATACTTATTGCAATAAATGATTTGATGAAAATTTCTATACCTGTTTTTATGAAGTGTTAAAAAATTTAAGCACATTCAGATTCAATTCATATTGATAAATAAATAAAGCTACTGACTTGTTTGAAATCTCATTAAGATTTACATTTAGTCTTGAGAATTGATAATTATACTTTTTTCAATATTTTCATTTTTCATTCAATACTAAACTCTTAAAGACAAAATGTAAATTGGGTTTATATTTGTTTTGAATTTGATTCTTACTTTGTAATTGTGATAACTGATAACATACATATTTGCATTTTTGGTTCAATACCAATTTTAATTATTGATGTTTATATGTATTATAAAGCAGAATTCAAAATTCAAAACAACTATAAACCCAATTAACATTTTATCTTTGAGAGTTTAGTATTGAATGCAAAATGAAAATGACCACAAATCCAAGATACTTGCAAACATTAATAAAATGTTTCTGAATTGAAATACCAATTCCATTAGGTACGATTTTTCATTCATGTGGTCTTCCAAATTGAAAATCATACATAACACCCCTGCTCTATATGCATAATATAACACGCGGTGGCTTGCTGTTGCCGAGTAAATCATTAAAGCAGAAGAGACGACGTTTTTTTTGTGTTTTGGCCTTCCTGGTAATATGTACCAGGAGAATGGTGTATACTACCAGAAATTAAAAAAAGCGCCAAGAGATGCAACTTTTTTTTTGTGAAGTTGATGGTGTCTTTTTGCTTTCCTGGTAATATGTACCAGGAGAATGGTGTATATTACCAGAAATTAAAAAAAGCGCCAAGAGAGGCAGAGAGAGATACATAAGATACGTACGCGAATATCGGAAAGACGAGTTCAGGGCTGTTATAAGGAATAGAGTAATTTTAATTTTTTAGTTGAGCTGGGATACTTATTGCAATAAATGATTTGATGAAAATTTTTATACCTGTTTTTATGAAGTGTTAAACAATTTAAGCACATTCAGATTCAATTCATATTGATAAATAAATAAAGCTACTGACTTGTTTGAAATCTCATTAAAATTTACATTTAGTCTTGAGAATTGATAATTATACTTTTTTCAATATTTTCATTTTTCATTCAATACTAAACTCTTAAAGACAAAATGTAAATTGGGTTTATATTTGTTTTGAATTTGATTCTTACTTTGTAATTGTGATAACTGATAACATACATATTTGCATTTTTGGTTCAATACCAATTTTAATTATTGATGTTTATATGTATTATAAAGCAGAATTCAAAATTCAAAACAACTATAAACCCAATTAACATTTTATCTTTGAGAGTTTAGTATTGAATGCAAAATGAAAATGACCACAAATCCAAAATACTTGCAAACATTAATAAAATGTTTCTGAATTGAAATACCAATTCCATTAGGTACGATTTTTCATTCATGTGGTCTTCCAAATTGAAAATCATACATAACACCCCTGCTTTATGCATAATATAACACGCGGTGGCTTGCTGTTGCCGAGTAAATCATTAAAGCAGAAGAGACCACGTTTTTTTTTGTGTTTTGGCTTTCCTGGTAATATGTACCAGGAGAATGGTGTATACTACCAGAAATTAAAAAAAGCGCCAAGAGATGCAACTTTTTTTTTGTGAAGTTGATGGTGTCTTTTGGCTTTCCTGGTAATATGTACCAGGAGAATGGTGTATATTACCAGAAATTAAAAAAAGCGCCAAGAGAGGCAGAGAGAGATACATAAGATACGTACGCGAATATCGGAAAGACGAGTTCAGGGCTGTTATAAGGAATAGAGTAATTTTAATTTTTTAGTTGAGCTGGGATACTTATTGCAATAAATGATTTGATGAAAATTTTTATACCTGTTTTTATGAAGTGTTAAACAATTTAAGCACATTCAGATTCAATTCATATTGATAAATAAATAAAGCTACTGACTTGTTTGAAATCTCATTAAAATTTACATTTAGTCTTGAGAATTGATAATTATACTTTTTTCAATATTTTCATTTTTCATTCAATACTAAACTCTTAAAGACAAAATGTAAATTGGGTTTATATTTGTTTTGAATTTGATTCTTACTTTGTAATTGTGATAACTGATAACATACATATTTGCATTTTTGGTTCAATACCAATTTTAATTATTGATGTTTATATGTATTATAAAGCAGAATTCAAAATTCAAAACAACTATAAACCCAATTAACATTTTATCTTTGAGAGTTTAGTATTGAATGCAAAATGAAAATGACCACAAATCCAAAATACTTGCAAACATTAATAAAATGTTTCTGAATTGAAATACCAATTCCATTAGGTACGATTTTTCATTCATGTGGTCTTCCAAATTGAAAATCATACATAACACCCCTGCTTTATGCATAATATAACACGCGGTGGCTTGCTGTTGCCGAGTAAATCATTAAAGCAGAAGAGACCACGTTTTTTTTTGTGTTTTGGCTTTCCTGGTAATATGTACCAGGAGAATGGTGTATACTACCAGAAATTAAAAAAAGCGCCAAGAGATGCAACTTTTTTTTTGTGAAGTTGATGGTGTCTTTTGGCTTTCCTGGTAATATGTACCAGGAGAATGGTGTATACTACCAGAAATTAAAAAAAGCGCCAAGAGATGCAACTTTTTTTTTGTGAAGTTGATGGTGTCTTTTGGCTTTCCTGGTAATATGTACCAGGAGAATGGTGTATATTACCAGAAATTAAAAAAAGCGCCAAGAGAGGCAGAGAGAGATACATAAGATACGTACGCGAATATCGGAAAGACGAGTTCAGGGCTGTTATAAGGAATAGAGTAATTTTAATTTTTTAGTTGAGCTGGGATACTTATTGCAATAAATGATTTGATGAAAATTTTTATACCTGTTTTTATGAAGTGTTAAACAATTTAAGCACATTCAGATTCAATTCATATTGATAAATAAATAAAGCTACTGACTTGTTTGAAATCTCATTAAAATTTACATTTAGTCTTGAGAATTGATAATTATACTTTTTTCAATATTTTCATTTTTCATTCAATACTAAACTCTTAAAGACAAAATGTAAATTGGGTTTATATTTGTTTTGAATTTGATTCTTACTTTGTAATTGTGATAACTGATAACATACATATTTGCATTTTTGGTTCAATACCAATTTTAATTATTGATGTTTATATGTATTATAAAGCAGAATTCAAAATTCAAAACAACTATAAACCCAATTAACATTTTATCTTTGAGAGTTTAGTATTGAATGCAAAATGAAAATGACCACAAATCCAAAATACTTGCAAACATTAATAAAATGTTTCTGAATTGAAATACCAATTCCATTAGGTACGATTTTTCATTCATGTGGTCTTCCAAATTGAAAATCATACATAACACCCCTGCTTTATGCATAATATAACACGCGGTGGCTTGCTGTTGCCGAGTAAATCATTAAAGCAGAAGAGACCACGTTTTTTTTTGTGTTTTGGCTTTCCTGGTAATATGTACCAGGAGAATGGTGTATACTACCAGAAATTAAAAAAAGCGCCAAGAGATGCAACTTTTTTTTTGTGAAGTTGATGGTGTCTTTTGGCTTTCCTGGTAATATGTACCAGGAGAATGGTGTATACTACCAGAAATTAAAAAAAGCGCCAAGAGATGCAACTTTTTTTTTGTGAAGTTGATGGTGTCTTTTGGCTTTCCTGGTAATATGTACCAGGAGAATGGTAGTATTTACTAGGAATATTATTTTTTTCCTGGTAAAATTTACCTGTGTTCTGGTAAAATTTACCAATATATCGGGTAGTTTTCCTGGTACCTGCTACCAGTATACTGGTAGTATTTAGTAGGAATATTATTTTTTTCCTGGTAAAATTTACCTGTGTTCTGGTAAAATTTACCAATATATCGGGTAGTTTTCCTGGTACCTGCTACCAGTATACTGGTAGTATTTAGTAGGAATATTATTTTTTTCCTGGTAAAATTTACCTGTGTTCTGGTAAAATTTACCAATATATCGGGTAGTTTTCCTGGTACCTGCTACCAGTATACTGGTAGTATTTAGTAGGAATATTATTTTTTTCCTGGTAAAATTTACCTGTGTTCTGGTAAAATTTACCAATATATCGGGTAGTTTTCCTGGTACCTGCTACCAGTATACTGGTAGTATTTAGTAAGAATATTATTCTTTTGGCTTTCCTGGTAATATGTACCAGGAGAATGGTAATATTTACTAGGAATATTATTTTTTTCCTGGTAAAATTTACCTGTGTTCTGGTAAAATTTACCAATATATCGGGTAGTTTTCCTGGTACCTGCTACCAGTATACTGGTAGTATTTAGTAGGAATATTATTTTTTTCCTGGTAAAATTTACCTGTGTTCTGGTAAAATTTACCAATATATCGGGTAGTTTTCCTGGTACCTTCTACCAGTATACTGGTAGTATTTAGTAGGAATATTTTTTTTTTCCTGGTAAAATTTACCTGTGTTCTGGTAAGATTTACCAATATATCGGGTAATTTTCCTGGTACCTGCTACCAGTATACTGGTAGTATTTAGTAGGAATATTATTTTTTTCCTGGTAAAATTTACCTGTGTTCTGGTAAAATTTACCAATATATCGGGTAGTTTTCCTGGTACCTGCTACCAGTATACTGGTAGTATTTAGTAGGAATATTATTCTTTTGGCTTTCCTGGTAATATGTACCAGGAGAATGGTAGTATTTACTAGGAATATTATTTTTTTCCTGGTAAAATTTACCTGTGTTCTGGTAAAATTTACCAATATATCGGGTAGTTTTCCTGGTACCTGCTACCAGTATACTGGTAGTATTTAGTAGGAATATTATTCTTTTGGCTTTCCTGGTAATATGTACCATGAGAATGGTAGTATTTACAAGGAATATTATTTTTTTCCTGGTAAAATTTACCTGTGTTCTGGTAAAATTTACCAATATATCGGGTAGTTTTCCTGGTACCTTCTACCAGTATACTGGTAGTATTTAGTAGGAATATTATTTTTTTCCTGGTAAAATTTACCTGTGTTCTGGTAAAATTTACCAATATATCGGGTAGTTTTCCTGGTACCTGCTACCAGTATACTGGTAGTATTTAGTAGGAATATTATTTTTTTCCTGGTAAAATTTACCTGTGTTCTGGTAAAATTTACCAATATATCGGGTAGTTTTCCTGGTACCTGCTACCAGTATACCTTAGTATTTAGTAGGAATATTATTCTTTTGGCTTTCCTGGTAATATGTACCAGGAGAATGGTAGTATTTACTAGGAATATTATTTTTTTCCTGGTAAAATTTACCTGTGTTCTGGTAAAATTTACCAATATATCGGGTAGTTTTCCTGGTACCTGCTACCAGTATACTGGTAGTATTTAGTAGGAATATTATTTTTTTCCTGGTAAAATTTACCTGTGTTCTGGTAAAATTTACCAATATATCAGGTAGTTTTCCTGGTACCTGCTACCAGTATACTGGTAGTATTTAGTAGGAGTATTATTCTTTTGGCTTTCCTGGTAATATGTACCAGGAGAATGGTAGTATTTAGTAGGAATATTATTTTTTTCCTGGTAAAATTTACCTGTGTTCTGGTAAAATTTACCAATATATCGGGTAGTTTTCCTGGTACCTGCTACCAGTATACTGGTAGTATTTAGTAGGAATATTATTTTTTTTTTTGAACTATTGTATAAAACCTGTGAGTTTGTGTTCTTAAAAAAATAACTCAATAATTGAATGCTTATCTATTAATTAGATTATCAGAAAAACAAAATGTTGTTTTTATTGATATAAGCAACCAGATTACAGGTTAACTTTACTTTACAAGAAAAACTTATAACATTGATCAGGAAAATGGTTCTATTTTCCAGGATTTGTGTTGTTGCATTTTATATCAGAAGCTTCTGGTAATATGTATCATAAAATCAGATAGACGAGTTTTTAGCCGGGCTCGATACCGGTTATCAGGATACAGATAAAATATACTTTACCAGTAAAACCGATAAAATATATCAGAAATGTGGTATTACCTACCATTATTTCTCCTTATTTTTCCTGGTAAAAGTTTTATTAGGAAATCTGGTAAAAAATTTACTTTCCTGGTTCTAGTACCGGTTACCAGGATCCAGATAAATAAAGGTTTACCATGAAAAAAGATAACATTTATCAGGAAAACGATAGCATTTATCAGTTTTTCTTCTGGTATATTTTATCAGTAAATCTGGTAAAAAAATGTGTCTTCCTGGTCCTGGTACCGGCTACCAAGATCCAGATAAATAAAGGTTTACCATGAAAAACGATAACATTTATCACGAAAACGATAGTATCTACCAGTTTTTTTCCTGGTGTATTTTATCAGAATACCAGAACCAGGAATATTTTTTGAGTGTATCACATGTCAGCCATCTGAATGACTGTCACCTCAGTCTTGTATATCTGGAGAATCTCCAGCAATGGAACGATGCCAATTTGACGTCGGCGGTCCAGATATTCCACGATCATAGATCCGAAATTTATTGTCCTTGCTCTTTTTATTGGGTTGTCAAGAAATACATCATTCCTCATTGTGGCTTGAGGTCCCCACCGTGGGTTTCACCTTGTCGTGGTGGGGGGGCTTACGTTTGGCTCTTTCTGAGTCAAACAAACCAAGAAAAAAAAGATGAGAAGAGAAGAGAAGTGACAAGAAGAGATAAGGAGTCATGATTCATGACGTTGATTTAATGACGAAAAGTTGCAAAGATGATGATAAAAGATACTTAATGATTGAATTGAAGCTAAAGGTAGTGCGGTAGAGGAGAGAGATATGAATAAAAATGTATGTTGTTCTTGACAAGAATCTTGAGTCCTGCATTGACTCTCTGTGATCGTTCTCTGCTGTTGCCCAGACAGTAGTGTGAGCTTTCTGAGATGATTTGCTTGATGAGAGATGCAAGAGGTTTAAGATGGTTATGCGAGGTGAATGTAAAGCAAATCTTGAGTCCAGCGTTGATCCGTTGATCGGTTTCACTGTTGGAGTAGCAATGTTGGGACCTTTTAGTGGGTCCTCATTGGGCAAGAGATGCATGAAGTTGGTAGCATGTGGTAAATGTAAGAGGAAGTCTTGCATCGACTCTTTGAGAGACTTTGCAAGATTGAATGAAAGCGTTGTATGGGTTGAATGTATGAATAGTATGAAGGTGTGCGTAGTTGGCTGCTGGTTACTGCCTCGACTAGTGGCTGGCTGCGTACATCTGAGATTGACAGGCCTCGAGTATTGAGGTACTCATCTGTAAGTAACCTTCGGGTTGCGAGGTTTCACCAGAAGTTGAGCTCTGGTACCACGGGAGATAGGCCCTCCTGGACGACATTCTGTGCTCGAGATGCGGGGCGTTGTCTGGGACTATCTATGAGGTAGGCCCCCTTTGTGGGAGTATCGTGGTGGCTGTGGTTATCCAAATGCGGGAACAATTGGCATTCTTCGAATGCAAGAGGTTTAGATTGGCTTCGCTCATTAGCAAGGGGTGGACTTGCGTCAACAAGTTCATTATTGCTACTGGCAATTAGGGTGGTGGTTGACACTCAATTTAACTACGTTATGTGAGTAGGTTCGCCGTGGAATTAAGCCATCAAAAGGCAGGTGTTCACGTTAAACTAGACTTTATCTGTGGCTTGAGGTGAGGATTATATTCTAACTTAGAAGCACAACCATCAACCGGGAAAGCTGGTGACATTGACTTCTTCGGACAAATGGATCCTAGAAAACTAAATATCATAAAATGGGGCATTTTTCCTATGTTTGCGCATTTAAATATTTCTTTTATATTAAAAACAGGCATCCATCAAACACATTCCGCCCTCTCATTGCAATGTCTTATAAGATGACCATCACTTCATGTCTCCCAAGGCAACTATGAATATAGGAAGCTTCTTTGAATACCTTCTGTTCGTATTGTGCCTGCGTCCATAGAATCAGCAGCCACATCAAAAAGAACCACCTGAACTAATTTCTAATTATGGAAATTGCTTTTTTACGATCTTAATTCCAACGATTTCACTTTAATCCCGTCATTGGCAATTAAATAAGCTGTCTATCGAGAAATAAGATTTCAGTAGAAGAGATATTCTGTTCTGATCAAATTGGCGCCCTCCGCAGTTCTTTATATCGATTTATGAAGCTAAAGCTGAGCGAACAAATACTAGTCCCTCAATCATTTTTACGAGTTCTGCTTTTTCTTTCTCCGCACAAAAGTAATTAATTTCAAAAAAGCATTAACAAATCACCCATTCCTTCATCTATTGACTTGACTAAAACTAAGGCAATCATCTTTACAGAGAAGGTTCTTTAATCGCCAATCTGAAGTTATAAAAACCCTTGTGTGCGTCTTTCCATTGATTTTTCACTCAATCTTTTTCGTTATGAGGGAAATTGATTTCCAAGAAGATATCCTCTTTCAATCTGCTTTGAATAGATGGATACCTACCATTTACATTCTGTGTAATTTTTTTTTGTCCATACTCCTCCCGATCAGAAAAACCATTACGAAAAATATTCTAAGAAATTATACACACCATTCCGACGACAGCTTTCACAGACGACAACAGACACCCTCGTATATAAGAAATTGATGCTTTTCCCCAAAGAATTGGGTTAACTCAACTTACCCAATACAAAGAACGTTGTGTGTTATTGGCGACACTGCTGCCAACATTATTTTAGTAGTCATGGAGCAGAAATCAATTCTACCGACATTGACATTGCGGGTCACGAGTTGTGGCAAACTTAAAATGGAACTTTCTATAAAGAACTGCTTCATGAATAATAACCAAAAAATTAATGGGTTATGGGTGGTTGTGTAATCCTCCAAAAAGACGACAACGCAAGACCAGGAAAAGAATAATAATTTTGAAGATAATGGCCATGAGCCCTGTCATCCCTCCACCCGCTATTCTGAAGCAATTGACCTTGAATCGGAGAACGAAAAACACCCAAAGTTATAGACCGTTTAAGAACATTTCGCGAATCGATTGTGGACTTAACACAGTTTACGAAGAAAGTCCTTTCATTTTCGACGAATAAGTTTCTATAGTGGAAGAGTTGAATAGTTTTTCAAATGAGAATGGAATAGTTATGGCGATCAGCTCTCATACATTTAAGTGAAAAAGTTTTGGGTTATCGACTACTAATTTGTCTTCGGTGTCTATGAAAAAAACTGAACTATATTTGTAATGAATGACACAACTATGGCATCATTTCAACGTCCCACTATCGGAAGGTGTTCTTTTGACATTTAAAAGTTGCAACTACGACATACTTTCGCAGTATCTTTGAACTTTTAAAAAATGTCCTTAGTTTAGTGTCACCAAATGTGTTTTGCCAACTTTTGGATTTTTTTTTTATTTTTTTAGTCATTTTATTTTTTTTTCTTCACATTCGTAACACGCACGAAGGACATCATAACTTTTTTTTATTTTTCTTGTTCAGTAGACCTCTGTTGGCTTACACTTTCAACTTCTTCTTTTCAAGAAATATCCTTATCCTGCGCCACACAAACTCTTGAGGATTGCAGTTGTAATTTTTTATTACGTTCAAATTAAAACAAACGTTCGTTCGTTTCAGCATCTGGATTAAAACAAAAGTCGAAATAAAAACAAATAAACTTGCTCTTACCATTTCCTTGAACATATAGAACGGTTTTTATTGCAGAATTTATTTGTGTCAGATGATACAGGAAGTATGTGAGGCAATTGTGTGTGTTATGAGTTCACATTTATTTTATTTGCTTGCTTTTACGTGCGATGGACATTTGGAAGATTAGACAGAAGACACAGTATTTAGAGTCGAGACGTATAGTCACTGTATCAAGTTTCAGTATGAATAAATAGTCCGGCATAAGACGAGTCAACTGACAGAGATGAATCAATGTTTGCTTAGTTTTGTTGTCAAATAGTTGGATTTAGCAAAAACTATTTATAAAATGCACCAGACAATTAGAATTTATAAAAAAGGATTTTTAGAAGTAGGAGAAAAAGAAACAAGGCTGTACAAAAGTGTCGGAGAAATGAATGCACGATGGATGGTTAAAGTCTTATACGACAGAAGAGCGTCACTGGCGCTCTCTACGAAGGCCTAAATTACATTGGCAACTAAAGCGCAATCCAAAACTGATTTGCTCTTTAAGGCATTGGAACTCCAACAGTTCTTTCCTCAAATTTAATACTGGCGACAGTTTCAGAAAGTTTAATGGTAAAAGAAGCTAAAGAAGGGTATGACCTTTAAATAAGATGCAAACTATTCACGCTACTAGTAATAGACTAGACAGTATAGCTTCCAAGCCCTCTTACTCAAGCTTCCTAAGTCAACGCAATTTGATTGATTGAAGCGTTCACCTTTTTTTGCTGATTTCAGAACCCGAAATTTTAAGCCTCTGAAAAGAACCTAATTCAGCAAACTAGAGAAAAACTGTATAGAAGTAATCTGGGTTTTAATGCTAACTAACTTAGTGAGTTAACCGTTAAACTACTACGTTTTCACTAAAAGGGCTTAGTTCTTCATGAGAATGGGCATTAGCACATCGGACTTTTGTAGAGGATGCCAAGAGGAAGACGCAGAGTAAGGATCATTTCACTTCCTCTTTGAGTGTCCTAGCTGGCCCACACTAAAAAAAGGGGGACATCTCTAACCTCCCATGGAACAGCATTCTGATATTTACTCAGGGCTCCAAAAGGTTCAGGTGGGGCTCCCTACCCCGATAACCCAGCTACCAGCCCAACCCTCTACCTCTCCAATCTTCCCACTTCCTCATCCTCTGTTTCCCAGGGACCACAATGGATCCTTGAGATCCGAGTAAGGTGCTGCCACTTGCTGCACCCCCATCCAACCTAACCTAACCTAGTTCTTCAGTCCTTGTTCTATAAATTCCTCCCTGTGAAAGGAGAGCACCAAGATTGCTGTATAGGATCATTCTGACTCACTAACTTACCTATACAGGCGTTACAGTTCGGGGTCACCTTGTGCCTCAATAGACATTTTTAGCCTACAATTTCATATTCGGGTGATCTCTCTCCAGTCATGCACTTTAAGTCGATTGAGGAGTGATGTCCTTTTCCACTTGGTTGCACCACATAAGACGAGGTTATCCTTTATCGCGACTTTACTGCACTGTGCTTTCGAAAACCCGTCGATCTTGAGCGTTATGGTGGCCATTCGCTGTTTAGATGTCCCAGCCATCGTAGTCTCGCGATGCGTACTGACGTCGCCGTCGGGGTACAAGATGGGAACACATGTCGCGGTTTGGCCCATACAATTCGTTGTTGAATCATCTTTTTTACACTTTGTTTTCTCATACGGAACCAATGATCACTTGGAGTATTTTTTTCCTTTCGAAACGACCAAGGGCGCTCGCCGTATAGCATCTTAGTTATTTTTTCAAATAGGTTTTTATTTCTCAATTGCCTTCTTAACCTAAAATTGAAGCGGTTGGGAAAAATAATTCTCCGTTCGATCTCTGCACTGAGTTAATTTTCCGAAGTCTTGCACTTCCTCGAAGTTATATCTCTCAATTGTGATTTTTTGTGCAATTCGTCGTGGGTGCATGCAGCTTTGCAACTATGATCACCAGCTACCTTGAAAACCTCATCGTCAAGACCATCTGCACCTGCAGTTTTATTCGATTTAAGCTTACCATACTGACGGTAGATATATTGTTCAGCTAAAAAATTTCTTAATAAATATTTGGGCAGAACATCTCGAGACAGACGACTAGGACCTTATTTCATTGCCAACTAAAATTAGGAATGTATGCGACGGACGTATGATGGTGGAGATAGAAGTTTTTATGGCGCTATTAATTTCTTGCTAAAGATGATGCACTCTAAAAGCATTTCATATAATGCTCGGAATCAAACCCTGACCTCTCGCGTAATAGGCCGAGACTCATAGCTCATCTGCTTACTCCGCTCGGCCTTCTGACTTCACTCGGATCTCAAGGATTCATTGTGCTCCAGGGGAAATCAGATGATGATAAGGCTGAGGGGGAGCAGGGCAGAGATGATGAATTGGAGAGAGAATTTTCAAGAAAGAAGTATTGTTGTTTTATCGGTCTATGTGTATACGAAGAAAACTACGGATATTGTGAATATTTTATATTAAAATTAGGTTGGTTGAAAGGTTAGGTGGAAGTGGCTGTCAGCCAATGAGTAATGTCTACATACATTGCCTGACACACTTAGGCCGCAAGGGCCCATTGTGATACCACAGCAGTGGCGTGGCGTGGATATTTTCAAATGGTAAGTCGAGAAAAATGAATCACCTACACAAATTAATAAGAAATAAATAGAAGGTACCTTAAATTTCAAACGTGGATTAATGGAAGCCAATCTTTCTATACTTTGAGTCATTTAGGTTAAAATTCACAATGAGCTTAAAGCGGCTTCAAAAGAAGCCTATGTGGAAATGCAAGAAAATAAAATAAAATTTTAAGTAACGTAACTAGTATTAAAAAAAAATAAGAACTTCATTTCATTGGTTTTCCTCTTCTAAAAGGTAATCGGTTAAAAAACACTCAACATTTAGCAAACCCATTCAAATAATTGAATCAAAACAGTTCTCTTCGACGTTAACTTACAGTTCTCTTCGACGTTAACTTTTCACAATTTTCAGAATATTAAGTTTTTTTTTCAAAGTTTTTACAAATGCACGTTACTTAAAATTCACTTTAAACTTGCAAATAATCCAAGACAATGATCAGTAGAACAAAACAAAACAGTAAAGCAAAACCGAATTCGCCGTACATTACTCGAAGGCGAAAACTGTATTATTTTTTCCAAGCAGACATTGCAGTAAGTAAGATGAAAATTATCGTCTTACTTTCTTTCTTCAATAAGAGAACGTGTATTAAAAAGGGCGGCACCGCGGTGCACCGGGGTGGAAGTATATCGTAGGAAAGACAGGGGCAAACATAAAATATGTTCTGCGCGGCGATTTTCAATGCTTTGTGTATGCTTTGTGTATTGTGTGTGTATCTCGCAAATTTAAAAGTTCTTGAAGAACATTGTGTGTATGGGCAAAGATAGGATGTTGGCTGCCTAGTTGTTGTAGACTAATGTTGCTGGAAATTTTAAAAGGTAAGACGATAGGAATCGTGTTATATGGACGCCACGCCACTGTACCACAGAGATCGTCAAAACCATGAAAGTGATCAGAGATAGTGACGGATCTCTTCTCACTGTAAACGATAGGATATCATTGGTACATACTTATAGAAAAAAAATGTTTTTTCAAGCATATTTTCATTATTGGATTCTGACACAAGAGCTGCTTCAAACATCTTTCTGGTACCGGGCTTTGAGTCCTCAAAGAATAAAGGCTCTTTACGGAATCTACCAGCGATACAAACTTTCATCTGCAAAACTTTTTTATTCAGCTTATTTTTTCAGTGATTGACTTACTAGTCAGATGGGGTTAAGCTTATTCTAGGATTTGGAAATCTCCATCATAAAACTTGCTGTCAACTCTGTTCCACATTCCTACCTAAAGTTCGTGCTAAAGACATGAATCACTCCGATTCAGAAAGAAAAACACTTTCAGTTATTTAAGGAAAAAATTGCCTCTACCCAACTTTTCAATCTTCCAACTTTTTGATTGAAATCCACGTGCGACATAAACACCACCTCCCGAGAGCTAACTCTGAGACCAAAAACTTTTCAAACATCTTAATTATATGCCAAACTTAGACCTGTGCCAATTAATAAGCTACCAAGAAGATATCACGTCTTCCAATTCAAATGCAATAGATTCATTCTAATTAATGGATTCACTAACAATTCCCGAACCATTTCGCTGACATTTAACTTTATTAATTGAATTGAAAAGTATTCCAAGTACCAAATCCTAACGCTATTTGGTCCTAAGAAGATTATCTTTTACTTATTTTCCTTTTTTGTTTGTGTAGGTCAAACAGTGTACTTGAAAACAACGAAGTGACGCAAACATAATCCCATATATCAGAGCTCAGAATCGTCATCGAGGTCGAATATACTAATCCGGATGATTCCGGACAATCAGTGCGCTTTCATTCACAAGAAAAATAACCATAGCACCCCGTCAATGAATGAGACAACTAAGTGCCTTTAGCTATCTTCTCTCAGCTTTTTTATAAGAACTAAAATGAGAGGCCAAAAAGGTCACAACATACCGTCATCTCTGATCTTTGTGATGTCATCGGTGGTAATATAAATGATTCACCCAAAAAGACCAACTAGGTATCCGCCAAAAATGGACAAAGGAAAAAAAAGACACAAAAAGTAACTATTGTTAAAACGCCCCGATTATCCAGCCATCCATTCGACAACAACTATCTTTCGCCCACACACAACACTCAGAGTACTTGAATTATTCGAAGGATGGATTTTCGTCATTGACAAAAAACAAAACTGCAAAAGGACCTCCAAGAGGACATCCGAGCATTATCAAATGTACAACTATTCCAGCAGCCTCCACCACTGAAATTTGGGGAGGGATGATTATGCGCATGTCTCCAAAAGGGCCTCCTTTTCTATCTTTTGTCAAGTTAACACGATGGAATTTTCACTTTCAACGCTTCTGCTATAGAACGAAAGTGTATAAATACCAAAGCGCCTCAGGATACCGAATTAGATCAGTAGTGCGATTTTCAGTGCCAAATTCTCTTCTTAAACAGCGGGAGCCAACACATAAAAGAAAATAAAAGTCAAACCATTTTGGATAAGCTTGGCCAAGAGCGACTATAAAGTAAGTGCTAAATACACTAGACACACTAACTAACTAAAAATAACAAGTAGTGGAGTGAATGTTTCTTGTTTTGTTTTTATAAGTTGAAGTGAGTGGAAAAAAGAGTGAGTTTGTTGCTATCTTCAGTGTTACAACACACAAACAAATTATTCTTGCCTGTTTCTTATGAATGAAGTAGCTTTATAGCTATGAGAGAACACGGCTCAATTGGCATTTCAATTAATTTAATGCAACGACAGAGATTGGGTTTTTATTACTTGTTCAGTATAAATTTTTGTGGTTAAAAAAAGAAACCAAAAGAAAGGCACAACATCGATGTTAATGCGTGTAAAGTGTGTGCAATTATGTGGAATAAAAAGAAGAAGATTACACGGTAAAGCAGGCAAAAGTACTTGAGTTTTAATAGAGTAGACGGCTTAATGGGGTAGAAATGTGTGCACTATGTGACATAAGTGGTTTTTCAAGAAGCGAAATTGTTTGAAGATAGATAACTCGAAATAAACAGAAAGCCACTTGAAGTACAGTGTTTGTGGTGTAAGACCCTCGAACAAAGGTCTTTTGAAGAAAATATCAGAATGAATGTTCCTTTTTTTTTTGGTTCAAAATGTTTCGTTAATTAAAAAGGGTTGAAGTCTTGGATTGAACTATGAAACTAGATTAAATTTCTTAAATTATGATTAAGTCATTACATAACAGTAAAATAATAAAACAGTTAGCAAAACTGATGTTGATAGGTACTTTGTGTTTTTTTTAAAGAAGCTTTAGATGAGTGAGTAAAATTACAATCTATCAATAATCATTAAACATTTTTTTGTATTATTTATATTTAATAAAATTTGGATCCCAACAAAGAACTAAAGAAACCTTGGTTTAGTCTCTGCTTAAAATTTGATATCGAAAGAATGAACATAAACTACTTTCTATATTTAAGTGAGCTTATGAGTAACGTTGAATCATGATAACTTACACTTTTAAAGCTACAAAAATATTCAAACACCCAGACAAGGAAGTATACATTAGGCCGCTTTCAAATCTTACATCTGTGGCCGATTTCTTCAAAATACAATCCACAACCAGAAAATTGTACCTATTTGTAATTTAAAGTTACAAATTTGTAGTCTAGTTTTCTATTTCAATGATTAAACGTTCTTGATTCACAAACTTGTGATCAAAACTCACAAGTTTGTAAAGGAAAATATTGCAGATTACAAGTATTCAAAACTGCTGTACCGTGATCATGAGTTACTTGTAATTTACAACTGCTTTTCCACAATATCGTGGAACGTTCCTTGAAAAACATCAAAAACTTTTTTAAAATACATATCATCTTTTTGTCTGCTATTGCTGCTGATATGTTTTCGTTGCAAAGACGTTCTTATTATAAAAGTGGAAAAGAAACAAGTTTGTAAAATAAAGTTATACGTAAACGTTCAATTGTAAAATATTCCCACAAACTAAAAAAACTTTGTAAATGTTCTTTTTTGAAGACATGGAAATTGACAAATTAATTTCGTTTCGACAAGGTTATTACTTTTAAATTACAACTTTAATTTTGTGGTAATGAAACAGAAAAGAAAATTTTCAACAAATTTTAGAAATTTTGCAATCAAAAATTTATAGGTTGGCATAATAGGCCACAGTTCTCTCCACTCTTAACTGGGGGTGGAAAATTGAAGAGATTGAATTAGTTTTTTCATTCACAGAACCTAAAATGTCTTCAAATTTCACAGCTTCCCAAAGGCAGCCCCAGTGTATACTTGCTTACGATATTAAAATTTTCAATAAGCTATCAACTAGCCTTAGTTTTTGCTTTTGCTGTATTCTCTCAACAATTGCAGTGTAAGTTTCCTAGTTGGCTCTGAGAAACTGAGTGTCAAGTTTCTCTTAATTTGTTTGCCTTGTACTATCAACTTTTTAACGACTGTAAGAGATCTTCAAACTCCAAGCTTCATTAATCTTCTTCTTCTTTCCACTTCCGGCGTTACGAGTAGTGATCTTGAAGCGATCACAACTCTCCCACTTTTCTGCTTCACACTAATTATCCGCCTGTGGGGTACGCCGCGTTGACCTCAGAAAGCGTCGGCAAGCCTCCCGGTTTTGGATTGTTCCATGTCTGAGGCCAACCAAATGCTGCTGTTTTTGCATTTGCTTGTACCAGGAGTGTTTTGGCCTGCCTTTTCTTTTTCATCGCGAATTTGTTTTCCAAGCTTCATTAATACCAAACAAAAATCTGGTGGAGTCTATTTCTTTCATCTTATGCGCTAGCTAGGAGCAACTACAAACCTATCCAAAAATTAGTCCATACCTTTCGTTACACAAATTACTTAAAGTTTCAGTTTGTTCAGAAATAGTGTCAAAGAAATTAATAAAGTTAAAAAAGAAAATAAAGTTAAAAGTTAAAGTTTAACACTAAAAAAGTTTATTTTTCTTGCAATAGAGAAATTTTACTGCTTTTGTTTTATTGAATTATTACAAAGAAATACATTTTTTAACTTTCAACAAAAGTGGAGAAAGAATTTAGCAACTTGACTCAAAAAAGTGTTGCCAATCACACTGGTTTAAAAAGTTTTTGTTTGTTAAAAGACTAATACGTTAGAGAGATAAGGGCGAAACTTTCTCAATAAGTAAATAACATTGTGAACTGCGCGGAAAGCTATCACTAACACCGAGTTAACACTTGCTTTAAGGTTGGTGCTTTATAGACCAAGTTAGTTTTTTTTCGGATTTCGTTCCCTGTTGGAGTAATTCAAAGGGTTTCAGAGAACGGCTTAGTTATTAAAAAGAAAAAAATAGTGCGTGGAGTCCCGCCGTGCGGAAGAAGTGAAACTTCCTAAAGTGGAAATGAAAATAGGAAGAGGTAGAAATTGATTTTTAGTGAACTCATATTGTTTCTTTAAGACAAACTTTTGATACAACTGTTTTATCAAAAAATTGCGAGCAATGCTGAAAAGTATGCAATTGATAATCCGCGTTAAACGTTTAACGCAACCTTGTTGAAAGTCGCATAAGAAGTTTCACTTAAAAAAAAGTAAAAAGCAAGAGTGTCAGCAATTGTTACTATGCACCAGTTTTAGCTAATTTCAAACATTTCTCACAGATTTCTAACATGTCAAGACGCAAGCCCCTGAAGCGATAGTTTAAGTTAAATATTTTGTGCTTGCTTACTACATCGTAAAACAAGTAAAAAGGTTCTCAAGGAAGAGCAACATTTTGGCATGGCTATAAAAGTAAGAAGATTTTTTTGACGAAACCCTTAAATTCAATTCAAAAACGGCTGATCATGACTTTACATTGAAAATCTCGAAAATTCTCACAGAAGTACTTTGCATCCTTGTAAACCAAATTACTAGTACTAAGGGTTGAGTGATTCAATTAGTATTTAAGTCTTTTTTTCTTCTAATTCAAAGCAATAATTATGTTTTGCCAACTAGGCAGACGGCATAAAGCCAAGCTCTTAAACTGATATTCTAAATTCACGAAACAATAAATCTAAAAAAAAAAATCTTAAAAAGAATAATTCTCAACCACAAAAGGAAGTTCCAAAACCAGGAACAATAACTAAGTAAATTTTTTGGATGAGTTTAAAGTTTAATGAATTCACAACTGACTATAGCAATGTTTTTCTTTAATTTTCTAACGATAACAACATAAACTCTTAATTTGAGTGTCAAAAAGCGTGGGTACTCGCTTTTTTCATGATGATGATTTAAGTAATCATCATCATCATTTCATGCATAATGATTTAAGTAAATTCAATGAATGGCTATTGGCTGTGGACATAATTGACATCAAGCTGCCCCCGCGTTTCCTGTATAATTATTTCGTAAATGATTTTGTATTATTTTAATTTTTTTATAAATAGGAACTTGGTGTCGGCAAGAAAAAACAGAGTTTTTGTATATCAACGTATTAAAATTTAATCATAGGGATAAAAGCAATTTTCTGGTAGGCTCATTTTGACAACTAAATTTGATTCGGGGCCAAACAACGTTCAAGCTTCAAATCAGTCAAAACTTGGCCTTGACTTAATAGTGACGCGAGTACGATAAGACCTTAGTACACTAAAACTAAGTGAATTAATAAGCACTTCCGATTGCTTTTTCAGATAGGTTTCCACCGTAATTTTTTTTCTTGATTTATGAACTCCAAGCTAGGAAACTACATGTGTTTCGTTTGTATGAAAACTTCAGTTTTACAAAAATAGTAGTCCTTCGACGTATAGTATGGTTGATTGTGCCGTATAATCGACGTCAAATAAACTGTTCCGATTTTGCGTCTGCTTTGAATTTCATTTTTTGGCTCAACATTGTAAATTTGTAAGATTCATAAAATATGCAACACCGTGAGAATAAAAATGCTGTTAGTTTTATTTAGTTCGGTAAACTTGCATTGAAAGCATAGTTGATGAAAATGATGATTGATCAACCAAAGCATATGATGAAATGAAAAAGACCATCAGCTCCGATTCCATTGGCTAACTGAGAAATCACTTTTCTTAACAGTGCTCTTACACTCAGATGACTGGCTGCATTTTCTCACTAAAAGTGATACCCATTGAAAAGAAATAGGAAATTTCTAGAATTCGAGCCCCCACGTTACAGTCAGACATGCCAATCAACACGAATAAGCAAAACAGAAGATTATTATAAGATTATTATAAGACCCAATTCACATTGAAATTATTGTGTTGTTATCGATCCTTGAATAAATAAATTGTTTTTGAGTGGACTTATTTCAAGTATTCAAGCCATACAATTTGTTTTCCGCTTCTATTGCATTCATTAACAATTTTGTGTTGTTGGCTTAGGCTACTAAATAATAGAGTGGCGCAACAGAGCGAGGAGCCCCTGGGCCTAGCGCATTTCTCACAACCATGCCTTGTGAGGGAATGGAGGGGACCTACAATTTTCTGCCGGTTCCGAACGGCTAATTGAGAAAGCGCTTTTTCATGGCAATGAATTTACTAACGGAGGACTTGCCAACTCCTTGCGAAAGGCGATTGAAAAAATATTTTTGCCGCTGCTGGGATTCGAACCTCAAACCTCTGGGTTAGCATGTGGACATGCTAACCCATTACGCCACGGGTACCGGCTTAGGCTACTACTGGATGAATTATAACTGGTTCGAACCCTGTTGGTGGCGAATTATGTAATTTTTTTTTCTAACCCCCGATTTTCCTCAACTGACTGAAATGAATTACGCTTTGTAGAATTTTAGTAATTAGAAATGAAAACAAAAATTTTAATATTTATGCCCGCAATTAGGTATCACAAACGGTCTTTTGTCCCAGCATGTTGTTTGATTCTCCCAATTCAATTTTACTACGCAATAAAATGTCTGTAACAAGTGCTTATTTACTGCTCTGTTTTCCTGCCACAAAACAGTGTTTTGCCTCCTTTTCAGGAATACAAATTCTCTTTTAATGTTCGAAGCTCAACAATGTGTATCAATTGAACTCTTATACCCAGTTTGAAAAAGAAAAGTCTTTGAAATGTCGATAACCGACCCATTTGGGTACTAGCACTTTATGAAGCTTTTATCTCCCAATAAAAATACATCAAAACATCGTAATTCAACATCCGAGCTCTTTTTGAAATGAGAATAATTTTGAATTTATTATCCGAATAACATCATTAATCCGAGGTTCACCATAAAGAAGCTACGAAAATATCTTTTTTGAATTGATTTATATTTATTCGTTTGTTTGTCCTTGCAGATTTGATAATAAATTGGCTTCCCATCACCACCAGCATCAACAACAAAGAGCCATTCTAGGATACTGAATAAAATCCACATCCGTCAACACCACAACAACGAACACAACCACAACAAATACAAACAAAAAAGCAAAAATGTCCTCGTCAATGTTGAAATTCAGTTTTGTTGCCCTTTTTGTTGTCCTTTATTTGTCAGTTCAATGTGAAGGTCGGTATTTACCAACAAGGGCACATGGCGATGAATTGGACAAGTTAAGGGAACTCATGCTACAGGTAAGTGAAGTGTCCCTTATATACTTTGTAAGCTCATTTAGTTGTGATTATTCTTTGAAATATTTTTGGTGACAATGTGTCTTGCATAAGGATAGTCCCTTATGAACTTTGTTTTCCTTTCCACACCCAACAGGGGCGCTATAAAAAAGCTGTAAATGAATTGAGGTTCTTCATTTTAAAAGAAGTCAGGGCTATAGGAAGGTCATGGGGAAGCTGAGAGTTTATGGTAATGTTTAAAGAACGTGACCGTATTTTGAATAATGATACTGTAGCAGAAATTTTGGGGTTTTTATTTATGAGGCCCACAGAGGCGACAGGCGACAGATGACAGTAGCTGGTTATTTATTTCAATGAGCGATAAAAATCTTTCCATTTTTGCCATTTAAATTGACCTTAAGGAGAGACATACGACCTACATACGTGTTGTGTTTCAGCATGAGCTTTAGGTCGTTTTGGAGTAAGTGTTCATAATTTTTCAATGCTCCTTGGAAAAAAAACCTCAAGAAATATTTTATGAGAGCGATAAAAGTTGAAAAGGCAAGTGTTAATAAGAGAATATCCTTGAATATTCTACACCTACACAAGGTTAGCATTGGATTTGTTAAGATTCATGTAAAATAGGACTTGCACATTGAACAGGAAGAAAGTAAAACACTTTGATGATGTTGCACAGACTGTTGCCATTGAGTGTGGTGTTCTTTTGCTGTGTCTACTACCACACCATAATTTCCCGAATATTCGATTTGGCTAATTTCAGCTTGTGTCATCGTTCTCGTGTCGTTAAAATACTTCTGAAACAAGTTTTGCTTAGCTATTTAAATTGCTATCAATGTTTTTGTCATAAATAAGAGCCACCATCGATATTAACTTTATTAAAAGTTCCATTAGCAGCGATAGCAAAACTTTCAATAACGAACCCATTTTTCCTGTCAAAAGTTTTCGAACATTTATTTTTTGTCCGGCACCCAAACGTACGGATCCCATTACATTGACCTGGATTGTTGCCAAAGAAAAGAAGATATTCTTTTTCGACCAAACTCAACTCTCCTTCAGTGTCTTTGACTATCTGTGAAATTATATCATCCATCGGGCAAAGTAAGCTAAAACAAACGAAATGCAATTGTGCATCAAAGTGGACTTAATGTCCGACCATCATTCTTCACTGCTGCAGCTGGAGATGAAGATGAAGATGAAGAAGTTGGTGTTGGCGCGTTGGCGTTGGCCACCAACTTGAACATTCATCATATTCGGTTACTTAAGCTCAGAAGACAGATGATGCCCCACCGGAGGACTTGCATTTTTTTTTTTTTTGTTTAATAACAGTGAAAGGTTGTTTTCATATTTTTCTCCTACTACTTGTCTTGTTGAAGATGTGACTTCTTGTGAGTGTAGAGCATTTCCTCTATTTTTAAGCCAAGGTGAAAAATTAGTGCTCGTTGAAGGACTGATGAGAGTTAGTGCTTAATCTGTGAGTGAGTAACCACAGAAATCAATTTATGTATAATTTAATAGCATACGTCATGAATATGAAGAGGGTGTTTTGAAAGATTACGTAAGAATGACAGGGAGATGCAATAAAAATCAGTGTGTGCCCATTACACTTGGACTGTCTTTTGGGACACTCTATTCCAATCGTGCAAACCCCAAACTTGATTTTGAATTTCCATTTTTTTTTTTTTTTTAAAGAAAAGAGCCAGATACCTGCTATGGTTTACGTGCACACTCAATCCTATCAGAGGGACAACTTAAATTTTTTCGAAAAGTTGTTTAACCGGCGCGGCGGGAATAACAATAATTTTTTGTTATTTAAGCGTTACAAAATTAACTTGTTAGGGTGATTTAGCCCAGAAAGCTTGCACAGTGATGCTTTGCTTAGTAGTAATCTAATAATAGATGCAGTTATTGCCAAAAAATTTTAATTGGATGCAATAACTCGGGTAGAGGATAAGTGAAAATTTGTTTGTTATCAAGAATATATTGAAAAAGTTTTATCATTTGAACACCAAACCAAAATTTGCACTGATACGTGTGAAGAAAACCATTGGGGGATGATATGACAACACACTACATATTAAAGTTCGACTTAACACTAAACTTTGACTCTTTTTTGTTAGAAAAACTGCGGTTTTGATCGAAGTTCGAAGAGTCTAAGGCAGATATGGGGATACACTGGTTCTCATTTGCATTCTTCAATGACGTAGACATTCGTTTATTTCAATTTCTACAATTATCTGCGTCAATCAATGCGGAGTTTTGGCCGGATTCAATGTTCAAGTAGTGTAGTTGTAGTACTGCCCGTGTAGTATTCCTCAAGGTTTCCCTGCTGAAAGTTCAACTCACATACGAACAGCAGGGGCAATGAACAAGTGAGAAGCATTGCTAGTTCTTTCGAAAAAGTAAGAGAAAATGGTACGTATACAGCTAGCTTTCCTTACCTAAACAAATCAACCATAGCCTCTCATGAGCAAACAACTATTTTCATTAATTAATAATTACTCACTGAAGTGAATGTCACATAGCCTTGACTGCTACTAATCCTTGGTGTATCATATTTCTCAAAAACTTATCCGATTTTTAGCAAGGTCTCTTCAGTTTCAAAATGTTAGTTTACTGAGCTCTTTTTACTGAGCACTTAATTGTTTTACACAAAAATGAGGTAGTCTAGCTCATTCTTCCTACTTCTGTTTTCGCTCGTCAAAAACTTACTGGCTCTTCATTGTGAGTCAAAAGGCCTACAAATATTCAAAAATTTATTCGCTGGCGTTGACATTTTGAGTATTGCAAAATTTTTTCAATTAATATTTATTGTTTGGATAAGCGCCTACCTAAAAAATAGGTCTTATGAAGTCAACGTTTTATCAAAACCTTTCAATGCTTTGCCTGGTGCGCCACAAGGAAGGAAGTCATCTTGGTATCTTACTTTTCATTGTTGCAATAAATAATGTAATTTCTTGCATCTCTCACTGCGACATTTTAATCTTTGTTAATGATATAAAGATTTTTAAAACCATCAAAAATGCTTCAGATCGTGACTTTTTACAAAAAGATATCGACAGTTTGGTTCTATGGTGTTATAAAAACGGACTCAGCTTAAACGCTTCCAAGTACCAAAGTATGACCTTCACCAGCAAAAGATCGCCTAGTATTGTGAGAGTATTCAATATCGCAACAATCCTTATCTCAAGTTTCTAGATTCCGTGACCTCGGTGTTCCTTTTAGTACCAACCTCGAAATTAATGAACATATCAACCTCATTATTTACAAAGCAGATTCAATGACCCTTATGTTACCCTCTCTTTCTACAACTGTTGTGTTCGTCTCCATCTAGAGTAGGCTTCTCAGGTGTGGTCACCATTTTATGATATTCATAAATCTCGATTCGAAGCAATACACAGATTCATACGTTTCGCTCTCAAAGGTCTTCCTTGGGAAGATGCTTTCAATCTCCCGCCTTATGAAAATCGTATTCGCTTATTATATCTTCAAACCCTCTCACAGAGAAGAATCAACAATGATTTAGCATTTTCATCAATTGGTAACCGGTATAATTGATGCTCTCGACTTGCTCTCCTAAACAGGATTCAACTATCGCGGAGGAAGTCACCAACTACGTAATTTAGATTATACATCACTCCCACCACAGAATTAATTATGGCATGCATGAGCCATTAGGTCGATTGAGTAGGTTATCCAACTCTAACCCTTTTATTGCCGGTTTCAACATCAGTAAAAATAGCTTAAAATAAATACTAAGAATCAGTATACCATCTGCATGATTCATGTTTAGTAGATAAATTTGTTACTATAAAATAATTTAATTTTTTATTTATAGATTTTGTTTAATAATGTTTCATTAGTTTAGTTTGTTCTATTAATGTTAATTTTAATGTAATTCAAATAAATTTTTTTTTTTTGTTATATTTTGTAATGTCTTTCAATTTTCGTCGTTTACGTTCTCTTTGTGCTTGTGTTGGCGTTATTTACTAACCACTAACACTTACATTAATGATGAAGAGCGTAGATAAATGTGTACAAATGAGCGTATTCTAAGTTCAGTATACCGCTTAAGTTTCTGAGATGCAGAAAAAAGTGTGGCTTGAGATTGATTCGGTGTATCGAAAACCTTTATCAGCAAAAACGCTATGGTGAGCTAAATGAGTTTTGCAGGGATGCATAAAGCTAGACGTGGCTAACGCTAGTCTTCTTTACATTTAGTGTCATAGGGGGCACTAACTTCGTTTGACAGAGGACTCGTTTCAATGTCCAACTGCTCCTTTAATATAGGCACTGGGGCCTAGCGCGATTCCCCACCTTTTGGATCTCATAAAGATTTATGTTGAAAGTACCATTCCAGTAAAAGTCTCTGCTTTTTACAATTTTTACAAATTTTCGTAATGATTCTCTCTTACAAATGGCAATTGTGTGATGTTCTTTGTTTGTTTCTTTCCGATTTTTAATGGACGTCCCTTTACGAAATTAAAATAAATGTCCTTAAATTGTATATATGTACCAAATTGCCAATTCATTTTAAACAATTTCAATCATATTTATAGAAACTAATGTTATAATTGGGAGAATTGCGGCGTATCCCAGTGTGAAGCAGAAAAGTGGGAGAGTTGTGATCGCTTCAAGATCATTACTCGTAACGCCGGAAATGAAAAGGCAGGAAGGAGGAATGTTATAATTGGGAGTAAGGATGTCCCCAAATCTGGATCATCAATTTGTGGAAATTCTTTAGGTAAACTTAGAGTATTTTAAACCAAATCGCAATTTTGGTTCTTTAGAAACCTCAACTTCGATGCCGACGTCTATACGGTGTGAACCCAACCGAAAAATGTAGTTGCAGATAAGCAGGCGGCCACACGAGATCAGGCTTCCCTGTAATCAACTAACTACAAAGTGGATATCTCTGTATAAGCTCAGTCAGAGAGGAAATCGATTTATGGCGCAGGCGCAGTCAATTATTAAAGTCTCAGTCTAACCTCCTGCTACTTAAAGTCACGAAGAAACGAAAGAAAAAAACATTTTAACGAAAGAGTTTTCGAGGACAAAAAAAATCGAGTTATTCGATCACAGGAAGCTAATTTGAAAAAAATTGTTCATCATTTAACTCTACTATTACAGCCATTTCTGAAAAGTCAAGTCAAAGTCATATACCTAAGATCTAATCTAACCTATCCTTCCAGTAGGTCAATATGAGGAAAAAAAAGTTGAACATCAAAAATGGTAGGGAGATGAAATGGGAAAGAAATGCTTTACGATCTTCAGTCCAAAAAAAAAAAAAATATCTTGACATTCAAAAGTACCTGAATAGCAGCTAAATTAAGTAATTTCACGTGCTGTTCCATTTGCCGACCAATTTGTGCTTAATTTATTTTGGTTTGCGTGTTTTTTCAGCGGCATAGTCAATTCTGTGAAAAAATTCGGGTTCCCAAACCGCTTTAAGGTAAATAGTTGCGTTTGTCCCAAAATCCGAAATTTTTAGCACAAAGCGACCTTGCAAGGTCACTCATGTGATTGCGGTGTGGAGCTTTGTTAAGTGGTGCTCATTCAAATTTGATTGCAAGTGAGCCCGATCGCTTTGTTGCTTGAAAAACAGGGTGTGTTCGAGTGAAAGTCTACAATTTGGGGACCTGTTGAATTTGTTACAGAAAGAACCAACTAAAAAATCTATGGGAAGCATTTGTCATACTCAACAAAGTCACCTGCCTTTAAGTAACTTTCTTAAATTGTATGGTAACGTAATGATCACGTCTGCAAGTTATGTGGGAGGCTCGTGATTCAAAAATCAGAAACAATAGGCATCACATAGGCATCACCTTTCACGAGGAATTTGCATGTCCTCCGGGAGTAAACACAGTGCCATAAAAAGCCCTTCCTCACTAAGCCTTCCAGAATCTGCTTAGAATTGTCCTTGGTCTTTGAAATTCGTTAGACCCTGAGGTTTACTAAGTTTTGTTGCACCACCCTATTTGCTTGTATATTTAACTTTAATAGTGGATAATATTATGCCACTCTCTCAAAAAAACCTTTCTATCTCTTTTTATACACGAACCTAGCTAGAGTTGTATAAACACCTCTCTGTCACATTTTACATGGAAAATATTTCCCAGAAATTGACACTGAGTTCAAAAACACCCGGTGTGAGACGATAAAATCCATTATTTTTAATACCTTTACGGTTAATAACTACATACAATATAATTGGCAAGTTATTATTTTGTATTCCCCATATTCTTCTACCCGACCGTCCATAAGTCATTATTTAATGTTCCTTTAAGAGCAACTCAAGTGCGATACTCCAAAAGCTTTCTTCTTTATTGCGTAACTGAATCTGATTGCTCGTTATTCAATTATTAGGTCCATTCAAAACGAAAGGGTTTTCTTTTGCTAAAGTCTTGTGTCTTTTCTTGGTCCATTCGGTGCACATAATTATCTCGATACGGATTGTGATTTGCGGTAAAATGAATTAAAAAAAAAAACAAAAAAGATTAAATTAAAATTGAGAGAAATTAAAATGAAACTGCGTGTGGCAGCGCCAACGCCATCGGCAGTGCCAACGCCAAAGGCTTGTTCCGCAAGTATAGTAATTTTCAAGTAAATATCCATAATTCCCAAGCTACTCATCAAGTGTTTGGTAACAAAAAAAAAATAATCTTCATCAGTAATTTTATTTTTATAACTTATTTTGCGACATTGTCAAGGTATGATAGCCCCTCCGGCTAATTGCAAAGAAAAATGAGCCAACACCTCGCTATCTTAAATGAGCCAACTTTACACTAACGCATGGAATTTCTTGCAGACAGAAAATTACTTGCCATTTGCAATTGAAAAATAAACATTTCCCTTTATCTTTCAGATTCTTGAATCGAGTAATGAGGAACGTCCAGAAAGTGCCGCCGATCGTTTGCAACAACAGATTGGTAGCCCTCTAAGGTCATGGAGCAAACAAGGCGGACCATCCTCCTTGGACCTAAGTGATGACAAAATCTTGAGTGGATCGGGCCGGTCTAAGTTCGGTCGATACTTTTAAATGACTCAACAACGACTTCTTTAGATGTAATTTAATGTATTCCTTAAGTTCTCTCTCTCTGTGCTGGTTCAATTGTCTTAATGTTTTGCAAATTTAAATAAAAGAAGTTTAAACAACAAAATGTGAACTTGATAATAATATTGATAAACTTGTTCCTATTTTACTTATATGTAAATATATGAAACAATAAATACTCAATTTATTCGTATAGCAAATGTTGTTTTGGCTTTTGACACTTCTATAACAACGCAACGTCTTAGAAGATTCGTTTCGGTTTATTGAATTGTGAAAATGTTGGCATGGTATTGGTATCGGGACAATAACACCCCTGAGATGTTGTTTCTATTGTGTATATGCTAATGGAAGATTGAGTTTTCGGGGAATCAACGA
This sequence comes from Melanostoma scalare, assembly GCA_949752695.1. Classification (NCBI taxonomy): domain Eukaryota; kingdom Metazoa; phylum Arthropoda; class Insecta; order Diptera; family Syrphidae; genus Melanostoma; species Melanostoma scalare. The sequence continues at coordinate 7,666,209 of OX456986.1, read as the reverse complement.
AGATGTTTTGGATTAACTTTTTGAGTACCTCATTGAAATATCATTTGATGCTATTGAAAGCTGTGTACTAGAATATTGAATGGCCCATTAAGAGCTGTCATGTTTTGGAAGCACAAAGTTGATGAGTGCTGTTTTAGGGTGACACAATAAGAGGATGCTGAGTGGTGGATACAGATAAGTGAATATTGTTTGGTTTAGGTTAAGATTCAGTGTAATAAAATACAATATTGTGGTCGTAATAAAGTAAAATCAATGACATTTTTAGAAAACAAAGATGATTGATGGCTGTTCAATATACAATTACAATCTGAGAGAGGCAAAATTATTAGTTCTTAGGTTAAAGGAATTTTGGCTTCTACAGAATAATTTGCGTGCGGGTTTATCGCAATCTTCTATTTCATAATTCTTAATGAAATGGCAAAATGCTTCATCGATAAGCGGAGTGGTTATTTTGTATTCAGGGTTAGCCTTCATTTTTATTGAAATGAAAAATTAGATACAGAGAGATGGAAAAAGAGATAGAAAGAGAGAAATATATAGAGAGAGATATATAGAAAGATTGATATAGAAAAAAAGATAGAGATAGAGATAAAGATAGAGATAGAGATAGAGATAGAGATAGAGATAGAGATAGAGATAGAGATAGAGATAGAGATAGAGATAGAGATAGAGATAGAGATAGAGATAGAGATAGAGATAGAGATAGAGATAGAGATAGAGATAGAGATAGAGATAGAGATAGAGATAGAGATAGAGATAGAGATAGAGATAGAGATAGAGATAGAGATAGAGATAGAGATAGAGATAGAGATAGAGATAGAGATAGAGATAGAGATAGAGATAGAGATAGAGATAGAGATAGAGATAGAGATAGAGATAGAGATAGAGATAGAGATAGAGATAGAGATAGAGATAGAGATAGAGATAGAGATAGAGATAGAGATAGAGATAGAGATAGAGATAGAGATAGAGATAGAGATAGAGATAGAGATAGAGATAGAGATAGAGATAGAGATAGAGATAGAGATAGAGATAGAGATAGAGATAGAGATAGAGATAGAGATAGAGATAGAGATAGAGATAGAGATAGAGATAGAGATAGAGATAGAGATAGAGATAGAGATAGAGATAGAGATAGAGATAGAGATAGAGATAGAGATAGAGATAGAGATAGAGATAGAGATAGAGATAGAGATAGAGATAGAGATAGAGATAGAGATAATTGAGAGAGATTTTGAACGAGTATCTTGGCACAAGTTCATAACATCATTTAAATCAACATGGGACAACTACTAAAATGGGTAAAAATGCTACAACCTGTTTTTATTCCTTTTGTGCTAAAATCGAATTACGATAAGTATGCTAAGAACTTTTGGAACAACTTGGCTGTTTGTCCTATTTTTGGTGTTCGAAGAAATTGTGGCGAACTCTGAAGCTTCTGCCAGAAATACCTTCGACTTTGAAGAGTTAGCTGCAGACCAGGAGAGAGTTGAAGAGCTGCAGCAATTTATAAAAGGCATTTCAAGATGTTTAACTTAAAAAAAGTGCCCTGTTCTTACAGATCCGAAGCTGTTTTTTTACTATGAAAAGTTTAGACAATCCGCTTTCGCTAGTGTACATAACTTGGCTCACCCTGGCATACGAGCAACAGTGAAGCTGGCCACAGAACGATTTGTCTGGCCATCCATGCGGAAAGATTGTCAAACGAGGGTAAGGCACTGCCTAGCATGTCAATGATCCAAAATGTGGAACGATATCCGAACACCAACCGCAACCTATCCACTAACTGGTAATCGATTTGAACACCTCAATATTGATATAGTCGGCCCATTGCTAACGTAACGGGAGTTTCGTTATTTCTTTACATGTGTTGATCGTTTTTTGAGACGGATAGAGGCGATACCGATGCGTGAGATGACCGTAGAGTCCGTGGCTAGAGCGCTTCATGAAGGATGGTTCAGCAGATTTGGAGTTCCAAAACGAATAACCACTGAACAGGGGCGTAAATTCGAGGGTGACCTGTTCAAACAATAGATGAAACTCTTAGGCATTACTCATCTTAGAACGACTGGGTATCACCCCGAAGCCAATGGTATGGTTGAGAGTTATCATCGTATTCTCAAGGCGGCCCTTAAATGTCACAACACCAATGAATGGACGGACTGGGTTTTCGAACCTCCTTTAAGAGGACTTACAAGCAACAGCAGCAAAGTTACTGTATGGCACAACACTGAGGTTACCAGGAGAATATTTCTGTTCCTCTGAAGAAAACATCAATGCAGCCGACTTCGTGGAGCAGCTTCGTAGAACAATGAGTAATATCATACCACAAGAGGCAAACTACAACTGTACGAGAAATGTTTTCATACCTCATGACTTGGCAAAATGCAGATACGTCTTCATTCGACACGAGGCTGGTAAAAACTTACGACGGACCGTTTTGCATTGTCAAGAGGTTGGACAAAACCTTCGAAATCGAAGTACACGGAAAGAAAACTCAAGTGTCCATCGACCGATTGTAGTCAGCACATATTCTAGAAGAGAAGACCTAAGCCCCGACAACAGTTCAAACTATACAGTTTCACAACTTAAAGGATATCAAGCCGAAACATATACGACAAGATATGGACGTGTTGTCCGATTTCGTGAGCCTTAGCCAATGTGTCACTAGCGCTGGAGGAGGAGTACTGTGGTGAACTCTTGTCATAAGCGGTGTGACATGCTTTTTCCAACAATTTTTATTCGACATCCCGCTCTCATCCACATGCAGTCAAACTAGTATCTTAATCTAATGTTAATATTTTTATATCTTTCATCAATAAAATTTATTTGAATTAGAGGAGTTCTTATCTTTTATTTGGAAAGGCCTCTAAAAACTTAACAACATCATCCAATCCAAAAATGAGGTACAACATAGATTTCTCCCTGGAATATAGACGAGTGATGACCAGAACCAGGCTCATGTAAAGAGGTCGCACAAGGTTTTCCCAGAACTTCAGTTTATCAAGATAATAAGATTTAGTTTAAGGTATATTTAGCGGTTGACCATAAATAAACCAAAACCTTATTACTTCCCTTATTACTTTCTTCGAATTTCTTTTTTTTGCAGAAAATTCAATGAATGTTGATTCAAAGCTCAAAAGTTCAAATAATTAAAAATTTTTTGATTTTAGCTCTTAAAAATTTTAACTTAATTTAAATGAAAAAATAAACTACAGCGTCACCGCACCCGCCGCGCCGTCGTTTATTTTTTACCAATGGTTCTCAAGTTCAATAATTTTTCTTAAAAATTGACTCACAGGATGATGGAACATGGAAGGATATCAAACTTGAAACAAATAGAACTTATTCTTAATTAGCTCATTAAGAATAAACCCACTTACGTCTTTTTGGAGTAACATGACTATAATTCAATGACAGGTCCGCAAAGAAAATAAATTATTTGCTGTGGCCCTGAAGAGCTGAAGAGGTAGTCAACGCTTTGAAGTTTCAACAGTAGAGAAGGTGATAAAAGATGTCAGTCTGTCAGTTAGCAGAATACAGCATCATTTTGTCAGTATCCAATTTGAACTTAAGAAACGTCAATATATGACAAACAATGTAATCATTTGCCCGTAATCATTTGCATGTTCCCGTGCAGTGTCGGGTTAGAATAGCACTGCAGCGCCTCCCCGCTTGTCGTAAAAGGCGACTAAAGGAGCAATCATATCTAGACGACTAACATCAAAGTGAGTCTAGCGACACACATACCACCTAAAAACTCTCCCCAAGTATGCATGCAGATCCCGGGGTTTACACGACTGGAGATTACCGGTGTAGTAAAAGGGAAATCAAACTCATTAAATGGAGCATGCATGTGTCGAAAAGGATGAAAGGAAAATTTTTGAAAAATTTTGAGCATTATGGAAGTACTTGCAAACATAAGAAGCACTACCCCGCCAGGCAGTTCCATTGCTATGCATGGAGCTGATCCTGGACCGAGCAGCAATGTTCGGGTCAGAGCTATACGGATTCCGGGGGCTAGCAAAGTAATGCGACGAGTTGGACGAAAATTTAGAGTTGCGAGTTGGAACGTTGGGCGGCGTACCCCACAGGCGGATCACTAGTGTGAAGCAGAAAGTGGGAGAGTTGTGATCGCTTCAAGATCACTACTCGTAACGCCGGAAATGAAGAAGAAGAAGAAGAATGTAATCATTTGCCTTTAAATATTCCTAAAAGAATTAACAAAACCACATTTCATTGAAATGACACATAAAATCCGTAATGAGTTCCTTAAAAAACTTGCCCTTGGTCTCAACTTTCCTTTTTCTTCTTTGGTGTCTGCGCAAATCAATAATCCACAATTTGTCTCTTCCTCAATTCTCACAACAAATTGCTTCGGTCACGATTCATAAAAATTCAGCTTCTTTGGCTACTTCTTCCTCTACCAGCTGTGCTTCTGTTCACCAACATCAGTTATCACAAAATTGATCTCTCAAGTCAACAAAATTCACACTTCCTTTCTCTATTGAGTAACAAACATTACAGAACCAAGTTCGATCACGAACTCAAAATCATCAAACATGTCAATTAAACCGACAACCGGCCAGAATTACTTTTGATTTTGCTTTTTTTCTTCTTTTTCTGAAGAAGTGAAAAGAAAAAAAAGACTTTCATAAACCCATCTCAATCTGCAATTCTCTTTGAATCTTCAAGAGTATCACCAAAACAACTGCGCTTGTTTCCTGTTCGTGAATTTCTCACACATGAATAACTCAAAAGCCAAAAACCGTGTAGCATCCACTCCACACATTTACTTTTCCCAATAATAATGAAAAAAAAAAGAACAATGTCCTCCTCTTGCTGTTCACCACTGTTGCTGCTGCTGCGTCAACAATAACAAGATCATTACAGCACATCCATCCAATCGTTTTACTCTCATTGGCATCGGCCCAGTTATATCAGAAGGCAAATCAATGGATGTTACATCTCAAGAGACTAAAAAGATGTCCAGCCAAAAAATGCACTTGAGGCCGAAAGCCTCTCATGTCAGAGCCTCTCTGGTCAGAGCGAGGGGCAAGAAGTAAGTAGACTCCCCCCGCATTAAAAGCGAAAACTGTATCATCAAAACAAGATGGCACTTCTTGTGAAGTTGATTGTACAATGTACAATACATACACTTACTACATGGTAGAGCACCTGTAAAAACAATGACGTATGCGTTGCGTACCTTTGGTGAAGATTAAAGATGATGATGATGGTGATGGTGATGGCCAGGCCATAACGGTGTAGGTAGTTGAAGGTGATTCGGCTGCTCTTGTTACTGCTGTGGTAAACTTGACGACGACAACCACGATGATGATGGTACCCGATGTGCATTGGTCTATGGGACTACCACCAACCACCCGCCACCACCATCGAACGCAAGTACTGGCTATAAAAGAAACTGCCAAAGTGTTCAACCGTACAGAAAGACGTTCCGCGTTCAACAGTGAATTACCAAGCACGCTCTCCGGTGGAACAACTTACAACTGATAATATTCAAAATGAGACAATACTCAGTGGTATATTTAAATTGTAACGGCTTCCGAGGATTATCTCTTCAATACAAAAATTTAACCACCCTGCAGGTCCTGTTCGGAGTTTTGGTCATTGGAATGGTTCATGGATTACCCGAACCACCAGCCGCAAACCAATTTAGTGGAGGATCACAAAGCAGTTACGCTGCACCGCCACCCTCAGGCCCTGGTCCTTATAGTGGTGGTCCTGCTCCACAATATGGTCCTCCGCCACAACAGCCTGTGATTCACAAGCATGTTTACGTACATGTGCCACCACCAGAGCCAGAATACCCAGAATCTAGGTAAGTTCTTATATTTTTGTTTATTTTTGTTGTGGTGGTGACATTGATGAAAAGTGAAAAGTTAAAAAGAAATCTAAAAAAAAGAACCGACATCAGTGTGTTGTTGTATGTGACGCTTACGATAACGAAACTGAAAGTGTGTGGCTGTTTGTTCAAAGAAATTGTGCTTGTCGATTGAAAGTTAGTGGTCTGAAAAGCTTTGGTAATACCACACAGAGTTTGGTAATGGATTGCAGCAGTGCAAAATAGTTTGCATATACATACTGCAGATTGGTACTTCGGGGCTTAATTGTGTGCAAAAGCAAATGAGCGTGCAACTACTTATATTTAAACTTGCTTGGATGACCGCATGTGGGGTAATACCGTATACCGAATTTAACGATAAAAAGTTACTTGTTGGTGGCTTGTTTGTTTTCGAAAGAGATGAAGTGCATAATGGCAGAGTAAATAACAACAAGAAAATATTGATGGCAATAGTGTGAAATTTACTTCCTGTGATTTGCAGTGCAGAGTAGGTGGACGTTAAAAGAAGTCTTTGCGAAGCTGTTCGATTGACTTTTCCCTCAAATATTAGACCTTTTTAAAAGCTTTGCTCTTCAATCTTGATGTGATGATTTTAAAAGGCCGTATTAGGGGACTTTACCATCAGCGATTTTTAAACCTAAAGCAAAATGTTAAGCACTTTCAATCTCTTAGTAAACCTGCCAGACATAGACAATAGTTTCAAAAGAACGCTTTATAAAATCAATTTTGAAGTTTAATTTATATTTATAATTTTAATCAGTATTTAAAGAATGGGAGAATATTGGCAGATACCAATTTTTTTAGAATACAAATTGAACAACTGTTGGATCTCATCACTCGATGATTTACTATTCAAAGTTTTAAAGCTCATTCGACGTAGAACTTCATCCCTTTCTTGATCTTCTGGTTTAAATTCAACACAAAAATTTGCCTTGAAAGAAGAGAAAAAGAAAGTTCTTACTCAAATCGCTGTTCCAAACATTGTCATATATGAATCAAGAAATCTTAGATCCCAACCCGATATTCCTTTCTCAATTCTCTTGAGTTTATATCAAATTCATGCGCATTTACGACTGATAATCGGTAAAGTAGATGATGAAAAATTTCCCGTCGAAAATGATGTCTTTGAATAGCAAAGCATGTGATGCTACACTCAGTCGATTCATATTTGGTTCGATTATTAATCGATTATTAATCGAATGAAAAATTCTTCTTATAGAAAATTCACGAACTATCAATGTTGTCGTGTATGGTCTATGTGAAAAACATTACATGCTCGTAAAACTCACAACCGTTCAACACAACCGTTCACAACAGTGTTCGTCGATGAAAAAATTTAGTTCATCGAACGACGCGACGGATGACGATACAAAAAAACTATCTTTTTAAACAATTTCTCGTTTACCAAATATCTGCTTAAGAATGCGATGACGGAAAGGTGTTTTGGCCAGATGATGCCAGAACATTTGAGACACCAGTGTTGAGATTTAGCTAATTTCACACCCGAGAGGTGAGTGAAGTGAGTCACTTTCCATTGAAAATCGATTTAGCTAAAGGAATTCAGTGAGTGAGTTAGAGCAATTGGCTGTCAGATTAGTCACTTAGCATTTCAGTAGTGACTCTACTCACTCACTCCCTGAAAAGTGAACACGTCACAGGTACATTGACACTAACTGCATACTTTTCTGTAAGATTCGAACTTGCATCAAGAGAAGGATTTAATAAGGCTCATCATACCATTTCCCATTTCGACCCAGAGCAATAATTTTTTTGTCTAACGGCAAACTTGTAACCAATCAAATTAACGAATGCCCAAACAAGACAAACTTTGTAAGGCTATATGAGCTCAATTTCGAAGAAAAACTTTAAAAGTTCAACCTTTCTGGTAATTTTTTTATGAGCTTGCTCGGTAGCAAGTCCACAATAGTTGCGTTTTTTCGCAACTCAGCAACACTTTAACCCACCAATGAATTTCATCACAGTGCAGAAAGGAGTTGAATACTTGGCACTTTAAACTCAGTATTTGAATTGTTTTTGTGTTCGGTGGTAAAGTGCATTGCTGATCCGATTTATAGGACTGCTGAGTTGCGACAGAAACGCACTTAATGTTGTAACTAGTCATATTTGGAGAGAATCTGGATAGAAAGGTCTTATGAACCATGCGACTTATAAACTAACCTCTGATTGCATTTTTTTCTCTGCTAAGTTATTTTTTTCATCTTGAATCACGGATAGTAGGTACTCCGTTTGGAAAAGGAGATCTTTCTGAAGGTTGAATTTGATTTTTTTCCTTACTTTACTTTTTTTTCAATAATACTCGTAATATTATCGAAAGAGAATCATGACACTCTGGTACTTTCACTGATTGAAACGATCAACCCACTTAACTATGACAGCGGCAAGCTCATCAAGTAATTTCTCGCTAATGTTAATGTCTTATGGATCATTTGGGTGTTTCGAGGACATTCAGAAGAATAATTTTTCTCCATTGCTAAGTAACATCTAGCTTTAATAAAATTAAATTACTTGTCTACGTGAACCACGGAGTCATGCTCATGTCTCTGAACGCTTGTCTGCAGGTTAAAACTTCACCGAAATTCGACTCATAAGTGGAAATGAATGACAAATGTCTTGAACAAGTAATGAACTGAAAGTACAAAAACTGTATAAGACGCACAAATCATACCATCTCAAGTCATAAGCGATGTTCGCAGCAGCACAAACACTGTGAAGAACAACTCATGCAGACGCATAGAGCCTCATGTAATTGTCCAAATAATCCTCTTTTCTTAACAATTTTACTTTTCATATCAATTTGTATGGAACGACAGCGATCTAAAAGACTTACTAAGCTCACATTTTTCACTAAAATAATTAGTCGTTGATGATGAACGTGGTTCCATTTATGTTAATGAATGACCAAACAAGAACGGCTCTTCAATTCCAGTTCAAATATTGCAATATGCCTATGGTCAGTATCTTAATAACAGATTAGCGAAAGGAAACAGCCTTGTCCCAGTTGTGTGCGAACAGATTAATTTCTGATGGCGCATCCATACATTGCATCACAAACTTGCATCATAAACTTGCATCTCAATTTGATTATACATTGAGTTGCTGCCAAAGAGATCCAAGAGCGCATTTTTCTTGTAGAAGTGTTTGAGTATACACATAATGCTTTTGAGATGAACATGATTCGACATTAACCTGAGGACACCGATCAAGCTCTTGAAGAAACCAGATTCCATCGTTAGCCAGGATGGACTTGAAATGAAAATTCATGAATAAAACAGAAACTCTGAAAGTCTTGTGTGGATATCATTATATTCACTCACAAGCTCTGGTGCCATGTGTCATCGCTTATAAGGAGAATTCTGGGTCGATCAGACTTGAAATAGATCGTCTTTAGTAGATCGTTAGTGACACAGTTCGTATTTATTGCAATCAGTGTTTGCGCCTTTCTACAAATTGTGTGCATCCAAGAAGGGCAAGTTGGTTACCATTCAACAATCATTTCATAGAGAAATAAACCCAAAATTAAGGACCAACAACTAACTAAGCACTTGTAAGCCTTCACAAATCTGCTGAAGTGCGCAAATCAATCGAAAGGCGTCTTTTCTTACATACAGATATGTAAACTCAGTTCATAAATTATTTTTGCAGTTCTCAGCATAGATGAACTCTTAGATGTCCTTAAGTTGTTTTGTAGAAAAAATAAAAAAGTCTTGGGGAGACTTATTAAGAGCTCTTAACTTTACCCCTCGTATTAGAATATCGCCTCAATACGTTAACCACTTAGTTAACAACCGAGTTAATTTTGTTTAAGACCAGCCAGGAAGACAGAAAAGCGTTTGTACATATCACTTTCTATGAGTTTATGGGCCCAATCTTAGCTCGCATATAAAAATTTGTCCTCTGTCCCCAGCTATTGTCTGAGGTTTATGTGCCATCGTCTCTTGTTTGGACAGAGAGTGTACTTTCTGCTAACTTTCAATACAAACTTTACATATTCAAAAGCCATCGTCAAGAAGTGATCAACATCGAAGCTATAGGATCATAAAATGACTACATTCTCCTTCCCAGACAAATCCATTGTCTCTCCAGTCTTGTCGTTGCACTGACTTTCGAAAAAAAAAAACATCTATTCACCCTTCACTCTACAACTTGGTTCAGACTTATTGATAACATTTGTACTTGCCACTGCACTAATTGCTGTGGCATTCGTGGACCTACTCTGTTCACCTTTCCATGCGGAAGAGAGTTTAAGGTTCCATCTAAATGTATTCAAATTTGATTCGATGCGGTTACAGCTACAAATGTTAACAGAAAAAAAAAACCAAAGCAAACATGTCCAAAGTGTCGAATGTTCCAGGAAGTATAACTTTGATCGCATGTACAACAACATCCCGTAAAATTGCCCCGTGCCATAGAAAGTAAAAGTATCTAAACCACCAATCTTCAGGCAGTTTCATTTCGTTCGCTTCGAAAGTCAAACAAAGCCTCCGTCCGCACCAAGACACCCGAAGTATAAAAGAAGACGAAGAAGCGACACGAACCACCGAAGTGTGACTAAAATTATCTAAGTGCCATAATTAGAGGGTTTTGTTTTGCCGCCACCACCACCGCCACCGACACAATTACAATGTAGTGTGCGGAGAAGAGATTTATTTCTCACTTCCGACTAAATGCGGGTTGACTTTGATATTATTTGATTGTTTATGACTTGAATCTTTTTGCAGAAAACCAATTGTCGTCCCACCACCACAGAAGCACTACAAGATTGTTTTCATTAAGGCTCCATCGCCACCGGCTCCAAGAGCACCAATAATTCCACAAATCCAACAGAACGAAGAAAAGACTTTGGTTTATGTGCTGGTGAAGAAGCCGGATGAGCAACCAGACATTGTCATTCCAACACCAGCTCCAACTCAGCCCAGCAAACCAGAGGTTTACTTCATCCGTTACAAGACTCAGGTATGGTTTTGGTTGTCTTTGCAGGAATTCTTTTCACATTTCTGACTTTTCAGAAGGAGGAAAGTGGACCATATCCAAATAGCATAGCTCCAAACCCATCTAGCGAGTATGGCGCTCCACCACAGCCACAGCCTGCGCTACCACCAACACCAAGCACAGGCTATGGAGCACCTCACTGATGAGTGATCATCTAATTCAGAGGCGGAAATTGCTGTTTTTGTTGTACCTTATTAGGAGTCTCGTTTTTTTTTTCTTTAATTTTCCTTGTAATTATTTCTTCTTCTTTTCTGAGAACTCTATCAAATGAAGGAAAACTGTTTTATATAAAAAAAAAAAGATTTTGTTTTTTGAAGTAGCCCTTCTTTCGATTGCACACCACGACATGACACAGCGGAAAAATGCTGATTCCTTTCGCAAGACCAAATTATATCATTACGATAAAATTTATTCTGTGAATAATGTCCCGTAGCATAATTGTGGATATGGCATTGTTATAGGCTCTGGAAAAGTAAAAGTCATATTTGTGTCACGTAAACCCATGGTTAAGTTATTAACGAGCCCAACTCTTTTCAACGAAATACGAAAGATTAAACAGTCGCAGTCGGAGGAGAGCTGCGCACATTCATTTTAAATTAATTATGCATTTATTAAGTCTCTGGTTAAAAAATGTTGAAAGCTCCAACAATCTTCCTTTATGGGTCACAGCACGGCACAGATTTTTTCCCAGGAACTCACTCATATGAGTATTGTTAAGCATGCAGAAAGATATAATGGGAGCATGTGTGGTATTTCAACACGTGATCTCATTATCGCACTGCAATTCAACAATGCGATTGCGAGTAGTCAAGTGAATACGCTTATTTGCTAACAGGGGAATACCTTCTCCGTTGACAACTAACCATTTAAATGTGTTCAGAAATTTATTGTGCATTCAAAACAAGTTTAGTTTTTCCCACCTTTTCCCTAGGAAATCCTTTTCCTTAGTATGAAATTAAAAATGATAATTTTTCAGTTCATGCGGTGGAGTCGGGAAATCAGGACAGTTTTTATTGAAAAAAATAACCTATTGAATCTCTTAAATGAGCTTTCACGGAGAAGCAGAGAATCTTACTTTAACACGGTGATGTGGTACTGAACGGTGTCAAGAAAGGAGTCTTCAATTCCTGTCAGCTTACGAGTCAACTGATCTTTTTCAATACTGGAACTTATTCTGGGCTAAGCTACACACTCAGGTATAGGCTAGGTTAAATTGGCTGTCAGCTCGGCTGACACACTTAGGTCCGTTAAGCCCATTGTGGTCCTACGGTCACTCAGGTGTAAGATGGTTTGAGTAGGAAATGGATTATTTACCGGGCTTACAAAATTTTAATCTACACTGACGCGTAGCTTTCTGAAAGTTGATCGACTTCTGTGTTCATTCTATGCATTCTACAAGGTCACTCTCTAAATTCATTTGCTCATTCTTCCGCATTTAATCCCAAGTAAATAAAGAAATAAATAAATAGGGTGACACAACAAAGCTATAGAAAACTTCGGTACTGACGCACTTTCAGGACCTACGATTTTATGCCGATTTGGAATGAATAAGTTAGAAAGCTCTTTTCATAGCAGTGTATCTTACTCTCGGTATGGAGAAGTGTCGGGGATCGTCTCACAAAAAGCAATTCCTGTGAAAAAAATGTTTTCTACGTTTCTGCGATTCCACCTTCGAACTTTCACATAACTTGCAGACATACAGTAGACAGTACCCAAGTAAATCTCATGAAAAGAATCTCGCGTTTGCGCACAACTGCAAGAATAGGCCCTAAAAATAAGATACTTCCAAAGAAACTACATGCATAAAAAGATATCTTGAAGCAATACTACTCTCAAATGAACACGAACCATTCATGGAGTGCGATGACTGGAAAGAAGCAAAGAAACAGTGTCATTCTCATTAGATACTTCTTATTGCCTGATTCACAATGCTGCAGTAAGGTGGAGCATAGTGAATTTAGCCCCAGATCGTGTTTGAGTTATCGGCAAATAACTAAAGAAAGTTATCAGTAAAGTTTCAAGTTGAAGTCTTTTCTCTCAAATATGGATGATAAATTTTTCATGTTTTCTTTCTGCAAAAAAAAATTTTGCGTTTCTAGAAAAGAGCAGGACATGAATATGTGAGGTTGTCTCTCTTCCATCTGGTCCATGTAACTATTTTAGAAGTCGTTTAAGAATGCACCAACTCTTGTGGCATGTCCACAGATAAGGTACTGTCCAGCGTTGACACCGACGTCGTTGGTCGACAATCTTCATTCTGGTGATGAATGTTTGTTCATCCTTTGTTTTTTTCTAAGCATCTTGTTTTGTTATGAGTTTATCCATAGCAATACGCCATTACCCATCCTGATTGGTTAAATTGGTGCAGCTAGTCCAATTCGGGAAGCCTTACAGTTTCCCGGAATTTCTCTTTGCAGCTACACCCAGAAAGTTACGATCAGTATAACGAGATCAACATGGAGAAAAGAAGGGAAGAACACCGAAATCTCAAATAGAAAAAGAAGCAGCATGAGTAACGCTTGTTTGAGGAAATTGAGAGGTGCCATGACAGGAACGAGATTCGGAAGTTGTACCAAGAGGTAAAAATTGGTCCCGTATGAGAAGGCAATGTGTGGAGAAGAATATACAACAACGAACTGTATGAGCTGTACCGCGACATGGGAATAGCTAGAAGATTACGCATCGCGAGGCTACGATGGCTGGGTTATGTTGAGCGGATGGACCCAAACGCTGCGGTTCGTCGGGTTTTGGAAAGCACATTGCGAGAATTCACGGAAGAGGAAGGTGGCGCAATCAAGTGAAAGAAGACCTCTTAGTCGGTTGAGGCCCAGGTTCACCCCGAACTGTAATGCCCACCTAAGTAAGTAAGTAAGTAAGCTAAGCCCAGAATAGGCGAATGTCAAGCGTTTACTGAGTTCATAGAAAGAGCACCAAGTGCCTTAGGGCTGCTTGGTGGCCAAAAGAGGAGCGGATACGATATCCATATCAGCCATTAGAAAATCTGCTTGATCGCCGGAATTTTCGCTTGAATCTCATTACATTGATCTGAAAGACGAAAGGAGGTAAGTCTGTCTGAGTAAGCTGCGCCTCCCAACCCACCTTCAGTTTTTGTAGCTATCATAATTTATGTCATAATAGAAATGAGAATATTTTTTCTTCGTCTCATGCGAATCTAGATGTAAAAGTTGTTTCAGAACTGTATAAACACGACTGGGGAGTGATGTACGAGGATTCTACTTGCCATTGTGGTGTGGTGTATTATACTACTATTCTCGCTGCCATTAGCTGGCTGAAAATATAGTGGGAAGTTAGACTGAAAAGTATATTTGATGCGGCTGAAGTTGTTGACTAAAGAACACCACTTTCACACATAAAGGGTGATTGCAAGACTGCGCTTAAACTGTCACGTGACGTAGCTTTAGCCAATGTAGTCTACCATACTGCCACTTCAGAGGAAAGTATTTTGATCTAATTACCGTTGTATGCAAATAAATTTGAGTGGTTCCACAGCGTTCGGGGAGCCCCGGGGCTTAGCACATTTCTCTCAACCCTACCGGAAGGAAGGAAGGGTCTACAAATTTTAGCCGATTAGAACAGACTAAGTGTGTGAGATTTTCAAAGAAAGAGAAATTACTTTCTGATTGCTTGTAAAAAAGTTTTGAAGTTACTCTCGGAAGAACCACTGTTTCCTTACAAAAGTTGGTACTCGTAAAAGAACATTGAATGTTTTTTCAAATTCTAACCTCAAAGTCACATGTAAATGAATCACTACTTATAGTTTTTTAGTTGACTTTTTATTTGTTTCATAGTAGCATATACTATACTTATACAACTCAAGTCTTTTTGGTTTGGCCTTAGGCCGTCTACCAGACTGACATTTTTCAGTATTTACAATTTTAAGTTTAAAAAAAAAACACTAAGGTACATTGTGCATAAAGTAGTAATTGTAACATAATAAAATAAAGTTAATCACCTATTATTCGACTTAAAAATTCTCATTTTATATACAGTTTCTATAGTTAAGAGCAGCGTTAATAAAATTATAAAGAACAGTCCAACCCAAATTTCCGTTAAATATGTCAAATATCTCGACTTCATTAAGATTTTGTTTTCCAAAATATCTCACTCTGAACTCCTTCATAATTGGACAAACTGCAATAAAGTGAAATATATCTTCACGGACGTTTAAATTGTACAGGCTACATAGTAGTGGTAAATCGGGACGGTGGGGAATGAAGTTAAGGTTTAGTAATTCACCTCTCGTTCTAAGGATGACGCTGATTTTCTTTAGTGAATTGAAGTTATTTAAGTAAGTATTGTCACTGAGGTAGAAGACTAGACGACTATAGTGATGAACGATTGATGAACGGGCTTCTGCTACATTTTTTTCATACAAGAAATGTCCAAATTTCCTTAAAAGAACATTAAATTTTGGTCACAGTATAGCAGGCTTCTCATTAACTCTGATCATAAAATCTTCACTGCATGTATTCACCAGATTTTGCCATTCTGCTGCCATGTGTCCTTTTACCTGAATCGCGCTTTTTAATACAATTTTAGGTATTCTTTCATTGTTCATTTGAAAAACCTTAATTATGTAGTTGAAGTGAATTTGAAGTGTTTCCAATATCATTGGTGGCAGTCCTCTTTCCAGTTACAACATATAGTTTGGAGTGTTTCGTGGAAGATGAAAAATTCTCTTGATGAAATATCGAAGGTGCTTTTCAATTGCATCAAAAGAGCTGTATCCACAAACCTGAGATCCATATAATAAAATTGTGGCTGCCGTAGATTGGAAAAGCTTTAGTTTGGCACTTAGTTAGTTCTATGGCATCATTCTTGAAGCAACGTTCCCAAACGGACTCTTTGACTCTACCAATTTTTGTTCAAAATGTTTATTCATGTTGAGGTTTGACGTCAATAAAACACCAAGATATTTGAATTCACCAACAATTTCAACAGTTTCGCCATTGAAGGTCCATCTCTCGTTATTCGCATGCTTGCCACCTCCCCCTCTGAACACCATTATCTTCGATTTTGAAAGGTTGACGCTGAGATTCCAGCTTTCACAATACTCCTCAAGCCTATTCATTGCGAGCTGCAACCCTTCAACCGTCTCTGCAAAGAAAACAATGTCATCTGCGTACATGAGTGCTGGTATCGTTGCACCGCCGAACTTTATACCTCCTTTGACTACATCTGTTATATCGTTAACAAATAATATAAATAGCAGCGCACTCAAGATGCATCCTTGCTTGAGACCCATTTTAGTGTGAAATTCTTCTGAGACTGTGGTTCTATCCCATACGTATGCTGTGTAATTTGCGTACAAATATCTTAAGACCTCTATCATTTTGTTGGATAAATGAAATGAAAAATCACTACGTCACAGGCTCGAATCTTGTGGAGATCAATCAATTGAAGGAGCTTTCTATTGTGAAATTTTGCATTTCCTTGCGAAGAGGACAGGTTCAGTTTAGTAAGGACTTAAAACCAGTTCATATTTTTATAAGCATGTAGTTTGTTTCTAGCGGTTTGCATCAGTTCTGTTACAATCTGAGCGTGTTTTCTCGATTCGACAATTGCAATGCCATGAACTTATACTATCACTTTGAATACCTTAACCTTAGGATCTAGGCTAATACATATAGAAATTATGCTAACTTCTATGTTTCATAGAAATCAGGATAACACTCAACCCTGCTGTATACCTGCACTTTTTTTACCTACCCAGCGAGCTATCGCATTGGTCATTGTAAAGCAACTCGTCTAAATAAGCTTCAAAAACGTCTTAAAGGTTGATACCTACAGAATTTTTATCTTCAAGATTAAGTGATTGAATATTTCAAAAAAAAAGTACTGCTGGAGTTTCATCAGCTCTCACAATTATCCATATACCGAGCAAGCTGCAACCACTGATCAAAATCATTGCTGAACCTCATTGTCCGACACAACAATGGCTGTCAGTAGTAAAAATGTCATCATCCCATCAAGAAAGATTTCTTTAAGTTCTTGCAAACGTAATTTGTAACTACTTTAGTTGAGGAAAAACGAAAAAAAAGATGAAAGTTACCCAAATTCTTTCTATAATAATAATTCATCAAAGTCATATTTTGTCCTTCATCCTCTCAGACATGACAGCGCCACGAGACACATGAATTATAAACGCAAATGGTACATCGGATATCCTGTGACTGTGACAAAGTCCTTCGCTTGGTGTTCCGTCATAAGTCTATAGTGTGCACTATGCACAATTTCAGAAATTCGAAAATCCTTCGCTTTTATAATTTCATCAAAAATTCTGATTGAGCGTGTGACTTCGTCATTTCATTCACATGTGAAAATTTCAACACGATTACACCATGCACATGATGGGGGAGTATGATGCTAATGGATGTTTCCTTTGTTCTATTCGATGAAAGATAAAAGAGAAAAAAAAATCGAAAGTAATTAAATCTGAAAGCGTTACTCTCTAGAGGTTGATGGCAGGAAGAGAGAACGACGATGACAAGCAAAGTGTGTGTAGAAGAAAAGGGAGGCTTTAATGCGATAATTTGCTCAATTTGTTCAATTTTAGAATTTGCTTTTGCTTTATGATTTCATAGACATTGTGATTTGATTAGCACTTGGAGAAGT
This sequence comes from Melanostoma scalare, assembly GCA_949752695.1. Taxonomy (NCBI): domain Eukaryota; kingdom Metazoa; phylum Arthropoda; class Insecta; order Diptera; family Syrphidae; genus Melanostoma; species Melanostoma scalare. Next base: position 7,648,697 of record OX456986.1, on the reverse strand, counting down.
TTGTTAAAATTCAACGCTTGAGAGCGCTGATTAAGCACATTAAGTGCACAGTTTATTTTGATTTCACGATGAAAGCATATTGACATTCAACTGAAACATATTTTCTCTCAGAAGGATATGAGCTCCTTTCCGTTTTTCTCAGTCATTGAACCGTGAATTATGTGAGCAATAAACATTGACTAAGGTCGTAAATCACATAACTTTAAACTCAAACTCTTTCCTCCTAAGCTACTTTCATGCCACCGCTTTTCTTACAGCAAAAGAACATAACTTCAATAAACTGATGCTATCCTTCAAGAAACCCGGGGGGTGATCCCTGCGAAGTATATTTCGCAAATTTAATGAATTCAAATTGAGTACTTACTCATGTTTTCATGCTATCAGTCAAAAGTTTGCTTATTCAGGGTCATACAAATTTCTGTCTTAAATTAATTACTTTAACAAATATTCCAACTGCGTTTTAACGATGAGAAACAAATAAAGACACTTCACTTCTATTCCTTGACATGCGGGACGGATTTGTATCGCATATCCAATTTGTACTTGGTAGCAATTACAAGCTAATAAAACGAAATGTTTTACTTTACTACACGACGCACGGATCATAAAAAGAAAACTGTTTCCACAAACTGAACTAATTGAAATCATATTTGTATATGACCCCTATCCTAGTATCACAAGATCATTCAGTCATAATCTTCACAGTAGCGTCTGCAACGCACAAACAAAAACAAACTTGTTGAAGGATTGAGTCGCTCAATTAGCATCCCTACATCAAGGCATCAAAGTCTCACATCATAATTCCCGCAATAAGATGTAACAGCTTATGTATACATCTTCTGGAGCCCGCATTAATAACAAATTATGAATTTGTGTTGGTCTCCATGTCTGTGGATTTGCGCTGACATATCCATCACGTCATCGTGACATTAACTACCAGAATAATCAAATTCTACGCTGCCAGGGACAACACGCAATTCTCGCATTAATTGAGTGCGTTCTGACAGTTGCCAGTTGCGAAGGTTAAGAGGATCAATGCGAGTAAATGTTCATAAATGAAGGTGCATAGTTGATTTTCAAACCATGCAATAAAAGTGGCAGCACTTAAAACAAACATGAGTCGGAATGAGTCCAGCGACAGCTTTAATTAATCGGAAATTATTTCTTAAGTTAGCTCTCAATCGCAGAAGCAAAAGTGAAGAGTGCGGCATGTGTCCACTGGGAGTCTCATTCCAGAGGTTCCAATTCAGATTTATGGATTGCCCTAGGGAAGCCATCAATAACTCTAACGACTGTCCTCTATAGAGGAGTGAGGAGTTTCATTAGAAATTTTAAATTCAACACTTTAATCGATGAGCATGGTTGGGAATGCGTCTGCTTATTATTTTTTATTTGTTTGGGCTACCGTCTGGCGTTACGCGACAGGCCAGACGTGCCGTGAGTAATGGAATTCTCCCAAGTCCCAACCCCAGGTGAATTTTCTAATAGACTCAGTGAGTGTCTATGCAAATGAGTTTCTGAGTCGTTGTTGTGGTTGAAGTGGACCTCACAGTGAGGCATCGTTTATTGGAGGTTATGTTAGCATGAGAAATGGAATTTATTTCAAAAGGAGATTCAGCAAAACGCTGATATTCAATCAATTAATTTGTAGGCTTCGGTAATCCTTCATAAACAGGGTCAAATCGAGGGCATTGCATTTCCCAAAAATCTGAAACTTTTGTTGTGTGGATAATTTGCTGTTCTCTTGATTTCCTTGTTCTGTTTGTTCATGGAAGTGATTCAACACATTCTCAAGTCTTAGAATCAAGTGATTCTTTAAGTAACAGCAATTAAGATGTGATTGTTGCAACTATTGTCTTCAGTCGACACAGATTATAATTTCCATCAGACATTCATTAAACAACCCCTGCTTTCAATTTCAGTTAACCAAACAATACCCGAGCGTTGAACAATAAACCGATGTATCTCCCTCCATTCAGCAATAATCTCCTTTTTGTTTCAGAAAATCATTTACCAGGATTTTTGCAATTTATGCGACAGCACACATCAAGAAAGAAAAACACCACGCTCAAGAAGGTTGTAATGCTCACCGAACATCAACACAAAAAAAGAAAGAAAAGAAATTGTTCGTGCTCCACAATAATCAAAGTGGAACCAACAACGAAGAACATCATCACAACAAAACATTCTTCAGGAGTGGCAGCAGTAAGTTGTAGTATCCGGGAATCGCAATTAAACAGTCATCGGTGTCTATTAATTTATGATTTCCATTTAATTGAAGTTGTTTTCTGTTCCTATGAAATCGAGGAACGGAAGAAATAAACAATGAATGAAGATCAAAGAGAAGCCACTATACACAGCCAAAAGTGCATCTAAATGCGGGCAAAGGCGATATTAGGCGACCGACCCAATTTGGATTACATCCAAGTGAATGGAAAAAGGCCAGACATTTGTGGTAGGAGTAGGACATCAAGCTTGCAAATTGGCGTAACTTTTGTTGAAAATTTCAACATGGGCCCGGTCTGTCTGCGGCAACGAAGTGAAGAAACCTTCTTATCAGATTGGAAGACTCTATACCACGACGCTAATGGACTACCACACTATATATAATGTGATCCTTTGTGGGCTTAGTTCCTATACGTTCTGTATCATTGCCTGTGTTAAAATTTCATCAACGCCCACCAGTCACTCACCACGGATGAAAGTGAAGCCATTTGCATTCAAAAATTGTCTTCGTCCTTAGAGGCTGTGTTCTAAAATGAATGAGCTTGTATATAGAAAATGAAACTGCCATTAGGACACTTGGTTTTGAGGACGACCATCTCAGAATGGGACACCTTCCATTTACATCATATCGTTGCACACATTTCATTCACAAAGCCTCATTGAGTGGTTAAGTAAGTTTGCCCACTATAGGATGCAAAGTGAAAAAAGAAGAAGAAAATGCAAAATGTATCCTGGCGTGACACCACAGCAAGTACAAGTGTGTGTTTGCCACCACGTTCGTTAGAGCTAAGTGTTAACCTTTTCCTCAAACGAGATTTCACTTGGCTGCTACTTGCTACTTTCAACATAAACACTAGAGTCCTGGCATTGTTTTCAGGACCGTATTCCTATGCTTTGGGGCCTTGCTTTCGGAGCATAGGAAGCGTCTTGATATTATCATTGCTCCTCATTCATTCAGCGAAAATCTTGAATAATTATTCAAGATATTCCTTGCAAAACAAGTTACAATTCATTTATAAAGTTAGTGACTGCTCTGGGGACTTCAATCATTCATTTTTGAAAGTCATTTGTATGGGAAAAGTTTATCATTCTTACCCTACCAGCGGTGGGGGGACTGTAGTTGTTTAAGCTCTAAATTAAGTTGTGGCTATAAAAAAATTATACCTCCCAGAAATGAGCTTATAACTGCACTCAATTCTTTTGTATGGTTCACCATTTACGTCGAATTTCCGGCACTTTCTTCTCCAAACCTGCAATTCCAGTTTTATGTGTGTTCATTATCCAGTGCTTCGAGCTGCATAAGTCGAAAAGCCTCGAACTTGGCACGACAAATACAACCCTGGATGCTCTCTTGTGGAACTCAGATACGGCAGCAGACGTTAGAGAAAAGAACAAAAATCAAGATTCAGGGTAAGTTTCATAGGGCTTAGAGGCGAATGACACGTTTCGTTCACGTTGCGGAGCTCAAGCCATGATTAAATGCATATATGTTCGTTCTACCCACTTCCTGTGCCCCAAACATGTGACACCAAGCTAACCCCAGTGTGGGGGACGATGACGACAACGATGTTGTTTCAGTCATGGTAATAATAACGACCAAGATGGAATTTGCATAATGCATATGCACATAATATCTATGATTGTGACTACATCGACATTACTGCTTTAAGTCCTTGCAAATCCCAGACTATTGCACACAGCTTCCTCTGGTATTACCCCAAAATAATTCCACATCGTAAATCCTGAACGAAAGAATCCCTAACCTTCCATAACATGGGTTCGACGAACAATGATTTTCCAATCAAATTCTAAATCATCAACAGTTTTATGGGAGCCCCATTGAGTCTATTGTTCCGTTGCTCGGTGTGCAGATATCGATATCGAAAGGAAAATTTGAACTCCATTATCGTTTACAATGTGCCAAAGGAAATGCCCGCATTCATCTACAGTTTGTATCGTTTATTGCCTAATGAGACTTTGAATCTGTAAAAACTCAATTTTCATCAATTTCATCCCAACAGACCTCAATAAATGGAAACACTTTTGTATAGAGAGTGAGTGAATGGCAACATACAAGAATCCTTCTCCACAGTTCTTTTCTTGTTCTTTATATCTCCCATGTGGAACCAGAGCAATGGGTATCACTTTGATAAACGGTTTGTTAGCACAAGAGGTATTGAGTTTCAGAAATGGTTTTGATTTAATAAGGATTATCATTAGAAAAGGGATTACTCATTCGCTGGGGAATGGAAAACTATTTTTCAAACAAAGGGGGAAACATCTGCTGCTCGTTAATTACTTTGCAAATATGAAAGGGAGAAGGTTTGTACAGAGAATGGAAACAAACTTAGAAAATAAATTTTTATGTGAAATTTAAGGAACTAAGCTGAACTTTGCGCATTTTTCGGAACTTAGCGAAACTTTGCGAACTTTTTAAGATTTTTAGAAAACTTTTGATTTGATTGTGTGACTTAGCGCAGTTCTGTGGAGATTTCGGCATTCAGCGGAACTATACAGAAAATTGAGGAACTGTTAAAAACTCTCGTTTCTGTGAAGCTTTGAGCTATTTTCAACAAGATTTTACATTTTTGCGTAACTGTTCATTACTTTGGGCAACTGTTCGCAACTTTGCGCAGTTTTGACAAACTTTGCGAAGCTTTACTGATCTATGCGCAGCTTTGCGGAGATATACAGAACTCTGTGTATTTTCTTCAGAATTTTTGACAGTCTTGAAAAATTTGAGTATCTTGACGCATTTTTTGTGTAGCTTTTTTGAACTTTGTGGGAGTGCGGAGGTTTGTCAAACTTTGTGAAGATTTTCGCAACTTTGCGGGAGTTTTCATGACTTTGAACACACTTCGCGTCTCTCAACGTATTTTTGCGAAATTTCGCGTAGCTTTCCTCACTATTGCGTATTTTTGACCACATTTTCGTAATTTGGCACAACTATTCGCATTTTTGCGTATTCTTAAAGTAGATATACACCTCTCTTCTTCTCAAAAATATATTCGCCATTCGTTCCGGAACAATGAAGAACTGCGAAACTCCTTCAACAATCTATTTCCTGTGTGTATGCATATCCTTGCGACCATAAGTGTTTCCAACCTCTTAAGTTTTGCTAAAGTCTTAACTGCTTCTGTCCTCTTCTTCAAATCCAGCTAAAATGTAGTGTTTACTTTCAGTTTTTTCTTAACTTATTACCTGCACCACTTTGAAACAACACCTTGACTACTTGTGCATAGCAAAAAACAACATCCTTCCAATAACAATGGGATTTGAAAAGCGTAGAAGGAAAACCAACTTTTTTTCCCTCCCCTTTTGAGTTCTCGACGGATGCTTGGCGACTTGGTGTTGGCACAACACCATAAAGTACGTATACCTACTTGTGGTTTGCAATTGTCCTTACACACTTTACAAGCGATTATTCTATTTTTGGTTGACATAGTTTACATTGTGTATAGGTAAGTGCTAAGAATTTTGTTCTAACAACTTGCTTTCACTTCATCTCTTGACTCTTATGGTTCATTCTTTGCAGCGAAAGTAAGAAATGAAGCACTCAGCAATTCATGAAGAGAACGACTATGGAAAAACCACTTTGTATAAGGACAGTTATTGGAATCACTAACTGAGTGGGAAGGTTAGTGAACCTCACGTTGTATTCATGTCATAATTGCATCAGTTGTTCGTCTCTCGCTCATTAAATTCATCAGATACAAACGTTCACCTTCTGACGTCGTCGTCGGTCGTTTGGTCGTGCATGAATGTTACAACGTTCTTTGGCGCGTAATTCTACAGCACACACACCCCACAACACAAACTCTCAATTTGCTACGGAATCTTAAGTAATTACATGTAAGTACCATTCAAATCCACTTCGGCCACAGCACAACATATCAGTATCAGCAACAACAACAACACCAATTCAGAGGATGCAGAAATATGAAGCAAAACAGAGCGCATTCCAGAGGGAAAATACAAACCAGATGTATTTTTAGTGCAATTGTTGCATGTTCGTAATGATGCACACTTTAATCCCTTTGGCTTTGAAGGAATGCTAAATGGCATCACGTGTAATAAACCCAAACAGAGGGATCATCCGGTGCATGGATATCCGCGCACTTATTCAAATTAAATTATAATTTCTGCAATGTGAGCTTGCGATGCATCATAGACAACATGTGCGATGGAGATAGTTGTTGGTTTGGTATGATGTTGTGTCTTTGTCTGCCTATCGATTTTCATCACCAGAAGACTGATGAAGGTTCAACTTAGTTGACAGTGGGTTAGGACAGAGGCAAGATGATACAAATAGATACACAAAAGTGTATCCATTGCTTTAAAATATGCGTTCATAATTAAAAGTAAATAAGCGAAAAATCCTAACAATCGGCGGCAAATAAGAGAACCAATCAAATTTTTTTTAGAAAGGTGGCTTCCCGTTTCAATTTCCCCCACCAGTGGTAAGGAGTTCTATAAACGATACCGTAAGAAAACTGTTTTCCTCATTGCGTATCATCGCATCATTTGTGAAACATCTTATTGTTTTTCTCTAGAATTGTCTTTCTTTTCCCATTTTAATTTCCCCCACCAGTGATAAGGAGTTTTATAAACTACGTCGTAAGAAAATTGTTTTTCTTCCTTCTCATCATTTCTGGAAGCATTTTATTGTTTTTCAGAAGAGTTATCTTTCTTTTGGTCCTTTCATTCCCTATAATTAATTTAACTCTTAAACTTTTTAACCTTTTTTCTGTTAAATGCCACTGATCTACCCCACACGGGTTTGAATATTACGTCTCTTTGTTATTGCAGGCAAGTTGCATACAGTTGGAAAACATGTAGGTTCAATGTAGCTTTGAGTGGCAACATGCAAAAATGCTTCTTCCTCTTTACATACACTGTACACTTGTACAGTGAACAACAGTGCATGCTCCAATGCAGGTGAAAATTACAATAATCGAGCATACTTCTCTCTCCATGTGTTGAGTGTTCTATAAACTCGTGAGGCTGGATGCAGACATTCCGTTCTGTCTCCAAATCAATTCATGAATTGGTTAAATTAACGAGTTCTTTCAAATCGAAATATGCAGTTTTGGTTTAAGGATTTGTTTTTGTATTTGCTTTCATCATCGTGAACCACATTCAGATGTTGAAGTTACATCACTTATTCAACTTTCTGATTAAATTGTGTTTTGTTCTATCCCGGAAGAGAGTTAAATTTGTTTAAATAATTAAATTTAACAGGAAAAATGAAAAACTTTCTTTTGTGCCATTTGACTCCGATGTTCAGCTTTTCGCAATGTAGTTTAAGTTTGAGTCTACAAATACAACCAGCATTTTCTTCTTTTAAAGCTTTTTGTGTGTGAACTCTGTTTGCATACCGCAGGACATTTATCAGAAGAAAACTATTTCTTTTTAGTCAAACAATGTTCAAGAACCCTCATACCCCAAACGGACAACATCTTCTATGGAGAAAGTTGGCTCCAGTCAACCATTGCGATTGAATTGTATGTCCAAAACGGAACCTATCTCGCACAATGGAATGACCTAAGGGTGGACTCTCATAACAGTAAATTCTTTATAGTCCCTAACGATGACATCCGGTTTGCAGAGAGAAAGGAGGAGGCTATACATTGTGCACATTCACAAAGCCCACAATGTTCTTACGGTTGATTTAGTTGAATAGTTTTGCTTCAGTATTTAGCCACATAGTGGGTTGTGCTGAATGACATTGAAACTGATGGCATCCGACTCAAATGAATAAAAATGTGTGCAGAAGTTAAATCCCTTAAATGAGGGCCTGTAACAACGGCTTGAGTGAGAATAATGTGTCATGGTGGATGAAACAAGGAACTGTTGAAGGATGCAAATTCCTTTGCAGATTTCCATAGAACTGAGTTGGTTGTGTTTACCGATGGCAGCAATAAGGAAAAGTGATTCAATGAAGGAGAGCAGAATAAAATATATGTGGTTGGCACTGAATCTCTACACATTTCAAGAAACGTCAGCGTTCGCAGATTATTTTGTTGTTTCAGCTTCGAAAGTGATTTGAGAGAGACCAGTATCTTTTCTCAGCGAATGGGCTTGTTACTTAGATTGCGAAGACTTTACTCACTTGTGGAAGTAGAATGTCACGAAAATACACGTTGTACACGATCAGTGCGTGTAAGCTTTGTTAGGTTGATGGCAAATGTTGTTGGACCATCCACAAGCAAACGGAGACTTCTTCTGGTAAACTACACGTTCAATTCTGCTGTACGGAAGTGAGTTTTGGTCGAAGGACTTAAACAGAAAAAGTACCGAAATTAACTAACACCGGTACAGAGGCGCTGTGCCTTGTGAATAGCGACCGCGTACTGTTTGAGCCAACAGTTCTTGTAGTTGCAGATGTCGTACCAATTGACCTCCTCGCAACACAAAGAAGATGTATATATGAAAAGAAAGGAGAAATCGGCTTGGTAGCGGCGAACACGAAAGCGAAAGCAATCACACAGTAGAAGTGGCAAGAACGCTGAGAGTCGGAAAACAGAGGACGCTCGACTGTTAGGCTGATCGGAGACCTAAGCAAATGGAGTAACCGAGAATGTGGTGAAGTGAACTACTACATACGTCACACAGTTCCTCACCGGACACGGGTGTTTCAACTCTTTCCTGCACAAGATTGGCAAAAGAAGAAGCCCTTCGTACCTATACGGAGATTCGCTGACAGACAACGCTTCTCATACAGTGTTCGAGTATGGTAGATGGAAATCTCAACGTCAGGAAATAAAGTTGTCGGAGAGCTCAGTCCAAATAATTTCATCCACGAGTTGCTGAGAGACGAGGAAGGAGAGTTGGAGGCCAATTAGCATGTATCTGAAGCAGATTCTAAAAATAGAGATATAGGAAGAGGTAATTGAGGAAGTAGAACACGCCACCCTAGACACGGATCCCCCTTCGAAGAAATGCGCAAGTGGTCCCGGGGGGAGATCAGTGAGAAACTTTTGAAGTTTTAGCCGGTATGTCAAGCTTAGTACACCTTGCAGAGTCCGGCACACGGGAAAGTATGGATACTTCCTTAAAAGGAATTTCTTTAAAAGTAAATAAAAAAAAGCCTGTAGCTTTTAAAGCGAATATCGTCTAAATTCTAGGTAGGAACTAAAAAAACCTGTTAAAAAACCTGAAAAAGGAACCAGAATTGATAAGACGATAGTTGATCAGTTATCCTTCAATCTCTGCAAGCGAAGTTTCTTAAAACAATCTCTTGACTATAAAATGGAGGCATAGAGTTTTAGCGGGAGGAAAGAGTTCACTGCTTCTTTAGTTGCTCATACACTTGATACACGTGTCGATGTCGTCAATGTATTTGTGGCAGTAGTCTACACTAAAATCAGAGCCCACAACGATTTGTGTCAGTGCCTTTAAACGCCTTTGTTTCATTGCTTCAATTTTGATTCAGTATGCTTCTCAGTAGCACGGAAATCCATTATTAAATCCCAACTACTCAAATTCATTCAACCTATGCCCCACCCCTGTCTTCAGCTATCATCCCTCCCACATTGAAAGCCTATCCATCATACTCCACTATCCGATATTGATATGACATTCAACTCTTTCTCTCATTTAACCCTAGTCCTTGACTTGTGTGTGCAACTCCAAATGCAGTGCACTCAACAAAGGGCTATCCCTTTGATGACTTTTCAATATCTCCGCTTTCAACGGAAGTTTATTTTTTTTTGTTATTCAAATAAAAGAGTGAGCTTCGTTCCCTCATTCATATTGTGAACAAACAACATTCATTCATATTTCATTTGATCCCGTCTTCAAAAAAAAAAAAATCGTTTGAGGCGCCATGCGCCACCCCCACATTCATCATTCATTCGAAACGTCAATTGCATATCGCGTTCGATTACACTGTCGGTGTCGATTGGAATAGTTTATACATTTTTTTGGGTGCAAACAGAAGCCAAAATGGAATAATGAGGCTGTTACATCATTGCACTGGGGTATCAAGTTCATGCATCACTTGTCACGGCATCGCATGATTTAATGGCCAATTGATACATCACCACCTTTACCGGCGCGTTAGAGATGTGTCCCCGCTGATAGCAAAACAAAATGAATCAGCGGTTATGTTGCACCATGCTGTTGTCAGCATTTTCCATGGGAACTGGCCGAGGAACACTTGGAAAAGCGTTCGTGGACAGCACGATGTTGTTTAGCAACATGTAACTTCGAGCAATAACAGACTTGGCCATAGTAAGGTGCCTTAGCCAAATCGGGAAAATTTAATTTGGCACAGAGAGCGATTGGAGTGTGAATACAAAACATTGCCGCCACCTCGTCGTGTTACGCACAACAGTGTTGTCGTCCCAGTACCCAGCGGGGATCATTCCAAATGATGTCATAGTTTGGATGTGGCACCATCGACCATTCCGAGTGTTATTGAGATTTTCTGTGCAGTAATTTCATATACTCGAATAGAAGTTGTGTCATTTTGTTTTGAAAGGCATGCAAAAGAAGCTTGGCCACGTACCAAAACCAAAACACATATAAACGACATTTAGCCAGAGGCAAGCAAAAGTTCTTATCGACTTGTGGGTGGATATGGCAAAGCGTTAGAGTATCGTACACTGTACTTAAACCGTGCTCCTCAATTGACCGCAATTTATTTTCTTGTGGTCGGTCACTGCCGTTTATGGGTTTATCTTTGGTAAAGTTTGGAAAAGAGTAGCATAGAGGATGCTATGTGTATGCATAGCCATAGCCAGGAGCTAAACTGCTATTCTTCGCACAAAGCACTCGTATCTCATTCGCTATTAAGATTCGCAGAGAGAAAAGTGTTGTACGATGCGGCATAAGCCCCAATTTATGGTGGGTTTGGTGCTGCAGCTCTGGTGAGAATGAGAAGATGGCTTCCAGGTGGGTATATGCATTGTCTACTGTACCGTTGTGTTTCGACTGTCTTTGGAGTTTTGTGCAAATCGTTTGACTATCTGCAGTCCTTAAATCTTTATTTATATATTCGTTCTGTTTTCATGGAAATCCTTAAAGCAGGACACTAGACAGAGGTTTGGTAAACGAAAGTTGATAAAGTTTCAATTTTATTTGAAGATTTTGGAACAACGGATTTGGAAAATACCTGCCACTTTTCTTCAGCAACAACGAATATGCAGAGAGTCCTTCTCATGTTAAAAAGTCATAAATGTATGAAAAGTTCATCCCCTTCGTAGACATGGACATTCGTTGGGGGATGTAGCGGTTGGAAAAACCCAATTTTCATCTTTTTTCCTTTCTTCTTCTTTCTTTTTGTTGCAAAAATGTGAACATAGCTTCTCGTTTCGGTACAAAAGAAAGTTTCTGATTGATGTGGTTGTTTTTTTTCTGACTTATTCAAGTCCGACGAAACTCGCAAGGATAATAGAAATGTTTACCGCAGCTTAAATCCTCTTCTTTGCTCGCCTCTAATTAAATAAATTCTTACCCACGTAGTAAACCATTTCTTTTACTTTAAAAGTACAGCCTCCTAGAACAATTCTTAACAATAGAGCCTTTAATTACTACAAAACAGCAAAATGTTAACTATCCAGGGCAGACCTTGTTCTACAAAGGTAATTTATAGGTTTTGAGAAAACTCAACCATTTCTTCCGTTCGCATTTTCATTGTTTTATATACAACACAACCAGCTCCCGTTCGCGTGGCCTAACTTGCAGCAGGAATTCCAGTAGCAGACTCTATAATGAATGACTGAGCAGCAATTTAGAAGAAAACAAAGGGAACGAACGAAAATCCTTCCGTACTCTCTCCATCTCTATCTTGTTCGCTAGTAGTTTGCAGTTACTACTTGTATTCGTTAAACTTCCTTCAAGGCATGGTCTCGGTCGGTTGGTCGGTCGATTTCTACAACAATCATGAAGGAGTTCCCGCTGCCACATATGGCCTATGGCTGGAACAAAACAAACTGAAGATGCAATTAGAATTCAACTTCCTTATCCTTAGTTGTGGACTTAATTTCCAGTATAATGCAAAGTCTAGTGCAGCGAAATTAGATTTCGCGGTGTAATTACTGTTTCCAAACGGCATATAGCTAGACTCCTATTAATGTTTACACAATACAAAAAAAAAAAAAAATGAAATAACCACAAGGATGGAAATAGCGGCGACTATGGCGCTTTAGCGCTATTATTCTGTCTGCGGATTCATAGAGGTGCTCTTGAACGTATAGGCTCCTCCAATCTGCCACTTCGCCAGATGGATTTAGACATTGTATACTTCAAAATGAGTATAAACTGCACTGCCAAGGGGGATGAAGAGGGCGCGAAGGCTACTCGCATGCAAGTTCAATAGTAATGTGGTTCGGCTTCGCTTTCATGGATGTGAGGGTGCAATTTCATCATTTTATGATTCATAAAGCGAAGGAAAATAAAAGTGATATGCTTTCCTTTAGTAAAGGGGAACATTTCGCAAAAAAAAGTTTAATAATGCCCAGCCAGTATTACAGAATGTATAGACAGACAGATGTAAATTGATTATTTGCCCGACCATTGATGCATGCAGAATAGACTCATTCAGTTGATGTGTGTGTGGATTTAGCGGTTGCAATTCACAAAATTATTGAATCGACTTCCGCTGGGTTGACTCAGCTGGGGCTCGGTTAATTTTAGTCTTGACGAGAAATTATTTTAAGATGCAATGAAATGAAATGAACCATTTGAATGGATTAATGATCTTGAGATTGGATGTGTGTGGTTTTCTGCATGGAGGAGTCATTACCACAGAACTGAGGAAAACGAACAAGAGATATTATATCAATTCGTACATATATGAAGTTAAAGAGTATAGCTAAATGCGTTTGCTGAGCTTCAGGGAGTTCCAATTTAAAAAAAAACAACTGAATCAGTAATTAATGAAGGAAAAAAAATGATGCAGATGTCAAAAAAAGTATCAATGTCTGCTGGACTTCAGCACCTACTTCCTACTTGTTCTTAGAATTCTTTTGGAACGACAAAAGTAGCAAACAGAAATAAGACAGAACAGCAGCAGGAGCAGATCTTGTTGCATAATTTGTAACGATTTTTGAGTAGAATCAGTCGAACAGAGGATTTTGAAGCGCTCTTTGAGTTAAGATGGAAAGTATTGTGCCAGTTGCAGTTTTAAAATCATTACATGATTGTTTTGTAACTACATAACTGAAGTTTAACTACGGGCACATAGACGCGTTCATATTAATTTTTGGCTTTGTTTTGTGTACTGCACTTGATTGAGGTTCATTCCGCTGAAGTGAGACCAGGGCACTTAAATTGAGTTCATAAGGAAATTATGAAAATTCCGAGTCGAACTGAGATCTGTTTCTTGTCTTAAATAATTTAACAGCAAAAAAAAAAAGCCAAATTCAACTCCCAATTTATAAACAGAAGCAGAAGCTGTCAGTTATTGGATGCTACTATTCTCGTGTTCGACTACAAACTTAACTTCTTCATAGTCTCCCTTTTGAAGAAACTGGTGGCATTTTCAGGAACTCTATCAAAACGAACTTTAAAGCATGTCTTGGTAATCATTTGCCCGATTTCTAGATTTAAGTCATTGAGATTGATTAATGTACCTGCGAGAACAATAAGTTCATCAAACACAAAATGCAAAACAATCTTCATTTTCTCAGACAGCCAAGCTGACTTAGCCCCTGGTCTACACATGCTTTAAATCTATCGCAGCTATTACAACAGCCTTTGAATATCTATCTATCTATATTTATCTTCACTAGACTGCGAAAGATAGCATATACTTTTATCGCAGGGTATGTATCGCAGCTATTAAAGCAGAGGAAACTGTCATCTGCATATGTTTTCCCACCATTTTGTTACTTGTTGTTGTGTTTGGTATTAGAAAGTATGGTACAAAATGCCCACAGCACAAAATTTGGCAGTTGCTCTCTTTTCCTGTCTGTCATTTTCCTACTTTCTGCTATGAATTTAAAGCAAGTAGAGACACAACATAAAAGCATAGAGTTGACGTGTCATAAGATCCAAACTTGTATAGGAGACATAGGTTAGGTTAGGTGGAAGTGGCTTTCAGCCAATGAGTACATTGCCTGACACACTTAGGCCACAAGGGTCCATTGTGATACCACAGAGACATAATAACGTCACTCTGCGAATTAGCAAGGAAAACCTCTGTAATCCTCCACCGGAACCCACTACACAAAGGATATGATAGAAACGGAAAGTAGACGCGCTAGCTAAAGACGGTGCGGCACATCAAAACCATTCGTCTGTTCTGAACCCTTCTACTTTGTAAAGAAAAACCTCACCAAATACACAGCCAAGAACATCCAAGTGGAAGAATTCAACAAAGATTGGCTTAACTTATCTGGTGAAACCTGTTTAAAAATTTTTAAAAACACCAAAATTTCAATTGAACATCAATGGGAAAAACCTCCAAACTTGCGCCGGACTATTAACTGGCCACTGTTCTTTAAAACCATTTTTGTACACCGAATGAAGTTGGCGTCGATTGTAAAGAAAAATCAATACAAATCCTCAAGCACTTTCACGCCTTAGACAGTCAATAATGGATGAGATCATCTCACTAGACAAACTTAAACTCATCCACCCATAGAAGATTATTAACTTCTGGATCAGTTCAGAAGCAAAGGAACTGCTTTAAAACTTCCCATTGATCGGAAAATTTACCTGTGCTGGGTGCCGGGGCATAGAGACATTCCAGGAAACTGCAAAACAGATGAACTCGCCAGAAACGGAACAAACGAAACAAATCTGGCCCAAGCAAGCTCTTAAGCGATCGAACGGCTTGATCTCTCCAAAAGAAAACACACTAGCGCGACGATAGGTGTCATTACAAGACACTGTCTTATTGAAAGACATGTCGCCGGGCTAGGAGTTGCCTCAAACAATTTTTGCAGAAGCTGTATGGATGAAGAGGAGACTATTCCCCACTTTCTCTGTTCATGCCCCGCTTTAGCTCACAAACGTAGGATATGCCTAGATTCATGTTTCCTTAATGACCCTAGTGATCTTACTCAAATCGACGTCCTGCGTCTCTCCCGCTTCATTGTAAGCTTAAAATGGTGGTATCACAATGGGCCCAACGGGCCTAAGTGTGTTAGATGAGCTGACAGCCACTTTAACCTAACCTTACTTCCCGTTGAGCAGAACAGACTTCATCTAGACACTATAGTGCTCTTTAATCTGTCAATTTATCATTCCGAGTAACATTTAAATTAGAAAATTTGAGCTTCAGTGGTAGTTATAAAATCTTACGTGCTTTTCCATAAACAAGAAGATGTGGGCCTTGGGACCCTCAGTAAAAACGCAAAGTTCCGATCAGAGTATCAATCACCCTTAAAAAATACACCGAGTAAAGGAACAAACTTTTGCAAATAGTGATAAGATTTTTTCAAGTGAATACAAACAAAAGTTGATGACCAACGCAGATTCTTGTGGAAAACCCCGAAAATATCTTTATGCCATATAGAAATGGAACAATAAAAACCGAGAGGTTTTCTGAAAGTGACGCTTTCTATGGTCAACGCGCTGTAAGCTGTAACCCAAGAACGGATCACCAGTGTGAACAGTTAGGTGGAATAGCAATCATTCATTTCAGATCACAAAGCTCGTAGCGACGGAAAAACCGAAAGACAAGAAGTTGACAAATGGGCAAACGGTGGCAGGTTAAGTCCGCATCTAATGAACTAAATATATGAAATAAGTTCACTAAAATGACCTGTGTTTTTCAAGTAACTCATTCGTGAGCTACACTGGCTTTCTAGCTAAGCCTGTGTAGTTTACGAAGAAGGTTGAGCTGTAATTGTGAACGAATTTATTTCACAACTTAGTAAAAATTAAAAGAAAACTGTTAAATTAAACCATAGGTTAGGTTAGGTTACAATGGCTGTCAGGAATACACCCGACACACTTAGACCAATATTAGGTCCATTGTGATACCAAAAAAAGTAAACCATACTTTTATTTTATTTTTTTAAAAACTTGTAAAAAATCACCTTATATTTAAAAGAATACTCACCAAGTTTATTTTTCTCATCTCATATTAATTTTTCCTTTAAATTGTTGCCCAGTTTTAAGTTTAAACTAAGAAACGGTTTTATTTTTACTTAACATTAAGCTCTAAACTGTTATTATTACTGTCAAAAGTAACAAATCAATTTCTAAAAAAAGGTTAAAAATAGAACAACATTTCAAATATAATCAAAAGAAAAGATAGTGAAATGAAGTATTCGGTCTTCTGCCCTCATATTCTTTTTGCCTAATAAAATGCTTCGGAATTATTTACAAAGAAATAAAAAACAAAAACGAAAATACGGCTAGCTCGAGTTTTGGATAAGCCTAGAATATTTGTTTCAGAAACTTATGTTTCTTAACCAAATATTTAATACAACAAAAAGCAAAGGTACATAATTCAAAACAGGAACGCAATACTCAGTATCTTTAATTTTTTCCTGTCATAAGCCAAATATAGGCTGGCACAAGAGAAAAGAGGCTTTTAAATGCAAGTCCTTCTAAACACTAAAAAGAAAAGAACATTTTGCCTGAAATGTAGCAATAGGCTTACGACTTATCTCAGAGACATGATAAAATCGAATGCTATCGGCAGCAAGCCTCATATATTAACAATAACAAAAGATACACCAGTATTTTTTTTACAATTTGTGGAGGAGTTTCGACCTTGTCAAGAAATACACAAGAATAAAATTCTGCTACTTACTCTAATATTTATAAATGGATTCCAAATGTATTTGCTCATAGGCAGATTATAATATTATGCTAAAACTACACGCAACCTGAAGGCCATGTACTTGTTGTATTTAGTAAAACAGAATATGTTCCCTCCAGCATTAGAACAAGCTAATCAGTTAAAACGCTCTCAACTATAGCAGCCCGTGCAGATTAAGCAAACGAAGGAATTATCTAGTCGTTTAAACACACACTAACTCTGCAATGAGCTTGTCAACCAATCTGTTAAGTGGCGTAAACAAATAAAACCGACAGACAACACTCGATGAATACCTGCCACAGGCACCTGACCATGGAGTGTTAATAGTTATCTCCCATCAAATCATTAGAAATCACTGACCGCACCAGGCAGCTAAAGTTCCCATTACCTATATCCATACATGTACACTCATAGTATTGTAGAAAGTGTCTACTGCCTGAAATGCTGCTGGAGCTGGCATAGAAAGAACCCTCAACCCTGGAATACAGATGCTATCTAAATCCATTAACGCTTCGAATACAAATTGATGAAATCACATTTGACCAGAATCAAAAGCAGCTATCTGTTTATTGATGTTAGCCGTCAGGTATAATTGATCAGACACGTGAGAATGCCCTAATGACATCTAAACTTGCAGCATTACCATAAACCAACAAACATAGACTCCATTGTGTGTGAGTACATCAATCTAAAGTTCAAACAAACAAACAAAAAAATATGTACACAAACATGGCTCAATGCTTTGAAAGTTTGCTCCCCAGAATTTTTGACCTAAATACCTGGTGCAATTGAGCTCGGCGAGATGTTGAGAGACAACCAACTGGAAGGAGAGTGTGTTTATTTTGGAAAACATTTCAAAGTGCCCAAAAGCCCAAATCTAATTAAGTGATTGCTTCTCATTAATATTCCGCGATGCATCTGCTGGATGAAGCATAATTGATTGTTACTCAGCCTCAGCATTGGTATGGGCTACAGCCGTATCTTGTTTTTAGAATAATTTTGAGGTACGTGGTGATAAATGATTTCGAGTTCTTGTTTATTCTTCAGTTCTCGGACCATAGGTCATTTTTCTTAACAACTTAGAAAATGAAAAAAATATAACAACGCTGCTTTGTAGTATAAAGCTTGAAGCAGAAATGGCCCCACACCGGACACCATTCAAGGCGTCGCGTCGTTTAGTGAATAACTCTTCTAGATATTCATATCGGAAAAGGCTGCTGGTCTTCTTGCCAAACAATGCTTCGCCCTGTCTTTCGAAACGACCGACCATTCTCGGCATAGTGGTTCCCTGAAATTATGCAATTACACGCATCTATAAATTGCGTTTTGTTTAGATTGAATGGCGGAATGGGGGCGAACGCACAACACGCCTCATGGATCTTCCTCTGCAACTCATCAGGCCAGAGGTTATAAACGAGTATAAGTGAGTCAAGTTCTGCTGGGAGGGGAGTAACTTTAGTCAAATGTTTGCTTATTGTTGATCGTGATCTTTTAAAGTTGAAGATACTTTATACCTTGTGAGGAGAAGAGAGGTTAGCATAAATATACACAAACGCTGAGAAAAAAAATTTAAAAATTCTTGCCGCACTCCCTCATCACACATAAATAATGAACTGGAAAACTACTTAAATGAATGCCGATCTAGGCGGAGTAGTTTTGAATTTACCGGATAGAATGAGCGTTTTGTTTACAAAAAAGTATGGAGGGTGATGGCGGGCTGGAGATGTATTTTATGACTTGCTTCATTAGCTACTAGAGCTATTTGAAGTGATTTACTTTAGTAAATAAAATTTGTTTATGCCTTCGAAAAAAGTCTTTAGTTCTACTTTTTCGAGTTCTTTTGAGACTTTCAAAATATGTGGTTGAAATAATGAACAACAAGCCCAATAAGCTTTTAGAGAACCTCTTTAAGGGAAATGTTTTGTAAACCGTTTAAAGTTACGCAGAATGAAATGAAATAATTGGATTTGAAAGAAATCACACACATCAAGAAGGGATAAGCTTTTTAAAGAAATGTTTATGTGCACTGCTAAGGAAGTATGCTTCACGGAAGGATTCTACCTCAGGCAATTAGACGTTGAGTCCTCTGAGATTTTTGTTTATCGTAGGATTTGCCTAATCTGTTCATATGGTAAGCAAGATGTCATCACGGTATAACTGGAAACGAGGTCGCTGATGAACTTGCCAGGTATGAACTTAAAACACCTTACCTAGTGCTTGGTCTGCTATAGCATCTTATAAGATCCATACTGAGGGTTCCATCAACGAATGCATTTATCATGAGCACAAACATAGTAGGTGGTATTTTCGTTGGAACGCTTACATCCCAAATATAATAAATATAGGAAAGCTTCAACTTGCACTTGACAGAAAGGACCACAGAAATCTTGATGATGTTGCTACGGAACATCTCTTTCGAAAAACACTTAAATCTGCTAGGCCTTAGCGAATGTACTCTCTGTGAATGCTGTGGACAGAATGATGCTCTGCCACTGTCCTGCATTTTCTTGAATCAGGTGAGTACTGGAAGCTAAAGCTACCTATCATGGCTGCGTGTTCTAGATTTTCTACAAAGGCATGGAACGTTACAAAAAAAAGGAAGGTTGCTATTTGGCACTTGGCAGTGAGCTAGTGATTGTTATATTGTTTAATAAAAAAAGTTGAATCACTTTTTTAATCCTTTATTCATGCACTTCTTTTATTAAACGACAGCTACATTTCAACCTGCAGTCAATATATCACAAGTATAAAAACACACGGCATTCGTTTACGAACCTTAAACCACCTACCATACCAATGCAGACCAAAAGAGTTTCTGTCATACAACAGACCTTTAACATGTTCGATGTTCATTCCAAGCTCATCAAACATGTTCCTGATGTTAATTTTTAACAGAATTCATTGAACAGCGTTCTTTTGAATTAAAATTGAAAAAGTTGAATGAAGAAATAATGTTTACTTCGAATGAACTGAATTCACTCCTCTTCGGAGAGCATTTTGTGTGAATGAATTGAGCAAACAATTTCATTTTAAAATCAGCTGTGGTTTGTTATTGTTTACATAGAATTCATCAATCCCATTGCCGGTTATTTGTCATCCATTGATTAATTAATTGAAATATTAATGTTGTCATGGAGTGAGAAAGCGTGCTGGATATTTGATAATGCTCTGGGAGGAATGTGTTGCAAATAGCAAAACTATTTTATATGAGCTTTACCCTCCTCCAGTAATAATAATTTTGTTTTCTGGTAAAAATTTGGCAAGGAAACAAACGCTTTCATTACTTTGGTTAAAAACGTGTTTCATAGGAAAGAAAAGATGGCTCTGATTTTTATAATTTTTTGTGAATTTTTTATGAACACATGCATATCTAATATTCTTGTTGAATTTTTTGATTTACGAGGCTGTGAATATTAACTGACGACATGTTAAAATGGAAATTTGTGTGTAATGCCCGCTATAGACTCCTAATTTTTAATTTAAAACATAAATAAAGTTTAGTCCAGAATTGGTTCCTGTTAAGGTTTGGTCCCTATATTTCCACTGATACGGGACTGAAACAGGAACTATGAAATTACCGAACCGATTTCAAAAATTCTTTCAACACCACGATGCTACATTATCTATCAGTAACACAGATAATATTTCAACCCATATCACAACGGGGACGGGAAACTAAAACCTTCTAGGCAATCTTCAACTAAGGCCAGTTCTTGACACCCGGTTGATGACAATTAGTAGTGTGTTTGAGCAAGAAACAAACTGTGTTTCTGCATTTTGTTTTTTACGATCAGAGGACTAACCATTGACAAAAATTGCTATTTGCAGTTAAGTTTTCAATTTTTGAAATATTGATTCCTTTAGGCACAAAAATAAAACGGACAAACTGACAGAAAACATCAAAAGAAATGCTTAAGAAAGAAATGTAAGCAAGTAAATAAAACAAACCAAATTAGAAAAATCACTACCTCACTCACCCTGTCATTATTTGATGTAGATGATGATGTTGGATTCCTTTCACATTCCGACATGATCCGACAAGCTAGCGACGCGGAGATTACGAGGAAACGAAGTAAGAAGAGAGTCAGGAGCAGATATTGTTTACGTTTCACAACACAACACATTTTTAGAAAAATTAAAAAAAAATAAATAAATTTAATTTAGAACACATGGAAAACTGATAATTAACAACTTTATTTCTGACTAACAGTTTTCATTCTTCACCAATTGTTTGCCTTTGAACAAAAATTCAACATACTAGAACAATTTAACCGACCGGTCACAAGAAAAAAAAGATCAAAACTGATTCAAATTCAGACAAAGAAACGAGGCGGAGATGACGAGGAAACGTAGCAAGAAGAGAGTCAGGAGCAAAATTAGTTCAAATTTAGTTTTAGTTCATTTTTAGGAAAATTAAAAAAAAAAAATACTAATTTAAAACACGACGAAAACTGATAATTTACAACTTTATTAACACTTTAATTTTCTTAAAACAATTAAGCTCTTCCACAATTTCTTACCTTTGCACAAAAATTTAACACACCCGAACAATTTAACCGACCGATCACGAGAAAGAAAATATCAAAACTGATTCAGATTCAGACAAAGAAACGAGGAAATCTCTACAAACCGGTTTTGTGCTCCGTTCAGATGGAAATGAGGGTATGGCACAGACAGATGAGTGAGACAACAGGACATATTAGAGCTAAGCTCAATGATTTGAGCTTACTCGTAAGTTGAGAGCGGGTTAGCAATAACTAGGAACACTTAATCTCAAATCTCAAAATGTTCCAGATTTCGAGAACTACAACTTTTTGCGAGACGTAAATTTTACTTTAATTGCGAAAGTACAACGCCTCTAAATCACATACCTGCATCTAATAATGACACCATGTTTTGTTGCTATACCTACACTAAATCGCCGCAGAACCCGAGTTACGCGGTTACGCCGCCGAATGGGTCAATATAAGAATTTAAAGTTTCTTCTTGTTTAATTGCTGCTGTTCCATTTTTTTTTATTCAGTGCTGGACACCAAATTTTTGTTCTATTGAACCCTTTCATTTCAATCTCAGAATCATTTTTAGTTAACATAGCGGCAACGACAAAATTAGACGTCTTAAAATGGTGGGAGCACTCCTAAATCAATATCTTCGGTAGAAATCAACATTTTTTCAATATCTACTTTATTTTTAAGTAATATATGTACTCGTTTACGTAGAATCTCCAAAAAATCAGGAAAGATTTTTGAATGGAAAAACAAGTACCTATGTTTTCTTTGGAATTATAGGGAAAATGCTATACCGATCGGCCTGCGGTAAGTAACTAAGGGAATTTTTCTTGAAAAAAGAAAATGTACATAGTACATAATTGAAGTTATGTTCACTGCAAAAACTGTATTTTTCTACTTTCCTGATTAAATTTTATTTTCTTATCAGCTTATTGCAATTTCAATAAAAATGGAACAAATCGTTCCAATTTTTCGAATCTCATTTTCCATGTATTCCCCTGTCAGACACAATATACTGTGCCCCTGTTCTGTAACTATCGCCTTGGTGATAAACGGTGGAAAATGAAACGAAATTCTATGAATTTAATACGACTTCGCTCAGGTTCTCACTGTTTCTCGATCAAGGTTATCGATGCGATAGTTACAGAACAGGAGCACAGGAGCGGTAGTATCTATAAATGTGAAATAATTGAGTGTTCCTAGGTATTGTTACCCGCTCTCAACTTACAACTACAAGTACACAAAAGAAGTTTGACGTAAGCTCGAATCATTAAGCTTAGCTCTAATGTGTCTTGTTGTCTCACTCATCCTTCTGTGCCATACGCATTTCCATCTGTGGAGAAGAGAGAACCAGGGAACTTACACTGAATAGTGAACGGAGCACAGAACCGGTTTGTAGAGATTTGGTCGTTTCTTTGTCTGAATCAGTTTTGTCTTTTCTTTCTCATGGCCGGTCGGTTAAATTGTTCTGATGTGTTAAATTTTTGTGCAAAAACAAAAAATTAGTGAATAGCTCAGTTCTTTTAAGAAAATCAAAGTGTTAATCAGAAATAAAGTTGTAAATTATCTGTTTTCCTCGTGTTTTAAACTACTATTGGTTTTTTTTTTTAAATTTTCTTAAAAATGTGTTCCTTACAGTTCAGGTATTAAGTGAAACGTAAACAATATTTGTACTAATTTTGCTCCTGACTCTATACTTGTTACGCTTCTTCGTCATCTCCGCCTCGC
Source organism: Melanostoma scalare (assembly GCA_949752695.1). NCBI lineage: Eukaryota > Metazoa > Arthropoda > Insecta > Diptera > Syrphidae > Melanostoma > Melanostoma scalare. The sequence goes on along the minus strand of OX456986.1, from coordinate 7,625,510 downwards.
TAAACTGTCGGAATTTCGAACCATGTCGGAATATGAATTGATTTTAATACTTTTGAGTACAGAATACTCCACATCAAATAATGACAGGGTGAGTGAACAGTGAAGTAGTGATTTTTTAACTTGTTTTTTGATTTTTATTTACAGTAAGTGTTTTTATGCATTTCCTTTAATATTCTGTCAGTTTTTCATTTTATTTATTTTTTTTTGTCTAAAGATCATCACTGCATTTCCAAAAATTGAAAACTTAAATGCAAATCGAAATTTTTGCTGAATGGTTAGGGTTCTAGTCGTAAAACAAAATGCAGTGACACAGTTTGTTTCTTGTTCAAACACACTACTTATTGTCATCATAGCAAAAAATTGCCTAAAAGGTTTTAATTTCCCGTCCCCGTCGTGTTATGGCTGTGTAATTGATAGATAATGTAGCATCATAGAATTGAAAAAAATTTTGAAAACAGTTCGGTAATTTCCTTCCTGTTTCTGTCCTGTTTCCGTGGAAATATAGGAAGCAACCAATCCTGGACTAAACTATATTTAGGTTTAAAAAAAAGTAGGAGTCTATAGCGGACACTACTTGCAAACTTCCATTTTTACATGTCGTCAGTTGATACAACAACGAACCTCGTAAGTCAAAAAATTCAACACAAATATTATTTGTTCAAAAAAATTATGAAAATCAGAGCCACCTTTTGGTATTTGCAGTCTTCTCATGTTGTTCTGAACATTTCGTAGAAAACATAAAAGTTTAAAATATTTAACACACATACGAAATAGTGCTTTTCGGCATATTTTGTGACTTTTGCAAAACATACTTAAAGTAGCTTCCATTGAGGTCCTAAACTGGAACAGACGATAAAAAGTTCTTCTTTTTGATTCAAACGCAATTTTTTCAAAACGTGTTTGTTCCGATTTGGCTGCAGCCTAGCTCAGCAAGTTATTAGCCGATTTGAAAAAATGAAAAAAGGGATTTGTCATAATTGAATTCTCTTTCACTGAATGTAATTGTCCTTTAATATTACAAGAACAAGCATTGTTTTTTTTTTAAGAAAAAGAATAAAAATAATGATATCTACGGTGTTTTACTTCAAATTCGAGTAAAAACAAAATGCCCCCCCCCCCCCCTTACCTTATAAAATGAATAAATTCCATAGCAATCCCGCTTTATTTACGCGCGGCATATAAAAGACAAAATGGGAGCGTTGATTAGGTACGAGACTCAAAGCAAAAAATAGGCTGACTAAGCCTTTGCTCGGTTTTGACAAAGAAAATAACAACAATCGCCCTCACAGCGATTAGGACGTAACGGAACCGAACGAGAAGCCGAATCACTTTCATAAATAATTTTGTACTTAAACATTTTTTTATGCATCTTAAGATTGCATTCCCTACCCCGATGAAATATTTAATAGTGACATAAACAAGAAACTCAGGGCCTTTTTTTTAAAGCACTTTGAAATATCTGTGACCTTGTTGTTATCAAAGTGACACGCATTATCCACTTGAAACGCAATTATCATTTTTCGGTAATGACTCTCCATTAACTGTGAGTAACGAAGGAATAAATTGATGCTCTCTCGTTGTCGTTATCCCGATCCCGATGAGAGTCACATGAAAATAAAAGAAAAAAACCTTACCAAGAACAAAACGAGACCAAAGCAAACAAAAAGAATATCAGAATCAGAATATCCATCACCATGCGCAACATTTAAAATTTAACATCTTTTCCTTCGAACACCGAAGAGAGGACGCAAACACAACACACAAATCCAAAAAATGAACCTGTCCATGTCCAATCTATTGACTGTTCTACATTTACAGTGGCGCTAAAACAAATAGATTGTTACAGATTCCCGTGTTCTGCATTCTGTTGTATCATGTCTTCGATTTATTTCCTGTTTCAAGAAGTCTCCTCCGCTCTCCCACGCAAAATGAACCATGTTAAACGAACAGTGAACAGTGAACCACACAGAATGAGACACATGAGACATGAGACTTCCACAGACAGTCAGCACAGCAGCAACAACGAACAGCACACGCGTACGCAATGAAAATGCATCTTTCTATTGCCGCGGCCGGCAAACGGCAATCTGTTTGTGTCTGTCAGTTCCTCGTCAGACATGAGACACTGTAAATTCAGTTCTTCGTGAGCCTCCCGATGGAACGGTCGAATTCGGAGAAAATCGCGTGGCTTGTTGGATACGAATTTTCCGGTGTCATAAGAATAATAATAAATTAAAATCGTGTGAACTGTGAATAAAGCAGAGACCAAGTTGTTCTCACCCTCTACAAGTAGTAGTAGGTGGTTGTGTATTGTGTTCTTTGATTGCACGTCGCTGCGTTGTTTGTTGGAGTTTCTTATTTCATAACCGCGTTTTATTTTTCTCATATTATTTGCTTTTGTGTTGTGGATTGTGGTGGTGTCTAGAACGTCTGTCTCGCGATAAGGATATTAAAAAATAAAAACAAAAAGAATCCATTGCACGACAACGACGCGCGTGAAATTATGCGAGAGTGCAGTGCATTGGCGATTGGCGTGGTTCGGCGGTGCTTCGGGGAAGAAGATTCCCTTTGGGTTTTTATGAATTGTGCGGGGTATTTTCATTAAACGAATAGTTTTGTTTTGCTTCATTTCGGCGGGAAGTATTTTTTATTGTGATTGAATTAAAAAATCGAATGCCTTAGAACGCCACGACTTTACGCGAGTTTCATAACAAAAATACAAAACAAAGACACACAAGTGTAAAAATGTGAATTCTTTTTAATTGGATTTTATTGAAGGAGAAAAAGGTTAATTTAAAAGTGAAATATTTTATTGCATGTACACACGGGACACGGCACATGTGTGCCAAACGAGAGAGAGCCTATACGAGTCGAAACATTCTGTCGAAATTGATTTTGCTTATCGAACACGTACGAACGAAATCGTCTTGGATAACAACTGCAATTAATGAGGACTTTGCTGCTGGTTCACATGGATTACAAAATTTAATAGGCTGTTAGAAGGTAAGTTTATTGAACTCTTGATATAAAAAAAAAACTAAGAACAAGGGAATAGAAACTTTTGGTCCTATAAAAGTTTAGTTTGAGTGTTCGTTATAAACTGAACTCTGACAATAAGTCATTTTTTAGGACTTTGCTGTCCCTATATAAACTGGGATTGTACCTAATGGTATGCCATTTGCTTACCTATACTTTTATTCTTTCGTAAGTTTTATAGGTATTATGTAGACATCTCCCACAACTGACCATTTTCTTTCTAGAAAGCCTAAAATTGTAAGTTTTTTTTTAAAATTGTCTTGTGTGATTCAGATTTGACGATTGCTCCTAAGCGTTTATGAAGGTACCTAACTCCCAGCGTACCTACTTTGAAATTGTATTTTTTTCAGTAGTTAATCGAATTGTTGAGTCCTAGTCTGGCAATACCTACATCTTCTTCTAAATATCAAAAAGATAAAAAGGCTTTAAATTAACTCTGCAATTCAGCTTTTAAACTTAGGTGCAATACCTGGGCAGCATCTGCTTAATCGTATATGCGTAGTTTTTCCATTGATTCCTAAATACCTACTTATTTTTACCACTGTTGCTGACGTAGGTATAATTTAAGCGTTTTAAGTTTTTTGAATGGTGAAACCGAAAGAATTACATCTTGCACTATTGACTTCGTATTGTGGCTATACGTGGGAATTTATTCAAACCCAGAAAACCCCAAATGTGTCTCTGCGACGCACGCTCTTTGGGGGTTTCGCAAAACAAAAAGCTACCGCCTAATGCTGATCCTGTATAACAATTAAATTTTTGAACTTTACCCAGGGCTGTCAAAAATAAATAAACATAAGGTAATAAAAACATATGTAGTTTGTTTCACCCTGTAGAGTTGATAGACGCTTTGTGCTTATTCGGTTGTGGTTGAAATCAAGACAAATACCGCGCCGGAGCAAACACACCGATTATGATTGTGAAATAATTTTTTGAAAACTTTTTGGTGTTGTCTTTTGAAACTTTTTTGACTACAAAGAACTTTTATTGAGGTATAACGATTGATCAATTGATTGAAATGTGTAGGTAGACTTTGCTTGATTTTGGAAATAAGGGCTACAACCTTTTCTGTTTTCTGGCAACCTTCTCCAAACTCTGTTTTTGGCAAAGATAAACTCTGAAATTCCTTTATGCACGGGTACGGCAGTTGATATAGGTAGTTATTCAGAATATGCTTTGAACTTAGCTGATGTGGCATTTTTAAACGCAATCGATTTGAGTTATTTCAAAAACTTAAGTATCTACTTGAAGTAGAATCAAACAATTTAGAAATAGAACTCGACTTCGTTCACATTTCCACCGCGGGCACGTTTGCCGCGGACGATTCCTTGGATCGTTTTCTACGGACGGACGCTTGAACGGCATTGATATTTTTGACACTTTGACCAAACAGTTTTCTCAATCACACCACACCATCAGATAACTCGATATAATTTTACATAAAACTTGATAAAGTCGGTATACCTACTAAGGCGAGAATTACGACCAAAAATTGGAGTTGACGCTGTTAAAGTTGCGTTCTCCTAAATCCGATAGAAAATTTTGATAATTTGCAGACGTTAAGGCTGTGGCCCAATGACTCCGTCATGCGTTCGACTTCAGCGGCTAAAACTGACAACTCGATTAAAACACATGTACATATTCTTAAGTGGAATGGCCCATAAGCTACGTGCGTGATGTCCGTGGCGGCGTTGAAATTTAAAGATTTTTTATATCAACGCATTTAACGACTTTGATATTTGCTGTTCGTATTTTTGTTTTGTGGATAGACACACATGCTGCTCTGTGTAGTTAAACAAAATAGATTATTCTCAAAAACGCATTAACGCGACGGATTCATTGGGCCCTCCAAAATTTTCACTTTTTTCAAAGTTGAAGTTGTCAGTTAAACGCATCAAAGTGGAACGCATGACGGAGTCATTGGGCCATAGCCTTAACCATGAAGAAAATGTTGAGTTTACTGCATAAATTGACAATGACAGTTCAGATGATCAGTGAAAAAGTGGGTTCACAAATCGAAATTCAAAGTTCTCTAATCCTTTTTGGAAAACCATATGAACTGGGCCAGTAAATTTTTGAAAACTTGTGTCTAAAGATAACTATTGAAGCAAAAACGTTGCTTAAAAAACTTCTCCCGAAAAGTTTCGGAAGGAAGTTGTCATAAAGTTTATCTTTGTGATTTTCGGAATAAAAAAAATATCAGAAAATACAAATGTAAGGTTTTAAAATTGAAAATATGTATTCTGTCACGGACAATTAATGAGAAACGCATAAGAGATGGTTTTAGTTTATCACTCGATATTTTCCAAATCCAGTTTACGTCCAAGTCAGGAACACAAAACAGGATGGCAAACGGATCAGAGAATTTTTTTATTTGTAAAGAAAATGTTCAATGGAAAAATATTTTCGGTTGAAATTCGTGGCAGCAGATTGTTACGTTATACGTAACGTCAGCCACATTAGAACAAGTCGTTCCCATTATTTGTGCTTTATTTTTTTTTGTATTCAATTAACAGGCTAAGGCATGATTTCCTTTTTCATATACATATTCCACTGGAAGACTCACAAATTTTTTTTTTTTTTGTGCATTGTAAAAGGAAAACCAATTGGTATGGTAGTCTCTGGCTGCAAAGAGCCTGGCAATTGATATAATATTTTCCTTGTTCGCTTGAAATTCTCAAAAAATTCATGTTTCCATTTGTCTCAACTTTTCCTAATAGTTTTTCCTGATCGCTACTTGGCCTCTTATAGTGGAATATATGGAAAAATGGAACCCAATTGCCGCAAACCTGGGGCCGAGTTACCACTCACGTGATCGAGTAATTCGTGACTGAATTCTCACGTTATCGAGCACTTTAGTACCACAATTTGACATTGTTTCATCAGTATTTGAACAAGTTTAAGTCGATAAGTGAACAGCAGACTGATGTCCTGCAATAAAGAGTGAATTTCGATAGAAAAATAGCATTTACTCACTCGATCACTGATGCAGTAATTCGACTCCTGAACTCATTCCGTTAATTCGTTCTCAAGATATCGCACCAATAGCCCTGTTCAAACTGTACAATAAGTTGGACAGACTTCGTTTGATGAATGTTGGATGGTCTGATGTAGTTTGCGTTCACACTTATCAAGCTTGTCGTCCAACTTTATGCCACATACCCTTCCACTCCATCCAACTTCTAGATTTTCAAAAATTTTTTAAAACCATCCAACAAGTTGGACAAGCGGTCGTCTGAAGGGTTCACACTATCAAGCATTGGTCGTTCAAATCCATGTCTGTCCAACTAATTGTACAGTGTGAACAGGGCTAATTTTTTTTTTTTTATAATTAACGCGCACATCAAGGGGTTATAACTACCCTTATAATGTTGTAAAAACACAGTGCGAGCATTTAGGAAAATAGGACAGGATTTGAAAGGAATAAAACGATTTTACTCACGCACATTTTTTGGATGCTCAACTCAACAAAAAATAGTCAGAAATGCTTCCAAAGACCTCGAAATTTCAAGATCTGATGAAAATTGCCAGTTTGCAAACCGGACTACCGAAAGCATCATAAAAAAATGACTTTATAGGGTTGAGCAACAGAGCGAGGAGCCCGCGGGCCTAGCGCATTTCTTACAACCCATGTGAGGGAATGGAGGGGACCTACAATTTTCTGCCGGTTCCCAACGCCTAATTGAGAAAGCGCTTTTCATGGCAATGAATTTATTAAGGGAGGACTTGCCAATTCCTCGCGAAAGGCGATACCCGTGGAAAAACATTTTTGCCTCTGCTTGGATTCGAACCTCGAACCTCTGGGTTAGCAGGTGGACATGCTAACCATTACGCCACGGGTGCCACTAAAAAAATGACTTTGGCTCCCAGAAATTCAGTTCAGTCGCATAGCTGTCGATAACAGCTTCCTATTGCAATGCTGTTTCAAATTTATTCAAGACTCACATTCTTTGCATACCAATCTACGAAATTGATAGAACGGCCTAGGAACAAATATTAAATTATCTATTGACACGTCTCCACTAAAACCATAAAATCTTTCAATACCTGTCTTTTTTTATCAAAACTCAAATTGGTTGAGTGATGATACCTACCTACTTACATATTTTTTCTAAACCAACTCCATAATCGTAACAATTTGTTTCCATTTGAAAATTGCCGCCAGATTTATTTAATCATTCAATAGGTACGACTAAAGCAAGGCGGACTCTGTGATCTTTTTGTTATTTTTACCGTTTTAATAATCACACTACGCGCCGTTATTTTATTTTATCAATTCCCTGGGCACACAAAAGAAGCCAATTTGTGCTCACCGCAACATGTCATTAAATTTTATATGCACGTCCATTATTATCCGCCGGACCTTAATGCCCAACCACTCCACACTACAAACCAGAAACCACCAGCGAGCACTCTTGGTTGGAATCCAAATCCACATTTCGTGATCAATCCAATCAAAACCAAGCAAATGGCGATGACTCTTCAATAAGGAAAATCATTCTTTCTGTTCTTTAATCATTTTATACATACTCGTATTATTGACGACGTAATCGTGTTCATTATGCGTGCTGCTTGGATGATCACTGTGAAAAAGAAACCATAAAACGCATTCAAATTCAATAGACCTCCCAAAACTCGAAAAGATACAAATGTGACAGCAGTAGCCGGCGCTATAGACGCCTTTTTTTAAAAGACTCATAGCATCCATAATCCATTAGCGTTAAATTATTCAGTAAAAATTTTTAAATTTTCCCTTTTGATATATCAAATGAATTCAAAATAATTAATCAAATATCCAAAAATAAAAAAATATGGTGATTTGTGGGATCATAATACACACAAAATAAATCATGAGGTTAACAAAGAAATAGACAACAACATAGACCCTTCCACACTGACCATAACAATAAATCGAAAACAACACGATAAGGTTGGTGAGATGAATTGTTGTGTTAGCAGCTAGGCTAGAATCACAGTTTCACTTTTAATTTAAACTCGTTTTGGCACGAGTTTTAGCTCCTTCATGACATAGGTTCAACGTTCAACATAACAAATGAGAAGAAAACATCTTGTAGATGAAGACAGATGAAAGAGATATAAATTAAAACATAACAAGGGAAGAAGACCGAACGAAAACAATGCGCTTTGTCTTCGGCGACAGTGTGTCTAACAAGAAAGTCAACGATTTAAATTGGGTGTGACGAGCTTAGTATTTTGATTGGGTGGGATTTGTTTTATTCAATAGTTCCTTGGTTTACCATAGCCGTGTTTTATTGGGAATTTCTGTATTGACTTCACTTGAAAGTCTCAATAAAACGCTTTTATGGCTATATTCACTTACCAGATTCACTTTAACATAAACTCCATTTACCAACCATCCCTGTTGTTCACTTCTGCAAGTGAGTTATTTTTGTCCACTTACGCTATTCACTTTAGAGTTGTTGTTTTTGCATGGGCGATGTTTTGCGATGTTTTGCTGAAGTGAATATAAATTTCCAATAAAACACGTCTCATATTGCGATAAAATAGAGAAACGTAGCTACACTCAGCAGAAAATTATTTTGCAGAGTGAAGTCAGCAGTTAAAGTCATCACTGGGTTTAAATGGCAGTGACGAAAAATCGTAACGCCGGAAATGGAAAGAAGAAGAAGAAGAAGACGAAAAAAATAAGGAAAAGGGAGTAGTGAGTAAATCAAGCCGAATGTTCCTTTGAATTCCTTACATGCCCGTGAAGCCAGAAAAGCCTTGACAAGTATTTCAATGAAAGTGTACTTTTTCGGGAACATTGTCTTTGGTGTAGTGGCCGTGCGTGGCGTGATGGTTAGCATGTCTGCCTGTCAACCAACAGAGGCAAAAATATTTTTCCACGGATATCACCCTTCGCAAGGAATTGGAAAGTCCTTAATAAATCCAATGCCATGAAAAGCACTTTTTCGATTAGCCGTTCGGAACCGACAAAAAATTGTAGGTCCTGTTCTCTCTATTCACTCACAAAGCATATGGTTGAGAGAAATGCGCTAGACCCTGGGGCTCCTCGCTCTGTTGCGCCACCCTATTTATTTATGTTATTGTCTTCGGTAGATCTTTAATGTCAATATCCATTAGTTTCCAAAAATATTTTTGCAAGAACTGTGGCGTTCAGTCAACCTCGGCAGGGAACATTTTACTCGAATGGTCAGGGAAGATGGAAACTAAAGAACACTCTCAAGCAGTTTTTTACTTAGGGGTTGTTTTTGGTTAAAAAGACCAATAGAATTCCTCTCATTTTAGAAGAAGCACTCATATTAGGTAAAAAAAATGTGGCAACAGTTGAAGTATTAAAAACAAATATGGCTGCATTTTGAAAGGCTTAAATTTGATTTGATGGGTTTTCAGGTCTCAACTAACGTTAAAGTAGGAAGTGCTTTGGTGATGGTGGTCATATGACTCTTTGCAGAATTTCATAAATCCAACGTTTTAAATAAGTCTAAAGCTTTTACCTCAAAAAACAAAAAGCGCTTCCTTCTTTCCCCACAGACTGTTTCCGATTGCTCAAAGGCATTTCCGACGGACAAAAATAAAATAAAATAAAAATATTCTGCGTGCACTCGCATGAAATCAGAAATTTTATCTCAACAAATACCATTCCAACAACAAATCCACCCAGTCCCAGTCGCATATTCCAATGTAGGTACATATAGAATCCTCGTGCTTCCCGTCACCATGCCTCCGTTAAATTATGTTAATGATGCGATGTGAGATTCTGCGGATTCCCTGTACATATATCCAGCAACTCAAGAACCTCTCCCGCCGCCTCGGGTTTACCTCAATGAAAGCGAGATGTGTGCTCGGGACACGATTCTGAACAACATAAATTAGTGCACAATCAATTAGCTGCGACATGGGTCTAGACTCTAGACCCCTTCTTGGCTTTGTTTTGGTAAGGAAAGAGAGGTGCACTATGTGTGTGACTTCATATAGGGCGCGATTGTGTAGATATCGAAGTGAACAACAACATAAAAAATAGGTGCTATCTCCAGCTGCTTCTGTTCGTACCTATATTTTGGAATGTATGAATGGTTTCTCCTTTGGCTGACCGCATTGATGGCTTGACCCGTTGCCGTTGTTTTTCACAATGGGATTTTCTTATTTTTCATCTAAAAGGAGGTCGGGTTGTCCTTTTGACCAAGCCACGAGCCCTAATAGGACGCGCATATGCGGACAACCGGTCGGTAGGAGACTGACTCTCCATTTTCGATATGAACCTTGATTCTTGTTACACGAAACAGAGGCACTGACTATAGTGGGACCATGTGTTTTGTGTTGAGAGTACTCCAACATAACTTTTCAATTCAAGTCTTTTTTTCTTTCCGTTTGTTTCCGAGTCCTTTTATTTTTTCATCTTTATCTTCTTTCGTTACTAACTCAGGCCACACAAAAAAAAAAATAAAATAAGTAAAGATGGACATGAACTACAATGCTCCTGCAATTTTGCTACTGACGTACTGACTGCTTCTGTTGTTAGATACTTCCTTTCTGGCGTATGTCTGGTGCTCCTGGAATCGGTACTCAACCGAAAAATTCAGTGCATGGTTGGTTCATAGATTTGTAAGGAGCGAGAGAAGACAGACGACTTCTGGAGGAAGAAGAAAAAAAAACTTCAAATTTATTTGATCGAAGTTTTGTGTTTAATTTTTTGTTTTTCTTATTTTTGAGACTTTTTGCCTTTCCTGGAAGAAAATTGAAATTTTTTAATAGATTCTCTTTGAAGTTTTTTTTGATTTTTTGATGCGGGTGCACTTCGTACACACATATGTACGTGCATGTATTTTATATGATCTGGTGGAGGTGTGAGGAGAATTTATGGCAGCAGATGCGTGTTATTTGGAATTTATTGATATTTTATGCATCCTTAAGAGCGATGATTTGAAAAATTCTTAGTCTTGAAGTGTGTGCTTAAGGATGCATTTGCATTGGGGTTTTGTGTTTGAATAAATCTTTTCTTTTAAAAACAGGGTACTTTTAACGGTAGGAAGTTAAGGAAAATCGAAAGAAAGTTTGTCGAATTTTCAAGCATTGAAAAGCAATCAAAGTTGAGTTAGAACTATTTTTGTAAAACAGGAAGCTTTAGTTATTTTTTACTTAAACAAATAGGAGGAGGAATTTCTTCAAAAGAAAAACTCTTGAAAATCTAAAATTGTCTAAAAAGTTTCTTATTGACTAGTCATGGGCGGAACGTTTTAATAATTGTGCAGTTGCGCTAGTCTGACGAATACATTATGTTTAAGGTTTTTTTTTTTCTCAGAGCAGAGGCCCTACAAACTCAAAATGAAATGAAGCACGTAAAAAAAACCTTTCATTGTCATGGTGTTCTTTTAACGTTCTGACTGCAAATATATCGGCAATTGTCAAATTGACAGTGACTAGAAAGAGTGTTGCCAGTTTAAAAGCAAACCCTTAAAAACTTTTTTACTATAGATGCAAGAGGTCTAGTTTTTGTTTTGTCTACTTTTGGAGAATTGCTTCCATACTTCCCCGTGTGGCAGACTCCCAAAACTTCCAACTTCCATCGTCCTTGCCACTTCTGCTGTGTAACCGCTTTCGTTTCCGTGTTCGCCGCTTCCATATATCTTCTTTGTGTTGCGAGGAGATCAATTGATACGAATTTGCAACTACAAGAACTGCTGGCTCAGACCATATGCAGTACGCGCTCGCTATTCGCAAAGCACTTTCCTGTTATAGTGCTTCCTGTTTTAGTGCTTCAGCTCAAGTCTCGTTTCCGTCCAGTAGAATTGAGTGTGTTTTTGCCAGAAGAAATCTCCATTTGCTCGCGGATGGTCCAACTACATGGGGGCTGTAGTTAAGACCTAACTATACATATATATACAGCAATTGGGAACATTGGTTGAAACGTGATTTCTTTTGTCTTTTGACATCGGCATACTTAAGTTCAGTTTGTTAAATAGCCTGGTCAAACAGTTTGCTGGTACCATAGGTATGCAAAACTTTTTTTATGAGCGATCAGAGCTTCAATTCTCACCATTAATCATGCTGTTCTGCTGTCCTAGAATCTAGAACTAGTGATTGAAACATTTAAATTTCGAATTAGGCAAGGTGCGATGAATATGAGAATACAATGCTGCTACTTGTCCAATTTTAGTGGTGTCAACGGATTAATGGTTGGCATGTCGTCTGCTTGTTGCATGGGAGTTTGAGGTTCGAATCTATGAAACATCCAATTGCTTTTTCACGTGTATCGCCTTTAGACGAGGAATAAGAAACACCTCCGATAGTAATAACACTGACTTGAAAAGGGCTTTATCACATAGCCGTTCGCACTTGGTAAAAATTTTTATGTTCCCTCCATTCCTCACATAAGGTATTATCGATAGAAATGTGGTGTAGAACCAAAGCTCTGTTTTGCACCCGTATGTACTTATTTGTCACTTATCCGATTTTGCATCATACACGCTTCAAGCTTCAGAGCAAAACGGTCATTACTTCGGTTTGAAACTGAAAATATTAGAAACTTTCACTCAACCTACATTCAAGAGGTTTCTCTTTTAGTTCTGAACAGATCACTAAAATAAGTCTGAATACCACGAACGTATCAATTTGGCTGAGTTGTTCAGTTTCTAGCTCAGTTACCACGTTCGTAACAATTTGAGCACATCAAGTGCGCTGCTGAAGTGTTCCGAAAGAAAATGAAATAGAGCTCGAGCGTTAAGGAGTTTAGCTGAAGTGCAGAAGAATTAATCATACATTTTTGGCGACTGTGTTCACTTTTCGAAGATTAAAAAAGAAAAACTTATGGCGATGTTCGTTGCTAGATGTACTCAGTCACCCCCAACTTAAGGACAGAAAATACAAAGGAACTTTATGCTTGCCACAAGCTGTTGCATTGGTTCCTTTCAGTTCAGGAACCCTATCAGGCTTGGAAACCTGGATTATTGAGCTTCCTCATTTTTATTGATAGGCTGATACTACTTCTTCCGAGACACTGACAAACCATCTATGTAGGTATATGATTAAATTAGGCAGAGCATCAATATTTTCCTTCAAAATAAAATACTCTCTATTGTAAACCGTGGTACCCGTGGCGTGATGGTTAGCATGTCTGCTGTTAACCCAGAGGTTCGGGGTTTCAAACCCAACAGAAGCAAAACATTTTTTCCACGGGTATCGGCTTTCGCGAGTCCTCCGGTAGTAATTTCATTGCCATGAAAAGCACTTTCTCGATTAGCCGTTCGGAACCGACCGAAAATTTTAGGTCCCCTCCGTTTCCTCCCAAGGCATGGTTGTGAGAAATGCGCTAGGCCGTGGGGCTCCTCGCTCTGTTGCGCTACCATTTTTACTGTCTATGTCTAAAATCAAACCTTGTTTTCTTGATGACTTATGGGTGTGGAATACTTTTTATTTGCTAAGGAAGAAGGGCTGAAGAATATCGAAGAGGATGTATATAATGCATTTAGTTTTTGTATATATTGAAGTTTATTTTTAAGTTAAGTATTCTAACTTCAACACCCTGTACAGCATGACTATTCCACATTTTATTACTCTTCGGTGTCTAAGCAAACACTAACTCTGAAACCTAAGTGATCTTATAAATACATACCTATGGCATGACGTTATATTTAACAACATAAAACTCATGCTGCACCCCATCTCGGTACGCATCATAAACCAAAAAATCATTTTATTACCCACTCAAGAACATTCCCTTTTCCAATCCCATTAAAGTGAAACTATTACCACTTCTTGCAACTTATTGCAACATGAAAAAAGACGAAGAAAGAAACATTACATTGCTTCCCACTAACAAAAACACATATAAACACTTCCTTCTTATCTAAACAAGAAATCGATTCAATTTGTCTCATTATCGAACTGTAAACGAGTGTTTAGTGTGTAGCGCATAAATATCTATCTGCCCAGCCTACACCTCGAATATGGAATGGGCTAGTAAAAATTCCACAATTCCACCTTATCTCTCTACCTACCTCTAAGAGATATGTTCCCCAGTTAAGGGTGAATGATATATTTCTCTTGGTTACATATCTTCCTAAGAAAGCCATAAAAATAAGCCATAACCACACATTGTTGCGCGTGTCATGCTTCCTCAAACACATCCACTCGTCAATCATTCAGTCACAGAAATGTCGGAAGAAGCATCTAATAAAATAAGGAAGACTCCATCTGAGAGACAGAATCTGTTCATTGGATCAACAAACAGAAGTCAGCACAGCACCCTTTTCCATTTGCTCCAAAATAGGCCTGTTTCTGGTTTTCGTTATACTGCAGTGGTTTGGGTTTTCCTTTAGGTATTCCATCATCATCCCACATTTTGGTATAAGGAATTTACGTTAATTCTATGGAATATTTGTTGTGATTTGTCTTAAAAGAATCGTATCACACGGGATTACGACAACAAATGGCATTGCCCATCTATCAGCTTAGATCTTGATTCCGACGAAGATAAATGCCCAAGTTTGTCGGAGTCACTTGCTCATAAAAGTGATGTTCAATTTTGATTCGTGTTCGGTTTTTGGAGTTGTGTTTCGGCATTACATGTGTCGTCATCATCATTAGGTTTTTCTATTTATAGACCTTGGTGGTGGATGGCATATTCGACAGCCATTTTGGTCTGCTTTACCTCGTCGATGCAGTGTTGGTATTCATTTTATTGTATAGATACCTAGAGCTATTGTTCCTTGCTAACCACTTTCTTTTAAGTTAGTTTTGTATACACATAGCTTCCTATTGAATACGAATTTAGCTAAAGATCATCGGTTTCCTCTTTGTCTTTAACCTTGAAACCCTGTTTATCCACACAGTAGTATGAATACCATGGTATTAGCATTTGCACCTTGCATATGCGCAGTAAAAAAGGAACTGACAGCGCTGATGTTTACTAAGTTTTCAACTCAAAATTGAGTACATTTCAACAAATGGTTCCTTAGTTGCTTTCGAAGGCACAAGTTACTTTTGCTTCGTTTGAGAAAAATGTAAACATGGCTCTGCCCTTTCCGCCTTACAAAACCAAACTTCACTACCTACCTTTGTACAGCGATGTTGGTCCCCTAGTACTGCTATAAAATCAAAATAAACTTAGAAATGGGTCATAGGTAACACTGGCAGGTTTTAAAAACCTAGTAGAAGTGGTTTTTCATGAAACCGATACTCGTAGTCTCATTTGAAGATAAACTAAAAGCCTCTTTTGTTATTGAAGCTTTTCCTCGACACAAAAATCCCTTGAAGTCATTCATTTGAATTAGAATCACAAAAGTTGCTCCATAGCTGATTGCAGTGCAATTCCAGGAATAGATCCAAAAACTACATCAGACAAACATCTGTTAGCTACATGTTGTTGTTCGGTGAAGTAAAGTTGTAAACAAATCGCACGTGTGCCTGGAGGAGGATCCCGAAAGTCATTTGCAGGGTTTTAGAAAACTAAACGTTTTACTATAACACCCTATAGCTATTTCAATGTGCCTATGACGATGACGACTGGCCAAGTCAAGTCAATTAGTGCGTGCTGCTGGTGCTTCATTCTGATGGAAGTAAATGCGGAACAAATTTACTTGTTGTAGGTTCGTCTTGTGCATTTTGAAATTTATTTACTTTGTGTGTGGTTGGTTTTTCCAGAGGCGAACCTCTTTGATGTTTTTCCAAAAAAACAAGAGCTTCTATCTCTAATTTCTTTCCTTTTCGTTTTTTGTTTTTGTTATGTTGGGATGCTTTTTGTTTCTACATATGAAAAAAGCAATTGCAGATGTGGAAAAAATTGTGTAATTTCGGAACCTAGAGGGAAGACGTATAGAAAGCAGCATAGTATGTACCTTGGTATTTGTATAGCTTTTGGCAGTTTCAATTTCCAGGAAATTGTTTTCAGTCTCGGTTTTTTTTATTCATTTTTTTTATTCGTTTCAAGCATGTGGAAGGAGAGATTCTTTTCTTTATATTTCTTCGTCCTTTATGTGCTGGCAAGAGAGACTTAATTTAATATCCTTTTATGAAATGTAGGAAACAATACGCCACGAGCTAAATACAGACTTATTTTTGTTTTTGCCGTTCAAATCTTCAAATGAGTTCCGTGTTTTGGTCTCGGTATTGTTTCGTTTCAAGGTCTACAGTTGTACATTTTTTTATTCTCGGGAATGAAGAGTATTTTGATATTCAAAACATGCAGGGGGTTCAATGTCTCGGTGGGGGCATAGCGAATTAATACGTTTTCACGAAAGAGACAAATGATGACTGGTGTGCAACCTGCGGTTCGATGATAAGATCTTGAAAGCATCTATCTGCCTCTGGAGAGTGGACATTTAAATTCTAAACACAATTGCCATGGACAAGTATTTATTTGTGTGCCTTCTTGTTGGCAACGTACAGGTACGGGTTGGTAGAGGTACGTAGGTACATATTGTGTTTGGCTGCCCTTGTGCTTCTGGATATTTATTGTTACGTGAGTGTAGTTTGTTTTGGATTTGATTTTTATTGTTGTATTTAATGTCAACTTGGAGATTGTCTCATGGAAGTAATGAAAAAAAAGGAGGACAGTTGTTGAGAAATTGCAGGTGGGCATTTATTTTGTATGTAGTTTCTTGTTTGTTCGGCTATGTTTTAAGTCAGGCAAACAAAAGAAATCCAAAAATTAAAAGCAAACAATGATACCAACTTTATTTATAAAAAAAAAGAATAAAATTGGGATCATTCTTGCAGTAGAAATCGCTGAACAGACCAACCGTGACTTATGGGATCATGGAGATAGCAAAGCCTAGTAAGGATGAAATAGGGGGACAGAAAATCAACAGTCAGAATCTCTTGTATACATCCAACTGGCTTCCAATTGATTTATTATGTTTTCGTAAAGTCAACTTCAAGAATGGGTTGCCTTGAATTGAAGCTTATTAAGAAGGCTGTAGACTTTCACAAAGCAAAGTATAGGTAAATAAAGAGCTTGCTATTGTTCGATATTGAGACATTTTAGGGCAGAATATATGCGATCTCAAGAGCCTTTCATTCTAGGATTCCACACTCTCTGAGTTGCTTGAAAGGAGCTTCTGCCAAAAGAGGTGTGAGTATAGATGCACTGTTCGTAGAGGAGTCCTTTTTCTGTTCTTTGGGATTCAGCGGCAAATGAGCTGTTAAAACTCGTGGGAAAAAATGAATGTTATGTTCTTGTTTATACAGGAACACTGCCCATCTCAGCTGACTTGGAGAATTTTAGCATACTAGTTTCTATATGTAGATACAAACTCTTGAGCAAGAAGCAAATAAAATACGTAAAACTTTTTGGCATTCGCATGAATTGGGCTGAATAGCATCCGCTAAAATTGTAGCATTTACGCCCCGCTTTAATGCTGTTTTATGAAACGGCCATTTTATAGATCTATACATGTTTTGGCCCCAAACAGTTGGAAAAACTTTTTTAGATGACGGAACGCCTAAACAGTGTGCTACAAAGACCAAAGTTGCATGAAAGCGTAGCCTGTAAATAAAGCTTCAATTTGCCTGTCTACACTACCTTGCTAATGGTACCCGTGGGCATGGCGCGATGGTTAGCATGTCCGGGCTGTTAACCAACCCAGAGGTTCGTGGTTCGAATCCCAACTTAGCATTTCCTTATGGCTGATTCACAATGCAACATTAACTCGGGAATGAGCTTGGAACGTCTAGTGCCAGCATTCTTACGAATTTATATTGCAAGCAATTTGTGTTTGGCTTGATAAGGTTAATAGAATTTTTTATGTCTCCAAGGTAAGCAGCGAAAGAAAGCACAACTTTTTGATTAGTCAAGTGATCTTATAAAGTGTTAACCCCTTAGCGCTGGTGGGGAAAATCTTAGGTTATACGTTGAACTATATCTACAAAGTGTTATTTTTAAGACGGGTATCGTTCAAAATCTAGGTACTATAAAAACCTATCTAACATCAAAAAGCTACCAAAATTTACACAATAATAAAATAACCATCCTTAAATTGCTGAGAGTGAAACTGCAGACTTTTAACATCACAATCATCGATAGACGATTGCACGATATTCGTCTTAACAGTAATGGCGGGAGTTTTTTCTTTCAGTGTACCAGTTACATTACATGAGCCATGAAGTGTAAATGGAATTGAAACTACCTTATTTTCATTTAAAAAAAAAAAAAATTTAAGGTTGTAAAATTGGGGAGTGCAGCCGCAAGCGGAATCTCGAGGATCCACTGTGCTGGATGAGGGCGTAGAGGAGAGGGATGGTTTGTGACTGGATTATTGGAGTTGGGAACCTCCACTGAATTATTTGGAGCCCTGAATGAATTTAAGGATGTTGTTTAGTGGGAGGTTAGAGATGTTGGCCAGATTGTCGAAGAAGTGTTCTCCGAGGGTTTTTTCCTAATGTGGGCCAAGCTATAGCGCTATAGGTCACTCACAGAGAAAGTGGAATTATCCCTCCTTTGCCTCTAAGTCGGATGTGCTATAATACCTATTCTCATCATGTGGGTTGCCAATGAGTTGTGATCCGTCAGAATGTCAATTAACAGAGAAAGTCAAGAGCTGACGCAAAAATTCTGTTTTTTCTTGGAAATATCTGGCCAGAACTTTCTGGAAACCCGACATGTTTCTAAAGATGACCACCTGTCATTTGCGGTTTTCAAAAAATTTTGTTGGACTCTGATTTTTCTTGTTCTAGTGGCTTGAGAACTGAGGTGTTCGTTTCACTGGATTCGATTGCTGATCCGATTTTAACCTCTTACCCGCCATTTTGTTTCCTGTTATGTCACGATGTCTTGGAACCCAAGTTAAATTTACGATATTCGTTGAGCTGAGCAGTCTTATAGATTGCTCTGCGACAGCTTTCTACGAATTTGAATTTTGTGACAATAGATGAGACTGATGTAATGGCCGCCTGGCTGTTTTTGAAGATGTAAATATTTTTGATTATCAAGTTTTGCGTAGCCAGGTGTTTTGCAGCTTCACAGACCGCCAGTACACTGCAAAAGCCGGGGAGCTTTATTGATCTGTTCATAGTTGGATAAATTGAGAAGATGCCTGACCCACAAGGTACAAGTAACTCAATTGTACTTCTCTGTCTCAAAATTTACAAACAATCATGTTTTTTGATGTTGTCTGCGTTTGTACTGTTGATGTTTTTATGTTCAAAAACAAAGGAATGCCTAAACTTATTTCCAAAGCAAAAAGAAACAGGTATTCCCAACCTTGACAATATTGTGTTTGCGGAAATAACGTTCGCTCGTTAAGAATTAAGTCACCATATTACGTGCAAGTGCATCGTTTTCAACGATCGACAATAGCGCGACACACGCCCAGTCATTTATTGTAATCCACCCCATTTTCAATACCTACTCTATTCTAAGACATCCTTAGCACGACTATCGATTTCAGTTCATTTATCACTCTCTCCACTAAGGACCATTTTCTATTCTTTCAATTCAATTAGCAATCCTCATTAATCACTCATGCCTCTTTTCCATTCTTGTGCACTCTCACTTTCTAGAAAATATTTTCTTCTCTCCCAACGCCCCATCCCATTATCCGACGTCAATAAAAAGAAACAAATTGAAACTTTTTCAAAATGTCATACATTTAAAGTAGTCAATGCCGTTAAATAAAAAACATGACGAAGAAAAAACAAAGAAAAGAAGAAAAACACTAGAATATCGCCCTCATAACATCCCTTACTGAATTACACTTTATGGGAACAAGTAGGTACATACTTTATACTTCTCCGTCTCCGCCCTCGCTTTCAATTTCCACACAGTTAATTATCCCGTCTTCCTGTCACATTTCAAACCCAAACCCCAATAAAAAAAAAAGAAAACATCTTCATTGCATCGTGTGGTGTAAAGGTATTTACACACGAGCATAAGTAAACAAAACACAAAAAGATACATTTGCACTTGGGAAGAAGATACAAGTGGAAAAACTCACTCACGTATTAGAGACAATGCCAAAGGTCAACGTCATGTGTAAGTGCTGCCCATTCATTCTCTCAATTGAGGGACTCATAAATTCTAAATGAACTACAAGCAGATGAGAATTTTAATGACGCGACTTCTCAAGAGACAAAAACAGAAAAAGAACGAGTAACATAAAGATGTACACAAAAAGATACCTACTGTAGATCTAGATCCCATTGAAGAGATTCTTTTCATACTATAAAGCCACTCGTAACTCTACACAGGATAATTTAAAATAGTCATATAGGGACATAAAAATGCTTCCGCAGCTACGCATGTACCTACTCAATCTAATTTACAACGGGATGTGTGACGGCAAAATTGCTACCGTCTCGTCGTCTCTTGGAAAAACAAATTTTATAGAGCGACTCCATTCAAATAATTTGTTTTGAATGTCTTTATAACTCAGTATAACTATCTTTTTGACTATTTTAACTAGCTATGGAGCATGCAAACAATTTATTGGAAAATCTACAGATTTTTGGCAACGCTATTTTGCGTTTTCTTACAAAACTGACAGTAGAATCGAAAGGGCTGTCCTCCGCGATAAAGTCTTTATAAAAATCTAGCATCTGTTTCTGTAAGAAATAAAAAATTGATGAAGTTCGTTGTTATGGAATCCACTGGCGCGGCGGCGTTGAAGATATAGCTTCATTTGATTTATGACTTACTTTTGTAAATAGCTAGTTCGACTTTTAATTGGTCTCAACACAAGTTGCAATGTTCAACTTCAGAGCAGGGTGCACCATCAGTTCTTATGAACTCGGCTATGAATAGTTCGTGATGGGGAGTTTTGTATATTGGGGGGAAGGGGCCTCGTTGAAACAAATCTGGAAGAGATTTATTACTTCGTAGAAGAATTGGTGTGGGGTTAAACGGATGCAGCAGCTAACTCGTGCCCTATATTTCAATTTCTGTGAAGCTAAATAGCTTTTGAAAATAATATTGTTTAGGGTGATTTTTATAAATGATTGTTTCATGTGTCACTGTGGGATGTGTCTGTCGGATAGCTTAACGTTTGACAGTTTGACAAAGTTATGTTGAGCTTTGGAATGACAGGAGGGATTATAAGGGCAGTTAAAGGTATGGCTGAATAAATCTTGGCAGCTGATGAAATGCATTTGCATAATAATTTATTCTATAAGTTTTGAACTATCAACGCGGACACAGATGGAGAAGCATTGGAATGTTATGAAATCTTTCTGGCTAGCACTTATTTATCGTTTTTGTTATCGTATTTGCTTTCTTTTGATTTTATTGTGAAGCAATTTACTACCCTGGGAACATTTTCAATTTGGCAACTGACATATTTTTATAATCTGTGAAGTGCATGTAGAAGCAAGAGTCAGTAGTAAAACATTTTTCAGCCTCTTTCAACAGAGATTCTTCAATAATTTAAAAGATCTATATAGGGAGACTATAATATAAATCGCGCCATCTCCATATCTAAACCTAGAAAATTAGTCAAGTAGTTAAACTCTTAACTTAACTTATTGGATAACGTACAGCCTAGGTCACTCCTCGTTGCTATGAGGAGAAGGTAAGATACTCCTCCCTAATGAAGGCGACTGATTGACAGACGGCTGGTGTTCCTTTATATTACAGTCAAAAAATGGTATGTGCCCCAGTGTAATCGTATTTTTTCAGCTTTTACTATAATCGTCTTACATTAGTGTTGGCCTCTGAAATCTTACTTTTCAAAAGGGGACCATAATAGCTACACGTATAAAGGACCAAATTGTCTGCATGGCAATGCTTTTAAAAGTTCGGGTGCAACTCATTTGTTCATATTTCGTATTATTATTATTATTATTATTATTTATTTCATCAAGCAGATATATACACATTAAATATATATAAGCTTACAGACTAATGATTCCTAATTATTTAAGACAGAAAAAGAAGAGAAAGAATAGTAAAAATAATAATAAATAAGAAAAAAATAACCAAAATTATTAATATTTTAACGAATTAAGCTATAAAATTCAAGCATTAAGCCACCAGGTTACGTATTTAATAATAATAATAAGCAATTTTTAAAGGAATCACGACTCTGATGGAAAAAAAAATCAACATGAATACATATTTTATTAGCTTCTCGAATACATCGGGTTAGGGGTTCATTCAAACCATAATTAACGCGATGATGAGGCTCATTAAAAAGAAATCGAGGCCGTAACTGTCTTGACGGAGCATATATTTCTACCAGAGACAATAGTAAAGGACAATTAATATGGCAAGTGACAATATCGCGCAAGAACATCACGGAAAAATATTTACGACGTGCGACTAAGGGTTGAAGACCAAGAAGTTGACACCTTGTATTATAACTAGGAATAGGGATATTCCAGTTCAAACGACCAATAGCAACTCTAGAGAATTTCTTCTGAATGTTCTCAATTCTATTTGATTGAACTTGATTAAAAGGATCCCAAATTACGCAACAGTACTCCAACGAAGACCTAACATAGGCATAGAAAAGAGACCTTAGAGTATAGGGATCTTTAAACTCTTTCGAATTACGAAAAATAAATCCTAACATCGAATTAGCTTTGTTAACTACAAAGTCAATGTGAGGCTTGAAACTTAACTGTTGATCAAAAAAGATCTTTCTTAACATTTATTACTATGAGGTCAGTACGATCAATTGAGTAATTAAAGACAATAGGTGAGAGACCCCTAGTAAAAGTTAATGATTGACACTTAGATACGTTTAAGAAGAGTTGGTTAGTAGAGCACCATTCAGATAAGCATTGGAGGTCGCTTTGGAGTAAAACACAATCGTTAGTAGATTTTATACAATGAAATATTTTTATGTCGTCGGCAA
Organism: Melanostoma scalare; assembly: GCA_949752695.1. Taxonomy (NCBI): domain Eukaryota; kingdom Metazoa; phylum Arthropoda; class Insecta; order Diptera; family Syrphidae; genus Melanostoma; species Melanostoma scalare. The sequence continues at coordinate 7,602,705 of OX456986.1, read as the reverse complement.
ACATCAGACAGGATGAATTTCTTAGAAAATCAGGGATATCATTGACCAGAAGTAAGAAAAGAAGGGGCCCCAAGTGACTTCCTTGGGGTACACCAGACGTTACGTGAATAACCTCAGAAAAAACATCGTTAATACGCACAAACTGTTTTCTCCTACTCACATAAGACTCAAACCATTGTAGAATATTTGAGTGGAAGCCAAAACATTCAAGTTTTTTTTATTAGAATTTGGTGGTTAACTCTATCGAACGCCTTGGCGAAGTCAGTGAATATGACGTCAGTTTGAAAGCCATTTTCAAAATTTTTAATTATTTCATTACAAAAAATAGTTAGGTTCGTTGTAGTTGATCGACCTGCTATAAATCCATGTTGAAATGGTGAGATATTTCCTTTCAAAATAAAAGTGAGTTTGTCATAAACAAGTTTTTCAAAAATTTTTGGGATGGTCGATAATTTGCTTATTGGGCGATAATTGCAAACCTCATTCTTGGAACCCGATTTGTGAATAGGTATGATATATGATGTTTTCCAATCATCAAAAATCCCTTCTTCTAAAGAACCATTAAACAATAAAGCTAATGGTGAAGAAAGGGCAGCTGCGCAATTTTTCAAAATGATTGGGGGAATACCATCAGGTCCAGGTTGTTTATCATCCTTAAGACCGATTAAGGCAATTTCAACATCATTGTTGCTTAAAACTAAGCGACCGATATTGATCGAATTTGAACGAACACAGGGGGATGAACAAGTCAAGACACTTTGAGTGGAATAAACAGAACGAAAAAAGTCAGCAAAAAGATTACAAATAGTGACAGAGTCAGTAGATTTAATACCAGAGTACTGCATAGAAATTAGGGATACCGTTTGAGCATTTTTTCTCATTAATAAAAGACCAGAAAAATTTACTATTATTTTTAAGATTAGATTCAGTACGTATTAAGTAGTTTTTGTATAGAAATTTATTCAAATAGTCAAACTCTTTTTGCAACCGTAAATATTTTTCTCGGAGACTATTATTAGCGGGAGTCTTTCGAAATAATTTATAACATTTGTTTTTTCTATTATTCTAGTTGCACAAACGTTTATTGTACCACGGTGGTTTAGAATTATTTTTAATATTAATTTTTGGAACGAATGCCTTAATAGCCTCATTTATTATGTCTCGCAATATCTTATATGCTTCAAACAAACTATTGTTACTAAAATGATCATTCCACGAAAAACAATTAAAATATCTAGACATTTCAACGAAGTTAGTATTGCTGTAATCATGAATAATTTTTTCTCCCATTATAGGTTTCATATAATCAAAAATACTGAATTGAACGCTTAAAGCTATGTGGTGAATTCGGTCTGGAAAAATAGGACTAGAACATTTTAATACATTAGTTACAAATTCTCTATCAACAAAAATGAGATCTAGTATGCGGTTTAAACTATTTAAAACGTAATTAATTTGAACGAGATTAAGTTCAGAAAAAGAATCAGGTAACTCATATTCACATTCGTTGTTAACATTAAACGGTAAGAGACATGATTCATCTGGGTTCCAAACCCAGTTAATCTCACCTAGATTAAAATCACCGAGAATGATTACATGATCATCACTATTTAAAATTGAAAGAATAGAACGACAATTATTTATGTGGATTTTAAATAAATCTAAAGGACTACCTGGTGGTAAATAACTTAATATAATAAATAAATCACTTAGATTATTTAAATGGATGCACACAGCCAGTTGATCGATGTCAAAGTTTGAAGATGCAGCAAGAGATGACGAAGGTAATTTGATTTCGTAGCACGAGAAAGATGAGTGAACGGCGATTAATACGCCGCCACCTTTGGTTTTCTTAGTTTTCACTAAGCATCTGTCTTTACGAAAAGAATTAAACCGAAGACTGATACAATCAGTGCAATCTGTGTGGATTAAATAGCTTTCGATTTACGGAAAAAAGCGTTCTTTAAAGTTTAGACACTGCCAAACCTAAATCGCCTGAAGCTGGCAAGAACGCTTTGTCAGCAAACGAGCTTGAAACATTTCCATTAAATGTTGATGAGCAGGATTTAACTAACAATGCATGTTTTTGAAACTTCAACCTCTACAGTTGGTGGGGAGTAAGCGATATTCGTCTATTCATTGATTTTTGTATGAATGATCGAGCAGATAATACTATGATTCCAATTGACGGACATTCTTTCGGTTTTATAGGACCCAAGAAGTTTCGTGAAGCATCAATCAGATTATTTCACAATTCAATAGAAGCTTTGCACCTAATTTTAACTCAACATTAAAATTGCCCCTGTTTACTTCTGAAGCTATGATCTGTGGTTCTTAATTTTGCCTGAGCTCATTTAATGCTGGTTTTTATAAATGCAACACTTCTGTTAATACGTTTCTTTAGGCTTTTGACATTGCACCTCTTGTCTTGTATCCACATTCGGTTGAAGCTTTGGCAATAAAATCCTAGAAAAAGTCCTTACCTCTTAAGTAAGGTATTTAATTCTGTAGTAAAGTTTGGTGGAACATAGTTTTAGTACAGATCATCGTATTTTTTTCATTTTTCCAGACACTTTGCATGTGTCATCTCAGAATAGCGATAGAAAAACCGCATAAAAACGTCTTTTCATTAAACTGCCAGGGAGCTGTAACACAAACTTACAAGTTTAAAAAAGATCTGTAACAAAGCTACAAGTGTCTTAGCTCTTCTACAAGCGTAATGGACTTAATCCTACAAGTCACTCTAGTAGGTATGGGGGCGGTTGAGGCTGGGAATTCTGAGCGAGACAGAGAGAGGAATAGTCTAGAATAGTTGTTAAACCGCCCGGTTTACCAACCGCCAGACACATTTTACAACGCTCACAACATACTCTGTCTCACTCTAGGCTATTCCTCTCTCTGTCTCGCTCAGAATTTCCAGCCTCAACCGCCCCCATACCTACTCACTCTTGACTTGCAGGCTTATAGCTTTGTGATACAGACCCCAGTTCCCAATAAGAGACGCAACAGTCTTTTTTCTCATACCCGGCGGGATTAGATGGTGTTCAGATATTTTGGAGACCTTCATCGTAAGCCTTAAGACTAACTAATATTTCGGCCTGACCTGTTTAATGGTCATTGTGCGTATGGTCTTTGTGCAGACATTCAAACTTTTTTTTTTAATAAAAGAGGATGCTTATGCTTATCTGGAGCACTCAGAACTAATTGCCGGTCCATTGTACTACCAGGGTAGCAGCCTTCCCTTTTTTTGCGGTGCAGTAGATTGAAACGAGATGCATGTAATTTCGTATATAACCTCAAGGACGGCGTCCAGATGAAACTGGGAGGTTGAAAGAAAAGTAGATAACCAGACATTCAAACAGTGGACCTTCAAAATTTTCGGCTTGGTATTTTTACTAAAATACGAATAGATTTCCGTTTTGTGGTCGACTTGTTCGATCTGTTTATGTTTTAGTTCTTTTATTCCTACTTATCAAGTGCTGAAAGTTAGGCATCTACGATCGACACAATCAACGACACTCTCAGCTCGCGGCCTGGAAAAATATTCAAAACTATTCAAGTTCTTTAATTTTTAAAATGTGACTTATCGTAACCGCCTTATTTCCAATCCGATTGGGTGATCGTAGTTGTCCAGGTTAAAACCTAGAGTTTCCTCCTTTTTTGCTTTCCGTAGGCTCTTGGTTACCGTCTCGAAATGGTTAGCATTTTTGCCTGTTAAATGGGAGGTTCAATGTTTCAATCCCATCAGACACATAAAATTGTTTCCATTCCCTTCGTGAGGCAGCGGTAATTCCTCCTTTCTCACTTAGCCATTCGTAATCGGCATAAAATTCTATAGGTCCTTGAAATAAGTTAGTCCCCGAGGTTGCGCCACCCTATTTATTTTTCTGAGACCACTTTCTAAAATCTAAAATGATGCCATAAGTCAAGTCTTCTAGGGAAATCATCGCGAAATCAGGAAGGACTTTGGTAATTCGTTTTGGGCTTAATTGACCGGCACTTCCTAATTCCCCTACCCACTGTGCTTTCAACTTTTTGCGGTTTAACATTCAACCCACGATATGTCAACTGTAAAAAGTCGCAAAGAATTTCATTTTATACCTTTCCCAAAGTCTTATCTAACCGTTCGTGCTTCCATCTACGTCTTAAAACTAATTTCAAACAATTCGACACCTTAGACCCCTAATTATCTTGATTCATGACTCATGACCCTAAGCAGCTGCTTTAATTTCAAACAGAGGCAATCAATAGAAGAGAAGTGTCCTTATTTATTGTTTCTCTCTTTTAGTTTCTTAATTCACACTCCTCCTCCTTCGTCTTCGTCTTCGTTCTAAAGTGCTTCCAAATTATTTCCCAGAACCATCCGCACTCACTCTACTTCCTTTTTTTCTCACGTATTTGTCTTAGTATCTATGAAAGAAGATCTAATTTCAAAACTCAGTGGCGCATATCTAACGCACTTCTTCGTCACGTTCCCTCTTCTCATTCAGAAGTGTTGTCAAATGAACCTAATTTAAATGTTAACTAGCGTCCAAGTCACATATTTCAATTTTTATTTCCCATCTGATTAGAGTCATCCCGACTGCCAGTTATTGCTGCCTTGACATTTTGACACAACAATTATGTTAATCTTCAAAATTCCCTAGTGCTCTCCATTAAAATAATTTCGGGTACAAAGGTGTTGGCTCTGTAATAACCAAGCCAACCCATAACGAATAAAAAAAAAAAAAAAAGAAACCCACACATATACCTGGGTGCTTCACTGACACAAGAGACCCTAATTGCGACCAGCACAGCACTTGTACCAAGCTTCGGCTCAAAGTCCAGCGCCAGACAATAATCCGATAATTTGACGTCGCGTCAATTACACACATGCAGCGGACAGATAACCAAAGGGGTCTCATACAATTTTTTGTTGTTTCGTTTGTTTAGCTCTTATCGTCTCCGTGATGGAGCATTGTGCACTAATTTCTTTTTCAAAGAACAAACGCCACAAACGAAAAAAAAGGAATACTTTCAGAGATGTCCAAACCACATATACAACCACCGAATCACCACCCAAGAGTTCCGAGATTGCGGATCGGGTTCCGTAGTTCTCACTTATCTTGCCCAACCACACGAGGCACCACCACGAAACTCTTATGTCAGACACTGAGGTTATGCGATCTTCCCAATTCATCCGAGTCTGCAGAGGAGACTTGGCCCTTCACCAAAGACTTTGTGCATTTCGGTGGTCTCCCATGCGATTTGATACCGTAAATTTGACAGCCAACTGACAGAAAACCAAATCCCAAACTTGAGTAGGAGCAAAGTTGACGATGTGATGGTGGCGTACCAAATGCTGTGAAGGGCATGGCCGGTCCTCCATGATTGATGCTAACGATTATGATTATGTTCTTTTGGGTTAAATCTTTCAACGATATGGATCTGGTTTATCACACAACATTAACATTTTTGTAAATTAACTCGTTTAGAACGCGACATCTAGTTAGTTAATTAAGAAGTCATTGTTGGGTTCAATGATCTGGAAGTTTTTGAGCGGTTGTTAGAAATTTGGGGGTCGAATGCCTTGTTTCCTTTGTGTAGAAACAGTTCATTGTTTCGATTGAATGTTTCCACTTGAGTGAGAACGGATTCTTCCAGAATTGGCTTCCGCAAATGCACTTGTGCTTTCAAAAATGTTTAAAGATTCATGGGACAGTATTGCTGGAAAGAATGGAACTCGGTTTGTTTTTTTTAACTAGAAGTTTTAATATAAAAATATGTACTTGTTTCCCTAGTTTTTTAAACTACTCTCTCCAAGAGCTTGTAAAGACTCTTACTTATTTTATAAATGGAGATTTGTGGTGCCCGTGGCGTAATGCTGAACATGTCTGCCTGTTACACAGGAAGTTCGTGGTTCAAATCCACACAGAAAAAAAGGAATGTTTTTCCCAGGTTATCGCCTCTCGCGATGAATTGGCAAGTTCCCCAGTAGTAAATTTATGTCATGAAAAGCGCTTTCTCGACTAGCAGTTCGGAACCAGCAGAACATTGTAGGTCCCCTTCATTCCCTCACAAGGCAATGGTTGTGAGAACTTCGCCGGGACTCCCCGCTCTGTCATATTTATTTTACTTGGAGGTAGCAATTTTCAATTAACATGGAAATATTCGAGAGTCTTGTCAACCTCAAAAGATCGTTCTCGAGGCTCATTCATAATGCGCCACATGTGTAGGAGGCCAAATATGGAAAATCTTTAAAATTTTGAATAACTGTGTTTCTTTATTTCCCCACTGTAACCAATAACAGTATAATTTCAGCCAACTTAATTATTTATGGGGTTCCACTCGCAAAAGCATCCCCCACACCACATACCTACAACCTGACGGAACACTGTAGCTGTAGGTAATTTTGAAATCCTCAAATTCACACATCAACACATCCGAACAATGTACAATTATGATTTGTCCTCGGGATTGTGCCATACGAGTTTTGGGGGAGGGTGATAACTGTGGATTAAGTGCGACCATGAACAGCTTTACACAATGTCACCCTCTTGAAATTACAAAACAACACAACACCAAAATCTCATTCACAATCCGTGCTTGTGATGCCATTAAAGAAACCGAAAAGGGTGACGAGCGCTCGAAAATTAAAATTTTGACATATCAATCTTTAAAGTCGTTGCCTTGTTAGTCTAACCCTGTTATGGGGGTGGTGGTGGTGCTGCAAATCCGCACCCTGGGTGCTTAGTGCCTCATTCGCGCATCGTCTAGATCTCTATACTCTATACTAGTAGTATAGGTGGGTATGTGTTGTGTACACAGGGGCCACGATTTTAATTTGCGAGTCTACGTCTGAGTGCATCAGGAGCTGGGATATAAAATAAAAGCAATTTCACGATTAATTTCGCTAGCACAATTCAGGCGATTGTCGAAAGGAGGTTTTGTTTAGTGAAGCGCAATTGACGAGGCTTTTTGGGATGTCGGCGGCGTGGCGGCGTGGCGTGGCGGCGTGGCGTGGCGTCGTAGTGCTAATACCCCGTTCGAACGTGTGTGTGGGATACATTGCGACTGGAGTTTCTATATTTTTTTGTGGACATAGCCTAAAACCGACATTGTTTTACACTGCGATACGTTTTTTGGAAAATCTCGAATTTTTTATTCCAAAAATTTTGCTGTTTGTACATATTTCTATTTGGAGGACGAGATGGTAAAGAACTCATCGCAGGCGATGAAATGATTGCTCTGCTGTATATTTGCTGAGTGGAGTGATTTTCTTTTTTTCAGTTCGTGCCTTGTTTGGGATTGTAAAAGGATTAGGTTTTTTCTTATTTCAATTTTGTTTTTTTTTTTGCAAGGATCAAAGGAGGTAGAGGCTGAGTGAAATAAAGGTTGTCACAATAGAGTGCGTAGGTGGATATGGTCAGTATTTTTTTCTTGTTTGTTTTTGGTTTTTCGGGTTATGGAGAGTGTGTGAATATTTGCAGATGAGCATGGGGATTAAAATTCTTAACTTTTGAGTAGGATGTTGGGTTTAAGTTCAAAGGAAAAACTTTTTTAATATGTCATGTTTGTGCAGGGCACACATATTATGAAAGAGGAGACATTATATTATGCCAAACAGGCATTTTATGGATGTTTTCTTTTTTATTTTTGTTCTTTATATAGTGAGCGTTTCGGATTTATGAGGTGATTTAGGCTATTACGAGTATCATGGGTCGAACCCTTCTTAGGTTTCCAGTTCCCACAACAAGTGCGTTGAAAGTTGAATTTTGATTACAACAAGATTCTTGTGTGTAGAGTGTGTGTTGATCTGATTTGAATACGTAGAGAGAATGCAGACTCATGTTCAAACAATTTAAATTTAGTACGTGATGACACGATTTTTAATTCAAGCCACCGGAATACCTAATCATATTTTTTGAATTGAAGTGGATTTTTTAGGTGGTGTGACTATGAATGTCAACGCTTAGCAATGACATTGCAAATGGGAGCTGAGTTTATTTTAAAAAATCGTTTTATGTGGAAAGGCTTTTGATTTGACATTTAGTTCATCTGGCCAGTTTTTTTGTAAGCCTAGAGCAAACTGCATCGTTGAGTTTGTAAGTACTCTCGCTGGGATTGAACAACAACGACAACGACAACGACAACGATAACGACAGCGACAACGACAACGACAACGACAACGACAACGACAACGACAACGACAACGACAACGACAACGACAACGACAACGACAACGACAACGACAACGACAACGACAACGACAACGACAACGACAACGACAACGACAACGACAACGACAACGACAACGACAACGACAACGACAACGACAACGACAACGACAACGACAACGACAACGACAACGACAACGACAACGACAACGACAACGACAACGACAACGACAACGACAACGACAACGACAACGACAACGACAACGACAACGACAACGACGACGACAACGACAACGACAACGACAACGACAACGACAACGACAACGACAACGACAACGACAACGACAACGACAACGACAACGACAACGACAACGACAACGACAACGACAACGACAACGACAACGATAGCGACCAACGGCCAACGAACAACGACAAACTTTTACCCGACGCATGCGACGTTAAGTGCTTCTTGGAGGGATGTAGGATTCTCACTTATGGTGGCTGCATAATCATCAAACAGTAGTTGATGTGCTTTGGTATTCTGTTGAAAAGCTTTTATAGGCTTTATTTAGCTTTTTCTGTTTCTTAGTTACATGCCAATTCTATTACCATCTCAATGTATAAAAAGAAGGGTACGGTTGGTTGTGATCGCATCACTTGAGAACAGCTCGACCGAATGAAACCAATTTTTTGTGTTGGCTTAGTAGTGCAGTCAATGAAGCGAAAAATAGGGCCCAACCTCCGAATTTTTTTTACTGTGAACCGATTTGCATGAAATTTTGGAATTAGGCTCATCTTACCCTTAAATTCAAAAGTGAAAATGATTTGCACACCGCCACCACCCTGGGGGTGGTTGCCACCCCTTCTCGGGGGTGATTTTTTTTTTTTTTTAATAACTTCGGATATCGATAGAAGGCTTAATTTTAAGCAAAAAAACAAATATAAAGTTTTTTGTTAAGTCCAATACTTTTCGAGTTATTGGCAATTGAAAATTCGCAATTTGTTCACGTTTTTCATCTATTTATTGCAAATATCTCCTTAACTATACGTTTTATCGAAAATTTTATAATGAACAAAATTGTAGCAGGTAAAACATTGAACAATTTGGTTTTTTATAAAGTATTCTAAGAACAATATTAAGCTAGATATAAAAGATCAAAACCATTTTTTATTTTGTCTGAAATTTAATGGTTGTAGTCAATGCCATTTAGCGGCGAGCAGATGCATTTTATGCATTCTAATACAAGAGAATGTTTTGTAGTGCTTGAAATAAGCTTTAAAATGAGCACTATTAAAAGTCTTTTGCATGTAAAATAAGTGAGCTGTAGTGCAAATAAGGGAAGCATCTAATGTTTTTTTCTTTTAAATCAATGGCTTTCATAAGTGCCATTTCCACCAAAATTAAATTTAATCGTATTCCGCCTAAAATTAACTTTGTTATGAAGAGTTTGATAGATAGTATCAGTTTGGCTGCTTTTGGACACATATTTTTCAAAAAAGTCACGATTAAAAAAAAACAACAAATTTTCAAATTTTTAAAAACCCCACTTTTTTTCATAATATCTCAAAAATGACTACAGATACGTATAATAGTGTTAGAATAAAAAGTTTTGGTATTTTTTTGACAAACAATTTGGTCTTTTAGTTTTTTCTGTCAAACAAAAATTGACGGAGATATGATTGTTTTAAGAGCGCGTGGCAGCGCAATCACAGCCTCTCTTAAGTCCTTTAACCCTTCACCGTTTTAGCAAAAAGTTGTTTACTATATATTGCAATCAAGGATGTTTTAGCTCTCTTAATTACCTTTACAATGGTTTCTTACAAATTGTGATAGCATAAAAATTGAAGGAGTTATGGTCCAAAAACTCATTGATTTAAAAGAAAAAAACATTAGATGCTCTCCTTATTTGCACTACAGCTCACTTATTTTACGTGCAAAAGACTTTTAATAGTGCTCATTTTAAAGCTTATTTCAAGCACTACAAAACATTCTCTTGTATTAGAATGCATAAAATGCATCTGCTCGCCGCTAAATGGCATTGACTACAACCATTAAATTTCAGACAAAATAAAAAATGGTTTTGATCTTTTATATCTAGCTTAATATTGTTCTTAGAATACTTTATAAAAAACCAAACTGTTCATTGTTTTACCTGCTACAATTTTGTTCATTATAAAATTTTCGATAAAACGTATAGTTTTGGAGATATTTGCAATAAATAGATGAAAAACGTGAACAAATTGCGAATTTTCAATTGCCAATAACTCGAAAAGTTTTGGACTTAACAAAAAACTTTATATTTGTTTTTTTGCTTAAAATTAGAGGTTCTATCGATATCCGAGGTTATTTCAAAAAAAAAAAAAAATTCACCTCCGAGAAGGGGTGGCAACCGCCCCAGGGTGGTGGCGGTGTGCAAATCATTTTCACTTTTGAATTTAAGGGTAAGATGAGCCTAATTCCAAAATTTCATGCAAATCGGTTCACAGTAAAAAAATTCGGACCTAAAATGCTTCATTGACTGCACTATAGGGGACGGTTTTTATAACAAAAAAAATCTAAAATCAGTCGACCCGTTCCCGAGTTTTTCCTGAATGTCACTTTTGTTCATATAAAAACTACAGGAAAGAAGGACGAGACCGGGATCCTTAAAACTACAGATCCGAGCAACGCCGCCGCCGGGCAGCTAGTTATCTGATAAGTGTCAGCACTGGTTTTTTTGTGTGTAGTCTACCTTCAATTCCGCTCGTAAAATAAATAACTTTCTTTCAATATTTCAATAGTATTAACTACTTTGTTGATTGTCTAAGTGTTTTTTTAAGTGCGTTAAGAAGTATTCGCTGTTAAAATTTGCTTTCTGTGCGCTGTGAATAGTTAAATTGTGTTTACTTTTTAGTTTCATAGCTATCGGTGAGAAATTGTTTTTTTCCTGTTTTTTTTCTCCTCTCTTCATTTTCCGTAATTTGTTGAGTGCTTTTTGAGTGATTTAATACCTCTCCTATCTCCTTCTATCCTGAAGTCATTTTGATTACCTCTTCCTTGTAGAGATATTGAAATAGCTTTAAATATAATTTAATAAAAACTAGTTAACTCTAAATTATTGTCTTGGTAGCGTAATTGTCTGGAGCGTTGGTTATCTAACTGAAGGTCCAGGTCACAGGTTCAACTCCGCTGTGCGCCATCATATAATTTTTTTTTTATATTTTTTTTTATTTTTTTTTTTTTTTTTAAAGAAAATAATCTTTGTTTTTTTTTTTTTTTTGTTTAAAACTAAATTTGTTTTTTAATTTAATACGTCATGGAGTGTGCAGCAAGTAAATGCGTCGATAGCTCCAGCGCCCCTGTTTTTGCATGTTATGGGCCTTGTGGCAAAGTCTTTCATTCAAAGTGTGTTGGCTCTAACAATGCATTCTTGGATAAAGTAAATTCTTCGAAAATTGCCAGTTGGTACTGTACTGAGTGCAAAAAGATCTCTCTCTATCTACTAGCTATTAAAATGTCCAATTTCAAATTGAATATTTTAAAACTCTCAAAAGCCTTTGAAGAACTTCAAAAAGTCTTTGGTGAGTCTGTTTCGAGTCTAGATACCTTTTCTTCTCCTTGGAGTTCAGCAGAAATATCAACTTCTACTGATGACTTAGAGCAAACTACGATTGATAAAACTGATAAATTGAATGACCTCAAGGCTCAGTCAACTACTGCAGCATTGAATTCAAACAAAAGCTCGAAAAGAAACCGTGACTGTTCAGTTACAATTCAGGCTTCTGTTCCTCCTCCAAAGCGAAAAACATTGAGGAGTAATTCTAACTCAAATAATATTCAGCCAGATAGTTTACAGATTATTTCAGAGTCTACTGAACCAATGGACGTTACAGTGAGCCAACATGATGCCATCGAAAATGTTCCTCTCGGAACAAGCAACCTCATGGAAGCGGTTCCTAAGCCTAAATCGATTTTTGTTTCAAGGCTTAGACCTGAAATAACTTCGGAAGATGTCTTACGTCATTTGGTTGATAAAAAATGTATTCCTTCTGTTACCTCTATCAAATGCAATAAAATTAGCAAAGCCAATGGTTTTGTTTCGTCCTTTAAGTTGGTTACGCCTCCTTCTCTCTCTGATACTATATTGAATATTGAATCTTGGCCTACTGGTACTCTCGTAAAAGAGTTCTCAGTTCGCAAGAAAAATAAGATGGTACCTGAACCACAGTCTCTTCCAAAAAACTAAGTAGAATTACCCTCTTCTACCAAAATGTAAGAGGGCTTCGTACTAAAATTACCAATCTCTACCTAAACTCTCATATTTTCTCGCATGACATATTTGTTTTGACAGAAACCTGGCTTAATTCAAGTCATATGGACACTGAGCTTTTTAGCCAAGAGTTCTCTGTTTATCGTAAAGACCGACACTATGAAAAGCCAGAAGATGTGGGTGGTGGTGCTTTGATTTCTATAAGAAATACTTTTATGTCCTCTCAAATAACTTTTCCGTTCGACTTGACAATAGATGTATTGTGTGTCAAATTGTCCGTACAATCAAATAGTATTTATGTTGTCAACGTTTATGTTCCTCCTAAGAGTTCTATTTCAGCTTATACTGAGCTGTCTTTGGTCTTAGATCATGTAGTTGAATTGTCTAGCTCCGAAAACTTTATATTATTGTTGGGCGATTTTAATTTACCAGAAATAAATTGGGTTCCTTCGAAAGACGGATCTTTTCAAGTAGCTTCCCTGACTTCGTCGCAACAAGAGCTTCGGATGCTAGATAATATTATTTCTTCGGACTTACAGCAAATAAGCTGTATCAGGAACTATATGAATCGCATGCTCGATTTAGTATTTTCATCTGACGCAGTTAGTACTGTTGTTCTTAAATCTAAATATGGCATTACTAACGTAGATGACTTTCACCCACCCTTAGACATCTTTCTTGAACTGAGTAGTGATTTTTATAATCGTAGTAATACATATGACTGTTCATATACCTTCGACTACCGGAGAGCGGATTTCGGTTTGCTTTCTGAAGAACTAAGCAGAGCTGGTATTCATAATATTTCAGCTTATGACAACATTGACGATGCAGTCAAATGTTTTTACTTAATATTAGAAAATTGTGTAAAAAACATTATTCCTCAAAAAATTCTTAAAAATTCTAGCTTTTGTCAGCCTTGGTATACCAAAGAGCTTAAGGTTCTGCGGAATAAAAGGAATAAAGCCTGGAAAGCTTATATTAAAACGCATTCTACAGCCGACCATCATTTGTACATTGGTCTTTTTGAAAGCTTCAATATGCTCTCTAAAACTCTTTACTCTAACTATGTTAGCCGTATGGGTTTTTCTCTCAAAGATGATCCAAAAAGTTTCTGGCGGTTTGTCAATTCGAAAAAAAAATCGGATGGTTATCCTGCAAATTTTGTTCACGGTGATACTACTCTAAAGGATACTGCCGATATCTGCAATGCCTTTGCGACTCATTTTCGAAGCTCTTTCAGTGATACCCCCGTAAATATTGACGTAAATTACTTTTCGTATTTACGCAACTGCTCTCAAGTAAATTTTAATACTATACCTACTAACATAGATAAGATTTTACAGTATTTATCATCTCTTCATGATGATTTTTCTTCTGGTCCAGATGGTATACCGCCAATTCTGTTAAAAAAATGCCGTTCTGTAATAGCGTACCCACTTCAGTATCTCTTCCAGCTCTCATTGAAATCAGGCGTATTTCCTAGTCTTTGGAAAAAATCCTTCATCACACCTGTATTCAAAAAGGGTGAAAAGATAGATATCAAAAATTATAGACCCATTTCCAAACTCTCATGCATTCCTAAGCTCTTTGAACAAGTTGTTTGTGACTGCCTCTCTTTTTACACAAAAAATATTATTTGCAATCAACAGCATGGTTTTATCCAAAGAAGATCGACGGTAACCAACCTGCTATCTTTTTATCATAATTGTTCCAACTCCCTTGAAAATGGGTATGAACTCGATTGTATTTATACTGACTTTTCCAAAGCATTCGATCAACTTTCTTATGATGTTATATTATATAAACTTAAGGCATTTGGTTTTCCCAATGCATTTATTATATGGATTTGTTCCTATCTGCAGAATAGAACTTATCAAGTTAAATTTCGTAACTGCTTTTCGAACACTTTTATTGCCCTGTCGGGTGTGCCACAAGGCAGTCACCTTGGACCTTTACTTTTCATTGTCGCAATCAATGATGTGGCCTCATGCATTTCTTATAGTAAAATTTTGATTTTCGCAGACGATATGAAAATTTTTAAATCCATTATGAATGCTACTGATCGCGTACTTCTTCAAAAAGATATCGATAGTTTTGTAATATGGTGCAGTAAGAATGGCCTTAGTCTCAACCCCTCCAAATGCCAAACTATGACTTTCTCGAAAAAACGGGAACCTTGTAAAGCTGTGTATTCGATGCCTGGTCATTTATTATGTAATGTTTCAAGTTTTCGAGACCTTGGTGTTTACTTTAATGTTAACCTCGAATTTAATGAGCACATTAGCTCAATTGTAAGGAAAGCAAACTCTATGCTAGGTTTTATAAAAAGATGGCAAAAGAATTTAATGATCCTTATGTAACACTATCTCTGTATAACTGTTATGTTCGTCCTCATCTGGAGTATGCATCTCAAGTCTGGTCTCCACTTTATGAAATTCATAAGTCTCGTATTGAGGCAGTTCAACATAAATTTATACGATTTGCTCTGAAAGGTCTTCCTTGGGAGGATCCTTTTAATCTGCCTCCGTATGAGCACCGTATTCAGCTTTTAAGCTTGCAAACCCTTTCCCAAAGACGTATCAACAATGATCTAATATTTATCCATCAGCTCATTGCTGGTTATATTGATGCTCCTTGCTTGCTCTCGTCCATAGGTTTTAACTACCGCGGAGGATCTCACCACTTACGTAATTTAGAGTTAATTCACTGCCCCCATCACAGAACCAATTATGGCATGCATGAGCCGATATCGCGCATGAGTAGATTATTTAATTCAAATCATTTACTTATTGATTTTAACATTAGTAAAAATAGTTTGAAACAAAACCTTAAAACCAGTGCTTCACATACTTGATTTTTTTTTCTATTATTTATCTCATTTGTAATCTGTATTAATTTTTATATTATCTAGTCTAGTCTTGTTTAATTTGTTTATGTTATGTAGCTATAAATTTTCTTTGTTTTTATTTGCTTTATACGCTCTCTTTGTGCTGGTGTAGGCGTTTTACTAACTTCTAACACTTGCATTTATGATGAAGAGCGTAAATAAGTACGTACAAATGGGCTTGCTCTAAGCCCAGTGCGACTTATGTCTCTGAGATGCAAAAAAAAATTACTGAACTGATCTAGAATGGAATGAAAACATGAGTGAGGGTAACAGAAGTTAGGGTGAAAAGAAACAGCAGTGGAGTGGGAAAAAGTAGTATAGGGCACTTGGGAAACAGCAATCGGATTAGAAAAACAGCAACGGAGTGAGAAATACAGTGATTGACAACAAAATACATAAAAAAGGAAACAGCAATTCAAAAACAAACAATTAACGCCCTCTAAATATAGAAACAGTTTATAACTCCAAGTTTAAAGTTGCCTTGTCCAAGTCTCTAAGTCGCAATCTCACCCTTCTTAGGCTTCCTTCAAAACTGACAAACAGCCAGCGCCTGCCTCGTCTTCTACATGCACCACCTATTAAAACAATCAGCAAAACAATCGTCCAATTATTCCCCCTTAATTAAATACAACCTCATCCCATATAAAGTCATCAATCTTTCATTCCCCGAAAGATCAATATGACTTCAATTTATCGCAACCATGCATTTCGCTCACGCATCACAGCATCATCAACATCGTTGTTTTGCGTCTTCTCCGTTCTCCGCTTCTATTAAGATGGCACGTCAAGCATAAAGAAGAAAGATTCCATCTTAATGGTCTTAATCGATGACGACTGTTCAAAGCCCAATAACAATCAATAAATCTTTTGTAATTGAGCATGGAGTATCGTTTTGCATGTAAAGATACATGTACCTACACTAGTCCCAAGTCGTCGTCGCGCTGCCACCCATTCAGAGATCATCAACTTTTGCTTAAATAGGAGTCTCCTTTGACTGGCACTGTTGATATATTTTGTGTTTGTTGGATGTTGAATAGATGCGAATGAAAGAGGCGCCTTCATGACAACTACCAGTCGCCTTCGAAGACGTTTTAAATTAATCATCAGACTTGTTGTACAATGAAGTCAGACATGATCAGATCACCTCTGCATTTTCAGTAGCGTGCGCATAGGTCTGGACGGTGGATGGACGGTGGAGTTCTTATCGCGTGTGGGACTTTTTTTCTTTTTTGAGGTGGTCTATTATTAAAAAGTGCAACATCTAATGTCCACAACAGAAGCAATTTAAATTTTCTGAAAAAGGCGGTGCTGTCTTTGTCATGTGATGCAGTAAATAAACTATTCAGCACACCGACCACCAGGTTCGGACAGAAGAGCCCTGACACACATGTGTATCGTCATTACATTTAATAATTTTACTCAAAACGAAATTATTCATCTTCATCCGAACATCGAATGCGGGGCTAGCCGAGTTCCATAAATGAATTGTTGAGAGTCGTCTCAGTGCTGGAGTGTTTTGAATTGCAAATTGAGGACATTCAGCAAAGTGGAAAGGAATTTTTTTTTATTTATAATTGTTTATCCACATGGGAGGCAAATGAATGCGACACAGAAAGATCATTGTGTGATCGCAGTGAATAGAGAAAAACTATTGTTCTGAGATGACAAATCGGACCACACAAGTGTTGATAGAAGGAATGGAGCTGGGCTGTTGTTTTCTTACAGTAAAGTCGAAGAAGGAAAATTATATTTATATGCGTGAGGGAAATACTTTGTGCCACAGGCGAATTATTTGTGAGACTCAAATAAACAAGTGGGAGAGCTGTGATCCCTTCGAGGTCACAAAGCTCATTGCTCCGTTAAAAGAAAAATGATGAAATTGAAATTTTTTGTCCCGTTTAGGAAAGCGTTAGCTTAGCTGAAGCTTGGGTATATTTTGTGATAATAATCATATTTCCCAAATGCTATCCTCTCAGTGAAGGGACCTTGTGATGCCTTGGATACTTTAGCCTAATGTTCTCGACTGGACAATGCGTAATAAACCCCAAAAACTCAAAAACAGTTTTGCAAAATACAAAACCTTTGCAAATTACCCCCAGTAAACTCCACAGTATCGTCTTGATGGGCTATAATTGCAACCAAAGATGGGGGACTCGTTTGTGTCGAAGGAAATGAAAAATATTTAAATTAATTTCTTATCTTCAATCGTAATTAATAAAATATGAAAGACACGACCGAAGTGCTTATAGTCGCAATGAACTTGAACTGATATTTTTTGTTACGAAAAATTTGTTAAAAAAAAAGACAATTAATTTCACTAATTAATTTGCGAGCACAGATAGAGGACTAAGTATTCATTATTCTTTTTTTTTAAGAACTAACGTTCCCAGACAGTAGACTTCATGTCAAAGAATCGCCAAAACATTCATCCAGACTCATCCACTGAAGTGAAATAAAAATAAGAAAAAAAAAATGTCAATTGCTTTTCTTGTCGTCCTCCATCAGTCGCGAATCTCCAAACAACTCCCTTCATTTATCATCAACCAGGGAAAAATAAAGAAAATTATCCTCAATTTATCATTACTGTGCAATCTCCATCACCACCGCACTGGGATTTTATCCAAACGAATGGTTTGTCCGGTTGTATAATGATGAGTTAAATGCTACTTCCTAACAGTTAAATACTCAACCATTTCTGGACTCTGTCAGGATTAACTGAAAAAAGACTTCAACTGTGTTCCCTGTGAACAATCACATTGTCTCTCTGCCTATGAACAGAGAGGATATGACAAATGGAAAAGTTACGATAATGATGATAGCTATAGGTTCGTTCGTACATAGAAAACGGAAGCTCCTTTAAAGTGTGCTCTTGCTCTATAATGAGTCACAAGGAGTTCCGAGTCAACGCCATGGTGTAATAGGGGCATCCACTTCGTGTTTCGTCGCCAGGTTTACTTTCAAGTTGATCATAGGAGGTGAGGTATTGGAATTGAAAAAAAGAAGAAATGGGAACATGGAAACTAAATGTTGAAGATCACAATGGCAAATATCTTGCTCGAGATTAGCTGAAACTTTAGTTCACAGTGAGTTCTCATCCACAGTGAATTCTCATCCACAGTGAGTTCTCATCCACTGTGAATTTTCATCCACTGTGAATTCTCATCCACTGTGAATTCTCATCCACTGTGAATTCTCATCCACTGTGAATTTTCATCCACAGTGAATTCTCATCCACTGTGAATTCGCATCCACTGTGAATTCTCATCCACTGTGAATTCTCATCCACAGTGAATTCTCATCCACAGTAAATTGTCATTCACAGTGAATTCCCATCCACAGTGAATTCTCATCGACAGTAAATTCTCTCCACAGTGAATTCTCATCCACAGTGAATTCTCATCCACAGTAAATTTTCATCCACAGTGAATTCTCATCCACTGTGAATTCTCATCCACAGTAAATTTTCATCCACAGTGAATTCTCATCCACTGTGAATTCTCATCCACTGTGAATTCTCATCCACTGTGAATTCTCATCCACTGTGAATTCTCATCCACAGTGAATTCTCAACTATAGTGAATTCTCATCTACAGTGAGTTCTCATCGAAATTGAATTCTCACCCACAGTGAATTCTCATCCAAAGTGAATGGTCATTCACAGTGAATTCTCATTCACAGTAAATTGTCATTCGCAGTGAATTTTCATTCATAGTGAATTTTTATCCACATTGAAGTTTTATCCACGGTGAATTATCATCCGGAGTAAATTTTCATCAACAGTGAATTGTCATCTACAATGAACCGTCATGTACAGTGATTTGTCATTCACAGTGAAGGTACATCCGCAGTAAGTTCTCATCCGCTGTCAATTTTCATCCAATGAATTACCCACCACAGGAAATTGTTCCCACAGTAAAATATTTACTACTATGACTCGTTCACGGTAAACTGGACTAGGCCTGCACTTTTACAAAGGGAGGCTAGGTCACAATACAAAAGACGATAGACACAAGACAAAAGCGCAAGCAAGTGCGACACAATTGTGCCTTTAGTTTTAGGTACACAAAAGAATCATGGGGTTATTTTATTTTTCACTATTTTTCTTTCTCTATTTTGTTTTCTCGTAGAGTTTAATTTGCTTAATAGCATCCGTAGCCTTGGATCGAGACAGATGCTGTGAATATAATAAGTTGACTGCCTTCGTCATAGTCATCATTGAGTTGCAGCTTTAAGCGCATCATTTGGCACGATTCGTGCGGTTAGCTCCCGCACCGCATCATCCGTTCATCAGCACACGAGTATGATAAATTGCTCTGAATTGTACATAAACACCCTCTACCTGGGATAAATTTCATATACATGAGCGCGTTACATCCTCCAGAATGCATCTCTGCATCTCCACAGCAAAGAACGGCTGAGCGAATAAATTATCCAACAGATCTCTGACTTTTAAGTATATCATCTGTGGCTAGAGTAGTATGACGGTGCGCGGTGGGTGCTTAGACGCTTCCTTGGCACTATTTGATGCGTTTACCAAGCAAAAAATAAATATACCAGAACCAGATACTGTATAGATACGGGTGTATCTATGATAGAAGTGCAACCCTAAGATATAATAATACGCTCATCTGCAACGCAAACAAATACGATAGAAGTTTTTCTTTCCTTTTTTTTGGTATTGCGATTGCAGTGCTGTAAAATTGTAAAATGTAAGGATTTTACTCTCAATCTTATGTCTAAGTGTTGGTTTTTATTTTATTTTATTCCTCTGTTTTTTTTTAAGTGGAAGAACTTTGAATATGTTTTGTGGGAGTGCAGATTATGCCCATCCAACCATCCATCAGTCATTGTTAGATGCAAATTGTTTTGTTTCGAGTTTTTCAATTAAAAGTGTAGCATTTGAAAGTGCTTTGCAATGCAAAAGTTTTGAGTTGGGAATTGAAGCGGACATCCGGTGGGATAAGTGATGGTTTAAAGTTTCCGCTCAAATGTTTGATGACTAATTCACAGTTGTGTTCGAATTGTTTGAATGTGTGTGTTAAAACAAACGCCAGCTATGGGCTGAGGAATGAAATCAGCGATGACTATAAATTGGAGCTCAGACTACCCTGATCTTATGCTCTGTGTCTATATGATGGACGAGAACCTGATTATAAAAAAAATCCATGGATGAATCTTTAACTAATTAATCCGAATTCTGAGCTAGGTTTTTGCATTTACGTACCCGTTATTGCCTTTGCAGTAGACTTCTTTCGTTTTCCTTGTCATTTATCTTATCTTAGTGACGGAACGTTAAAATTTATTTAAAATACAAAAACCTAAAAAGAAATAAATTTTCTTTAAGGCATGTTAAATGATCGTGAAGATCAACCTTCAACTCCAAACTTGCGTTTCGCCCAGGTACGGCAATGGGCTCATCATAGAAGGGTACGGCAACATCTAACTGATGAGCCCATTGCCGTACCTGGGCGAAACGCAAGTTTGGAGTTGAAGGTTGATCTTCACGATCATTTAACATGCCTTAAAGAAAATTTATTTCTTTTTAGGTTTTTGTATTTTAAACAATTACAGCTCCAGGACAAAAAACCACGACAATAACAAAACTTTTTTGTTATTGTTTAATTTATAAGTTAAAATTTATAGGCCAAGTCTCTCATCTTTTTGTTTTACAGTTTTCTTCCTAGAGCAAAATAACCATCCTGTAGGTAATTTCCAAAGCACTGAAATTTTGTATGTCCATGAACTTTAGTGATGAACAAAGTATTGATTATTCACTTTTTTAAAGCGCTATAAATCAACCCAAAAATTATGTTGTGCATTTCTTCTATGCAATACAATTCCAATAATATAAGCTTCATGCAAATGCATTTCGTTTTAGTCAGGTGAGAGGGTTCCAATCGTTTTCGCTGCACGTTTTGTGGCAATTATGTGTCATATTATCAAAAACTATTCTTTTAAATTGCGGCATTATATACAACTTAACTTTCATATCCTATTTAGATTAATGCGACTTTGATTGAGATTATGTTATTTTTGCAGTTCATTTACATACGTAGTGTGAAAGTGAAATTATTTTCAACCATTAGCTTAGTTATTGCAGATGGAGGTTAGGTTAGGTGGAAGTGGCTGCCTGCTAATAAGTATGTACGTACATGCATTACCTGAGACACTTAGACCGCGAGGGTCCATTGTGATACCATAGATATCAGCAAGTTAATAAATAATAACCTACTAATCCCAAAAACCCGATTTAAGATTAACGAGTTGATCACTCATTATTTTGTCATTTCGGGACTAGCCGGTTAATCAAATGCTAAGTTGAACCACGCGGAGCTTTTAAATTATGTAGTGCAGGGCATGAACAAGGAAGGTGTTGAGCGGTTTCTTTATCTTCTTCATCCATGCAGCTTCTGCAGAAATCATTGGAGTGCACAACAAGTCTTTTGGCTCGTCTTCCTATTAGACAGTGTTCCGTAAGAACACCTATGGTAGAACCTAGATACAGGCGGTTTAAGGTTAACAAACTCTTCGAGCTTTTTGAGTCTACACACGGCCAGAATTTTTTGGTTGCAAAGGCAGTCGTTACTCTCAGTCCTTCTAGTGTTTGTTATCCTTAAAGCGTCTTGTCTAAGTAGGAGTTTACATGCAGCGATTGGTATACCTATATTGTCCCATTCTGACCGTAGGGGAGAGGTCGTGTCCTTTTGTGGCTAATTCGTCCGCCATATAGTTCTGGTATGTCCCTGTGTTCTGGCATCCATAAAAGGTGAATGTTGAACTGATTTAACATCTCCCTCAGAGACGTTTGACAGTTTTGGACCTTGATGGATTTTGTAGAGACAGAGGCAATAGATTTAAGGGCTGTCCGAGAAGATTCGAATATCCGTGGAGGATATGACGTTTTCTTTCAGCCAAGACAGCACTTCCTTAATCGCCAGAATTTCTGCTTGGAACGCACTACAATGTTCGGATAAGCGAAAGAAAAGACTGAGATTCAGTTTTTCTGAGATAGATTCCATTTCCTACGCCTTCGCCAGTTTTTGAACCATCGGTGTAGAAGTGTATTGCTTCATTTTCCACAAATGTACAATCCCCCCAAACAGATCTCTAGGGGATGGTGATTGGGAAATTGTTATCAAACACTAGTTTGTGTGTGGTGTAATCGGATCGATTCGGTAGGAATCTAAAGTTAATTAGAATGGTAGTGGGACCGATTTAATTATTGTTCCACTGTTATAACTCTGAGTCGAGTAGCTGAGCTAACTGCGACTTGTTTCCAGAAGATATCAAGGGGTGTGAGATCTAGTAGTACATTGAGGGTGACCGACGGGGTTGTCCTCAGTGCGCCACTGATACAAAAACCAGCCGTTCTTTGAACTTTGGCCAGCTTGTTGTAGTTAATCATCTTGTCTAGTGCGATTCACCAGACAATCAACCCTGAAGTAAACTGATACTGATAGTAAACAGCCAATGGGTGATTTTGAGAGAGAAATGCCATTTCCCACCAATGGCTTTTTTAAAAAAGAAGAGTGCAAAGTTTGCTTTATTGACTCTTTCCTCTTTATTGGTTTCTGTTAAGATTATGCAGAAAAACACAGATTAAATTCTACACGTTTTATTAAAGTAAAGAATGATTTATAAGAAAGACGTGTTCGCAGCACGGTATGAAGAAAGAGAGTGAGCAAAAGAATGACATTACTATTTGACATTAGGCAAGTCGAGTGTCTGAGTGACATAAGGCTTAGTGGTAAGTATGAAATGAATTTATTGGAATGCTAAATTTCAATACTCCCACTCATTTAAAAAATTATTTCATAAAACTTATATAATTCAAAACTTCATCAAAACTATCAAAACTTGTTTGAATTACTCTCTCATATCAAATTTTATCAAAATTACAAAGAAAAATTTAAATGCAAGCTAAGCAGGATTTGTAAGGTCCAATCCAAGACGTAGAATATTAGATTTAAATTTCAAAGCTGACAATGGTTTTGTGAAAACGTCTGCTAGTTGGTCATCACTTTTAATATATCTGACCTCGATGACTCCATCCAGTTGTTTTTCACGAGTGAAATGCATTGCCTTGTTGATGTGTTTAGTCCGATGGTGATATTCTGGGTTCTTGACTAAACGAATGGCGCTTTGATTATCACAGAACATTGTTGTTCCCTTGCTTTGCTCAAACCCAAGCTCTCGAAGAAGTTCTCGAAGCCATATTGCTTCTTTTGTACCTTCACGCAATGCAGCATATTCCGATTCAGTCGTGGACAAGGTAACGTGCGACTGCCGTTGACTTTTCCACGTAACAACACCATTTCCAATCAAGAAAGCGTATCCTGTTATAGACCGACTTGTTTCAACATCTCTGGCATGGTCAGCATCCGTGTAGCCAACTAGCTCCCAGTCCAATGAGTCGTATCCGTATGTTAGGCTGATGTTCTTCGTATGGTTTAGGTACTGAAAAATACGTTTTACGGCTTTGACGTGAAATTGATCTGGTTTCTCCATGAACCGACAAATTTCTCCCACTGCATATGAAATGTCGGGTCTCGAAACCGCTGCAGCAAACATGAGAGACCCACATGCCTGTCGATATGGAAAAACAGTTTCCGTGGCACTATCATTTTCCTTCGTTAGAAAAGTACCAACATCAGCTGGCGTTGCAACTGATCTCGAATTTTCCATGTTGAATTTTCGAACAATTCGATCAATGTACGTTGCTTGACTGACTCGTATCGTTTTGGAGCTTCTATCGCGCTTAATTTCCATCCCAACATAGAAATTTCCATCTCCTAGCGTTATTTGAAATGTGTTGCGAAGCTTCTTGATTAGAGTATCGATGGCAGGTCTGCTACATGACAAAACTAAACCATCATCAACGTAAAGCAAAAGAATTACCTTTTCTCCACCAATTTCTCCGACGAACACACAATGGTCCGACTGCAGTTGCTCCAGGTAGCAGTCCTTGATGAAAGCCACGAATTTAGAATTCCATGCCCGTGACGACTGCTTAAGCCCATAGAGGCTTTTCTTCAACCGACAGACTTGACCTTTCTGATGATCCACTTGATCTGGAACTTTCATGAAAATTGTTTCATCTAAGCTTCCATTCAAAAACGCCGTCTTCACGTCGAACTGCACTATCTCCATATCATAAATAGCTGCCAGCGCCAAAACACATCTGACGGAATCATACCGCACAACCGGAGAAAATGTCTCTGTATAATCGATTCCCGAACTCTGTGAATAGCCTTTTGCAACAAGACGTGCCTTGTATCTGGGCTCCTCGTTAGGCATTGTCTTGATTTTAAAAACCCATTTGAAACCAACAACGTTCCTACAAGATTTCGGTTTATCGATGACATCCCAAGTCTGATTTTCATCCAACGATCTTAGCTCCTCTTCAACTGCATGTTGCCATTCTGTAGACTGCTCTGACTCCATAGCTTCCTTGTACGAGGATGGTTCTATAAATGCGGCTAGGTAACCACGTTCAGCATCATATGGAACGACTGTCTTAGGGTTAGGGCGCAAACATCTTCTTTTGTGTTGATAGTCGATGCTTTCGATACCTGAGTTTTCATCTGTATCGCCACTTGTTGTTTCTTGCTTCACACAAGTTTCGCCCAAAGGTTCATCACCTATATCATTGGCACTGTTATCATCATCGATTGTCACATATTCAGTTCGAACCACATTTTCATTGAACTTAACATCACAACTAACGACGATTTTCTTTGAAAGAGGCTCGTAAAGTCGAAAATTCTTCTTAGTGGACTCGTAACCAACCAGGTAAACTTTCTTTGCTTTGGCATCCCATTTTTTTCGATTTAGGGTTTTTGGAATGTGTAAAAAGCCCACTGTGCCAAAAACTCTCACGTGATTCAATTCTGGTTTTTCACCAAACCACTGCTCGTATGGTGTTTTATTTGGATTTTGTGCAGTTGTTGTTCGATTGAGAATATAGACGGCAGTTCGTACTGCCTCCGGCCAAAGTGTCTTCGCTAAACCACTCGATATCAACATAGTCCTCGCCGACTCTTGAACGGTTCTGTTGTCTCTCTCTATTAACCCGTTCTGTTGAGGGGTATATGGTGCGATTCGTTCTAAAACGATACCTTTCTTTCTAAAGAGATTCATGACATTATTGTTAATGAACTACGTTCCGTTATCGCAACGAATTCTTTTTACGCGACAGTTCCATGCGTTCTCTGTTTGTTCCAGAAACTCTTCCATATATCCGATTACCTCGGATTTTTGTTCCAACAAATAAACAAACCTCAATCTTGTTGCCTCGTCTTTCATCAGCATAAAATAGCGAACACCACCACCTCCTACTACTTCCATTGGCCCGCACAAATCCACGTGAATACACTCTCCCTTAGCAAAAGACCTTTTTTCGGTTGATGGGTGTGACACTCGGTGCATTTTCCCAAACTGACACTCTTCACAAAAGAAATCATCTTGATTAGTCAATTCAATGCCACTTACCAGACCTTTTGTGCACATTGACTTAATAGTTGCTACGTTAACATGTCCCAAGCGTCGATGCCACTGCTGTAAAGTGCCAGCTGAGGTTTTCGCTACTGACGAAAAACATGCCCGATCTAATTTTGCATTTTTGAATGCCATTCTGACCAAATTATTACTGTCAATATACCCTGTAGCAGATACGCTCCTGTCAACTGTGTTGATCACAGTGCACCCACCGTCCTTGAATTTGGTCTCAAACCCCTTCTTTGCCAACTGAACAATAGAGAACAAATTCACTTTAGCTTTTGGAACATAGCAAACATCTTTAATAACCCTTGCTTCCCATCTTCCATTCACATAATATGCTTCAATTTCAATGGTTCCTATTCCTTCAATATCCAACGTTTCATCGTTTGCTATTTTCAAACCCTTACGTGACCCCTCAGAAGAAAATACCGTAAACCAATCACGTTGAAATGTTGTATGTCGTGTTGCTGCCGAGTCCGCTAACCATACATCAGCATAGTCAGCCGCAAGAACATCATCCGTTATTGCATAAGCAACGGGTCTTACTACCTTGTTGTTGTTATTAAATCTGGTTTTGCTTTTGTTTTGCGGACACTCGCGCTTCCAGTGGCCCACTTGACCACACGTGTGACATGACGATTTTTCTTTGTGATTGTTACCTTTCTTTTTCTTCCTAAAAGTGCCTGCGCACTTGGCACTAAATGCCACCTCTTGTGCTTTGGTTGTTTCTTCACGATGCAAACTATCCCGTTCAGCCTTCTTCATTTGATCTTCTTCCAGTTGCAGTTTTGACAAAAGTGTCTCCATAGTTCGGCATTCCTTGATGTTATACCAAACTGTACGAAAATTCTGGAACTTTGGTGTCAAGCCACTAATTATCCGGCACATCTTTAAATTGTCCAACAATATTTCCCCTTGATCTTCTAGTTCTGAAGCAATTTGTCGTACCCTAGACACATGTGACGTCACTGAATCGTCACTACCCATTTGCAGACTGAAATAGTCTTCGTATAGCATCATCACTCTTACATCGCTCCTTTTTTGATGAATACTCTCCAGCATATCCATAAGTTGCTTAGCTGATTTGCAATCAAGAACATACGACGATTGTTCAGCATCTATTGATGCAAAAAGAATGGCCATTGCCTTTCCATCACGCTGCAACCATTTAGATTTTTCTGCTGCTTGGTCATCACTAGGTTTCAAGACTGTTCCATCTACTACATCCAGTAGATCTTGGCTACGAAGTATAGCGCTGAGCTGGAACTTCCAAGCTCGAAAATTCGTGTTGCTTAACCTATGTGACAGCATTGAATTTTCTACCATCGCCTTCATTTCCATAGTCTTTTTGGATACCTTTTGAAATTAAACAAAAAATTAATTAAGGAGCTTTTAATTTATTTATATTGCGACTAAAATTGTTTATCTGGGCCCATAACCTGTTAAGATTATGCAGAAAAACACAGATTAAATTCTACACGTTTTATTAAAGTAAAGAATGATTTATAAGAAAGACGTGTTCGCAGCACGGTATGAAGAAAGAGAGTGAGCAAAAGAATGACATTACTATTTGACATTAGGCAAGTCGAGTGTCTGAGTGACATAAGGCTTAGTGGTAAGTATGAAATGAATTTATTGGAATGCTAAATTTCAATAGTTTCGCATGTCAGTTTTTTGTTAAAAGTGAGACATAGATATTTAGCTTGATTTGACAGTGTGAGAGTTACCCCCTCAGTAGTTGGGGGTCTGAGGTACGGAATTTTGTATTTCCTCGTAAAGAGAACTAGTTCCGTTTTATAGGATTGATATTCAGTCCACAATTTCAGCCTAGTTGCTAAAAGCTTGTTTAGTGCTGTTTGTAGCAGCTCAGATAGGGTGCAGCTTTGTGGGTGCTTGCCTGAAACAGCAAATGCTACATCATCAGCATAAGCAATGGTTTTGAAATATTGCAGATAAATTTTATGCTAAGTCTAGCAAAATCAGTTAGTCAGACCGACTTGATTTCTTATCTTCTTCTTCCTGGTTTCGCCGTTGCGACAATCGTGGTCTCGAATTCTCCCACTTATCTGCTTCACAGTAGTGACCCACCCGTGGGGTATACCGTAGATCGATTTGATGTAAGGACAAAAAAACTCCGCATATGAATCTACGAAACAAGGGACCGGGCGGTGACAAAGACCCTGTGATGATTTATACAACACAAGGCTGTTGTCCTCATTTTAATAGTTTTCAGCAGACTATAGCTCGAGGTAGGTACTCTCCTAAAGATGTATTGTTATATGCGGAACCATGGAAATCACCAACATAAATTGGGATTAGAAAATGAATTTACATCTTTAGTCATTATAGCTTTAGTCATTAACATTAATAACGCGATGTGCCGAAAACTTACCTTTGCTTGTTCTGCTTGTTTTGTTATCATATTTAAATATAAGCTGACTGCAGATGATATCATAGAAGACTTATGTCGCATGTCTAACCGGAAGTAGTAATTTTAGCAAAGTTTTGTGTGTAGTTAGTGAGTGCTCCAACATTTCTGTGATTCCAAACTGAAAAGTTTGCGTTTAAATTATAATTCAATTCCACTTTCCACGCCTGAATGCGTCATAAAAGAGGGTATGTTTCAAAACAAACCTTCAATTAGTGTCGTCCATCTTGACCCTAAAACAAACAAAATCTGCACGTCACAAAAGAACCGTTTTTCAATTGTCAGTTCACCTGACAGTGAGTTCCAAAACCAGCAATCAAGTGCAACAAGCCTCAAATCACCACTTAATTGATGTCGGTATAGGTCCTCCATGTCCAAAACAGAAAGAGTGTCCCTTCAAATAGGACTCCATCCATATATCCACACCCACACACGACCGACCCTCCATCCTTTTTGTGTCAAATGTACACACGAGTAAACAAAGTAGATAAGCAAACTCGCCCTTATGTTATCCCTCTCACGACTCACAACGAGTCATGACAGAGCAACGTTAAAAGTCCTTGCAAAGCAATTCGGGCGATAACAATCGACAAACGGTTCGGGAACAAAAGATAGAAAGAAAAAGGAGAATAAAAAATGAAAAATCGCATGCATGCATGGTGGGCCAACTTACAGACATGCACTCAGAAAATGTCATAAGCTATTAGCACAAAATAAGTGTGCAGCAGAATCGGAATTAAACTATGCAATCGCAATTCGCAAACCCGGGCCCTATATAACAAACATCAACAAAAGGACTCGGCTCATCCTGATGGCTGGATGACAATTTGTTATGTCAGACACGATGCAATTCCGATCCAACACAAACCCTAACATAACACTGAGCACATAACACTCATCATCATCGTTGCTATGTGTCGTGCAAATGAATACACGGATTCCGATTCCGAGCGAGGGTTCAGCACTGCACCTATCTAGGATACTCATCGTCAAAGCGAGGGATGTTTTCACAGAATGCATTTCAATTTTTGTTTTTTTTTCTAATCTGAAAAGGTTGAAAATTTGTTGGGGGCGTTGATGCAGCAGCCTTGCATGTGCTGCGAAATGAAATTGTCAACTTCCTCCTCGCCAATTGTCCTCGAGTTGATAAACTGCAAAATGTGTGGAGGATAATTTGCTTTCTCGCATTCACATTCGTCATGTCTGGCAAGTTTTTTTTGTCTGTTTGTATTTGTTTACCCTTTGATATCCGGGTAATGGGCTTTATTTCATCTTCATTCAGTGCCAGACAAGGGTCAGTTGCTTTAGCAAGCCAATGGTCTAACGTTTGAACTAACGCCTCTATTTACTCAGTTATGACGATTTCCCTTCTTAGCAAAGCATGTCCCTGATTTATAATGAGAAAAACTAATTTTCTATTTCCTTTTTTTGTTTCTTTCAGATTATGCAGTTGCGATAAAATGCCGGAGAATAGCAAACCGAAATCAAATCGGATTCCACGGCGAAGGCCGTCCAATTTGAATTTGAAAGTGGTTCGTGTCGAGCCACCAGATGACAGGTAAGATTCTCAAACTTTGTATGAACTTTTTAGTGAGGACAAGAATCATATTGAATTGAGCGCGCCACCTTACGGCAAAATAGAAAACGAAAACACTGGTTTTAGCCCAGACACTTACTAAATTTGCTCTAGTTTTGAGGGCTCTGGTGTGTCTCAGTTCTTGTTATGAATATTAGGTGTTTGGCTTCGCTAGAAGTTTGTCCAGACTAAAAATAACGTATTCTTAAAATATTTTTTTTTTTTAAATTTGAAATGTTTCGTGGTGACCTTTTAAATTTTTGTGATTTTGTTTTGAATCTGAATTTTCAGAAAGCAGCTTTGTTGCCAGCGTGTGTGTTTTATTTATCAATTAAATTTTTCAATTAATTCAAGCTACTTATCTCCTTTATTCAATCTTAAGCAATCTTACTCTCTCCATCTTTTGCCAAATAAAATGATTTTGCGGGTTTGATACACGTGAGCGTGCCACAATAGAGTTGCCATGGGATTTTTTCGAAACGAACACCTGCAACTTTAAGCGTCTGACCTTTATTTATACTCATATCAAATATGTCCCGGTTTCAGAGGAAACTCTTATATGCTGAAATGGCAAATCAGTGAGAATTAAAGGAACGCGGAGAATCAAAACGTTTTCTCCTTTTGCCATGTATAATTTGTAGCTGTGCAATATTCTAGGTTTCTTATTATTGGCCCTGGAACACCAACTTGCTGCCTTAACTTATTCGAAGGTACTCCTGATAATTCTAAATAGGGTAATATTGTCTACTGATAGACATTCGACCACATCTCCCAGCACGTCTGACATAATTTATAAGTTTATATGATTAACTATCTCATTAGTCGGCGCCCAAAGACTTTCACACAGCCATTGCCGATTGCCAATATTTATTTGAAGATCAAGGTAGACATTTCTTCTTAAATCAACTGTGTTATCGACAATTTGACAGAAATCTACTCACGGTGAAAACTTTTGAAATTGGTTCAGTAGTTTCTAGGTAGGAATATGGGGACAACATGTATAGCCCATGTCCTTCCTCAGGCTCTAGACTATCTCTGAACCAAACTTCATTTAAACCGGATCAGTGGTTTGAGTGGTAGATGGTAACAAAGAGACGACAGAGCTACTTTCGCATTTATAACATTAGTAAGGCTGTCCATCCTCAGGTTCTAGAATATCTCTGTACCAAAATTCATATAAATATGTTCAATAGTTTGGGCGGTAGATAATATCAAAGATGAACAGACAGACAGAGTTATTTTGGATTTATAATATTAGTAAAGACTTTCCGTTCCCGTGAGAATATGAGGGTCGTTACCGGGGGATACTCGGGATACGGGAATAGTGTATAATTCTAACGGTCGGTGGAAGAATTTTTGTAATCGGTGCTGTAGTTTCTAAGTTCCTGTTTACTTTTCCGTTCCCGTGGGAATATAGCGTTCAAATAAATAGCATATGTCCTTCCTCTGGTTGTAGACTATCTCTGTACAAAATTTCATTT
The DNA here is from genome assembly GCA_949752695.1 of Melanostoma scalare. NCBI lineage: Eukaryota > Metazoa > Arthropoda > Insecta > Diptera > Syrphidae > Melanostoma > Melanostoma scalare. Next base: position 7,571,427 of record OX456986.1, on the reverse strand, counting down.
GAATCGGTGCAGTAGTTAGGGCGGTAGACGGTAAAGTGAAGCCTTCAATTCTTTTGCCTCTTCGTGCGTACTGAGAAATTCTTCCGCTAACTTGTCTTGAATTTGGAAAATAAGCTTCGCTGTTCGTTGAGCCTACAAGTGACATCTCATGAAACTGATCAACCTTTTTATTGATTGTTCAAAAAACAAACATAGATGTCCCCTTCTTCTATGAGTTAAAGTGACACATATTGAAACTGATAAACTTTTTTTGCTCATTGTTGAAAAGACTAACCGTAGATGGCTGAGAAAATCGGCGGATTTTAGGCCTTTATTCATAAAAATCGATTGTAAAATCGTTCATGCGTGCCTAACTAACACCGACAAAGCTAAAATTATAAATGATCTTAGTTCAATAAACTCAAGTTTGAATTTGAACTGTGAAACTGATGATTAGATAAGTGTGATTTAGTAGGCTCTAGTTCAACATATGAGGATATACAAACTCGGGTCAATAAGTCCGTGACTTTTTGAATTTCCCGCCTCTTAATTGAAATGGCAAAACTGCTCCCGTCAACAATCATCATCTGTCAGTTAACTCCTGTTAAAAATTGATTAAGCTGCGGCATTAACTTTGTTTTTGACAGGCGTTAATATTAGACTACCGCGTTGACTGAAAAGAAAATGTTTTGTCTGCTGTTTAGTCTCCGATTGCGAGTTTTTGCGCGGTTACGTAACCGTGGACAAAACGTGGATCCACAACACACCGGAGACCAAACAGAATCAGTATCAAGTCCTAAGCTATGTTCAAATTTTTAAGTCGATTTGGGATGTCAGTAAGAACTTGATTGAAATCCACATTGTCTAGAATGAGTAAGAGTGCTTTCTGTGTTTTAGAGCAAAAAGGAAATACTTTCATAAAAAAAACCACTGTTCATAGGATCTTTGGCAGCAATACCCAATCAAGCAATCCACCTTGTTAATAGCACTCAGTTTTTATATCCAAAAGTCAACATCCAAATACTCAATTAAAAATGTGGTCGTTTCGCACCCCTTCTCAATAAGCTCTACTTTATTTCCAAAGACCATTTGAATCTCTGATACTACACTCGTTTCAAAGATTTTATTATTTTCTATTCCAGAGCCAGTGATGATTCTTCTCAAGCAGCAGCACCTGTTTTCGTAAGTATTCATTCCTAACATATTCCAAATGCCCTCATGCACACAGCCCCATGTTTCATTTTGGCAATTAAATTCTAATATCATTCAGCAATTAACATCCAAGTTATGACAACCCGCACATAACTTTCTGATTTTATAAGAAAGAGGAGCACGCACCCGACACCAGCAATTTTGCTTTTACAAGTGGTCGTAAAAGCTAAGAAACACCCTGACAGACTTCTGTCGATTATAAATCACTTCTCCTCTGAATGATATTAAAGAGCTTCATTGCCAAATGGAGCGCACAACTATGTGACTTTATTATTGGAATGTTTGTCTTATTTCAGGCGTCTGTGCACCGACCTCGGCACGCAGGCAGTTCGGCAATTAAACGAGACGGATTACAACTGCATCATCACCACCATCCGAACAGACAGCAATCATCGTCATCATCTTCTGGTGCTCGCCAGCATTATTCGTCTAACTCACAAGCAGCTCCGTCGAAATCTTCGTTGGGCTTAACAGCAGTGCTCCTCCCGCCCGGTTCTACATTCCGGACGAGCCATTCAAATAGTTCCGTCTTTGATTTGCCTGCAGGCATTGCTTCCAATGCTGGCCCCACTGCTCCTGGAGCGTTAGACAATTCTGGCAGATCAAAAATTCGATGTTGGAATGATAGCAACACAACTGCCATAATGACTGGCGGAAAGCAATCAATTGCGGTGCCAATTCCGCAACCCTACCGACCATTACCACCTGGTGCTGTACTGCATCAGAACCAGCATCGAACAATGCCAACTGTGTATTCAAATGGTTCCGGATTGTACAACCACCACCCGTCGGCGACAAGTCAGCAAGATGGGCCATCAGAATCTGGCAGTGGTAGTCGCATTCCTATGGCACAACAGAATTTTAATCAAATTTCCAAAACTGCCACCAATTTGCTGCACGACATTTACGAAAAGCACTTGTTGAATCAAACAACATTCGACATGCGTTGTTCGTCGTCTGCCAACAGTGGTGGTGTTGCTGGTGGTGGTGGTGGTGCTGGTGGATCACAGAACCATGACTTTCATTTGAATAATTTGCCACCAACAGTACACAGTAAGCATCAGCAACAACAGCAGCATTACCACCAACAACAACAACAATCATCATTCATGAGAGAACAGCAATGCTCGTCAAAACAAACGAAAGGGTTGCATTTTTTGAAGATCCCACCTCCGCCGCCACAGCAGCAGATGGCAACAACGACTGCACCCCATTTGCACTTTCATTTTCCCGGAGAGTTTTTCGAACCGATGTGTGACAAGGCGGCTGTACTCCATCATCAGCAGCAGCAAGAGCAGCAAAAATACCAGCTCCAACATCACGTCTATGAAACAATACCAGAGCGACCGCAAACTGCCTCGCACTCGTTCCATTCCAAGGGCATAAACAAAAACTCCAATGCCGCTGCTGCCGCTGCCAGTTCGAATAATGGTGGTGGTGTTGGCGGCCACCAGCTGTCAAACCGAAATCTAAGACGACGCACTTCTGGAAGGGGTTCACAAAAATCTAGCAGCGCAGCTCCATCCGGAAGCAAAAAATTTCCATCGACATCCGACGGCGGCATTGGGCACAAACAACAACAAAATGGCGCTAGCAACAATCCGTCAAATCAAAGAAAACACATGTCAGCTGGAGTCGGTGGTATTGGATATGAGGAGCATTACTTTCAGCAGGAAGAGTTTCATTACCGGAACCAGCAGCAACAGCAACAGCAGCATTTGGGGCCACTACCGCCACCGCCGAAAAATCCACCACTGCCTACTTCTAACGTTGCAGCCGCATCACATCAACGAACAAGAGCCGACGGCGAGTATAATCAAAGGCAAAGCCAAAGTTTTATTCAAGGCCAACAATATCCGAATCCTAACACAACGGTCGTGAGTGGAATGTCTGTAATTCCGTCGAATGTCAGTTATGCTGAAGACAATAGTGGTGGTGGTGGCAGTGGTGCTTCTATGATTGAAGATTATAACGTACGTGAGGTTCCTTTGGGCAGTGCCACAATGCATTCGAGCTTTGTCGAGGATAATCTAAGGGAAGCTGGTCTTTTAGAGAAGCCATCCGTAAAGGGTATGCTTCCGATTGTATTCGAAGAGGATGCTTCTAATCCAGCCTCGAATGCACAAACGGCAGATGAGTTCAACACAACTGGACCACAAGATGATGGCATTGCAAAATACCCCTACCGGAATAGCAATATAGATTTGAGAATGGAGACGGCGCAGGCGATGGCAGCTGCTGCATACTATGCAAGGTAAGTTTATGAATGTCTGTTATTGAAATTTGCACGTGGGTTAAATTGAATAATTTTTTGTTTGCCCAAAAGGGGATAGCTTAGAGTTTAATTAACCTCCACAAAAGAAAAACCCTTTAACAGGCTTTTAACAAAGGTGGGTGTTCACTGTCCACAGTACAAACAATTTTTTATAGTGCATCTTATTCCTTGATTGTATATCAGCATGACAAAAAAACATCAACAACTTTCCAATCATTCACACTATACCTTGCGTAACGTTACGTTACTTACATACTCAAGGTAGCGCTACAGCCCGGGTCGGACTGGGGCCTCAACCAACATGCAGCTCGGTCCCTAGCTAGCTGCCTCCAGTTTTGCACGCCAAGTTGGTTGAGATCCTCTCCTACTTGCGTGCGCCACCTGAGTCGCGGTGTTCCTCTACTGTGTCGTCCCTCGGGATTGGATTCGAAGAGTTTCCGGGCCGGAGCGTTGGTGTCCATTCGCTCTACATGACCCAGCTATCTAACTCGTTTGACAAGGTAAGTGTCGCTGTACAGCCCGTACAGTTCGTCGTTGAGTCTTCTTCTCCACTCTCCATCTATGCAGACGGGACCAAAAATCATCCGAAGAATTTTTCTCTCGAAGCATCTTAGAGCGTTCTCGTCTACCTTTGACAAGGTCCATGCCTCTGCGTCATATATAAGAACCGGGATGATAAGTGCCTTATACAGGGACACCTTAGTTGCTCGAGAGAGGACTTTACTAATCAATTGCCTTCTTTGTCCGAAGAAACAGCGATTGGCAAGAGTTATTCTTCGTTTGATTTCAGCGCTGGTGTCGTTGTCTGAATTAATAGCGGCGCCTAGGTAGACAAAGACCTTAACTACCTCAAAGTTATAGCTGTCTATCGTGACGTTCTGTCCAAGACGTCGGTGTTGGGTATCCTTTCTTGATGACAGCATATACTTGGTCTTGCCCTCATTTACCACTAAACCCATCTTCTTCACTTCCGTCTCAATGCTCATAAACGCGCCATTGACATCACGCTGCGTTCTTCCAATTATGTCAATATCGTCGGCATATCCGAGCAATTGGACGGATCTTTGAAAGATTGTGCCTCTTGTGTTGACGTCTGAGTTTTGCACTATTCTTTCAAGAACGATGTTGAAGAAGTCGCATGACAGTGCATCGCCTTGCCTAAAACCTTTTTTGACATCGAATGTATCGGTGAGATCTTTTCCGACCCTGATGGAGCAGCGTGCGTTCTCCATCGTCATCCTACACAATCGGACAAGTTTGGTAGGGATGCCAAAACTAGACATGGCTCTTTATAACTCCTCTCTATAGATGCTGTCATACGCGGCCTTAAAATCGATAAAAAGGTGGTAGGTATCGATTTGAAGCTCCTGGGTTTTTTCCAAGATCTGCCGTAGTGTGAAGATTTGGTCTATGGTGGACTTTCCTGGTCTAAAGCCGCACTGATAAGGACCAATCAGTTTGTTGACGAATGGCTTCAGACGCTCACACAATACGGCAGAGAGGATCTTGTATGCGATATTAAGAAGACTGATACCTCTGTAGTTGGGGCAGTTCAGAGGGTCTCCTTTCTTGAGGACCGGGGAAACAATGCTGAGGTTCCATTCATCGGGCATGCTTTCTTCCGACCATATTCTGCAAATGAGCTGGTGCATACTCCTGACCAGGTCATCGCCTGCCGCGTTACGTTGTCTCTTTGTTTATGGATCATCAGAACATTGGCTGTTCAATGAGACTTTTTTTTTTTAATATTTTTGTTGAATAAAGGCGGAATTGCGTAAAATAGCCAACTTTCAACTAACTAATAATATGGCCACACAACTTTGCGTCACGTCACATGTTATGGGATGATTATGTGGACGTGTGCTTACGTTACATTTCACACGTTGCGTCAGACTGTCATTACTTTAAGTGAGTTTGAGTAGTCACTATTTTTAGAATCTTACGAATATCTCTTTCATCTTTGAATGACATGAAATAAATATGATTCATTACGTTACGTCACGTTAGATTTTTGCTAGTACATATGATTTTTAGGACGTAGTAACACAACATCGCTTTGGCTTCAGTCTATTTCGTCTTGCATCTCCTCATTACGTTTGGCTTACGTAAAAAACACGTATTCTTCCTAAGGATCGATTAGAAAGTTGAAACTTCCCTACAAAATCTACTCAATGACAAACACCCTCTGTTCTCCCATCTCCCAACATTCTAAAATCTTGCTGGTGAATTACTACAATGATTATGATTACTTTCTTTGCTGAATTACTATGAAGATTGTGATCTAATCAGCCAAACAACAAATTTCTTCGAAAAGAGACCTTTTAGTGCCTGAACGGCAATTTATTAAAATTTGGTGGCTCAGTAGATAAGCTGTGGCTAAATGGCTTGTATATGTATAAATTTGAAAAAACATGTTTTGTTTAACTTTCAAATAAAGAAACACTAAATCACCATCCAAACTTTCCCTGACATCGTGTCCAGCAAAGTTTTTCAATAACATCATTCGCATCTGAACAATCACACTAAATTTGAAGGTTTCCGGTTCAATTTTGACACGAAACTTTCACTATCTGCTGTCGATTTAGTTTCACTTCCACCCCATCTCCATAGTCAAACAATCCTCATCATCAGCTGATGTATACAAAAAGTGTGTTGCTAATTAATTTCACCCACCACCGCACCAGTTGCGAAACCAAACCAATTCAAACGCTCTCCTAACGAATAACCAATAATAAGCGTACAGCTAAAATGTATCCAAAAAGTTGTAATAATTGCTGTTAACAGAAACTTTTTCCAATCAAACGAACTTTTGTCCTTCATTTATTGCTGAGCCAAAGCCCTCCTCAATCCACTCTCCTTCTGAGCTCCACCCCCAAATCCTACTTATCTTTTCAAAAGGAAATCCTCATTAGAAAAGTAGGGATCATGTTTTCCTGACCCGCATTAACTTGGAGGAGTTCTCTTCTTGACTTTATTTTTTTAATTTTTTTCCTGTTTCTTCCTGCTGCGCCATTGCTGGTATCATAAAATCATGAAAATACTTCATCCCTAAGCCACTAATTGACTTCCAATTTCTAAAGGTTCACCATGATGAAAGGGTGCGGAAGGAGAAGAAAACGAAAAAAAAGAAGGAAGGAACAAAAAAACAAACAGTTTGGATCCTCTGAAGGACGAACGAAAGTCGAACGCAAAAAATAAAGTTTACACTAGCAGTTGGTCACGACTCTTATCGTTGGTTCTATTCAGGACACGAATAAACAAATTGGTTCTCATTTGGTTTGACAGTCCGAATTGGAATACTTCATTGGACTTTCCTTCGTGTCCTTGTTGTTTGGCAAATTCAGATTGATTTCAATGTACCAGGCAGAGATTTTGAAATCGTCCTGTGCTCTAATATACCCACTCCTTCCCCCACATATCCGGCAGAGTTTTTCCTTGATGATGAAAACTCTGTTACAATTTGAATTTAAATGGGCAAAAAAGGATATTGCCTTTCGTTAAATCCTTGACACTGCTTGAATGATGAATGAATTGGCGTTAAGGAGGAGTGGGAATGAGCTTCGAAAATGGAATAAATTCGATCTGAACATTAGTCCTGGTCGTGCTTTGGTTTTTAAAAACGTTTTTTTTTTTTTTGTTTGCAAATTGCAAACATTCTTAATCAGCATCTGGGAGTTTGGGTAATATTTACTCAAACACACACATCCACCAATTAGTCACACTAGAAATCATCCCGGACTGAATTTCGTATGCGTAATCCTTCAATCATCTTGTTAACACATTTTCACATTTTTACGCCTTCAAACTAAATTTAAATTAATAAATTGTAAAATACGATGACATCGGATAGACAACGACAAGGAACAGACAGACGGCTATTTGGACACGGTTATGTGAAATTGTGAAATTGTCGCTTTTCTTGGTGTAAATTTGTCGGGGATCTTTGTTGGGATGCTCGCTCTGACAGTGTCTTGTCGTAATTTGTCACCTGTTAAATCATCCCTGGAAAAGCAATTAGACACGTTCCACTTACATGATGAGTGGGTATCCTCAAGTGAAAACCGTCGTCGTTGTCGACTCTTGGTAAGTGTGATGATGCCTTTGGAAGTGAATGAGTTTTAATTTTTCGGGTGAAAATATACGAGTGCAAATGAACAGAGATGAACGGCAGAAAATTAAAGAAAAGTTTGGGTTGGATTTACTTGAGTTTTTATTTTCTGGAGGCTCGTTTGATGATTGTAAGAAGTGCCTTGCGGGTTGAAAAATTTTCTGATATTGAAGTACGTCAGCGTAAGTACAGAAAGAACGACTGAGAGGCAATTAACGAGTTTTGAAATTTTAATTTTTTTCGGTTTTGAATAGAGTAATAGGTTGTTGTATATTAGAAGCTGGGGTCCTATGAGAAAACCTTCTAAGTAGTTTTGGTGTTATTCCATCAGAAAGTATGTGGTTGAATATAAGAGTTTGTTGATAGAGCTTGGAATAGCTCTATATAGGTTAGGAGAGCAGAAGCAAGATCCATATTTCGTAAAAGAGACGAATTCACCTCTTACCTTTGAGCCTCATCAGCATGAAAACCATTTAAGAACCGTCTTAAAAGGTATACGGCTCAGAGTTGTAAAAACTGCAGTCTTTTTGGTACTGCAGTTAAGTCACGAATAAGACTAATTTTTTTAGTCTTTTAACTTTGATAAGTACTTTAACTGCAAAAAAGCAGTCAGCAGTTAGTACTAACTTTTTGACTGTGCAGTTAATCAGTGCAGTTAATTGACTAAAAGTTAATTAACTGCAGTACATTTAACTGGTCTTAGTCTTTTCAGTCAATAAAAATTCTTTTGTACTGGTGTGATTAAATTTTTAGTCAGCAAGTCTTTTGACTGTAGTGAATTAACTTTTAGTCATTTAACCTTTTTTTAGTCTTTTGACTTTTTTTTAGTCATTTAACTTTTTTAAGTCTTTTGACTGCAGTTAATGTTCCGAAAGACTTTGATTCTTTCTTTTTCTGTTTTTTGACGAGAATAGTTCAGAAAACCCCATTTATTCAAATTTTGTACGAAATCTGTATGATCTACTATTATATATTTCCTGTGACCCACAGGAACATTAACTGCAGTCAAAAGACTTAAAAAAGTTAAATGACTAAAAAAAAGTCAAAAGACTAAAAAAAAGTTAAATGACTAAAAGTTAATTCACTACAGTCAAAAGACTTGCTGACTAAAAATTTAATCACACCAGTACAAAAGAATTTTTAGTGACTAAAAAGACTAAGACCAGTTAAATGTACTGCAGTTAATTAACTTTTAGTCAATTAACTGCACTGATTGCACAGTCAAAAAGTTAGTACTAACTGCTGACTGCTTTTTTGCAGTTAAAAGACTGGTCACAGTAGATTTACTGCATTCAAAAGATAAGTTAATTAACTGCGACTGCACAAGTACTAGTACCAAAAAGACTGCAGTCTTTACAACTCTGCTAGGTAGACTTGCACATGAACACTTTTGATCCTTCTAAAGCTGATAGGGAGTTGATTTTGTAAGTGTCACACAATGTCGAGTAGCTTTGCATAGTGCCACGCAGTGTCATGTATTTTGTTGCATTCCGCAATGTGGATATCTAGGTAGATTTGTACAGGAACACTTTTGATCCTTCTTAAGCATATTGACATTTAATTTTGTTAATGTCACACAGTGTCGAATAGCTGTGCATAGTGCCACGCAGTGTCATATACTTTTTTGCATTCCGCAATGTGGATTACTAGGTAGATTTAGACATGAAAACAATTGGTCATTAGTCTTGATCAATTTAGAACTGATTGGCAGTTGATACTGTTAATGTCACATAGCGTCGTGGAGTAAAGCTTAGCGCTTAGTGTCGCAAATTGTGTGGCACTGGGTACACGATTGAGACGTGAACATTGTAAGAAAACTCTCCTGGTCCAGTATCAACTTTAGATAGATTGGGAGTTAGTTTTGTTAATGTCAGGTAGTGTCGTGGAGTGTCGAGCTGTATTGCAACTCATACGGAGTTACCAAGCAGAGAGGGAGATAATCACCACTAGAAAACTCCTTATGTCGTAATAGATTGACAAATTCTTTGTTTAATTCCTTAATTCGGCACAGTGTTTTTGAAGTGTCTCAAAATGTCCGACATTGACGTGCACGGGGTACTTCTTGCATGAGTACCTTTGTTGAAGATCATCACTAGAACAACCACCTGAGTCCAGATCTCTCTTACACAGATTGGAAATAAGTTCTGTTAATGTCACGCTGTACTGTGATTTTTGTACTTTCATTGCTATGATATTACATGAACTGTGACGACTTTCTCATAACGCGCTGTGCACATTCTGATGATGAAAAACACTGAAAACCGATCAGTCTTCCAAAAACAGGAGTAAAATATTTATCCTTCCACGTACATGTGTTGCTAACTGTTTCTTTAATAGCATTGGTTCATTTTTAAAAGTACTTATTACAAGCACAATGAATCCCTTTATACGAGTATTGTTCTTGAAAATCGATCCGAAACGTCTTCGAATGGATGTGGAGTTTCTAAGAAATTACTTCAAGACACGTCTGGCTTCAAAGCTCTTAAATCATTTTTGTTTCTCCCTCCTCATCACCACTACCACCACCATATTAATTTGATCGAACATCAACTTAATCCAAACAAAACTTTCATAAAAATATGTGTGTTGTGCGCCCCCAAAAACAATTTATGACACATACACATGGGAAAACCTGGGGTAGGTAATTGTCACCCTCACCCACAGTGTCTCATCTGGAACACCAAATGTTTCGATTTGTCACGTGTGCTCTTATCACAAACGAAATAACAAAAAGAGACATCTACCACCACCACTGCCACCATCCCCATCACCAACGTTCTTGCAACCAACTTTTATCGTTTATGGAATACTGATATAAAATCTTTGCAAGCATACTTAAGGACCGACCACCCGCACTTTCTCCCCGACAAAGAAAAAATAAGAAGATTTATTTCATCCCGGCAGAGAACTCCTCAGCCATTTAAGAAGAAAAACTCCAAAACACCCTATACTACCACCCTCAAACCCTCAAACCATCAAGACACATACTTCCATAAGCGTAACCCATCTCATAAGTGAAACGCAATGGATGGGGGAGTATGGTGTGGCAGGCGCAAAAAAAAGTGAAATCTGTTCCACTTATTAAGTTGTCACATTTTATTCTTTTTTTTGTTTTCTTCATCTTCTGCTTCACTTTTCCATGCAACACCATCAGAAAGAGAGAAAAAAATGGCAGCAAGTGTTTAACACGAATGAGTTATGGAACAACTTCACATCCTGTTTTAGGGGATGGAGAATGGGGCTTGGGGGTTGTAAAAAAGCATACAAAGAGCAGCCGAATGAAGAAATGTCACTGACTGACAGAAGGTAAAATAATAAAAAAACGGATGTATAAAGTAACAAGAAACAGAATGGAACTGTTCAATGGGGGATGCGATGCTCGTAAACTTAAGAAAGCAAGCGAACAATAATTTTCTGCAAAGGAGGATACTCGGGATTTTTTTTTTTGATGTTGTAAAGGAAGAAGAAAAAAGTAAGAGGAGCACACACTTAAGGATCAGACAGAACGGAGAGAAGCTGCTATTCAATTGTCATGAAGTAACTTTGAAATGAAAATGATACAGCATGGCTGTGCCAGCGGAGAGTGTACACTACATGATTCAACTCATGAAACCATAATGGAGCAACATAGGTTTTTATTTCCCTGAAAGCCTATAAAATGGATTTATGTGGAGGCGTTTTTGTGTATGTGGACCATATTGGACGGGATGTCGATGCTAAGAAAAGGGGCATCTGAAAGTTGGAAATAATAGTTTTCGGGGACAATGAGATGAATGGCAGATAAAACTGTTTTCGACCCAGATGGTAAATATGTTTTAAGAAGGATAAACTCCTTAAGTTTATCCTTTGAAACTTAACCCCTTAATAACGTCATAGAAGCAATGTAGGTCAGTGCAGCCTACAGACTGCAACATAGTGTCTCTTTCAAAGAAGTATGGAAAGCCAGAAGGTGCCTTTTGCATATGTTGTGTGTTCAGACCGAAGAAAGAAAGTCCAGTTGTATATTTGCCACTCGTAGTTCACATGTTTATTCGAAAAAATTTTGAGATCTGGAAAAGACTCAAGCAAATCTTACGCAATTTGAAAATATTCCACAAAACTTTATTTTCGCTTTCTTATTGTACTGGTTATAGAATCCACGTATCGTTTTGATATACTCATTTACATCCAAAATTGAGAAAGTTAAGTCCTTAACCTTAATTTCATTTATATCCACTTTCCTCTAGTTTCTCTGTTACTTTAAAGTTCCATTGCATTGTAGCGTACCCACGAGCGGATCACTAGTGTGAATCAGAGATGTGATCCCATTGAGATAACGCCAGAAAAGCGAAGAAGATAAATTTCCATTACATGTTTATTTTCTTTTCAATAAAAAATACTGCTGTTTGGAGAGATTTATAGCGATACCGGAAGTGTTTTCTGATTGACAACCTCTTGAAAGTAGTACTGATGTAGTTGACTTTGTTTTTAGAACAAGCATACGAGTCGTTAAGTTAGAGATGGCCAAAAGCACTGAGAGGAAACTGAAAACGAAGTGGGGTTTCTTTCTCCAGGGAGTAATGGCGTGGCCTACTCACTGAATATGGCTCCTTTGTTTAATGAAAAAGTCACATTGAGCCCAATAGAAACCCATCGGCATTGTCTTGTCGTCCCTTTGACTAAAGAATGGGTCTTAAGAATCTACGGTGCAGTCAAAAGCGCGAGGAGTACCTATTCTGCTTTGCAGCCCGATGTTGATCTTTCTCTAATGGGAAGGCACTCTAGATTGCTGGGCTGCCACCGACCGTAGGGATTTGGCTGTGTGTACAGTAGAAACTAACTTTTTTTTGGCTGAGTTCAATTCTTTTCATCAGTGAGTGGGCACAGTGGTATTCAGAGTTTGGTTGTCTAAGAGAAAAAACTGTTTGTTAAAGAAGACTCCTTATTTTCCGTCGCGAGCTGCGTGTTTTTGTTGTACTATGCTTGGTGGAATCGAAAAAGCTTTTCCTTGACCATGAGCTGAAGTTACTAGAAACAATGAGTAAGCAGCGGTGTATTTCAGAGAATAATTCGCGAAGAGAATACTTGAATTTTTTTTGGATCCGACGAGAAAATGCTGCACTGAAAAGGTCATAACTTTGATCCCCGAGCAATGAGTGAGGTTGCTTATTGGCTGTTATGGCAAACATATGGATGGATCTGAAATTCAGAAGATTAAAATGGTGGTACCTGTGGCGTGATGGTTTGAATGACCGCCTGTTAACCCAGAGATTCGTGGATCAAATCCCAACAGAGGCAAAAATGTTTTTCCACGGGTATCGCCTTTCGCGAGGAATCGGCAAGTATTTTATACATTTGTAGATTCATTGCCATCAAAAGCGCTTTCTTGGCAGAAAATTGTTGGTCCGGTCTATTGCCTCACAAGGCATGCACTAGGCCCTAGGGCTCCTCCCTCTGTTGCGCCACCCTATTTTTTTTTTATTTAAAATGGTTTGAAAGAGTAGGGGGTTAGTTTTTTGAACAGATTTGTTCACCCCAGACACTATCAAACACCTTCCCAATGCAGAGAAAGCATTCGAGAGTGACTTAAGCTTTGAATCTTTGTCAAGCTTTGTGTAGCTTGAGTGGATTTAGAATTTTTTTTCCCTCAGTTTGTGCGATGCTATTCCCTACACAGAATGCCTCGGGCCGTCAAGAATTTTGCTGGCGTAACTGCACAGAGATTTTGTAATTTTTGTGTGACCAACTTTCGATGAATTCCCGAAGATCTCGCGTATTTCGAAGCTGGTGACCTGCCTTAGAAAGCTTAACCGTTTGTAGTCAGTGTTATGTGCTTGAATGATCTAAAGTGCTGTTTTAGAACAGGGCCTCATAAGGAGAACTTCACACAAAATTTGGTTTGAACTTATCGGCAAAAACTTCCGTCTCTCTTTTCCTTATTCTTATCTTCGGGCGAAGTATAGCTCCTCTTTCGTAGATCGGTTAGTGGGACTCTTCTTTAGCACTTCTGGTTTTTTAAGAACCGATGATCTTCTTTATAATTTGTGTTCCTTCTGAAGCTGCAGATTGTTTTATATGCTGGACTATTCTTATTTCTCAGCATAGTGTTTGTGTTATTCAGCTGACTGAAGTAGGACCGGAATTTCAGATTCCTCCAAAGTAACTCAAGCAAGTTTTTTTCTTCATATCTTTTCGTCAGCCATTGCATTACTTTTACTAACTTACTTAGGTAGGCATTACAAATTTGGGGTGAACCTGGGTCTCAACCAACTTCGTTCGATAACGTCTTCGCTTTCGAGCGAGCTGTCTCCAATTTAGCGTTTTAAGTCGGTTGAGGTCTTCTTCTACGTGATTGCCACCTAAGACGAGGACTTCCCATTCCCCGATTTTGCTGCAATGTGCATTCGAAAACCCGCATTATTTTTCCGCATGCTTTATGACGTTTCTGTGATGTGATCAATGTAAATGACTTATAATTTCAGTCGACAGCCTTAAGCGCCCACTTGAAAAACCCCCACCAGTGGTAAGGTTGAGAGCATTTGTGAGTTGCAACTTTGGCTGACATTTTGCATGGTGGGGACGAGTAAACGCCTTAGTTTCATTGATATTTGTCTAAAAAAAACCAAAACAAACAAATAAACACACAAATTGCAAAATCGAAGCTGTTTTTTAAGATAGCAATTCTAAGTTGGCTGTTCTGCAAAAGGATTCATCGTTTCCTCTTATCTACATAGCTATTTGAACACTCTAAAATCTATTTAAAATATCTTTAGCTGGACCTTAAACTACCAGGTGGCAAGTTGTCACACCTTTTCGATCAGAATCCTTTTCCCTTTGCGGAAGGTAAAGCTACAAATTTTATTAAATTGTTCGGTTTTTTGTCCTATCTATTGAAACAAAAACGGATTCTCCTTAATGTCACTATTCTTTCTTATCATTTTAACACATTACCACATAAATCAGCTCATAATAGTGCCATTAAGAAATATGGATATTCCTTTCCTCACAAATTCATTCTCACAGCGAACTCATTGCCCATAATTCAATTGGGTAGTTTTTTTTTTCTTTCGTGTGTTGAATCTATTCGAACCAAAGAATGAGTTTAAAAAAAAGCAAAGCACACAACAGTCTTAATTTACGACCACATGAAACAAACGTGTAAAGTGCTCTCCAAAAACGTAGGGCCAAGCGCCCTACAAATCTTACCCCAAAAAGGTACAGCAATTTCCATTCAATTGAAAACATTAAAAACAAAGTTTCCATTTCGAAAGGAAGAAACAGAGAAGAAAATTATGACTGCATGCCAACTGCGGATGGGAAACATCTGTCCAGCTATAAATCCGTTCCGCGTTAGAGCAACACACACAATTCTTAATGCCTACTTTAACATGCCGCAGCGTCACTTTCGACACTTCACGGGACATTGCCGACGACGGTGTGTGGTGCGTCCAAAAATACAAATCGTGTCTTCATAAGTGCCTCTCAGACTGGCAGACAGAAAAGCGGATCAAATAATCAGCCTTGAAAAGTATTTCTTTCTTTTACCGCCATGCCACAGAAAAACACACGGATGTTTGACATCAAACAGGATTTGTTGTTTCGAAACTTAAACAACAGATTATGAATTAAATTTATAGAATGTGGCTTTGATTTATTTTTAAATTTCTTAGAAACTGATTTTCTTCCGTTGAGAATTTACAATAATTTACAGGAAATTAATGGCTGGAATCGAAGGGGGTTTCAAACGAAATTTCTCACAATTTTTGATATTTCAGAGTTAAGGACAAAATAACCCAACTTTCGAAAGCATTTCCAACGGAAGGGTTAGAGATTAAGCAAGGGTCGATTCGGATGAACTTTTTCTTATATTTTGTTAGTGGTTTCTCAGTGCTAACCTGTTCCTAATCCAAGCTCAGTTGTTCTCCTTCTTCTTTTATAGTTCCAAAGTAGGTGTGTTTTTGTCGCAGCCCATTATTGCTTCTTTCATCCCCTTTTGAGGGGACTGTATTCAGCGCACTGCTCGAAACCCTCTAGTGGTTGAAAACTAATCGATTTACACTACATAAAAAAATGGCTGTCTCACATTCAATACTTGTAAACACCTAACTTAAACAATAACTCTCCTTGTCTATTTTCTATGGAAGATGTCTAAGCTTCATTCTTTCTTTAATCGGTCGAGATCTAATTGGTTTTATTACTAATGAAATTCACCTCGAAGGAGTGCAGTAAAATCTGGGAGCACAAAAATGTGTACTCTGCTGAAACTGAATCTTGACAAAGATTAGCATTGTCGAACTTTTTGTGTGTGACAGAAGTTTCCAAAAGAAGAACCATAGAGAGTAGTTAGACAGAGGAACCTTTCTGGATAATTAAATCCAGCCGCAGGCCACAAAACCTCATGGTGTCACTCGTTAAATTTTAAAGACCGTTTAATTATTAAAGGCTTCTCTGCGCTGGCTGCTGGGAAAAGTTTTTCGATTGTCCAAAGAAGACTGCATTTGAGCTCTTCTTAGTGATAGTAAAATTTTATCATTTTATCCCTGTTGGGGTATTCTGTGCTATGGGATCAACCATCAACCCCTTCGTCATTTTTAATGCCGATTTCCAGATAAGCCAGAACTCATTTCTAAACAGATGTTGAACGCTGTCGCTAGCGCTGGCTGGACGTGTGTACATAGCCATAAAGTGTCATGTTGCAATTTTCTAACGACAACAAACAGTTGTTAGGTTGGATATACGTTTACTTATTTAGAAAAGTAAGAACGCCTTGCGGAGCGGAAATTAAAGTTCATTTTATGGCTTTTACCGAAAACATAAACAAAACCACTTAAGGGTGCTTCAATGAGATGGGCTGTGTGGGATGAGAGAGGAGAGACTGACTGCGTATGTACTCGTAAAGTGTGTTGTATAAACAGGAACCACTTTTTGAAATGCGTCGAATGCGTTTGCAGACGTTTTAATACAAAACTGTGGTCTGGCAGCACGAAACGAATATCAAGATATATTATTGAGAATCCCGGATCCGGATCGATTTCGTTACTAGAAATGGCTGGAAGTGGCAGTGGTTTTATATGAGGGGGGTGTTTTAGTGTATTTGTGCAATCTCTCGAAGAGATTGCGTGAGTGCAATCGATGTTAAGAGTTGCCTTCGAAGGGTGCCAGCGATGTGCATCAATGAGCGGTTTTTCGATGAAGTACTCACCCAAGGGAATGATCCATATCCTTCAACTTGTGTACACATTACACAGTGTTCATTTTAAATGGGAAGCGTCTTCATCGATTGTTGTTGGAGGTGGCAGTGAAAATCAATAGATTTTCACTTACTTTGATGCAAAGGATGAAGGAAAACACTTTCGAAGTTAATTGGGATATTTGATACATTGAGTGTTGGTTGGAGAGAGAGAGTTTATAGCAAGTACCAAGGACCATTAAGGACGATGTTCAATTTTTATATGGAATTGTGGTTAAGTAAGCATTGTAAGGGACTTACTTTGATGAGTAGAAAAGATTGTTTGCTTTGATTTGAGCATTCATTTGGAAATAAAAGGAAAAATCAAACACGCCCATTGAAGGGATTGAACAAAAGGACAAAAAAAATGAAAACGACAAGTGAACAATAAAGAGATCTGGGTAGTCTTGCGATGACATGCGGCGTTGATATTTAAAGCTCAATACGAAAACGTAAAATAAATAAATCTAACCAAATTTGCACTTCCCCTGTTAAATAAACAGAGCTCAGGGAGCCTTAGGGCATAAGACATTTCAGGGGCCTACAACTTTATGCCGGTTCCTATCGACTTAGTAAAAAAGCGACGGTATAATTACGTTCTGAGGATTCTCCAATTACGAAACCGCGATACCCGTGAAAAAACAGTGGATGCACCTGAGTTTCGAACCTTGAACTCGAAAATAAGCAGACATGAGCCACGGACACTAACGAGTGGCTTAAAGTGCTTCCTCGCTTAAAAAAAGGATAAGCGGGAAGGAAGAATGTATTATCCGAGACACTGAATGAAGTTGTATCTTTGTGGCAAATTGCAAATGTTTCAACCTTGCTCAAGCTTCCTTTCAAGTCAGCTAAGGGTTTTTTTTAGCAAGTAGATTTTTTTGATCTTACTCTTGACAGATCCAATCGTTGATTGAAGCCCTCACTGAGGACAGTGGCAGGCCTATTGACGGTTCAGGTCCTGAGAAAGCTGTCTGAGATTATTACCTAGCAAGTTCATCGGCGATCTTATTTCCAGCTATGCCGTGATGGCCTGGAACCCAAATGAGACTCAAAGAATTTAGTCTTCCGACCGCATTCAGAGAGCTCTTGCGTTCTTGGATCACTTTCGAAGTGGTTAGAGGGTTGAAAAGGACCTTGAGCACAGCTGTCGCTGCAAACACAGATACTTCTCCCCATGCAGCTATTGTTCGTAACGTGGCTTAAAGCCATTTGAATAGCATACGCCTTCGCTTGGAAGATGGATGCGTATGATCCTAAAGAGGCGTGCAATCGTATGTCGTAGTTCTCCACAAAGGCACCAGCGCCATTTCCCTCGTCGGTTTTGGAACCATCTCTGAAGATTCGATAACAGTCCTGAACCGAAGGAAAGTTGACTGAGTATTTTTGACGCAGTTTGAGCCTTGGGATCATCGTGTCTGACGGCATATCCATTAGACGTGAGTCAAAAGATATGCTGCTTTCCAGTTCCTCAAAGCTCCAGTGCGAATCTTGTCAGAAGCCACATCTCTTTAAACGAGAAAAGGTCTTGAGAGTACACCCCATAATTTATGTATCAAGGGGAGGAAGATTCAGCAGTGCGTCGAGATCAGCACCCAGTGTGCTTAGGAAGGCCCCAGTAACACCAAGACAAGTTGTCCTTTGAAGTTTGGGCAACGAGGCAATAGCGCATTTACGCTAGAGCTTATTCCACCAAACAATTGACGTCTAGGAGATGATTGGTTTTATCATAGCCGTATAGATCCAAGGAACCTTTTTCGGTGAAAGACCCCATGTCTTGCCAAATCCCCTTTGGATTTACCAGCAAATTTTTTTTTTTTTTTTTTTTTTTTTTTTTTTTTTTTTTTTTTTTTTTTTTTTTTTTTTTTTATAATTAACGCGCACATCAAGGGGTTATGACTACCCTTATAATGCCATTAAACACAGTGCGAGTATTTAGGAAAATAGGAGAGGATTTGAAAGGAGACATCGATGCACGTTGCTTTTAAACCTTTGTGAATCGTAATGCAGGGGAAACACAGAGCCAGGTAGAGCATTCCACATTCGGGTGGTGCGACTAAAATATGAATCTCTATACTTGACTGTACGCCCGAAGTTGGGCTCAAGGCAGAACTGATGAGCATTCCTAGCGAGGCGGGTGTTGCGGCTAAATTGTTTCAAGGGAGGAATGCAGCTGGCTATTTCACTAGAGCACTGTTTGTGGAAAAAGCGATAAAAGAGAGAGAGACAGGTGACGTTTCGACGATGTCCAAGAGAATCAATCGATTCTACGATTGAACTATCACCTATCAATCTTAACGCTCTATTTTGTACCCTATCAAGTAGGCGCAAAGATGTTTGAGAAGCACCTGACCAGATATGAGAGTTATACTCCAGTTTTGGGCGGATGAAGGCCTTATAAATTGTAGCCAGATCAGAAGGGGTGAAGAACTTCCTGCATCGTCTCAAGAAACCTAAGCATTTAGCAGCGTTTTTGGCGACTTCAAATATGTGGTCGTTCCAACGAAGATCATCGTTTACACACATACCAAGTACTGACAGCTTTTCGGTTTCTTCGATTCAGGTACCATTCATGGATAATGGCAATGGGGGAATGTTAAGCTTCAACGACAAGAGACAGCATTGAGTTTTCGAAGCATTGAATTCTACTCGGTTCATAAGACCCCATGCAACAATGCTGTCAAGGTCAGAATTCAATGAGCTTATCATACGCAACCGTTCCAGTTCCACATCCGAAGAGCAGGGACGTGAATTTGGAAACGAATATGAAAAGCTGAGGGTCGAGTCGTCAGCAAAACAGTTAAGCGGATTAGAAGTTTCAGACAAGAGATCATTAATGAAAATGAGGAAGAGAGTCGGAGACAAAACGGAGCCCTGGGGCACACCAGCATTTATTAAGTGGGTATCAGACTTGAAGCCATCCAACACAACTTGTATTGAACGGTCGGAAAGGTAATTTCTAATCCAACGAAGAAGAGACTCATCGATACCAAAAGCACGCATTTTCGATAAAAGAGCCTGATGCCAAACTCTATCAAATGCTTTAGAAATATCAAGCGCAATAATCTTACTTTCTCCAAAACAATGTAAAGATTGGTTCCACTTTTCGGTGAGATAAGCCATCAAATCACCAGTGGACCGTTTGCTACGAAAGCCGTACTGACGGTCATTAAGAAGCTTTCGTTCTTCAAGATATTTCATAAGTTGACGGTTTATCAACGTTTCCATGACCTTGGAAAGAAGGGACGTAAGTGCAATTGGACGGTAATTGGAAGGGGAGGAAGATTCGCCTTTTTTAGGGACCGGCTGGACAAATGCAGTTTTCCATCTGCTCGGAAAAATCCCAGCAGAATAGGAAAGATGGAAAAGTTTACGCAGTGGTTTTGCCAGCGTAGAAGAACACCTCTTCAGAATAACGGCGGGGATACCATCTGGACCAGCGGATTTATGTATGTTGAGATCTTTAAGGACTCTCGCAACCGAGCGAGTTCGAAAAAATATCTGCTTCATCAAAGAATTTGCAGACTCGAGCTCAGGTGGAGCCAATATGCTATGAAGAAGTGTCGAGTTGGCAGCAAATTGAGCTGCCAGCAAATTGGCTTTGTCGATGGAGCTGACATACGGAGAGTCATTGAAGACGAGCGTTGGGACCGATGACGTGGTCGAGTTCTTAATGTTCTTCACAAAAGACCAAAAGTTTTTACTTCCTTTTGGACACAATAGTATTTTTTGCCTTACTTTTTGGTCATGTAAAAACTTAGCCCTTTGTATCTGAGCATTACAGCTATTTCTGGCCCGTTTGAACAAATTTCGGTTTTCTACAGTAGGGTTATCTTTAAATTTACGAAAACTACTTTCTCGATCCCTAATCGCCTCTTTACAGCTTGAATCAAACCACGAATTCTCTTTGGGGATGATGCTTTTTGTTCTGTGAGGAACAAAATTTCTCATGCCGTTGAGAATAACGTTAGATATCATATCAGCTGATGCATCAACGTTTCCGTCGAGAAAGCACAATGACCAATTAAAATTTCGAAAGAAATTATTCAGGCCGTCCCAATTGGCTTTCTCGTATTGCCACACAGTTCTTTTAGGGACTTTATCTTTTTTTACCGTGACGGAAAGCGAAAAATCTACCGATATGACACAATGGTCTGATTTGCCTAAAGGAGATGATACTACAACCCTGTATTTTTCGGGATGAGAAGTGAGAAATAAGTCAAGAGTGTTGGCCGCATGGCCTTCAATATCTGGAACCCGAGTGGGCTCATCAACAAGTTGAGTTAATTCGTTAAACTCAGCGAAGATCTCAACATATTTTCCTTCGGGTGTTGTCTGGCCAGAATGTCGAAGCCAACCAGAATTGTGTACATTGAAATCGCCCGCAATTGCGATTTCAGTGTGAGGATAAAGGGAGACAATTCTTACTATGGACTCAGATAGCGCATCAAACTCGCTAGAGGTTGAATTGCTATCTAAATTGGGGCTTCTATAAATAAAACAATAATGAATGATTTGCTTACGGACGGTGAATTTTAACCACATGAAATTAAAGTTCGTATTAGAACATAGGCCGTATTGTGGTAGAAGTTGGTAAGCAATATCATGTCTAACAAATACGGCGAGGCCATGGGAGGAAAAGAATAGTGGCACCAAGCTATATCCAGGCAGGTTGAATTCTGAGGGATCAGAACCAACACCCACCTGTGTTTCACTTAGTGCCAAAACAGCTGGCCTGCATTTTGCAGTGTGAGCGTACACAGCAAAGAAATTCGATCGCAACCCCCTAATGTTGCTAAAATCGACCCGAAATCTACCCGACATTACAATTCACAAAAACACATAAAACAAAATATCAACCGTAGACGCTAACTAAGTCGAATCAACAAGTGTATATCCTATTAGAAAACAAAATCAAATTACTAGCGGTGTTATGCCCAGCTATAGCAACTTGATTTTAGTTCACCAACGGGATCAACACCGTTGATTGACTATTCGCCTAACAAACGCACAGTCTCATTGACTGCACACACTGCCCAGATAAGATAAGAGATTATCAAATCAAAGAAATGTATGCAGTCACTGGGACTGCGAGAGTGATGTGGGGGAGGAGACGATGGACAGGTAACGCACTTAGTGTTTGGGCTATTGAGTAGTACATGGGCTTTTTTTTTTTTTTTACACTTTCACAGCACTGATTATAATTGCACTCGATTTTATTTTCGCGGCGCGGCTGGAGAGATTTGCAATATTGTTGGTTGTTTAAGTTGGATTTTTTTTTTTTTTTTAATTTTGATTTTTTGGGTGGTTGGAGGTGGAACAGGTCGCGAATTATTCGGGCACTAAGCGCGGTGCGTGTGGCTACGGTGAATAGCTGATCGACACTGACAGTGCGCTTTAGTAGTTTTAGACTCGACATTTTTAGACAAAAGGCTTATTGTCTAAAAGTACTCCGAGATGTTTGACTTCTTTTGAAAAGGGGATGTTGTCGCCTTTAAGTATAAGTTGGGTCAGACCAGTCAATTTTCTACGTCTCGTGAAGAGGAACCTCGGTTTTAAGAGGATTGACGGAGAGACCGTTTCTAGCACACTCATTCAATCATATAAAGAGCAGCCTGTGCGCTGGAAAGAAAAATGTACTATCAAGTTGTACTTTTGTGCAAAATGCAAATGTTTCAACCTTGACCACACTGGAGTACCACCCAAGTTAATTTAAGATTTTTTTGCAGGCAGGGATTTTTATGTAGCTCCCAGATATTCTTGAATCGGAACCGCAAGCGTCTTTAATTCTTTTACTTATCCGGGTAAATCTCAGACCCAACTAACATATTTCAACAACCATTTATATTGCTGACGAACTGTAACCGGATTTGATTCTTAATTTTGTCAACTGAGCCTTCCACTTGATTGTGCTATTCATGACGAGGTATCCTTTCTCGATTTTCCTCAAGCGTCCCTTCGAAAACTGTATCATATCGAATCGTGCTCCTCTAGCTACGCTCATGTTGCAGTACAGCTCATATAAATTTTGTTAATTGGTTTAGCCTCATTTCCAATTTCGTAGACGAAAATAGCGTTTTTCTTCTCTTGTTGGAGAAGCAACTGCTTAACCCACTATTTCACTCTCAAAAAATAATAATAAACGCCAAGATTTCAAAATCATTCGAATGATTTTCAACTTTACAAGAGATAATTCAATTCTTGCCGGAATCAAAAAATTCGTGCCCCAAAAACACTTCGACTCATCCACTCAAATAATCATCGGAAGCGACATAAAACACACCTCGAAAGTCAAAAGAAAAAAGATCCTGTTCAAACTCTCGAGTAGATGTGGCCAATAAAACTGTCTCCTATTCGAAAAAAGCTTAAAGTTACCTTCCACTTGAATAACTTCGTAACACCAGTCCCGAGTCTCAACAACAACACCAGTCCATAGTCCATACACCATACCCCTTCATCAGAGCACCAATCATTCCAAGTTATATGCAATAAAATTACGTTTGACTGCATTCTGTTCGATTCGATTACACAGCCACCCATGTCACAGTGGCCCTATGCGATTCTGACTGCCTTTGAATCGACCCATTTCCGGGTCATTTAGCAATTCCCATCCAAAAAGCCAGTTCTATCCAACCATGTTTGTGCCACGGAACTTGTTAGGTTCTGCACCACGAACAAGAATCCAAAAGAAGAGTGTTGTTTATGACATGTTCATTACTTTCGCAGTTCCGGTTCGGGATGAAACTTTTACATTAACCTTTTGCCGGGAGAGACAAATTGGTCGATTTGTGATAGTATAGAGGGCAGGAACTCCTACCTATTTTATCCGGGGCCGCCCGCCCTGCCTCACCCTATATATCAACCTTTTCAGTGGCCCGGCTCATCATAATATCGAGGGCTTTCCATACTTATGGATTATCTGGCAACATGCGGGGATGATAGGAGGGCTATATGGCAACGTGTGCTATTCATCTCTTCGTGCCATTAGCACATATTAGAGATGGTGAGACGACAAGCACGACACAGTCGGAGAGGCGTGATGATTGAGGTGATGACGATGATGATGATGATGATGGAGCACCTCTTTCATATATTCCATAATTTGTTTCTTCTTTTTTTTTGACTGGATGGATTCGTGTGGTGAAGAAGGGTAATGAAGGGCAGTGCTGTGCGGCGGCGGCGGTGAAGACGGCGGAAGGTTGTTCCATCACGAGTGGAACTCGGGATGTGTGCCATGATTTGATACAGAACACTGTCTGTCGTGCGCCGATGTTGATTTTCTGTTTGGGTTGCCTTGAGAAGGATAATTTTCGAAGGTGCTTATGCATTTTGACAGCATGTCGCTCTTATGAGTTTCGGTGTGTGTGGGAGATGTGAAAGACAATCGTAGGGCATACGAGTGACACCCAACGTGAATGTATTTTCATTTTTATAATCAAAAAGGGATGCGGAAAGTAACGAATATCAACTCAATTAACTTAAAAAATGAAAAGCTGCTGCTACTTAGACCTCGTCTCCTACAAATTAACAGCAGCTGTGCGAGAATTTTATTTATATGAAGAGGGGTATACAGTTAATCCAATTTAATTATGTGGCAGACAAAAGAGATTGTGCCTTAAGTGTTTCCGCATTCATTCCTAACAAAGTTATCCGATTTCTAGTATGGTTTATTTTTCACTTAATTTTAGTTGCTTATACAACTTTTTAGTCAAAAAAGATACGGGAAATGCTGTTCAATAATTTGTTTCCTCCAATTCATATATTTTTAACTGGGCAAACTGTTTTGAAGGTACTGAAAAAAGAACAGGAATTGGCCTAGGTTATTTCCTTTCCCGCCGATATGACTTCGATGAATGCTTTTTACTTAGTTCATGTTTTGGATGACTTTCTACACAAGCTTGCGAAGGTTCGAGGCTGTAAGAATTACCTAGTGCCTTTCTGACCGTAACTGTATAAAAGCACTGCTCTGTTGGAACGCCGCTGTGTTACACTCACATTTTCAAATATGCTTCCAAATTGAACCCAATTAGTATTTCGATAGTTTAACAACAGTTCAACGTCCCAACACCCAAGTCGTCCTCACATACAATACAAACAACTTGTCGCCTTCACTGAAATCACTCATCTATCCATCTGTCTGTCAACTTCACAATCATTAAAATTATCAATATGCCCATTTGTTCAATGGTCCAGTAATCAGCAACACATTAATTCATTCACAATCCAAGAGATAGAATTTCCACCCATAAAGTGACATTTATCATCCTTGTGTCCATCCGTTCAAATTTGTTTATACGTTTTCCAAATCTTTCACGCCAATTAACGCCTCAAAGATATTCGTCATTTGATAGTTTCTCCGTATCCCAGAACCGCACATCCATGAAGAGAGATCGATAGTGGCCAGAACAGAGTGCCAAAGGCGATACATTTGTATCTAAATGTGAAGCCATTAGCCAACAAAGAGTGCATATGGATAGGACAACAAAACTCTTCTCCAAAGGCGACGTTTAGTTCGATGTTGTGATCTGTTTACATTTTGTTTATTTGCCTTTTCTCCTCTCACTATCAATTGATTGATGTGAGTTGAAGTGTAGGTACTACAACCTCGCCGCCACTTTTGGCTCTCTTCTCTTCTGAACTGAAATCGACACCCCCGTCTGACAGAAAAATAGACAGACCAGAGAGACCAGAGACTACCCACCCATGCGAGTCTGGTTGGGATGACTTTGAATCTTTAACATGGATGCAGACTGCATCCATATGGTGATATAGATATTCGAACTATACAACAGCAACAATTATTCCGTTCATGTTCATTTTCATGACTGAATCCGTCATCGGTTGGGTTTTGTATCTGATGGACATTGAATTTTATCGTAAACAGTTTAAAGGATAAACGGCACGGCACTGTTGTTGCAGAGGGTGTATAGTCAGTATGGGTATATAAATTCAAGTAGTTGGATGGATGTTATAGCTATACAGGGCTTGGGTTTCGTATAAGACCGAAAGAATTCCAAATGCCAGTTGAGTTCAATGATAAACCACACACGGATCGTCAGGAATTTCTGTTCAATGACAGCTCATTCAATTTGCGGATGTAAAGCAGCGGTATGCCAAGAATTTGCAATTTAACCCGAAATCTTAACCAGATCGAGATTCTTGTCTCGATGATGCGTCGATGAAGTTGAAGTAATAAAGCGTTTACTTCTTTTGTCTGCAGGATTTGCGTCTTTTGTGATGAAAGACTTCAAGTGACGACGATGAATAACCCTTTAGCTGTCCATTGTCTGTGGTTGAATCTAAGAATCATGTTTTGCCTTTTGATTGAATGAACTTATAATAAACCAAGGCTTGTTCAAGAGGTGAGTGGAGTGGGTGGAATTAGTGACACAAAGAAATGGTGACGTCATTAGTGAGATGGGAAAAGTAGAAAATGCTTTGGTGTATTTTCCATTTGTTGATTTTTGGAAATTGTTTCTCACTTTGCAGGGTTTTTCTCTGTGATGTGTGGAGGTAGCTTAATACTCATAATGGTGCCTGGAGTAAATATTCAGAAGCAGCTTTGTCTTAGCAACTATGGTATGTTTTTCTGTGTTGCTCTGATGCGAGTGTTCTCTTTGGTAAGAACATGACATTTCTATATTCTGACAGCGCCAAATTCAGGGACGTTGCTAGTTAGGTAAAATGATAAATAGGGTGGCGCAACAGAGCGAGGAGCCCAAGCCTAAGGGCCTAGTGCATTTCTCACAATCATGCCTTGTGCGGGAATGGAAGGGACCCACGATTTTCTGCGGGTTTCGAACGGCTAATCGAAAAGCGCTTTTCATGGCAATGAGTTTGCTATCGGCAGACTTGCCAATTGCTCGCAAAAGGTGATACCCGTGGAAAAAGATTGTTTTCTCTGTTGGTATTCGAACCATGAACCTCTGGATTAACAGGCAGACATGCTAACTATCGCACCAGGGGTACGTGTACCACGGTTAGTAAGATGCTTACTTTTAATAGCCTTTGCGGCGGGTCAACCGAATTTACAGGAATTTAACAGCAATTGCGGCAAATCGACCGCAATTCAACCGCAATTGCAGCAAAACAACCGCAATTGCAGCGAAACAACCGTAATTGCAGCAAAACAACCGCAATTGCAGCAAAGCAACCGCAATTGCAGCAAAACAACCAAACTACAATTGTGTCAAATCGACCGCAATTGCGGCTGATTAACCTCAATTTCGGCAGATCAACCACAAATCAATCGCAATCGCTGTAGCTTTGGCGAATCATCGCACTGCGGCGCGAAACCGCAATTTTGGTTAACCCAGCGCAATTGCAGGCAGCAAATCAGCAACGATAATTGCTAATCGGCCGCAATAAGGACGAACCAATCACATTTCCTGCAAGCCGACGATTGTGGTGGATCAACTGCAATAACGGCACATTGACTTCAATTGCGAAGAATTATCAACTATAGCGGCAAATCGAACGTTATTTCAGTAAATAAACAGTAATGGCGGCAGTTGCGCCAAATCCACCATAGTTGCATGAAATTGACAACATATGGTAAATCGACCTCAATAGTGGCAAATCCACAACAATCGTAGCAAATCAACTAGAATCTTCTGCAAAATAACTACAATCGCTGGAAATTGTCCGCTGTATTCGATAGTGATTATTGAATACCAAGGAAATGCTATCAACGTGAACTCTATGTGTTGAACTATATTCAACAGTTCATCAGTTCAAAAGTTCAACAGTTCAATAGCTCCAACGATTTCTTTGACTGTGTTGTCAACCAATTTGTGTTGTTTGAACTGTGATATAAGCTCCTGATCTGGTTATAAATTGTAAAGCCTATATTTCCACTAGAGTATAGCTCCTGTGTTTGTTTAAGTGCTTCCCGAAAATCCATGGCCATGCACCTCCTTAGTATGATACAAACCTATAATCACAATATCCATAATATCCAAAGAGCTCCACTGTGCCAAAGGCGTTATTTAATACATTCATAGAAATAAACTTCTTTCTTGGAAAAAACCTTTGAGCAAAGAAAATTTACCAGAAATCAGGAGTAGAGGAAACGTTTTCCTCAGAAACCAAAACCTTTTATCGGTTGGAGTGGTGTTAGCATTTTTCATGTCGAAACTAATCCCGAATTCACCATAAGCCTCGGAAAAGCTTTTATCCACCATTAAGAACAATCGAACTGCTTGTTGTTGACCGTTCCCAGTCCAATGTCTAAACAAAGAACTAACTATTCTCTGTTTTTCTTTTTTGTATCTTTTCTATCAGTTTTAGCAAATTCTGTCGTAAAAACAAAGAAAGAATCAAACTATTTGAATCATTAATGGCCCGACCCTCTAGAGAAACATAAAAATTACGGATAAAGGCAACTTTTCGTAAAGTGGTTCGCTCTCACTCTCTGTTGGTTTTTATTTGGTGAAATGAAACTTAACTTTTTATTTCCTTTTTAATTCAATCTGCCATACCTTGTATCGCATCCTCCCATCAGCCAATATACCCACAGGAGCCGCACTTCCTCTTGTTTATAAGATGTGCAGTGAAAATTGCCACACACCATAAGAACTCAGAAACTACTAACGATAATGACCACACGTTTCACGCTTCGATTCTCGGTCTCGGTTCTAACTTCGGATACGGATATATTCATTCGATTCGTGACAGTGTGGGAGATTCTATTTTCGATCACAGATTTCTACTTCTCTTTCCCTTGTCGCTTCACGTCGAAATGATGCAATTAGTGATATTGGTCCGAGGGGGACACTTTTAGTTTTATGTGTGTAGTGTACGTCTTGTTTATATTTATGTTTTTTTTGTTTTTTTTTTTTGTTATGTGATTGTGTGGGCTGAACTGTTTGGGGTTGGTTAACCTGTTGGAATCGTTTGGCAATTTATTTTCGTTGAGGAATCTCAAATGATTTGTTTTGATAGCTTGTTTCGGAGGCTGCTGCATATATTTTTAGTGTGGCGGCAATGGCGACCAAACGCGACGGCAAATCGTATCGGCACCTTTGGGAGCAGGTGTCCAAAGAAATAAATATTCATGAACTGTATTTCATTTGGACAGATTCGAGATATTTGTGATCATAGATAGAACATAAAATTAGGGCAAATTTTTGAAATATGTAAAGATTCTTTTGACACGCTTAATTTAATGGTTGGAGTGGGGACATCTTCAAACAAAACGGTTTTTGATTGATTTAGAAAGAATAACTTGAGTTCTTTAATGAGCACATATGTTACGCAGTGATCTAAGAACTGCTTTTGGTTATTAACTTTTTATTTCTGTGTGAAAAACAGAGCAAGGTCTTTGAAACTGATGGTATTAGACGCTTGTTGTTAGATCAGCCATCGCTTTCATTTATCAATCTTAGCTTCCAGTCGTCAAATATGACTTTCGTTTGTCAATTATTCCTTCCAATTATGCTAGTTCTATTCAACTGTCGTTTTGAGTTGTCGACTGTCACTCCCATCAACTGTCACTTTCAGTCGTCAATTTTCACTTCCAATCATTAAAGGCCCCGGCCCATAGAACGCGGTGCGTGCATGCGGCACCGCTTTCAACTGACAGCTCGATTAAATACACACGTTCTTATGAGAGGTGACCCATAAGCACCGCGAGCAACGCGCTGCACGCGCCGAGTAGCCAAACTTCTATTTTGCCGCGGCTCTGACGCGGTGACAGAACCAATTTGAAGTTTTCTCTCTGATGACATGCGCAGTAAGAACCAATTTGAAATTTTCTCTTCTGTTAACATGAGTGGCCTTGTTGAGTTGAGACACCGCAACGGATTCTATGGGTCACCCCTATCAGTTGCGTGCGGCAAAACCCACCGCATCAGTTGCCGCGCCGCTCCTACCGCGCGCAACGCGTTCTATGGGCCGGGGCCTTAACAGTTCCTTACAATCATCAACTGTAATTTCCTGTCATCGAATGATATTTTCATTCGGCAGCTGTCTCTTCCAATTGTCAAATATCACCCCAAGTTTTCAAGAGTCGCTTTCAGTCAACATCGGATTCTAATTAAATGTCTACTCCAGTATTCTAATATCACTTTCAGTCGTAAAATATAACTTCCAGACATCAACATCTACTTCCAGTCTTCAAATGTTGCATCCAGTCAACCGTCACATTAAATTACTCCCACTCGTCAACTGGCACTTCCAGTTCTCAAATATCATTTCCATTCGTCGAATAGCACTTCCAGTCATCAAATGACTCTTCAAATCATAAACCGTTGACTCCAGTCATCGAATGCTATTTTCATTCGTCAGCTGTCTCTTCCTATTTTCAAATGTCACCTTCAGTTGTCAAATGTACCTTCCAGTTCAAGTTCCGGTTTCTTCCACTCTTGACCCATCTCTTCCAGTCGTCAGCTGTCACTTACATCAAATGTCACTTCCAGTAATCAAATATCACTTTTAGTCATCAACATTGAGTCTTCAAATGTTGCATCTATAGCCAACCGTCATCTTCATGTGTTGCTTCCAGGCAACTGTCACTCTAACCTGTCGAATTTCACTTCGAAGCGCCTGTCTTTTTAGTTCGTTTGCATTGTTTTCTAATCAGAACTCTGATTTTTACTTTCGTTGAGATGACGCCTTGTTCAGTTTGACTATTCTGTTTTTGCAAGTAAAACAACAAATCAAAACTCTAGCTCTTTATAATAAGACTATAGTAGAACATAAACTCAAGCTCCCAACAGCTAACCAAAGCCATTTAACTCTCTAGCCCCCACTTTGCAAATGCGACAAAAAAACAAACACAGATCAATATCGTTGACAATATTATCCTCGAACTGACACCCAATCCTTGGCCATTTATCCTAAACAAAATCACAAATTAAATAATCCGCTCTTATGTCCACCAATTCACATTCCGATTGATATCTACACTCAACTAACAAAAGTGGTAAACACACTCGTTCACATATAATATCACGGTATTAACCCTCGAAAATGAACGGCCAACGGTTCATCACCATTATTGACCTATCCACACACACACAAATTGGCCTAATTTGACTTTACTAACTGTCCGTATCGAAATGATAATCACAAGGGATCATCGCACATCACAATATACCTCTGCCTTACCAAATGAAACCACCCTTCAGCGGGAAGCGAAATTGTCCATTGAAAGAATCGGAAATACCACATTCTCACCCTCTTTGCTCGTTTTTTTTTTTTTCTGTTCCACCCACCAACCAACAACAGTCCCCTGTGATCACAAAAGGCTGAGCACAAAAAAATCCATTCACCCTCGAATTATTTACTTTCTTCCTGTCAGGTTATTTTATTATTCTTTTTTTTTTGTTGTTGTTTTGTTCGTCCTGCTGCGCTTTCAGTAAACAAATATCACTAACAACACCCAAAATACCACCTTCTTTCCCTTCATCAAACATATTCATGGTGTAGGGGGGTGGCCGTGGCGGACGTCCTTGGCGGAGAGCCCTTACCGTTAGTATTACTCGATTAAAAGGAATCGTTTTATGCAGTTTGGTTAAGGATAAGTCAAGAAGCTCTGTGAGGGTGAAAATGTTCATTTTTGGCAAAAATCAAGGAAATACCCTTACCAAAAACAACACATTGATTCATAGCACACCCAACTCACACTTCATCATCAACCGAACCGAGTTCCTCTTTGATATAAACCCATCGCCCAAAACATTTCAATCAAGGAGTCGTTTTTCTAATCGACTTTTGTGGTATTGCGATATAATTTTTTCGGGAATGAAAGTGAAGGTTTGTTCTTTGATATGTGATTTGTGTCGCTTGTCGCAAGAAGTAAATGAAATAGAAAAAAACCCAAAAACCTGCCAAAAGAACACATTTCTTGGCATTGTTCTTTTTGAAAAATCAGTAATTTTTGTGGTTTATTTTGGTTGGAAATTTTATTTGACAGATAGGAGGATACGAATGTCTGTCTGCGTAGCAAAGCACGTGATTAAATATTTTCTTGAGGTGGGGAGATTGAAAAGTCGTCGTTCGGTGGGTGGTGTTTGATGTTGCATGAGACATGTTTGGTTTTGTTGAGTTGACACTGTGGGATATTTTGTGGGGTTTTATAGGGAAATTTCTTCATTTTATTTTGCAGTGTAAGAAGCTGTATAACGATACTTTTCTTTTTTTATTTCAGGTAAGGATTTGATAACATTTTCATTAAACTTCTTATGGTGAATAAATGATTAAAGGTAAGAGTTGTCGACAAGGGAGCGGGATTCCTATAAACTAAGACTCACTTTCAATTTTTGGGGATAATGAAAACATAAGTGTGTGAATTTATTGCTAACATTTTCAGAGATAATTGGGTGTACCCATAAAGATTAACATTTTATGTGAAGTCGTATGGAAATGAAAACTTTTTCGATCACAGTTGTACGCATTTTAATATGAAATATATTTTAAAATTTCTCTGTTTTTTTGTTATTTTTGTGATAAAGCTACAACAACAGAGACTTTTGCGACATTGCTACAGTTTTCCTGATTCCGTTTGTGACGGGGTAGAACCGCCATATTCCATTTCTTTCGAAGACTTAGTTTTGTTGAAATTCTTTCCACTTTCGTTTCTAGGCAGATCTAGCTCTCTTTTGCTGATGCCATGCACTTGCTAACAGACGGAAAGCTTACCTATAGGTGATTACTTTTTCGACGACACCAGCAATTTAGCTAATAAAGATCCTAAGAGTCTCTCCCTTTTCGTACGAAGTTCTGGATGGTTTGACTAACTGGTGATCAACTCGTTAGTTCAGGTTCGATTAAAAGGTGTTTCAACTCTTTAATCCCTTGATTAGAAACCAGAGGGTGATCAACCTTCTGGTCTCAGTGGTATTACAATGGATTCTCTGTGCGGGCTAAGTGTGTAGGTGTCCGTATACCGGCAGCCACATCTAACCTAACCTAACCTAGCTCTTAATTCCACCAGTGTGGCTGGCTTCTTCTATTTGCAAAGTCATTATACCTCGAATAATGCCCATGGCTTTTAAAAAGGTTGTGAAGGTTTTAATAACTTTCTTAAAAATCAATTAAAAATCAATAGTTTTAAAAATAACAAAAAAGGTTTATCTGGCATCAGTTAAATCTTTTTGATATCGCTGTCTCTTTGTAAAAGGGAAAAGTTATTTTGGAGTTAGTCTAGTATTTATATTCAATGCTAAAACAACTCAATTATGGCCTCGTTATAGATGCCAACAAGAACCACACCATGAGACCATCCAGAAAGATAGACACCTCCGTTTAGTTTGACTCCTGTTGGCACTGAGGACAAAATGTGGTTAGGAAAAGATCTCTTTTTAAAATAAGGGCAGACACCCTTCTCAATATTGGAATCGTCTGCTGCTCACTCTTCGGAATGTATGCCTAGACGCATAATGTTACACCACCCCTTTGAAGTAATCTTTCCTCCCAACCGCTCAGCATGGAAGAACCCTGTAATTCTTACAAGTAACTTCCAATACATTTGGTACACTGACGATTCAAAAACTAACAACGGTGTAGGTGCAGGAATTTTCGGTCCCAACTTCACATAATCTATATCCCTTGGTAGCACAACAACTATCTTTCAAGCAGACGTAATAGCTATAGAATTCTATGTTAGGGAATGTATTAGAAGAAACCTCCGAAGATCACGCATTCTAATTTTTTTCTGACAGTCAAGCAGCCCTAAATGTCCTGTCCTCAACCTAATTCGAACCCAAACTAGTTTGGAACTGCTTGACATGTCTATCTCAACTAGCCTATCGCAGTAAATTAACTATTTCTTGGGGGCCTGGACATTAACGTGTACAGGGTAACGAAGAGGCTTGCCGCCTAGCAAAACTTGGCTCTCAATCCCAATTCAAAGGCGCGGAACCCTACTGTGGTTTCCCAATCAGTACAATTAAACCGCGAACTGGTTACTTGGGAACGACAGAAAATGATCCACACCTGGAACAAGTCTAATGGCCACCGCCAGTCAAAACTATTCTTCGGCTTATTTCAAAGACGTATGAAAGAAATTCTTGACATGAGCAAACGTGACGCAAAGTTACTTACGGGCTTCTTCACTCCTCTGTCAGATATCATCTTAAGAACATGGGCATCAGCCAGGATGACACCCGCCGTCTGTGTTTTGAAGACACCGAAACAACTGAAAACATTTCATGTCAATGCCCTGCCATAGCCAGATCCAGGCTAAAAATATAAAAAACACCCCTTCTTCGAATATTCTTAGGTTCTTACATGACCTCAACTTCGAATGAACAACTTTACACTTTACGTGTTTAAACCTAATGGAACAGCACAAAAGATCTTTCGAGTAGACGTACTAGTAAAGGTGTTTTTTCTTACCTTCGCACTATCCAATTTAAAAAAAGAGGCAGACACCATGTTCGTATTTTAGAACTAGCTTAAGATAAGTAAGTGTCAGCTTTAGCCTATTTTGACCAAATTTATAAATGGATGTGAGGAACGCTCATTAGCTTAACTGTTAAGGTTGACTGCCAAGTTCTCATAGAAGGTCTTGATCAAATTTAATAGAGTCTCAGAATCGTTTTCCTCTAATACTTATTTCACTGTAGTATACTGGGCAGAACGGACATGACCAACTTCTAGTGGCTTCCTTTTTTCACGAACCACAGTTCTGATAGGATATATCAGATGTTCATGAAAAAATCATGAATTCTAAACAATTTATTTCAAGTTCTTCTGCAGGTATTGAGAAAGTGGGTACCGGGTGTAAGCCTCACTCTCTAGATTTAGTTTTTGACTGCGTCGCTTCCTCTAAAGCTCTGAGTTGGCCTCTAAACTCTTACAAAATTTCTAATCACGATTTTCTCCTCCGACCTTTATTTAAAAAGTTCTAAGCTAAAATAGAAAATAATGGACAGCTTTCTTCTACTTCTTCTTAATTTACGGTCTTACGAGTATCGTGATTTCGAAGGGATCACAGCAGTCTCATTTATCTGCCTCACACTAATGATCCGTCTGTGGGGTACGCCGAGCTAAAAGGGGGCAGGTATATCTTCCTAACTCTAGAACGAAAAGACATATTAAGTACAACTCTTATCAGATCTCTATCAAAGCTGCCCAGAACTCTCAACAAAACAACAAAACCCCGCACAATTCCGGAACAAAACCAAAACTACCAGCTCTTTTGTTGTTGTTCATTTGTTTGCTCAGGCATGATAGGGAACTCTTTTCTTATAAACAAAATCCTTGCGAAAGTGCAACACTTACCACGAAATTTCCCAATATTAACTTCTCCTCTCTGGTAAACAATCAAGTTACTAAGAAGTCCACCCTTCACTCACAGTAAGAAATCACAACACCAACCTTATCTCAAACAATTCAGTTTGTTCTCCATGAAAATTTCCCGTTAAACCACCCTCACCTTGCAGCATGTTGGATGGAAGGCAATGCCCATGCGTTCCAACTCCGACCAATTCATTTGCTCCCGCATCCACATCGCTATCAAATTTTCATTCAGGAAACCCCCATGCACAGTACGATTCAGTAGTATTTGAACGTCTGCCGTGTATAGAACGTTCTCGGTCGTGTAAGCGTCGAGTGCGGAATTGTTTAAAAAAAAAATTTTAAGAAAAATAATAAAGTTGTTTCTAAATTCTGTCAAAACTCAAAATCGGATATCTTATCTTTAACAGAAGTGCAAGTGACACAATAACGCAACCAACTCAAAGGATTCTCGCATCCCTTTATGGGAATACAAGGATTCAACCATAGCGTTGTTGCAGAAAGAATACATGTGAATGGAGAAAAGGTGCTGATCCGGTCAAATAGTGTTAACGAAGTTTCCATATTATAATAATTAATTTCCCTCACCAACCCCAACCCCAACCACTCACCACCCAACCCCCAAAAAGCATATATGAGAGACCCTTATTGCCACCCCCTTAAATCTTGGCACTTTTCAATTTGCCATTCGAATCACGTTGGGCAAAGGAAAAGTCGACAAGAATGAAACAAAAAGAAGGGAAAAAAAATGAAATAATTAATTTCGTCCCTCTTCGTGAGGGAAGGCTTGTTGTGAAGGAAAACGGAAAAAATCCGGACGCTTTGTGGCATGTCCTTGTTGTTGTTGTAAAACACACCCATTTTTTATTGCACACTATTCAACATTTCGCATTTGGTGGTTAAATTTTATGATCCACATTGTGTTTTGCTGGGTGCAGCCTGTTTTCCTGTGGACACTCCAGAAAACAGGTTCTTTTTCCGTTTTTTATTGCTTAACGGTTGGGAATTTTTTTGTTCTGACTTTTTGTTATTTTCTTCTTGTTCTCAAGAGCCTCTCTAATAAGTAAAATGTTTCCTTTTTCATTCAAATTACACTCTCTATTTTGATAGTTTTGCAGTCTATTTTTTGTTTGCCAATTAAAAATGCAGTAAAGAACGTGACGGTTGGCCAGAGGAAGCAACAAGAATTGCTTGATTTATTCCAAGTCCAACCAACACTGTCGTTACATCCGTCCGGCCTTATCTGTACGGGAAACTTGAAAAATAAGAAACAAAAAAACGAAACTCCATTAAAGAGAATGGGGAAGACCGATTAATGGAATTGCAGTGTACCCGATAACATATGGTGTGAATATTTTATGAGTGTTATCCTTGCAGTCCTTTGAAACAATATTGTAAATTATTATGCAGTGTTTTTCTTGTGATGGTTCTCGCCCACACCCTTTTATCGTATTGAGGATTATTTACGAGAATTTCATTAAATGGTGTTGCATAAAAAAGGATCAAGGATATAAGCGGATTACCTTGGTGGTGAAACAGTGTATTTGTGTGAAGACAAAAGAGCTCTCTAAATTGATATAAATGTCACAGAAAAGAAAAACAAGTGAGAAATGTTTGAGTGCTTTTTAGAAAGGAAATTGTGTCCTTTAATTAAAAGGAATCTATTAATTTTTGTGATTAGTTCGTGTTAAGTGCATGTGTGAGTGTGTGCGGGAGTGTGCGTGTAAGTGTAGGTAGAATACCTATACCTATACTTACCTCAGTACAGGAGACAAGTTGTCATCCTATCTTCATCACAAAGGATAACAGGTTTGAGATAGAAACGTAACTCCTAATTAAATGGCTAGAGAATAAATGCGTGTACATTTGTTACATCTGATGAAAGGACATTTATACAGAACAATGAGTTTTTTGTTTGTTTTCACTAGTAGGATATTAATTTTGCTACAACTGAAATTCAATAAGGGAAATACAAAGGATAATAAACATAACTTTGTATCTCGTCGTTCGATTATTTGGTCTGAGGGATGAAAGTTTTCTGGGTGGTTCTCTATTGATGTTTGTCGAAGCATTTAATTGGGATGATCATTATTAAAGGACTTATGCTATTGAAGTGTAAAATAACAACATCGACATTGATGTTGATTGAACAGGACAGGACTATCGTATTGTTTTGTAATGAGTAATGTGTATTGAGTTTGGGGGTATTGTTGATGACATATGTTTTTTAAGTCGAAAATTCACAGTTTTGTTGTTGTTGTTGTTGTTGTTGTTGTTGTTGTTGTTGTTGGGAGAGGTTTCCATATAAGTTGATCGTACAATGGTTTTTTCCCATCTCTACAAATAAAACTATTTGATGTTTAAATGATTGATGCATTTGCAATTTACCTAATGCAATGACTCTCATCGAATATGATTATTTTTTTGGCATATTTCTAATTCGGTGAAGGATGGGAAAGTGAAAAGGTACATCAAGTTTCATTGGTTGATTTGTATTAGAAATACCACTTTACTTCAATTGTATATGGAGGTCGATATCTATTTCCATTTTTACCAAGAGATTTTGAACTTTATCACTACTTTGCAAATTCATTTGAAATCGGACATAATTTAATAATTGCATTACACTCAACTTTTCATACGGGTATCGTGTTTTGCGAGCAAATGATAGGTCCTCCGTGAGTAGCGTGCAGGGCTCCCAAATTTCAGCTTGTTGTGCTGTGTGTCGTCTATAAGCATCCAACACGAGCTTACACGTTTAAGGACCGTGTGCAGAAATTTGAGGTCAAAAACTGTCATCGTGTTACTCGTGTTGTTTCGTTTCAAACGAATTCACTTAATCATTTCTGATGAAAAAAGTAATCGTGTTTCCTTTTGATCAATCTGACATGAGTTTATTACAGTTGTTTGAGTTGAAAACCTCATGGTGTGACTCGTATTGGTTCGCTAAATACGAAATCTCTCAATAATTTCTGATGAAAATGGTGCACTATTATTCAATCTAAAATGGAGCTTATTGCAGTCGTTGAAGTTGAAAGTCGCACGGCAAATAAAGTCACACAAAATAAATAATTTTTGGTTTTTGATTTTATTTATAGAATTTCCGGTATACTGAATTTTGTTCATCCAGTGCTTTGAAAAGATATTTTTAAGTAGAGCATTTTGTTCAAACTAGTTTTTTACACACAGAAATAAAACAAAAACATACTTCACAACATTTTGAACAAAACTTAGAAAATCTTCTAAAGCCACACTTTGCCTTCATAAGAAACCTCTAGAGAAATGGGAAAAAGATTGGCTTCGAAGTTTTGTCTAAAAACGAGCTTTTTTTGAAAGTTAACCATTTTAAAATACGGTTCATAAGAGTAGCGTTCTTATATCTTTTTTCCGGAAAAGTTATCACGAAGGGATCAAAAGTGCTCCACTTGCCTCACAGTGATGATCCGCCCGGGGTACCAAAATAAAACTAAAGCATCAATTCAAAACTTTGACGGTTGTCTTTTGGAACCCTTTCAGACCCTGAGACCTATTTATTTTTACTTAAGCTGAAATCGGCCAAAATTTAGTTTCTAGTAAAATTTTTATTTTTTTTTTTTCAATTAAATTTCTGTTTCTTAACTTTCCAAGTACCAACAGAGGCAAAATGTTTTTCCACGTGTAGCGCCTTTCGTAAAGAATTGTTATTGCAAAATATGAACTTTTAAGGACGCACTCAGAAATCATAAAAACAGCCACTGGAGTGTGTTTTCAAAACAATCGTTAGTGAAATCATTGTCACGAAAAGCACTTTCTCGATTAGCAGTTCAGGACCGGCAGTAAATTGTAGGTCCCCTTCATTGCCTCACAAGGCACGGTTGTGAGAAATGCGCTAGGCCCTGAAGTTCCTCGCTCTGTTGCGCTATTATCATTTATTTTATGTTTTCAAATTGTGCTTTTTGTTGAAATATCAAATTATGGCCAGTTTAAAATATTTTTAAGACTTAACATTAACAAAAACCAAAAATTATTTGCCTAAACTTTCAAATTATATTCTCTAAAGTTTCTAAAAATTCATCCTTCGTTTTTCGTCATTTGTTTAATGTTTGATTTATTGTCAAATTTAGATAAAAAGTGGTACACTTTAGTCTACGCAGTGGCGTACCTAGGGGGGCGGGGGGCGGTCGCCCCGGGCGCAACACGATTTGGGGGCGGCAAAATGAGCTCCGGTTCCTCAAAGTTGAGAAGTAATACACAAAAAATTTTTCTCATACAAAATTTTTTTAATCACAATCAAATTGAGTTTTACATCTATGAAAATGATGACGTTGACATTTTATATGAATTTTTGATGAAAAATTAAACTTCGATCTTATTTTCATACTCAACATCAAACTTTTTTTTCATAACAATGAAAAAACTCAAAAGTTAACTTTTCTCGATTTCAATGCTGCAAATTCACGTATTATATCCTCGTAATCTAACATAGCAGCAGTTTCACTTTCGATTGAAAGAATTGCAAGGTTTGATGATCTACTTTGACTCATGGTTGATCTCAAGTAAGATTTGATCAATTTAAGTTTGATGAATGATCTTTCACAAGAAGCAACTGAAACGGGTATGGTTAGTAAAATTTGCAAAGCTGTCGCTAATGTCTTGTAAGCTTCTCGTCCCATTGATGAAATGTATAACAGAAGTTGTTCAGGCGAAAATCCAATTTCCTCTTCGCTTTTCTTCGCTCTTAATAAAAGTAGGACGTCTTGAATATCATTGAACAAGTCTTCGTTGTCTACATTTTCCTTCTATTTTGAGAAGCTCATCTTTGTAAGATTCTCTGGGAAGTTGCATTATTTTTTCAAAGTTACAAAGGAAACCAAAACGTTCATCGAGCTTCTTCAAATTTGTGAAACGTGTAGATATTTCCATTGAAAGTTTATCCAAAATTTCAATCAGAGATCGTCGCATTTCTTCTTCCGAATTCAATTCAGAATCTTCAGATGTTTCACCTGGCATATTTCGCTTTTTTCGAATTCTTTGACGATGTTCACACCCAACTCGTTACATTTTTGTGTAGCTTTACAAATGGCACGGTCGCACAAGTCGATTCTCCAATCATTCAGTTTGTCTGTCAATATTTGCAATTGTCCGAGTACATAAGTGAAACTGATTCCTTTTTCTTGTAACCGTTTCTGAACTCTATCAAATGATACGAGAATTTCTGCCCAAAAAAACAAAAGAGCGAAGAAATCAAATGTTTCTATAGCGTTGATAACCAACGCTGCCTCTTGTCTGGTATCAATATTTTCTGTGACCGTATCTCTCAAGTGTTCCAGCGCTGAAGTGACTTCGTCCAATTGTGTTGATACTGGTCTCACAGCTTCAGCTTCTGAGCTCCACCTAGTTTCACAATGCCTTTTGACCGTTATACTCACGTATTTTTTGAGAACGTCCCATCTGTGGGTAGAGGAGGAGAAATAAGTGAAGAGACGCTGTATTGTTCCAAAAAATGTTACCGCTCGGACATTGACGTGGGCTGCGTGTACTCCTGCCAAATTGAGAGAATGATTATCACAAGGAACGAAAACAGCTTGTTCATTCAGGTCGATGATTCTCTGCTGGACTCCTGTATGGATACCGGCCATTGTTGGTGCATTGTCGTACGTTTGAACTCTACAATCTTTCAGGATTAATTCATCTTCGTCCAGTTTGTTCGTAATAGCTTCAGTAACTCCTTTTGCTGTTTTGACTTTCAGAGGTATGAAATCAATGAAGACTTCTCTGATTTTTACTGAATTTGGTTTAACTTCGACGAATCTGATAATTTGAGACATCTGTTCCTCATGTGCGGAGGAATCAGAAACTTACGCACTTTGTTCCCCAGCATAGTGATGAGTTCGTTTTGAATTCTGGGAGAAAGATACGATAAGCATCCTGGTTGTGAAGAAATGTGTTCGAAGTGAGATTTCATGACAGGATCAAATTTGGCCAAATATCTCAGCAGACCCAAAAAATTCCCAGGATTTAGATTATCGACTGACTTGCGATGTCCTCTCAGAGGCAAATTTTGCTATGCAAGCGTTTGAATAGTTGCGATAATTCTTTCGAGTATATTCCTCCAATATTTTTCCGGCAAAACACTCTTCATATTTTCATTACACCGTAATGTATCACAATGTTGTGGCCACAAGAAAATATCGGATCATTAAAAACTATCTATAGTATTGATCGCTTTTATAGCAAGTATATCCGACCAAGTATTAGCGATTGGTCAGTAACCTAAGAATATGTACGCAAATTTGCGTGAGTAATGAATAGATCATCAAAATTGTAAAAAATTATCTGGAAAATTATGAGAGGACGTGATAGTTTGTATGTATGAGGATCATATAAAACGAAAGGGGGGGGGGGGGGGGGTGGGCGGCAAATCATTTTTTGCCCCGGGCGCTAAATTTTCTAGGTACGCCACTGAGTCTACGAGACTAATAATGTCAGTATTTTTTCAATTACGGATTGGAAAAGACCCTCCGTTTTAATTGTTGTGCGCACAAAAACACCAAGCCATTATATCATATTCAAATGTTTTTTTTTTTTTTTTTGTTGTTTCATAATATCCAAATGTTCCAATTGATGAAACTTTAGTTTTTCTGAGAAAATGGCTAGAAAGAAATACACTTAAACCAGAAGAAATAAATGAATTTGTAAAACTTACTAAACTGTGCATGGATGAAAATTGATTCCAGTTTAATGAAAAGTCTTACAGACAAAAATTTGGTTGCAGTATGGGATCACATATGAGCCCGTTTTTAGCAAATTTATTTATGTCGCATATAGAAACTGAAATGAAAAATCAAGTAAATTTTCCAAGAATTTGGTTAAGATATGTAGATGATATATGGGCGATAATCAAAAAACATGAACTCCGTCAGCTTATTAACAAATTAAATAGAACTAAATACCCATCAATAAAATTTACATATGAAGAAGAAATTGAAGGGAAACTAAATTTTCTGGATTTAAGTATAACTCGGAATGGAGACAATTTCGAATTGGATATATACAGAAAACCAACGAATACTCTGAGATACATTACATCAGACTCGTTCCATTCCTTTGAACATAAGATGTCAGCTTTTCACTCAATGATTTTTAGAGCTCTAAATATTCCAATGACTATAGAAACAAAAATAAAAGAATTCCAAAAAAATTAAAGACATAGCCAAAATTAATGGATATACTGAAGAATTGATTGAAGATTTAACAATTGCACATAGAAGAAAACAAGAATTGAGAAATTATACAACTTTAGATCTAATAAGGAATGAAGGAAATGACGAAAAGAAATATTCAAAATTTTATTTCTATCCAGAAATAACATCTAAGATAAAACCAATCTTTAATAAATATAATATCCGTATGAGTGAGTGCAGCGAAATAAAAATAAAAAATCTGATTGGAGGATCTAAGGATAAAATTGACCAACTTCAAAAGTCAGGAATTTATTCTATCGGATGTAATGATTGTGCAAAAGAATATATAGGACAGACAAGAAGACCTATTCTAAAAAGATTTAAAGAACATTTTGCACATCTTAAATATAATGAAAAAGAAAAGTCAAGTGTTGCAGAACATATGCTAGAAAATAGTCATAGCTTTAGTTTGCAAAATTCAAAACTAATAAGAAATGTAAATAGCAATTATGAATTAGATGCTTTTGAATCATTTTACATATTTAAAAACAAAAATAATCTAATG
This sequence comes from Melanostoma scalare, assembly GCA_949752695.1. NCBI lineage: Eukaryota > Metazoa > Arthropoda > Insecta > Diptera > Syrphidae > Melanostoma > Melanostoma scalare. The sequence continues at coordinate 7,528,677 of OX456986.1, read as the reverse complement.
AATAGTGATGATGGACCAATCAAAGATTCAATATTCAAAAAATTTTTTAATAGATTCAACTCAACTCAACTGTAATTTTGTTTAGAAACATTTTTGTTTATTATTAGTTTTTTGACAAATAATTTAATTTAATTTAATTTTATAAATCTCACTGACGATGGAAGCATTGCTTCTGAAATGTACATCTGAGGAAATAAAATAAGTGTTTTAACTGTTAAAAACTTTACTAATCTTTTCATTTATTAATTTTAATAGTAAAAAATTAATTAGAATAATTTAATTTATTTCTATTTATATTCAAATGCATTTCGGCATGGGAGTCATCCAGTAAAGTAAGAAAGAATTAAATGTGCTTTTTTTCGTTTATCACTTAAAGTTGAGGAACTTTAACCTTGAGAAGTGATTACAATACTGTTCATTGCTCACTCCAGTAGTATGAAGTGGTCATAAGAAGAAACTAACGAAAATCAATTTAAGGGGTTATATACAGTTAGAACACCGAAAAAGCGAATTTTCCAGAATTTTTTCTGAGAAAACTTTTAAATTTATTGATCTAAAAATTTGTACACATATGGTATTTTTGAAATGTGTTTTCAGACTTAGTATTAGTAAAAATGTTTATTTTGAAAGGAGCTACATCTCTGAACTGGATCCTCCAAAATTAAAAAACCAAACAGTTTTTCGTTTTGTGGTACCCGTGGTGTGATGGATAGCATGTCCGCCTGTTAATCCAGAGGTTCGAGTTCGAATCCCAACAGAGGCAAAAATGTTTTTTCCACGGGTATCGCCTTTCGCGAGGAATTGGCAAGTCCTCCGTTAGTATTCATTGCCATGAAAAGCACTTTCTCGATTAGCCGTTCGGAACCGGCAGAAAATTGTAGGTCCCCTCCATTCCCTCACAAGGCATGGTTGTGAGAAATGCGCTAGGCCCAAGGGCTTCTCGCTCTGTTGCACCACCCTATTTATTTATTTATTTATTTTAAACAGTTTTCGTTAAACTAATGTTAAAACTAGTAATTTATCGAAGAAATAAGCAACATAAATTTTTTTGACAAAATGGCGGTTTCCAAAAAAAAAAATCGATTTTTGACCAAAATTTCGGCCTTAAATTGTTTATAACTAAAATGTTTATCGGTGAGAAAAAATCTTCGATTGATTACTAAAAATATATTAAAGAAGCTCGTGTTCAAATTTGAGACTAATCGGTTTAGCCGTTTTCAAGTAATGTTGGTCACCGACTTTGTAAACACAATTTTGAGAAAAACGCGTTTAAAGTTTGAAAAGCACTTTACTTTACTCTGAAACGCCTTTTCAAATTTGCGTGTAGCTTCGAAAATATTCACCGGAACGATATGAAATTTTCTGTGTGTGTTCTTAAATATATGTACAATGTACATACATTAAGAAAATAAAATAAAAAAAAAAATCGATTTTTTGAAAATTCTAAGTGTATATAACCCCTTAATAATACTTTGGCTCAATTACTCGGACAAAAGAGAGGGCCCAATAATTTAAAGTTTTATCAACTAACTCTGTGATTTTTTGAGGGAGGTATTTATACTGAGGAATAGGAACATGATACCGTACACTGCAGCCGATTCCTTACCTAAATTGTAGTGGCTGTCATCCGAACACTCGCACCGCTGAGCTAGTAGATTTTTTTTGGATTTTTTTAGATTCGGCAAAAATATTTAGGGAGCTACATTCGTAATGCAAACCTGAAATTTAATATGGAAGTATTACCCTCGAAAGCTTGTCAATTCTTTCCACTGGCAAATATAAAAACGTCAGAGAATCTGTTCGAGTTAACATTTGAGGCTCTTGCATGATAGTTCAATGCCTCAACCATCACGCCACGCCATACGGACAGTAATATCATTTTTTAATCTTTGACAATTTGTTTTTTAACTCTGTATTGTCGTAGTCGTAAAGTGTCAAAACTCTGACTGGTTCAAATTTCTGGCTCTCGAAATTTAACTTTACAAAACTCTATGATTTATATAAAAGTCTATTTAATGACCATAGTGGTACCCGTGGTGTGATGGATAGCATGTCCGCCTGTTGATCCAGAGGTTAGTGGTTCGAATCCCAACAGAGGCAAAAATGTTTTTTCCCGGGTATCGCCTTTCGCGAGGAATTGGCAAGTCCTCCGTTAGTATTCATTGCCATGAAAAGCGCTTTCTCGATTAGCCGTTCGGAACCGGCAAAAAATTGTAGGTCCCCTCCATTCCCGCACAAGGCATGGTTGTGAGAAACGCGCTAGGCCCAGGGGCTCCTTGCTCTGTAGCGCTACCTTATTTATTTTTATTTAATGATCATACAATAGGCGTTTCCCTTAAGGGGGTATTAAATCGAATTTTTTTTTTTATCATAATTAGATAGTTTAGATATTCAAAAATATCTCCCTAAAAAGATTTTTCAAAATTCAAATAATTTCCGAAGTTATAGCCGTCTACTGACGTGCAAACTGATTAGAATTTCACGCGAAACTTTAAATGCGTTTTTCTCAGAACATACTTTTTCAATATGATATCCACGATTCCTCAAGTTCTACTGGATCGATTCACTTGACATTTTGAGGGAATCTTCTTTTTAGACCCCTTTCGGGCCAGCCTCATCCTCAAATTTCAATTTTTACTATTTTTAAAAAATTCGAGAAACCCAGAAAAAAGTTTAAAAAATGGTTATTTGTTTTCAAACAGTCGCTATTTTCTCAAAAAAAAATTTTATACTTATCGCTGGTTCATGCAATAGCGACATTATTACAGATTAAGAAACTTGTTTTCTTTTTTAATTCGGATGACTAGGAGGATTGAAATCATGGGTATGGTCATGTGTAAATTTTTTGAGATACCCTATTTCATCACCTTGAATTCAAAGTTTTTAACTTTTTTTAAAAAAAAAATTTTTCTGTAATCTTTTAACATTAATAAATAACTGACAAAAAAATGTATAATAAAAATATTGATTGTCTGTTTTTACGACACTTTAAAGATTACTTAAAATTCATGTCTCTAGACTAGAATACCCCCTTAAAAGCTTGGAAAATTACAGAACGCCACTCCACTTGACGGTCCATCATTGTTCTAAGTTCGAAAGTTATTTCACTTAAGCGCCAATTGTTGCACCTAAAGTTTTGTCATTTTACTGGCGTTTTATTTAAACGCTCATTGAGTAAGGGTGATTAAAGTTATGAAGAATTTAATGTAACCCTCTTATTTTTCTAAGTTACTTAACTTTTTTTTCCTTTCTTTGAAGAATTTTGAAAAATTTCAACTCGCTCTCGTCTTTTAAATTGCTTAAAGCAAAAGTATTACATGCTTAGTATTAAAAGTCGAAAACGATTATTACTATCGCATATGCTTATATGTCTGCAATACAAAACGGGACATTTTGCCCGAGTTTACTCCCACCGTTCAAATTTGAATTCGAAATACATATATTTTATCATCAAAACAATGCTACAAATCATGTCCCACAACCAGACGCCAGTCTATCGATTTCTCTTTAAAAAAAACAGAAACATGTCGCACAATAAATTTATTCATTGCCTATATGCCTAGCCAATGTATCTCAGTCACACAACATTTGAAAACCTCATTCAGAAATAAACGAAGTGCTAAAATAGATACACAAATTCTGTTCCCAATAATTCCATTCAAAACCAGAATGACAAATGAGATCAGTTAAAATCCAAACCGTGTAGTAATGTTCATATTATAATCTCCCCTTCTTACCATGAACCATGCTGGGAGGCTGAAATAAATTTTATTTCGAAAATATTTTCAAAACATCACAGAGCACGGCCAGCAAAGCACGGGCGACGTTGTATATCCTTCCCTTGAACAAAATTCTATGTCCATCCATCCACACTTTCTATTTATTATTCATATTGAAACCGACAACCAAAATAACCATGGCGCGGATGCCCGCGAAATACTTGCATCGAACTACATAGAGTGGCGCCCATAAATTTAAATTTCACATTCTGTGCATGTTCTAGTTTGGCACTTTGTACAATTATTCCGTTTAATTAGGAATTTTAATGCCACATTTCGATATGGCATGACGTGTGTATGCCACATTCGCAACTCACATATTTTCCTTTTTTTTATGCGTACGAGTGTGAAACATCTGCAATAAACTTCAACTGAACTCATTGTCAGAAGTCAGACTCAAGTAGAGGGTGGCACCATTATTATTTATCCATTGAGTAGTAAGAAAAAAAAACAGAAAACATTTCAGGGTCAATGAGGTATGACCTTCGGGGAAAATAAATCGAAACTAGAGGCAAAAGACTTGAAATGAAAAGAGAAGGCAATCGAAAAAACCGCATAACACAACAATTTAGGTTCAGAAGAATGAATCGAAGAATAGAATATAAATAAACAATTGTTCCGCTTCAGCCCCCGCATTCAATTGACCCAATTTTCTATTTTTTCGGTACACTTTTTGAATACCGCAACTCAATGAACTTGGCATGGAAATTGATTTGATTAGACCAAGAAGCTCAACCTACTTCAAATGAAAAGAAAAGAACACTTTTGGGATATTGTACCTACAACAAAAGTCAACTTAGGAAGCATATTATGTCAACCCTTTATTGAATGAAATGCATGGAGTGTAGAGTTTAGTGTGGATAGAAAGAAAATCCTTAAATAATTGAGTTGTCAGGAGGGAGTTTTTATGTAATATTTTCCTTCCTATTGTCAATTATCTTCCTTAATAGATGCGAAGAACACTCCACTCTATGGTTGGGGAAGGGTTACATTTGGGATTTTTGGATACTAAAAGTTCCATGGGGTCACTTATTTAATGTATTTTAGATGAAACTACGTAAGTTTTGAGACAATAGGCCTGTTTTGGGTCTATGATGCTTTTTGAAAACAGCCCGAATGTGAACATGGGTCAATTGTTGGCCGAATCTCCTGTTTTTTTAATCAGTATGTTATATGTTTAAACTTTAAGTAAAACTGTAATGAATATTTTCTTCGGGACACTTGCATTTTGGAGGGAAGTAAGCGAAATTCAATTACTTTATCTTACGCTACAAATTCAATATGATTTACACATCATTCCTAAATAAATTAAAATATTTTGGAAAATTAAATTTGAATATCAAAATATTTATTTCTTTTTTTTAAGACAGAATTAGGAAAAAGATATCCTTTCGTTTTATTTGATTTCAAAAAATTCACAATTTCTAACGTAGAAGTAAATACTTGAAATTTTTTTTCGAAAGCAATTGCATGAGTTCGATTCTACTTTCGTTCTCATTGGCATTTAAAAATAGCATCAGAAACAGATCTCGAATTATTTGAAAGAACGAGGGTGGTTCAATAAGTCCGTGGCATATCATTCCATGAAGGATCATTCCACTTCCTCTGTGAGCCCTCGGAGAATATTTCTTCAACAACATCTCTTACCTCCCATTGAACAGCATCCTTAAATTTACTAAGGGCGCCTTAAGATCCAAGTGTGGTGCTGCCACCACGCCCCATCCAACCTAACCTAACCTTAGTCCGTGACTTTTTGAATTTCCCGCCTCTTAATCGAAATGGCAACACTGCTGCCGTCAACAGTCATCGGTCAGTTGACTCTTGTCAACTACTGCTGTTTGGTCTCCGGTGTGTTGTAATGTGTCCACGCTTCGTCAACGGTTACGAAAAGGCTCAAAAACTCGTTCACAACACACCGGACACCAATCAGCCGTCAAAACAGTGGGTTTCTCGGGGTAAATCTTCTCAGTCAACGCGGTAGTCTGATATTAACGGCTGTCAAAAAGAAACTAAATGTCGCAGCTTGTTCAATTTTCGACAAGAGTCAACTGATAGATGACTGTTAACGGGAGCAGTGCTGCCATTTTGCCGGACTTATTCACCCCGCCCTCGTAGAGCAGAGGTACATATTTGGGCGCCAGAACGAAATTATTATTGGATTAAAAACGTTATTGTAGGCTGAACGTATGCTTTTCAACCCTAACAAGGAAGCTGTTATTGCGGAGAGGACGACAGAAAACTTCTTGTCTTTCCCAAAGCCATCATATCCTAGGCTTCTTATCATTGCAGCGACTTCTGGCTATCTTAATAGGGTGTTGTAATGGCCTGAGTGCTCCAGTTTGTATTTAAAAAGCAATCCAAAAACTAGATAGTATAGGTAGTAGTGTAGGTATTCAGTGTTCTTCCGGTGCTACGAACATCGCGATCTCGAAGAGATCACAGCTCTGCCTTTGAACTGCACTTGTGATCCGTTCGTGGAGTATGTCGCCATATCGCCAATTATGGCGTCCCTTTTAGAAGCTTGTGTTGCTTAAACATGCGCTCGTCAATCAACCAACCAACAACAGTAATAATGCGATGTATTTCTTATTTACTTTTTTTGTAACTAAAAAGCTTATGTAACTGTCATTTCGTTTTACACACTTGACTTAAGGAAGACAGTGATGTAACTACGTATGCTTATAACGTCAGTGTTTAAAGCCTGAAACCAGTTAAAAGTGTATATATGAGAAGTTGTTGAGGAATTGACGGATTCAGAGAAAAATTTTGTGTTTTATTACACGGTTAAAAATCCTGGCGTTAAATTTAATATTTTTGAGGTTGCATATATGACCAGTCCAAAATCGTATTTAAATGTAATACTTTGAATATATTTAATTTTCAAATTCAATAGAAGACATATTGGAATGCAATACTGTTTTGTATTAAAAAACAAGTTCGTATTATTAAATAGTAACACAGATAAGTATTAGTATTTGAAACAAAATATTAAAATTCATCACTTCTTGTATTGATTTTAAGGTCATTTATATTAGAACTAATTACGCTGGGTATTGAAAACGTGTATTTTTTTTATTCAAATTCAATATTTGTTTACTTGTTTTAAACACAAAGCGGGTTTAAATGTAATACAAGTTTATTAAATCTTAATACAACTTAAGGTTTGATTGGATTACTTTTTAAGCCACTTAGTATTGAAAACTAATACTTATTTATTAAATTTCAATACTATTGAAGATTTGATTGGATTACTTTTGTATCCACATAGTATTAAAAAATAATACTAATTTATTAGATTTCAAAACAAAACCATAGATCCTGTGAATATCAAACTGTTAATCTTGAACTTTCAAAGTAAACAAAGAAACATTTTTTTTATCAAAAGGTTATTTTATTGAAAAGAAGAAATCTTATATAACTATGTAATGACTTAAGCTTTTGAACACAATTATTATTCACAAAAAAAGGCTTCAATATGAAAACTTTGTTTCTTAAAACATAGTGCTCGAATGGCTTTTTAAGCATAATACTATTGAACTATAAGAAAACTGTTTGGTTCCCACTTACTGACCGTAGGTACTCAGCTCCCGCCGTCAGTAACGCCTTTTGAAAAGAGTCCTTGAACGTATTTGTTCGGCTGTACTCATCCAAAATGTACGCTGCTGAGCTTGTTTTTATAAATGCTTTTAATCCCTGTAACATTAGGAAAATTTTATTTATATAATTACAGTAAATTTAATATTGAAAAAGCTATTTACTTCCTTGTATAAAAAAAGACTGCTTCCAATTGCTGCTCCTTGTTTTTTCAAGTTTTCAGATAGTTGATTAGGAGACTCTTCATCAACAGCGTCAAGAACCACAAGGAAACAGGCACAGCCTGAATACTACCGCATTATATCGAATCCGTGAATCCGTTCACCAGTTCTTCGTTTTCTAAGACAAAAATAAAAGCAAATTTTAAACTAGCACGGTTTGCACTCACCAGGAAATAAATATATATTACACTTAAACTTGCTGTTTATTACTTACTTGTAAGAAGGATATCTTCATTTGAAACGCCAAAAGATTTTGATGATTTATTCGTCTGATTTTTACTTTTTTTAAAAGTGATAGTATTTTTTCCACGTTTTTCACTTTAATGTAATTAAATTGTCCATTTGGAACTCCATGTTGAACGACCGACGCGACGCGACGTGTTGAAACAAACTAAAGGAGTTTTTCTTTCGACAAAACTATATTCGATATTAAAATGTAATACTGAAGGGCTAAAAACTACTACCAAGATACTAAAATCTAATATTGGAGAATTAAAAATTAATACCAAGATATTAAAATCTAATCTAAAAGGTTAAACATATCTGGGTCTTAAAGTTCAATACTGGAGGGTTAAAAATTAATACCTGGTGGGTATTAAAATCTAATATTAATGTGTTCAAAATAAATACCTCGAGAGCTTCGCACTTAATAAATTTATGGAATTTTAATACAATCAAATATTAAATTCCAATTCCTTATTTTACTATGCAGTTTCTACTTGAATGTAATACAGAAATATTAAAAATAAGTATTGTTGTGTATTAGAATATACTGTTCCATAAGTGGAATACAGTACAGTTTCGCGTTAAATACAATATTTAATGAATTTTAATATATCATCAAGTATAAAATTTCAATACATTATTTTTGAACATTATATTATGGTCACTTTTATCCAAATCTTCTACTAAAATCAAATAACAAATTATTGGATTTTAATATTTGAAGGTTGAATTTCAGTGGAAAAGTATTAAAGAGGGCATTTTAGTGGAAGATATATTGAATTTTAATACCAAACTATTAAAAAAAATGTTTAATAAAGTTGGAATATTAAAAACAAATTATTCCTGTATTGCATACGGCTGTATTACGAAGGCCGTATTAAAAAACACCCCAGGATTTTTAACCGTGTAACAACAGCACGACAAAGGTTTTTTCCACGGCAACGGCCCTGTCAGCCGAAAAGCGTCGGTTCCCATTAGAACACCGTAATTAGATCGGAATGAGCGCTGTTAGTGACAAGATTGGGGAACGTCTCGTAATTCTGCGTACTGTTGTCATGTTTTATTTGTTTTATGTAGTGTTTGTGTAGTTAGGCTGGTGGTGTACCAGCCAAATGGTCTTTTTCACCCGGCTGCAACACCCCACTACTCCGTTTACTTAAAAGAAGAGTTCTATTTATCTCTAGTGAAATAGCCAGTTGCATTCCTACTTCTTTAAACAATTAAGCCCCAACATCTGCTTGGCTAAGAATGTTCATGAGTTTCATCTCCAGTATGTAGATTCATATTTTAATTGCACTACCCGTACGTGGAATGCTCTACCCGACTTTGCATCGGTGTCTCTTAATTAATCCTCTCCTGCTTTTCTAAATGCTTGCACTGTATTCTATAACAATATAAGGGTTGTCATAACCTCTTGATGTGAGCGTTTAATAAAAAAAAAAATCGTAGATCCTTTGCAAATTAATCTATATCCTCTGTTTTTCGCTATACTTTTATGTAAGAGGAGTCGAGTGATACCACAGCTCAGTTTGATAGTTGATAGGTAAATTAATCGCATCAAAATTAACCTGGATTTTCTTATTTTTTGAGCCTTGAACTTAATGAGCCATTGTCCTTTTTTAGATTTTTTTTTTTTTGTTTAGCTAAGTCATCCACTTAAACTAACAAGCAATTTTACAAAATCTATAAACAAAAGAGAATAAATAGCGCTACTGACAGATATGGAGACTCGCACCCTAGAATCCTTAGGGAACCTTGTAAATATTTTAATATTTAAAAAAAATCTAAAATTCTCATCCTCGTAATTCGCCGTATCGACAAGCAGGTGATGTTTGTTTTTAATTTTTAGAAAAACCACTCGATTAATTTTTGCCTGCCTTATCTCTCTCATCAAAGATTGTGTCGCCAAACTTTAAGTTCTTCCCATTCAAACAGCACGTGCCACATTGTACCTCTATAGTCTATACCTTTATCAACCAAAAGAACATTGCCAATGAATGTAATCAGAGTCATTTTGAGGGTCTCCCGCATAGAATTTCAATTAAAAAGAATTAACTCCCATCGCATCGCCCCCGTTTTTTTGGGTGGAAAAGAATAAAGATGGCCCAGTTGGAGGAATCGCCCTCGCCTCAAGGAAACTTAAACATATAACAATATGTCCTCATTCAAACCCTTTTTAAACCATGCGACATGGGAATAGGCACAATAACAACAAACAAACGAACAAAAAAAAAAGGAAAACAATATTTCAGGAAAATGTTAAATTCATTGGAGTCCTTATCCCCTAATTTAGATATCCTTTTTTCGTTGCCTTACGTGAGTGCCAATAAAACCAGCTATCGCCAAGGAAGAAAAAAAATATATAAAAATAAATTTAAGGAAACTTCTTATTTCGTCGTCCTTTTTCTTGTGCGACGTATTTTTCTTCTTTTTTTTTAATGTTTTGCGTGACCCTGATTGTGAGAATGTAGTGTGCATAGTACGAATATGTGGGGATCCTGTTTTCTCAAAATAAAAATCCCCCATTCATTGAATGACATTTCTTTTTACCTTAAACGGCGCGCGGTGGCGTCGCCGTCGACGTCTATTAAATGAAAAAATAGTCTCGGATTTTGTTTTCCTCCTATCGTCCTTTTGTGCGATGCTATGTACGAACGGCAGGATACAATGTGTCACGCGCATACAACTGGGTAATTACTTTGATTGTATTTAGATTTGAAAGGGAAATAGCAAAGAATTCCTCGATAATGGCTCAAGAATACCCGAAGTGGTAGGTGGTGACGGTGATGTTGAATACACAGTCTCTTAGAATGCGAAGAGATTCTGGTTTTCGTTGTTGTTATCGGGATTTTCTAATCGATCGACAAGGATAAAGGATATATGTGAACAGGAAAAAGAAAAAAAGAAATGAGAAAATAAAATGAAAGCACTAATACCAAATAAAAAAGCAGGTTTATGGCAATGTTGGTGAATGGGTCTGATGGTGGGTGTACCATAGTAATACTGTCCAGGTGAATTGTGTAAACTTTGACCCAGTTATTTGGAAGTTGTCCCCCAAAGGAGCAGAGGGCCAGAGCACAGCCATATGAAAAGGGATTTCTTTGCAGAAATGGAAAGATCTTATCGGCTGCGATGGCAATGATGATGATGATGATGAGGGTGGTGGTATAGGACTTAACTCTCAATGCGTAGCCTCAATCCGCTAGATGCTTTTGAAATTTATTTTTTTAAGAATCCAATCTCAGATAGAACTTTAATACGGGATAACAGTTATTTTCTTCTACTTTTTTTTTTTTTTTTGTGTACTCTTTGCTGAGTAAAATGGTAAACAGAGACATGGGTATGGAAGGTAGCCTATACGTAATTTATTTGGACAAGGCATTTGATGTTGGCTTAGATATTCTTTCTGTGTTAACGTAAGGTTCTTATTGGGTTGCCATAAAGTAGGAACAGACTTAAGAAGCACCTTGAGGGTGTGTAATTCAATAGGACTGAGAAGTAACAAGGATATCAGTATCTTAAATGCCTTATCCTTGGAAATATAAATCGTATTTTAATTTGGCATATCTACCTATCCATACCTACTCCTGTTTTACTTTTCTTTTCTTTTTTTTTTCTTGTTCTATGTACCTAAGGATTGAATTCTTATTAAGAATTTTTGCTTCGCCTAAGACTTTTGAAGGGTTATAAGATTTAATAATAATGGACTCGGTATTTGGTGACGTTTGAACCTTGGTTGTCGAAAAACTGAGTTCATTGATAATGGAGAAAAAATTTAAAGGCATTTTGAATCATTACATTTGCCAAAAAGACATTTTAAATTGCTTCAAACCTTGTTGCAGGAACAAAGTTTGCTCAGAATAATCGGCTTGATTTTCTCCAAAAGTAAGAACATTGGTTTAGCGAGCCCATCTCTGCAAACATCAATAAATAAATAGAGCGACGCAACAGAGCGAGGAGCCCTTGGGCCTAGCGCATTTCTCTCAACCATGCCTTGTGAGGGAATGGAGGGGACCTTTAATTGCTAACCATCACGCCACTGCAAACAAATATGGGAATTTTTTTTGAGATCACAATGCTCATAGAGCGGGTCTAAGGATCATCTTTTCCTAAGACCGCTCTATGAGCATTGCAGGGTGTTTTGCATAAGGTGCGACTAAAGCTAAGGAAGAATAGCTTGTATCAAAACAAGAAAAAATCGTAGGGAAGAGGGGAGGGGGCTAGCTTATTTACTAAAAAAAAAAATTTATTTAAAAAAAAAAATTTTAAAATCAATGCCATTTGCTACCATGCCATCGTGTTTTTGAAAGCATTACTTTTGTTCTTTTAGTAAAATTTTAACTCAAGTTAACTTATTAAATGGTCTTAGAGTAATCAGGTCCCAAAATCAAAACTTTGAAAAATATTTTTTTTTATCCAAATAAAATTTTTCCAAAACAATAGGAGCAACAGCCCCTATTAAAGCAGGAAACCACCTTAGGAGCGTAAACATATGGTTTTTTTTTTAGATTTTTTTAGAGCGAATAAAACAACCCAATCATTTTCAAAATTAGGAGAAATGTTTATTAGAGCTGTCCAGTATTCACAAGAGTTCTTATGTATGACCAACAAAATTCCGGCGTTATTGAAGCTCTCCGGACGCCTGTTTCCGGTGACATCGAAAACTACTGCAGTTGTTACTCTTTCTCGATTGATCTGAAAAAGATTTATCAAAGTTCATTCTTTTACTGACATATTAAGGGGAAGGATATATCTAAAAAAGAATGAAAAAATGCAAAATTCTAAATTTGGGAGCCTTTTTACTCCAAAATTTGACTTTTCGGCAACTTTCAAACTTTAGGTATATCCTTTCGATAATATTACTGAGAGTAGCCTCCCAAAATTTTTTCTAAACCGATCGCTAACTTATTGAGCTACAACACAGCAGTTTTTGAAAAGTACTTTCGATATAATTGCGTTTAAAGTTTCACCACGAGAAATTTATTAATTGTAGTCACTTACGGATTAATCGGCGATTCCAGACGCGTGCAATAGACCTTCGACAGAGCGTTCCAATATAATTCCCCGAAACAGCTGCCTGACCATAATAAAAGGTCAACAGTAAAGGGTATTGTAATGATGACAAACTTACCCAGCTCGCTTTGACAAGCTTATGAAAAGAATTTGATCATAACCAATGCTAAAGGGTATTGTGAAACGAAGGTCGCTCCTCCTCTAACGGCCCGAGCTACCTGTATCGTCACCCGACTGCATGTTGTCCTCGCGCTCTAAATGCGACAACTCTGCATCTATTCGATATTTTGAGTTTTCCTTTGGTCATAACATTCTTTGGATATCATACTACTACTACATACTCGAAATATGTAATAAAAAAAATTTAGTTTTAAAGTGGTCTTCCCCTTTAAGGGTGACTTTTTTAATCGATGCTCTTATTAATTCTGAATCAAGCACAAACTTGGAAGTCTTAAAGCATACCCTTTAATCTCTTATACCTAGATGTCTATTCTGAAGGCAGCTTGGTATAGAGTGCATCTAAAATTACTGATAATGCGTGTATGCCTGCATTACACTTTACCAAAACCAGTAATTGCGAACAAAATCTAAATGTACACACCACAAAACACTTCATAGTCTTTAATGGAGTTGCCATAACAAAATTCTGAAGGATTATTTAAAAATCTTAACAGGTTAGGTTTATTTCGTCTGTTGTAATACCACAATACAGGATTCGAATTACGATAAGTACTTAGCCTACAAAAGAAAAACGAAAATTTTGGAAAAGTGTTGATATATTTTTCAATATAATCTCCTTTTAGTTCTATACACTTGACCCAGCGATATGGTCCAACTTCTTTAACCCATCCGAAAAATACGTTTTCTCGAGTTCTGCAAAGTAGGCCTCCGTGGCGGTGATGACCTCCTCATTCGACACAAATTTCTGCATTGCAAGTGATTTTTTCAAATTTGGAAATAAAAAGAAGTCGCACGGGGCCAAATCTGGAGAATACGGTGGATGGGACAATAGTTCATAGCCCAACTAGACCAATTTAGCCGCGGCTCTGAAGTGGTCACACAGTTGCGTTTGTTGTCTGGAGTGAGCAAACGCGGCATCCATCGCGCCGACAGCTTTCTCATTCCCAAAATTTCATGCAGGATATGACCCATGCGGTCTTTCAAGATGCCTACTATCTCAGCTATCTCGCGCACCTTCAATCGGCGGTCTGCCAATACGAGATCGTGGATTTTTGTCACATTGTCCTCTGCGGTAGCCGTCTTCGGGGCACCTGGGCGTTGCTCATCAAAAACCGACGTGCGACCACGTTGAAACTCGTTGAACCAATTTTTGACGGTCGCCATCTAAGGAGAAGAGTCACCGTACACAGCATCCAACCGCTCTTTGATTTCGCTGCGTGATTTCCCTTCCAAAAACAAGAATCGAATCATTGACCGCTATTGTTCTTTTTCCACTTTTCTAAAATCCGCTGACACGTTTGACACGCGGTTAAAACAAAACTACGAGTCCAATTTGACTGAAATTTCGACAGTAGCCTTCTACAAAAATGTACTACACTATAGTAAGTTTCTCTTGCGATAGTAGCGCTATTGGGCGGAGAGGCTAAGTACTTATCGGACTGCCCTCGTAGTGCCTTCTGATGAAGCGATAAAGAATGTCTACCTTCATCGGATACTCGGAGATATCATGACATGAAGAAGTCAGATGTATGGGATTGTCTCCTTTTCATCTTCATAAATACAGCTTCTGCAGAAGTCGTTCAATAGAGCGTTTTAGTGTTTTACTATGAGACTGTGTTTGTTTTATCCTTGGCACCCTATTTTGACATGAATTCCTCAACTGCCAAGGTAACTAAACGCTTGCTCTAATCTATCTTCCATAGAAGAGGGCATAGAAATCCACCTTGTGGCGTTCTTCTACTGACAGATTTTTTTATAGAAAAGACACATCTTACGTTTCAACACCAGATCGTTCAAGTGAGCTTTTATGTCCATGAATGTTTTTGAAATTGCACGCGTATTGTCGTTATTAGTTTCTATCGATTTCCTCTTACAATTGCCTTGTTGTCCTGTATAAGCAAGGTTTGGGTTATAAATCCACTAAGGAGATGAATATAAATCAATCGATCTATCGTCTTCAGAAGGATTGAAGATTGACTGAGATAAACGTGAGAATATTTGGTATAAACACCATTTTCATTGTTCTTCAATTTAGTATGGATAGCCGTATTTCTGTTTACTGTTTAAAGTGTTTCCTTTTTTTATTTAAATGACTCCTACGTGCCTTTTTCTATAGGAGAGACTTTAAGAACGCTTAATTTCTCCTTAATCTCTATGCTTTGGGACTTTTATGAGTATATTTCTTGAGCACATCACATTGAACAAGTTTCTTAAGCAATGTGGATAAAATTGATTCATGTAAAAGCAGAAGCTGATACTACCAAGTGTCTGGATTTTCTTATCGATTTAACTGCTGTGTCAGCATTACCGTAGCTTCTCGGTTTCTATGTTAACATGCAGAAGGCTTACAGAGCCCTGATGTGCGATTAGTACTTAGAGAGTGTTTTTCTCTTCAAATTTTGTATCCAAAACTTGACTATGCTGGCTATCAATTTGGTATCCTGCGGTTATTATTGTTATTATTATTGTTATCATTATTATTATTATTTATTATTATTATTATTTATTATTATTATTATTTATTATTATTATTATTATTGTTGATATTTATTGAAATATAATGCAATTACATATCAATAATAAAATTAAACAGCACTTGCTACCAGGGCCTATGGCTCAATGCGGTCAATATTCACCTAATGACAACAATACAATTAGGTACTAATCAGTACCTTAAAAGCCTTCCTGGCTGTTTTCCGCAAAGCCAATAATTCATGAGTAAGTGAGGAACTACTGATCGATCTCATAACAGTCGGTTTGAACTTAGCACAAATAAAGGGTCCGCCAAATAACATGTTTTTTTTTAAACAGGGCGCAAAACATCGAGTGTAGCTTCGGCTGTGTGACACGTAGCGCCGTCCTGTTGGAACCAAATGTTGCCATTATCCTCTTCTTTAATTTTTTTGAACAAAAATTCGTTCAAAATGGCCCGATAACTATCGCCATTGACTGTAACGGCCACTCCTTGCTCATTTCCGAAGAATGCCTATGGACAAAAATCCGCACCAAACAGTGACTCAATTTGGGTGTATCGGTTTTTCAATGTATGCGTGCGGGTTTTCTGTGCCCCAAATGCGACAATTTCGCTTGTTTACATACCCGCCAAGATCAAATGAGCTTCGCCTGAAAA
The DNA here is from genome assembly GCA_949752695.1 of Melanostoma scalare. NCBI lineage: Eukaryota > Metazoa > Arthropoda > Insecta > Diptera > Syrphidae > Melanostoma > Melanostoma scalare. Next base: position 7,512,535 of record OX456986.1, on the reverse strand, counting down.
GATGATTTTTTTGGCAAAATCGGCATCGGATTTTCAAAACAATGTGGCAATATTTCCTAACGTTGTTCAAGCGGATACACAAACATATTCGTTCAGCGGAAGGATAAAACTAATTATCTGTCAAATCAGACATGAGCTAAGTGTTACCATTCACGAAATAAGCACTAGTTGCAAAAAAAAACGTTAGATGGCGGACCCTTTAATATTCTCAGTCACGTTGTACTTAACCTTTTTTGGCTAATACAAACTTACTCTTTAAGACAACATTAGCTCGATTAGCCGAGTGACTATTTCTAATATAGCAGCTGCTCTTGAAATTCATAAAACATTCATCTGATTTTTCATTTTGAGCATAATTGAACTCAACTTTACCTTCAACTACAACAATTTAGTAAAAGAATCAATCAAATTAAACTCCCATGGCTCTTTTTTATGACTTAAACATTTCTTACAACTTTTTCGTCGACTACGGACCAAAAAGGGACAAAAAACAGAGAAAATACATCAACTAAAATAAAATAATGTCTCTCAATTGCTTCAGGGAAATTCTGATTTCCCAGCCCAAATGGCTGTGTTCTGTTACGCACACCGTCCTTGTACAACTTGCACATCAGAACACTGTTCTCCCCTCACGCAAAACGTAAAATAAAAAAAAAAGTTCTATGTCATACCTTTCTGTCTGCAAGGACCCCCTGAAGCTTATTCTAGAGAATGACAACCCTCGTCAACTTTGCCATGGGAGTACCAGAAGAACCAGAACAGACGAGAAGGATAAATAAAAAAAAAAATCAAATCAAGGATAATTGAAGATGAGTTGGAATTAAAGTTGGAATGTTCTGTGCAAAATGTCAAAATGCCTCAGAAATAGGCCACCACTTCGCTGTCAAAGTTCGAAGGATTTTTTTTATTTTTTGAATTTATATTCGTTCCATTTCCATTTGGGAATGTCATGAATTATGACTTTCACTTTTCCACTTCTGCAAGCATTTTACATTCTCGTCCTTACTTATTTAAAAAGAAGGAAAGAAGAAGAAAAAAAAATATTTTGTTTTGCAACGTCATTTTCTGATTACGAAATAACTCAATACAATTGACTGTTATCCATCCAACTGCAAAAAAGGCATAATAACAAAACCGGGCTCTCGAGAATTTCTAGCCTTTTCTACTCCTTTCGACTGAAAATGTAACTATGACTCCTTTTTTTTGTGGGACTTTCAGTTCTGTTTTGAAACAATTTTTCATTTACTTTGAACTCTCTGTCTGTTTGTTTTGGGTATACTCGTTTTGTTTTTTGGTTGTTTCGTCAGACTGTGTATAGAAAATTCATTTAATTTTATGAAACAGGTCATTTTTCACCCACTGACACTTTTTTTTGCCCTCCATTTAAGTTCTTTTTACTCGGGGGGGATTTTGTCGTTGGTCACTTCACAAGATTTTTTTTTTCTCTCCTGTCAATTGGAATGTTGGGCCTTTCTTTTTTGAGCATTTTTTTTCTGTAGAATTGTCAATATTTGAATGAAAAATTGAATATTGTGAGAGTGAGGGGGCATGTTCAAGTGGTCGTTAAGAACAAAATGTCCATCTAGTTGAAGAGTGCTCGTCAGAAAGGGGCTGTGTTTCAAATACAGTTTTTGTTAAAAAAAAAAAAAAACAGAAAACCAAAAAAAAAAAACTATTTCACTTTTTGTTAGGGGTTTTCAATTAAAATGAATGATTTGCTTGTTTTCAGTGGTGGTGCGCGGTAAATTTGAAAGATATTGTTTTCAAGTTATTTATATTGGGAATACATTAAATTAATTGATACAAATTGAAATTGAGAATAACTAGATAGGGGGATAGTTTGAAATTGATTGGTTTATTGTTGACAAGAATTCAATTGATCGGAAGGGTAAAGTAAATTAAGTTTTAGTTGAGTAGCGTATCGGTTGATTATATTTTTTTTATTGGACTCTAATGAACAGTGTTGCTTCCAAATTCTTGTTTCAGAACATGAAACAAATTATTGTAAATGTGTAGATGGTAAATAGAGATGCTTGCTCTTAAATCATTTGCTTTGGGCTATTTTAATTTTAAAGTATTTGTGCTGACCTTGGGTTGGTTCGAGCTTTTGGGTTTGAAAAAATGTTTACGCGATTGATTTGAAGTTGTATCAATATTACAAAATTATCGTTTGGTTTCTCTTCTGATGGGTTTTTACTCGTGTTGAAATTACTGATGGGGTTGAAAAAATTTTTGATGAGTCCAATGCTGTTCGAACCGATCTACAGCCAGTTTTCTTTGAATCTGTTTTCCCTGTTCTTTTGCACTATGCCACACTGTTTTGATATCTGCAATCTCAACAACATGAAGGGCGCTTTCTCGATTAGCCGATCGGAGATGCAGAAAATTGTTAGGGCCCTTCCATTCCTTTGCAAGGCATGGTTGTGAGAAATAAGCTAGGCCCTGGCCCTGGGTCTTCTCGTTCTGTTCCACCACCTTATTTATTTATTTTAATCTTAACAATTGACCTATATTCAATACAACAATACCCATCTTACCTATCCCTAAAATGGAAAAGAGACTGAAAATGAAAAGACCAAAAAATAGATTTCACTTTAGTAAGGGTTTTTAGTTAAAGATTATGGTTTGCTTATTTTCTGTGCTCTTCTTTTCTACAAAATTATTGTAGGCTTAAAAAATTTTATGTCTATCTTATGGACCAGAATATTATTTCGTCCCAGAAATCAAAGCATAGCTGTACCACTTCTACCTTAAACATCGTCGAAGATGCCAGGCTTGCTTTGGTCTATGACTATGTACTTGTCGATTTTTTTTTTCAAAGACAATGCGAATCTATAACACAAATTTTCCACATACCATTGATTCTCTTCAACGTTCGTGCGTTGTCATCTTATATTCATTAAACAATGCAATGCTTAAGCCCCTTTCAACTACCAGAGGAGTACCACAGGGCTCGATTTTATGACCACTTCTTTTGTTTGCGTATAAAAATAGACTCCTTAAACTGTCTTCTTAGGCTCATCGAATATTGTTCATTTTCTATCTGTTTTGATGTAGATGGAATCTTGAGCTATTCGATCTGAATGGTCAGTTCCTAAATCTTTCGAAATCAAAATGTTTCCACCAAATGCTTTAAGAAAAAAAAAAAAAAAAAAAAGAACCTAGGGCCTTGACTATTTCCTTAGTTTAATCACAATTAATTCACCAATTGCATATGTTTCTACAGCAAGAAATCTTGATATCGATCCACGTGTGAATGGTCACTTCTTAAGACACATACACGTCCGTTTTCCAAGCAGAGACGTACGCTATCCAAATGACTACTTTAAAAGTAATATAAGAATGTACGACCTCTCTGTATGCGATCGAAGGGCGAGATTCTTTGTCTCTCGTTTGGGTTCGAGGCCATCATGGCTCAGCTGAAAACGAGTTGGTCGATGAGCTTTCGAGGCAAGGATCTCAGACAGCTTTCTCAGGACCAGAACTAGCGCTTGGTCTGGCGGGGTCCTCAGTGAGGGCTTCAATTAACGATTAGATCTTTCTAGAGCACAACCTCCATTGGATGCACACAGACCAAACGTGTGCTCCCCAACGTTAGTAAGTAAACTGCAATAGTTTTGCTATCCCGTACTAGGAAAGATTGCAGAAAGTTAGTAGGCGTACGTTGCCACTGGGCACTTATATTTTGCCAAGCAATCAATTAGGTTTGACTAATGCCACACTCTGTGAATCCTGTTGAAAGGATGACGACACCGTCTAGAACTTCCTCTGTGAATGTCCGCATTTTCTCAGATCAGGTTACAGATACTTGGTGAAAACATGCTAACCTATGGTCCTTATAATGACATTGCCTTCTTACTTTTCTACGAGCTCCTGGAAAGTTATAACAAAAGAAGATTTGCCATCTGGTTTCTGATAGTACAAAATATTGGTATTTTTATTGAACAACTTATAGCTCGTACAGTCACAAATTAAAAAGTTTTCAGCTCCTCGTGGTAACTGGATGTTCGTATAACCACATTATCCAGATGAACAGCAGCTTACAACTTCAACTTTGTACGCCTCCAGTGACGCCTCTTAGCGTTGTATCGGATAGTGTTTCTAGTACGTAGACGAACCCATTATGGTACAGACCTGTTTTACTTTAGCTTTTTAGCAAATTTTTGTTTAATTCTAAACGATTTATGGACAACTATTTTGTCCGCTCTTGACAAAGATTGGAAAAGAAAAGGTATTTAGGTCTGAGTGCTCCAGGTTAGTACTTTAAAAATTCCGACAAAAAAAAATTCCGACAAAAAAAAGACAATCAAGTTGAATTCTTTTCTGAAACGAAATTGTTGCTCTGATTAATATACAATCCTAGTTGCGCAAAAAAAGAAGTGCCGCAGGGTTGTGTCATTGGACCATTAATCTTAATACTATCGGTGGACGTGGTCAAATTTATGATCAGACACCTTCAAAGATTTCATTGTACTCGGGTGAAGAAAGAATTCTCAATTTCTCCAAAACGATGTGTCTATATTTTCTTTCCGTTATCTAAGTATATCTCACTTGAACAAAATGTTTTAAAATGCCATGCCATAAACTGCACTAGTAAGCGTACCCATCTACCGCCTATGTCTTATATCGAGCAATGTTTATGTATGTTGATTCTATTTCCGATCTGGGAGTCATCTATGGCAAAGAGTTCAATTTTTTAGCCACATACATAAATCTTTTTAAAAGACACAGCTCCAGCTTTTGGTTCTGTTAAAAGTTGCTCTAGAGAATCAACTGGCCTTCATACTTCATATGACTACATCTCTGTTCCCGGCGTTCTTTAAACCACTTCTTTAATCAATTTAATGTGCAGGCCAGGTCTGGTCTCCATGTTACCTGTTAGACGCCCTCCAAACTTAATCAGATCAACGTTGAATCGTTCGCTTTGCCCTCAGAAGAGCAGCGCCTTCCATCCTATGAAAACTGTCTTATGATACACAATCCCTTGGACTGAAACGACGAACAGATCACATTTACATTACTAAGCAACTTTTGAATGCAAACATAGACTGTACATAAGACTGGGCCATTTTTTGTTTCAAAAACCATATTGAAAATATTGTTTGGGATAACTAAAACAAAATTTGGGCTCGAAAAAAAAAATATCAATCGTGTCTTATATTTCTTACACCTAACATAGCTTGAGCGTCAAAACTGTTCAATCATTTTAATCCAAACAATTTTAACGACAAATATTTTTGTAGAAAATTAGATTTCCTCCAAAAAAAGTCTTATTGAAAATGTTTGTCAGACTAACCGTTTCCGAGTAATCAAGCTTTAAAAATGGTATTTTTTTAGATTTTCCTCTTTTATTTCGGAGTTGCTTAACTCACGTATAAATCCATATGTGAAAAATTGCAAAGATGTTCCTTAAAGAAATTTTAATGTTCTAAAAAAAAGGTCATATTACACTTTTTCACAAAGTACTTCTTTCAGAAGTTATTCGCGCTTAAATGTGAAACAAATAAAATAAAATAAAAATCTCGTGTTTTTCGTTGTTCATTCTTTCCTTTACTTGTATTAAGCTAGTACAGTGAGGGATGGGGCTTCATTCCCTGTCTTTTCGGCTGTTTGTTCCTAAATAATAAAATTACTAGACTAAACTTATGAGAAGTTGATGTCTTATTGATTTACTTCATCTGCAGATGATCTCCGAGATTTCCAGTATACAAATTCACATCTGAAACGCCACCAAATCTGAAAGTGTGAAATGACGTCTATGCCTCGAATTTTCGAAGAAATTAAAACACCTAATTTTTTTTAATTAAAACAATGCAAATCCAATAATATGAAACCCTATGAGTAATTAATCATGAAACACCACTTCAGTAATTCGATATTACAAATCCTGCCATTGTACATTTGTATGTTATTAATTTTTTCATTTGTAATAACCACAAAAAATCCCCTTCTGAAACACAATGTTAAAATTTTAAGTCCAACGTCATGAATAAATGATTCATAAATACATCACCACCACCCACACCTGCATGTTTATTGCAGTCCATATTTCTCTTAATCTCTGCTCTGATATCAATGATTGTATTTATTTTGTTTGTTTTTTGTGTTTTTTTACATTTTTTGCATAGGAAATTAATTGAAATTGAAGTGTGGTAATAAATGCCGTGTTAGTTTATTCGACTGTGAAATAAATTCACAAGCATGCCGCGCTGCACGCCGCCTCGCCGATGAGATAACGACTCTCTTCCGTTGGTAAACAATACCTACGTAGTACGAAAAAAAAAAGAAAATAAAAGCACAAAAAATTAAAACAAAACGAATTACAGAATTTTAAGCATGTTTCGAATTTTCACTCACCGTGAAACTTTTTTTTTAATTTTGAAAACCACTCCAGACTAACCACTCTAAGGGTAGTGATTCAGAACCACCCGACCAATAGTCATCCCCTCTCGGTTGTAATTCCTTTATGGACGATGTAAACTAACAAATTAAAAATAAAATTTAAAAATAAAAAAACAACAAACTCAACTCCCGAAAGCACTTGCGATATTGCGAAGGGGAGGAAATGTAATGTAACAACCAGCAGCTCGAAGCCACCACTACTACTGACGTTGAAACGGCCGTCTTTTTCAGCAATTTTTAATCAGAGTAAACGTGTGAGGATATTAAATTACAATTACAAAGTGCACATTACACATTAAGCCTATTAAACTCATTTCGAATGGGAAAAAATCTGTTCCGCAGTGTTGATGCGACTCTATAATTGTGTGTTTGTATTGGAGCATTCGTTTTCACACCGTTTGGGCGGATTCTGGAGTAAGCTCCATTTTTTGATGGCAACCTCCAATACATATTATTTTTTATATCGCAATCCATTAAGTTTAACATTTTTTTGTTGAGTTTTTCGCGTCCTATTTTTGTTTTTGTTTGTTGTGCTGTCGAGGCCGACTCTCCCTCTGACATATTTATGCGCTCCAAGCGTGTAAAATGCGAATTAAAATTCTTTTCAAGTTGAGTTTGGTGTTGTTTTTTCTTATTTTTATTTTTTTAATATTCGTTTGCATTTTCATACTCATTGCACTGCACACTGCAACGGATGGGGCTGCTTTTGCTGCAGTATCGTTATTTGTATTTTTATCCTTGCGGATGAAGGGACTGCTGCTGGTGGGATATAAAAATTCCTATCAACAAATTACCAGTGAGGGAGAAGTAGTGGCAGTAGTTGGAAAGTCAGCAGGATTTTAATTTTTCCTGAAAACGGTTTTTCTGTTTTCATTTTTTTTTAACTGGACTCAGCCCTAATTGTTATAAGAGAGGGTTGTGCTTTGCCATTTCCATTGAGAGGAGATAATTGTTATTTTTTTTCACTCCGTGTGTGACTACGTTAAAGCTTTTCGGATGGGAATTTAAAGTGCAACGACATTGGCATATAAACTGTGTCAATCTCAAATCGTGGAGATTGGAATGACTTTGGGTTAGTGTAGCACTTTTAGGTTGTTGTGTGTTCAATGTGTTGGCATTTTAGCTTAGTGGTTAGTTTTCTGTGAAGAAATGATAGAGGCTTCAAAAAGTTACAAAATATTTCACTTTGGCTGCTGAATTGAATTGAAAAACGTGGTAACAGTAGCTCGAGTAGGTTGCCTCTCAATTTAAGTTGTCTTGCCGTTGCCATATTTCAAGCTCGGTCGCTTATTTTATCGTTTCCTTGATTATAAAGACAAATCAGTTTTTAAGGTTTGGTGTTAGAGGCAGTTTTTACTACGCTCGCTGGTTAATTCAAATCAGTTGTGTTAACCAATGGCTGAATACGTTGTTAGGCGGAATTTATTTTTTTCTTTTCTGAAAAATGTTTATTTCTTGGTTTATTCAAATGTTTATTTCTAGTCAAAATTTTGTTGGATATTTTGAGACGAAAATCATGCTACTAGAAGTGATTTACGTGTTGACCATCGCATCGGTTCAAATCACACAAAATTTCATTAAGTTGTGTCTGTGTCTTTTTTTACCTAAAAATTAAAGTTGAGTATCGCAGCGAGCCTCGGGGCTTATCACATTTCAAGGAACTTCTATCTTTTGTCGAATCCGGCAGTGTAATTATTTTTGGAGGACTTGCCAATTCACCATGGGCGAATACCCTTGGAAAAACTATTTTATGTTTTTAGGATTCGAGCCTCAAGGTCACACAGGATCACAACTCACAAGTAACAGGAAGACAAGCCAACCATCTAATGTTTACTTTTTCGTTTAAAATCTCGATTTTAATTTTTTTTTAAGAAATTCTATTTTTTTTTATGTTTATCAAAGTTGTAGTATCTATTAGATGGAGGAAGCTTATTTCCTTCAGCTTTCTTGCCAATTTGGATGAATCAATGAAACAAAATTTAGATTATTTTTACCGAACGTTTCAACAGAGACTTCTTTCTTCATAAGAAATCTTTTCTTTATTGTAACACCATTCAAAAGTTGAATAAAAAACAGTTCTTCTTCTTCCATTGAGTAAACAGTATATAAAAATTGGAAGTGAATGTAAACAATTATTGTGGGGTGCTTGTGGTTAGCATTAAGTTCTGTAAGGGTCCGATCTAAGAGAAGGACTGGGAGATGTTTCTTTTAAAAGCCCTTTATCACAACTAATCTCTTTTGATATCTTAGTTTATAACGTTGAGTGGTTAAATGAAGAACTGTAACACCGTGCGATCGATGAATTTGAAAATACAAAGGATAAATTCAGTTATTGCTCTTAAAAGAAATAAACGAATACAGGTGTGCGGATCTAGGAAGTTGGCGGATATTTACTTCACATATTAATGATAGGATATTATGTTCCTTACAGTTCGAGGTTTGGGGTTCGAATCGCAGAAACACAAAAAAAATGTTTTTCACTGTAATTACCTTGCGCGAGGATTTGAAGAGTCCTCCAAAAGTAGTTACATACTGTCACGAAAAAGCTCTCTAACTTAGCAGTTTGGAATCTGTATAAAATTGTATATGTCCTGGGAATGCGTATAGCTCCCGGGGATTGCTTGTCTTTGTTGCGTCACATAATTTGTTAATTTATGTTAAATAAATTTTCTTCTTTATTTGTTAAATAAATTAAGGAAGATTATAGCACTTCGTTGACGCTGCCGCTTTCTTAAGACAGAAATATTGTGTGTTTTCTCTTCGTTTAAGATGTTGCCAATTTTTAACATGTGTAGAGATTCCGAGCTGTAGCAGATTGAGGAATGTTCTTCGGTTTGGAGAACAATAACTATTTCGAACTCGAGTTTGCTTCCTTCCTCAGTGTGGCAAGGACTATTTTTTCCTGAGCTGTTTGATCTTATAACATATACGTGGGAGTGGGTCTTATACGTATCCACACATCCACTGTTAGTGGTGGACAATAAATAAACTCTTTAATTTTAAAAAATGTACTCTAATTTTACAAAAGGTTTTAAGAAGTGTATGTATGTGTTTTAATAATGGCGAGAGTTTTTTTTTAATGCTGGTACATAATGTTCTAATAACAAAATGGAATGATGGAAATGAAAAGATGACGAAAGGTTCTAGAGCAATATCTTTCGTTGAATACTTTGACGAAGCCTTTGTGAATTGTGTTTTCGTTTCTAGCTATTGTGTTCTAGTTCGTATTTCGCTGCAATCATTTTATTCCTATATTTTATTTTATTAGTTTACAAATGTATATCCACTACAATCTATAGTCCGATATGTTGTTGTGAAAGGCCAATCGCTTTTAGAAATTGTTCTGTAATTCCTGCATCAACATCTTTCTCAGCTCTAAACAATGTCTTTTAAAATTTATCGAAGCTTGGCTTTGTTTGCAAAATCAAAATACTGACAAGTATCGATTTTACTCTTAAGTCTGATTTGCACCCAGTAATCTGCGAGCATCGTGGTATCACTGATTTCGGCGGATTTTTCTTCACCACTAACCCATGAATCGATTCCTCAAATAAAAATCCATATCGAGTTCCTTTGAACCGACTTTTTAAGAACATCAAAAGCCTTTAGAAGGCAGAGAAAATGTCTGAGAGTCAACGAAAAGTGAAAGGAAGGAATCACCTCAAGCACCTCGCTTTTAACGTAGCTGTGTTTGCAGCATTTTATGCCATCCCTACTTCCGATTTCGAAAAAAAAAAAACTTCTATGACTAGCTTCGGTAGATAGTTAAAAATCTCGTTTTTTTTAATGTTAAACCTCTTACCGTGAATCATAGGTTAGGTTAGGTGGAAGTGGCTGTCAGCCAATGAGTACATTGCCTGACACACTTAGGCCGTAAGGGCCCATTGTGATACCACAGAGATCAGCAAGTTAATCACCTACTGATCTCAGAAACCCGATGTAAGATTAACGAGTTGATCACTTATTAATCTTTCATTACGAGACTAGCCGGTTAATCACCTGCTAGTCGAACCACGTGGAACTTTTAATGTATTTCGAAAGACTTTTAGGGTCTATGTAATCTAAGTCGCTAGTATCATCGAAGAAGAATTCACCGAGATGAGTTTTCCTCCTATGAAGTAGTGCAGAGCATGAGCAAAGAAGGTGTTGAACGGTTTCTTCCTCCTCCTCGTCCATGCAGCTTCTGCAGAAATCATTGGAAAACACACCAAGTCTTTTGGCGTGTCTCACTATTAGACAGTGTCCCGTAAGAACACCTATGGTAAAACCTAGATACAGGCGGTTCAGGGCTAACAAACTCTTCGAGCGTTTTGATTCTACACACGGCCAAACTTTTTTGGTTGCAAGGCAGTTGTTACTCTCAGTCCATCTAGTGTTTGTTATCCTTGAAGCGTCTTGTCTAAGTAGGAGTTTACATGTAGCGATAGGTACACCTATGTTGTTCCATTCTGAGCGTAGGGAAGTGGTCGTGCCCTTTTTGGCTAGTTCGTCTGCCATTGCCCTGGCACCCATGAAAGGTGAATGTTAAACTGATTTGACATCTCCCTCAGAGACATCTGACAATTTTGGACCGTGATGGATTTTGTAGAGACAGAGGCAAGAGATTTAAGGGCAGCTTGGCTGTCTGAGAAGATTCGAATATCCGTGGAGGATATGACGTTTTCTTTGAGCCAAGACAGCACCTCCTTAATCGCCAGAATTTCTGCTTGGAACACACTACAATGATCGGGTAGGCGGAAGAAAAGACTGAGGTTCAGTTTTTCTGAGTAGATTCCACTTCCCACACCTTCGCTGGTTTTTGAACCATCGGTGTAAAAGTGTATTGCTTAATTTTCCAAAAGAGTGCCATTTTCCCAAGCTTCTCTTGAAGGTATGGTTACTTGGAAATTGTTGTCAAACACCAACTTGGGGGTGGTGTAGTCGGATCGATTCGGTAAGAATCTAAAGTTATCTAGAATGGTAGTGTGGCCGATTTGATTATTGGTCCACTGCGATGTAGCTCTGAGTCGAGTAGCTGAGCTAGCTGCGACTTGTTTGCTGAAGATATCTAGGGGTGTGAGATCTAGTGGTACATTGAGGGCGTCCGATGGGGTTGTCCTCAGTGCGCCACTAATACACAGACTAGCCGTTCTTTGAACTTTGGCCAGCTTGTTGTAGTTGATCATCTTGTCTAGTGATGTCCACCAGACTATCTATCACCCCGTATGTGAGTATCGGTCTAATTACCGAGGTAAACAGCCAATGGGTGATTTGGGGGGAGAAACCCCATTTCCCGCCAATGGCTTTTTTACAGGAGAAGACTGCCACGTTGGCTTTATTTACTCTTTCCTCAATATTGGTTTTCCAGGTCAGGTTTTTGTCAAAAATGAGACCTAGATATTTAGCCTGATTTGACAGTGTGAGAGAGTTGGGGGTCTGAAGTCCGGAATTTTGTATTTCCTCGTAAAGAGAACTAATTCCCTTTTGTGTGGATTGATGTTCAGACCACAATCTACAGCCCAATTGTTAAGCTGGTTAATACCGTGAATCATACCACTGAGATAAATACCAGTTTCTTTTTAAAAACTGTTATAAAAACTAGCAAAATTATTCCTTGGACGATATTGACCTCTATCGATTGTAGAGGTATTTCTCTCTACAGTATTTCTCTCGACTATAGTTTTCTAAAATCTTTGTCATATTAAAAGTTATTCATTTCGTATTAGTAACTATACAGACATTAAAGTGCATATATTTTTAATACAATAAATTGTAACTTAATATATTTACTAATGTTTATTTTTTTGAACATGAGCGCTAGCTCTTTGGCGAGGCACTAGCGTTTTGACTTGGCTTTAGCCGCATTAAAACCCGTAAAATATATTTGTTAATTTATTATAAAAACCTTAAAACTTACAACTGCACTATTCATTAAAATTTTTCATGCGCAAGGGGGGGGCTAAGTTTTTGTGACGTAATATTCACAGAAACTGTGAAACAGCGTGACAATGGGGGACGGGGGTCAAAAAACCTAATTTTAGTGTGACATATTTTATGGATGGCCCCTTAGGTGCTTGATTCGATTGTTGGAATAGCATCTTTACGATTCCCAACAAAAAAAAGTCCAATGGGATCATATCGCAGCTAAGAGGCGGCGAATTGTGTTGGGTGCCTCCAAAACTTCTTTTCAAAAACGAAAGATGTGATAAAAATAGTGATAAAATCAATAGGAAAAGTGAGCGACAATTTTGTTAAGAATATAGAGATATTTTTTTACTTTTAAATTTATATGTTAAATAACTGCGTGATTTATTTAAACCTTTTTCATTATATTTTGCCTTTGTGAAGTTGTAAGTATTTCGGGGTTCGACTGCCAAAAACATTCAAAAATTTTTCACGGGTATCGCCTCTCACAATAAACAGTCAAGTTCTCTATAAGTAATTACACTATTCTCCGTTCCGCGAAACTTTCTTTCTAAGGCCCAGTGATATAATTCGGTTGCCATTTCTGGTTTCCAGTTATTTCAGCACTGGAATCGTAAACGACTACGAAGTAAACGTAGACGAAAGCGTTCTAATATTTCAATTTATCGTATTTTTATATATAAAACTTAAATGACCTCAATCTTAAGGGTGTTTTTTTTCAACGTGTTGCAATAATTTTGGGAGGCGCTCTTTTTGACAACTGTCACTTAATTTATTCTCAGTTTGGTTTGCTGAAAGCCTCATCACCTACTGCTTGGCTCTCCGTACAGTAGGTGTCTCGAAACAAAATCGCTGTTGACGTTGCATGATTTCAAGTTTTAAATCTTTATGTTTCCTCCAAAATGGGGCGATTTACACCCCGATGGACTAATTTTTGTGGGATTATTTGAGATCGCTCGTCTACGCAGAGAAGCCCGAGACGATTGACGCAGTAGAAGAGAATATTCTGCTCGTTTCTATTGACATACGGCCCCTAATGATTCAAAAAGTGGTCGAAAATTGGACTTTTCGACTGGAATTTATTCGTACCAGCCGCGGTGGCCACTTGTCCGAAATACTTTTTAAAACAAAATGCCAAACCTTTATCTTTATTGCAAAAAATATATGCGTTTTATTTCTTGTTGAAAACCACACGTTAAAAAAAAACACCCTTTGTCATCCACAAATCGCCTTGAACCTAACTAACGTACGTTTGCTCTACATCTTGTTTGTTTTCTGTTTTTTCCTTCTTTTTTTTTCAAAAATCATTATGAACAAAAGGCAACAACTTCCTACCGCCTTCGTTACTCAAAACGTAAAAAATGAAACTATAACAGAAACTCTTATTGCATCTTATCCCAAAAAACATGCAATCCAAGACCCTATCCAATTCAGTTCGTAAACCTTCAACCCATTCTCAAGCACGTCCATTCTGTACTCCCGCTAAGCACAAAATCGCTCCACATGCCCAGTTGGAGCATAAATAACGCTGCACGTTGTGACATGTGAAGTATGCTCCATGCTTGCAGTTCATGTGATATAGGTCGTTAGAAAATATCATAAGAAAACGTCCTCAAAACACACACAGATACACCAAAGACAAGATACATATGGACATACAATGCACCCTGAGAATAGAATGAATGCATTATGCATGCAAAGAGGATATGCGACAATGGCACAAGAAGCATATGCTACACACGCCTATATCACGTAGTGCAATAACAAGGATATAGCACATTGGTTTGTTGCCTTTTGTCCCCAGACACTTAGCCGACACTATCCGCAGAAGAAGAAGCAGGCAAACGATAAGTTCAAAACTATAAAAAAATAAGACAAGAAAAAAAACTTGAAGAAGCAAAATAACAAGTCCCTCGTGCGTCCCTCTCATTTTTGCCTTGTCAAACTCCTCCTTCTAATTCTGAAAAGGATTAAAAATCACTTTGAAAAGTTCTTAGCAAAGGTATCGTAACGTAAATCCGTTTTTTATTGCACCCCAACTGTAAGTATGTTGTCCTTCGCCACTGAATGGGATTCATTCAAGGATATAATAAAGTGGGTGGCGTGGCACTTTATCATTCTCTTTTTATCCTGTGCTTGGAACCAGCAACCAGCAAAAGTAGACTTACGGGGGGGAAGATTTAAAGTTTAGCTTTTCTACATCGTGCCTGGACCTAGCCCAATTAATTTTGTACGAAAACAAATTTTGTTTATGGCTCAAAGAGGCCTGATAAAATTTGTGTGTATTGTTGCAAAATAGACGCGAAAGGATAAAACGTATTTCAGCTGAGAAACCATTTACAGCTAGAGGCGTTTTTCTAGGTTCGCTTTTTAGAAAACGGTGAGAATAAATGTTTTCCCAGTTCGACTGTATAGAAATTCTTTGTCTGGCCGCAGGACGGAGTAGAGGAAGTTCACTAAAAAGAATACAAAAAAAAGAAGAAGGATTTCTAACCGGGATTGCAGCGGAAGGAGAGTCAAAAAAGATAGAATCAGTGCAAATGGAGAGGGAGAGAAAAACGAAAACTTCCTTTTTCGTCGAACCATGTGATTATGGAGTCTCCTCGTGGTTCATAGGTCTCTGCCTGCAGGACACCAACTTTCTCATAGATGCTTCTGCTTCTGCTATTGCTGCTGATTTCGCAGGAGTCGTTAAGAAAATTGAGATTAAGAACACCAACAGGCAGAGTAGTCTGGCTGGCTGGCTATACGAAGACCCTACTTTGGTGAAGAACTATTTTGATTAAGTTCACTATTCCTGCACGTAGCCGGAGCATAATTTACCTTTTTCTTTGCAACGACGACGACGAACGACGACAACGACAACTATACAAAAAGAGCACATATTCGCATTCTTGTAGTCATATTCTTGCCTTCAGCGTCGCTCTATAGCTTGCTGAAATTTACGTGATTTCGCCAAATGCACGGATAATCCTCGATCCTTTAAACTTAAAGCTTTAATATTGCAAATGTCCTTTATATCAATTGAATGGCTTTGTATGCAGAGAGAAAAAGCTGCACACTCTTCGATTTACATATTGAGGAATGAAAATTTGCCAATGGAATTCAGATGAGTGGTTATTCCCCTGGGGTAGGGATATTTTAAATTAAAACATTCCTTCTGGCATCCTTTGACAAAAGCGTTTCCTCACTATACTCCTACTACACACATACACAGCCACCGACCGTTACTACACTATTACTCTGCCCTGAAGGGTCTTCAATGTTGCGGTACAGTAATAATACTGGAAATAATGGAATCTATGACATTTGTGTGTTCGTTTGGTCGTTGGAGGTCCTTTTTTTTGTGTGAAAGAGGAAATAGGGTCTGGGTACGTGTGTTTTTGCTATAGGAGAAGAAACTGCTTCATTTATTCTTTGAACCTGACCTGAATTTTAAATGTCCCTTGGTGCAGCTTCTTGAAGGAGTAGTTTGTCCCCAGAGTGGATGAACGAAAGGAAAGTATTTGTTTTTGTGTACGAGTATATGTATAATCTAACCGGAAGCCAATGGAATTTAAAATCATTCTGTTGGGATTGCAGAAACATGAAACTTGACAGGTAGCTTGTCGAAAAGTGAAAAACTAATTAGTTTCGGTTTGTTTTGCAACTCGTTGAAGACAAAACTTTGCTACTCAGAGCGGATGAACAAAAAGATTTGATGACATTGTAAGATTCTGATAATCCGTCTTAATATAAAAATAAATTAAAAAAGTTAAGACATGAGGCTTCATAAGACACCCCTGTGTGGAACGAAGTTTTTTGTGTCTTAACACATGACCCGTACATTTTTGTTACCAGAGTTGGTTGTGTCGTTAGCTAAGAACTTGACTTGATATTATTTGTTACGAAAATGCCTTTTGGTCATTTGCTAGGCTTGGAGTTTTTTTTTTATCTTTTTAAGGCTGTTTATGTACTTGGAAGAGTTTGATATGGGCCTTGGCCTATTAAAGTGTATTTCCGTCAAGCTCAAGTTTAGCTTTCGGAAAGTTCAAGAGGCTGTTACGAGATTTTCGCTACTTGTGCCGAATTTTGCTGTCATCCACAAGAAGCTAAGAAGCTTAATAATGGTTCTTCCTTTTCGGCGTTACGAGCAGTGTGATCTCGAAGGGATCACTGCTCTCACATTTATCTTTTTACTAGCTGTGCCCGCGACTTCGTCCGTGTGGAATAGTGATTTTCGGCAGCATTCCTAACTTTTTAGGCTACTTATTTTGCAACTAAGACACATTCATGCTTTTTCGTAAACTATTGTTATATTATTTTATTTCAGTGCATTTTTGCACACGACGTTCTTACTTTTTCCATCTTTTGTCAAATAAAAAGGTTTTTGCGAGTTTGATACATTCTTTTAAACCAAAATGACAAATCAGTGGGAATTTAAGAAATACGGGGAATAAATAGTTTTCTCCTTTCGCTGTTCCAGTAATTATTAAAACTTATATAATGTGTAATTTGTAGCTGTGTACAATTCTAGATTACTCATAATTGGCACTGGAACAACAACTTGCAGCCACTCCTGATAATTCTAAGGAATTGAGAAACTCTGTAGGGTATGATGTGACTTGCTCAGTGTCCCTATAATATTGTCTTCTGATAGATATTCGACAACATCCCCCAATACGTCTAACATAATTTATTAGTTGATATGGTTAACTAACTCATTAGTCGGCGCCAAAATCGACTTTTCACACAGTCATTACTTATTGCCAATATTTATTTGAAGATCAAGATAGACATTTCTTCTCAGGGCAACTGTGTAATCGACAATTTGACAGAAATCACCTCACGGTGAAAGAACTTTTGAAATCGGTCCAGTAGCTTCAAGGTTCCCGTTTACGTTGCCGTTCCCGTATGAATATTGGGATAACAAATACAGCCCATGTCCTTCTTCAGGCTCAAGACTATCTCTGCACCAAAATTCATACAAATAGGTTCAATAGTTTGGGCGGTAGATGGTAACAAAGAAAAACAGACAGACGGAGTTGATTTCGGACCAGTAAGTACTTCCGTTCCCATGGGAATATGAGGATAAATTAAAGTTAATTTTATTTTGAGATAGTGTAGCATTCTAACGGGGAAATAATTCTTGTAATCAGTTCAGTATTTTCTAGGTTCCAGTTTACGTTTGCGTTTTTGTGGGAATACAAGTGATAACATATATAGCCTATGTCCATCTTCAGACTCAAGACTATATCTCTGTACCTACCAAAATTCATATAAATAGGTTTAATAGTTTGGGCGGTTTTTGATAAGAAATTAAAATAGACAGACAGATTTCATTTCAGACTTATGATGTTAGTAAAGACTCCCATTCCCGTGGGAATATGGTGACCGTTCCCGTAGGAATACGGGGATGACTTACAGTTTATGTTACTCAGGGAGAGTTTAGCATTCTAACGGTGGAAGAATTTTTGAAATCGGTGCTATAATGTCAAAGTTCCCGTATGCGTTCTCGTTCCCGTGGGAATATAGGGATAAAATATATAGCCTATGTCCTTTCTTAAATTTTAGACTATCTCTGTACAAAATTTCGTTTAAATCTGTTCATTAGTTTGGGCGGGAGATGGTAACATAGAAAGCCGAACAGACAGAGCTACTTTTGCATTTATAACATTAGCGAGGACCGGTTCCCGTGGTAATATTCGAATTAAATGTAACCTATGTCCTTCTTCAGGTTCTTGATCATCTCTGTATAAAATTTCATTTAAATCGGTTCTGTAGCTTGGGCGAGAGATAGTAACATAGAAAGACGAACAGACAGAGCTACTTTAGCACTTATTATATTAGTAAGGACTCCCGTTCCCGTTGGAATATGGGGATGAATCAAAGTTTATGTTACTTGGGGATAGTGTAGCATTCTAACGGTGGAAGAACTTTCGAAATCGGTACTGTAGCTTCTAAGTTCCCGTATACGTTCCCGTTCCCGTGGGAACTTAGGGATAAAATAAATAGCCTACATATGTCCTTCCTCAGGTTCTAGACTATCTCTGTAAAAAATTTCATTTAAATCAGTTCAGTAATTTGGGCGGGAGACGGTAACATAGAAAGTCGGACAGACAGAGTGACTTTCACATTTATAATATTAGTTAGGATTCGGATTAGTGATTCGTTTATACTCCACGGGCCACGTTGACCTCAAAAACCGTCGGACAGGGGCCCTGTCTTAGTGGACCGCCTTTACATTTAGAAATTTCTTTGCAAGATGATATTTTTGACGAGAAGGATTTTGGAACGGTCAAGATTTGTTACACCTGCTGTCATACCAAACAGCTTCATCTCAGCTTCCGTAAACTTCTTATGCTTTTTATGCAATATCCAACATTGTGAATTGGTAAACAAAGCACTATGGATACTACCTCTATATTTAAACTGCAACAATTGGGAGTCCGACTACGAACAACTAGAAGAAGTACTAAGCCACAAAAATACAAGAAACGTTTTGATAATTGGAGATCTCAATGCTAGGGTGGGGCACGAAATAGGTGCTATGAATGCAGCTAAAGGAATAAATAGACAATCAAAAGACTCAATATGTAACGTAAGAGGAAAAAAAATGATAGAACTATGCGATTCTTTTGGTCTTCGGATTCAAAATGGAACCAGCTTGAGCGATGAATCTGGAAATTGGACATTTGCCGGCGGACAAGGATCATCAGTCATCGATTATAGCATTTTAGGAGAAGATTGGGAAACTTATGTGGCTGATCTTGAGGTGAAAGGGGTACCGTATTCAGATCATTTTCCCTTAGTTGTGACCTTTGGCAATTCAATGAGCGCAGAAATAGAAAATTCCAACCTGCAGCTGCTGCCTAAGTTAAAATGGAATATGAACAAAGCGCCAGAGTACAGACGTCTAATTGATTTGCAACTTCAAACGCAACAAGAAATAGATTTTGGCAAACTAGAATTGATAGTCAAGACCTCGTACCCACAGCAACAAAATCAAAGGAAAATAGTTACAAAAGAGCCTTGGTTTGATGCTGAATGTCAATGTGCTCGTCGTAAATCATTTGCATGGTTAAAAATTTTCCAAAAATCAAGCCAAGGGCTATTCAAGCAGGAATACTTAGAAGCAAATAAAAAATTCAAACAACTTTGCTTAACTAAAAGGAAAAATTATGGTGAAATGCAAGCGAATATGTTGGCAAAATGCAAGGACGCATCGCAGTTCTGGAGACTAGCGTGGAAGCTAAATGGCAAACAATTTACCATAAGCAAAATGCTGGATAAAGATATTCTCAAGGAGCATTTCAGATTGCTGTTAAATCCGGTACAAAGTAGTTTCAGTTGGCATTATGCAGTTCCTGGTTTCGAGAACGATATACTGGACCCAGAAATCACTCCGAGTGAAATAGAAATGGTGCTGCGATGTATGAAGGATGGAAAAGCTTCGGGAGCAAATGGAATACCAGTCGAATTTTTCAAATATGCGACAGAAAACCTGAGGAAGTGCTTGGCATCACTTTATAACAAAGTTTTAGAGGGTGATATTATGCCAAAGGAATTTCAAGAGTCGATTATATTCCCAATACACAAAAAAGGCAATGCGGCGGATCCTTCAAACTATCGAGGAATATCATTTCAAAATGCCACCTATAAAATCTTTACTGCTTTGCTGCAAAATCGACTTACAACTTGGATCGAATCAAAAAATTTATTAAAAGAGTTCCAAGCTGGCTTTAGAGCTGGATACTCAACAGTAGACAACATATTCATTTTGAGAAGTCTGGCAGAGAACTTTATCTCAAGGAACAAAAAACTTTATGTTTTCTTTATTGATTTCAAAGCTGCTTTTGATGCGATAGACCGAAGAGCATTACTGTACAAATTATATGGTTTGGGTTTATCTCGCAAATTTGG
Organism: Melanostoma scalare; assembly: GCA_949752695.1. Lineage (NCBI taxonomy): Eukaryota > Metazoa > Arthropoda > Insecta > Diptera > Syrphidae > Melanostoma > Melanostoma scalare. Next base: position 7,492,327 of record OX456986.1, on the reverse strand, counting down.
ACGAGTTCTAGAAGAGATGTACAAGGAAACAAAAGCTGCAGTATGGGATGGAACTGAGCTCTCTGATTGGTTCATAACTTTATCTGGTGTAAGACAGGGATGCTCTTTGAGCCCAACTTTATTCGCTCTTTTTATAGACGATTTGGTTGATTATCTTCCCGGAGGCGTAGAATTTGGGGAAGTGCGGATAAAAGCACTGCTTTTTGCGGATGATGTTGCTTTGTTTGCAAACTCCCCCGAGACTTTGCAACTAATGATAAATAGGGTTTATGACTACTGCCGTTTATGGAACCTTATACTCAACATCGAGAAGTCTAAAATAATGATTTTCAAAAAAGGTGGAGGAAGAAACACTCTGAACGAAAGGTGGAACTTCAACAGAGAAAATATTGAAATTGTAAATGAATTTAAGTATCTCGGAGTATATATTTCTAAGAGCTTGAGTATGACGAAGCATTTCAAAGAAAAGTTGCAGCAGGCAAAAACAGCAATAAATGTGTCATGGCGAACTTGCTTTGTGAACCAAAACATAGCGCATAGCAGCAAATACAAAGTGTTTCAAGCGGTTGCAGAGACCATTTTATTGTATGCATCACAGGCTTGGGGATGTAAAAAGTTCGACGCAGTTGAACAACTTTTGAGGCATTTCGTCAAAAGGATGTTCCGCCTACCACCAAACACACCAAATTATGTCATCATGTTAGAGACGGGCCTATCACCGTTGTTCATTAAGACGCTTAAGATGCAAGCAGACTACCTGTTAAAAATTATCAATATGCAGGAGACTCGGCTGATTAGGAAAGTTGTTCTCAAAGCTATCCAAGATAAAAATAGCTGGTATGGTGAATGGTTGGCACTGGCGCAAGGGTGTAATATGAGCCTGAACATCAACATAGAAGATGTAACAAGTAGTAGAAGGAATCTATACGAAATAATAGCAAAGGTAGACGAACAATGTAGAGAAGAATACATATCGGAAGCAACTGGTTCGTTGTACAGAACAATCTACAGTAGACTCAACCACAACTTGTTAAGCCAAAACTACTTCCAAGATTCAAATAATGTGGAAATCATTAGTACAATGGTTAGGCTGCGGAGCGAATTACTCAACCTAAATTATATACCACACAGACCTGATTTGCCATTGGAGTGCAGTATATGCAACCTAGGAGAAAGAGAAGATACCATTCACTTCATTGGAAAATGTCCAACGCTAAGAGAAACGAGAAGGAGTATTTTCGGAAGCGATTTCTTATCGGAGGATCAAGTTTTAATACAATTAAATGAGATGGATGTTTCACGCCTTTACGAGTACTGCAAAATTACCTTGAAGTATAGAGAAAGAATTCAAAACGAAGATTTTTAAAAAAACTAATAATATAAATACCTGAAAAATTCAAATATTTTATTTAGATATAAATCGTTACACTACATGAATATATTTAAGGGGCAAAATATTAAAATTTATAGTTACCGTTTCATAAATTACTATTTTTATATTAACATACACATGTACAAATATAATTGTCAATCCGGCAGACGGCTATGCCATGCTTTAAAGATTTTATGATTTTTATTTTGTAAAAATAATGATTGTACGAACAAATGAAAAAACTGAATAAAATCTAATCTAATCTAAAAAAAATCTAAAATCCAACATTGTGAAGCGTATGTGAGTGCTAGACGCACAACCGTGGTGTGGAGTTTTCCCTCCAGCTTAGGACGTATTTTTCTATTCCAGAAGATGGCGCAGTTTTTTTCGCCAATTTCCTCTACTTTACGTTTCATCGATGATTAATGTCGTCATCACAAGTTGCTTGACTATTGACTGCAGATCCCAGATTTTCAACTTTTCACACTTGGGAAGTATATTTTTATTCAATTAAAAGTTGGGAGAAGCATTTTTGAATCCACAACTGGCCGGTACCCACAACTTTCTTAATCTTTTAGTTATTTGTTAAGTGCTTCTTGCAGGGATGTAGGGTCCTCACTTATAATGGCTCCATCGCCAACAAAGAATAGTTGATGTTCTTTGGTGTTCGGTACTTTATCTTCCAGCAGGTACATATAGTCAAGGACTGTAATAAGGAGCAAAAGACTCAGGACGCTTCCTTGTTCTGCATCTACTCTGATTTGGAATGCTTCAGTGACACTAACTGGACGTTTGATCTTCGTTGCTGCTTCTTCATACACATCCTTGATATTTTGCCGAAGGAGCTTTGGAATTTCTAGTTGTCTGAAGGCAACCCATAAAAGAGCTCGTGGTTGTAATGTTTTTTCGAAGTCAACCAGCACAACATGCAAATCCTGCAAAGGAATCACGATTTCTTTCCATTGGGAACCGCATATAGTTCGGATTGCATCTGTTGTTGACCTAGCCGCATCAATCCAGCATTGGTTATCAATCAGCTTTAGCTTTATTATTTTTTGCAGTCGACTACTCAATACCCGCTCAATGATCTCCACATTATGAGACATCAACTTCGTGTATCTTTCTTCCTTTTGTTTGTTTAGGGAAGATAATTTCCCTTTCATTGCCTAGACAGACTATCAGCACCTAGAATCCAGTGCCTCCCGTCTTTTTCAAAAACTTTATGGTATTTCGTCTGGCGCAGCACCTTTGCCTCTTCTTGGAGTTTTTTACTGCCTCACTAACTTCTTCAACTGCGATGTGAGGTATTTCTGTTGAGTTTAATTCAGCTTCTGCTGGAAAGTAAGTAAATAAATAAATAGAACCAAGCATCAAAAATAAGGAAACCTCGGGGCCTAACGAGGACGCCGATTCCGAACGGCCAAGTTAGAAAATGCATTTCATGTCTCAGTGTATGATTACTCACGGAAAATTCCTCTCACTAGGTGATCCATTTGATCTGATGTTCTTGGGATTCCAACTAAGAACATTCTATGTGATTGGCAGACATGCTTTCCAATATGTACTTCGTTTCTGGCGAGTGCTTCGTTCAATATGTCATTACAATTTTGTCGCCCCGAATTTTACCGTCATTAACATCAAACTGGTCCTTGACCCTTGAGGAATGCTAATGAGCTGCGGCGAACAAATCTCCTGAGCATTTCTCTTTCTTTGAGCAGCGATTTTGAAGATGATTGGTTCCTTTTTCAAATTGTTTTGTCGTATTTCTTGAATAGTTCGCATCAGCAGCCTGGGCAGACATTTCTTTAGTCTTCCGAAACATACCCACCGTGCTGCTTGCTTGGAGTCGGACGCACTTCTTCTTCGCTTCTTTATTGCAGCTTCTGAATTCGAATTCGAGGAGAGCCTCTCATTACTTCTCAAAGTTTGATTTGAAAATGGTTTGACAATTTATTTCTTTTATGGCGCATAGTGTCCTTATGTGGAGTCCTTAAGTGGAACTTTCAAAAAATTGTATCTTAAAAGGCTTAACCTATTCGTATAATATAAAAAAAAAAAAAAAAATACAGGTATACAAGAACTTAAAAGATCTAAATGTATGTAAAAGATCTATATGTATGTAATGTTCTAAATGTACTGCGCTCTTGGAAAAGTTGATGTGCTATTTTTTTACTATTCAAAACTGTGAGCGTGTGAAGGTATTGCAATCTTACTCGCTATCTATGCTTTTTTCGGATTGTAGCGTCACATATTCATTTTACTCTTTACACTCCTATCACACCGACCGACCTACTGAAGTTCATTTTCAAAGACTTTGTTTGAATGAAGGAGAATAAAAGGCTGAACTTCAATTAAATCTGTTAGTTGACTTAAAAAGAAAAGGCCACCCTCTAACCATTTACGTCAAAATATTAAATTTACTTAATTCATCAAGCTCTAGCCCACCAGATGACAAATATGCGGTCTGTCAAGTCGAGACATAAATGCCGCCCCAGCAATTACAAACTTACATATTTTTCACCAACTCGAAACAAATATAAAAGGGAGGTGTAACCAAGCCCCATGCGTAACTGTAACATTCTTTATGATTAATTTCACAAAACTACATATAACAACACATCCGGCCCAAGTTAATACTTCCCTCCTCTGTCCACCTGTCTGCCTTAAAAAGGCTGTTAACTTTCTATTTGTAATCCTTTAGCCTTGGGGCGACAAGCGTAACGAAAGTGAAAAATAGAGATATAACTTAATTATCCCTCTTTTGGACTTGGACTCATGTAGGCAGTCTACCTCCAACACTATGGCCTCCTATAACAATTCCCAGTTCATCACCCACACCCTATTTTTTTGAACAGAAAAATAGAAAAACACAAACAGCAACAGCCAAACATAAAAAGAAGTCCCTTTTTAACCTCATTCGGCTCGTTTGTTCCATACTTGGGGCTCATCCGTTTCGTTTATTTCTTCATTTATTTAACAAAAAAAAAAAAGGAAGAGATGAGAGGAGAGGGAGGTCATGACAAAAAAAAAAAAAAAATAATAACAATAATAATTCCAGGCGACAACAGCCAGTGTCTTTTTTCCAGTTCGTTTGTTATCCTCACACAAACCGACATCATGCATATGTGTCCTGATGGGAGGCGGGGTGTCATGGGTGGATGTGGAAACGGAAAGTCACACTCACTACAAACAGGTAACAAATGATCCGAGAAAGAATAAAAGAACTGACAGGCAAGCCAATGATCCTTGTATATACTATACTACTTGAATAGGGAAGACTGCGAGAGTAAAATGTGAAAATGTTATCCAAATTGGAGTAATGTCCTTGCATTCCCTATACGCCTGGATGATTGTGACATCCCCATTGCTATATACAACCTACAACAACATTGTCATAATTCATTTTGTTTTACTTGTGTTTGTTTGGTTTTTTGTTTTTTCTTCTTTGGTACTGTAACATTTCGTCCTGTGTCTTATTGTCCTCAACGGATACCTGCAATATCAAACAAACGGTGACATGAGAGATGAATAAAAGCGAAAGCGTCCTTTTATGTTGGCAATATGTCAAAATTGGTTCCGCTTCAGTTGGCCATTATTCTTTTCAAGTTTTCCCAGTTCTCAAAGGCGATGTATTGGATTTCTTAAAAAAGGACCTTCGGTGATAGCTTTTAAAACTATGTTTCGATGTCTAATAGTTGTCACATTTCCACGCAGAAGAAGGTGTACTGTTTTGAGCAAAACTAAAGAACAAGACAATGTGATGAAAAGTAACCACAAATCCGGATATATCTTTAGCCTTAATAGCTTATTGATACTTGCAGTGAAAAATAAAGGACTGACAGTGGAAATGTGACACAGACGTTATACTGAGTTTTTAGTACTTATTCTGGACAAACATTTGACGATTTATAACTTGCCAGCCAAGACTTTACAGCGACATAGTCGGAGGTCCAATAAAAACAGAATACTCAGTGACATGCCTGATGGATATTTAGAGGCTTGAGATAGCTTCGAGGTCAAAGGGCAGATCTTCACTCAAGCTATCTTTACTTTCTCTTATAAGCAATTTTTGTGTAAAGTTTCTTATGAGCGAGCTATCCGGGCTGAGGCAGTAAAAAAGTGGAGTACCACAAGGGTCAGAACTATCGCCACTGCTATTTAGTGTAGAAAATACTAACGAACTTTTCTGTGTCATATATGTGGTCTGCATTGCCAGAAAGAGCGTAATAATCTCGTAGTACCGGATCAATCCTTTGGGGACTAAAGACCAACTAAAGAAAGGACGGGACTGTCGGTGGTAGTCTGAAGCGGATAGCTGCCACCAAGAAGTAAGACTATTAAAAATTACAGAAAGAAGCTGAAATGGTTCTCACAAGGAAGTATGCACCAAAGAAGTTGTTTCGTCGTTGTTGTTTGATTTCGTCGACTAGAACATGCTACAACCTTCCGCCAGAATTTCCAGCAGTTTGTAAGAACATCAAACCCTGAAGTTCCTCATGTACTATAAGAGGATATAGCTTTTAATTATTTTTCTTTATTTATGACTGCTTCAAAATTTACGTGTTCTTTTAGTAAAAACATTGATGGTATAACCAAAAGAGAACCTGCCTGTCAAAAGAGAACCTGTCTACCTTCCAGGAACAGGTCTAACCATCATACTCCGTCCAATCTCTATATGAACCACGTATGAAAGACCGACAGGATATAAGCTGTTTATCACAAAAATGCGCAAAAATTAGAAAGTGGGTAACTTTTTGTCGAATTGAAGTTGAACAACTACGTGCGACGCAGTCGTGCATATAAAATTCTTATTCTACGGCATCCTTCAAACGACAGTCCATGTATCATATCACATCCTTTGAAATATTCTTTGTTTTCCCGAGGAGCAAATACACGTTGCGGCAATATCCTGGTGGAAAATTTAACTTCGCCCATTTGAGACACACGTCATTCGTTTGTTTTATTTATTTTCTTCTCTTTGCCTTAATGGTAATCAACAGTGATGTCCTTTCTTTTAATTTTCCGTTATCCTTGTTGGTTTTCATCATCTATGGTAAGAATATTAAATTACTCAGTTAGCGTGAGTGTGGCGAAACTAATTTGATAAAAATCCTGTCTCCGGTGAGTTTCCTTTTATATCAAGAGACACATCCCATATACCCCCTAAGTCTTGCCATGATTATTTCCTGCTCAAGGACAAATAGCTAAATTTGTTTGTTTCCTTCGAAGGACATCTTATCTGGTGTCTTTTGCTTTTGGGGAATTTCATCTGCACCCAAGCACAGGAGCAAAATATGAAAATTTAATTATTTCCCAAGACAAAGGACGACAAGTTGACATTTTTTCTTCAGTGTCAGTTGTGAAGTCGGTACATATTTACATTGAATGTCTGCCCATTCTACGTACCTTTGTTTCATTACACTTCTTGGTCCTTTTGGGGTTGATTTCTGGTGCGAATGTGTTGCATGCTCCACTGTACTATCTGCATTATGCGGTGTCATAATGTCGACGGCCAAAGTCATTACCTGGCGCGAATTTAATGTCAGTGTGGTGTGTGTGTTTGCCGTGTGCCATGTCGAGAGTCGAGCCATTCGTGTCCTCTTGAAATAGCATCACACAGAAATGTCCTTAATAAAAGTGTCAGATTTAATTTCCTTCTCATTCAGTTAATTTCTTTTTTCCTCTTTGTTTTTTTTTCTGTTTTTTTGTTTTTTTCTTGGTTTTTTAATTCCTGCTATAATTTTGCACACTTTATAGCAGGACGGCGTTTAATGTTGCCAAAGTGCGCAATGATTTTTATGAGCTATCTCGGTGGCATTTGTTCTTTTATTGGTAGGGTTGCCATCGTAAACCATTTAGCTAATGAGATTTTTTTCTCGTGTCTGTATTTTTAATGTCGAGAATGTTTTTCATTCCCATTCCATGGGGTGTGGGTGTGAATTGTTATATAAAAGAAGCTAGCAACGCCGACGGGTGGCTTCAAGATCGTTGTACGGGGTGTCTCATCACATTGTGCTACGTTTTTGGTCGTAAACATTGTAATGATGCTCTTAATACCATTATTCATATATACACGCACAGGATGTGCGTGCTGCAGTCGAACGAACATGCAGAGTTTTTACGATGCAATTTTGAGGATTTCATTATTGTTGGACGACATTTGTGCATGATATAAAAGAGCACGCAATTTTATGAAGAATTTAGTCATTAAGGATGGGTTATTTCGAGGGATTGAGAGAAACGTTTATAGCGGCTTACAAGGAAATCGTGTTGGGTCAATGATATGAAACGCTGCGTTTTGTTGTAAAGTTAAGTGCGCAACAAAGTTGCTTTATGTGGACAGTTACGAGGCAACATCACGACTTGAATGTTTGACAGGGAGAGTGATATTTTAAGCACAATTTATGTTTAAGGAAGGTACCTACTTTTGTTCATTGAATGGTTGTGAATGCTGAGGATTTGTAGAAATGTCTGTCGTAAACTTATAATTCTTTTAGAGAAGGGTTTGGGCATTAATTGATTAATGGATGCCAATGTTTGAGACATGAAACAGCCGTTTGAAGGAAGAAGAAATATGGGTTCGCATTTTTAGGTGAAATCGTATTGACAATGTCTATAAATGGAAAGTGGAAAAAAAGAATTTCATTGCTGTTTGTGCAGGCGATAGAACTTTATGCTTTTGATTCGCACATATATTCGGTAGGAAGTAGCTGTTAAATTGAAATCGGTGGCATTTTTTTAATAGAAACTTTTTCTTCTTCATTTTCTTACGAATTGCGGATGGATACTGAAGGACGTTATGGTTCTTATTTATTTTTCTTTTTGCTTTACGGGTAATTTTACTACAAAAAATCAAAGAGTGAAGTTACGCTTGGAAGTCAAATTTTATTTTGTATAAAAAAGATCATAAAAAGGACCTTTCCTACTTTGAAAGTTGTAAAGGAATAAAGACAGGAATTCTCTTCACAGGTGCACAATGGAACAGTCAATAATATTTTATCAGCCGAAAAAGCTTTCTAGGCAAAGTGTCAGTCTTTGATTTAGTAAAAATATGTTAAACAATTCGTTTTAAGAAATTTAAACGAAAATGTTTTTCGAAATGGCAAAACACTGGAAATCCAGTGCTCTGATGAATGCAGTTTTTTTGCTTTGGAAATAGGCAATCTTTTCAACGATATTTTTGCAATTTTACCAGCCCAGTTGGTCTAATTAATTTTTAACGATAATTAAATTATTTTCAAATCTAAGGCTAATTAATTTCAAAAAGTTTTTTATTTTAAAACTAACTGGATTTTGTGTGGTACCCGTGGCGTGATGGTTAGCATGTCCTGTCCACCTGCTAACCCAGAAGTTCGAGATTCGAATTCCAGCAGAGACAAAAATGTTTTTCCGAGGGTATCGCCTTTCGCGAGGAATTGGCAAGTCCTCCGTTAGTAAATTTATTGCCATGAAAAGCCCTTTCTCGATTAGAAGTTCGGAACCGTACCGGATATTTACTGAGGATATCACGTTTTCTTTTAGCCACGATAAAACCCCTTTGATCACCAGTGTTGCTGTAGTTAGTTTTGTAACGAATTTGCTTACGTAGCGTGCAAAGTTCGTTCGAGGTTGTCTTAACATTGGCGATTATAATGGCTCTCCTGTATGCGGTCAGCGATAATTAAACGATAAAATGGAGCGTCAGTTAACAGACGTAAGCAGTTGGTGTGTGTATTTTGCAGGACTAAGCTCTCCGGAAAGACAACTTAATTGAAATGCGCTCAGCTAAAAGTGCTATATGCGCTTAGTGTAGAGTTACTGAGCTTCCAATAAAACACGCCTATTTATTATTGTCAGAAAAAGTTCCAAATGTTTCGTCTTAATTTATGTGGAGTATCTGTACACCTGCAGAACGTTCCTAAAAGCGATCAGTTGGCATAAAATGACAGTTCTTCTTTTATAAAGATGGAAATCTATTTTCTGAATCGAAACCACAAAACGCCATTCCTTTTCGGTTAGGAAAATTAAAATGGAAGGCAAACATTCAACTTAAAAAGGGGGAGGGTGGGTAAAGTTGATTCGGCCGAAAATAGGCATATTTTTAAGATTTGGTTGGCGTAACGGGTAGTGCTCGTTTATTGACAGACTTACACATAATAAAGTAACATTTGAACAACATTCTCCTAAATTTGCATTGCAAAATATTCTAAATTGAGCGAGTGAAAATTAAACTCCGGAGGCGCTTCGAAAAAAAGATGGTTTGCGATGTGCACCACAACTCACAAAGGAATCATCTGAAACAAAAAACTCAAAATGCATTCGTTAAAGGAGATGTTTCTCGAGGTAATAACGGAAGATTTTCTTATTTTTTCGATTTTTCGTAGCACTTAAGAAAAAACCCGATTTTCGATATTTGTTGGTAAAAAATTACTAACTATTAGAAAAAACGATAAGGCTCTCGACAATACCTGGTGAATTATGTTAAGAAGTACTGCGCAAAATTTTCAAGCGATTGGTTCAGTAGATTTTGAGTTATTGTGAACACGGACTTCAAATATGACAAGTCTCAGAAAAACGATTTGAAAAACGCTGAAAAGTTTCGTCGTTTAGCGGTATACAGAGGTCAACTGATGTAGAGACTAATATACACCATGCCTCAAATATAAATATCAAGACCGGAACAGGCCCGTTTAGGAAGGAGTTTATTCGGAGTCGAAAAATACAATAGCGCGCCGCGCAGCTACCGCCCAGGTATAAAACCTTGGCATGGAGCAATGGTAGGGGAGCCCAGGATGCTAAATTTGCAGTTACTAAAGCGTCATGGGGACTTATTGGATTGTGAAGTTTACGTTCTAAAACGAAAAAAAGTGTATGGCAGTTTTCCATTTTAGTGGGGCGATGGGCGTTTATGAGCTTTTAAAAATGTAAAAAAAAAAAAAACAGTAGAATTGAAATACTCGAGCGCGTCAGATTTTCATAGAGTATACGCGCTTTGCTTTTCTAATAACCGATATATATTAATCTGACGATTTACTTTGGGCAAATGGGCGTAAAGAGAGGTTGAAAAAAAAATTTTTCGAGCGTGTCAGATTTTTAAAGTGAATGTAAAGTGTACTCAAAAAAGTGTATATTTCAATAATCTGCCAATTTGAGTGAGACCATAAGTCATGGCTGATTTTTAAAAATGTAAAAAAAACACGTGAGCTTGAACTACTCGAGCGCGTCAGATTTTTATACAGAGTGATCAACTTGATGTCTTCGTCCTCCAGGATGATAATCTGACAATTATATGGGAGCGTACTCTTAGTCTGACAATTTGAAAGTAACAATTATTTGTTGTTTTTATTTCTTATTACTGAATGCTATAAAAAAATATGTACCTACACATATTATGTATTTACAAATTTTGATTTGAAATTTTGTTGAAAATACTAAAAAAAAAAACCCCCTGAAAGTTTGAGCCCTTAATATTAATTTTAAGTGCTCGATCACACCTCTTGTGAAGATTTCCCATTAAAAATACACGGAGACTCTGATTTTTTATTTTTAAATTTCTATAGCTCAGAGGCATTTCATGGGATCGTTTTAATCGAAGATGTTTTTTTCTCAAAATTGAACGCTCTACAAAAATGTTCTTTTTGGCAAAGTCGCTACTCATACCGGCCAGGTGGTACGGGCCACTAAACCAGATTTTTTCCATAAAATTCACGTTTTGTCGCAGTTATCTCGTAAATAACAAAAGCTACAGAAAAATTGTAAATTACAAACTTGTAGAGAATTCAGTTTTCTACAAAAAAGGTCTTTTGGACCAAATTGCTAATATCAATATTAACCGAGATATTAACCATCATATATTATAAATTTTTTTTGACGATTTTACCTAAATCGCCCCAAGCAAAATGTCAGATTATATGTTTTCCGTAATCCTGATATAATTACCTTCAAAATAAAAAAAAAATTAATCGCGCTCGAGTATTTCAAAATGTCGATTTTTTACGCCTGCTTACTAAGGCCCCGCTCAAATTGTCAGATTATTGAAATATACACTCTTCTGGATGTAATCAACCTACCATCTCTTAATCTGACGGGCTCGAGTATTTCCGAGGATCGACTTTTTTTTACTAATCTGATGGGCTGCCCTCAACGAACGCCCCAACATTGAGGTTTCATATATGGTAGGAGTACATTATAGGGGGCAAGGTTTTAAAAAATTGAAAAAAATTAAATACTTTACCTCCCCCTCCCCCTTAAATGATAAAATATCATCTTCAAACTTCATCAATTGTTTTTCTCTTTATCGGTGCATTTTGAATGACTATCTGGGCTTTGGACTCCATTTTTCACATGCTGTGGTTGAAAGACATTTTGCCATAAGGATTTTTGCTTTCTCTGAAGAGAAAAAAGGAACTATTATTTTTCTTGTGAACAACACATTCATACAATTTAAAAAGTATAAACGAAATTGACAATCTTGTGTCATCATCAGGGGCTTTCAGCTCTGTTGAAATGTACGCCAATCAGTTTTCTCTGTTTTTCTTATAGCATGTATTTTAAGAATCTCACTGCAAAATGTTAAATTTATAGTTTTTCACAAAGCGAATTTGTGACAGATAAAGTATCACATCCCAGTAGCTCTTAAGCTGTGAAATGTGAAACAGTAAAGGCACGTACACTTGATCTTATTTTACATACGCCAACATAGAGCTTCAGAATCTGAAAAGATTTGTTTGCTTGTTGAATTGTCATCGTCCGTCGATCGGGGAGTTCTATCATATCACCAATCGAAAGCAATACTAAGCAATAGCAATGGCAGTCCAAAACGAACAAATAATGGCTAGCGCCAGGTAATTTGAAACTTGAACAAAGCTGAACTTATGCTTTTGATTCTGTTTACGTCGGAGTAACTATGTTCTCTTATGAAAAACACTGGTTCGAAAACAAACACACATTACCACGGTTGCTAGTGTTGACAGTGGTCTTATCTCTGTAGCCGCAATATCCTGTAGGCATCTGCATTTATTAATATATTGGATTAAAAGTTCTTGCCGAATCGACTTTTTCATATGTGCATATAAGCATTTCTTGCTCATGGCCAACTGAAAGATGGCACCGCTTAAATCTTTCACTGCAAAAATGCTTCCTTGTGTATTAAAATCGATAAAGTAATTCGAAATCGTGAGTAGAGCTAAGAGACAATAAAGACGAGGAAGTAAATGGATATGTAGAAAAAAAAGTCCTTCTCTCGAATATTACTTCTAAAATCGAAAAGCAAAGGAATGAAAAAATTACTGAACCTTCAACAAACACAAAACTGTCCAATGCGATGCATTGTGAGACGAGAAAAGAACATCAAACAAAACCCTAGTTGTATAACATCGTGCAAATGATGTCAAAGCCTCAAGGGCAATGTCTTACAAAGAGCTTGAATACTTGAATACCCCACATCGCATGCTTGACAAAGGCTAAACAAACACACTCAAAAGCTAACATTCATTCTTCCTAGCAAAACAAATCCACTCACATATGAAAGATTGAAAGGATTGATAAGAAAAAATATGCATCCACGTCTCCTAGGACTACAACCAGACTAAAAAAAGATCTTCATTTGGATTGTAATTCAACCTTTTTCCCTCAAGACTTTTGCTTGACATTAAAGAAGAAGACCACACCCCGGATTTCCATTTTCATCACTGAAAATGCGTGAGAGAGTTTAAGGCAAAAATATGCTCCTATTTGCCTTGCAGAAAAAGAATAAAACAAAAAAATACCTAAGTAGGTAGGAAAGCTAAAAAGTTCATCACATTATCTCATTAAAATATCAACTTTTTGTCAGGTCCTTTTTAGGTCCTTGTTTTTTTTTATTTCCTTATTTTTTTACTTGTGCCCCTGTGCTTTCTCTTATTCTTGTGTGTGGCATTTGCGCCAGTGAAAAATGATTCTCAGGAAAGTTTTCCACCTGCAAGGACAACTTTTTACATTACTCATGAAGTCAAGTTGCTCGGGGCTGGGACAGCCCACAAAAATGAGAAGACGAAAAAAAAATACAGAAAAAAAACTTTGGCGGCAGTTAAGTGCCTTCTAATTTTGAGTTCGGAAGGCGCAAGGTAAACTTGTTACCGCTCACCTTGATTTGACATTTAATCTTGACTTGTCGCAGCTTGTAGACGAAAAAAATGGATCATACCCTGCGGCCATCCGTTGTAGTACATATACCCACACTCATGCGACAGGGATATATGCGCCAATCCCCCTCACACCATCTCAAAATCGATGCACACTGAAGGAATTTGAAATGAGTTCGCCCTCTAGGCTCAATCAGTTTAAGGGATGATGATGATGATATGAAAATTTTGTTGTACTAGGATCCCTGTGGCGGTGCTTTTTTTCTAACTTTTCTCTGCAGCCAGCAGCCAGCATCCACCGTGTTCCCTTTAAACTCGATTGAAAAGTTTCAAGAGAACGTGATCTCAGCCCTGAGATACGTGATTAGGCCTCTCGATGTTGTTGACGCTCGAGTAGGGTACAAAAAAAAATCATTGCAAAAAATAGAAAAAATAGAGAATACTTTTGAAGGAGTAAAGAGGTTGTCAACCTCATTGCGCACTTGAACTTCTTCTTCCGCATTGGGTGTGTCGGAGTCTTTATAATAGAAAATAATAGGAGACTTGAGGAGAAAATAAAATAAAAAATAAAAAAACCAAGAAAAATCCGAGTCCTTTTTTGCAAAAGAAAGGAATAAATTGCTTTTCTGTTCATGTACAAGGAGCACAAAAGACAAACACTGTCAGGCTCAATAATATCGATAATAATAACAAGGATAACGAGAGGCGCTCCACCATCCACGGCATCAAGAGCACCATGATGGCAATGACTACTTAGGAGAGGACACTCTACAACAAAGCAGACTCCTATGGCGAGAGGATGAAATTCGATAAACTAATAAACAGTAAAGAAGAAGTGCGGTTGAATGCCAATGCAGCAACATGGTGCGTTTGACGTCACAGGATATGTGGGCATTGTTATATCAAAGACGAAGGATAAAGTGTGCTCTTTCTATCGCCGGAGAAAGTTCGGTGGTGTGGGATTACTTGTATCTCTGGCAGCTTCCTGTTTGTCCTCTGGTGTTGTGAAGTTGTCTCGCAGAAAGAAGTCAATGACGACGACGACGCCCATAGGATGAACAAAAAAATAGAAAGTTGTTTCCAGTCTGATGCCTCGGAACATAGAAATAAAAAGAAAAGAAGCTACGCAGGATCCTTGTAGACTTTTAATGAAGCCGAAACTCAATTTATTATCCATGGGAATCGAGAACTAAATTGCATTACTGCGGTTAGCTGGGGTGAGATTTGATAAACTCGAGTTATTTCTCTTCTTTTTGCTTCGGCATCAAATGCGAAATGAAATTAAGTCAATACAGCAAATGAAGAAGTCTGCAGATGTTTAAAGTGTAGGGGTTGTTACTTATTTTTTTTTTTTTGTACCTGTCGACCATAGTTGGTAATTTTTAGTTTAAAGCGATGTTTGACATTTGAGTTGAAATAGTCGGAAAAGCCGTGCATGAGCATGAGGACGCCTACCCTTCCCTTGCTTTTTATAGAAAACAAAAAGCCAACATTTGAAGTTCTGAAAAATATCATTTTTACCAACGCTTTCTCCTTAAGCATTCCTTTCTCTTTTAAATTTTCCTCTTCCCAACTCAAAACAACAATTTATGCAGAAGAACATTTGTCATTTTACTTACAAGTTCTCTTTTTTTTTATTTACTTTTACAGAGCTGCACAAAAACTCGCCCAAGGTGGTGGCTCGTCAAAAAGCCGTTCCACCGACATGGCACACACATCACGAAACGGCGGGTTCTGTGGAGCCCTGCAAAGGGCTCCACCGCCCTTACCAACGGGCCTAGCTAGGCGACTGGCGAACAAAGAAAACTATGGCATAGGCAAGGTAAGCAAGCATCTCACAAGACTGACTCACAGTCACAGTGCTATGGAATTTACCTTCCAGAAAATCATAAAATTCTGTCAACAGAGAAATTCCGCGATTTGTTTTATGACTGCACTCTAAATTCATTGCATGTCCTTGTCCACTGTAGCTCGCTTTAATAGCGGAAACTAACTGCATTTGTGCATTAGTTTGACATATTAGTTGACATGCACACCCTTGGCAGTCTTGCATCCCCACATAAATCAATTTAATAATTTTACCCTTGTTGTTTATGTTCATAGGTCAAAGTAATGTTGCGTGTATCAGACAGTCACGTGGACGATGAACATCCTCATTTTATGGCTGTGGACAAAAAGAAGAGACAAGTTACGTTAACAGATCCTAGTGCGGCGAGTACAGTTGCCGCATCTACCTCACAAGAACGCGGACCAATGGTGGCCGCCCCAAAGATGTTTGCCTTCGATAGTCTATTTACAGCAGAGGATCAACAGGTGGGTTTTTGGGGGAATGGGTGATATTTTCGCCAGGACGAGAGTTGTCGCACTTTTGTTAAACAACCACGTTTTATTGAACACAAAGAAGGACTCTTATCTAAGGCTTTCAAAAGTTCGTGCATCTTTGATTCTTTTGAAGCCCCTAGCTTAAGATTCTCTATTTTTTTTCTTCAACGGTGACTATTTCGATCGAATATTTTAACGCTTACGAGACTGTCTCGGTTCAAAAAACCTTGACTAGTTTTTAAAAATGTTTACATTGGTCCTGACGAAATTCACCCGAAAGGTCTCCTTTACAAATTAACGAGAATGGCTAGTACCAAATCCAATCATTTTCTTCCCACAGTCTGATGTATGTGCCTCGGCATTGTCCGAAGTAATACCTGCTGTCCTAGAAGGTTCCGATGGATGTCTGCTAACAATTGGCTATCCCAGTTCAGGTAAGCAGTCGTAGCAATATCACAAAAAAAAAATGAGAAAAAAAAACACGAAAAACAAACCAATTGGACAGAATAACTAACAATTGCAATATTTTTGTTTCTACCTTTCGTTGTGTGTCTTTTGCTCGCAGGACAATCCCGAACAATGTTGGGCGGAATCCAATCATCGGGTGAATTGGGCGCCATTCCTTGTGCAATATCCTGGCTGTACAAGGGCATCAATGAACGGCGACAAAAGTCCGGTGCCCGGTTTTCAGTGCGAGTGAGTGCGCTCGGAGTAAGTGCAACGAAGCCCGATTCTAGTTCAAAGGATTTATTAGCTGCTCATGCGACAGGTAAGTCGAACAATGTCAGGAGTGTATTTTATACGACTACAAATAGTGAGGTGGGTTTAGCTACAATTGACCTGTTCTAAAAGAAGAAAAAACAAATGTGGGTAAATAAAGGAAGAACTCTTCCAGCAAACAACGGTACAAATTAATTCCACTTGAGGCGAATATTTATGGCTTCCGTCATTCGATACAGCAACACTCTGGATCGTCCTGAGTTGCAATGACGAATCCTTCTATGTATCCCCATCCCCCCTAACCATCGAAACACAACTTAGAAGAGAAATGGACTTTTTCTTCTTCGTAGATTGTGGACATGTAACGGGAAGACAAGCGAAAATCTATGTCTGGGTTGGGTTATATAGGGGAGGTCGTTTGACAACGAAAGACGCACAAGGTATCTTTGGCGCAGTAATTGCGTGATAATTAATTAAAGCTTGACTAACTGACTGAATGACTGACGGACGGTATCTTCTTTTTTTTTTGTTTGTGTGTAAGGGGGGCGGTAACAGATTGTACCTTAGAGGCAGGTGGTGAAGAGCGTGTCCTGGATCCGGGTGAATTGAGTGACAGGCAGACAGACAGCTAGACATTTGCCAGGAGATAAGGGTTAGAAAGTTAAATAGAGAGGTGGATAGAGACTCTAATGATGAAGTTAAGTACGGGATTTGTTAAAATATTGTTAATTGAAGTGGATGACATTTATTTTGGATTAAAAATTGAAGCACAGAAGTTATTTTTGAAGTAAGTTGCCTTCCTTTTGTAGATGCGTGTTCAAGAGGGGATTTAGGTTGTCGCTAAGTTTGGGTTGTTGGATTTAATTGAAGGTTTTTCAACAAACAAAAAGTACTCAATAGAAAAGGATAGGGAGATGAAATGATGTACTAAGAGTAATGAGATCCAGATGGGACTTAAGGTGCCACTAAATAAACAATGGTCTTTCTAGGAGAGTAACTGTTTTGTTCTACAATTCAAAGGTAATATTTTTGATGAGTTTATGGCCTTTGGTGGGCTTGGTTTAGCCGTTATGGGGTTTAGCTTTATCGATATGAATCCCACAGTAAAATTTGGTGACAACCATGACAATCTTGGAATAGTTTTTATTTAGGTTGTCAACGCAAGTAAATTGTGCTTTCAGCGATCATCGAAAAATACTATTAATAGTTAATATAAGTTAAAGATTCACCAACATCAATAACCTTTTGTTTTTCAATCTATCGTGAAACTGTTTCTGTTGAGAGAATCTGGAAGCATTTGCATGCAGAAAGTAGGAAGTGCATGTGGGCCATGAACTGCGTACATGTCTGCATGTAATAAACAATTAAATAGGTTGGCGCAGTAAAATTATGGAAACCTCGGGGCCTAGCGCATTTCAAGGACCTTCAATTTTATGAGAATTCCGAACGGTTAAGTGAGAATGTGCTTTTCATAGCACTGGGTAACGTCTGCATCGACCAGTGGGATAATCAAATTGAAGTAATCTTAAATCATAATAACGATGTATTTCCAGAAGGCTTGAACACCACCTATCGCTAATTCAAAAGAAGTTAAATTCAATTTTTCGTCCGAAAGCTGCGAAGGTTGTGTCATATGCCCATTGCATTGTAACATTGGAAAAATGTGTTCTTACTCAGTGAGCTGTTATAAGTAGCCCTTTTCAACAAACTTTATTATCCGATCGTGAACTGCTTTAAATTATAAAATCATTCACTGAATTTACCAGCCTTCAATGGGGCTGGCCTTCACGTGTGCTTCTTTGATCTGGAAGTTCGTTTGAAAAAGGAAGTTACAGGAGTGTGTATTCTTTTCCCTTGAAACTTCGTAGTAAAATTACAGTCACTTTAGACAATTTCTGAGACTGTGGTACGGCAATGAGAACCTAAAAACTCTTATTTGGTAGGGCGTTGAGTTTGACATCAGGATCTCTTCAGAATGCGGTCGGAAGACTAAATTCTCTAAGTCTCGTTTGGGTTCCAGGCCATCACGGCATAACTGGAAATAAAATCACCGATGAACTTGCGATTCAAGGATCTCAGACAGCATTTTCAGGACCTGAACCGTCGCTGGGTCTCCCAGTGTTCTCAGTGAGGGCTTCAATCAACGGTTGGATCTGTAAAGAGCACAACCTTAGATGGCATGCCTCCATTTGATGCAGACAGACCAAACGTATGCTCCCTAACGTTTATGAGAAGACTGCAACATTTTTGCTATCCCGTAGCAGAAAAGAATAAATCTTACTGGCGTTGCAACGGGGCACTTCTCTTTCGCCAAACACTTAAACGTGTTATGCTTAAGTGACACCAGAGTGTAAATCTGGAGAAGATGAGGATACCGCGGAGCACTTCCTCTGTGATTGTCCTGCCTTTTCTCACACGAGGTTGCAGATACTCGGCGCAGACATGATGAGAGCTGGTAACTTAGGCTCCTTATCATGGCAGCGTCTTTTGGCTTTTCTACGATCTACCTTTTTGACCTTCAAGTTGTATTTTGTAGGTGGAATGATTACGTATTTTTCCTGTGGAATTTTTGTGTTGTAAAAGTCTGAAACAGTAAGGGCGCGGTCACGTATTGAGAGGTAAAACAACGAATTTTGATTGAAATTGAAAACTAAGCGACATCGCTCTGCCGCTCAGCTTTCAATTTTGTTCTAATTTTTCAGTATGTGGCAGCGCTCTAGGGAGGCCAAAGTTAGATCGGCCTGAGGGTTTCTTACCCGGCATTCTCCGAATGTATCTCCAATGGGTTTCTGTTTGCAAAAGTAGTCGCTCCTACATCAAATGAGACAGGTCTTCAAGAAAAGAAACCCATAGACAAACACTCTGTTTTTTAAGGTGGAATAACTGTAGACACATCAATAAACAACTGAGGCAGTGCAACAAACATCGACAAACAACAAATAAAGTCACTTTCGAAGAAGTAGAATGGCCTTAAGCCGAAAACAAATTTTAAACGAAGCTTAAAACACGTTGGAAGGGTAAATGCTCTTTTTCCCCCAATCTGTTAAATGGTCAATCAGTTCTAAACTAGGGGTTCGCGACGTTACTGATTTCCTCATCCTACACTGGTTCTGCAGAGTAGTTGGAAAATTGGGGTTTTTGTAACAAAATTATCCGGGCCACGCGCTCCGTGCTTTGTATTGTAACTGGAAGACAGCCCAGAGCTAACTTGTTTCGGCATTGGTAATTTTGCCTGCTTTCTCAGGACATTGCTTTGTTGAATATTGAGGCTTCATATCTATCCATCGATATTGTCAAGCTTTGGTCGACGGCGACGGTTAATCCACAGCTACAATCCTTCCCCAGAGGCCAGAAAAGAAATCCTTGGAGAATAATTTTGAAGAACCTGAGCGATGTCTCAGTTATGCCTTCCAATGACGTCCTAAAATTCAGCCAATGCTTTAAAAGGCTACTCACACTTGATTCATATTTGAATCTATTAGAATTGCTTCCATATTCAAATGTCTGTCGCTTAAATTCTAATAACGCGAACAGTAAAACCGTGTAAAACTATTGACTTTAATTTGGGAACATCGTAAAAATCAATAAAACAAAAATTAGTTTGGCCTTTGGAAGATTGATCCTTAAATTTGTGTGAACATTTCATTTTCCTTAAAAGTTCAAACACATTGTTGGTAAAGGTTCATTATTTGTGCATCAATTGTTTCATGCAGTAAATCATCAAATAAAGCATTTTAATGCACTTTTCGCCTCGCCCCATTTTGTTTCACTTCTACAACCCCACTGCAGTAGTTCGCTGTCACATCTACGATACGAATATGAGTTATAGTTTCTCAAGAGCCTCGCATCTCCCTAATCAACTTAGAACCAAGTAAACCTATGTGCGAACACTTGTAATTGTTTCCGCACGCTACCTCATTACTCGAACTTGTTCGTCCAATGCCCGCGGTTGCGGTCGTCCTTTTGCATGCAAATAAACCTTGCAACCAACCCCATACCCATCAAGAATATTGTTTTCTTTTCAGAATCGGACGACTCGCCTGGAGTTTACTTGCGTGATGACTTCCTCGGCGGACCGACTGAATTACGAGCACCCACCGCCGAACGAGCTGCCCTGTTCTTAGATGCAGCTCTAGCGGGGCGACCTCATGGTGGACTGGAGCCCGCAATGATATTTACGTTGCATGTCTATCAATACAGCTTGTCCCGAAAAGGAGGAGGTAAGTCGTAAAAGCTCTTCCAATTAGCATGATTGATCACATGGAAAACCATTTTCTATTCTGCGTTTTGCCTTTAGTGGCGGGTGGACGAAGTCGCTTGCACTTAATCGATTTAGGTGGCTGTGCGAATCGCAACGGCGGCCTACCGCTCTCTGGCATTGGGAACATACTACTGGCGATACTAAGTGGTCAACGACATCCACCCAACAAGGATCATCCCTTGACGCCGCTGTTAAAAGACTGCCTTGCACCATTAACATGCCATGTTGCCATTATGGCACATGTCTCACACACACAGGTGAGTTCATTAGTGGACACATTCACATTTCACTCTCAACCCATAACAACCCACCTCAACTCATCTGTCATCCATATTTTGACGCTTTGTCTCTTTTGTGTGTGTTTGGTATTCTTGCAGCCGCACTCAGATGCACTAACGACAATCCAATTAGCCTCAAGGATACACAGGATGCGGAGACGGAAACATCGTTTCCCAATTTCATCAGATAAAGCGCTGGCCGTTAATGCAGGTATAAATCAGAGAAAATGTCCAAGTTTGGTTCCATTCAAACCACCCCATTACCCTCACACCCCCAGGGGAGGAGGAAATTGTTGGAATTGTTCCAAAATTGGTTATCCTTTTGTACTTGCTTTATTGTATCGGACGACTCAAACTAGTCAGAGTTGTTATTTGTTTCTATCTATATCTAAAAGCTTACCCCCAATAAACGTGCAATTTTAGGCCATCAATCTGCCGGCTCATCTGAGGGACCCGATCCATCAAGTTCTGATTTATCGGCCGATACGGTTATTTATATGGGACCGAGTGACGATGCTACGGATGGCGAACACCCGCCTGTGTATTTGCCATCGCTGAGTAGTGGTGACAATCGATGTGCCATGAATAAAGTGCTGAAGGGCAGTGGCGCTGAGAAACCAACTGGAGCGACAGCGACGTCTACATCCAAAATCCCGGCAAAGAAGACATCAGGATCTCAGAAACGTAAGTGTGGTTTTGTATTTAAATTTCAGCGTAGCAAGATAGTGGAAGCCCTACTATTACAATTTGTTATTCAACTTCCAACATCCAATTACTTTAAACTTGCAGCACAAAGTCCTGTGGTGGCGAATCGAACGGATAGCTTGAAACGCAACCATGCCTCTAGTTCTAGTCCAACACCCCAAAGCACAGCGACCGGAGGAGCTGGCGACCAGACCACCATTCCAGCTCAGTTCTTCTCTCCTGTCCATAGTCTGAAAACAATACCCCACTCAGCGTCGTCACCGAAAATTGTTGCCGGCACTCTGCGACACAGTGGCCTGAGTAAAGGATCCAATGTGCCCTCTCCTAAAGGTTCTCCCCTTCGAAGACCAGCCATTGGTAACTCGACTACTATTCCTGCCACCGTCAATCCTGACAGTCCGTTAAGACAAATTACTGAAGAGCAGTGGATTGATGGACCTCGCGTGTCCCGAGCCAAAGTAGCTGAAGCCAGACATCTAATGCGAGAGATTAACCATGTCAAGCAGTGCGAAACATGGGTGGATGGGCCAAAGTCGCAATCGGCGCGTTCTTTGACCGCAGGCAATTTACCATCCACCCCGACGCAGGCAGTTGGCTATGGATTCATGGACTCACATAAAAAGACCATGATTCGGCAGTGGGTGGAGAATCAATCATCCCAGGTGTTCCAGTCGTCGGCTGCATCCTCGCCCACCCATCAAGGCCAGCAGCAGATGCAGATACAACAGCAACAGCAGCATTTGCGGAACCTCACATATCATTTGGCCCAATTCAAGCAAAAGTCCGAAGATGACCAGCACTCGTTCGAAAGTAATTTGGAGATGGTGCACCCGATTGGGCCAGGACTTACGACTGCGATTAGCACGACGAATGCCTCGGCACCGGCGGAAATTTGTGGAGTTCGCAGTGGTGGCTGCGGAAGTGCCAAATCAAACTTTCATAATAGAGATGAGACTGACTTACATTCGGAAAGATCTGTGAGATCATACGGCGGCCATCAGGACAACCAGGATGAAGAGGATCAGGACAGTGGACCGTCGGAAGTGCCTCCGGCGCTGCCACTCATTGAACCACTTGGCTCAAGAGAGATATCTCACGAGAGTCTGCATCGGATACTTTCGCGGCATGTGTCCAGGGAGAGTCTGCACATGCAGCAGCAGCACCATCAACAGCAGATGATGCAACAGCAACATAACTATGGCATGTCTGACTGTGGACTTCAAGTGACGGAGGAGGAAATCGCCAGGACTATGGGAGGGTAGGTTTAGTTTTTTTTTTTAATAAATTTTTTTACTTTGGTTTTGTTTTTATTTTAGGGAACATCCCTTGGCTGCGTTGAGCCATTGCGATATGACAGTCGTGTCCAGTTTTCATGTAGGCGGAGATGCGTTCAGCGATTGTGCGATGGGTGAAAGAACGAGGTACGTTCAGTTTCTTGTTTAACTTTTGTTTTAGTATTGCAAAAAAGTCATGTGTTGAATTGATTGCTAACCTTCTCGTTATTTGTTTGTTTTTTTCTTTTTGTTTTAGGAACCAATTTGATCAACTAGCGCGTCTTCGGGAGATTTTCACATCTCAACTGGCAATGGCTGAAGTAACCCCTGTCTTCCGAGTAGGTTGTGATGTTGGAAGTGTGTACAGTGAACCTGCTTATCGATTCAACACTGGCCCGGGGAGTGTGTGTAGTGAACCACCATACCGACCGCCTAGTCCAGGGTAAGTTTTTTTCTATTCTCTTTAACTACATCATCTGATACTCTTCTCAATGCCGCATAAAATTTACTAAAAAGATGAGGTCATAACTGTGACCTTCTCATCTTAACATGCCGCCTATACATTTCTTATTCCCATTTTCTGTTTGAGGCTGTGTCGAACAAGGCAGCTCATCACCTTGGCGACAGGAGAGACAGAAGTTCTGATATTCAAAGAACAATGTCTGCATTTTATGCAGACCAGACTATTCAATGTTCTTAACGGTTTCTATGGCTCCCTACCGCTGGTGGGGAAAGTCGAAAGCGTTCATTTATAACTTCGACTTCTGATCAAAAAAAAAGCACACGCATTTCAGATTCCCGTAAACAGAGTGAGCAATTTTTTATTTTAATGTTGTACGACGAACGTCGTACTATATCGACTAAGGCCGGCCACTGACTACACAATATAACTGCGCAAACTGACTTGAGCAAAAATTAAATCGTTTTGATTTTTACACAGTTAACTGCACAAACAACCCCATTCACTACACAAATGAACTGCGCAAACTCCAATTTGCGCAGTTTTATTGTGTAGTCAGTGGCCGGCCTAAGAAAACAGTTCATTGGCATATATGTAAAACAATGTCTCTTTTATCCACGTTAATTTATCTTGGAACACTAGACTTTTCAAAGTTTTATGTGGCTCCTTACCGCTGGTGGGGTAAAGTCGAATCTTTTTTAATGTGCGAAGAGCATGGTCGACTTTATCGACCGAGACAGTCAACTACATTGATGAAAGGAGATGTTTTATGAATATAAACAACAATATCTCCTTTATCCAAGTAAATTTCGCTTGACAAATCAGACAACTCTTTATGGTTTATGTGCCTCCCTACCACTGGTGGGGTAATATCGAAATATTGGTTCTCTCGCGAGCTTAAGTTTTCTTTTTAGCGGTGAATACCATACTTTTGTAAAAGATTGTAAATTTCAACCTAAACAAAAACATTCGACTACAGTATTTATTGCTGTTGTACCAATACACATAAAGAGTCACCCTTTATGGGACAGAAGTGAGCGCATATTGATGAGGCCACAGTGAATTCTGAGCGGTGTGTGAAACATTTAAAGTGAAATTCTCTTCAATTTTCAAAGCATATGCAAGTTGTTACCCTTCATATCACCTTCGCTTTATTCTTTAAGAGTATCAGATTGCACTTATCTTCGTTATAAGTGATATAAATAAATCAAACTTTTGGAGCCTAAGTCACACAAAGGCGTACCTAATTTAATTAAAAAAAAAACAAAAATGTGTTTCCATTCTATGCAGACCACCATCCCGCAGTCCCAGCCAATGTTCCCTGCCCAGCTTGAATGGCATCATGCAAATAGCTGGCATGGAGCAATATGCATCCTTGCGACATCCTGACGGTGCTTCCGACCCAAATCTTCCAAAAGGCGAAAAGTCATTCATCGAAATGGACGAGATGACGGAAGTTGATGAAAAATCCGCTCTACTTTCCAAACGTCCATCATTAGATCACGACCACATAACTGCCCTGCCTATGAGTGCCCA
The DNA here is from genome assembly GCA_949752695.1 of Melanostoma scalare. NCBI lineage: Eukaryota > Metazoa > Arthropoda > Insecta > Diptera > Syrphidae > Melanostoma > Melanostoma scalare. Next base: position 7,467,298 of record OX456986.1, on the reverse strand, counting down.
AAGTCAACTACCGCTGCTGCCATTAAACACCTCATCCGAAGCCTATGACAGTGGTCATGACTCGTCCACACCACGAACGTCCAAACATTCTGGTATATCTCGACGAGCAGAAAGCGGATATCATAGCGTAGCGACCGTAAGGGATAGTGATGAATCCAGTTTTACCTCCGGCCTCTCAAAGGAACACCACAATCGGATTGTGATGGTAAAGAAAAAACGCCAGGACAAGTCACTCTGCAACTGGCTGATGAATCCATTCACCTGTACGTATCCGGAGACTGAAGGTGAGATCAGTGATTTTTGAACACGAAACACCAAGGTGTTACTGAAAACCACCCACCAAACAAACAGAAAACACTTACTATAGAAATATTTTCCATTATCCTTGAAAAGGATGCGCGAATGTACTTGTGAATAAAACAAAAAATAAAACATAAACCAACAGAATACATAAAACAAATGGTGCGCTTTGTTATTGTCTTATGCTTTAGAAATTATTATATCATGCTATACATTTATTCATGAAAAAAAAAAAAGAAAGGAGCAACAACAGCTAAAGCGTTTTGCTTTTCTTCCTTCTTTTCTGTTTGTATTTGGTTTTCTTGTTTTCAAATATTTTCTTTTAATTTATGCGCTTCCGAGATGTTCTTTTTGTTTCGAAGTTTTGTATAAAATGATGAAGTAGATGCGGGAAATCCAAACGAGTGAGGAAAAGAGTTCAATGATTTTTGTTTAGATGGGTCATTCAATTTTTATTTTTTTTTAGTTTTATTTTTTTTGTTATGAATTGGAGCAGAATGCTAATTCGAAGGTTGGAAGTTAGGGTTTTGAAATTAGTTGTACAGAAACGTGTCTTAAAGTACCAACGATGGCAGCAAGTGTTTTGTAGTGGAAGTGTTTTAGTTCATTTTGGTTTAATATCACTCAATTTGATTGTGGGATGTTCAATCATTTAGCTCGTGTACAATTGCAGACGTGAAACTCTTTGAGAAAAAGGCACATGAGAAAGTATGCTGCCCTGTGGTACTCCACATAACGAAGTTAATTTTTTCAAATGTTTCTATGCGAACGTCACACATTATTTCGAAAGACTTTTCAATATCTTTGCGTTGGTAGTTGTTATACGGCTGTAACGATCCTAGAGGTGCTCATTTACTATCTTCTGGCAACCGCTCGTTCTGCAGTGAATTTCTTATGAATACGAATCCTTATGTCATTCGATTAGCATGGTGAGAATATTTGATTGATGATTTTGACCAATAGCCTTCTTGTTCGTTCTTCAAAATTCTGGAAGTTTCCCTTATATTATTTCTGAGTTAATTTTTTAAAAACAACCTAAACAAAAAAAAATTTATTGAATGACCCAGACGACAAAAAGAAAGCGAAAACGATTGTTGATATGGAATGATTGATAGCAAAACAAAAAAAAACTATTATCGTTAATTATTTTAGCAAAATAATGTATAAAACTCTATAAATACCGCTATAATAGCAGCTAATTTAATAATTAAAAGTTTAATGCATAGGTGTTGAATAAAAAAAATACAAATACAAACAAATTTCGTTGCCAGTTTTGCCTATTACTATGTTATTATTGAATATTTGAAATATATATTATATTATAAAAATATTAACTAATAAATAAAATTTATTAAAAAAAAAAAACAAAAACAATTCTACTATCCAGCTAAGGTATATTAAAAATTATTTTGTTTTTCTTTTTTCATCGAATCTGCTAAGTCTTTCTAGAAATATGAATGTGTTACCTGGTAGAGAAAAATAAATTACAAAAAAAAAAATAAAATAGAAACCCAAACGGTTGCTTACAAAACAAAACTAAGACTCTAAAAATAAATGCATTTATCTTAACAAATAAACGAGTTCATTTCAAAGCAAATAATCGATCACAAAATGAAAAAGAAACCAAAACAATGAATAATAAATAAAATAAATATAAAATTAAAAATTAAATTATATTTAGAACAAAAGCCAACTAGGTAGGTATAATATTTATGTCTGTATTTTGTTCGTGTGAGTGAAAAAACACGGTCCTTTTACTTTTAATGTACACATACGCAGTAGTTTTTTATACGAACCCAAATGGTTGACATCATTTTTCTTTTTTACTTATTTTTAAAAGTTAAAATAATAAAGAAAAACTATCCCATTATAACAAAAAAACAAAAGAAACTAATAAATACCCAAATATTGAATATTTTTGTTGTGGTAAATGCTATGCATGGTAAATTATTTTAACCAAAACCAAATCCAACTATTATTATCATATTGTCATGAAAGTAATTGTAAAATTGTATTATAAATATGAAAATGAAAAACTTTTAATAAAACAAGAAAGAGCAGAAGATATCTCGATTTTTTTAAAAATAATCAACTCAAATGTGTGTTTTATTAAGAGAGGGAGATAGGGAGGAGCGCAGGTGGTTGGAGGAGTGAGTGTTGGTAGAAACTTGGCTATTCAACAAAAATGATTTATTAATTTTTTCAAAATTTAACAGGTGATTTAAAATTTAAATAAATAATAGGGTGGCTCCAGGGCCTAGCGCATTTCTCACAACCATGCCATTACAGGGAATGGAGAGGACCTATAATTCTCTGCCGGTGCCGAACGGCTAATCAAGGAAGCGCTTTTCATGGCAATGAATTTATTAACGGAGGACTTGCCAACTTTTCGCGAAGGCGATACCCGTGGAAAAACATTTTTGACTCTGTTGGGAGTCGAACCCCAAACCTCTGGGTTAACAGGCAAACATGCTAACCATCACGCCACGGCTGATTTAGCATTGTTTTCTCTAAGTTACTTCTGATATTTCTTATGGCGGTAATCACGAGAGAAATTTTTACCACTACTAAAACTTTTCTAATTCGCTTTAATTATGGTTCAAAACCATCCTTCTGAGTCTTATTTGATAAAAGAATATTGTACGGTATTTTTTGTGTTGTAAAAAACTTTGTATACATAGTCGGTTTAGTTTGGCTTTATCTGCTCTTTATCTGGTAAGTAGATTCGACGACCTGTCTTAAGAGCTGTATAGGGATATTAGTCCTGTTTAATAGTAGCAATTCCATCGACCCTATGACAGTTTTTCGACGTAAGCTGTGGGGTTGAATCATAGCAACCGCATAAAATTGGATCGACTCGATATTAGTTACTCAAAGTTTAATGCATGCAACACACATCAAGTTCATATATATACAATGGTAACGAACGAATAAGGCTATGCCGAGTGTTTTGCATAAGATGTGGCAAAAGCCCAGGACGAATAGGTTGGGTCGAGAAAAGAAAAATATAGTATTTATCTCCGACTTTCTTCCTTATTTTTAAAAAATGATAACTTGTCTGAAATTTCTTATCCTCTCAACTGTGTCGCTGACGACTCAACACTCAGCTTTACATATTCGTTACGTCTCGGATGTGAAACTGGAACGCTTTCGAAAGACATTTAGACAATCTGACCTTGAACGCATTGTTTACATTGGGCAATATAAATATAAACCTAGTGGAATTCAATGCTTCGAAAACCCAATGCTGTCTCCTTTGTCATTAAAACTAAACAAGCCCTCCTCCCCCCCGCCCCGCTACTATTCATAAAATGCACATTCATCTAAGTAACCTTAAAGCTATCAGTAATTGGTATGTGTAAGCGATGCGGCGTACCCCACAGGCGGATCACTAGTGTGAAGCAGAAAAGTGGTAGAGTTGTGATCGCTTCAAGATCACTACTCGTAACGCCGGAAATGGAAAGAAGAAGAAGAAGAAGAAGAAGGGTATGTGTATAAGCGATGATTTAAATGCTTAGGTCGCTTTAGACCAGTGATTCCCAAAGGTTCGGTTTCTCAGGGGTCGACAAAATCGAAATCTGAATTTGGGGGTCGACAAGTTTTGCAATCGACCCCCTTAACACATTTTCTTATTTTAAACTTTAAAGATAGTATTGCGTTACTTTTGCCATTCTAAAAATGAAAAGTAGTATTGCTACACCTTTAAAAAAACTCATCAAATTCCTTTTCGTATCTGAGTACTGTTTCGACGAATCGTTGCTCGTTTTTTTCGGAAACAACAGTTGGTAGGTAGTTTAATAAAGATTTAGTGTACTTCAGCAAACTTTTGAATGGTGAAGTATGCTTCTGTCCTCGGAATATGTATTATATGATGACCTGTTAGGAGTCACAGCTATGCAGGTTGTCCCGTAATTCGTGTAACATACTTTGGGATGTGATTCCTTCTCATATTTCCTGCTCCAAAAGGTGCCCAGGACTTTTATATCAAAGTACTGTCAGTTATTGCCAAGTCAAAAGTTCTGGTTGCAGCGCAGCATTGAAACTCAATATACTGCATTGTGGAACATTGCTGAGAAATATCTCATCGCTTTTCCATCATCATATTTAGTTGACAAAGGCTTCAGTGTGGTTGCAAACATTTTGACGAAAAAAAGAAACCGTTTGAAGGTCAACGAACGCGGAGACTTAAGGCTGCAGCTTACCAATATTAAACCAGATCTATAGCTAGATTGAAAATTGAAGAAAGTCACCAAATTTATTAATTGCATTAATTTTTCTAACCATGAATTTATTATTTATTCTCAAATAAGAGCACGATTATTAAAAGCTTGCATTTATAAATTATGAATTACACTTCATGTTTATTGAATTTCATACCTGCTATCATCGTAATGTCATTTTATTGTTATCTCAAAAGTTTTCTTTCTGCACTAATAAAGCAAGTAAAAAACTTGAGACAAGATTTTTAAAGCAATTTGGCTTTGGGGGCTTGCGGTATCAGCTCATTTTTAAAAATAGTTTGGCTCCAAATAGTTTGGGAAACCCTGCTTTAGACGATGCAGGAAATTTTTCATCCCTCCTGGTCTAGGTTCAAATTACAAAGGCGACATTCGCCCAAAACAGGAGTATAGTGCTCATGCTTGGTCAGGTGCCTCTCAAACATCCTTATGCCTTCTTGATACACGATAAGCGCTAAGATTGGAGGTGAAAGTCGAATCGTAGAATGGATTTTCTTGAAAATTGTTGTTACGTTACTTGCTTCACTCCTTTTACCCCTTTTTTTTAAACAGTATGCTCTTGTGAAATAGCAAGTTGCATTCCTGCCCTGAAACAATTTGGCCGGAGCACACGCATCGGTATGAATGCGGGAGGTTCGTGGTTCAAACCCCAACAGAAGCCAAAAACGTTTTTTCACTGGTGTCGCCTTGCGTAAGGAATTGGCAAGTCTCCCAAAAGCAAATTCATTGCCATGAAAAGCGCTTTCTCGATTATCCGTTCGGAACCGGAAAAAAAATTGTTGGTCCCCTCCATTTTCTTCCATTTTTGTTTTTTTTTTTAATTTGATGTGTGCTTTATTCATAAATTTAACATTTTTTACAAAAAGTACTCTTTGCTCTTTGTTCACAAATGCCTTTTTTTGTAAAGTTGAGTAAAATCTATTAAAGATTTTCTGCGTTGTGTTTTGGTTCTGATTTGTTTAAGTTTCGCCCAATATTTGATACAAGCTTTTAGTGAGCACTTAACATAAAAAGTTTTACTAGTGTAATTCATCTATAAATGTTTGAAAATGTTTGTGAATTTAAATTTGTCTGATTCGAATAGAATAATTTTCATTATAAAGAGCCTTCAGTTTCAATATTTGATTTTATTTTAAAATCCCTTATACAAGGGAAGTTTTAATAAAGGGTAAAAGAGTTTGTGATATCACAGAGAAAGTGTTTCCGAATTCATAGTTCCCGGGACTTATGACTCCGTATGGTGAATTACAAGTTCTGAAAACAAAACTCGAGGTGTTTGGTAATTCAAAGGTTCAAATTTTTGTTTTTGGCCACAAAAAGTTCATTGGTTGAAACACTTCAATCCGATGGTTATCAGCAGATCATGGAATCTGAGGGTGACAATAGTCTTGAAATTATGGCAGACAAAAAAATATTCTACATATGAATTAGTTTCTGAGTTGTGATGACGTTCTGGTGCTGTGGTTTTTAACCAAGCGGTCGAGTAATTTTTTTTTATGACTTTTTTTTGGCAGTGGTAAAATATTTTCGGAACCAACTTTATGGAAAAAAGCGTCATCTTTAACGTTCACTTGTAGCATAACCTAGATATCTATCAATTTTAACGTCTTTTTTGGGTGTGTCAGTGGGTGGAAACTGAAAGTTTGTTGTGGTAACTTCTTTTCATAAGAATTATAATTCCTGAAAGTTTTATCCAAATCGGTTGAGTGTCTCCATTTTTATGGACTTTTATTTCGCTATCCCATACAAATGGCCCCACTGTCGCCATCGAGAATCCATATAAAGAAAATCATGCTCCTGAAAATATATTTTGAAAAAAAAAAAAAATAATGAACGAGGTTGCAGTCCCGTTGTCAGGTTGAAAGCACATGAATGGCAATGTGAAGTTGGAGACAGATGATGAAGGACACCAACGGCTTTTGATAACCAAGGCTATAAGCTTTTTTTGCTAGTTTATGCACTTGTAGATTTTTTGTTATTCACCTGAACTACTTAGCAGAATTATTCTTGAGCCTAAGATCGAAAATGTTTATATTTAACCAAAAAACCTTGAGTACAAAAAAAAAACCATTTTCTATGTCAGCCTCATAAAGCTTCAAACACGATTCAGTAAAGTATCAAACCATTCTCCAAAAAATCTGCCTCATTGTTTCTACTTTTTCATAAATTTTAAGTTTCACCACTTCAAAACCAGCAGAGTAATTACTATGTCAAGAGGCCACTTTCCACAGGAAAAAGAAAAGTTTCCAGTTTCCAACAACCGCATGCTTCAAATCATCCATCGACTACTAATTGGCTTAAGGTTTCGTATAACAAACTTCAACAAGCCAACTGATTGCATTTTCTTTATCAAAATCCTTTTGACTAAGTTAAACACAAGTTTCCTTTCCAATAATTAGCCCACTTAGCTACGGATGCAGCAACCTCTTAATCCTCACCTCAAAAGCCACATTAAATTGAAAAAATAAAATAAAAAAACACAAAAAACTTTATCAGAGTAAAATCTTGGCTTTAACTCACAGAAGAGGATGGTTTGGCTTGTTTCAACGCCCTCGATGCGATAATAATTAATTGAAGCACTGTTGGAGAGTCTTGAACTTTTTGGAAAACAAAAACTAAGGTGCATGAAACAGAAGGACGAACGGGTCTATGTTACACTGAATGCCTTACAAAGGAGACGTTACAAGGCATTGCTTGGTGAAAAAAAAAGAGAAAATTAAATACAAACAGACTTTCAAAGCTTACAAATTAACTCTTTTTTAAAAGAACTGAACTGAGCAGTATACAACTACCCTTAATCTCTCTTCAGAGATTTATGACTTGAAAATTGGAACGTCTTTCTATTCGGCCAAAGTGATGATGGCAACCAGTTATTGGACTAAATCAACTTAAAAACAATTGCAGACTAAAGCCGGCACAGACTTTCAGTTCAAATGTCAAAACAATGATTCTCAGCCGAAGCACCTACCCCTAAGGGAACCAATTCAAGCACACCGCTGGTTGCTGGAATTTAAATTTCACTCAAAACCGTCACCAAACCTCAACTGGAATTGTGCGCTGAAAATGTATATTATTCTCGTGCTACTCTCGTGGATTTGATTCATAAAAGATGATCCCTTGAGTGCCATAAATTAAGCGCTCACCCAAATACCCCCCAAACACAGTCGTCGGTCTACGACAATTTATTTGGTTGTCCTTCGAAAACAACCACCCACCACAGCCCGCATTGCATAGAATATCAAGCGCCCAACTATATATAGGCGCCCGCTACTCGGCCTGTACCTACCTACCTACTGTTGATAATAATGCAAAATGCCGCAAGTGTTAATTATGTATCTGACAGGACGATAATTCAAGTCTTCATTCCCTCTACACACACCGTCGCGTTTGCCCTTTAACAGTGTTACTATTTCGATGAGACTATATTTCGCACTGGTCTGCGCGCTGTCCAAAAATAAGTAAATTTATGACAATTTTAATTGCCATTCGATTGTATGCATAGTCCCCAGTTGTGTATTGCCGGACAACTGTGGAAATCGAATCTTTCGCATAAATTCGATTGTTTTTCTTTCAAGGATCAATGAATCAAGTTTCCAATTGGGTTGTTTGCCTCATGGTGATTCACCACTAGAAGTTTTTCTTCAAACTTAATTAACTTAATAATTTAAATGCGTTTTAAGTTAAGCAATTATAAAACAAAGAACGTCAATGCGAGGGTATAAATCACAGTTTTCTAAGAAGCAGCAAGGAAACAGACGCAAAGGCAACGGACTATACGTCTGCAGGCAATCCTCAGGTGAGTAATAAACTGAGGGAGAATTTATATTATTTCGTAAAAGTTTTTTAATTTCTTTTTCCATGAATTTTAATTCACGTTTTGTGTTTCACTTTTGTTTATCCCTTTTAAGACATTTTCCTGAGTTTTTTTTTTATTCTTTTTTGCGTTTTTTTCTCTGGGAGATACCGTGCATTGGAAGTTGTGAGAACTGCGTCGTCCATTGAGGGCTTTGCCGGCAATCATCACCACAAGTCGGCATACAAGAGTGGCAATAGTAGCGAGGCAAACACAGCTGGATAGGATTGCACTGCATCCCTTCGTATTCTGGAGTCCTGTTTAAGGAAATTATCATAATGAGATGGTTTGGAGAGGGAGTCTCTGTATAAGTAAGACACAGCTAGATGAAGATGAGTATCCTTTGGGGGCATTGAATAATTGCAGAATAACGAGAATAGGACTATAGTCGGGAGGGACTGTCGGAGTAGCCACGTTCGCATTTAAACATGGCAGTGCATCCCGAGGGATGCAAGACTTTCTTCGCACTTTTCCAGGGAAGTGACAATTTAAGACTTTAAACTTGATTTGAAAGTGAGTTGGGAAAAGTAAACTTTTCATAGACGGGGACTCTATTCCAGGTTAGTACGAGTATATAATAATAATTAAAAAGAAGTTGACACAATCTTGAAATAATTTTAAGTTTCCTGATGCATGAAATACTTAGACTAATGAGGTTTGTTGAAAGTGAGGCAGGCACACGCATGGAGAAGAAAAGTGAAAATGTGTGTCGTCATTTTGTATTTGAAAAAGAAGCTGACACATTTATTGCAGGATGAGTATTGCTTTTTAAATTAGAAACAAGGTCCTTATGAGGCTTTGGCCTTAATATGAATGCTTTTCCGCAAATGATTTTGATTGAGGGAGACCCTGGATCACAAATCGAGCTGAATTGAAGGGGTCAGGTGAGGAGACATTTTATTGAAGTAGATTGTGACATGAATCTAATTTTATAATCAGAAAGAAAGTCAGATTGTCTCTGAGTTTTCAATGAGCAGTTTGTCATCTTGTCTTTGAATGAAAATATCATACTCACCGAGACCTTTGATGTCGAAATAAGCTCTCGACAAGGCGACAAACTGTCATGCGATTTCTTGAACGTCATACTTGAAAAAATTGTACAAATCACCAACGTCGTATATAGAGGGAGAGGCATAGTCTTTCAGTACAGTTAATCGCTTACGCAGACTAAGTTGACGAAATGGGAAGAGAAGTAAACGTGGTGTCTTAGGTGATTTTGCGAGCAAGCGGCAAAGATGGGTTTGATGACAAAAAAATTCAAAACAAAGAAAGTAATGTCATCAAACAAAGACAGAGAACATCGACAGACAACTTCGAGGTAGTACAGAACTTCGTGTAAGCACTGCTGTTATAGCAGTGCAGATTTCAAACAGACGTTGATTGTCCTAGTCCTGCTCACGGTGCGGAAGCGTGGACCTTATCGAAAGCGGACGAGGAAGCCCTCGGGCAATTTGAAGGAAAAGTACTTCGAATGATCTTTGGTCCAGTATGTTAGATAGACGAAGCCTTTTTTTTATAAGCAAAGCTTGAATATTAATTCTTAGTCATTCAAACATGTGTATAAGTTCTTCTACTTTATAATTAATTCTTATTGATTTTACAATTAACTCCTAAAAAAAACTATATCTAGAACTTTTTTGATATTGGATTTACTTGAAAATTCAATAAAGATTGAAAAGTACAAATAAAACCCAAGTATTTCCTCTAAGGAAACAGAAATTAATTTTTTTTCATGATTTATTATTAGACTGTGCAGATTTGGAGGTATTTGCAGCTTGATTTTGTGTCAAGGTTAGCTTTGATGTGTCTCTTCTCTTCTTCTTTCCATTTCCGGCGTTACGAGTAGTGATCTTGAAGCGATCACAACTATCCCACTTTTCTGCTTCACACTAGTGATCCGCCTTTGGGGTACGCCGCGTTGACCTCAGAAAGCGTCGGCAAGCCTCCCGGCTTTGGATTGCTCCATGTCTGAGGCCAACCAAATGCTGCTGTTTTTGCATTTGCTTGTACCAGGAGTGTTTTGGCCTGCCTTTTCTTTTTCGTCGCGAATTTGTTGAAACGTTGTACGATATTGCCTTTTGGACGGGGTTCTGAGGATCTCTCCTTTGAACATGACAATACCAACTGAGCCGGTCGTGCTGAATTTTGTCCAAGATGGTACTTTTGACATGAAGGCTTCCACGGATCTTAGTACTTCTAATTCGATCAAGCTTTGTTACTTCTGCTGTCATCCGAAGCATCTTCATTTCGGCTGCCGTCAATTTGCTCTCATACTTTTTGTACATTGTCCAACATTGTGAACCGTATGTCAGAGCTGGACGGACAACTGCTGTGTAGAGTCTTCCCTTCAGCTTAGGGGGCATTTTTCGATCACAGAAGATAGCGGAGTTTTCTCGCCACTTCATCCACCCTACGCTTACTCGATGATTGATGTCGTCATCACAAGTTGCTTCACTATTGATCATAGATCCCAGATATTTAAACTTTTCACACTTGGGAAGCACATTTCCATTCAAATAAATGTCTGGAATAGGCTTGTCTGGATCAGAAAAGGGCAGCACAGGTATTCAGTCTTTTTAGCGCTAATACGGTACCCATTTCCTTCCAGAACATCAATCCAAACGTCAAGTGCTCGTTGCAGGGATGTAGGATCCTCGCTTATGATGGCTCCATCGTCAGCAAAGAATAATTGTTGTACTTTATTGTCCGTTACTTTTCCTTCGAGCAAATAATCCAGAACAGCAATAAAGAGCAGTAGACTCAAGACATTTGCCTGATGTACACCTACTGTTATTTGGAATTCTTCGGTGACTCCAGCTGGGCATCTCACTTTTGTAACTGCTCCCTCGTACATGTCCATAATTATTCACACATAGGCTTCAGGAACTCCTCGGTGTCTGAGGGCCACCCATATCAGATCTCGTGGTTGTCGATAGAATGCTTTTTCGAAGTCAACCAACACAATATGCAAATCCTCTAAGGCTTTGCTTGAAGTAGGGCGCACTTTTTCTTCGCTTCTTTTCTGCAGCTCCTGTATTCCATTTCGAAACGCGCTTTTTCATTTTTATTTCTTGAGGGGCACTTCGACCAAGCTTGGAAAGCTGCTTTCTTCTTTCTTATCACTGCTTTGATCTGTCTACTTCAAGAAAATACCTTTTTCAGACCGTAGCAACGCGTAGATTTTTTTAAAAGTCTACAACTTTCCATAACTACGGATTAAGTCTTATTGTGGCGCTGAATAGCTGTTTCGTATTTTTGAGCATCCTAAATAAGCAAAAAAAAAAAACAATCTCATTTTTAGTTTTTTTTTTTTAAAGATTTACGATTTATTTCAAAGATTTAAGATATATTTCGATTTTGATGCCAGAGGAGATTTCTCTTATATTTGGCTGTACATACAACATGATAGGAATGAGTTGGTTCCAAACTTTGAAGTTTTTGGCTTAGGTTGATGAATTTTGTTCCGATTTCGACAGTTTTATTTTGTTCTTTTTTTCGTAGATAGTAAAATTAAAACTCCAAGGAATCTTCTTCTTTGGAACACTTATTTAATGGAAAAACGTGGTGATTTTTTAGAATTAAGATATTTGAGGACTTTCATGTGGCGCTGATTAACATCTAAAACGCAATGGATCGAAAACTTCAATGGGTACCCTTCAGACAACAAGGATTTTCAGAATTTCCAGCTAGAGTCGCCCAAGAATCACGGTAGGAGTACACCATGGAAGTTTCTTAAATCCTCTGGGCCTTATGAGTCCTCTTAAAATACTAGAAGGCATTAAACAAGTGGAAAGTGACCTCAACCAATTTGAAATGCTAAACTGCAGACGCCTAGACGCACTTGTTGGCGATATATAATTTTTGAGGGCTGGGTGAACTCTGTGTGAACTGTAGTGCTCTACTGAGCTTGTAGATAGGGAATAGAATCCGAGGTGCTTATATTCGATGCTAAGCTTGTCTGTTAACTTATTTTCCGGTCCATTGTTGCTTTCCTGAAAGACCCTCATAAAAAACATGATTTCATGGCTTGCAAGACAAGACATGCATAAGGTCTTTTGTTCTCAAAGTATGTATATTGTATATTCGTCCATTTGAAGATTAAAGCAAAGTTCACTAAATCAATCTTTTCTGAAGCTTATCCTCATGTTTTATTGAAAAAGTACCTCAAAGGATGCCAATCGCTTCCCAGACAAAATAGACAAAATTATATTTTTACATTTCAAAGCCTTTGATAGGAAATATACAAACTTTGATTCTCCTTTTTTATTCAAAAATGAATTCAAAATAAAAACACTCGCAGAGTTATTACCTCAATAAGACTCACCCCATCAGATCTAAGACTCTATTTCGCATATATCCGTAAATAAAATGAGAGGAACCTTGATTTACTTTGATGCTTTATCTATAATTGAACGAGATGTAATAAAATCGAACGATAACATCGTAGACACTTTTACGCTACAGCATTTAATTAACACCTCAGCTCGCGCCATTGATTCCAAATCCTATCACCCATTTGCGCACCCCGAACAGTTCGTTAAAAATGCTACACATAAAAAGCCACCTGTACAAAAATCCACACAGAGCATTTCCGCACCGCGCCCCACCTCTGGCTCCGAGTCAAATTTAATAACAGTTGAGGTACGAGGGAAATCCTTCCCGTTCCACAAGTTTTCCGCGCATTCAATCACCTTATCGAGTGAAACGTCAGCACATTCGATTCGCGTTTTCGCATAAAAAACGCATAAAATCCACGTGCACTCTATGGATGATGGTGCGGTGAGGGTAGGGGGTTCTGTGTTCAGTGTTTCGAAAACGAAAAAACGAACAAAAAAAATCATCAAATAAGCGCTAAGCTTTTTACGATCGAAAAGTGTGTTTTGTCGTTATTGTCTGCCCGGGAACTCAAAAACAGGTATGAGACGCTCTACTAGAGCCGATGGCGTTCAATTTACGACCCCAAGCAAAAGTTTCGTCCTTACGATATGCGTTGCTCTGTGTCGCGCTGTAATGTAATCAACTAGGATCCTTAAATCCTGATAAAAAATTTAACGATATACATTCACTTTTGTAAATCGTAAAGGCGGGAAGGACAGTCTCCTGCCAATCCTGCCAATTCATTGTGCCTAAACGAAAATTGCTGCGGGTGGTCCTTGGGGCACCCTTTCCATATGCTTAGCTTACAGTTTTATGCTTTTTTAATGATTGTGCGAATGTTTCGCTTGATTTTCCATAGTAATGAGGCTTACTTCTATTCTTCTTACTGCGTGGCACAAAAAAAAGTGTCAAACTTCCAATGAAGATGCTATAAAACCCACATCCACTCCTCTTGCTTTCTCATTATTTTGTCGTCCTTATTCGTTATTGCAGAGAGTTGTGCTTTGTTTTTTTTTTCTTCCTTTTTTTTCTTTTTAATGGTAATTTCTCATCACAAATTTTACGCACATTAAATTTACATAGCAGTTCCTTTGCGAAAAAGTTCTTACTTTACTCTCTCTTGGCAAGGGGATGGCGAAACGAAGAGTGACATAACTTCCAGAGAAGTGCTTTGACAAGTATGTTTGGGAGTACTTCTTTTTGCAGACTTGTCTCCATCTTTTTGGGATTTTTTCAGTTTTGATGTATTGCATGATGTGCCAGGACTGCTCACAGGGATTTCTTGATTTGATGACACTGACGAACAAATGTCTACAGTATCCTTGTGTCTTTTGCGAAGTAGTAATATTTTTGATGGAATTTTTGATGACATTACGTTCACAGAATTTTTGAAATTGAAATGATTTACGTACAGAGAGCTAGGTAAGAAAAAGAAATTCTGAAAACTTAATATATGTGATTGGCAGTGTCTGTTCACATCGGAACACCACAAAATTTGATTGCCTCTCAGTGCAGGACTAATCTATTAAATTTCGAGTTTGTCAGTTGAAGTCAAGAGGTTCTCTTTGAGTGTCGAGAGTGTGTATGTTGAAGAACACGTTGTTGACAAAGTTGACAAAATGCTTTCCCTTCTGCCGTGTTCATATGTCGCTAACTTAAATTTTACAATCCCTCAGCTTTTTTTAGTTAGTGTAAGTTTCGTTCTCCTACCTCTGGTGGGGGGGTCAACCAAGTGAAAATACTAATTTTGATTGTTACTAGCGTTATGAATTTATATTTAAACTTAACCCTATTTTACTGTTCAGACACAATTGCGGAGGAAGAGAAGAAAAACCAGACCAAAATATTCCTGGTACAGACAAATGCAACGAAATTTGCATTTGGTTGGCCTCAGACATGGAACAATCCAAAATCGGGAGGTTTGTCGACGCAATCTTAGAACAACGCGGCATACCCCACCAATGGATCAGTTGCGTGTGAAGCAGATAAGTGGGAGAGTTGTGATCCCTTCGAGGTCGTGAAGCTCTACTTTATGAGAACAACGCGGCATACCCCACCAGTGGATCACTTGTGTGAAGCAGATAAGTGGGAGAGTTGTGATCCCTTCGAGATCGTGAAGCTCTTTAAGGCGAAAATGTTGCGTACAAATATTAACTGCCTTGTTTTTTAAACCTTAACCAGTTTACCTTCTCATTCAATGTGAAAAAATGTCATGAAGAAGCGTTCAATGCAGGATTTTTATACATAAACCAGCAACGAGTCCTTGTCAATTTCACAAAGTGCCTTAAGCGTCGACTACGATATTTTTGAAGCATAAGCAACGTAAACAGTCTATTATTTGCTAGAAAAAAAAACCATTTGAGCTTAGTGACATTAAATTGTTCAAGGGTACAAAAGTCTTTGCTCAAAAAAAACTAATTCAGCCTTTTTTCGTGACATTAAACTGGAGAAGGGTACAAAGTTTCTACAGAATAAAAATTTTAGGCAGCCTTCGTTTCCATAAAGAATATTGTGAAAAATTTGATTGTTTTGAAAAAAGCGTGGTGTTGTGATCTTTTTCTGTCTCCAGAAAGCTTACTCTCTAACCCCTAACTTTTCCCATCTAAGGTATATGACTTAGAAGGAAATTAAATATGACTTCTGAAGGAAACGCAATGTCCTCCGAAGAAACTTGACCGCGTTAACCTCCGAAGCCTTACAAAAAATGTCTTTTCACTGACTGCATTTGTTGTTTATTCGCTCAAGACACATGTTTTCACACCCGTGTCGAGTCTCAAGCACTGACTGTGTCATCAAAAGAGCCCCCTCATGACTAGTAGGTAATCCAATCCTGCTTCGATTAACTTCAAATTATTTTGACATGAGCTTCGATTGTAGTCGTTCACCTCTAACAAACGGTTTATCGGTCACTTGATTCTTAAGGTAATGAGTAGTATAGGACTCCTTCTTCTTATAAAGTTTTTGTATGTTTTCTCCTTTCCAAGAACTTGCAAATGGTGTAATATCACAAAAACCAGCAGGTGGCGTATGTGATTTCAGTGTGTGCGCCACGAACCACAATCAACCACTTTGTGTTATAACTTTTCTTTATCTTAATACCTCATATCACCCTGCTAAAGGGGTCATTAAGGACTTTTAAATTTATGTCCATAATTCATATGACATTCCACTGTATATACACAACACGGTGGTATAATACATACCCCCGAACACACAGGGCAGGTAGAATGAGTATGATGGGTGGGGTAGGTCTACAACAAACAAAACAGAGCAACAAGATCCAATTTAATGCATATGAACACGCAAAAGAGGCTTTTCATGCCACATGGAGCACATCTGGATGGTCGACGACATCCGTAATTTTTGAGACTCTGTCCCCGGCGGGCGCCCTCTCCATCAGCCATTGCGTTGGCCCCATGTCGCCCATAAAACAGGCGCATGCAAGCCTCTAGTCGTGTCGCTTTATTGGTATAAAATGTTCGTACATACCTACCTATACTGTGATAATAATTATAAACGACTATACTCTCTATAGGCAATTCTTTTGGCTTCTTCTAAGGACTTCCATTTCCATTTCTAATTATAAACTCTCATTTCAAGCGCGAGTGGGTTCGTGTAGTGGCCCCATTACCCTTGTTTTCTTTTTATTGCACTTTATACGCCATTATGGGGTCATAATTTTTTGTCGCTTTAATACGAGACAATTGTGATAATATTTGAATTGGGGCGTAAACACCAGCAATAACGATTAGATCGAGGGCTCTGGCTCTAGCTTCTTTGGCATTCGGCAATGAAAATTTCGTTCGTTAGTTTTCGTCTGGAGAGTATATCTTAAGCCTCTTGTTTTAGTTATAAATATACAAAATCCTTATCAGTAGACGATGAATATCGCAAGGGTAGTTAGTTGGCTCAAAGGAGTGCTAATGTGACTTTGAGACATTTTGGCCTATTTGGAGTGTGGCGGCGCGGTATAATTTTATTGGGCCAAGGACAAAAGTGTTTTTGTATTAGACTAATTTTAGTTTTGGTTGGAAGTAGTGCCTTTACTTTGTGTTCGCGGGTGGTGATGGTTAAAGGGTTGGTGCTGGTTTCAATTAAAATAACTCACATCACTTAGGGGCGCTGGATAACAGTCTATTTTAATGCAAAGGTGTATGAACCTATGAACTGTTTGGCGGTGTGGATTTAGGCAGATCAATAAATTTAAATGCTGAGTAAATTTTGAATTCAGTCCTACTTTTTTCGATAGAATGGCATTACTCCAAATTGCGCCAAATATCGCAAAGTAACACAAATTTTTTCGCGAAGTGCCGCAGAGTCTTGCAAAGCTTCTTAAAGTAGCTCAAAATAATGCAAAATATAACAAAAAGCTGCAAAGTTACGCAAAAATACGCACAGTTTCTTAAAAATTAGAAACTAACAAAAAAACTTTTACAATCTCGAGAACAACATATAGGTACCGGATGCGATGATTCTAACACAGAATCTACGGCTGATTTTTGCAGTCAGTTCAGGACTCACCAGCACCGCAGCCCGACCCCGGAATATACTGTTTGCCGAATCTTCGTGAACTGTTCTAGAACTTGTAATTGATTTTCTGCTAATGCCTTTATGGAGAGTAATGTCATAAGACTACAAACAACCTTTAGGTTAGGTTAGGTTGGATGGGGGTGCAGACGCAAGCGGCAGCACCTCACTCAGATCTCAAAGATCCATCTGTGTTCCAATGATAACAGAAAATTAGGAGGTTGAGGAGAGGGGAGGCAGAGGATTGGGTTTGTGACTGGTTTATTGTGGTTGGGAGCCCCCACTGAAGCATTTGGAGTTCTGGATGAATTTAAGGATGCTGTTTTGTGGGAGGTTAGAGATGTCGATGTCGCCGAGATGGTTGAAGAAGTGTTCTCCGAGGGCTTTGTTCCTAGTATGGGCCAAGCTAGGACACTCACAGAGGAAATGGAATGATCCCTACTTCGGCTCTTCGTCTTGGCATCCCTTACATAAGTTGGATGTGCTAATGCCAATTCTCATCATGTAGGTCCCCAATGGGTTGTGACCCGACAGAATGCCAATCAGCAGAGAGAGTCGAGGCCTGCTGAACTGGAGCAAAAATTCTGTGTTTTTTTCTTGGAAATATCTGGCCATATAAGTTCCAGGAAACCCGGCATGTTTCTAAAGATGACCACCTGTCATTGGCGGTTCTTAGAAAATTTTGTTGGATTCTGTTTTTTCCTTGTTCTAGTGGCTTGAGAACTGAGGTGTTCGTATCACTGGATTCAAGTGCTGACCCGATTTTAACCAGCTCGTCTGCCATTTCATTTCCTGTTATGTCGCGATGTCCTGGAACCCAAATTAAACTTACCAAGTTCGTTGAGCTGAGCAGTCTTAAATTGCTCCGACAGCTTTCTACTTATTTGGTTTTTGTGATAATGGATGAGAAAGCTTTAATGGCCGTCTACGAAGATGTCAATATTTTTGTTGATCAAGTCTTGCTTAGGCATGTGTTTTGCAGTTTCACAGACTGCAAGTACTTCTCCTTGGAAGACACTGCAAACTGTTGTCTGATAAGATGCCTGACCCTATCCCCTCGTCCGTTTTGGAACCGTCTGTGAAGACAGAGAAGTGATTTTCTTTTTGAACCCTGTTTTCCTCCCAGCATTCTCTTGTCGGAATGACTGTTAGGACCACTGAATTAAATTCAGTATACAGGGGGCTATAGTCTGTTTGAATGTCTGTATCAGTATGGTTCATGATGGCCTGATATGCCTTTTTCCAATTATTGCATTGTTTAAGTCGCAGTGCGCTTTTGGCCGCTGTCTCTTTAGTTTTGAAAAGGTCTAGGGGAGCTAGCAACAGGAAAGTTTCCAGAGCTGCCGTTGGTGTCGTTCTCATGGCACTGGTTGTGCCAATGCAAGCAAGTCTATGGATTTTGGTCATGGTCTTAAGGTTTGACGCCTTCTCTAATGATGGCCACCACAAACAACCTAAGACACTTCCGCGTCATGGCTGCATAAATTACTTTTTTGTCAAGAAAAGCTATGAAGGGCATAGTGCAGACGTCTGCAGTATTTGCAAAGCTGCGCTTTCAATTCCATTTATCAAACTACTTTAGAAGTGCTAGACTTTTGTGAATGTTGTTAGAAAGCCTTCATTTAATGTGTATTCCTTGGGTTACATGAAGTAGAAGACGAAATGACTTAAGAAATAGCAAAGACAGGTCCCTCAGACATTTTCTCACGTTGAAATCAGACATTTTCAGACATTTTCTCATAGCGAAACCAGCGCTTGATGTGCCACGCTCCATGATGAAGCGGAAGGGGGGCCCACTCGTAAATTTCAAGAGTACATTCGATGATGTAACGTTTAAGTAAGCTGTATAACCTTCTTACAGTATAAATGACTAAAGAAGGCTTTTTGGCATTGCAAAGAACTCACTTTTTTTCTGAATGACGAAAAACTTCACGATTCTGTTGAGAGACTGAAAACACTGCTTAACTTATAGAGGAAGCCTTTAACTGCACTATTTTCTCAAATCAGACTGCAAAACCTTGGCGCAGTCATGGCGAGAACTGGTTGCCTAGGCACATGCAGCAATGAGGTATGTACTGCCTCTTGGCTTTTGTATAAAGACCTAGACCTCCATAACAAAAGAATTAGGGTCTATATCATACATGGGCTCTAAATTTTCACCTCAAACTGACATGAATAGATACGGTTTATCACTGATTCCAAGTTAGACACAAGTCTTTTAAAAAGAATACAAAAACATAAGTTGCAGCTTACAAACTTCTCAACTCGATGCAGCCAATAAATCACCCAAATATGATGAATTGGTGGAATCACATCCGCCTGTGAATTTTCCCAATAATTCTTTGATCGAGTACAATATTTGCAATCTTTGAAAAAACATTCTTTCAAACAAAATCATCTCATTTATCACTTTAAATTGCAATAAATAAGTCCTTGCGATATATATTCCCTTGCCAGTTATATCATACTCACATTGGCCTATGCTCGTATAAGCCATATTCCCTCTGAGTTCATTCCCTCGGGTTCAACGGTGCAGTTCTACTTAATGCAATATCAAGCAGAATAATAAAAGTCATTCATTATAATTTCGACTCACTAGCATATGAATATTTTCTTTCTCATCCACAACATGATCACAACCACCCACTTCCATTGCCATATTCAACTTCATCCTTAGAATTCCATTGCGAGTTTAACGAAATAAATGTGTTTTCCGATACAAGGTAGGTACATCATTTTTTTTTTTTTTTTGCAGAATTTGAAGGATCAAATCTCATCACATATTCTGCACGAGTATCTATGAGTTTTAGTTGTTGTTTTTTTTATATTTTGGCCGTTCACGTAGTACCGGAAAAAAATTTTTTTTTTATAAAATCCAAACGAATGTGAGCTATGGAGTCAGAGGTCTCAGTGCCAGTTCTATAGTGCCACCCCCAATTTGCGGCAGGTATTCGTATCTATGGGAATTTTTCAATTCGTTTATTTTTTCCCCCTGTTCATTTGTAGAGTTCCCACAGGATTGGCGTGTGTTATACGTTTTTTGGGAGAGTGGAAAAGGGATGGTTGTCATTTAAATGAAAAGTCAGAATTAAAAGTTTCATCACGTGCAAGAGAATGTCGCGCGTGGAAGGCTGTTGGCTTTTTGTGTGGCACGAGTTGAGTTTCTTAAATTTCATCAAACACAACAAGGTTTTCTTGAAATCATGAAAGGGGTGGCGGAAATTTAATTTCCCAGGCTTTTTCGAGTCTCAAGAGGGTCGTTTTTAAAGTTCTTACACAAGATCAGGGATTTTGGAAGGCAAACCCCGAGTCTTGTCTTAAAAGAAAAGGTTTCAAAAGCGACAGGACTTTTTGTAGAGTACCAAAGTTTTGTGGAACATTTGAAAATCTCGAACTATTCGAGTGTAGCTATCCGAAGTAAGTTCTCCTGTTTAAAGGCCACAAACCTCTTTCAAGACACTTCTATTCTACCATTCAACTCGCTGTTTGGAATACAAAATGGAATACTTAAAGCTCATGGTCTTGGGTTTCCAGAAGCTAAGTCAAGGAAGAACCTAAGTTTTGAGAGGCAAACGAAAAAAGAAAACTTGGAATACTTGGAATACTTGGAAGTCTTGGAACACTTTAGACAAAAAAGCAATAGAATCAATTTAGGTGAAACAATTCACACTTGAACTGAAACACTGAAGACATGGTGAACTTGGAGTACTTGGAGTTTTTGTATTAGAACTTTCGAAAAATATGCTTAAAACTGTTTGAAAATTTAAAGAAGCCACTCGATAAAATTGAATCTGAGAAAAATCCCTTAACAGTGAAAATATACTCGAAGTTCTTTGAAGAGCTGGAACAAAGAAACATCCAGATCCACTACACCATTCCGAAAAACTCTAGACAAAAGAAAGAACTTGGACAGCAAGTTGTGTTCGCATTTGGAGAAAGTCTTATCACTTCAATTTTTGTCAAACCAATGAACATCAGTTTCATTGAGAAACATGAACCTCAACAGAGTGTCATCATCGCATTCGCGCACCAAAAGCGTTTCGTTGCTTGTCTGCTCTTCTGTGTTACTCTCATGCGAAGAGGTGTGCCTCCCATGGGATATGCTGCTGATAAATCCTTTTGCATTCTAACAAAACAATGTTCCTTCTCAATGGCATTGTTAACTTCCACTCGTACACATAAATTGTCCTGGAGAACGTCAAGCAATGGTGATGTTTGCAATATGGGCGAACCGATTCACTTATTTTTCAGTACCCCACTGCACCTTATCAGAAATGCAAAGTGGAAATCGATCGACAGAAATTTATTTTCATATGCAAATATTTTGAAATTCAAAGCCGTGCGAATGTCTAAACGAGAGGACATAGAGGGTTTATTCGGTTGTGCCCTTTGCCATACCCTCCTGTGGGACCATCACCGTCTGAATTTTGTGATATGTCCCACTGGGAGTTGAGAGAATAATATTTCTGAACGACATTATGAAACAAAAAGGAATTTAATTCGAACAAGTGCAATGACGAGCCATAAATGTGACTTGCAAGTCCTTTGTAAGGTATGACGTTGTTACGATAGAAAAATGACTTACCATTCCAACTGCATGATGTTTGAAAAATGTGTCCTAGTGGTGTATTATATTCATATTCCTTTCGACGTATTTATTGAACCAGCAGTGGTCGTCTATCTTCAAGGACTTCGTGCTTTTCGATTGCATTAAGTGCAACCGCATCCCCAGTTCTAGAACAAGTTTCTCATACCACCGAAACGAACGACCATGAAATATTGCACCACGCACTTTCGGTTAAACCGAAACTGGAAAGTATCTTTTGTTTCTTGGGCTAATGCCATTCTTGGAACAGCTCCAGAAGATGAAAGTTTTAGTTCTTCTTCTGCTCTTGCTGCTCCTGCTGGTGCTGTTACAGCTGCTTGAGATAAACAAGCACTGCGCCGAACTTGAATTATTTAAGACGTGGTTTTCATTTAGTTACTTAAAAAAGGAAAACTTTTCCAAGGGTAAAGTTCATGCTAGGATTGGAGATTATCCTTTGGGTTAAGAAATTGGTTTGATTGCACACAGCTCGTCTGAGGATGCGATGTTGCAGTGTGGGGGGGGAGGGGTTGAATTTAAGGAGTCTTGTCGTGAAGTTTCGCAAGAAGTGTTTTAGTTTGACACAAGAGATTGTTATGGAGTACCATCCAAGTTGGAAAATTAAATTGCTTTGGTGCAATTTAAAGTTCAGCTAAGTGAGTTTGGTGAATGATCTACTTTGATGTGTGCTAACCCTATTCTTTACACCTAATTTGGCTGTAAATTTCAGCGTCTTCGGAAAACAGAAAAGAGATAAACAAAGAGTTGAGGGACGGTTTTCTGTGTTCTTTAGAAGATTAGTTTGAAGCGATATTTTTAGACGTATGTAAAGTTTGAAAAGAGGGGGAAAAAGCTGGGGTCAAGGTATTTTTAAAAGACTGTGAGCCAACTTTCACACAAATGTAAATATAAAGGTTTAAATGTAAATGTAGCAATAGGTTTTCAAATAATGCTTTCCTGCCCATATACGTTGCTGGCTGAGAACTGATTTTAAAAGTTATACCCAGGGTGCATAGAGTGAATATGTCTGCATTTCAAATGGTAGTTGGATAGTCTCAGAATGCCCGGCTGCCTTCAAGCCGATCACTTAGTTTTTTTAGCCAATTCACTTTTTTACAGTGAGATTTGCTTACAAAGGTCATTGAGGTCGTGTACCTCTCATCAGCTTTTGATGTCGTTGGCATATTTTCGATTGAACTATTCTCAAGCTCTGAACAAGTCACACAAAATGTACCATTATCACCTTACCACTGGTGGGGGATGCCCCTATTTTTTTTAGCTATGGTCCTGTTTTAAATGAAATATATCCTGAATATTCCTAACTTATCTAAAAAGCGACGTAGGATAATATGAAAGCTTATTCGAATCAGAAAGTGTATCAAAGCTGGTGCTAAGTTTTAGAGCATATCACTGGAATACGTGGTAGAGCGGTTTGGCATTAGTTTTTTGATAAATACTGTTTGTTCTTTGAGAACGGATAAGAAATCGTTTGAAAATTTTGTTATCAAAAATCAAAATGCCTGTCCTGACTTAATCGAAACCACAAATCAAAGACAACCGATTGAACCTAATTTTAAAGTTACCCGAATACAGAGGCCGAATCATCGCACACGTGATCGAGTAATACGTGACTGAATTATTCGAGTTTAGAACTACTCGCGTTATCGAGCACTTTAGTACCACAATTTGACATTTTGTTATCAGTATTTGAACAAATTGAACTCGATAAATAAAGCAATTTAAGGCTAATTTCGAATGAAAAATTTCACTCACTCACTGGATCACTGATGCGGTCATTCGGGCCCCAGTATGTCCACAGAAGTCATATCAAAGCACACCGATTTTGGGGCCAACCACCGTGCAGAACACACTGTATTTTGGCATAAATTCTAAAATTATTTTTCTACCACCGTCACACTCTGAAACCAGCCCCAACTGCCTGCCAATCCTACCTCCTTCCACCACTCCACCTACTCGTTCTCTTTCTTATTGTCCTTTCTAAGCTCATGGAATTATTTTTAGTGCAGCATATGCGGCACAACGAACCTGCTGACATTTGCTATTTTAAAATGTTTTTTTTTTTTTCTATTATTTATATTTCTGTTTTGGTTATTTTCAATTACATTCTCAATCCGACCGCTCTGAATAGGATTCGAAATTCGACTGACTTCCAAAAACAACATCAACCGCATATGACCTTTGTGTTGTTAGTTCTCATGTGTACTTCTGTGTTGTCAGCCTACTACCCCCATCGAAATTGTCAACGGCGGCTTCCTTTCTATCCATAGGATTACTCTGGCCTTAAGTATTTGAATAGGTTTTTCAGGACACAACAACAGCAACATAAAAATATCGAGATTAAAACCAACCGAAAAGGATCTCCGTCAGGTCTAACCCGCCTATTCGAAAAGAGAGTGAGGAAAAAACTCAACATTCAACGATAGTCAACATCGAACTCTAATTCCAAATTCTGAATCCTATGGAGTGGAGTATCCTTTATGTGGTATCGCGGTTTGGTTTGCGGTTGACTTCGTCTTTTGTTTTTGATGGCCCTGCCCTGATGCTTCACCAAAATAGAAGTCAATTTCTGGATGCAAGTGGTGAACGTTTTCTGTGTCGAATCTGATGAGTTTCTCTGCTCCGGATGTCTGTTATTTGGTCCTGAAATTTCCGTTCAAATTTCAATTTAGTTCAAATGGAGTTGAGGATAACCTCAGTGCATCAGTATCATCATCATCATCATCATCCTAGCGTAGTCCTGTCTAAATTTGCTGATGATTTTGACATGAACTGGTTTCGAGTTGAAATTGGCAAACATCTGGCATATGGTTGGCCAAAAGAAAGGATTCCCTTCCAGGCAGCAAATATAAATGCGAACCATTGAGGTCATGTGTTTCGAATGGGTTTGTGATTAAAAAGGAAACTAATCGATATTGCGGAAGGACATGGTTTAAACTATACTCTGAGAGCTCTATTTCTTTCCGGTTCATCATGGTAAATGACAGGACATTCTGAGTTTGTGTAAACAAACGCAGTTTGTTTGGAAATTCTGGTATAAAGTACAAAGACTCACAACAGTACCTTCAGAAAGAGAGAGAAAGAAATTGCGAATAACAACTTCACGCACCTGTTTTCCTCCTCCTCCTGATTTATGTTTGGCATGACTTAACTCAATGGATATACCGAAGGTGTATCCCATAATAACACACCCAACCCTTTTTAGCAGTTGTAAGGCGAATAACGACGTTGTAAGCATATGATGTTGAGGTTTACTACACAACACCACTCTCAACTTATTTGTTATTCCACACGAATCCCCGTAACAATAAAAATCGGTGTGTCTCAGGATGTACCTCTGCCGTATGCAAAAATATTTTCACTTGTCCGCATTTTGTATGCAGAGTGCGTCTGTTTTTTTTCTTCCTTTTTTTTTATTTATTTATTTTTCCTTCTAAGATCCTGTGAAAAAAGTGAAGCTGCATTATTCCAGATGTGACTCCCGTCTCGACTGGGCTCCTTCCCGAACAGTGTCCTTTTTTAAGAGTAATGCCAAGGATATGGAAACGAAATCATACGGAACAGTCTTTTCTTATTCTTATCCCTGGAAAAAATGTCATTTATTAAAAAAATGAAAGGAGCTCTCTAGTTTAAAAAAAAGAATAGAAGGAATACTGCACAGTGTACAGCATTACTTTCTCCCAGGATAGCGTACACTACATACAGAGATGTCGCATTCCTTCACGCGCGTTCTGCGACATTGTGAATCATGCGATAAGCAACACTATACCCAAGCACCGGCGTGCGATGTCGTATTTCTAACCGAATTTCAAGGAGCTATGTACAAATACTCGTATATTTCTATAAAAGAACAGCACATGGTATCCAATTCTCTGCAGAGTAAGAGCGACACTTTTATGCGATAACAATAGATACAAGCTTGAGTGTCAGAAGCGTATATGAAAGGAGTAGGAAGGACGTCCTTCAGTATATATCTAGTAGTTTGACTGAACAATCTGTTTTTTTTTTCTCACTCTTTTTTTTCGTGTTCGACTGTTCTTTTTGTGGAAAAGAAATTTCTTTTCTGTTCATCTGTTTTGGCACCGAGTGTGTAGCTGTTTGGCTTAATTTAAAGCAATTGAAAACGTGACTTTGCTGATTTGTGTATATTTATTGATGAGTTTCTTCATCTTCTATTTGGCTGTGCTAAATTCTACTCTTTTCTGCTAAAGTGAATCGATTTTCAAAATCATGCCCGGGAGAGATTCTTCACCTGGGCTCAATTGTATACAACGAGTATGACATTGGTCTCCTGATTTTTCGAGAATTCTAACTCATAATCATTTGCAAGATTACCAAGTCGTGGAATCAAATTAAAGCTTCTAAATTTCTCTTTCAATCATTTTAACGATATTTCTTTTATAAAATAACTAGCTGACCCGCCCGGCGTTGCTCGGGTCAAACTTATTCAAAGCGTTGTTCCCACAGAAAGCTAAAAAAAAAAAAAAAAAAATTCTCGTGTCACAGTGTAAATTAAAAAAACAATGTTAAGGGTAGATGGCCCTTATCACTTACGGGTATGAAAAATAGATAGTAGCCGATTCTCAGACTTACTGAATACGCATATAAAATTTGGTAAAAATCGCTAAAGCCGTTTCGGAGGAGTTCAAGTTCGAACACCGTGACACGAGAATTTTATATATATGATATAAATAGGGTGGCGCAACAGAGCGAGGAGCCCTAGCGCATTTCTCACAACCATGCCTTGTGAGGGAATGGAGGGGACCTACAATTTTCTGCCGATTCCGAACGGCTAATTGAGAAAGCGCTTTTCATGGCAATGAATTTACTAACGGAGGACTTGCCAATTCCTCGCGAAAGGCGATACCCGTGGAAAAACATTTTTGCCTCTGCTGGAATTCGAACCTCGAACCTCTGGATTAGCAGGTGGAGATGTTAACCATCACGCCACGGGTACCACATATTTCTTTTAGCATTTTAAAATTGTTTTATTTTGACTTATCAGCTGTACTCCAGGTCATTTGGAGGATAAAATTGATAAATTCTCATTCCGCCCTAGACAAGTTATCATTTGCTGTTGGAACCTTTAGTCGATTGGTTTTAATTTCGAACGACGTCCGTTTGCTTGGTTTGAATGAGTATCAGTATCAGTATCAGCATCAGTATCAGTATCAGTATCAGTCAATTAACTGTCAGTAGACTTCCGAGTTCTGATCAAAAAACATGCTCTTTTTTTAAGAATAGAAGTCACTTCAAGCGTTTGGAAAGCTTTCAATTG
This sequence comes from Melanostoma scalare, assembly GCA_949752695.1. Classification (NCBI taxonomy): domain Eukaryota; kingdom Metazoa; phylum Arthropoda; class Insecta; order Diptera; family Syrphidae; genus Melanostoma; species Melanostoma scalare. Next base: position 7,440,122 of record OX456986.1, on the reverse strand, counting down.
CCCTAACGAAAACGACTCTAATATCTGCGTCAGTGACAGTATCAGTACCTGCATTAACAATAGGTGCGAAAGCGCGTGAAACCGTTTAGCTCGCCTTCAATGAGACATATTTTCATGAATCTTATGTTGTTGGAAAGGTATTTTGAGGAAGCTGTGCACAATTTAACTTCTATGGTTATTCAAACCAATTTCAACAATTTATTCCTCAGAAAAAGTCGACAGCTATCACAACAAAAGACCTTTGGAATTTTGTTTGGCTGAAAATCTTTGTTTTTGTGTTTTGTTCTCTGAAACAATCAAATGCACTACTTTCGTGTTATACCTTTCATCTCTTCTGGTGTGTGGAAAAACAACAAGCAAGATTCATCTTCGCAAGACATGGGGTTTTTCACCGAAAAGTGTCCTTTGGATCTATACGGCTATGATAAGACCAATCGTTTCCTTTGAAGAACTCGGAAGCAGCATATCTTTTGACTGACGTCTAATGGCTTTATGGGCGGCCGTGGTGCAGTGGTAGAGTGTTTAGTAGATAGGCCGGACGCGTAGGTTCGAATCCCGCTCTGGGCATCTACTTTTCTTTCAGCCTCCCAGTTTCATATGGACGCCGCCCTTGAGGTTATATATGTGGAATTACTAACAACTTATTTCCAACTACTGCAACACAAAAAAAAGGGAAAGGCTGCTACTCCGGTAGTACAATGGACCGGATATTAAGTCTGAGTTCTCCAGATTAGCATATAAGCCTCCTCTTTTACAAAAAAAAAAAAAAAAAAAAAAAAAAAAAAAAAAAAAAAAAAAAAAAAAAAAAAAAAAAAAAAAAATGGCTTTATGCCGTCTGAGACGATGATCCCAAGGCTCAAATTGCGTCAAAAATACTCAGTCAACTTTCCTTCGGTTCAGAACTGGTTCGCTTCAGAATCTGGAAAGAACTGTTATCGAATCTTCACAGATGGTTCCAAAACCGACGAGGAGTCTGGCGCTGGTGCTTTTGTGGAGAACGACGACATACGACTGCACGGCTCTTTAGGATCATACGCATCCGTTTTCCAAGCGGAGGCGTATAATTTTCTATAATGGCTTTAAGCCACGTTATGAACAATGGCTGGGGGAGAAGTATATGTGTTTGCAGCGACAGCCAAGCTGTGCTTAAGGCCCTTCTATAACAACTTTGAAAGTGGTCCAGGAATGCAAGAGCTCTCTGAATGCGATCGGAAGACAAAATTCCTTGAGTCTCATTTGGGTTCCGGGCCATCACGGCATAGCTGGAAATGAGATCGCCGAAGAACTTGCTATGCAAGGATCTCCGACAGCTTTCTCAGGTGGGTCCGCTCTGCCAACGCCTTCAGTGAGGTCTTCAATCAACGATTGGATCTGTGAAGATCACAAAGCTGCAACATTTTTGCTATCTCATAGCAGAAAAGACTGTAGAAAGCTTATTGGCGTTGCCAGCGGGCACTTCTCTTTTGCCAAGCATTTGAACATGTAAGGCTTAAGTGATACCACGCTCTGTAAATCTTGTTGAGAAGTTGAGTACACCGCAGAGCTCTTCCTCTATGAATGTCCTGCTTTTTCTCGCATGAGGTCACAGACACTCCTCCCAAACAAGTTGAGAGCTGATAAGTTAGGCTCCTTATCATGGCAGTGTCTTTTGGCTTTTCTACGAACATCTGAAAAGCTTTAACTAAAAGAAGGGTGCTATCCGGTAGTACAAAGAACCGGTATTTAGGTCTGAGAGCTCCAGCTGGTATTTTAAAAATCTTTGCTTTTGCTTTTTAATTACCTTGATATCGCCTTTTCGTCACTCTTACATTGTGATCTTAAGAGGAGTCTTATGTTTCTTCATCATGTTACTTTAAGACAAGATCTCTCAAAGACGCTGATCCATTTTTCCATAATAAGGACAATCAGCAGTAAAATACATATGTCTGGAAAACTTCCTGACAGCTTCCAGCAGATCAAATTCTTAAAACAGTGGATAAGCTTGGACAAATAAATACAAGTCAAGCATTTACGTTTTAAGACACTAACACTCTATTAAAATAATTCTTTCCACCTTCAAAATTGAAGCAGTAGAAGTAACTATTCAACCTGAAATTGGTTGCATAAGAATCGCACCCTATAACAGAGAATCTCCTTAATTCGAATACAAAGCTTTTCCTTCATGTTAGACCCTTAAAAGAAGTTCCTCGTGCTTGGTTTCCTTTCGAGTACCCATACGTGTCTAAAACCACAAATCCCAAAAGGGTTGCCTAGAAAATCGAATAAATAATTTCCCTCCCTAACAATTGTTATTAGGTGGTGACAATACAAAGAATTTTGAATCAACAGCTTCACCCACCGCAAAAGCAAATTACTGCCTCATTTCAACCATCCTGTTCCATTTTGAACAAAGAAAATATTTCGTTACCCCTAATAAATGTTTGTCCCGACAATAACTCATTTCCCATAACCATAATCATGTAATCATCTTAAAAAATTGTTCCAACAATCCTTCATGAATTATTCAAAAGCTTCAAACATAGTCCTCCACATTGCACGAATACCGTCCTCCATGGTTATCCGCGTGATTCAGATTTTTCATCATCTTCATCTGCAATGCATAATATTTTTTTTTTAACAGAGCTCCCCCTCCAAAAAAAATCCTTTTTATTTTGACACTTAATCTATAATAATGTCTTCAAGTCGTGGCGCCCTTTCATAGCAGCAACAGCATCAACATCAGCATAGATACTCAGCTCATGTCCCCATTATCCTTCGACCGATAAACATGAATTTTCATTTTCATCCTTTAAAGGCATATTTTCGACGAGAGTCAATGCTGCGATTAGTATTACGATTATGTGTGTTTAACGATAGAAAAGGGACCTCTAATCTGCCGCTTGCGAACGTATGGACGGCAAGGATTACGGAATCATTATGCTCGGCACATATTATGGAGGCGTTTACACACATATTGGAAGTTATGATTATGAGGGGGAGTAGGAAATGTGCTCGATTTTGTAAATGAATTTTTGAATTATCCTTCGACTTCTTCGCTGTTTGCTTTCTTCTTTTTTTTGTGCTTCTCAATGTACACTGATGAAGTAAAGAGAAAAAACAACAACTAAGTGGAAAAAAAGATTGAAAAACTTTTCCAATAAATTTTTCGAGAATGTCCTGTGTGAAAATCTTGGCTTCTTGGCTGGGAGAGTCCTTGTTTACAGCTTGTCGAAATTGTACAGTTTTTTTTATGAAGAAAACTCTCCCAGTAGGTGTGTTTTGCTCTGACTGATAAATTACACTTAATTAATTTTCCAGGACGAGGAGGAAAGGAAAAAATAACCAAACGACAGGAAACTTGGTCTTCGAATATTTTTGTCTGCTGCAGTTGCTTTTGCGTTTGTAACGTCGTCGCGTAGCGTCGTGTGGTTTGGTTTGGCCGATTATTATCTTTCAAGCAATTTTGCAGTCTCGCAGGATATTTTTTCTTCGTCCCCTTGTTGCAAATTCCCTGCAACCAGTTGGGTGTAGTTATTGGAGCTTTATGTATGCAATGTGGGCATAAATCAGTTGGCTATGTTGTTTGGTTCTGCAATTTTTTTCGCATTATCCATTTCCCAATGAATACTGTGGAGAGTCCGCATTTGTATCCTTCGAGATACTGTGTGGTAATTTATCGACTCCGTATTTGATTATTGTTTTGTGTCTGCATTTTCTGTTGCACAAGAACGAGGAGGGCAATGGAAGTTACTGACTGTGCTGCAATCTTGATGGGAGATCATACTCTTGTGAAATTCCTAAGGATATTACCATAATAAAATCTGCTTAACATTTTCCACTTAACCAACTTTTATCTCTGTCATCGCCAAACCTCACACAAATAACCAATTGTGTGCAATCAGAAAACAAAGTAACCGTACAGCATCATCGCCTTGGAAAAGGAAGATTTTTTATTTTGGCTCCACCAGAACACAGTGAGAGAGCGGTAAAAACAAAAAAAAAAATCATCCTACCGACGACGCCTTTTCAAATCCAATGTCATTCACAAAAACAAAGAAAAAAAAAGAAGAAATAAAGAAGGATCTATGAGAGAGCTAAAAAAAAGTATCTAAAGGATATTGTCGCATTACCAGGCAATAAAAACGAATTCACAAATCCTCGATTTACATTTTAAAGGATATGCGGTGTGGCTATATATGTGGTTGGGAAGGGGATGCACAGCGTATAACGATGGCAATCTCATTGGAAAATCTGTTGTCGTTGGCAGACGTTACAGTTCTTTTCGGCGGCTGCCGATAATGTGAATGGGGCGCGCAGGAGATGGGTGGTTCTCTTTTATGAGAAACAAAGGCACGATTGAAATGACTCCCGCGGTATTGTGTTTGGTGGTTGGAAAGGGGTGACAGTATCCGTTATTCTAGTTTTTTTTTTTTCGTTTTGACGTCAACTGAGATTTTCTTTTGAAACTTAAATCCCCGTTTGTCGCGTTTTTCGGATTCTCGCGCACATTTGCGGTGGCGACGCGTTGGTGACACTGGAAAAAGTTTAAGCATTCATTCTTTCTTCTGCCAAAGGATCTAGAATCTGGTTCTATTTGGGCGCAAGCGAAGGGAAAATTTATTCAATACTTCGACGCTGCTCTATTGTGAATCAGTTGGGGGATTAAACGTGAGGTATTGAAAAATTTGCAAGTGCAGTTAAGCAATAAAAGAGATTTTAAAACTGTTAGACTTCTTCGAAGTCATGAAACATTTCGCAGTCAATGGCCGTTTTACTGGCCATTTACGATGGAACTTATGGCTGATGACATAGTATTTTCTCGACTTGTGTTCATTGTGAATCCCATAATGGCTTACTATTAATGAGAAATCCTTTCTGCAGCAGATTTAATCTGTTCTGAGACATCGCAAATGATTTCACAATTTATTGGCTTTCAACAAAATTGCTGTAAATGTGCTTGCAGGGATTCCACCCACATCGAATCTACTTTCACCTTTAACTTGTAAATCACCTGTAACATGACTACTTTGTTTTTATAATCTATCCGAAAACTTAAAGCATACAATATCATGCAGTTCAAATATAACTATACCACGTTGCGTCACTAAACAAAGTCTAGTAATCGAGTAAATGTAGTAAGCCCCACATGTGTCGAGAAATTTATACAATCTTCTGTGATACAAAAATGCCTTCCAAACTGAAGGGACGACTCTTCACCGCTGTGGTGTCCCAGCATTCACATGCAACTCGCAATGTTGGACTATTTCGTATTACAAAAAATGTTAATCGTAATGGAACTAAGTACTAAGATCTGTGGAAGACTTCACGTCGAAAGTAAAACCTTGGATAAAATAGAGCACGACCTGCTCAGTTGGGATTTGTAGGAAACCATTTTTTTACAACTGCAGTTTTCATGTATTGTTTTTATTCTAACATTCATACTTCCAAGTTCAAAATTCAAATTCAAATTCAGTTTCCAAACTCAAATCAGTTCAGTTGGTTTGAGGATTCCGTTGAAGCAATATACACTGCTTGTAGAAGGATGAAGGTAAGGTAGTGTGTGAGGTGTGGAACGTGTTGGTTCGGTCATTGGATGAGAGAGAGGAATGAACATCGTCGAGTATTGAACAAATCGATAAATTACGGCCCTTACAAATAAATCTAAATAAAACTACAAATAAATATGAGAAAAAAAGTAAAAGTAAAGAAAAAAAAAAATAGTAAAAGAGCAGCAGCATCTGGATTTGCTCTTGGACCCCAAAAATCGATGCATCATGGCATGGCGGTCATACCAATCGGGCCACGTAAGCTTGCAAAGTCAATGTGACTAAAATCGCTTCATGTAATATGGGATATGAGAGCATGCAAGATAGATACTTTTCGAAATTCGAAACGCCTTATCATTTAACATAATTAGTAAGTTACGCGTCTTTTTCTATTGAAGGATATTTAAATCCAAAAGAACAAAATAACGTCACGCCTATTTTTCTAAAATTCTAAAGAAAATTTTGAAATGAAAAACTGAATTTTCTGAATAAAATTGGCAAAAATATGCCGAAATAGGAAGTGCGAATAGCCACCATCTTACATTTTGCGAATGTATTGGAGAGGGATTTTTCGTAGCCCAACAAGCTGACCCGACGCTATACAAGGCAGTGCACGACCTATCTTCCGTCTTTTCTTTCGTCAGACACATCGGTGCGGGTATCTCGTCGCTGTCTTCTTGAAAAATAATAAAAATTAAACGTGGTAAGCTAAAATATAAAATCAAAAGAGTGTGGTGCAAAAAGACAAAAAACAAGGGAAGGAAAACTTCAAGGGAAGTGTATTTGAGAAAAGAAAAAAAATAAGCTAGGTATAAAATAAACAATCGCATTTGTGAGAAACCCTTCCCTCCCATTTGAAAAAAATAAAAACCAAAAGTGAAAAAAAAGGAAAGTGGTAGGTACGTCATGACAGGAACGAGATTCGGAAGTTTTACCAAAAGGTAAAAAGATCCTGCCAGGGTGGCAAACCCCGAACTCAAGCCTGTAAAGACCAGCAGGGAAACATAGTTATAGAGTCACAGTTGCTACTGAGGATCTGGAAAGATCATTTCTGCAGACTGCTTAACGGCGATGAAGACACAAATTCCGCTGTCAGGCAGATTGCCCCATTCAGCTTGGACGATGATCAAGAATGCCGTCCTCCCGACCTAGAAGAGGTTAAGCTTGCCATATGCAAACTTAAATCAAATAAGACTGCAGGTGCAGATGGCCTTGATGCCGAACTTTTCAAGGCAGCTGGAGATCAGTTGGAAAGGAGCATGCACCAGCTGATCTGCATGATATGGTCGGAATAAAGCATGCCCGATGAATGGAACCTCAGTATCGTATGCCCGATCCTAAAGAAGGGAGACCCTCACAATTGCGCCAATTACAGAGGGATAAGCCTCCTTAACGTCGCTTATAAGATCTTGTCTGCTGTAATATGTGAACGTCTGAAACCCCACGTCAACAACTTGATAGGTCCTTATCAATGTGGTTTTAGACCAGAGAAGTCCACAATAGACCAAATTTTCACATTACGGCAGATCTTGGAAAAAACCCGAGAACATAATATCGATATTCACCACCTCTTAATCGATTTCAAGGCCGCGTATGACAGTATTTACAGAGACGAGCTGTACAGAGCCATGTCTAGTTTCGGCATCCCTGCAAAGCTCGTACGACTATGCAGGATGACTTTGGAGAATTCACGCTGCTCCGTCAAGGTCGGAAAAGAACTTTGCGAGTATTGAAACAGAAGCGGCAAAAATGGGTTTGATGGTTAATGAGGGCAAAACGAAGTATATGCTGTCATCAAACAAGGACACAGAACATCGACGAATTGGACAAAACGTCACAATAGACAGACATAACTTCGAGGTAGTACAGGACTTCGTATACCTAGGATACGCTGTAGACACGGAAAACAACATCAGTGCGGAGATCAAACGGAGAATAACTCTTGCCAACCGTTGCTTCTTTGGGTTAAGAAGGCAATTGAGAAACAAAACCCTCTCTAGAAAAACTAAGGTGACCTTGTATAAGACCTTAATCATCCCAGTCCTGCTGTACGGCGCGGAAGCATGGACCTTATCGAAAGCGGATGAGGAAACTCTTGGTCGTTTCGAAAGAAAAATTCTCTGAATGATCTTTGGTCCCGTATGCGAAGACAATGTGTGGAGAAGAAGATACAACAACGAGCTGTATGAGCTGTACCGCGACATGGGCATAGCCAGAAGAGTACGCATCGCGAGGCTACGATGGTTGGGTCATGTAGAGCGGATGGACCCAAACGCTCCGGCTCGTCGGGTGTTCGAAAGCACATTGCAGGGAAATCGCGGAAGGGGAAGACCTCGTCTTAGGTGGCGCAATCAAGTGGATGAAGACCTCAACCGACTTGGAGGGCGAAACTGGAGAGAGCTCGCCCGAGATCGAAATCGTTATAGAAGGATGTTGGTTGAGGCCCAGGTTCACCCCGAACTGTAATGCCCACCTAAGTAAGTAAGTAAGGTAGGTACGTCAGGAAAGATACCTGGCGTATGGGCCACAGCAAAAACATAAGAAGAACGCTCAAGGGTAAGTTCGGCTCTGTTCCGAAAAAAAACAGATATTTTATAAAAGCTATGTATAGAAGTTAAAATTTAGCATATGTATTTTAAGTACGCAGGCGCAAATAACGCATCCAGAAGCACATTCGTACTAACCATCGTAGGCATACATTCAATATTCACGTGCCACTAAACCAGAAGTAGCAAAAGCACACATAAAAAAACCTACAAGAAACAACCTGTAACACATAACCCACGCCAAGAAAAAAATCAAGAAGCAGAACACACCGAGCACGTTTGATCAACGTAGACTCAGCAGCCCACCAGACAGAAGCCCCACCAGAAAAACACATCGCCAGCCGTACAACAACAACACCTCTGCCAAAGCCAAAGCCCCAACAGCAAAAACACCTATCCAAAGAAAAAAAAGCTCACGGACCAGCATCAGCATACGCAAGAAATCAAGAAATCATCTTATCAAAAGATTTGATCAGCACATTTCATCCCAATCACAGCAGCATCCATTCACCCGTAATCCCATCTTTCTCACAGTCAACAGTATTCCACACACACCAACCATGTCCAACCTGCATGCCCATAGCGGCTACAAATTAAAAAAAACTTTAGATAGAAGAAAAAAAAAAGCTAAATATGTATTCGATTCGTTAAATTATAGTCATTCAATCATACGTACGGTTGTTCAAATTGTTTTTCCTTTTTTCCCTCCTCAACCAGCTAAACGCGATAAAAGCGTTATCGTAAATAAGCATATATGATCAACACCAGTTCCTCGATGCTGTGCACAGATTGTCATGTTCAAAGAAGAGATCCAAACAAACCGATTGGAAATTCAGTAACATGCAATGTTCAGATACGATCACTCCTGGTAAAGACACATACAACGATATCAGCATTTGTCTGCTCTCTGACAGAACCGGAAGGCTTACCGACCCTTTTTTCGTTTAGTCGAAACAAATTCAGAGACTTTGAAAAACAATTCAACACAATTTGTCAATATTTTCAACCAATGATGATGTTCTTGGTCTTACTTACTTAGGTGGGCATTACAGTTCGGGGTGAACCTGAGCCTTAACCAACATCTTACACCACCGATTTCGATTTCTGCTACAGCTCAAAGCTCATACAGCCCGCTGTTGTGTCTTCTTCTCCACACATTGTATTCGCATACGGGAGCAAAGATCATGCCGAGTATTTTTCCTTCGGAACGACCAAGAATTTTCCCATCCTTTGCACCTATTACATTATAGGTGCCCCTCATTACGCCTCGCACCTCAACCTCATATACCTTATCAATAACTCACTACCATCCACGCCGAAAGCTCGAATTGCAAAAATCGCCTTAACAAAAGTCATTGCTTGTGTCTCCTCAACCTCTGCAGACGTAGCAATTGCCAATCCTGTCCTCGAAATCAATTGATTCCCATGTCATCCCAAGTGCACTTATACTCCTCCATCAACAGTTTCTCCAGCAATCTAGCCTATTATGACTAAACCGATCAAACCTACGAATAGAATTCAAGGTACACAAGCCTTGAATCCTGGAAAGAGTCAAAATTACTAGTCACTTATGCTTCTAGAGCAAATCACCCAATGATTGGAAAAGCAGCAGTGATATTGGCAATCACAGTTGCAACAAATGCCGAATTACCTTTACCATAAATTCGAGCCCTAAATTCGAAGTGAAGTTCTTCTGGGAAACAGCGATGATATATTGATCAGGAGTTCTGACTTCGACTTCGATTCGTCTTTGACAAGTACCTACTCGATAGGCCAGATGTCTTGAATTTGGAATCGTTTTTTTTTTTTAACAAAACAAAGAAAGCAAAATGGCTGAGTTATGAATTTTTTTTAAGCACCATTTTGAATCATTTCACTCCAGACTTACAGTTCCTTGTAAACCTATGGACAAATGATAGATCCTACCTGCCTGTTCTCTTCTATCAAATCTTCGTTACATGAAACGAGAGTAAAATGCATGGACGGCTGTATAAAAAAGTTTACAACGGGCTGGGTAGAAGTGCCTAATTCATAATAGGTACCTACTCTACCCAACGCAACGTTCTGAAAATAACTAAAACATTAATGTCAGTTAACTCACCCCGAATTGATTGATGAACTGTTGAGTTGTCTACGTGATGGCTTATCATTTTTTTAATCGAAGGTATTCCAACAGGCAATTTCAATTTTACACAAAATTGGCAAGCACATTTCATAGGAGACGGAAATTTAACTCACAAAAAACCACACAAGCTAAACACACTTCTTATAACTCAATACTCAACTAATAAATAGAAGGGAACCTTTTTTCAATTGCAGAAGGCACACTTTTCTTCTTCTCTTTTTAATTGCAGGGGCGCACTTTCCTTCTTTCACACTTTACACTTTTTTTATTTCTGGCCGAAGCCCACATTTTGCAAGATTTTCACACACGACGGACGATAGGAGCCGAGCCGATACCGAACGCGACGACGATGTCGACGGCGACGGAAACAACACCGAAAACGGAACACAAGAGAAAAAAGCACAATGGATACCTAGAACCGGACAGACTAACTTATTTACAAGATTTTTTTTTTACAAAGGGTCGCGTACCTTTACATGAATTATTTGATTGCAAATCGAAAAAGAAACAAGTAACACACACACATTTCATTCTTTTTTACAACGGAACTGCATATGATGAGCTGCAGACATGGGAAACAGACAACGAACGAGAAGAAAAAAAAAAAAGCAACACCGGTAAGAAATGCGGAGCACACAGGTCAGGAGCATACTGGTACATACTTTCGTGTATGTAGAAATTGCGAATTGACTTTTTTGGAAACGATTTTCATTACAACACATTTGATTATAAACGAAATGAAATACTTTTGATCGATAGCACTTGTTGAATAGCAAGAAATTCACTTAGGCAAATGAAAAAACACATTTCTTTCTTCACTAAGGCAATTAGACTCAAATGGCGGACACGGAACCAATAGGCAAAACTAAATTGGTAAACTAAACTATTTTATCGCACAAGAATTGATAAAATTTGTATTAATATATCAAAACTATTATGTAAACACTGATATTTCATTAGATTTAGAGAAAAGCAAAGCGAGATGAACCGGCACGGCGACGATAAGTAATGCAATGAAATTTTCACGAGCTGCAGATGTTCACGACGTTCTTCAACTTAAACAACAACCGTTAGGAGAGATGACAGGGTTCCACAAAAAACGGAAGACGATTGGGTGATGAACGCATTTAGTGCGTTTCAATTAAGTGCTCTTCAGAGTTTAGATGGGCAGTTGAATTCGATTCGGTTGGCCTATCAATATTTTAAGGGGTGATCACAATTAGTTTTCGCTCAATTAAAAGAGTGAAGGTATGTAATTATTTATTAATGAGATGAATTAAATGTGATTTTTTTTTTTTGTATTTTATATTTGAGTAGACTTGATTTGATTATTTCGGATTCTTGATTAGCCTGCTTAATCGAATGTGGGATACATTTTTTTTGGAAATGTTGTGATGTGAGAAACTATTGAGTGTTTTCAAAGATTTGTTTGTCATTATGGCCAATATACAAATACAATGTTTTGTTTGACATTTCAGTCATTTCATCCATGCGAAAATATAGAAATTTTATGAATGTGACTTCAGCTTTAGTTTTAAGCTATGACAGTTTTTTTGACAGTTCGTCATGCAATCGGTTATGAATTTGTAGGCTTTGACAAAATTTGCAATCAATTTTTAATTGTCAAATTTAATATGTAGATATTTACCAAAATTTGTTGGACTATTATAAAGACAACCCACCTTTATATAAAACAATCTTTCGACAATTATACCGATAATCGACGATAGACAATTGAACAATAGTCGTCTAAAAAGTTATGAAATCTGTGTCCACCTTTTGAAAAACTATGCCTTCAATGTGTAAACCAGAGATAAGAAATAATTAGATGGCAAACCTTTACTTCTCTTGCCCCGCAACAACCATTTGTTTACATTGTTGTTTTTGTAATCGCATCCTCTGTCTGTGAATACGTGGAAGCTGTAGTCAAAGTGGTAGTAGTGAGATTTGCTGTACTCAAAGTGGTAGTAGTGAGATTTTGTGTAAAAGTGGAAGCTGTACTCAAAGTAGTAGAGGTGATTTTCGGTAAATCAGCTTGTAGGCAGTTTCAATGTGTGTGTGAAGTTTGCCATCTAATTAATTTCTTATCTCTGGTGTAAACCGAGTCTTAAGCTTACACAAACATCAAAAGCACGAAAACCGTGAAGAATTTGACATTCGACAATCGGCTGATTGAATTACACAGCATTTACACACGAAATTTAAATAGAAGTTTGTGAAACGTCTCGTGTGAACTTATATTTATGTTCAAAACCTAAAAAAGAAGGAAACTTGGTGTGCATCAGTTTAGAGTTTGCAATGAGGAGGTTCATGTATTTATCAATTAATAGAAACCATGTTTACAATTTTCAACGACGTTGTCTCAATTTATTAGCCTTAACGCAAATATTTTTGGATTGTCTTTGGAAAAGTAATTTTCTTTACTACCCTTCTATTGGCTTCGGAAAGAACAAGTTTTTTATTCCTATGACAAAAATACCTTTTAATTACGAAAAACGAAACAGATAAAGCGCGACCTGCAAATGCGATTTGTGGAATGTATTTTAGTTTGTATGAACCGCATGATGCGTTGGTGTGTGCTACTCCTTAATATATGTTTCATTTTGACAGCGATCGGATTAATTTCGCAGGCCGCTTTGAGAAAGAAACTTTCTTAATGCTTCTCAAACCATTTCATTGGCATCAAATGACAGTTCCTCTCCTCGAAAGAAGAGAAATTTGATTCTGGATTTGAAGAAGGAAGCGAATCCAGAAGCACTCACACACTGAAACTGCCCACTGAAAATAGCGCTTGACGTTTCACACCGATACACAAAACAAGCAACGAAACTTCAAAACAAATAGAAGTGTTACTTTGGATCCCGGATCGGAGAGATTTTCCGGATACCAATGGAAATCGACATTAATTTTTCTGCAAGTTTTCTACAAAATTTACAAAGATTGACAAACTACCAACTTCCAACATTTGTTGAAAATTTTTTGGAAGAATTTTGACTTTGTGTAAATGGTAGTATCAAATGTATTTGTCACCTTGACAAAATACTCTTGGTATAACTAAATTGTCAACTGGGCAAAAAAAATATTAAGCCCTGCACTAACGGCCTGCTTTTGAGATTCGATCGCTGTAAAATTGAAACGCTTGTAACCTTATGATGCGGCACACACACAATACGTTCCAAAGGTCGCAAACGCAGGCCGTGCTGGTCTGTGCATGGCTTTTAAGCCTTCCACAAATTAGCAAGACCTGCGATTGCTATTCAATAACTGTTCAAATGACACATTTTCAACCTTTATAGTGGCACACGCACCTTAACGACCTGCTGTACATAAAAAAGTAATGCGATCCACAGATCGCAAATCCAAGAAGCGCTGGTTTGCGCCGGACTTCACTTTTTTATCTTCAAATTTACCAATTTCTTCCTTATTTTCACGTCTTTCAATTTTTACCGTGAAAACTTTAAGGGTAATTTTTATGAGTGTTGTCAAATATTTTTACTTACATAAGGGCACTGTCGCACCTGGAGGGTTGACTAATTCGTGAATTTTTGGTAGGAAAAGTATGAAATGGATTTGAACGAAATTTAGTACACATATTAATACATGTTTGAACAATATTTTGCAATTTTTCCCACATCAAAACATTCATTACAACTGAACTTACATGTAAATAAGTAAGTGCATATAAAAAAATTTTTTTCTGCAGTGACCGCGATTCCGCCATCCAAAATATTTCTGAGGTGAATTGAATGTGATTTTTTTTTGTTGTGTTTTCTGTTTGAGTTGATTTGTTTGATTGTTTTGGATTTTTGATTAGCCTGCTTAATCGAATGTTGAATAATTTTTTTTGGTAATGTAGTGAGGTGAGAAAATATTGAGTGTTTTCAAAGATTTGTCTGTCATTATAACTAATTATTATCGACAGTGTTTTGTTTGACATTTCAGTCATTTCATATGCATGCGAAAATATAGGAAATTTATGAAAGTGACTTCAGCTTAAGTTTCAAGCTAGGGCAGTTTTTTTTGACAATTCGTCATGCATTTCGCACTCGGGTATGAATTTGTGGGTTTTTACAAAATCTGTAATGTATTGTTATTGGTCAAATATAATATATTTATTTTTTAACTTCACGACTCAACACTCAAGTCTATTGCCGTAATACAGACGGTTAATTGTTTTGGAATAAATAACTCGTCTTTGGGTTTGTGATAGTGGATATAATACATTTTTTGACTTTATGGTTAGGATCCGTGATCGTTATTCGTACAACGATAATTCTTGACAAAATGCTCGGATCTGGGATCGTTGATACAACAACTACAACTCTTCTTGATTTACAAGTTCTGATGTGGGATCGTAATACCGGCGATACCGATATTTGATTCTGTGGCTTGATTCTAGAATCTTTATTCGTACAGAGACTAGACATGAATTCACGGTTCCGGTCAAAGATCGAAATACAACTATTCTTTACTTGACGGCTCGGTTGTCCGATCGCAAAATCAAAGAAAACATATTTGACTCTGCGATTTGGGTATACGATCGAAATATAAGCGATTGACTTCAAGGCTTGAATCCTAATTCAGCCCAAAGTGGTTCTGGCCTAATAAAGGGTCGTAATTGGTACTGTAACTATTTTTACTACACTGTTCAGGACTGGACTGCGATTTGAACATACGTTTCTGGACTTTACGGCACTGTTCTGGTATCGTAATACGGACATTAACTATTCTTACTCAAACGGGACGGGCTTATGAGTTTAACTCAAGAAGTAATGGTGCTTTATTTGTGGGCTGGGGCTTGGAATCGCAATTAAAAGAGTGACAATTATTGAATTCATTGCTAGCTCATGATGGTATTTCGGGCGATAATGTCTTCTTTTTTTCATTTACACGTATTTGGTCTGGAAATCGATATTTTGCGTTGTTGGCTTTTCGAGACTACGAATTTGATTAAATTTAGTGCTGGTTGTGGCTTCAAAGATTTGGTTCCTCATGCTATAGTAATCCACGGCCTAAAATAGTGATAACAATTTCCAAATTCAAAAATGTAATTTTCCAAAACAGTGTGATGAACCATTTACTTGAAATTGTAGGACGTTAAGTTTGTCTAAATTTTAAATTCTAGCTTTTTTGCCGGCTTTTGATATCTCAGATCACAACAAAGTAAAATTTCTTGCAATGCATTCATGCCTATCTCTCCCTGATTTCCCTTTTATCAGTAGCTAAGGTTAAAGCCAACAATAAACCAACATTTTTCGCCAACTCCGATCACTCATCCCTTTAAAGGTTTCGCCATATGTCTAGACCTTGCTAGGTACGTTCGAATACACTAACATTTGTTGTTGTTCCAATAACCATTAGAAGCTATCTACATCATTCAACATCAAAATCCATTTTTCTTACATTTCCTGTTCATACGTTTACCTACCTTAGTCCAAAAAAAAAAAAAACAAAAATCGAAGAACACTGAAAATCAAAACAGCATCTCTACCCAACCACAACGGTGTCTTTGACGCTGACAAATGGTAGATTTTCCAAATTCAAGGACTCACTTTCATTTTACTACTTCCTATAGCTTGTGTTGTTGTATAGTCGTCTGCATTATTTTCTATGGTCTTGAATTGATTGAATTCAACTTTGGCCATAAGACTGTGAGTTCAGCAGCCGTAGCTAACATGCGACATGATGCTGCAGTTAAGCTTCCTTAAACACACGCATGCACTCTTCTCAAAAGAAAATCCATAGCTCTGCATTGCCAATGACATATCCTCTGACACAACAAAAGGATTCGGCTCGAATAGAGACATGGAAACATAGAAACAGAGAGATAGAGAACGACACCCAACCAACTGCCATAATGGTTGTATATTCAATTCAAAAACAATTTCCTCTGAGATTTCGATTCAGTGAAGTAAGCAGGATGAATCCTTTCAGCCTTTCAACTTGGAAGTCAGTAAAGAAACAGAATTTTTCTGTCCTTCAAAAGAGCATCATGAATTACTCATCCTTCTCACTTTCATTGCACACGATGCATTTTTTATTGATTCTAAAGCTGGGTGCTGGATGGGTTCTTGCAAAGGATCAAATGTGTAAAATTACTATGTTCAATTCATGAGACATCGTTGTAACAAAGTGTGTGTGTGTGTGTGTGGACGTATTTTTAAAGTTCGTCCGGAAGCAGAAGACAGGCAGGAGCTGCCAAAATTAATATTAACGAACCAAACTCGGTTGGTGGTTGCATACTAATTAGTCACAAAGTTCTTGACTTCCTTGGAGTCTCTTCCTTGGTGTCCTTCGTTGACCTATAAAAATAGATGGTGAATTCCACTAATTAGTATCGTAGTCTCGTGTTCTCCGCCCTCACAATGGCGGGCCAGGTACACAAAACACAACGAAAGCACGTTTTCGCCAACATCTTTATTTTTATTTATTTTTTTTCTGTTTTCGTGTTCTGGTGGATGTCCTGTTCGTCCGTCCATCTTTGCTCCCTAATTGCTCACGTAAGGAGAGCCTTTGTAATAATTTCCATCTTCTCGTTCGTACACAGGGCTGGAGGGAAATTAATAATTTTTTTCGTGCAGCTTCCTTGAATCTTAGGAAGATGTCTTGCGGAGTGTCCGCCCCGGCTGACCGAAACCATATTCCTACCTACAGATAGGTATATAAGAGCACGCCACGATGCCTTCATTTTGACTTAGTGCCTTATTTTTTTGTTCACTAGGCCTTATGTCATTTTCTTGAGCCTCTAATTGCTCTTTCCGTTTTGCCGTCTATTTTTTTCTTTCCTTGCATAGGTACATACTCGTATTTGGGCATCGTCTGGGGGGCAAAAATGAAACGCTTTGTCAGGCAATTCTGACCTGAATACAAATTTTCAATTAATCATTCTTGAAGATTGCTCTCCTGTTGGAGGCGCAAAGGTAAATTAGTTTTGTATGCACAACTGGAAAGTAGGGAAGCCTGCTGCACAAGGCAACATGTATTTTTTTATTTTATTATTCTTCAATTTCTCCTCTGCCTCCTCCATATCGTTGAAGAATGATCATAAAGTTCAGAAATAGTGGAGAAAAAATTCCTTTAAATGTCCTACATCTAGCGTGCACTAAAAAAAAGGACAGAACTTTAGGGTTTTCAAATTGAAATCTTTAAGGAGTTTTGCTTTTTTATATTTTTGTTTTTTTTTGTATTTTTTGCTTTGCGTCTGGTCTAAGGGGATGGGTCCGAGCTGATAAAAGATTTATGAAAGAATAAAAAATAAATGGAAGGGATAATAACTTGAGTTGGGATTTTTAAAAGGGCGCGCCTGCAGGGGCTTTCGGGATGCAGGGATTACGCAAACATAATTTGGACTGAATTGTGTTTTTGTTTCCTCTTTTTTCTTTTTTATATTATATTTGTTGATAGAAAGAGGAAGGCACACAATAAATGTGAATAAAGTTCAGGGTACAAGGATACAACTAAAGGATATTGTGTTGTATGAGGATGAAAGAGATTTAACGTATATTTGGATACGGGATTTCTTTTATCTTTGGTCGAAAGGAGAGTGGAGCATATGATTTTTATGTCTGCTTATGTGGGCTTGGGGATTGATTTGTTATTGTTTTTATTTTTTATTAAAAGCAAAATTTTAAAGGATCAAATCGTGATAAGAGATGAAACGCAACTTCATTTGGTACACGCCACACATGTGAGTGGCGTTTTTGATAGGTATGAGGGGATATTTTATAGGAACTGTCTTGAATTGACCAGTGGATTGGACAAAATATACATCAGTTATGTTCAGGAATCGTTGGTAATTGTGATAATGAACAGAATATCCCTTATTGAGAATTGAATGGAAAATGCAGAACTCTGTTTAAAAATTATATTGGCTGTGGATTAAGTTCGGTTCCAACAGCTGCTTTTTAAAGATAGTGATGTCCCACAACATGCAGAGGAGGCCTTAATCTAAACACCCCGCAATGTCGTCAAAGTTTGCTGCTGTCGTTAAAAGGTTCTTCTCATTCGATATTTCAAGGCTGTGTAGGTTTAGGTTTAAAATGGCTGTCAGGAAAACAAACTGACACACTTAGACCAATATTAGGTCCATTGTGATACCAAGGCTGTGTAAGGATCTCCCATAAAATTTTGAAGTTGCCAAACACCCACTGTAAATCTTCGTTTCAAGATCAGTGACTTCTTTGCTGCAGCTAGTTGAGGCTTGATTGAGGATGATGGAAGTATTCGATAACCCTTTTAATTGCAGTTGCTGCTCTAAATGTTCGTTATCACTCTAACGTTCAAATGCTCAACCAAATCCTGAAATATTTTCGTCTGTACCAACCAAGACGAAGAAGAGGAATAAACCGTTCAACTCCTTCTTTGCTCATGCCCTGCACTACTTCATAGGAGGAAAACTCATCTCGGTGAATTCTTCTTCGATGATACTAGCGACTTAGCTTACATAGAACCTAAAAGTCTTTCGAAATGCATTAAAAGTTCCGCGTGGTTCGACTAGCGGGTGATTAACCGGGTAGTTCCGTAATGGAAGATAAATGGATGATCAACTCGTTGATCTTACACCGGGTTTCTGAGATCAGTAGGTGATTAACTTGCTATGATCTCTGTGGTATCACAATGGGCCCTTGCTGCCTAAGTGTGTCAGGCAATGTACTCATTGGCTGACAGCCACTTCCACCTAACCTAACCTAACCTAACCAAGATTTGCATTTAATTAAAAGAATTTTGCAGAAAAGTATTGAACCATGAACAGTTGCTGAGGCAGGTTTTTTTCATTTTACTTTACTTTTATACGATCTTTTCCCAGAAATCTCTTTAGTAACACACCAACCTTCGTTGAAATTATTTGTCGATTTGACCAAGTCCTACCCAACGCTCTTACACGCTCAATTTGAAGCCATCTTTGGATGTGTATCAAGGTATATTTTTATCTGCCGGGATACAAAGGTTTCATATAATGACGATGGAGAAAACTTCAGAAACGGCCACGGTAGCCTGTTGATCTTGATTATAGAATTGCTGAGCTTCGACAAAAAAGCACCTAATAATGTCGAAAAGAATAGAATGTCCGTTTTTTTTAACGACACCTAATACTTGAGTTTATATTGCACTAGGGTGACGAAATTCATAGAAATTACAGCACCATTGTTGCTAAATCATTACTGAATCGATTTGGATGTGCATACCGCAAGGAGACAATGTCTGGTTTTATCTTTTAAGATACTTCGTTTTTGATGCAATTGAGTCTCAATCAAGGTAATGGTACTCTGATGGGAAGAGTGATATAGATTTAATGTCATTTTGGGTAGCACCTTGTTGGAAGTGTTAAATTTTCTGCGCTATTTCCATTTTCAAGCGATTGGTTATCGGAGACAGAGTTTACCGCTTTTTACTCAATGAAATTTTTCTCACGTGATGTTTTGGACTACTATTTGGCTTGTTGGACGATGACGATAATTCACCCAATAAGAGTCCATCTTGAATGCTCATAGAACTCATGAGAAGAGCAAAAGATTATATACTGACGAGCTTCTTAAGATTGAATACTGACACAGGCCTTAAAATTCTGTGTGAGTCAGTGGTTTCATTTGTCATGGTTATCTCCCTTTGTGGTACCCGTGGCGTGATGGTTAGCATGTCCACCTGCTAACCCAGAGGTTCGAGGTTCGAATCCCAGCAGAGGCAAAAATGTTTTTCCACGGGTATCGCCTTTCGCGAGGAATTGGCAAGTCCTCCGTTAGTAAATTCATTGCCATGAAAAGCACTTTCTCAATTAGCCGTTCGGAACCGGCAGAAAATTGTAGGTCCCCCTCCATTCCCTCACAAGGCATGGTTGTGAGAAATGCGCTAGGCCCAGGGGCTCCTCGCTCTTTTGCGCCACCCTATTTATTTTTATTTGGTTATCTCCCTTTAGTACCTTTTTTTTTAATTGAATAGGGCGATGGTAAAACACTAGCACGTCGACCTGATAGATCTCTTGTGACGTAAAGTCTAGAGTTGTTCATTTGAAGTTGAGGTCATGTAAGAACCTAAGATTATTCGAAGAAGAGATGTTTCTTATATCAAGGGCACCAGTGAATCCTTTATTGAATATTTTTAGCCTGGATCTGGCTATGGCAGGGCATTCACATAAAATGTGTTCAGCTGTTTCTGTGTGTTCGAGACAGAGACGTCATGTGTCATCCTGGCTGATGCCCATGTTTTTAAGATGATATCTGAGAGAGCAGTGTCCAGTGAGGAAGTCCGTAAGTAACTTTGCGTCACGTTTGCTCATGTCAAGAATTTCTTTCATGTCTTCAGTACTTAGAAGCCTATGCTGTCAAGTATAACAAGTCAAGTATAACGAGATAACAATACAAAGCTGAGATTCGAGCAACGAACAAAGTGTGCAATGCAAGTCCTGATTATTTTGAAAGCTTATTTAAAATGGTGGCGAAATCCAAATCAGTGGTCCTTAGATTTAAAAAAAAAATAAATAAATAGGGTGGCGCAACAGAGCGAGGAACCCCTGGGCCTAGCGCATTTCTCACAACCATACCTTGTGAGGGAATGGAGGGGACCTACAAATTTCTGCCGGTTCCGAACGGCTAATTGAGAAAGCGCTTTTCATGGCAATGAATTTATTAACGGAGGACTTGCCAATTCCTCGTGAAAGGCGATACCCGTGGAAAAACATTTTTTCCTCTGCTTGGTCCTTAGATTTGCAGGAGGGATATTTATAAGCCTTCTAAAAAATGTGGTGCGCTTGGGTGGTGTATAATGGTAGGCATGTCTGCCTGTTAAGTGGGAGTTTGGTAGTTCGAATTTCAACCGAAAACAAAAATGTTTTTCCACGGTTATCGCCTTTCGAGAGGAATTGTAAATTCATTGCACTTCACACTTCATGCACTTTTCAAGGCTTTCTAAATTAGCCCTTTTGGAATCGGCAAGAAATTGTAGGTCCCCTACATTCCTTCACAAGACATAGCTGTAAGAAATGTGGTAGACCCAGGGGTGCCCGTACTGTTACACTACTCTATTTATTACTTTTATTTCTCTAGAAAACGTCTTCGATAGGGAAGAGGAAATCTAAGTAAAACTGACAACTGAAAGAGCAGTAATGACTTACATATTGATGAGGCTGAGTGGAGTGAAAAATAACTATGACTCGTTACAACCCGGGCTTGGGTTCTTCAACTCTTTCCCCCAGATAAATAAAAAAAGCCCAGAAAAGCCTATCAGTGGAAAAACTCTCAAACACAAACTTCAGAAGTTATCCGTGTTCTGCAGATTGAATTTTAGACAAAGGGATGTCTGAGAAAGTGCTGACCCGCAAACGGAACTACAGCATCATTTGCAATTGAGTTAAACTTTACCTCAGAAAAATCTGTGCTTTGTTATATATGTTCCTAATGCTCATTTGCAAAAATCAATGACCCTCGTACTCCGCCCACTTGACAGCCAAAGCAGTGGTCATTCCAAGTAAACTTTTCAACTTTTGGTGGCCAAATTTCAGACGAAATAAGCAAAAACTCTTTCATGATTGGAGCTGTGAAATCAGCTGAGATTTTCGGCGTTGTCTTTGTAAATTTGTAAGAGTACTCGCCTTAAACGAAGCGATGAACATCCGCAGATCGACCCGCCCTTATTAGAACACCGTTTATCTTAAGCACAAAGCGTTTCGATAATTCTTCCTTTCCTGCAACTTTTTGTTTTTGGGATTCTCACTCTACTTCAGCCTCAAGCCAATTTGATTAGGATTAGAGATATTATTGAAGCATACAGAGTAGACAGCTTTTGCTATTTGCTTCCAAAATAAGCAACCTAATCACGACAAAAATTGTCATACCAAGATGCGCACCTGATGAAACTTTATGTTTTACGAGCCCCCAGTGACACAGCAAATTTTCCTAATTTTCGATATGTCAGGTTCAATTACAAGCTTCACTTACAACGGACGGTCCCTCTGCTATTAATAAATTTAATTCGACAAAAGATAAAAAAAAGAATCAAAACTTCATGAATCCAAATAAACGCTCATAAGCCATAACATATTAATGGCCCATCCATGACTCGTAAAACGAACTTCACCTTTCCCGCCGAGACTCAATACATTGTATCTGTCTGCCCCAAATTGACTTAAAATATCAAAATCTCGAAAAGATGTCCCCATTCAAAGTGTCAAATAGTTTTGTTCAAGACAAAAAAAAAAGACAAAAAATACTCGGAAACATCCTGTAAACACTTCGTGAAATAAATGCGACGTAAATTGCCAATTTGAAATGGCTTTATGACATATTAAGGACAATAACCCCCAAAAGAGAGTTGTCCTGGTCCTGTGTGTTGTCCCTCTTGTATGACAGTCGTAAACGGATCCCAAAAATACTTATAGAACACTGAATCTGTATACTTTTTTTTGTTATTCTTTGTTATTTAGTAATCCCCCCATTTTCGGAAAAGAACCAAATCACAGTTTAAGCACTGCTATGGGGGTTTGCGTAAAACTTTCTCAATTATTTCGGGATATTTATAGTGTATCCTTTGCGTACAAGAAGAACGTGACTGAGGGATACCGAGTCTTCTTGAGAGAAGAGGTTGCTTTTTCAAATGGTGTCCCACGATTCGAAATATCGCCATAAAATGTTTACACAAGTTTAACATGGCTTTAGCTGGAGGGTTATCCTGTATAGACTGACTATGTATATTGGTGGAAGGGTAAGGATGAATGAAGAAGGGTCGACGTATTGGTCATTTTTGGAATTTTATCTTCATTACACTTGGTGTCCGGTTCGAGTATTTTTAGTGTCATAAGTACGAGTTTACAACTTGCGTAATTAGAGAAGACACATTTTGACTTCCTTCCGGTGAATGCGACAAACTGGAGGAGACTCCTTAATAGCCCCAAGGAGTCGAACACCAAACCAATGTCACCTTGCCTAACATGTGTACAAGTTTCCAAGGAAACATGTTAAAGCCATTATGTGATGATGGAGTGGGGACTGAAAGCATACGGGTGGTGGCTACAGGCGGCTTGTCGTTCTCATAAAATGTATACAGGAGAGAGAGAGTAACTAGCAACCCTTTTCCAAAGTGTATAAGTGTAATACGGTGCGGAAGATTTTTACTTTATCGTCCTGGAAAAACACACAGTTTTCTGTTAGCTTGAGGGAGGGTCTCGCGGAATCACGAAGTGGCGGTGATGTAAATAGCTTTTTGAACAGACATTAAGTGAGTATGCAAATCCCAACCCACACACAATACACAACACTCACATGACACTGAGTAAAGAGCACTGCTGCGGTGTGTCTTAAAATTAAAATTTATTATTTCGTTAATTATACTTTCCTTTGGAATGTAAAATCAGGATAATTGTTGTTAATCAGAATAACTTGGTTACCTTTTGCCTCAATCTCGTGAGGTGAGGTTTGTGTGGTTTCCTTCAAATCAATACCAGATTCATTGAGGATATGGAACTCGTATCAAAAGTCAATTTGCATACGAAACTGCGCCATTATTCTTCTTTTTTTGCCATCGTTTTCCCTTACGTCCTTTCTTTCTTTTTTGTTGCATATTTTTTTGTGTGTATGTCTGTGTTTGGATTGAAGGACCTTTTACGGACTTCACTCGCTACTGCTTGCTATGGAGGTGATTGGTCTGGGAGTTATTTTGCAACATGAAGAGTGGATCGTTGAGTTTTAAAGTGGATTACATCGTTTATAAAATTTAATGCTGGGATATGTTGCGGAATGTTTATTCTGTTCTTCCACAAGTGGCTTAGAGTGAAAGGACCTTCTTGAGTAGAAAAGTTTGTGGTGTGCCAAATTGTTGTGACATTTGAAATCCCCAAGGCATAAGTGGTATTTATCGACGGAATAGAACGGAATATTGATTCAGGCCACATGAATTGGTAAATGCAAGGGACGTTACTTCACAAATCTGGTGACTTAGCTCCAAGCAACTTAGCAAGCTAATAGACAAACTTTGTGGATCCAAACAGGCGTTAAAGAGGATGTGCAGAACTCATTTTCCCATTGGATTAAGCATGTAAGGGATGCACAAACATGAAGTGTTTTTCTATTAGAGTCAGTTCCGTGTTTTTGGGCCATACAGTTAGGACAATGGTATCCGTGGATGTATGCCTAGCATGTCCGACTGTTACGTGGAAGTTGGAGGTTCGAATAACAGAAATTTTCGAAAGTTTTTCCACGCATGTCGAAAGGAATCCGCATTTCCTCCGATAGAGATTTCATTGCCATGAAAAGCACTTTCTCGAATATAAGTTCGGAATCGGAAAAAAACTGTTGGTCCCCTCCATTCCTCATACGGTATGGTTGACGGAAACGCGCTGCTTCGCGTGGCTCCCTGCTCTGTTGCCCCACCCCACTTGTTTACTCTTATTTGAGAACACTTATTGTAAGCACTGCTTAGCAGGCTCCTGAAGAGAAGTGTTCCTCGGTCAAAGTCATGGATATCAAAGTCCAGTTTTGTATATGAGTACGGTACTTGTACTATCTCTGGTTTATACACAAGGTAAGGTGAGATCGGCGGTGGTATCCGTGGCGTGATGGTTAGCATGTCCACCTGCTAACCCAGAGGTTCGAGGTTCAAACCCAGCAGAGGCAAAAATATTTTTCCACGGGTATCGCCTTTCGCGACGAATTGGCAAGTCCTCCGTTAATAAATTCATTGCCATGAAAAGAGCTTTCTCAATTAGCCGTTCGGAACCGGCAGAAAATTGTAGGTCCCCTCCATTCCCTCACAAGGCATGGGGGTGAGAAATGCGCTAGGCCCAGGGGCTCCTCGCTCTGTTGCGCCACCCTATTTATTTTTTTTATTTTTTAAGGTGAGATCGGCATTGTTTTTTTGTTTCCCTTGTCCTATTTCAATCACTCCTCAAACTCAATTCAAAATTGTCCGTCGCAGTAGCGCTTCGACCGGCCTGGAATTCAAGAAAACCGTCGGAAAAGTCCGTGCCAAAACCACGATGGAGCAAATTGATACCCATCTTCTGTTATTTATATTTTCAAAGACATCTCTCGCACACACTTCCACCAAGAAAGCTAACGTGAATTTAAAACTTCCATAAATTACCGTCACGAGATTTTAAACCAAAAAGGGTGTCAGTTATTCTTTCTGAACACCTCATGCCAAGATTAAAAGTGACAGCCATACATCGTTTCGCGCCAAAGAGGGTGTAACTCATGCGTTGCTGTTGCTTTTATAGGTACGTAAATCGTACATCGTACAACACCCATAAGCTCACTTTCTAGGACTTTATTGAAAATTTAATTCGCAAACGGCTTCCGCAACCCGCTGGGCTATGCACTAAGGCAGCCCAGGGCCCAGCTATATGTTGATTCTCAAAACTGGAAATGAAAAGTGTGACAATTTACACAGTACCTCCTGTAAACCATCTGGAAAGGATCATAAAACACTCTAGCTTCATATTGTGTGGAGTGCGTGTTGGAGAAACACATTCAAGCCCTCTTCGAACATTCCGCACTGACGATGGGACAGAAAGTGTGTATAATGCCACAGAGCGCAATAAATTATTAACAAGTGCGCCAGCCGTTGTATGAGTTACTTTTATGCTTAATGATCCATCTGCCACTTAATCTAGGATAATAATAATTTTTTGCTCTGCTTTTGTTCTCAACTGTTCTTCATCATCAATTGGACTGTACCACAGGATTCTTTTCTTCTTGAAGTTTGTACAATAAGCCCTTCGTTTTCTCTCTTCTTTTTTTGATTTTGAGTGGTAATCATCGAGAAGAATGGGTAGTAAAATTGACTGCAGTGTGATGGAAGGATAATGGGTTGAATTGAATACATACACAATACGCACGTGTCTCAAGAATGGTGTGCATTATGTGGCCCTTGTATGTAATGAAACAACAATTGGAGTCATAGCTTTTTTTTAACGATAATGGAGCTGCGTAATAAACAGTTTTATTGGTCATAGGTTTGGGGCAAGGACTTTAAGCGGACATACATAATTTGAACTTAATTTTCCTCTTGTGGTATGGTACTTTTGAACTCAATTGCTGCACTAAGATGTTACGGCAATGAAATTGTCGTATAAGGGTAACAATAACGAGTGGTGATTGTGAGTATATTACGCCATTGTCCTGGGAACGTTCAATTAAAAGTAAGTAGACATGAAAGGCCAGTCTGAACTGGAGTACTTCAAGAAAGAAAGACAGCAGTCCTTGGGAATTTCAAATATTTTTTGGCTTTGTCTTCTCAACAAAGCAAGCAACAGCTTGAAGTAGGCATAGGATTCAACTGATTACTTAATGTACTGATTTTCGA
This sequence comes from Melanostoma scalare, assembly GCA_949752695.1. Classification (NCBI taxonomy): domain Eukaryota; kingdom Metazoa; phylum Arthropoda; class Insecta; order Diptera; family Syrphidae; genus Melanostoma; species Melanostoma scalare. The sequence goes on along the minus strand of OX456986.1, from coordinate 7,413,636 downwards.
GGAAAGGTCGATAGCTCTATCTGTTTGTTTGCCTGTCTGTCTGTGTATCTGTCTATCTGTCAGTCTATCCGTATGTCTGTCTGTCTGTTTTCGATTACAAAACTGATATATTCTCGCTTCAATTTCAAGGACTTTGAATCCCAATACGAACCAAGGTGTGCTCAGAAAAGGGGAACAACTTTTCAATAATTTGTGACGTCTAGCCGAAATTCAACCATTCTATTCTTAACTAGGTCCTCTCTTTTACTCCAGTTCCAACCAAATGCTTCACAGGATGAACTTTATCATATTCCATAACTAATAGCATGAGTTCAAAACTGTCTGATCTGAGGTTATGAACCGTACTACTCTCAGCTCAATTCTCCTTTTAACCAGATTGAGTTTCAGTGAAGGGGATGAATGTGCCAGCCCCCCAATTGGGACTTCATTGTTTTGCGTTCAATGATTTATCATATTTCTCTATAAACAATAATTGTTCTATATGCTACATACTTCTATTTGTCAAATAGAAACGTATCCATTTAACGCACAAAAATTCCACAGTCACTTCTTTTACGAAATTCAATTTATCATTCTCCTTAAGTACAGCAACATGCTGGAATTTAATTAGCTTCGCGAGCCATTTCCACTTCATTAAAAAAGAATATCCAAGCCAAAAGCAACGTCTATCTCATAAGGAATCCAAATAATCATCAAATTATGATAAATAATCCACAAAGGATTCCCTGTTATATATACACCAAAGCTTCGCACCCCTCATCCACGTACTAGACATTCAACCACGTGGCCCAAATATTCCGCAAAATTTATGAATGAAACACATACCATCCCAGTTCTTGTCAGTTGTCAGCGCAAGGATTACGCTCTATAAATGAGTGGCACGGAAGTATGATACTCAATAAACCAGTCATAACTTTGACAGGAACTCTTAAAATTTGACAACTCACCGAGCATCAAGGGACTATGCTATGGCGCACGCCAAATAAAACCGCTGCTGCTTCGCAGTTACATGTACAATGAATAGAAGAAAAAAAAAAAAAAGCAAAAACTTCCGCAAAATGTTTGATTGATTAAAATGGAGCATGTCAGTAACACATACACATTCCTACCTAAGGACCTCCAGACCAAACATAAGAAATAGAAAAGTGAAACAAAACTCGTACAACAACAAAAGCGAAAACGCTTTGCTTTGTTTGTTTTCGTAATTAGGGTAAAGGTTTTTAGGTAAATTAATATTCACGCACCCAGGGATCGACATCAGTCTAGTATGGCGGTCGGGTTTGGTTGGGTTCTATAGGTGAATGGCGGCTTACCCTCTCGCCAGCCATTTCGTGTGGATGAGTCGTTATTGTTGTGATATTTTGACAGACGAGTTGTCGTCTTTTCAGTTGCTTACACATGAGCTACATTTTTGGAAATCATAAATTGACATATCAAAGGGCTAAACACACAAGGGACGGATATAATAGACTCGCCAAAATCACATGAGGGAGTGGGTTGGCAATCGACATAGTGTGGTTGGTTTATGCTTTTTTAATGGAAATTGTATTATGGCTACAATGAGGGTGGATGGGTAGATATGGGGTTGTGTTCATTCATTCAACATGTTAGTAAACTGTAGTTTGTTGTTATGGGATATCTTCTTTTCTTGTACAGACAGTAGTTTCGATTAGTTTTTTAAAAAGCCTGCTTTATTCGAGTCTTAGCTTAGTGGATAGAAAGAAAAAAGTTCCCGACAAGAATTATCCCTAGCGCTACATGGGAAGGTTCGAAACATAATTTTTTTTTTTACTGGTATCGCTTACTCGCGAACAATTGGTTAGATAGAAAAATAAATAAATAGGGTGGCGCAACAGAGCGAGAAACCCCATTCTCTCACAACCATGTCTTGTGGGAGAATGGAGGGAATCTACAATTTTCTGCAAGTTCCGAATGTCCAATCTAGAAAGCGCTTTTTATTGCAATAAATCTACTAACGGAGGTCCTGCCAATTCCTGGCGAAAGACGATACCCGTTAAAAACATTTTTGCCTCTGTTGGTATTCGAACCACGAACTTCTGGGTTAACAGGTGGACATGCTAACCATCACGCCAGGGGTACCACGAGCAGTTATTTAGTTCTTATAAAATAAGCCCTGCCATAGGAATTTCAAAATTCAAATTGAGGTCCTATTGCGCTCTTTATTTGAGGCCTCCGACCTACCAAAATGACAAAATTGTGTGAAAGAGCAAGCTTGTGGTTTCTTTCACACAATTTTGTCATTTTCATTTAACTTTATCTGTAAAAGACCTGAAGTGACATAATTTCTTATGAACTAATGAGGCCTTTAAAAAAGAATGCTCACATGTCAATAACTTTTCACATGTCGCACACTCGGTTATATAGAAAAATATTGTAATGTCGGATTCCGTTTTCTGAATAAATTATTATTTTATAAAATATTACCATTCACTGTTTATTCAGTCGTTGCATAACAAACTACCAGTCACATCAATGAATCGTTGAAACAATACTCAGGTATCGCTGAAGATGCGCTACCTTTTCCCTTGACCTAAAAAAATCAGTATTTAAAAGTTGCTCATACGCCAAAGTGAACTCTTTAATTTGCTAACAAAATTGAAGAGTTGTTTGTACGAAGAGTGCGAGTGCCATTTTTTATATTTGGATGTAAAACAAAGAAATACATAATTTTGTAATAACTATGCTATTACGCTAAGATGTGGCGTAAATTTTGTACCCTGTAATTAATTCAACATACCCCACATGTTTTTTGCCATCGCCACTCGCAATGGAACAGACCTTTTAATTAAAAAATTTCGTTGAATTCACAGACCCCGAAACAATTTTACTTTTGTTTATGTGTAATTTTTAATGACACTCTAGCACTTGGGTATTATTAGGCTTGGCACTTCTATTCATCTTCTTCTGTTAAGGCGAGAGGTGCGTCGGCGCCAGCAGGGTGTCATGAGTATCATGGTTCCTGTGCTCGACATTGACTCATACTTTTGTATGAACATTGTTTTTCGATAATTTCTTCTAAGGCTCTTCAGCCTCCCAGCCATTCAATTATTTAAAAAGGAAGTTCTTAATTTACGAAAAAATGCGACTTGGGGGAAAAAGTATAGACATTCTAGCCGCAAATTGAACATCGCATCACACAAACAAAAAATAAAAGAATGAAAAAAAAAAAACTAGTTTTTGTATGCCGTGACTGTTTGCGTGACGCGCGTCGCCGTCTAACAACTTCACTTCATGTAGTTTTGCTAACAAAGTTACTCAGCGTGATGATTTTTCTTACTTACCTAACTAATATTACAGCTCTAATTTAACTTGGGCCTCATCCAATATTTCTCGGCCGGCAACAGCTTCAATTTCTCGCCAGCATTATCTAGTTTTGTACTTCAGACACCTTGAACATAAAGCTACAAGTCAACAAGTCAAGAGCTACTTGTAGGATTATGTCCATTACGCCAGGCCTACTTTTTGAAGAAGTAAGAATGAGAGGTGTATCGAGACTATGATGCCTGGAACATGCAGAGCAAGAGGCCATTAAAGCTCCTGGGGTCTGTAACACAAAACTACAAGTCTAAAAATCAAAAGCCACTCGTAGTATTATCTCTATTACACTTGTAGAAGATCAAACAAACTTGCAGCTGTGTGTTACAGAAATTTCTAACATTTGTAATAACTCACTTCTATTACAAGTACTTGTAGTTTTTTGTAGAAGGTCCCAAATCGTTTGGAGAATATCTTTCAAATAGCACCACTGAACCCTACAATGTGTCTTAAAAAATTGTAGCACAAATACAATATGTCTTAAGAAACTGTAACACAAAGCTACAAGTACTTGTAATACAAGTGAGTTATGAGAAATGTTGGAAATTTTTGTAACACACAGTAAGTGCAAGTTTCCTCGATCTTTCACAAGTGTAATATAAATATTACTACGAGTTGCTTTTGATTTGTGGACTTGTAATTTTGTGTTGCAGGCCTCAATAGCTTTTATGTCCTTTTGCCTCTGCATGTCCAAGCCATCGTAGTCTCGGTACACCTCAACATTCTTACTTCCTCAAAATGAAGGCAAGTAAAGCGAGGAATTGGTAATCTCTGAGAGTACTACGGAAAGACCTTTTGCATGACCCATCCCATATTTCTTATTTTTTTTTTTTTTTTTTTGGTTTAAATGATTCCCCAATTCTTCACATTCTTCTTCTTCTTTTCATTTCCGGCGTTACGAGTAGTGATCTTGAAGCGATCACAACTCTCCCACTTTTCTGCTTCCCACTAGTGATCCGCCTGTGGGGTACGCCGCGTTGACCTCAGAAAGCGTCGGCAAGCCTCCCGGTTTTGGATTGTTACATGTCTGAGGCCAACCAAATGCTGCTGTTTTTTCATTTGTTTGTACCAGGAGTGTTTTGGCCTGCCTTTTCTTTTTCGTCGCGAATTTGTTGAAACGTTGTACGATATTGCCTTTTAGACGGGGTTCTGCGGATCTCTCCTTTGAACATGACAATACCAACTGAGCCGGTCGTGCTGAATTTTGTCCAAGATGGTACTTTTGACATGAAGGCTTCCACGGATCTTAGTACTTTTCCAATTCTTCACATTAATGCTTAAAAACAGTACCTATATTTGTTTTAGGACGTGTTACAAGCTTTTGACAAGGTGTGACATGAACTCCTCGAATTTTAATCAAAATTAGTTCTCCCGAAAGCATGCGTTTCTGCTTTCTGGAGTACCACAAGGAAGGGTTCAATACTGTGCCTTTTACTTAGATGCAACATTCTCCAGCAGAAGGTTTTCGACTTGGCTCGGTGAATGAAATCGGTTTCTGAATTGGGTAGTTTAACAAAACAAAGCTTAACTGAGAAAAGGACGAATATAAAATCGTCTCAGAAGCCTTTTTTCAATGTTCAAACCTCTTTTCCAGTTCGGCCGCTTGATGAATGACTAGAAAACGTTTCATTGTAAAAATGGTATAAATTGTGTGTCATCTTCATATTTTGTTTTTTGGGTGAATGTTTTATTTGAAGTTCGAGTATTTTGGTACAAATGAGTTCGCATTGTCCCTACTTGGTTGTCAACGTGCTGTGACCGTTGAAGTGATAAATATCTCATTTTGCTCCTCTAAAAATGATGTCAGTGCATTGTCAGGAACTCTCAACGTGCTTATGTTCAAGCCGTGTAAACATCAACTTTCAAATCGTTTACAGGGAAGTGAAATCTTCCTCGAAGTCCATTTTGCGGTCAAAATCTTCGGACAAAAGTGACCAGCTCGTGTAATTAGCCTGATCTTAAACGCCTTGCGTATTGAATTGAGACGGAGTATCTCGATAGTCCATTGAAGATATACTTTAATTGTGCAATCTTCCATTGTCGAAAAGGCCTCGACATCTAGGTTGCGTCAACGGCCTTTCTCATTTTTGGTTTGATTTTGATTTTATTTTGGTTGCTTTTTAGTTTTTGAAATAATTTTCTGAGTACATTTTGTAAGTAGAGTCCGTGAACTTAAAAATTGGTTCAAGTAACTTTCAAAAATTTATAACGCAAGGTAGCTTTTGAAAAGTTGAAAATTGTTCACTGCAATGCGATTTATTCTGATCAAAAATAAGACTTTTCAACACCATTATTTCTTAAAGGATATTCAACATTATCACAGCTTTTTAACTGAGCTATGTCACCATTGTTTTTTCATCAATTCAACGTTTGTTTTCGATACACTATTCGTAGGCATTCAATGCATGCAAATTAGTGCTATTGTAAAAAAGGCCCATTCCAGTCCTTCCTTTCTTTTTATGATTTTCATAGAATACTTAATCAAATCACAATTGAAAACTACTGCTGCATTCAAATGGACACAGTAACACTGACTGTCCATCTCGCATGAATATTAATTTGAACTCACAAATTTATTCCATTCAAACAAAGTATAATTTTACAAATTCCATTCACATACCATTTCCACTAATTACATTTCACTTCATTCCCGGAAAAAACAACTTCACTCAAAACTACCCAAATATTTTTCTAGCCTCGTCGTTCGTCGGTAGGTATTCTGAAAAATAATTTCCACATTCTCGTTAAAAAAAAGAAAGTCAAATAAAATACGAGTTAGTAGTAGTGGTGAAAGTTTAGTAGTGAGGGCGAAAAATTCGTGTGTTTACTCACTGCGACCACCGGAACATCCGCATATGGTAATTCCAGAACCATTTCCGGCCAACGAACAATCGCAACAAACAAGTGCCACACAAATTTCATACATGAATGCCACAACATACTTTCCCATTGCCACACAACTTAGGTGCACTATACCTACTTTATTTGAATGTATAAATTTCCAAAAAAAAAGGAAATTGTTCCAAGAACAACACACCGACAAAAAATATTCAAAGTAACAACAAATTTTGAATATCAAAGAAATGTTATGTGTGTGTATGTGCGAGATCCAACCCGGAAGCACAACACTACGAGTGAGTACCTACTTGTACTCGTACTCGTATCCATGACCCAACAAGGACGAACAAGGAGGTCGACGAGCAAATAGTGTCCTCCTTCGTCCTCCGAGTGACAATATGTTAAAATTATGTTTTTCTGCATTCGTACACCAGGCCGCATAAGCCAAAGGACTTTGGTTTTAGGGGCGGTGACGGACGGTGTCCCTATATCGCGCGCCTTTACTGTTTTCCAAGCGACCAACTATCACAAACACACCAGAGAAGATATTTGCAACTAAATTAATTGAATACATAAATGTCAGCTCGAGCTTTTCCATTTCGTTGGACGTAATATATGAGTCTGGCCGCATCCGGCCAGGTTCGGTGGGTTGGTAGTAGGTAACTATACCTAACCTCCCTGAACCCTGAGCCGATTTAAACAGAACACCATTTAGCCTTGGTCTATTCTGTACTGTAGTGCTGTACATATTTGAGCATAAGAAGAAGACTGCATTCGTTCTTCTTGAAGGGATTAAAATATTGTAAATCAATTTTTCGACAAAGGATATGAAAGCCGTCCTCCTTTTCTCAAAGGAGTGCACAGCTCAGACCTTTGGAACTAATTAAATTGCGTGCAATTAACATTACTGTCTGGTCGGCAGGACTTAGGGGGTGTTCATTGTTAATCAACAACCCTCTCTCCATCCCTTTTGCCTGCTGTAACCCGTCGCGTCATCGGTCGGTCGCAGGACCGGAAAAAGCGAAACCTTTGGCAAATTCACACGTTCGGGGTGATACTTTGTAAAATTAATGGCAAACTTATATCCTTGTTGAGTTGGTGGGCCGTGGTGGATCGTTTCGGGTGAGGTGGTGTTAGAAATTTCTTATTCCATTCACGAGTCACTGTTATGTGTACACAGAGCACATGCATGCAGCAGCATATGTGTGTCATAATAATGGGAGACATTGTGTAAGGATATTATACCGCAATGGTGGTCTATCATCTAGGATATGAAACTAACAAGCCAACCATGCAGAAAGGATTTTATGAAGCAGTTTTATTTTATAAGCACACCAGGACACGAGTGTGAGATGCGAGAAACCAACATAAAGGTGGGTGTTTTTAGGTGTGGTGGTGGCGCGATGCTAAGGACGTGACTTGCTGCATTATTAATACCATAAAAATTGTTTTCCCTTTCGAGGTATATTCAACATCCTATACTCGGATGTATGACGTTGTTGTGGAGGAAGTGGAAGGCGACGCGACGTAACAGGCGAATCCTTATTCTTCTAATAAGCTGACATGCACACACATTGCTTCATTTAGTTGGAGAGACACGATGAAAACGAAGAAGAAAAAAATAAGGCTTTGGCTTTTGGGTCGTCCTTGCCATAGGACAACCAAAACAAAGACTAGTGCGGTGTGTGGGAATAGATGCGGAACCCGCCTGTTGGCGTATGGTGTTAATATTGCTTTTATTCGTGACGGGATTTTAGTTTTCTTCTTTTCTTTTCTTTTTTATTTTTATTTTGTTGTGGAGAACACTAGCTCTAGAAGAAGGACGATTTATTTTAATTATATTTTGCGAGTTGAGGGTATCCCATTCAATTAGAATTCATTTCTTAATTTCATCTTGAATGGGGATGCGAATGCGCTGTTGAATAATTTCTGGAGTATGTCCTTGTTGTTTTTGGGTATGGAGTGTGTCTTTTAAATTCAGAGCAAATTATAGGTTCTCGTCCCTGAGATGTTCTGTTGCCAAAGAAGAATGTTTTAGATTTAATTAAAAGTGGTTCTGGAGTTTTTTTTCTGGCTTTCATACTCTTTTTGGTGATGCTGCCGTGTGCTTCCTTTCTCCCAATTAAACTTCCATTAATCAAGAAAATCGAATTGAACAATTTGATCTGCACGAGTTTGCATTCCACACCAATTACTGGAGCAACAATCAATATCAACTCTCGTCCTTTATTCATATGGGGATAGTGTGTTCTGTCGCTCTTTAAAGAAGCATTTCTGCAACTCTGCTCTCTACTAACGTGGCGGCTGTTGATTTTTCCACCAGACTGCATTGTAGCAGAACAAATACAACTGTATACCTTCCAAAATGAGTGGCCTGGAATAAATTACCTGCAAAATGTATTAACGTTTCGTGGTTGGATTAAATCCCGGGGATGGTACAGCGTGTGTTCACCCAGTATACCAGTGCTGACATTACGCGTTTGAATAAATTAATTGCACAACCAACTGGTCGGTCGCTTAAGCACCTACCTCGCTCAAAGGGTGTTAATTTGCCAAATTCGCATCTGGAAATAATTCATGGATACATTGCAACGAACCGTGCTCTCCGTGCCGCGCACCGCGCCGTTTACTCCGAGGTTGACATTACGTGATATGAATGATTAAGGGATTGATGTCACATGCATGTAAAGAGGCAATTCACGAATTGCATTCGATTGAGAATCACTGCCGCATGAGCAGACATCAATTAATAATTTAGTTTCGGCTGCTTTGGGCAAAGTAACCAAAGGGAATGTAGCCTATTTGCATGTAGCTTCGGTTTGAAATAATTTTTGCTTTAAGATTCCAAACCTGCACTGGTGGATTAGTGGCTTTATTTGCGAGTACCTTTAAAGCGATTTGCATAAGATTCATCGAATTGATAGATGTGAACTGACTGAAAACACGGGTTTTATTTCAGTCTTGAGAAAAAATTGAGTTTTCATAAAAATACAAGACTTGTTTGATTTGATTACCAAAACTTATTGGGTTTTCAATATTTCTTTCGTTGATCGCATATTCAAGCGCAAGTTAGTGTAAGCAATGTAAACACGGCAGAAGTGAAGCTTTAGACAAGTCGACTACCAAAACCCAGATAAAGAAGAGACGAAAATTATTTAAAGTGATTGTATGTGCTTCATTCTCCTGCAGAATAAATCTTATTTATGAAAATGTTTTTCGTGTTGTTTTTTCGTTTCATCGAATTTTAAAATCACACTATGCTCAAGAAGCTTCACTTCTATAATACAACAGACTTTTGTTTTGTGCCAAAGCTTTGTCACATGCAAGGACATCTATTAAATAGACTATTTGCTATACTTAAGGACAAAGCTTGGTAATAAGACCGTAGGGACGCTACGAAGCATTGCACAAAGAGAATATCGAGGATAGACAATTATATGTGCAATACATTCTATCTCATTTTCGTTTCATCGAGCTTTAAATCATAACAATTTTAAAGGTGTATTGTATTGTTAGGACTTTGGGATGACTTTACAATTTGCTCTCGCAGGTCTTAGATTGAAGCGCTCCTCAAGCTAACTGTAAAAGGTGGGTAGAACAGAACCGACTACCGGTACCGACTACCGACTACCGACTTCCGACTACCGACTAACGACTACCGACTGCCGACTACCGACTACCGACTACCGACTACCGACTACCGACTACCGACTACCGACTACCGACTACCGACTACCGACTACCGACTACCGACTACCGACTACCGACTACCGACTACCGACTACCGACTACCGACTACCGACTACCGACTACCGACTACCGATTACCGACTACCGACTATCGACTACCGACTACCGACTACCGACTACCGACTACCGACTACCGACTACCGACTACCGATTTGTTCTAACAGTTGCAGGAATGTTGGCACTTTAAATATCAAAAACAAGCGGAATCTAATTCCGGAATTGAGTTACTTCTCTACCTTTTGTGATTGAAATCTTACCTGTCTCAAATTCTTTTATCGCTTTTTTACGAACAGTGCTCTAGTGAAATAGCCAGTTGCATTTCTCACATGAAACACAAACTGTTTAGCTGCCACACCCTCCTCGCTAGGATCGCTCATTAGTTTTACCTTGAGCCCAACTTCGGACGTACAGTCAAGTATAGAGATTCATATTTTAGTCGCTCCACCGGTGCGGCGCGGCGAGTGCTCTACCTGAATCTGATTTTACATTAAGATTCACAAAAATTCAAAAGTAGCGTCCATCGGTTTCTCCTTTTAAATCCTCTCCTATTTTTCTAAATGCTCGCACTTTGTTTTAAAACATTATAAGGGTATTCATAACCCATAAAAAATACTTACATCTCTGTTCTTTAATAGATTCCTTACACATTTTATTCAACAAGTGAGAAAAGATTAATAATTTAAAAAAAAGGGTGACACAACGCAGCTCGAGAGCCTCTGGGCCTAACGTAATTACAATTTCATGCTGATTCTAAAGGGCTAAGTCAGATAGAGATTTTCATGGCGGTGTAAAGTGCTATCGAAAGACTTGTCAATTCCTCGTGGGTGGCGATACCCTTGAATATGCAATTTGAAGTTCGAACTCCCGCGAAACATGCAGACATGCCCCTTTTACTATCCGGAGAAAACTTTGGCCATGTGAGGGAAGACATCCACTTTGTTGGCAAGTTAAAAAAAAAAAATATTACCAGAGAAAAACTTCCTTTTGGCATTTTATACGAGCAAAATGGCTTCTGACTTAAAATCGAACAGTGAAATTCTCTTCTTTAATCGCCAGAAGCTAGCCCTTCACAGTAAAGAAGCAGTATAGGAGCGCTTCTGAACGTTCCTGAGAAATTCTTTTTTTAATGAAAAGCTAGATCAAGGATCTATAAAAACAACAAATTCGAAATACGACAAATAAAAAACTTCGATATCAAATTCAAGACATGGTTTTTTTTCGATCATAGGCCTTGTTCAAACTTCTGTGAGAAAACAGATATGTACATATATTGTCACTTATTAATTTCGTCTTTGCTCTTACTTATAGTTTACGGTTACCGGTTTTCAGAGAGAGGACCATGAGCTATCACAACTTTACAACGACAATTGCTGTCCTCATGCACTCATTCGTCTGAAGTGTGTTAATCGGCCCATATCGAGGTAACCGTCGGAGTGGAGTTTTCTCAGCAACGCATTTCGGAGATTCAATTTTGCTTCGAAGTACCCAGCTGTCATCGTAAGAAATTTTTCACAAATGCGGCAACGCATGGCATTTCCAAAACTAAAACTTTCTGCAGCAAAAACTTATCGAAGGACCTCGGAGCTCGGATCGGCCGATCGGAGAACTACCAAGAAGGAAAATGTCTCTGAATCGTAGGAAATTGGAGAGAATTCCACTCCGATACCGACGGTCATTTCGAGAGGGCCGAATGAAAATAAAATTTTATAAGAATGTGTCACGATTACAAAATCTGATCGACCGAAATCAAAATCCATTTGTTTTATTTGACAATTTACTGTCAATTTAAACGTGCAAACTGATTGCTATCAAATGATTGAGCTGGTGCATATATTACAAACTACTTTGCAATTTGATTAATTTGAAATCACTTTCTTATATTACTCTATTTTATTCATATGTATTCTTAACTTCGTTTTTGTTCGTGGCCATTTTGCACAAATTAATTAGTGGCCATTTTGTAAGAAGAGGATACTAGCAAACAATTGTTTTTCATGTGTAAAAACATTATTCTTACCAACATTTTTTGAATTTAATTATTTGCGCGGCTTTGTTTATCTCTCCAATCCACCATGGAGGGTTAGTAAGAGACAGGTGTCTTTTGTGGATTGTAAATTCAATCAAAGTGCAGAGACAGATGGCAGTCAGTGTGCAGTGGACCCCAAGAATTGACGTTTCGTAAAGAAATTATTATTTTTGTGAGAATTTACAAGATTTACACTTTAAAATCACAATTCTTTCTTCAATTATTGTTCAAAAGTAATTGTGGAACTCAATTTGATTAATTGTAATGCATTTTTCGTTAATTCATCATTTATCGCATTGGTGTGTAGTTTCGTAGTGTTCTTAATTTTGTTCATGGCCGTTCGGTGTGCAAATTCTTTGTTTGTTTTATTGTGTTGAAATGAGACTTAAATATCGGAGATTTCTTGCAGCAAGTGTTTTATTAAATAAATGTAGTTTCCTTTTAATTGCAGTCATTCAATAGTTTTGAACGTTCCATTCGAGTGTTTAGTGAATGTTTAGTTAAAAGTAAATCAAAGTGGATGTTATTCTTTGAAATTTTTTTGGTGATAAGCTTTGCGTTCGTATTTCTTTTCAGAAAGTGTAGGGCTTCATTTTGATTTGCTTATTTTGACTTGAAATAAAATCGCAATTGTGTTTTTCAGCCATTCGCAAGTACGAACATGTTTGATCCTGTTTTTCAATGTGAATTTTGGAACTGCTATTGGCGGTGAGTACATACATATTTACCATTGTTTAATGCTTTTTACTTGCTTGAGACTTTCATTTCATATTGTTTCCTAAAATAATTAGCTACCACAAGTTTTTTTTTATTAATATGTAGAGGGTAGGTTACCAATAATTACGCAATAGAAATTTTGATTCGTGCCGTCAATACTGTCACGTGTCTTTGATTGCAGAATCTGAATTAAATATTTTCATACAAACATAGGGTGGTGAAACAGAGCGTGAAGCCCCGGGTCTAGCTCATTTCTCACAACCATACCTTGGGAAGGAATGGGAGGGAGCTTCAATTTTCTGCCGGTTCTAACCGGCTAGTGGAGAAGGCCCTTTTCATCTCAATGAATTTACTATCGGAAGATTTGCCAATTCTTTGGGAAGGGCAATCCCCATGAAAAAACCTATTCGGTTTCTGTTAGGACTCGAACCACCATTTGATAGTTACTGAAAGAAAAAAATGAGAAAAAGTGAACAGTATTCAGCTGTGTCGACTCTATGAACCGCCTTATTCATTAAGAAATTTTAGAGAATAAATAAACTTACACCCCTATAAGTGACATAAAATCCACACAAAATATGTCACTTGGAGGTGTGTTGAGTTACTCACCCATCAAAATTTCTTTTTAAGTACGGCGGATAGTGTTTAACATTTCACATGAGAAGTGAGAACAACAACATCGATGCCCAAGCAAAAAACGTGTTATTGACCTCAATTTTTTGGATTTTGATGATTTTTTTGTAGCGGATTCGTTCAGTAAGTGATTTGTTATTATTTTTACTTTGTATATAAATCCATGGGTGATAATCCAATCGTATCGGAATAAAATTTCGGTCCAGGGCCAGTGACCACATCGGATCGAGAGAACGGTGCATAGTTTCTACTCGATTCAGCTTTCAAAGCCGATTCGGATCGAGTTGTTCCGTTTCGATTCGAGTCTATATTCACCTTAATAATACGGGGATTAAAAATCTGCTCTGTTTCCTTCAAAGAGATTTTATCGTTGCTAAAACAGCAAAAAAAAGTCCTGGCAAAATATCAATATTTTCTACCGGATTATCGATTTTTTATGTTTCCCATTAAGGCCCCAGCCCATAGAACGCGTTGCGCGCGTGCAGCACCGCTTCCAACTGACAGCTCGATTAAATACACACATTCTTATGAGAGGTGACCCATAACCACCGCGAGTAACGCGCCGAACGCGCCGAGTAGCCCAACTTTCTACTTTGCCGCGGCTCTCACGCGGTGACAGAAGAGAGACATGCGCAGTCACAACCAAATTGAAGTTTTCTCTTATGTGGAAAAAGTGACAATGGGCGCGTTCAAGAACCTATCGGATAGCCTATCTCGGATAGCCGTATCTTAGATACCTTTTTGAACGATCGACAACAGACAACAGCTGTGAAATATTAAAATTCGACTTTTGAAAACAGAAAAACATTCAAAATATCATTGCTAGACGATTATAACTTATTTTTTTCGATTTCCCACACGTAAACAACAACAACAAGCTATCCGGATGCGATTCTTGAACGCCCCCATTTGACTAAATTTATCTGTCAAAACACCGCAACGGATTCTATGGGTCACCCCCATCAGTTGCGCGCAGCAAAACCCACCGCATCAGCTGCCGCGCCGCTTCTACCGCACGCAACGCGTTCTATGGGTCGGGGCCTTTAGAATAAAATGAGCGTTGACTAATTTTGGCTTGTGAATTTTTTTTTGACAATTTGTTCATTTTGAAAAATATTGTAAAAAGAATCGTACATCACGGACGGATCATTAGAGTGTAGCAGATGATTGCATAGTTGGTGTCCTTTCTCGATCGCGATGCTCTTACTTACTTACTTATGTGGGCATTACAGTTCAGGGTGAACCTGGGCCTCAACCAACATCCTTCTATAATGACTTCGATTTCGGGCGAGCTCTCTCAAGTTTTGCAGTCTAAGTCGGTTGAGGTCTTCTTCCTCTTGATTGCACCACCTAAGACGAGGTCTTCTCCTTTCGTGATTTCATTGCAATGTGGTTTCGAAAACCCGTCGAGCCGGAGCGTTTGGCGGTTTTTGTCCATCCGCTCTACATGGCCCACCAACCATCGTAACCTCGTGCTGCGTACTCTTCTAGATATGTTAATATTGCGGTACGCAGGTCATACAGCTCATTGTTGTATTTTCTTCTCCACACATTGTCCTCGCATACGGGACCAAAGATCATTCGGAGGTCTTATACAGAGTTACCTTGGTTTTTCTGGAGAGGGATTTGTTTCTCAATTGCCTTCTTAACCCAAAGAAACAACAATTGGCAAGAGTTATTCTCCGTTTGATCTCCGCACGTAGGTTGTTTTCCGTGTCTATAGCGGATCCTAGGTAGACGAAGTCCTGTACTACCTCGAAGTTATGTCTGTCTATTGTGACGTTTTGTACAATACGTCGATGTTCTATGTCCCTGTTTGATGACAGCATATACTTCGTTTTGCCCTCATTAACCATCAAACCCATTTTTGCCGCTTCTGTTTCAATACTCGCAAAAGCACCTATGACATCACGCTTTTTTCTTCCCATTACGTCAATATCGTCTGCGTTGGCGAGTAATTGTACAGACTTTTGAAAGATTGTTCCTCTGGTGTTGACGTTTGAGTTTCTTACAATCTGTTCAAATATGATGTTGAAGAGATCGCATGACAGTTAGTCGCCTTGTCGAAAGCTTACCGGAGCAGCGTGAATTCTCCAAAGTCATTCGACATAGTCTTACGAGTTTTGCAGGGATGCCAAAACTAGACATGGCTCTGTACAGCTCGTCTTTGTAAATACTGTCATATGCGGCCTTGAAATCGATAAAAGGATGGTGTATGTCGATGATCTCGGGTTTTTTGCCAAGATCTGCCGTAACGTAAAAATTTTGTTTATTGTGTACTTCTTTGGTCTAAAACCACATTTATAAGGGCCTTTCGAGTTGTTGACATGGGGTTTCAAATGTTCACATATTACAGCAGACAAGGTCTTATAAGCGACGATAAGAAGGCTTATCTCTCTATAATTGGCCCAATTGTGAGGGTCTCCCTTTTAGGTTCGGGCATACGATACTGAGTTTACATTCATCGGGCATGTTTTGGTCGCGATGCTCGCAACACCGAAAAGGAAGAGTAAAGAGATTGTAACGAGCAAATCAAATGACGGAAGTTAGTTAAAATAAAGACGATTAATCGGTCGGTTATCCTTTTTACATTTACACGGTAGTTATAACCTAAATTACAACCAAGGAGTCTATATTACTTCAACATCTGACAAAAACTAAAAGGAATATTTTCTAAATTAAAAAATAGGTGGAAAAGGCTGTTGCAGACCCCACATCCACAAACATACCATCGTTTAGTCAAAAACAAATATGATTTGCATATTTGTAATCAAGCCTTTTGACAATCCATTCCATTACAGTCAGTCAATAGTCAATAACCGCTAAAGCAAACATATTTACACCAATAATTATCATCACTCCACTTCTGCCACCAACACAATGTGTAGTTGACCAACCGCCAAACAAACAAAAGTAATTTCCATTAATGCAGCCATTGATGCGATTGACATTTATTTACCGAATAACTGTCTTTTGGTGTCATTGTTTTGTTTATTTGCATTCAAATAATTAACCATTATCCAGCCGATGGCATTTGGCATTGTTTGTTTGTCTACACTCCATTTCCACTGACAGCATCAGTCATTATTTACCAATTTTTAGTGCTAGCGGCTCGCATAATTACAGCTCTTCGTCCTTTACAATTTAGCATTCGTCCTGACACTTGCGGAAATAATTATCACAAAAAAAAAAGAAAGAAGCACAATAACAACAACAAGAAAAAATTCATCTGCAAGGAAACGCTTCCGGTCTATCATCTCCGCATCGATGTAAATTAATTAAAATGTAATTTTCAATTTGTTTGTTTGAAGTGTGGGGCTCTCGTTGGTTGGCGTCGTTGTTGAAGAGGAAGAGAAACAAAATAAAATAAAAAGTGAAGCAGAAAAAAGAAATTCCTACTATGTGATGGGGAAAAAAGGATAACTCTGTTCCATTCTAAATGGATGGGTACATAAAGTTTTGCCTAAAGCCCTCCAGAAATTGCGTGGGAACGGCCACACTTGTTCAATGTGCTGTTGCTGCTCTGCTCCGTCGAAGAGCTCGTGAAAATATTTTCCTTTCTTTATCATCAGAAAATATTTCTCTCTTTTTTCGGACGGAAATGTTTTAAAAAAAAAAAAAGAAAGTTGTAAAAAAAGGACGAGAAGAACACGAGTTTTTCTTTTGGGCTTCAAAAATATGTGTATAGGCATTGATGTGTTCTCAGATGGCGATGTCATGGAGATGGCTTGGGGATCTGAGGAATCTGGAGAGGCTGCTCATAAACATAGGCATTAAGAAGTAACGCGATGGCACTTTTTGGTTTTGAAATTCGATTCTATATTTGTTTTAAAAACATAAAAATGCTTTCAAAAATTACTTTTAGATCAATTTTTTTTTTTATCTTGTTCGCCCCAAAAAACTGAGAGAATGGGGCATGTGCTGCGGATGTATGTTTTTGCAGTTATAATGGAAATGAAGCGATGGATAAGCATTGCCTTCATTGAAGAGTGTCCTTCATTCTTGTGTTTTTTCTATGTGTTTTTGGATGCGAAATGAAAATGTAACATAAATTCAAATTGGATTTCGTTGTCAGGAAGACAAATCACTTTGCAGTGGTTTTTTCTGAAGATTATGTTTGAACTGACAACATGTATGATGAATCTATTATTTGTTTCAAGGCCTGTGTATTAATAATAATTTTCGTTGGTCTGATAAATCATTTTAAGGGATGAATTGAATCCATGATTGGAGAGACGGAGAAATCAATGGAAAGAACACTCCAAGCCTTGTATTTTGGTCTTGCAGATTGTAAAATCCATTAACCTTCAGTACGTTGTGGCTCACAATTTTACCAATAAGGGAAATCTGCCAGGAAAGTAATAGGTAGACAGTTTTTACAAGCTTTGGGCAGGCTAATGAGAAGTACTCATTAAGTGCTGGAGTATTCTGATTTTTTGATACCGTCGACTGACCAGTGGATTGAGAAAATAATCACAAGCAAACCGTAAAGTAGTCGAGAGCTATGGTAGCTGTGGGATTTTGAGTTTAGGTCTTAAAAATTGCTGCCGTTTTGTTCTGCTGAGAAAGGTAGTTAACATATATCTTTGACAATTCAAAAGTTAATCCAAGCCTTACCTATGACTGTGTGACTTGTACTGCTATGGTATGGGAATAGGAAATGAAAACGGTTTATTTTGTGGCTCATATCTTAACCCTTTGATTTTTACCTCTTAAAGAGTAGATATGATAAAGTATACCCTTTTATTCTGTATATGATCTCCATTCAGGAAGTGTCTGGCTAAATGTCTTTTCGGATCTTGCGTAAGAATTCAACTGTCCTTAATTTATTATATGTGGTGACCTATTTTTTCTGAATACTATTTCTCCTCCTGCTTCACTTTAATTTCGTTTTTCATATCGCCAAATGAAATGCCTACTACATCTTTTCTCAATCAAGCTCAATCACTAAAGACATCCTTTTTAAAAAACATCGTAGGATATCAATCGCTTCTTCTTTATAGATTATCCTTTTTAGATATGAGTATCGTAATCTTGAAGGGAATACAGCTCTCCCTAGTAATACGCCCCATTGACCTCATACTCCACTAATAAGGTCACCAATGGCTCCTAAAATTTGAGCCAATATTGTGTTGTAATAAGTGCTTGCTACTGGGGATTAGGATCCTCGTTAATGATGGCTCCATCGTCAGCAGGGAAAAGTGAATGTACTTTGGTGTTCTGTACTTTATCTTCCAGGAAGTAATCAAGGCTTTCAATGAAAAGCAAAGGACTCAATACGCTTTCTCGATGTACACCTGCTATGACTTGGATTGCTTATTTCATACACATCCCTTATTATCAGCACATAGGCCTCTGGAACTACTCGTTGTTGCCGATCCAATCCTTTTTGGTTATCATTTATTAATTTTTCACAAAGTGGAATACCCAATACCCGCTAAGCCGTTGACAAGAGGACAGCGTTTAAAAGCTTTTGTAAAGCAACACTTTTCTGACAATTGTACATATTAAACCACACCCAGTTACTATTCCCACTTCAGAAAAAATTATCAGTTCAGAGTGTAGGGAAGATAGGAGATTCGTTTCTGACTCTGCCTATAGAGGATTTTCTTAAGCTTTGTCGTTTGTAGGCTTTTTCAGCACTTACATGGTCGTGTAGTCGTTTTTCTGTTTAGAATTTGTTTCATTACGCTTCAAAAATAAACCGGTTCGTTTAACTACGAAAAGCTCTCCCATAATGCCTGCACAGATAAGCTTTTCTAAACAAATCATATAATTACGACTTTTTGAGGCTCAAGTAATGAACGTTGTTTTTCTTTTCCCAAACCTCTCTGAAAGATTTCCCAATCAACCTACAAATTTTTGAGAAAATCCATCTTTTTTTGAGGCTGCTGGTAATTCCACTGTAGAGACTTCCAATTGTAGAAGCTGTGATCGGAATCGTCACAAAACAGGGAATCTAGTGGATTTCTAGATAAGGCATTGGCGTAAGCTGAGCCGAATCTTTGATTTGGTGACCGAAAAAAACATCTTGAATAGATAGACACCGCGGTAGAGTTATTGCATAAATTGCGTGTCCACTTTAGGGAAACAACTCTGTTTTTGGTGCGGAAATGGCAATTCCAAGCGAAAAACAACTAGAAGAGATGTCACCGAGATTTGCCTTGTAATAGATGATAATAGATACGCGAGATGGTTTTATGACCGAGCGAATATGATCTTTTCTTAAATTTCGTAACTTTGCTTCTTTTATAATAACTTCAAGAGTTGGGAATTGGTTGACGTTCAATCATAGGACCTTATCTTCGTTAAACACTAAATGCTCGGAATTTAAAAGTCTTTCCATTAGGACATCCGCATGGAAGTTACTTGGGGCCAGCTCTATTCATATCGTAGTCAGTCAACAGTGAATTTATGGATAAAAAGTTACACTTTATAGATGAAACTTGACAAAATTGCTCATTTAATCTTCTTCTTTCCTTCTTAATATTTTATAAAAAGAAGTGTACGGTTAGTTGTGATCGTATTACTTGAGAACTGCTCAACCGAATGAAACCAATGAATGTGGTAGCTTATAGGGGATGTTGATAGATGAATTTTATAAAAAAATCTGAAATAGGTCGACCCGTTCCCGAGTTATGGCATTTTTCCTGAATGTCACTTTTGTCCATATAAAAACTACGGGAAAGGAAGGACGAGGCCAGGATCCTTAAAACTATTATTAATTGAGTCAAAAGGAAACAAGTACCAGCATTTTGCTGTATTTTAACCTCCCGCATATGGTCACCTACTCGTCTCATATTTTTCTTTAAAACAACACCAACATTTGATGTTGAAAGTGCCAACTCACTCTCATAAAATAGGTCCCACAAAAAAATTCAATTTCCTCATCGACATCAATTAAAACAGAACATACCTTACGCCCCACCATAAACTAAACAATGAGAATCTTAAAAGCATCTGTCATCCTTCATCGATTTCCGGTTGAGGGCATATTTTCTAGGCAGTTTCCTTCATTTGCCATTACTTTTCGAATGACTTTTTCCTACCATCATACCCGTTGCTGAATTATTCATCAAACAGGAAACCAACAATGCCGCCAAACAAAGATTACAACGACTATAATCTGGATTCTTGTCTCATTCTCCCATTTGCAAAAAATGCTTAAGAATTCATTCATTCATTTGGAGTCGGAGCTCGGAGCTGGGAGCCCACCTTATCGGAATTGAAAATAACCGCCATCACTGTATATTGTCTCCGGTTGTTGTGTTATCCGATAAAACTGAGAGTCTACATCTTTTCACAAAGCCCCTCTCACACAGCCACACATACTCATACAAACTAAGAGCCACCTATAAATATTTCCGAAGCGACAAATGGAAATGATGTCCTTTTCTTTTCAAGAAGGAAATGCCTAAAATCATTTAAACAAAAGGACTTGTCCCCAAAAAACACATCCGCCCCCATCCTTCCTTGGAGTGTCTGTCGGTGACAAGAATTCCATTCAGCGATTACATTGGAATGTGTATACTGTGCTCTGTGCTTAAAGGACTACAAGGATCGCATTTCCTAGTTGTGTAACCAACACTATTTCAAGTTGTCGCGCCGTGTCGTGCGTTAATGGAATTCACTGTAACGCGGTTGTTTGGAGGTTGGCAAAGTCGTGTTAAATTTTGGAGATTTGCTTGTGTAATTTGCACATCCTTTTGAAAGTCAGGGATAAAAGGCTGACTATGCAAAATTCTAGGTGAGAGTGACTCAGTCGAAGTCTACTACACAACTCAGCCCTGTGGCCAACTATTAAGTTAATTAAAAACGGGAAAGTTTTCCCACTGCCTTATGCCTATACATTACAACGATGCGATGGTGGAAGGCCGTGTTAAAAAAAAGGGCACCACCCTCTCCAGACAATTTATTACTTGCGCGTACCCACTCTAGAATGAGCCTGTAATGATCCTGTAATTGCCATCCGATTTAAAGGAGACATCTGAGATAGTTGTTCTAGCAGAGGATGAGGATGAACAGCCCGAAGCGAAGGGGCTTAGCTTAAACTAGCCCGATTGCCAGGAAAACACTTTTACAAACTCGATTTGTGTTCGCAAATTCGATTTTGGAAACCGATGACGAAGAATTGGAAAACTTTATCGACCACCGTACAGGGTCGCACAATGGCCCTGAACTGTAAAAGGCGTAGCCAATACTTGTTAAGGGCCCCACGGCCTCGATGACTTAGACAAACAGAACGAAGATTATTGGATAAAGACAGAAAAGCATCGACCAATTGATTGATTCTCTTGTAAACGTGTCGAGCAAGTCCTTCCCTGAGGAAAATACAAAGTTTTTCGATTGTTCTCCTGGCTAATGTTATTGTGTTCCATTTAGGCCCAGATGTTCGAAGGCCAAAACTTGACTAGAATAACAAATCTCTTTGATATAGAGAAACGAACGGGCTGGGTCCGTCTTTCCACACACGCACCGGGATAAGCCCGATGACGATTATGTCTATGGTGCTGAATTCTCTCCGAATGTGGATGTTGATGATGATGATGGTGATAAGGTAATGTAGGTGCCAATAAAGCTACCTTAATACCACCAAAAGGAAACCATTCAAACCGGGTGCTTCCAATTCCCCTTTTTACAATCACAAAGCCTCTTCGTCGTATCATTATCTTCATCCTTCAGAACGGTTTTCTTCGCCCCTCATTCCGAGATAAATAGGTTTTCGTGATAAGAAAACATTATTGCCACTGCAGTTCAGGTTGGTTACTAAGTTCAAAACATTTCAGTCACTCGCAGTCATTGAAAGCCAGTTTGGACCGACCGACCGAAACATGCGAGGAATGAGGGAGGTTTGGCTGGCTTCCCGCAGTTGAAATGATAAATGATTGCTTGAATTATTGAGAAAAGGTGGCCTTCGCCCAACGACGACGTGGTGTGTGTCCTTGCTGATGAAGTTGAAGCACACATATCTTTACTTTTTGTTTATCTTTTAAGTTTGGCAATGGTTTGGAGGGTTGGTTTGTTGGTGAGGAGGTGGTGCCTCGAATTTAGATGTATTACACTGAGACACCTTAGACCTTAACATGCGCACCTCCAGGCAAATGGAA
Source organism: Melanostoma scalare (assembly GCA_949752695.1). NCBI lineage: Eukaryota > Metazoa > Arthropoda > Insecta > Diptera > Syrphidae > Melanostoma > Melanostoma scalare. Next base: position 7,391,230 of record OX456986.1, on the reverse strand, counting down.
AAAGAAACTTTAGGCAACAGGATAAACTTGTTTTGCGAACAGAGTTAGCTTTATTGTCAAGTTAATCCCATTGAAGTTGATTTGTTGCGAATATAAATTATTTTTTCTTTTCGTTTGTGTGTTCATCTTGGAAGATGTTGGTTGTTGGTAGGTATTTCCATTGAGGTAATTCTATTTTGAGTTATTTTCTTCTTATTTTTGTTTTGCCTAAGGATATAACATCTCTATTTGTAGGGACGTGCTGTTTTCGTTTGGCCTATTTATAGTCTGAGGGGCATTTTGTTTCTTTTGAAGATTTGAGCAGAAAATATTTCCTTTGGCGTTTTCTCTTTTTTTATTTCTGTTAAGGAAATTGGAAATATTACCGTTCAAATTGGAATAATTGAGTCAAAGGAATTATTTGTTGAGTCTATGCCTTTGGATGTTTTTTCTGTTCACGACGCTTTTCATTTCTTCTATTTGAGTATATGTGGGCTTGTGTATATTATTTTCCGAGTATAATTTTAGAAGTCAACCAAAGTAGACTCGATGATTAATGCACTCAAAAACCTCCTTTCGAAGATGGAAATTTGATTGGGGAATTAGATAACTGAGTGTGAGGGATAAATAATCATATAGAGTTGCTTTAAGTGGATGTTTTCAGACCCTAGACTTTGAGAAAAACAGGACATCATGAGCTTTATACATTGAAGCTGCCAGCTAAGGTAAGAAGAGCAATCTGGCTCTGACCAGCAAAAGAATGCGGCTTTGGTATAGACTGCTGTCGATGCTACTCTGTTGTGGATGCAGCTGCTAGTACGGGTGTTGGTCTGGCTGGTGTTAGGTCTGTGGATATGGCTACTGTTACGACTGCAGATATATCTGCTGATATGGTTACGGATACAGCTGACAATACGACTGTCCATACTGAGTGAATATTTATCTGGAAATAACCATGGTTGCGATCACCTTGTGCGGGTACGTCTTTTGATAAGCTGCAGAAATGTCTTCGAATATATTTGATGATTTGGCTACATTCACGCTTCGAATACAGCTGTAGATAAAAGTTGAGACATGACTGTGAGTACAGCTGCCGATGCAACTGTGGATGCAGCTGCAAATACAGCAGTGAAAACGACTGTTAATTCAATTACTGATACGTCTAAGGATATAGTTGTGGCTATGGCTAAAGATACAGCTGTGGAACCCGGCTTTAAATGCGACTGCTATTATACGCATGTGGATATCGCTACTCATACAGTTGCGGATGCAGGTAACAATACGGCTGCCCCTGGTGAGCGAATACGGCTGTGGACACTGATGCTGTTCCTACTTTCTACAAATCGAAATCCACAGCCACCTTGGGAGCCTATCTCGGAAACAACTGTTCGGATTTGAATACAAGTTACATCAATGGAAAGATGGATAATTCATGAGGGTTTAAGGCTACAATTGAAACATTTCCCGTTTTGGTGATTTTGAAATAAGTCAAAATTATCTGTTGGAAATGAATATGAAAAGCTGAGAGTTCAGTCGTCAGCAAAACAATTGAGAGGATTAGAAGTCTCAGACAAAAGGTCATTTATGAAAATGAGGAAAAGAGTCGGAGACAAAACGGACCCCCGGGGCACACCAGCATTTATTTAATGGGTATCAGACTTGAATCCATCCAACACAACTTATATTGAACGATCCGAAAGGTAGTTTATAATCCAGCGAAGGAGAGACTCATCGATACCAAAAGCACGCATTTTCGATAAAGGAGCCTGATTCCAAACTCTGTCAAATGCATCAGAAATATGAAGCGCAAAAATCTTACTTTCTAGTAAAACAATGACAAAAAGATTGGTTACAATTTTCGATGAGATATGCCATCAAATCACCTGTGAACATTTTGCTACGAAAGCCATACTGACGGCCATTAAGAAGCTTACGTTCTTCAAGATATTTCATAAGTTGACGGTTTATCAACGTTTCCATGACTTTGGAAAGAAGGGACGTTAATGCAGGACGGTAATTGTAAGGGAAAGATGATTCTCCTTTTTTAGGGACGGGCTTGACAAATGCAGTTTGAAATGCCCAGCAGAATAGGAAATATAGAAATGCTTACGCAGACGGCGTAGAAGAACATCTCTTCAGAATAACGGCGGGGATACCATTTGGGCCAGCGGATTTATGTATATTAAGGTCTTTTAGGACACTCGCTACCGAGCGAGTTCGAAAAAGATATCTGCGTCATTGCAAAATTTGCTGTCTCAAGCTTAGGTGGGGCCAATGTGCTGTGAGGCAGTGTCGAGGTGTCAGCAAATTGAGCTGCCAATCAATTGGCTTTGTCGGTGGAGCTAACATATGGAGAGTCATTGAAGACGAGCCTTGGGACCGATGACGTGGTCGAGTTCTTAACGTTCTTAACAAAGGACCAAAAATGTTTGCTTCCTTTTGGACACAACAGCATTTTTTGCCTTACTTTTTGGTCATGCAAATTCAGGCCGCCCCAATTGGCTTTCTCGTATTGCCACACAGTTCTTTTAGGGACTTTATCTTTTTTTACAGTGACGGAAAACGAAAAACCTATCGATATTACACAATGGTCCGATTTGCCTAGAGGAGATGATACTATAACCCTGTATTTTTCGGGATGAGAAGTGAGAAATAGGTCAAGAGTGTTGGCCGCATGGCCTTCAATATCTGGAACCCGAGTGGGCTCATCAACAAGTTGAGTTAAATGAATAAACTCAGCGAAGATCTCTACATACTTTATTTCGGGTGTTGTCTGGCCAGAATGTCGAACCAAAATCGTGTACAGAGAAATCGCAGCGCAGTTGCGATTTCAGTGTGAGGATATTGGGAGACAATTCTTGAGATGGATGCTTACGTGCACTGCAGCATTATTTACTTTGCCGTTTGACTGATCATCTTTGAAAATTGGCACATATTTTGTTGAGGGGGAAATTTTTTTACTCTGCAATTTGTTGTCACTCACCGCTAGATGACGTTACAGCATACTTCTAACCTGTTTCACCGTTCACCGTGAAACCTACTTCCAATAAGTTTGTATTTTTTTGTGGATAAGTAAGCATACCATGGAATCGTAATTAGATAGAACTTTCATTCTTAGGAGAGTTTCCGTAAGTCTTATTCAAGATTGACCTTGCATCGCACCGCAACACTCACAAGGCTTAGGAAACTTTGTATTGAATGGCCTTGTGGGTGGACAACAAGGCTGCTTAAAATTTCTTTGACTCTTCTGCTCTCTTCTCGTCGTCCACCAATCGACAGAAGCTAGCAATCATCCTAGACTGAAGGGCCTTATGTGTCACAATTAGAAGCACTTCGGAAGAAGGTCAAATGTCTATGAATATTTCGAAAATCTTTGAACTTCTGATGCCACCGCTTAATTTAATAGGGTTAGGTTGGTTGGATTGGGGGTGCAGCAACAAGTGGCAACACCTCAATCGGATCTCAAGGATCCATTGTGCTCCCCGGGAACAGAGGATGAGGAAGGAAGTGGGAAGATTGGAGAGGTAGAGGGTTGGGCTGGTTTTTGGGATATCAGGGAAGGGAGCCCCCCCCCCCCCCCCCCCCCCCCCCCCCATCACTGAACCATTTTTATCCTTTGGTAAATTTCAGAATGCTGTTCAATAGGAGTTTTTGAGATTTCGTTTTAGGGATTTCAATTTTGTTGCAGTTTTGATTTTTCTCGTAGGGCTTCCAAATTCTTCCCGAAATGTTGGTCGGTTTTATGTTTCTAAAATTCGAACTTCGAAGTTCCACGTTACAAACAGAAATGCTAATGACTTCACCACGGGCACCACGATATCATACTTTGAAATGCTAAAATTCTACGCAACTACAACTCAATCAAAATCCAAATAGTATTTACCTATTATTCCAAAAAGTAATCTCACCTCAAATCCCCTTGCAAGTGAATGCACCGAAACCCAAAGCCTTTCCTTTCAAGTACTCTGCATAGGTTGTAAACACTACTTCCATCTCAAATACCATAATGAAAACCAATTTCATACTTGCAAATGTGAAAATTCATAGAACACCTCAAAAGATTCAAAACCAAATAATCTTGAACTTTAGAAAACATCTTTTCATACGTCTTGTGAGGTACCACAATCTTCACCTTAAAACAACCTTTGAGCTTAGTGTCATTATGACGATGCTCAAAAGAGTCATATATTAAGTTTCTGTAATTGATATAAATCCTACCCTAAAAAGGGAACCTGCTCAATGGTTTATCATTTGCTGAAAGACACACACACCAAACCCAAAGTTCACAGAGGTGTCTATCAAAGATTCATCTACGTCTACGTTATTATCCTATGTATGTGCTGTCACAGCGTACCTACCTAGTTCTTAAGATTGAGGAAGGATTTTCTTTGCTTAAATGCCATAGTTACACAAGTGCTTGTGTAACAGCCAAGGGTGGTTAAATCAAAATCTCATGTCTAGAAGCATTAAGGACCACCCAAGGTGTCGTGGTTTGGTTAAGGGGTGGTGTCAGTTATTAAAGTTGAGAAAGTAAATAATAATAATAAATGAACGTAGCGAATGGTGGTTCTCATATGAGAGTGGGGTTGGATCTCAACTGTGTGAGACAAATAAATGAATTTTCTTCTTTTTTTTTCACTTGGGATGGCTTAATGAGAATGTGTGGAAGTAAAAAGAAGAGGTTTTAAATTTGGCAACATATTTTGCATAATAAGACATGAAAAAGAGTGTCCCATAACCATAACCCAATTCTAGCAACGAGCAAAAAAAAGGGGGAAAATGCATAACGTCCCTTAAATCGGGAAGCGGTGGAGAAAATCAATAAATTTTTATCGAGAAAACACAATCTAGCAAGCCGAACATTAATCCAACACAAAAAGGAAAACGTCTCTCTGACAACGGAAACAAAGTAAAAATCAATCAACTCGAAAATTATACTGACACCTGCCAAAAACGTTGGGGTAGCAGTCAGCTTCGACGTGCAAAAACTCTCCGCACATTCATATACTTCAAACGATTCAAATGATAGCAAGTAAAAAAAGAACAACATTGCCGAAATATATTTTTGAAATTTATGTATGTATTCCCTTCCATTCGGTATTCACTCCCCAACTCAGCAGCATCCACTTCGATTATCCTCGTTGAGTATGGGTCGGGACGGGACCATGTCTGGCCCAGAGAAATGTAACAAACGAGAACACTCGAATACTAGGAATCCTTCAGAAGCCCCTGCAGGCTTTCTATCTAATGGAATACGACAATCCTTGGGGATGTGTTGCAAACACTTCCCACCGATAATCTTCCCAAGGAACTCATTCCACTCAGCAATCCCCATCTTGAATGCCATGTTGGTGTTTCCTGTTATTGTGTTTAGGTCCTCTTGTTTATACCTACTCTTTTTTGAATCTATCTCTCTTTTGTTGTGTTTCTTCTTTTTGGTACTCATACTACGAATACACTAACAACCTGAAACCCGGAACACACAGAGCCTGCACCATCATAACAACAAACCAAAACCAAAAAGGCTTAAAGCTCATGTTAAACTGTGCACTTAAAAATTCCCTAACAAGGGTTGATTTAATTCCAACGCCACTCTTACACTCTCCCTTTTGCTCTCACTCTCCTCTGGGATTCTTGCACTTGAATCCTTGCTACTGTGCTACATGCAGTGCAATTAAATATTTTAAAAGGACGATTTGCACTAGGATTTCCGGCTGCATACATCGGTTTCGTTTCAATTTGTTTTGGGGCCATCGAAGGTAGGGGCCAACAGCTATACCTCTCTTGTACAATGTACATTGCCTGCGGGGGCTCATATAGACGTGGGTGTGCATGTCTGTCTGCTGGTGGAATTTGTTTGCAAATTAAATGATCCGACAAAATCAATCGTAAAGGTAGTTCGTTCGCTTGTTCGTTGTCCTTGGGGTCGTCACTAGCGCCGCGTCGTTGCTTAAAAGAGGGCTAACCATCAGCTAGTCTCGTGTAGGTTGCATAAACTCAGAAGCTATGAATACCTATACATCGGGATGTGTACACATAATACGATCTAAGTCCCGGGACGTTCTGAATTTTAATGTCTGTGTTTTCGGATTAATTTTCGACAGCGGGGAATTTAGTCACACCTAGGACGAGTGGATTTGTGTGAAGGTAAGCCGTCTATTGCAGCAATGACGTCGCGTCGTTTACGTATTTTCGGAATGAGTGTGAAGTTTTTTTTTGTGAAAATGGTTTTCTGTGCTTTTGGGCTCTTGATGGTTATGAAGTTGCAAATGCTTGACACTTGTTAAAAAATAGCGCCTTAAACATTTTTTTTCATATATTGAGTTTTTATTGTTCACAGTTACCCAGTAAAAATTTTGAAATACTTGAGTAGAGTTTGGGGCAACACCGTGTTTAGAAATAGCAGCGTTTGTCTTTCTGGACAGTTTAAGCTTTTACAGAAAATATATTTTCGAACTAAGACAAGTCTTGGGCTCAAAGAACAAACAGCTTGGCCAGTACCAGAGGAAAAAGTTTCAGCCACCTAGTCAACGGGTTCCACTTGCGCTAATGAGCTAAAATTTGTCGATTTTTCAATAAGCCTCTGCAGCAAACTTATGACTGAGGAGCCTCAAAAACCGAAGATCTAAAAATTTAACCACCCGATTTAAAAGCTTTTGACCTCAACCAACATACACCGCCAACCATTTCGAGCTCTGGAGAGCTGTTTCCGCTTTAGGTCCGGGATGCCTTCACCGTACCAACCCCAACTGATAAGGTAGCCAGTTTAAGATATCAGATGGACTATGTCTTCTTCTAATGTTTCGAAACTCTCGCTGGTGTCCATTTGATCTAAATTTCACAGCCATCGTAACATTTCTTCTAAACCGGTTTTAACTACTTTCGTTGTTTGACTGCGTGTCCATAGAACCAATAATAAATCGTAGTAGTTATCTTTCGACCCTTTTAAAGCTTCCTACGTTTAGAAAAGCTTACTTCTAGGTGTGCTGCTCAACACTAAGATTAGCAACACAAACTAGCAGACAGTTTGTTTCTAGCCAATATTTTATTTCGTTCTCTAAATTTCGTTATGTCGGTGTCGCACTGGTTAGCATGTTTACCTGTTCGGTGCGGGATTTCAAGGCCTGATTCCCAGAAACATAAAATATTTGTGGTGTGATAAGTGATGCCGTAATGGTCTGCGACGCAAACACTACTTCCAGACACATTCAGATAAGTCCTGCATTTCAGAATCAATTTTGAAATAGTAAGATCTCCAAGTAGAGCCTTAAGCACAAATTAGCTGCCACGTTAGTATAATCATACATTTCTTTTTTCTTTTGGTAAACCGACGATTGCAAGTGCCTAACGAGGTGTGAAGTCTTATGGTATCGCTGCTCTCCTTCAAAGTATCAGCAGTAGGTCCATCTTCTCGTATGGAGCCGTCTATGAACATTCGATATCTGTCTTTTCTTAGTTCAGGTTTAAACAAGTCCTGAGCTGAAAAAAAATGGCTGTATATGTTTGTTGCAGATGACACCTTAGAATTATCGCAGCTGACAACATTTCCATTAGAGACGTGGGTCACAAGAAAAGCTACTTGTTACATTGTCAAAACTCCAGTTGTGGCAGAGGCATCTATGTATACGAAAGATGCCTCTGACTCTTATGTCCAAAGTTGGTCGATAGATCGATGGTTTCCTTAAACTACAGCTAAGAAAATTTAGGAATGACAGTCTCTGCTGCAGATAGTCGAAAATTCCATGTAAAAAACACCACAAAGAAGCTTTGCGACATTGTGGACCTTGTGTAGATTTGGCTTTAGTATTCAAAAACCACAAATAAGACAAAATGGCTGCCATAAGCCTTACTCAATCTACCCATCTTCTTTTGTTTGGTTGCCTGTTACAAATAAAAGAGACAAAAGGGACCAACTTTTATCACAGTTGGGATTCGGGTATTAACACGCTTTGCAAGCTCATATATGTAAAGAAGCCTTTGTGATATCTGAGACATGCACAATCTCTCAACTTTAGTACTATACACACCCACTGACGTCAACCTTTAGATGCAGCTTATGGGATGGCATATCTATCGATCTAAAGCTTACTTACGGAGTGAACCTGATCCTCAACCAACATCTTTCACCAACAATTTCGAGGCGAGCTCTCTCCAGTTTTGCACTCCAAGTTGGTTGAGGTTTTTGCCAGTTTTGCCAACTTAGGCGAGGTTTTCCCCTTCCTCACTTTCAATACAATGTACTTTCGAAAGCCCGTCGAGCCGGAGTGTTGATGTCCCAGCTCTACATGACCCAGCCATCGTATTCTCGCGAAGCGTATTCTTCTAGCTATGCCCATGACGCGGTACAGCTCATACAGTTCCTTGTTGCATCTTCTTTTCCACACATTGTTTTCGCATATGGTTTCAAAGACCATTCGTTTCAAGCTATCAAAAAGATTTACACCGCTCATCACCGTGTGTGTATTCTTTTGATTCCGATAAGCGGAAGGCATTGGCAATGTTTTTGGTCGAAATACATGACTTGTTGGTTCGAGTCCCGACTCCAGAGCCGAGTAGTCTATTTATATTCCTACAGCTTTTCAGTTTCATCTAGAAACTCCTCGTGGGACTTATAACTGACATTATAACGAACTTATTTCGGAGATGCTGTTGTAGCCGTAGAATGGATTAGTAAACAAGTAGAAAATCCAATAATTTTTTATGAAATTATTTTCATAGAAACAATTTGTTCATTGTTCATTGGAGTTCCACAAGGAAGGGATGTAGGTCCAATTTTTTACTTGCAATATACCATACTTTGGACAAATTGGAAAGGATAAAAAAAGTTTGTTAAGTACCATGTGATACTAGCAACGAGTGAATAACCCTTCAGTTGAATAGTCCTGCTGTGGTATATCTCTTGGTATTATTTCGTCATCGGGATTATCGTGAAGACGGCTTCCTGCTGGTTTTGCGATACACGGGATTGGATTAGGATTGTTTTAAAAATTTATTTGTGCTTCTTTTTGTAACTCTTCTAAGGTGAAAACTTTGGAGCGCGATAGTCAGACAGCATCTTGTCCCCCTTCACCCGTTGATCTTTATAAAAAGTTTAAATCATTGCGAATATTTTACAAAGATTGGAAGAGATGTTTAAAAACAGCTTTTCCATCATATGAAGCTCATACCTTTTAAAGTGATCCTGCTACGTCGAGCTTGCTTATGAAGGTCTTAGAGTGATTATTTGCCAAATTCTCACCTATTTAGAATAACACCATTACATATCCTGAGTCTGTCAAGCAAACAACATTACTTCCTTTCGGTACTTCTGCCGAAAGTGTCATCCTCAACCATCACTCAACTCACACCCTTAAATGTGTCGTCTAAAAACAAATGTCATTTGAATCAACGTCTTCCATCTTTTACTACTTTAATTTCATTAGCAGCAATTTACCGCTCGTTTAATAATTCATCTGTCAAACACGGAGAGATCTCAAGAATAATTCTTATCACTCCTCCATCATCATCTCCTACAGCACATTATACAGCACGCACTCGTCTCCAGTCAACCAGCATGACATGTGCTTATCTTGTACGTTTGCCTTTGTATTCTTGCTCTGCTACCGGATTATCTTAATGCCTTGACAGCCACTTTTACCCTGTCCTTTTCATTACCAACGATCATAACACCGCCGAATTGAAATAATATCTCACCCACACCTACCACGTTCGTTTGTATACATTTCTAAAATAAAAAACAAAAAAAGAAATAAGAAAAAAAGTTAAGCAAACCTCAACTCGCACACTCGCAACGAATTAAACAACAAGAAAGCACTTAAACGCCAACTTTTTCGTTAAAGGATTACACATCAGCAGCACTTGAGTCCTTGTGCTAATGCTGTGCGAAACACACTGCCAAAATCTCCCGATGCCGCGCCATGGTCTTGTCACAAAACTGGGTGTGTGGCGGGCATAAAATTTGAATAAGAACTCCAATGGCACTTTTGCTGGCAAATGAAATTAATTCACAGGAAATGTGTAATTAATCCGTGAAATGGGGAGTCTTTCGAAAATTATTTTCTGAGTGCCGAATTTCATGTAGAAAATCCAGGAGTCAGTTTAACCATCCATAAAAACAGAAACAAACTTTAACGACTGATAAAGTCCAGTTATGAAAATTGGCCAAATCAAAATGGAAGCCTCTGCAGTGAATTATTTGGTCATAAAATCTGTCCAAATACACACTCAATCGGAGTCAAATATGAAAATTATATTTTGTGGCATTAGCACGTGACTTTCGGTCAGACTGTAGAGTGTGTATATCCTGAAAAAAGGGGTTGAGTATAACCGCACACAGGGTGTGCGTTTCTCTTTATTCATTTTAATGAGCAAACTTTCAATCATCCTGGAGCCTAATAAAACTGATCCGTCCGTTCTCCCGAGAGGTGGCCTAGCAAAAGTTTAATTTGTGGCAATCATCGGAAAGTCTCATTAAAATAATGAAAGCCCGTAAAAAAGCATCCAGCCCCAAAGGCTTTGACATAAAAGAAAGAGAGAATAAGAGAGTAAACAGTTTAAATTGAAAGTTTATAACTTGGCCATTTTGGCATATTTCCTGCTGAACGGTATAAATTCATCAGGGTAGTTGACTGGCAAACATGTGTCAGAAGAACCCATTGCTCGTCCATGAACTTCAGAAGATGTGTGGTGTTTTTCCATTTTTTTATTTCCTTTTTTTTTTTTTTTTGTTTCTATAAAGAGAACCCCTTTTTGAGAGGGCAAAAACATAATAATGTGGGTTGTGCTCGGCTAGACCTTTCTGTTGCGTCGCTCGTCGTTCATATGTACTTTAATATATCCTTCCCGAGATTTAATTTACCTCAAGTCAGCCAAGTGACACAGATATGAAGCAAAATGTCAGAGAGTTAACGATTCGTGTAAAATTTTGATTTGAAGTTTTATAGACAAGTTGAAGGGGATACAAGTTTTGCCAAGTGGGTTAGTCGAGATGAAATGTTGGAAAATTAAATTAGAGTGTTCTTGGAAAGTTTTATAATCATTTGAATTTTACTTTTTGAAACTGGTGTAGGGTTTTGTTGTGTTTAGCAATATACAGAGTTTCAAGCTAAAGTACAAAGCGCACAAAGTTATGTAGGGATCATTAGTTTTGGAGCTCTTAAGTCTTTCAGGTCTTTGGTGTTTCTTAAGTACATCGTGTGATGATTTATTCAGTGCCCTGGTGCTGGCACCTGGAAAACTCATACGAGTATTTTTCAAGTACATTCCACATTCCCTGGTACTTGGCAAGTGGTTTTTTATTAGAACGAAGTTTTTATGCAAATTGTGGGGATAAGTCCACAGAAAATTACAAGTTTCTTGTAGTCCTTTAAATTTTGGGGTGTAATGGATGAAGCATCCGCATCACAATGGAAGGTGTTCGGCATTTATGCAATGAGGACCATATCTACCCTGAACTGAAACTCCCAGCTAAGTTGCTTTGTTGCTTGCGTACACATTTCATTTGAAAAACTTTTGAAAGTAAACGATTCCCAAAATTACTGGCATAAAAAGCTTTCTTACTAAGCAGTTTGAAATCGCCATAAATGTGTAGGTCCCCTCCATTTCTTACCAAGGCATGGTTGAGAGAAATGCGAGCTTCGCACTCAATTTATATAACGTTTAACTAAGATACCATCTGGTGCATACCTTGGAGATAGATTGTAGAATATTTATAGCAGCTGTGATTATATGTGCTGATTTGATTTGCAAATGACTCCAGAGGTGTACGATCATCCATAGGTTAGTTAGGTTAGGTAGAATGGGCTGACGGTTGATCTTATTACCGTCACAATGTAGATCCATTGTGATACCCTGGAGTATTGTAACGTCCTAGAAACCTATGAGTTTTATGTTTGGTCAGTTTTTAACCATTTTGTGGCCTTAATGAAGTTTAACAGGCTGCTTCTTGAAGTGTCTGATAATTCTTCTAGTTCATTAAAAAAGTAATTGCCTAGAAATTTTTTCCTAAAGTAGCAGATTGCTGGGCATTGACAAGTGAGTGGTGTCCTCATGTTAATCTTCGTCATTGCATCCTCTGCACAGGTCATCGGTGCAAAGACCCATTTTCTTTTTGTCCAGTTATGATACTGATAAGCATTCGTAATGAAGGTCTATTCAATGATAGCAACTTTTCAGATCCTTTCTTATCATATTTCGGCCATAGTTTCCTGGAAGTAACATAGGAATTTAGGCATTCCCATCTTTCATTGGATTTTCGCATTATTTTGTTATCAATGATCTGTTTAATTTCACAGGGTGGAATCCTGATTGATTGATCAATGAGAGAATGGTCAAGTGCTAATCGCTTCCTCGCTAGTTCGTCCGCTTTTTCGTTTCCCGGTATACCACTATGACCAGGAATCCAGCAGAGTCTAACGTTATGCTGCGTGCCAAGAACCCTTAGCTCTTCGCGACAGTAAGAAAAAAGCTTTGATTTGACAAGAGTGGCAGAAATCGCTTTTATTGCTGCTTTGCTATCAATGAAAAAAGTGATATCAGCATGTGATAGCGCCATCATGGACACCTGTTTTGCAGCGTTTGTAACTGCCAAGATCTCGGCTTGGAAGACGCTGCTGTGATTTGGAAGTCTGAATGAACTGGCTAGGTTTAGGCTTCCTGAAAAGAAACCTGCACCTGTTCCAACTTCCATTTTTGAACCGTCGGTATAGATTGATATAGACGTCTCGTTCGTGTAAGGTGTTTCATTCTCCCAATCCTGTCTGTTGGGGAAGCTGGTTGAGAAGGATTTTTTAAAGTCCAGGTATGGAGTTATGTAATCCGTGCAGATATTGTTGTCTGCGTATCGTGATAAAATCTGTGCGCGTCCTGTTTGGCTGGTTTTCCAGACATTACACTGATTTAGTCTAAGTGCACTGTTTGCTGCCGCTTCTTGAACATAGAGATCAAGAGGTGTGAGATTGAGGATTACTTCCAAGCTCGCGGTTGGTGTAGTTCTCATTGCACCAGTTACGCAAATACAGGCTGATCTTTGTACTTTGGTTAGGGTTTTTAAATGCGTGGATTTTTCCAGCGCCTTCCACCAGACCAAATTGCCATCAGATAGGATAGGTCTAACAATGGCAGTATACATTCACAAGATGATTTTGGGTTTTGATCCCCAGTTTTTGCCAAAAATCCTGCTGCACGAATACAGTGCTGTCATAGATTTTTTGTGTCTTTCTCGTATATTGGGACCCCAATTCAGTTTTTTGTCTAAGATCACTCCCAAGTATCTGGCTTGATCAGAGATCTTAAGAGGGGTCCCATTTTGTCTTGGTAAGTGGTAACTCAAAAGTAGGTATTTTTCTTCCATTTTTAAAGAGTACCAGCTCTGTTTTGAGGGGGATAACTGCAAGGTCGCATTTGTTTGTCCAAGTGCTTACCTCGGTTAGTGTATTATTCAATTGTGCGCTTATAGTGGTAGGGAATTTCCCCGTCGCCAGAAGAGCTAGGTCATCGGCATAGGCAACCACTTTCACGCCATCATGTTTGAGAGCTACGAGGATCTCATTCATGACCAGGATCCAGAGCAGGGGTGAGAGGATACCTCCTTGTAGGGTTCCTCGTAAGTCGTAACACACACTTTTTCAAGTTTGCACCTCCCAGTTCGCTGTGGATCTGACATTTTGTTGGCATACACATGATCCAATTTGTGATTGTTTCTTCTACTTCTAGATCATTTAGAGCCTTCTTAATTGCACTGTTGTACGATCATCCATAGAATTATTTTAACCAGCGGCAATGTTAATTTTTCGATGGCATTTGTGACCGACTATAGTAAGCACAAAGAAGTACTGAAATTTAATCTGAAATGACATCTTTGAATTAATGAATGTTTTGGGGCTTTATATTGTTCTTCGACCTTGTAGATCTATAGTATCCGCCTCTTCTTAAGTGGTATTCCTTAATTTAAAGTATTTCATCCAGATTAGTTCCTTTGAGAAAACTGAGTATCTGGGTTCGTTAGTTAGTATCTTGGTTTCTTTTCTACGTAGTAGGATCCTAGGCACTTCTTCTTTTGATGTAATAGAGCTTCGGAGTCACCTAAGAGGTGGTCAGAAGATTCTTCCTGTTTATTGTAGCATCTGCATTGGTCATTGCTCTCTATACCTAGTACTTTTAGGTGTTTTCTTAGTCTGCAGTGTCCAGTTAGGAACCCGATTAGCATTCTTTTATTGTTTCTACTTAGTTTTATTGCGTCTTTGCAACGTTTTGAGTTGAAAGTGAGAAATAAAAGCTTGGCTTGACGCATTTTGGAGAGGTTATTAAAGTATTTAACTCTGTTTACGTCCTCCGACTTTTTGGTTTTCGCTCTTAATGTGGCTTTCCGTTACTTCACAAAAAGATCCGGTCCGATGAGAGGTGATCCGGCTCCAGTATTTGCCAGTTTTTTTTTTTTTTTTTTTTTTTAATTTATAGGGTGAAGGTGAAAAATTACCTTTACAAGCACGTCGACCTGAAAGATCTTTTGTGCTGTTCCCTTAGGTTTAATTACACGTAGTGTATAGGTTTGTTCATTCGAAGCTGAGGTCATGTAAGAACCTAAGAATCTTCGAGGAAGAGGTGTTTCTGATATCAAGGGGACAGGGGAACCCTTTATTGAATATTTTAAGCCTGGATCTAGCTAAGGCAGGGCATTCGCATAAAATGTGTTCAGCTGTTTCTATGTCTTCAAGACAGAGACGACAGGTGTCGTCTTGGCTGATGCCCATGTTTTTAAGATGATACTTGAGAGAGCAGTGTCCAGTGAAGAAGTCCGTAAGTAACTTTGCGTCACGTTTGCTCATGTCAAGAATTTCTTTCATGCGTTTGTGGGATAAGTCAATGAATAGTTTTGACTGACGATGGCCATTTGAGTTGTTCCAGGTGCTGATCATGTTCTGTCGTTCCCAGGTAGCTAATTCGTTTTTTAGGCTACTTATTGGGAGACCACAGTAGGGTTCAGGGCCTTTGAATTGAGACTGAGAGCCAAGTCTAGCAAGTCGGTCAGCCTCTTCGTTACCCGGTACGCCTTCATGACCAGGCACCCATGAAAGAGTTATTTTATTGTGAGTAGCTAATTGAAGTAAACAAGTCAGGCAGTTCCAAACTAGTTTGGATTCGATTTTGTTCGAGGACAGCGCCTTTAGTGCTGCCTGACTGTCAGAGCAGATTAGGATGCTTGATCTTCGGAGGTTTCTTCTAATGCATTCTCTAATACAGAATTCTATAGCCATTACCTCTGCCTGAAAGATAGTAGTTGTGTTACCAAGGGATGTAGATGATTTAAAGTTGGGACCGTAAATCCCTGCACCTACACCGTTGTTTGTTTTTGAACCGTCAGTATACCAGATGTATTGGAAGTTATTTGTAAGAATTACAGGGTTCTTCCATGCTGAGCGGTTTGGAAAGATTACTTCAAAGGGGTGGTGTAACATTATGCGTTTAGGCATAAAGTCCGAGGAGTGTGCTGCAGGCGATTTCAGTATTGGGAGCACCTGCAGAATACTCATATGGCCTTGTAAGTTTTCCTTTCTTGAGTAGTTAGTGAGATGAAGCTTTAGTCCGCTCAGTGCAGCAGTCTTCTTTACTCTTAGATGTAGCGGAGGAAAATTTAATAAACTTTCTAACGCTAAAGTTGGGCAGGTGCGCATTGCACCTGTGATACCTACACAGGTTAGTCTTTGTAACTTTTGCAATGATTTGCGGGCATAAACTTGTTCTGTTTTTTGCCACCAGACCAGCGAAGCATAGGTTATGATGGGTGTGATAATAGTGAGGTAAGTCCAGTAAATCATTTTTGGCCTAAGCCCCCACTTTTTACCAAAAAGTCTAGAACAGGCCCAGAAAGCATTTGTTGCTTTTGCTATGGTTTTGTCTAGATGTGGTTTCCAATTGAGTTTATTATCCAGGGTTACTCCTAGATATTTGACCTCTTTGGAAAAATTAATTTGAACACTATTTAGGGGTAGTGTTTGGAGATCGATTTTTCGTCTCCTGGTGAATGGGATGATGACTGTTTTGGTGGGGTTGACCTTAAGCCCTTCTTTGTTGCACCAGTCATTAACTTTGTTCAGGTCCCTTTGCATACGGTTTGTGGCCTGTGCTTCTTGATTGCCTTGAATAGAGATGACTAAGTCATCAGCGTAGCCTTGTGTATCAAGGCCCAGCTTATTATATTTGCCAGTTAGTCTGCCAATTTGTTGCCTTTCATTCCTACATGTCTTGGCACTCAGTAGATTGTTACTGCCCAGTTTGTTCAATTTGACAATGCATTCACTGACAAGTTTTGGAGAGATTGTGTAGGATCTTATGGCATTTATTGCAGCTTGACTGTCCGTCATTATTGCAATGTGTTTGTTTTTATATTTTCTGTCAATTTTTGATTCCGCGAATATTGCATAGACAGCTGCTTGGAATATGCTTGACATCCTTCCCATTGGTACTGAAATTTTTGCTCTTGGCACGAAAATTCCGGCTCCAGTTCCCATTTTATTGAATGGGTCTTAATTGAGTAGGTCTCTTCCTCACCTTGCCAAAACTTTTTGTTACTTAGCTCAACGTTGTAGAGTTTATCGAATTTGAATTCCTTAGTCCTTCCCGAGGGAAGTCAATGAGTGGTAACTCATATTCTTTCCGCTAGATTTCAGGACACATTCTGTATCTTTGAGAAAAACTCGCCATCGTTGCATTAGTGGTGCTTCTTATTACCAGATGCATAGATGTCAGGTTTAGCAATATGTACTTCTAAGGCCGCGATTGGACAGCTTCTCACTGCTCCTGATATACATATGCACGCAAGTCTTTGAACTTTTTCTAATGCCTTTCTGGTAGTCACCTGGTCGGTTCTCTTATTCCAGACTCTGCCTATCTTTGTTTCTTTTGAAAGGTGGTTAAGATATGGATAAGGATCATCATCTGACACCTAATAGATTCAATCTTTGGAGGTACACCAGAATGATGTTTCCGAATTGGCGCCCAATTTGGAGCACAGCATCGGCTTAGAGCTGTGCTATCGCTTTAAAGAAACGAATTTGTGCCTTAATCATGAGTTGCAGAACCTAACTTTTACGAATTTAATGATTCCTTTTAGAATTCGTGATGTCACCAAGTCATTCCTTGAATTTAACCCATCCATCCATCCGTGAATGTAACCCATCCATTAAAACAATACAATCTCGGTAATTTGTGAAACTGTCACATAATTACATAAATCAGAAATGCATATCATTTATGCCAATCAATGATCTGCCATATGTTATTGGAAATACTCACTCGCAATTCGATCTACCCCCCGCCCATCCTTCCATCTCATTAAATTTCATTTACCCTTCAAGCAGCACAGGATGTTGTCACTTGGAGTCGTTTCCATAAATTCAATGATAAATTAATCGAAATCATATTAACCCCAATAATTGAACCACTATCACAACTGAATATTTCGCATTGAAGTTCATTATCCTTTTGGCAACATTTGCATAAGATGACCACAAGCTATGCAAACATTCGGACAGAGGTAGAGAGAGAGAAACAAACACATACAAGTATAGCTTATAGTCGAAGGTTGCCACAACGAAGAAACAACAACAAACATTTCAATTTGCTTACGAAATTCCATTATGGAAATTAACGCATCGTTAACCATTTGACGGGATAATACCACCATCACACACACACACCCAAGGCACATACAATCCAACAATATTTCAGAGCACAACGTGTCATACTTCGTTGTTGTGTGCTTTAGAGGTTGACACATCCTCACCGACTTCCTTAAATGTCGGAATCGGAAGAATGATGGATCTAATAGTAGATCCTAATACAGTCACTGTTGTGTATATAGTGAGTGCCAAGGATGGACAAAGTCCTGCAGCTTCAATCATTATTACGTTTGAGCTCATATATGGCTTCATATATAAAGTCCTGCAAGAAGGGCTTTCATTTAATGAATATAAATGGTAGTTTGTTAGTTGATTTGAAAGGATAACAAGCGGCAAAGTGCTTATATGTTCCTTTTCTCCGGCGGGCACTCGCACCCACATTAAGGATGTTAGAGTGAGCTGTGTCTTTGGGATATACAATAAGTTTTGAAGAACGATCCATTCGCACTCGGGGGAGAGTTATTAGCAAAGAAAAGTTTTTTTAATCAGCAATTTCATGGAAACCAATGAGTCTCCTGATTTATGATTGAATTTGACAAGGGGACAGGAAGAGGACTATAATAACTTCCTCCAGTTTTGCACTCTAAGTCGGTTGAGGTCTTCTTCCAACTGATTGCGACGCTTAAGATGAGGTGTTCCGTTTTAGCGATTTCCCTGCAATGTGTTATTGAAAACCCGTTGAGCCGGAGCGTTGGGCTCTACATGGCCCAACCATCGTAGCCTCGCGATGCGTACTCTTCTGCTCGTAGTTGTATCTTCTTCTCCACACATTGTCTTCGCATACGGGACCTAAGATCATTCGGGGTTTTTTTTCCTTTCGAAACGACCATGATTCCTCATCCGCTTTCGATAAGGTCCACGCTTCCGCGCAGTAAATTATGGCTGGGATGATTAATGTCTTATAAAGGGTTACCTTGGTTTTGTCAACATTCAACATTCCCGAGCAAAATCAAACGTCAGCCTTGATTAGTGAACCTTTAACAAAATCACACGTCCAGTTGGGGGGTGTGGGGGAGTATACTTGCTTGGAGAGAGGAAGTAAATAAATTAGTTCTTTTTTTCATAAAAACGTTCTTTACAATCGAAAAAAACACTTTCCCGTAACTTTTAAGAGCAAACTCCCACTATCACAGTTCAGTATCTTGCAACCCCAGGGTCAAAACTTTTCTCAACACTTAAGAAGACAACCACCCTCAGAGCAATTACATCTTAACAACTTCGCTCAGGCACTTGAGAAAAAAAATCAAATAAAAGAAAGCCCCCGAACTGATTTTATTTGAAGGAAATCCTCAAGTACCCAAGGACAGCTATCATCTCCCTTCAATTTCCATTCCCTCGCAGCTCAGTTGTGTGTCGACGTCCCCGTCGTCAGACACCAAAAGACATTTAAATTAATTATGATATTATTACCGCAACCTAATTAAGTCAGCCTGGTTTTTAATTTATTCAATTTCCAACTGAATTGCATCCACTTATCCTTTTTTTACTTCTTTCTCTCATTCAGTGTCTTCATCATCCTTAATTCCCGGCCCCGTGCACTCTTTAAGGATACTTTTTTTTCTATTCTATACTTCGACGCTTTTCTGACTCTCTCTTTAACTGACCCTCGTTAAATATTTAATCCCAGTAAATAAAAGTGAAATGAAAATATTTTATATACGAAGACACACGCACGCAGCAGTGAACAGGGGGTTGTGTGAGTAGAAAGGATATATGCGCAGCGGGGCTATTCATGCGCTTCTTTGTAAATAATTAAATCCTTAAGGGAACCCCCAACTGACCTGCTCCAAATAGATAAACAATGCGGGAGAGCAAACTCATTGTAGCAAAAAGAAAAACCGTCAGGAAGCAAATCGAATTGCGGAAGCCACAGTCACCCCAACAACAACAACAGCAACAGCGAAAGCAAACAACTCTCCCACCAATCCACCCCAGCTATATTTGTTTCTTTCTTTTTATTTTTATTTTACCAAAAGAAAAATAAATGAAAAACTTTTCCTCTGTTTTATGAACAATTATAGCAGCAATCATAATGGCGCGAGGATCTAAAAGGATATTCAACCAACGACCATCAGCCACCTCGGCTTTGACCATTCAAAACGGCTATAATTAAAAACAGGAGCTTTTTCTAAAGCGGGGTGTGCTACACTGAAGGCTGAGGCAGCCGACAACTTTGATGGTTTCCAGGACTGGTTCTTGGTTTTATACACGGCGATGCATGTGAACAAACTGTCAAGTTGTATGACTATGTGTTTGTCAAAAAGTCGGAAACATGGCAAATTACTTTCTTTCCTCTTCTTTGAGCCATTCATTGCGTTGTTAACCCTTTTTTTTTTGTCATGTTTTTTTTTTCGTTTGTTTGAAAGTCGTCACGCGGTAAAACCAAAACAAAAGAAGTGCAAATGGCACATGGTCACGTGAACGGCCGGCGGCAGCTATTATCATGGCCCCAACCCTCAACTTGGTCAAAAGTATAGTGGGATCACCATAATTAGCGATTTTTGTTTTACTTTGATGTGTGATGAGTTCGCATGTGACTGTGTATTAAATTAGGCGCCAAATGGCACAAGAAAAGGCATAAACTTAACATACAATAGAGACAGTTAGCGGAGGCTTTTTGTATGTTCCAGATTTCATATCTTTATGTGTAGACTATTTTAATAGCCGTCATCGTCCTCGCTCGTTTGTGGTGAAGTTTTGATTGAAATTAGTGAAGATTTACATTGGTGCGATGTTTCGAGTTGGAATTTTCGCAGAGATTTTATTGAATTCTAATTAAGATAGCAATGCGAGGAATGGCATGACAATGAATGGACTAGAGGAGAACTTCGAAACGAGGCGTTAATGATTTTATTTTCGAGACTATTAATATAGGCATTCGAGGAAGGCGACAGTCTGATAGGTAGGTGATTATGGGCTTGGAATGTGAAGTCGTTTGAACAGATTCAGAGACAGAAGAGACAATAAAAGGCTTTAGTGGCTACATTTTATTGCTTAATTATGCTCAATCAGTGAAAAAGCTTTTGTTTAAGAACTTCTAATGAAGTCCTTTGAATGGAAAGGTCAACGACGTTTTTGTTTTGGCGTTGGAGTAGAGCAGAAACGATATGAGTGTGTCTTATGACTTTGACTTGAGATTCCATGGCTGAGGGATTGATAGCACCGCAGACTGACCTCAAAACTGCTCTTAACTGTAGGGTGAAACTACCTCGTATTGCTTTAAAATCAAGGAATTGCAGGAAAGTAGTCCGAGTACCAAGACAAGAAAGCGGTCAATTGGAAACAACGAGAGTTTAGAGAAGTTAGTTCAGTGTATTTGAAGTGACGAAAAGTATTTCGTAGACCTTAAAAACGCCTTAAACGCCGCTATGTGTCTTTGAAGAATTGTGCGTCACAAACCAATAAGTCATGCGCCACGCAAAAATGCAGCATTTGCGTAAGTCAACAATTCAACTAAATAAATAAATAAATAGGGTGGCGCAACAGAGCGAGGAGCCCCTGTGCCTAGCGCATTTCTCACAACCATGACTTGGGAGGGAATGGAGGGGACCTACAATTTTCTGCCGGTTCCGAACGGCTTATCGAAAAATCGCTTTTCATGGCAATGAATTTACTAACGGAGGACTTGCCAATTCCTCGCGAAAGGCGATACCCGTGGAAAAACATTTTTGCCTCTGCTGGGATTCGAACCTCGAACCTCGAACCTCAAGATTAGCAGATGGACATGCTAACCATCACGCCACAGGGACCACACAATTCAACTAATATATTATTTATTCAGAATTTTTTTTTATAACTAACGCACACTCAAGGGATTTTCACTATCCTTAATATGTTAAGTAACACAGAACGAGCGTTATAAAAAGGGGAGAGACTTTGAAAGGAGATACCAATGTAGATTAGCTTTAAATTTCTGAAGATTGTAATGAGAGGAAAAATAGAGTTGGCAATACATTCCACATTCGCGTAGTACGGCTGAAGAAGGAATCTTTGCATTTTACAGTGCGTCCGAGATTTTGCTCAAGGGTAAACTGATGGGCATTCCTAGAGGCGCGAGTATTGCGGTTGAATTGTTTAAAGGGAGGAATGTAACTGGAGAGAGAAACATCACGACGATGTTCGAGTGTCGTTAAAGTTTCAATGGTGTTCCTATCTCCGACCATTTTAAAGGCTCTTCTCTGAACACTATCTAAAAGATTCAAGTGAGTTGAAGAAGCACCTTCCCAAATATGGGAATTATACTCCATCTTAGGAAAAATGTACGTTTTGTGGATGACTGTCAGGTCATTAGGTAAAACAAATTTCTTCCATCGTCGAAGAAAACCTAAGCACTTTGTAGCATTTTTTCCGAAGTCAAGTATATGGTTATTCCCAAGAGGTGGTTAGCAATGCACATACCTAAGATTTAAAGCTGTTCTGTTTCGACGATGCAAGAGCTACTCATGGATGGTGGCAAGGGAAGTAAGTTTTACTTCAACGACAAAATACAGCATTGAGTTTTTGAAGCATTAAATTGTACGCCGTTTTTCATTCCCCATTGGACAATGCTGTCAAGATCAGAATTTATTGAGGTTAACATAAATACGTTGCCGCCCTAGTTCCATATCCGAAGAGGAGGGACGTAAACCTAAGAACGAATATGAAAATCTCAGAGTACTGTCGTCGGCAAAACAATTTAGTGGATTGGTAGATTCTGACAGAAGATATTTAATGAAAATGAGAAAAAGGCCCGGAGACAAAACGGAACCCTGGGGCACACGAGCATTTGCTTTTTGGGTTTCAGACTTATAGCCGTCCAATACGACTTGTAATGAACGGTTAGAAAGGTAACTACTAATCCAGAGAAAAAGAAACTCATCAAAACCAAAAGCACGCATTTTTGATAAAAATCTTGATGCCAAACTCTATCGAATGCTTTTGAAATTTTAAGTGCAATAATCTTACTTTCTCCTAATCGATGTAAGGACTTGTGCCACCATCAAATCACCAGTAGGCCTATTGCTACGAAAGCCGTACTGCCGGTCAATAAGGTAGTTGATCAGCGAGCGTTTCCATGATCTTGGAAGGAAGGGAAATAAGTGCTATTGGTCGGTAGTTAGAGGGTGAGGAAGATTCGCCTTTTTTAACGAACTGGCTGAACAAATGCTGTTTTTTATCAACTCGGGAAGAGACCTGTAGAGCAGGACAGATGGGAAAGCTTATGCAGTGGCTTTGACAACGTGGAAGAACACCTCTTCAGCACAATAGCGGGGACACTATCTGGGCCAAAGAATTTATGTATTTCGAGATCTTTCAAGACTCTTACAACTGTACGAGTGCGAAAGTAGATTGGTCCCATGGAATCATTTACGCACTCAAGTAATGGAGGAGCCATGACACCTTCTGGATGCGTTGAGCTAGCAGCGAATTGCTTCGTAAAAAGGTTAGCTTTCTCAAGAGAGCTAACAAAAGGAGAGTCGTTGAAACGAGTGTTGTTGATGTTGTTGTTTTCCGGATGTTTTAGCAAACGACCAAAAATGTTTACTACCTTTGGGACATTGTAGTATTTTTTTCCTTAATTTTTGATCATATAAAATTTTCGTTCGTCAAATATGGACGTTGCTGGCTTTTCTGTCTTGATAAATTTTTACAGGACAAATGCCATTTTTAGTGTTCTAATTGTTGTTCTGAATTTCCTCGCTCTTTGATTGTGTTCACTTCTGCTTTCGGATATGAACAAGCGAAGAAGAAACTGTGCTTATTTCGAGATCCAAAAACCGCCTCGAGCTGTCAATAAGCTTCCTTCTCATGCTGTGGTATTTCCGTATCAAAACGGCTTATTTTTCACATTTATTAACCAAGATCGATCTTAATGAAGAGCTCAGGGCGTTGTTCACGGTTCTCACAAAGATGGTACAGTCATCTTTCGAGCTGTCTTCTTATTCATGTCTTTTGGTCACCAACTTTATATTTACAAACAGTGTCGGAAGCTCAGGCATTGTCATCTTAGAGCTTAGCTTTATCTGATCTGGGAGAAACTAAAAGCATCAGTCACATGTAAAAGAGCTTATAAACCTGAAAACTGTGATTCCCTACTCTTCAGCGAAAGCTTTTGTTGAGACAATCTTTTTCCCTTTACACCGAATCTTAAAGAAGATGCAATCTTTTCGACATAATTTCGTGCTATTTGCCCCTCGAAAACTACACGAAGTTAAAAAACAAATTTTCTGATTAATTTGACAAATTTCGGTGATGTTTTTTTAACAGAAAAAAAAGACATACATCTTGTTCATCCACCCCAGAGATCGACAACTTCTTAAACAACGCACATACAAGACAGACTAAAAGAGAAAAGGGCCTCGTCATTGAATTAATGGTCTGGAAATTTGTTCTAGCATTCTGACCCCTTTTTTTGTCACCACCACTGTGTTGGGCCAAAAACACATTGATGGACAGCCTCCAAAGTGTCTTTGCCTCTAGTTTATATAACCTCGGCCTTTAATCATCTCTTATGTGCGAGGTCTATCTCAGACAATTTATCAACTGACACGCGATGGATTGAAAGGCTTCTGACGATTTGTTGTTGTTGTTTCAAATAAAACACAAACTCTATGTGAACATATGCGACACCACCAGCCAACCCCCAAAATATAGTAAAACCCCAGCATACCAAAAGGACATAAAAGAAGACGACTGCAGATTTATTTTGTTTCGTTGTTGTTGGTTTTTATTTTTTTTATTTTTTTTGTCGCCTGGTTGTAGTAGTCCTTCGAATACCAATTTGCTGAGCAAATAGAATTTTTTCAGCTGCGCGTATGTTTAGGGGGCGAGCGACATAATAAAAATTTAAATTTGCTCCATCAAATTTTCCACATAGCCAAATGGGGCCGGGCCGTTCTTTTTGTCGTCGTCGGTGTTGTTGGTATAGTGGTGGTTGGGGTTGGGAGTTGGTAGCGAGATGGAGTGGGACTGAATATTGAGTTGCCTTGTCCTGTCAATAAAGAACGAACAAAAAAAATATTGAATGAACTTCATATTTGACAAACGACAGTGTGTAGAAGTAGATAGGTATCCCTGTCCTCAGATCTCTTGTTCGAAAGATATTTACATTCGATGAGTTTTCAATTCCCCTTGCGGGTGGGTTGGGTGTGGTGGTGGTCGTAGTAACAGCAGTGGAATGGCATAGCTATACTTATACTGAATCGCAAAATTCTGATTGAATAGCTGCTTCATTTTATTTATTTCTTTTTTTTTTCTCCTTCTTTTTTTGAAAGTTATTCAGTTATATTAAAAATGTGCTTCGAATAATAATTTGCTTATAATTGCTTTTAAATTAGGTCGATGGGACATGGAAATCTGATTAAGCTCCTGCAGAGTCCTTCCTTATACCTGCGATGGAGGATGAATTAACTTTAAACCTTCGGGCAATTTTCTCATTAAAAGGATGAAAAACTGAAAATTTCTCAGTTCGTCTGTCAGTCAGTCAGTCAGTCAGTGGAATGACTGACAGCAGGGTATTCTGTTTCTGTTGCTGTTTTCTTATTTCGCCTCATTCTGATGAAAATAATCAGGGAATTCGGTGGAGAAGACTAGTGAATTAATTTTTAATAGGATTTCAATGAACAGGAAGTCGAGGATGCTCTTACATTTTTCAATCAATGGTGCTTGGTTGTACTTAGGTATAAGGCTGAAGAAGTTTTGATGAGGTCTGGCAGGATGAGTATAGTGAGTGGTATGGAAATCCTCTTTATTGTCTCATTATTTATTGATAATAACTCTTCCTTTGGATTGGACACAGTTTGGTTTGGAATGAGCAACGTAAATGTCTTACGTTATTTATCAAGCTAATTTTCAGTTTTGCCACGAGTTGAAGTGAGCCGATAAATTTTGCGAATATTTAAAGAAAATGGGGAAACCATATCAGCTGCCAGGAATTCTAAACCAAACTTGTCACTGCCAAAAGAAGTATGAACTTGTGAGGACTCCTTTAGAGAAGAGATTAGTAGTGAAGCAATTGTTTTCAGAATACGGCAGTAGAAGAGTATTAATTGTTTAGGCTGGTTGAGTGGTGTTGAGATCCTTGTCTGGCATATTTTCTTTTTTAAGCCTTTCAGTTTCATGTGGAGGCCTTGAGGTTATAAGTGAAAATACAATGGCTTTTCATCCATCGACGCCACACAAAGATGGGGACGGCTGCTCAACTGGTATAGTAAAATGCATCTGTGGTTAGTCTGAATGCTTCGGCCATCCTCATTTACTATTTGAATATTCCTAAAAGTCCTTAGCATAAGGCGCACTTTGACTTCGAAACATCCTGTGTTTTCCAGATGGAGACTCTAAACGAGTTGAGCGCAACCGAAATTTGGCCTTATAGGCTTCGTTTGATTCGATGTTATATCGAGGCTTATTTTCTAAGCCTTAGCGAATTATTTGCACTTAGTTTGGTTTCAAAACACTGTTGGAAATCGTTTTCGAAAAATAGAAACTAAGCTATGTTCGGCTCATTCTAAATTCATGTTTGTTACTGCAGTACTCCAATGTCAGATTGGCGACGTCTCTCTTCGACTGAGCCTATATTGACTTATGTAAAAATGTGTTCAGAGCAAAGCTAAGTCCTTATAACGAAAACAAGGGAAGATGTACCTTTTCTAATCTACACAAGTCAATTAAGAGCCTCTTCAATTCTTGACAAAAGACACTTTCGCGTCTTATCATCAAATTTAAATC